>JBBGZY010001275.1:597500-1962500 GCA_037952925.1 Lithobates clamitans
CCCCTGTAGGTCTAGGGTACCCCCCTAACCCCCCCTAATAAAGTTTTAACCCCTTGATCACCCCCTGTCACCAGTGTCGCTAAGCGATCATTTTTCTGATCGCTGTATTAGTGTCGCTGGTGACGCTAGTTAGTGAGGTAAATATTTAGGTTCGCCGTCAGCGTTTTATAGCGTCAGGGACCCCCATATACTATCTAATAAATGTTTTAACCCCTTGATTGCCCCCTAGTTAACCCTTTCACCACTGATCACCGTATAACCGTTACGGGTGACGCTGGTTAGTTTGTTTATTTTTTATAGTGTCAGGGCACCCGCCGTTTTATTACCGAATAAAGGTTTAGCCCCCCGATCGCCCGGCGGTGATATGCGTCGCCCCAGGCAGCGTCAGATTAGCGCCAGTACCGCTAACACCCACGCACGCAGCATGCGCCTCCCTTAGTGGTATAGTATCTGAATGGATCAATATCTGATCCGATCAGATCTATACTAGCGTCCCCAGCAGTTTAGGGTTCCCAAAAACGCAGTGTTAGCAGGATCAGCCCAGATACCCGCTAGCACCTGCGTTTTGCCCCTCCGCCCGGCCAGCCCAGCCCACCCCAAGTGCAGTATCGATCGATCACTGTCACTTACAAAACACTAAACGCATAACTGCAGCGTTCGCAGAGTCAGGCCTGATCCCTGCGATTGCTAACAGTTTTTTGGTAGCATTTTGGTGAACTGGCAAGCACCAGCCCCAGGCAGCGTCAGGTTAGTGCCAGTACCGCTAACACCCACGCACGCACCGTACACCTCCCTTAGTGGTATAGTATCTGATCGCATCAGTATCTGATCCGATCAGATCTATACTAGCGTCACCAGCAGTTTAGGGTTCCCAAAAACGCAGTGTTAGCGGGATCAGCCCAGATACCTGCTAGCAACTGCGTTTTGCCCCTCCGCCCGGCCCAGCGATCGCTAACAGTTTTTTGGTAGCGTTTTGGTGAACTGGCAAGCACCAGCGGCCTAGTACACCCCGGTCGTAGTCAAACCAGCACTGCAGTAACACGTGGTGACGTGGCGAGTCCCATAAGTGCAGTTCAAGCTGGTGAGGTGGCAAGCACAAGTAGTGTCCCGCTGCCACCAAGAAGACAAACACAGGCCCGTCGTGCCCATAATGCCCTTCCTGCTGCATTCGCCAATCCTAATTGGGAACCCACCGCTTCTGCAGCGCCCGTACTTCCCCCATTCACATCCCCAACCAAAATGCAGTCGGCTGCATGAGAGGCATTTTTTATGTCCTCCCGAGTACCCCTACCCAACGAACCCCCCCAAAAAAGATGTTGTGTCTGCAGCAAGCGCGGATATAGGCGTGACACCCGCTATTATTGTCCCTCCTGTCCTGACAATCCTGGTCTTTGCATTGGTGAATGTTTTGAACGCTACCATACACTAGTTGAGTATTAGCGTAGGGTACAGCATTGCACAGACTAGGACACACTTTCACAGGGTCTCCCAAGATGCCATCGCATTTGAGAGACCCGAACCTGGAAACCGGTTACAGTTATAAAAGTTAGTTACAAAAAAAGTGTAAAAAAAAAAAAAAATATGAAATAAAAAAAAATAGTTGTCGTTTTATTGTTCTCTCTCTCTCTATTCTCTCTATTGTTCTGCTCTTTTTTACTGTATTCTATTCTGCAATGTTTTATTGTTATTGTTATTGTTATTATGTTTTATCATGTTTGTTTTTCAGGTGTGTAATTATTTACACTTTACTGTTTACTGTGCTTTATTGTTAACCATTGTTAACCATTTTTTTGTCTTCAGGTACGCCATTCACGACTTTGAGTGGTTATACCAGAATGATGCCTGCAGGTTTAGGTATCATCTTGGTATCATTCTTTTCAGCCAGCGGTCGGCTTTCATGTAAAAGCAATCCTAGCGGCTAATTAGCCTCTAGACTGCTTTTACAAGCCGTGGGAGGGAATGCCCCCCTCCACCGTCTTCCGTGTTTTTCTCTGGCTCTCCTGTCTCAACAGGGAACCTGAGAATGCAGCCGGTGATTCAGCCAGCTGACCATAGAGCTGATCAGAGACCAGAGTGGCTCCAAACATCTCTATGGCCTAAGAAACCGGAAGCTACGAGTATTTCATGACTTAGATTTCGCCGGATGTAAATAGCGCCATTGGGAAATTGGGGAAGCATTTTATCACACCGATCTTGGTGTGGTCAGATGCTTTGAGGGCAGAGGAGAGATCTAGGGTCTAATAGACCACAATTTTTTCAAAAAAGAGTACCTGTCACTACCTATTGCTATCATAGGGGATATTTACATTCCCCGAGATAACAATAAAAGTGATTAAAAAAAAAAATATGAAAGGAACAGTTTAAAAGTAAGATTAAAAAAGCAAAAAAATAATAAAGAAAAAAAAAAACAAAAAAAAAACACCCCTGTCGCCCCCTGCTCTCGCGCTAAGGCGAACGCAAGCGGCGGTCTGTCGTCAAACGTAAACAGCAATTGCACCATGCATGTGAGGTATCACCGCGAAGGCCAGATCGAGTGCAGTAATTTTTCCAGTAGACCTCCTCTGTAAATCTAAAGTGGTAACCTGTAAAGGCTTTTGAAGGCTTTAAACATGTATTTATTTTGTTGCCACTGCACGTTTGTGCGCAATTTTAAAGCATGTCATGTTTGGTATCCATGTACTCGGCCTAAGATCATCTTTTTTATTTCATCAAACATTTGGGCAATATAGTGTGTTTTAGTGCATTAAAATTTAAAAAAGTGTGTTTTTTCCCCAAAAAATGCGTTTGAAAAATCGCTGCGCAATTACTGTGTGAAAAAAAAAAATGAAACACCCACCATTTTAATCTGTAGGGCATTTGCTTTAAAAAAATATATAATGTTTGGGGGTTCAAAGTAATTTTTTTGCAAAAAAAAAAAACTTTTTCATGTAAACAATAAGTGTCAGAAAGGGCTTTGTCTTCAAGTGGTTAGAAGAGTGGGTGATGTGTGACATAAGCTTCTAAATGTTGTGCATAAAATGCCAGGACAGTTCGAAACCCCCCCAAATGACCCCATTTTGGAAAGTAGACACCCCAAGCTATTTACTGAGAGGCATGTCGAGTCCATGGAATATTTTATATTGCGACACAAGTTGCGGGAAAGAGACAAATTTTTTATTTTTTTTATTTTTTTTTGCACAAAGTTGTCACTAAATGATATATTGCTCAAACATGCCATGGGAATATGTGAAATTACACCCCAAAATACATTCTGCTGCTTCTCCTGAGTACGGGGATACCACATGTGTGAGACTTTTTGGGAGCCTAGCCGCGTACGGGACCCCGGAAACCAAGCACCGCCTTCAGGCTTTCTAAGGGCGTGAATTTTGATTTCACTCTTCACTGCCTATCACAGTTTCGGAGGCCATGGAATGCCCAGGTGGCACAAAACCCCCCCAAATGACCCCATTTTGGAAAGTAGACACCCCAAGCTATTTGCTGAGAGGTATAGTGAGTATTTTGCAGACCTCACTTTTTGTCACAAAGTTTTGAAAATTGAAAAAAGAAAAAAAAAATGTTTTTTCTTGTCTTTCTTCATTTTCAAAAACAAATGAGAGCTGCAAAATACTCACCATGCCTTTCAGCAAATAGCTTGGGGTGTCTACTTTCCAAAATAGGGTCATTTGGGGGGGTTTTGTGCCACGTGGGCATTCCATGGCCTCCGAAACTGTGATAGGCAGTAAAGAGTGAAATCAAAAATTTTCACCCTTAGAAATCCTGAAGGCAGTGATTGGTTTTCGGGGTCCCGTACGCGGCTAGGCTCCCAAAAAGTCCCACACATGTGGCATCCCCATACTCAGGAGAAGCAGCTAAATGTATTTTGGGGTGCAATTCCACATATGCCCATGGCCTGTGTGAGCAATATATCATTTAGTGACAACTTTATGAAAAAAAAAAAAAAAAAGTGTCACTTTCCCGCAACTTGTGTCAAAATATAAAATATTCCATGGACTCAATATGCCTCTCAGCAAATAGCTTGGGGTGTCTACTTTCCAAAATGGGGTCATTTTGGGGGGTTTTGTGCCACCTGGGCATTCCATGGCCTCCGAAACTGTGATAGGCAGTGAAGAGTGAAAGCAAAAATTTACACCCTTAGAAATCCTGAAGGCGGTGATTGGTTTTCGGGGCCCCGTACGCGGCTAGGCTCCCAAAAAGTCCCACACATGTGGTATCCCCATACTCAGGAGAAGCAGCTAAATGTATTTTGGGGTGCAATTCCACATAGGCCCATGGCCTGTGTGAGCAATATATCATTTAGTGACAACTTTTTGTAAATATTTTTTTTTTTTTGTCATTTTTCAATCACTTGGGACAAAAAAAATAAATATTCAATGGGTTCAACATGCCTCTCAGCAATTTCCTTGGGGTGTCTACTTTCCAAAATGGGGTCATTTGGGGGGGGTTTGTACTGCCCTGCCATTTTAGCACCTCAAGAAATGACATAGGCAGTCATAAACTAAAAGCTGTGTAAATTCCAGAAAATGTACCCTAGTTTGTAGACGCTATAACTTTTGCGCAAACCAATAAATATACGCTTATTGACATTTTTTTTTACCAAAGACATGTGGCCGAATACATTTTGGCCTAAATGTATGACTAAAATTTAGTTTATTGGATTTTTTTTATAACAAAAAGTAGAAAATATCATTTTTTTTCAAAATTTTCGGTCTTTTTCCGTTTATAGCGCAAAAAATAAAAACCGCAGAGGTGATCAAATACCATCAACAGAAAGCTCTATTTGTGGGAAGAAAAGGACGCAAATTTCGTTTGGGTACAGCATTGCATGACCGCGCAATTAGCAGTTAAAGCGACGCAGTGCCAAATTGGAAAAAGACCTCTTGTCCTTAGGCAGCATAATGGTCCGGGGCTCAAGTGGTTAAAAAAAAAAAAAAAGAAAAAAAAAATTGATTTTAAAACAAAAAAAACAAAAAATATTGATTTTCTCAAAAACCAAAAAAAAAAAAAAAAAACTTGATTTAAAAAAAACAAAAAAATTAAAAACTTGATTTAAAAAAAAATAAAAAAAAATTGATTTTAAAACAAAAAAAAAAAATTTGATTTAAAAAAAACAAAAAAAATAAAAAACTTGATTTAAAAAAAAAAATTAAAAACTTGATTTAAAAAAAAAAAAAATTGATTTTAAAACCAAACAAAAAAAAAAAAATGATTTTAAAACAAAAAAAAAAACAAAAAAAATTTATTTTAAAACAAAAAAAAAAACAAAAAAAATTGATTTAAAAACCAAAATAAAAAAAAACTTTATTTGAAAAAAAAAAATAAAAAACTTGATTTTAAAAAACGAAAAAAAGTAAAAAACTTGATTTTAAAAAAACAAAAAAAATATATAAAAAAAAAGCCTGTTTGCGAAAATCAAAAAGCCAAAAATATTTTTTTGTGGATTATGTATAAATATTTAAATATAATTATATTTTTCGAAATTATTAAGATATCATTATATTTTTGTCTATGAACATTTTATACTAAATGCAGAACTGAATGCATAACAACCATTAATAAAAACATCTCCTTATAGGAATTAAATAAATGTGTGGTTTGTTATTTCAATGCTCAGTATCAGTTTGGTTATAATTGTCAAAAAGTTGTTTACAGTGGCAATGGAGCTTTTATTTAGAAATTTAAAATGAAAATACAGTTGGCACTACAACTGCTCGACCATAACCTAGGAGAAAGCCCAAAAGAAAGGCAAGCAATAAATATAATTCAAGATTTCATCAATATTTTTTTTATTCTAAAAAATTAAATATCCTGGCCCATTGCAATGGCCCCCCTACCCATAAAATAATTAACATATTGCTGTCTAACTTGACATTATCCAGGCCCGTAAGGTTGTCATCTATAAGTCTGGCCTCAGGCCCAACTGTGCCTATATAATTCTGAGAATGTTTGTTTAAAAAGTTGTGCAGAATGCAGCACGATAAAATGATAAAATTAAGTTTGTATTCCGCCAAATTAATGGCTGTTTGAAACAGGCGGAACCGGCTGGCCAGAATTCCAAACGCATTCTCAACCACTCTTCTAGCTCTGGCCAGCCGGAAATTAAAAACCCTCCTCTCCGGGGTGAGGGTTCTTTGGGGGAATGGCCTCATGAGGTGCTTGCTCAGAGCGAAGGCTTCATCGGCAATGAAGACAAAGGGGAGTCCTTCCACATTATCCGCATCAGGTGGCAATCCCAGGCCACCACTCTGGAGACGCTGGCAGAACTCCGTCTGGGCAAATACTCCTCCATCCGACATCCGGCCATTCTTCCCCACGTCCACATATAAAAATTCATAGTGTGCCGACACCACCGCCATTAAAACAATACTGTGGAACCCTTTATAATTGAAATAGCATGACCCCGAATGGGGTGGTGGCACAATGTGGACATGTTTCCCATCTATAGCCCCTCCACAATTGGGAAAGTCCCAACGGCTGGCAAAATGGGATGCCACAGTCTGCCATTCCTGTGGCGTTGAAGGAAACTGGGGAATCAAACAAGAAAACCAAAATCAATTAATTTGGAAGCTAACATTGCAATAAAATTATACAATTAAAAACATTATTCCCCAGCATCAGTATAACATTAAATAATTTAATTCTTCTGGAATAACTAATATGGAAAGGCACACTTATCAGATTGCTCACCCCCTCTGATGGAACATTGATTACATTTTAGGGGGTTGTGAAATCCCTAAAAAAGATTACTTTTAGGACACGCAGGAATTTAGGGACTAAAAAGGCTACAAGACTGCAGTTGTCGCACTCTGCAGGTGCAGTTGCTAACCAGCTTACAGTAAATGAGGTAATGTAAAAAGGCATTCATGTTGCAAGGAGTACACAATCACATGCAAGGGCAATTAATGAAAACACTTTGAGGCTTGCATATGATTTGATGATGGAAATCAGCAGAGCTTCTGCTCATTTACTAAAGCACTGGAACAAATGCACTTGTAGAGTGCACATGCATTTTGCAAAGTGCAACATATATTTGCTTTAGACAAATCAACACCACAGAACATTCAAGCAAATTTTTACGAGGGTGGGGGGGGGGGTTGGGAAATCTAGCTAATTGCTAATTAGCAGCACACTATTTGGAGTGAGTTTAGGTGGGGGGGGGGGGGGTTGGGAAATCTAGCTAATTGCTAATTAGCAGCACACTATTTGGAGTGAGTTTAGGTGGGGGGGGGGTTGGGAAATCTAGCTAATTGCTAATTAGCAGCACACTATTTGGAGTGAGTTTAGGTGGGGGGGTTGGGAAATCTAGCTAATTGCTAATTAGCAGCACACTATTTGGAGTGAGTTTAGGTGGGGGGGGGTTGGGAAATCTAGCTAATTGCTAATTAGCAGCACACTATTTGGAGTGAGTTTAGGTGGGGGGGGGTTGGGAAATCTAGCTAATTGCTAATTATAAGCACACTAAATACACTCAAACAAAATACATTCAAAATGAGTAGACTAGGTGGATATGTTCCCATCACTGCATGCTGGGGAGGTTATTGAAGGAAAATATACATGCATGACAAAAAATAACAGGAAAAAAATCCAGCATGTGTGAGGATAAAAAGGGGACATTCACACTATATTGCAATGATGGTAAGTAGTGTTTGAAGCAAGAAATACATTACATTATCAAAGATTACATAAAAGAACATGTGATGCTAATAAAAGAAAAATATCTTACCTTAATATAGTCCTTCTGCAGGACCTGGATGATGGCAGAACAGGTGTCTGGGATAATGATCCCCAGAGCCTGGGGGGAGATGCCTGTCGAGAACTTAAGGTCCTGCAGGCTTCTCCCTGTGGCCAAATACCGCAAGGTAGCGACCAGCCTCTGCTCCGGAGTGATGGCTTGCCTCATGCAGGTATCCTGCCTGCTGATATAGGGGGTCAGCAAAGCCAACAAACGGTCAAAAACGGGGTCCGTCATCCGGAGAAAGTTCCTGAAATCCTCAGGATTATTCTCACGGATCTCATGGAGCAATGCCATGTGACAGAACTGGTCACGCTGGAGCAACCAATTCTTGGTCCATGAACTCCTCCTCGCCCTGTTCATGGACTGGTCTTGGGTTGAAGAATAAACTACAGCACCAAACACATACAATGCACGAGCTCGACGACGAGTACGTACAGGTAACATGGTTTCAAAACGGTCGGCTGGTCAGAACGCACTAAGCAGAACGCACTGAAGAACAGCAAGGCCTGTGAAGAACGACCTGAAAATCAGGAACGAGCGGCCAATAAAACAAAGATTTCTCAATGCCAACTGACCAAACGCACTGAAAAGCAGATACAAACCTCACAAGCACAGACTGAACAACAGTTAAAACGAACTGAAAAATACGAGTCTCACAAGCGCGAATCGTCTCTCACCAAACTTCTACTAACACGAGATAAACACGAGATTAGCAGAAGGAGCCCAAAGGGTGTCATACGGGCTATTGAACTTCCGTCTTATAGTCTCGTCGGACTTGGTGTACGTCACCGCGTACTAAGCTGTCGTACTTTTGTGTGGTCGTGTGTAGGCAAGTCCGTTCGTAAGAAAGTCTGCCGCAAGTCCGCCGAAGGTACGCCGGAAGTATGTCGGACAGGCTGTCCGACTTTTGTAGCTGAAAAGTCTGACCGTGTGTACGCGGCATAACACTTTAACCACTTGGCCTCCAGAAGATTTCCCCCCCCTTCTAACCAGGCAATTTTTTTGCGATACGCACTGCGTTATTTTAACTGACAATTGCGCTGTTATGCGACACAAAGATTCAACTAAGAATACGCGATTCATGTATTTAGACAAAAATAGTTCAGCCTGGAGTTCTTCTTTATTATCTACCCTTATTGACCTGAGCAGTTTTTACATCTCTGCTGTGGGCCTATTTATTCAACAATACCTTTATCATTACTTAAAGTGTTACTAAACCCACAACAGTAAAATCAGTCTGTATATGCAGCATAGCATGCTTGTTATACTCGCTGTGGAACTTAAGGGGTTAATCCTCTGCATTGTGTAAAAATGCTGTTTTATCCTGAATGCACAGATCCTCCCTCTCCTGCACTGTCTATCTGGAGAAAGCCAGCTAACACAGGCAGGGTAGCCGACCTGCACATGCTCAGTTGTGTCTTTTATGCTGGAAAGAACATTTACTTGTTCTCAGAGCTAGCCAGGTCACATGATATTGATATCACACATGTGGGCGTGTATACAGGCTGTAATGGAAATCTCCTCCTACCTGAACTCTCAGCACTGGAGAAAATGTGCAGTTTATCATGTAACTGCGGCATACAGATCATCCAAAAAAGGTATATAGTGGCAGTATTTTAATGTAAAAAGAAGATTTATAAGCTGTGGGGGGAGGGGGTGCGGATGAACTATTTTCAGATCACTGAGTTTAGTAACACTTTAAGATAACACAGTATTAGATTTTTGTCATGAACTAAGCTTTCTTTTGGCTTTACTGTGTCATGCAAACATTTTAAAATTTTGTAAGATGTAAATAAAGATTTTTTTTTTCTGATATGACCAATGTTAGTTTTAAAATGTGTAGTGTTACTGTAGATAAAATGTATTTATTTTGCGCTATAATTTGTTCCATTTAAACAGACAGTAAATAAAGCTGAACTAAACCCTCCTATCCTTTTCAGCCAAAGAGGCTGCCATCTTAGCCTCTGTTTGATCTACAATTGCCATGGTGCTGCACATGCAATCAGTTTTTTTTTTTTTAATTTCAGGTACTTATATAGCGCCATCAATTTATGCAGCGCTTTACATATACATTGTACATTCACATCAGTTCCTACCCTCAAGGAGCTTACAATCTAAGGTCCCTAACTCACATTCATACATACTAGGGACAATTTAGACAGGATCCAATTAACCTACCAGCATGTCTTTGGAGTGTGGGAGGAAACTGGAGTACCCGGAGGAAACCCACACAGGCACAGGGAGAACATGCAAACTCGAGGCAGGTAGTGTCGTGGTTGGGATTCAAACCAGCAACCCTTCTTACTGCTAGGTGAAAGTTCTATCCACTACACCACTGTGCAGTTATGATTTCAGCCATTTGATGGTTTGACAGTATGGTTGAAAAACACAAGCAAATGTGACAGTATGCCAGGAATGGAAGTTTTTTTTTTTAAATGTAAATTGATGGGTTTAGTTCTTCTTTAAGCGGAAACTGATTTAACAGGATTTAACAGGTTTTAAAAACAGTTACTTTCAGGACATGCTATGAATGATAACTGTCGCATTTGCTTGTAATCTTAATCAAATTGTCAAACCATCCAATTGGTGTCATGACTGATTACATTGTAAGCATTCATGGCAACTGCAGATTAGAGTTGGGCGAACGGTTTGGGCTGAGAAAAAAAGTTTGGCCCAAACATCGCCTGTTTTCCCATTCACCGAAAACCCAAATTTGCAGGGTGTTCGCCCCGCTGAACACCATGCAATGCACTGCGTGCTGCTCAGTGCATTCTGTGCCCTGATTGGGCAAAGTTTTGCCCAATCAGGGTGCAGTGAATAGCTGATTGTTAAGGAGCGGGCCGGGAAGCCAGCCACGGCTTCCTAAAAACCGAGGAGTCTTCAGCTGTCAATGGGCTTCCCTGCTTACAGCTGAATTAAAAAAAATACATTGCCGGCAATTAAAAAGTGAAATAAAAACAGCATGGGGTTCCCCCCAAAAACCCATACCAGACCCTTATCTGAGCATGCAGCCTGGTAGGCCAGGAAAGGAGGGGCGAGCGAGTCAACCATACGAGGCCACAGCCCCCTCAACACCCCCCACCCCAAAGCACCTTGTCTCCATGATGATGAGGACAAGGGCCTTATTCCCACAGCCCTGGGCTGTGGTTGTGGGGGTCTGCGGGCAGAAGGCTTATTGGAATCTGGAACCTCCCTTTAACAAGGGGGCACCCAGATCCCGCCCCCCCCCTTATGTGAATATAGTACCCCTACCCATTCACCAATGGGATTTTTGCCAATTCCTCTTAGCAAAACTGCTCCAGCTCCTTCAAGGTGGATGGTTTGTGCTTGTGAACAGCAATCTTTAAGTCTGACCACAGATTTTCTATTGGATTGAGGTCTGGGCTTTGACTAGGCCATTCCAACACATTTACATGTTTCCCCTTAAACCACTCAAGTGTTGCTTTAGCAGTGTGTTTGGGGTCATTGTCCTGCTGGAAGGTGAACCTCTGCCCTAGCCTCAAATCACACAGAGTGGTACAGGTTTTGCTCAAGAATATCCCTGTATTTAGCACCATCCATCTTTCCCTCAATTCTGACCAGTTTCCCAGTCCTGACTGCTGAAAAACATCCCCACAGCATGATGCTGCCACCACGTTTCACTGTGGGAATGGTGTTCTTTGGGTGATGTGATATGTTTGCGCCAGACATAGCATTTTCTTTGATGGCCAAAAAGTTTAGGTTTAGTTTTATCAGACCAGAGCACCTTCCTCCATACATTTTGGGAGTCTCCCACATGCCTTTTCGCAAACTAAAAACGTGCCATTTTGTTTTTTGCTGAAAGTAATGGCTTTCTTCTGGCCACTCTGCCATAAAGCCCAACTCTATGGAGTGTACAGCTTATTGTCATCCTATGTACAGATACTCCAGTCTCTGCTGTGGAACTCTGCAGCTCCTCCAGGGTTACCTTAGAACTCTGTGCTGCCTCTCTGATTTATGCCCTCCTTGCGCGGTCCGTGAGTTTTGGTGTGCGGCCGTCTCTTGGCAGGTTTGCTGTTGTGCCATGTTCTTTCCATTTGGTTATGACAGATTAGATGATTTAATGGTGCTCCTCGGGATCATTAAAGATTTGGATATTTTTTTATAACCTAATCCTGACTTGTACTTCTCAACAACATTGTCCCTTACTTGTTTGGAGAGTTCCTTGGTCTTCATGGCAGTGTTTGGTTTGGTTTGGCCAATGTAGCACCAATATTTAAAAAGGGCCCAAAAAACATCCCTGGGAATTACAGACCAGTTAGCCTAACATCAATAGTACGTAAACTCTTGGAGGGGATGATAAGGGACTATATACAAGATTTTAGTAATAAGAATGATATCATTAGCAGTAATCAGCATGGATTCATGAAGAATCGTTCTTGCCAAACCAATCTATTAACCTTCTATGAGGAGGTGAGTTGCCATCTAGATAAAAGAAGGCCTGTAGACGTGGTGTATCTGGATTTTGCAAAAGCATTTGACACAGTTCCCCATAAACGTTTACTGTACAAAATAAGGTGCATTGGCATGGACCATAGGGTGAGTACATGGATTGAAAACTGGCTACAAGGGCGTGTTCAGAGGGTGGTGATAAATGGGGAGTACTCAGAATGATCAGGGGTGGGTAGTGGGGTTCCCCAGGGTTCTGTGCTGGGACCAATCCTATTTAATTTGTTCATAAACGACCTGGAGGATGGGATAAACAGTTCAATCTCTGTATTTGCAGACGATACTAAGCTAAGCAGGGCAATAACTTCTCCGCAGGATGTGGAAATCTTGCAAAAAGACCTGAACAAATTAATGGGGTGGGCGACTACATGGCAAATGAGGTTCAATGTAGAAAAATGTAAAATAATGCATTTGGGTGGCAAAAATATGAATGCAATCTATACACTGGGGGGAGAACCTCTGGGGGAATCTAGGATGGAAAAGGACCTGGGGGTCCTAGTAGATGTTAGGCTCAGCAATGGCATGCAATGCCAAGCTGCTGCTAATAAAGCAAACAGAATAAAGGCATGCATTAAAAGGGGGATCAACTCCAGAGATAAAACGATAATTCTCCCGCTCTACAAGACTCTCGTCCGGCCGCACCTGGAGTATGCTGTCCAGTTCTGGGCACCAGTCCTCAGGAGGGATGTACTGGAAATGGAGCGAGTACAAAGAAGGGCAACAAAGCTAATAAAGGGTCTGGAGGATCTTAGTTATGAGGAAAGGTTGCGAGCACTGAACTTATTCTCTCTGGAGAAAAGACGCTTGAGAGGGGATATGATTTCAATTTACAAATACTGTACTGGTGACCCCACAATAGGGATAAAACTTTTTTGCAGAAGGAGGTTTAACAAGACTTTTGGCCACTCATTAAAATTAGAAGAAAAGAGGTTTAACCTTAAACTACGTAGAGGGTTCTTTACTGTAAGAGCGGCAAGGATGTGGAATTCCCTTCCACAGGTGGTGGTCTCAGCGGGGGCATTGATAGTTTCAAGAAACTATTAGATACGTAGAGGGTTCTTTACTGTAATGCCCCGTACACGCGGTCGGATTTTCCAATGGCAAATGTCCGATCGGAGCGTGTTGTCGGAAATTCCGACCGTGTGTGGGCTCCATCGGACATTTTCCATCGGATTTTCCAACACACAAAGTTGGAGAGCAGGAGATAAAATTTTCCGACAACAAAATCCGTTGTCGGAAATTCCGATCGTGTGTACACAAATCCGATGGACAAAGTGCCACGCATGCTCAGAATAAATAAAGAGATGAAAGCTATTGGCCACTGCCCCGTTTATAGTCCCGACGTACGTGTTTTACGTCACCGCGTTTAGAACGATCGGATTTTCTGACAACTTTGTGCGACCGTGTGTAGACAAAACAAGTTTGAGCCAACATCCGTCGGAAAAAATCCTAGGATTTTGTTGTCGGAATGTCCGAACAAAGTCCGACCGTGTGTACGCCCTATAAGAGCGGCAAGAATGTGGAATTCCCTTACACAGGCGGTGGTCTCAGCGGCGAGCATTGATAGCTTCAAGAAACTATTAGATAATCACCTGAATGACCGCAACATACAGGGATATGTAATGTAATACTGACACATAATCACACACATAGGTTGGACTTGATGGACTTGTGTCTTTTTTCAACCTCACCTACTATGTAACTATGGTTAGTGGTGCCTCTTGTGTTGGTGTTGCAGCCTCTGGGGCCTTTAAAAAATGTGTGTATATGTAATGACAGATCATGTGACACTTGATTAAACACAGGTGGACATCATTTCACTAATTATGTGACTTCTGAAGGTAATTGGTTGCACCAGAGCTTTTCATGGGCTTCATAACAAAGGGGGTGAATACATACGCACATACCAACTATCAGTTAATTATTTCTGAAAAATAGTTTTATGTATATATTTTCTAATTTTACTTTACCAACTTAGACTATTGTGTTCTGATCCATCACATATAATTTTGATTAAAAAAACACTGAAATAAAGGCTGTAATGTAACAAAATAGGTAAAAAGCCAAGGGGGGTGAATACATTTGCAAGGCACTGTAGCCGGCTTACCAGCTCTCTCTCCGTGACCACTAGAATAGTAGTCTCACCAAGCTCAGGGAAATCAGTCTCCTCAGGACCCTTAATATTGTCTGTAACTGCAGCTTTGCTAGTAAGACTCGTTCATAAGCAATACAGCAGCATGCCTTGTGATAAGAACTGCAGCATCTCCACAGGCTTTGCTTCACATCCTAGTTCGTTTGTCCATCAACCTCCTGAGAGGAAAAACGTGATGACATCACTGTCGCAGGCTTCACCTACGTGTTTTGTCACTACAGGTCTCGGGATTGGCCAGGTGACTGTGTCATCACACATGCCATTTATATAATCCTGTGGCGCCATCTTAACTACTGGCCACTGGATTTGTGTGGTAATAGATGCAAGGCGGCACCACCATTTTAACTGCTGGCCACCCATTCAAACAATCAGAACAAGGAAGTAGGAAAGCGTAAAAATAGAAATAGAAAAGAACCCCGCCATCTAGTGGCAGAAATGTAAAATCACCTAATAGAAAAATATTTTAATAATAGATGGCAAACTCAGAAAGGAAGCCAAAAGCCGTACAGGCGCCGCATGCTTGAAAATGAAAAATGCACAATGATAAATAACTTACAAGAGTGCAGTCCTAATAATGATATTACCCAATGCAGAAAAATAAAGGTAGGTAAAAACTAATCGTAAATAAAGAAAAAAATAAGAATGAATAAAAAAAATAATAATAAATATAAAATAAAATATAAAATAAAATTTGTCAGTTTGCCTTAGTTGACAGTGGAGTGATTTTTTGGGGGTTTTTTGGGGGTTTTTTTGGGTCCAGCTGCAGACGTCGTTAGAGACTGTTTTTTTATTTTTTAATAAAGGAATTGTCAAAAACTGTCTTTGTTTTTATTACTTTTTGACACTTTTCTGGTGAATGGGTAGGGGTACTATGTACCCTATACTCATTCACATGGGAGGGGGGCAAAATCTTGGGACCCACTCTTAAAGGGGGCTTCCAAATTCCGATAAGCCCTCTGCCCACAAACCCCCATAACCACCGCCCAGGGTTGTAGGGATTAGGTCCTTGTCCCCATCAACATGGGGACAAGGTGCCCCAAAGCACCCACACCCTCATGTTAAGGGCATGTGGCCTGGTATGGTTCAGGAGGGGGCAGATGCTTGCTCGCCCCCCGCCCCTTTCCTGGCCTGCCAAGCTGCATGCTCAGATAAGGGTCGGATATAGATTTGGGGGGCCCCACGCCATTTTTAACATTTTTCTATTTCCTTCATTTTTCTATTGTATTTCAGACACCCTAGAGAATAAAATGGTGGTTATTGCAATACTTTGTCACACTGTATTTGCGCAGCGTTCTTACAAGTGCATTTTTTTCGAAAAATTACACTTTTTTGAGTTAAAAAATAAGACCACAGTAAAGTTAGCCCAATTATTTTCTATATTGTGAAAGATAATGTTATGCCAATTAAATTGATACCCAACATGTCACGCTTCAAAATTGCACCCGCTCGTGGACAAACTTTGGCACTTAAAAATCTCCATTGGTGAAATTTACAATGTCTACAGGTTACCAGTTTTGAGTTACAGAGGAGGTCTAGAGAGAAAATTATTGCTCTCGATTATTGCTCTTGCTCTAATGATCACGGCGATACCTCACATGTGTGGTTTGAACACCGTTTTCATATGCGGGTGCAACTTACGTACGCGTTTGCTTCTGCATGCGAGCTCGGGGAGACGGGGCGCTTTAAAAAAAAAATGTTTCTTATTTATTTTGCCTTTTATTTTTTATTTTGACACTGTCCTTTTAAAAATATTTGGGTCACTTTTATTCCTATTACAAGGAATGTAAACATCCCTTGTTTTTTTTTTTCTTTTTCTTTGCCACTTCAGCAAAATGACATGTTTCAACTTTGCCATGGGTCTATGACTAGCAGTTCGCCCTTATCTTTTAGTTCCTGATATGTGAAAATTTTACCCTGTCTCATGATGTCCTTTAGTTGAACATCCTCCTCTAATGTCCACTTCCCAAACAATTCCTCTATCCCCGGTACAAAATATTGTGTATGTTTGAGTGGAATTAAGGGTGAATTAAACTCCCAGTGCTCCCTTTTGTGCAGATTATCCCAAATTGTAAGTACATCTCTTGTGATGTCCTGTGTTTCCGTGCTAAGTTTTCTGAAATGTGGTGGAATCCAAATTATTTTACCCATCGTGGCTTCACTAATTGTACTTTCCATTTTAACCCATTGTTTTTCTTTATTATTTTTAACCCATTCTATTATTTGTGATAGTACAATCGCCTCATAATGCTTTCTAATATCTGGTGCCCCCCACCCCTCCTTCGCCTTATCTTTACTTAACTATGTGAAATTTTTACGAGGGTTTTTCCCTCTCCACATTAACCTTAGAAACATAGTGTGCAATATTTTAAGATAGACTTGTGGAAGTGAGATTGGGAGCATTTGCATCTTATATATAATTTTGGGTAGGATTACCATCTTGTATAAGTTGATTCTTCCTCCCCACGATAGCTGACCTCTTGTGATTCTTTTCAGGTCTTTCTTGATCTCATTAAGGAGTGGCACGAAATTAACCTGGTATAATGTCTCCTTTGATGTGGTTATTTTAACTCCTAAGTAATTAAGTTCTTTTTTCCCCCATATGAATGGGAAGTGCTTTTGATATGTGTATTCCCCTGGTTTACTTTTATTGATGTCTAATGTTTCGGATTTGGCCGGGTTTACCTTAAAATTAGATAACTTCCCGTATTCTTTTAGGATAGTGATCAGATTTGGAAGGGTAGTCCTTGGGCGGGAAACATAGAATAAAATGTCATCCGCGAAGGCGGCTAGTTTGTAAACTTCTTTACCAATTTTTATCCCACTAATGTCTGGGTTTTGCCTTATCTTTATAAGAAGGGGTTTGAGAGCCAACACAAACAACAGTGGGGAAAGTGGGCACCCTTGTCTTGTGCCATTGAACATTTCAAATGGCTCCGAAAGTAAACCATTTACCTTCACTCTTGCTGTGGGTCAGGAATATAGTGCCTTTATCCATCTGAACATTCTATCCCCGAGCCCAATCTCCCCCAATGTACACAGCATAAAGCCCCAGTCCACCCTGTCAAAAGCTTTTTCAGCGTCGATTGACAGGAGTAGTCCTGGGGCTCCACTGTCTTTAATTTTCTGCACTGCCAAGAGCGTTTTGATACCATTATCCCTCCCCTCTCTTCCTGGTATAAACCCAACCTGATCTGGGTGTATGATCTCATTTATTATCTGTTTCATCCTTTTGGCTAGGACTTTAGCAAATAGTTTTGTATCTATATTTAAGAGTGATATGGGCAAGATAATGGCAATATTGGCTTCCAACGCTTCCTTCCTCATCTCCCATTTATCCCCAATCCCATTCATATAAGAGCACATTTTGGGGATTAATAGATCCTGGAATTTTTTGTAATATAATACTGTCAGTCCATCGGGACCAGGACTTTTGCCAACTGATGTTTCCTGGAGTATTTTTCTTAACTCCTCTTCTGATATGGGGGCCTCTAAAGCACTCTGTTTAGTTTCTGCAATTTTAAATAAGCCTATATCTTTTAAATAAGCTTTTACTTTCTCTTGTTTTTTTTCCCTATTTTCTTGGGTATCTTTCTTGTTAATTGCGTATAACCCCCCCCCCCCCCCGTAATATTTTAGCAATATCTCTGGTTTTATGTCTGATATCCCCTGTCATTGTTTTTATTTTTTCTATGTAGTTGATAGTTTTCTTTTTTCTCAGAGCCTTTGCCAGGAATTTCCCCTTTTTTTTTCCTCCTATATATCTTTCTTTTTTTAATTAGATTGTATACCTTGCGTGTTTCTTGTTCCACTAGGTCCCGCATGGCCTCTCTTTTCCCATATAGCTTTAACAACACCTCCCCATCTCCAGTTATCTTATGATGTTGTTCTAAGTCATAGATTTCTTTTGTCAAGGCTAACTTATCTCTCTTATTTCTTTTTTTTTTCTCCGATACGGCCATAATTAGAATACCCCTGATATAGGCTTTATGAGCCTCCCACACTTTGGCTTCTGAGATCTCCCCTGCAAAATTTGTTTTAAAGTACAGTTCTAGTTCTTCCTTTATTCTCTTATCAATTTCTTTCTCGTGTAGGAGGTCCTCATTTGTCCTCCAGATATTACCCTTTTTTTGACTCTCCACAATTTTCAGTTGTAAACTCACGGGCGCATGGTCTGAGAAGGTCATTGTTCCAATATTTGTGCTAGTTACAGCCTCAAGTAGCCAGTGCTCATCCAGAAAAAAATCTAATCTAGAGTACGTCGCATACACGGGGGAGTAGAATGTGTAATCCCTTACATTACTGTGTTGCATCCTCCATGCGTCTACAAGTTGATACTGATGTAACTTCTTTTTCAATTTGTTCATCCAAACCCCTCCTGTCCCCCATGCATGGGACGTACTGTCTCTTCCCGGTTCCAGACAGAAATTAAAGTCCCCTGCTATTATGGCCCCCCCTTCTTGAATTCCATAAACTTCGCTAAAACCCCCAGTAGATATCTATTTGTGTTTTTATTAGGGCCGTATATGTTTGCCAGTGAGCATTCAAATCCGCCCCTCAGGGTCAGTTATTCTCTCCTCTAACTCGAACCTTACCCCCTGACAAACCCTATAGTGACTCCTTTTGCACGACTAATATGAGAATCTCCATAGAACCAAACTGGGAAATCTTTTGAAAATTTTTTTTGACTCTTACCGCAAAAAAGGGGTGTGTCTCCTGCAGCAATGCCACCTCTGCTTTGAGATATTTCAATTCACCAATTCTGCCCGCGCCCCCACCACCCCCTCCCCCGTACCAAAAACTCCCTTCCTGTTAGCCTTTTCAGACACATTTTTTGCGTCTAATTTTCTAGTTCCTTTAAATTTTACTTCTTCTTCCTTTCGTTTTGCTTTAAGGACAGGTTGCCATGCTTGCAATACTTCAGAGCTTTTTAAATTTTCAGTTCTTTCCCACCTACCCGGGATTTCTACTAATGGCACATTTAAGCGATTACAAAATTTTGGTGTATCTTCTGGGAATCTTAACACTGCAGAACAGCCTTCTTTGCGTCCTGTTAGGCAGGCTGGGAAACCCCATGAGTATTGAACATTATATGCTTTAAGCTGGACAAGCAGGGGTTGCAGGGTTCTTCTCCTGACCAGGGTCTCTGCTGCCAGGTCTGGGAAGATCTGCAGGATTGTCTCTCCATATTTCGCTGGTTGGTTGTTTTTCAGACATGCCCTAATCTGTTTTTTATCTTGAAAGTTGTGGAATCTTGCGATGACATCTCTTGGGACATTCCCTGCTATCTCTGCAGGTTTTCTGATCCGATGTATTCTTTCAAACTTAATTTTACTACTTGCACCCGA
The DNA here is from genome assembly GCA_037952925.1 of Lithobates clamitans. NCBI lineage: Eukaryota > Metazoa > Chordata > Amphibia > Anura > Ranidae > Lithobates > Lithobates clamitans. The sequence goes on from JBBGZY010001275.1 coordinate 617,197, forward strand.
TGTCTTTATTATATGCCCAAAGATTTTGTCCATTTTTTCCTGCAATTCCTCCTTTTCTCCTTGTATCTCCGGGAGACCTCTGATCCTGAGGTTCTTTCTTCTATTCCGGTTCTCTTGGTCTTCGATTTTGTATAATATATTCCTCTGATCTTTCTTCATCTCATTTAATTGTGCCTTGTTTTTTTTTATCTCCTCTCCCTGCATGTCCAGCCTTACTTTCGTGTCTTCCACCCTTTTTACTATATGGTTCATATCTTCATGGAGGGTTGCTATCTCTCCTTTTATAAATGTTTCCAATCTCACGAACATTTCTGCCATTTCACTCTTAGTTGGTAGCTGTTTTTTTTGTTTAGGTTCCATTCTAAGTTCTTCCTCTGATGCCATGGGTACCTCGCTACCTGCTAGGCTGGTTTCTGCGTCTTCAAACTGTTTTCTCAATCTGGTCTTTTGGCTGCCTTCTGATGTTTTATTTTTAGCCGCCACTTGTTTGCCTGGGCTTTCTTTACTCTCTTCTTGTACCATATATTTTTTAATGGTTCCTGGGCTTGCACTTTACCTGGGAGGGTTCGCTGCTGCCCCTTTCACTGATTTACCTCTCATTTCTTGTTAACACAGGCTTTTTAATTTGGACGATTTGGACAGGTGACCCCTAATTTGATCTCCGCTTCCCAGTCAGTACACTGTACCATCAAAGTACTTTATTTTAGACTCAGGGTAAGTATTGCCGGCCTATATGCATCCACCTATGCAGGCAAGTCTATGCGCTCATCAATGTTTCGTATCTCGAGACCCCACTGCACACAAACAAGTTTTCAAGTGTAAGCGAGTCTCAGTATTTTCAAGTGCACTCAAGTCTCTGTATTTTCAAGTGTAAGCGAGTCTCTGTATTACTGCAAAAACCCTGTGACCTTTTCTCTGCTTTTTTATTTTTTCCCGGTTTTCCCAACACAGTTTAATTCTCACTCCGTTCATGGCAGAGGTAGCTTAATGAAACCATTAGACATTCACTAAACCTTCTTTGCCATCAGTGTGTCAGTGTCAGTCTGTAACAGTATCAGTGTCCGTCTATACACATGCCATATACCTTTGATATCCCGGGCACGCAATGATCCGGACACCTATGTCTGTCAGTCCCTCTAACATCACCGTGCTCATTCGATTATAGCGTTTAATCCCACATAATGTAATCAGTGCTAAGATTACTTGCCGTTTTTTTTAGGTCTGTTCCCCGTCTCCAGCAGCCTTCTCTCTCTGTCCTTATACTTGTGCGGGCTCCTGGGATTGAATGCCAAATCCTGTCGGTTGGGATAGTGGCTCACCTCAGCTCTCCTGGTGCACTGGAAGCATGAGGAGACAGGCGCGTGTCCGGTGCTCTGAAGGACGGGGATCTTCCACTCGTCCCGGCCACGGTAACCATGATGGCGCCCGCGGCGGGATCATGCAGGTGAGAGGTGGGGGGGTCGGCACAGAGTCAGGAGACGCGAGACGGCCTTTTCCTAGTGGACCATCTCAGGGAGGAGACTCGCGGACTTCACGGGCTCAGCCTCGGCTCTGGCTCAGCGTCTGCATCCGGTCCCTCCCTCTCCCCAGCGATGGTGATGCCATTGAGGCTCTTGAATGTAAACATCCCTTGTAATAGAAAAAAAAGCATGACAAGACCTCTTAAATGTGAGATCTGGGGTCAAAAAGACCTCAGATCTCAAATTTACACTAAAATGCAATACAAACTAAAAAATAAAATGTAATGTCATTATAAAAAAAAAAAAATTCCCCTTTAAGAGCATTGGGCGGAAGTGACGTTTGACGTCACTGCCGCCCTCCAATGCTATGGAGCCAGGCGGGGGCCATCTCTCCCTCGCTCGGCATCCAGGCAGTGAGGGGAGTGGATGCGCTTGTCTCCGCCGCTACGGACGAGTCCGGTAAGCGACTGGAGCGCGGCGGGAGGAGGGCCCCACTCCCGCCACCGATAAAAGTGATCTCGCGGATAATCCGCTGCAGAGACCACTTTTATCCTAAAGAGAAACGCACGCCATTCCTGAAAATACTGCGGTTATGGCAGCTAGCTCCTGCCATAACAATGGTATTTAGCATCAAAGTACCGATGTACGGGTACGGCGATTTGCGTGAAGTGGTTAAAACCACTGCTCCTGTAAAAAAAAATTGCATTGTCCCCCAGGGCAGTACCCAGGACCCCATACCCTTGTTATGGTCAATTACTTGCATATAAGCCTCCAAAATGGGAACTTTTGATTTTTCAAGTTCGGGTCCCATTGACTTTAATAGAGTTCGCTGTTCAGATCAGAACTTTCTCTGTTCGTGAGTACTGGTGTGAACCGAACAGGGAGGTATTCGACCCATCTCCACTACAGATCAACAGAGGCAAGATGGTAGCTTCCCTGGCTGAAAAGTAGAGAAGGGTTTAGTTCCACTTTACCACAACAAAGTATAAGGTACAACTTGTTGGAATGGGGGGGGGGGCTTTTTTGCAAATTTTATTTATTTTCTATGTAATTTACAGACAAAGATGTCTAACAGGGATGGGTGAACGGTTCGGCACGAGCATGAGTTTGGGCCGAACATTGGCTGTTCTCTCATTCTCCGAACACCTGAATTTGCAGGTTGTTCGCCCCGAACACCCTGCAATGCACTGAGCACTGCACAGTGTAAAGCTTTGCCCAATCAGGGCAAAGTTTAAGCTGGTTGTTAAGGAACGGGGCCGGGAAGCCGGCCTCGGCGTCCTTAACAACCGATGAGTCATCAGCTGCTGGGTTTCCCCGCTGACAGCTGAATATAAAAAAAAAGTGCAGGTAAAAAAGAAAAAGAAAAGAAAAAAAAGGACATTGCATGCAAATGATTGGCCATAAAAGGGGTATGGGGGTCTGGGTACTGCCCTGGGGGACATGTATTATAATTTTATTTATTTTTTTAAACAATAGTTTTTTCAGGAGCAGTGATTTTAATGATGCTTAAAGTGCAACAATGAAAATGAAAATTTCCTTTAACCACTTGCCGACCGCTGCACGCTGATATACGTTGGCACAATGGCAGCGGTGGACAAATGGGCATACCTGTACGTCCCCTTTGAGAGGCGGGGATAGCAGGCGCATGTGTCACAGAGCCTTGTGTCATGACAGAGATCACTGCTCCATCTCATTGGGAACAGTGATCGCTGTCATGTGACTGTAAGTCCATCCCCCCACAGTTAGAATCACTCCCTAGGACATACTTAACCCCTTCATCGCCCCCAATTGATTAACCCCTTCCCTGCCAGTGTCATTTACACAGTAATCAGTGCATTTTTATAGCACTGATCACTGTATAAATGACAATGGTCCCAAAATAGTGTCAAAAGTGTCCGATGTGTCCGCCATAATGTTGCAGTCCCGATAAAAATGCAGATCGCCGCCATTACTAATAAAGAAAATTATTAATAAAAATGCCACAAAACTATCCCCTATTTTGTAGACGCTATAACTTTTGCGCAAACCAATCAATATACGCTTATTGCAACAGAGCCATAGTAGTTTCTATGTGGGATGTCCCATAGCAATGCCAACTGAAGGGAGGGAGACACAACAAAAGAAGGGCACTAAGAGAATAGAGGACTTATACTGCAGCCTGCAGTACACTGCGCCCACGACCTTTTACATCTATTTGATAGAATCTGATAAATGTATGGACTGAAGACCAAGTTGCGGCCTTGCAGATTTGAGCCATGGAGGCTTGGTGATGCACTGCCCAGGAAGCAATAACAGCCCTGGTGGAGTGCGCTTTAATATGAAAAGGTGGAATTTTCCTCTTTAAACCATAAGCTTGAACAATCACTTGACGAATCCATTTAGAAATAGTAGACTTCGATGCTGCCTGTCCTCTCTTAGGACCTTCTGGCAACACAAACAAAACATCTGTTTTACGAATCTGAGCGGTCACCTTCAAATAGACCTTGACTGCTCTCACCACATCAAGAGAATGTAGTGACCTTTCTTCCGCAGAACGAGGTTCTGGAAAAAATGAAGGCAAAATAATATCCTGGCTTAAATGAAAACCTGACACTACCTTCGTAAGGAAATTAGGATGAGGACGCAATGCAACCTTATCCTTATGAATAATCAAATATGGCTATTTACAAGAAAGAGCAGCCAACTCTAATACTCTTCTTGCAGAAGAAATGGCAATCAGAAAAACTAATTTCCTTGTCAAAAAGACCAAGGGAATATCTCGTAACGGCTCAAAAGGCTGTAATGCCGACAGGACTAAATTCAAGTCCCAAGGGTTCAGGGGAGACCTAACTGGAGGATTAATCCACGTTACCCCCTGAATAAAGCTACAAACCAGAGAGTGTGAAGCAAGTGGTCATTGAAAAAACACTGATAAGGCCAGCTTCATTTCTAATCCCATCTGTAGAAATTCAAGAATCCTACCTATGACATATTTTGTGGGGTGCCAACCCCTGGATTCACACTAGGAGACATATGCCTTCTAGACTCTATAATATATGAGTCTGGAGGCCAGCTTCCTAGCATTAATCAAAGTAGAAACTACTCAACCTGACAGCCCACGGTCTTTCAGAATGTGGGTCTCAATAGCCAAACCGTTAAAATTACTGGTCTGGCCACGGTGGTAGGGTCCCCTACCGCCATCTTTATGATCTCTGCATACCAAGATCTCCTGGGCCACGCCGGGGCCACAAAAATCACCTCCTTTCCTTCCTGCTTGATCCTGTGAAGAAGGTGCGGAAGCAGAACAGGAGGGAATGCATAGATCAGTGAAAACTGATCCCACGGAAAAACGAAAGCATCTGTTCCGCATGCCAGCGGAATCCTTTGTCCTTGACACAAAGTTTTCGATCTTTCTGTTGAACCTGGATGCAAACAGATCCACGTCCGGAATTCCCCATCTTTGACATATTGACAGAAAGATGTCGGGGTGAAGAGACCGTTGTCCCGGGAACAACTGTTGGCGACTCAAATAGTCCACCTGCCAATTCTCTATTCCCGGAATGAAGACTGCCGATAGGCAAGTAATATTGTCTTCTGCCCAGGATAGGTTATGATTTACCTCTCTCTGAGCTGCACAACTCCTTGTGCCCCCTTGGTGATTGATATAGGCCACTGTTGTGGCATTGTCGGATTGGATCCTGACCGGACAATTCCGTAATCTGAGCGTCCAGGCCTCCAGGGCTAGGCGTGCTGCCCAAATCTCTAGAATATCGATGGGCAAGGTCATTTCTGTTTTGGACCATTTTCCTTGGACAGATGTTTCTTCCAGGACTGCTCCCCAGCCCAGAAGGCTGGCATCTGTTATCACCACCTTCCGGGTAACTGGTGGGAAGGACTTTCCTTTCTGAAGATTCTTGGATATCAACCACCAACTGAGGCTTTGACGCACTTTGGGGGATAAACGCATCAGGAAGTCTAGAGCTTAGATCTTTTTGTTCCAAGTTGACAGGATACTGTTTTGCAGCAGTCTCCAATAAAACTGCACATATCGAACGGCCTCGAATGAAGCTACCATCTTTCCCAACAATCTCATGCAAAGTCGAATAGAAGGATTCTTCTTTGCTTTGACCATCTGAATCAGTTCCCTTATGGAACTGATCATTGCCTGGGGTAAGAACACCCTCTTCTGAGCTGTATCTATGATCAGGACCAAGTACTGCAATCTCCTTGATGCTTTTAAGGAGGATTTATTTAGGTTGAGAATACAACCTAGGTATTCCAGGTAGCTGACCGTGGTGACCAAACTCTGGTTTAGGCAGGCTACCGACTGATCTCTCAAGAGTAGATTGTCTAAATAAGCGCGAATCATTATTCTCTGAGCCGTTAATCTGGCTAAAGGGGGAGCCAGAACCTCTGTAAACACTTGAGGGGCAGTAGCTAGACCGAAAGGTAGAGCTACAAACTGAAAATGAAGATTTTCTATATTTCTGGTGAGCGGGGAAAATAGGTACATGCAGATAAGCATCCTTGATGTCAATTCACGCTAGCAGTTCTCCACCTTGTAGAATGGACACCACTGATCAGATTGACTCCATGCGAAAACAGTGGATATTCAAAAATCGATTTACATCTTTAAGATCTAAAATGGGTCTGACATCCCCCGTTTGGTTTTGGTACCGTGAAAAGGTTTGAATGAAACCCTAACCCTCGCTCCTCAATGGGGACCACTGATATCACTTTTTGAGACAAGAGATGATCCAAAGCCAGAAAGAGAGCCTTCTTTTTTCCTGGGTCTCTGGGAACGTTTAATCTGAGAAAACAAGGAAACGGGAACTCTCGGAACTCTAGTCTGTAACCTAGAGATATTGAGGAAGCCACCCATTTGTCTCGACACTGTTTCTGCCAGACCCTTGAGAACTGCAGAAGTCTTCCCCCCACTCGAGTGAGTGGGGGTGGCCCTTCATAAGGGGGTTTTAGTTTAACAGAGGCTAGTAACTAGTTTAGTTTTGTTTAGCGGGCTTTCTCCCCCCAGGGCCTCTTTTGACCCTGGGTTTGACCCTGAAGTTTACCTCTTGACTCTTTACCTCTTCTCCAGTGCCAGGACCACTTGACGGTGCTCCTGGCACTGGAGAAGAAGCTTGTTTAAAAGAAAAACGCTTAAACTTCTTCTCCACTGATAAAAGGGAACTTTTTCAATTAGAAATTATTTGGATATATTTATCCAGATCATCTCCAAATAACCATTCACCATGAAACGGAAAACTAGCCAAGAGCTTTTTGCATGGCGTTTTGGCTGACCAATTTTTCAACCATATAATTCTACGCACATGTACCAGCCTGAGCATAAGCTGTGAGACTTGGAGAATAGAATCTTTCATAGCATCTACTGTAAAACATAGCGTCTCTGATATCCCAGCCAAATCTTGAGCCAAATCTGTTTATCATGAATAATCTTGAGCACCTCTTTAAACTGATCCTTTAGGGACTGACATACTCCGATCGCTGCTAGTGCAGGCTGAACCACTGAACCTGCCAGAGAAATATTGTTTTTAAATAAGAATTCCAACTTCTTACCTGTTGGATCCTTCAGCATTTGAGCACTGTCTACAGGACAAGTCAAGCTCTTGTTCACAGAGGATATATCAGCGTCAATTGCTGGAATCGCCCATTTCTTAATAAACTCTTCCTCCGTAGGATAAAGTGGTTTTGGAGGAAAAAACTGTTTATCTGGGTGCTCCCACTCAGAATACATAAGCTTTTTTAGTAATGAATGGATAGGAAAAGCATGAACAGCTTGGGGAGGCTTTAGCGAACCCAAACAAGAAGTGGGCTCATCGACTGACTCCGCTACTGCCAGCAAAAATGTGGATCGGACCAATTCAGTGAGAGATTGTAACAACAACCTTTCCTGTGAACCTGATCAATCCGTATTATGCCCTGTACACACGGTCGGATTTTCCGAAGGAAAATGTGTGATAGGATCTTGTTGTCGGAAATTCCGACCGTGTGTAGGCTCCATCACACATTTTTCATAGGAATTTCCGACACACAAAGTTTGAGAGCTTGCTATAAAATTTTCCGACAACAAAATCCATTGTCGGAAATTCAGATCGTGTGTACACAGATCCGACGCACAAAGTGCCACGCTTGCTCAGAATAAATTAAGAGACGAAAGCTATTGGCTACTGCCCCGTTTATAGTCCCGACGTACGTGTTTTACGTCACCGCATTCAGAACGATCAGATTTTCCAACAACTGTGTGACCGTGTGTATGCAAGACAAGTTTGAGCCAACATCCGTCGGAAAAAATTGATTTTGTTGTTGGAATGTCCGATCAATGTCCGACCGTGTGTACAGGGCATTAGTGTCAGGGTTCTTACCTTGGCAGGCGGGGCGCCCGCGGTGGTGTGCGTCAGGGTGCGTCGGCGCGCGTGCCTGTGTGTGCCGGGGCGCGCGCGTGCACGTCGTTTGGCGCCAAAAGCCCTATTTAAGCCAGTGAGTTCTGGTGACCACTGCTGCCTAATCAACAGCTAGTAGTTCCAGAGCCTGACCGTGTACCTTGTTGTTCCTGTTATACCTACTGACCCGGCTTGTCCCCCGTCCACTCTCTGAACTCTGCCTGCACCGACCCTTGCTTGTCTGACCATCCGCTTGCCTGTTCCACTGTACCTCTGCCGTCTGCCTGTTGCCAAATCCGGCCTGTCTCCTGACCATCCATCTGCCTGCTCCCTGGGATCCTGTCAGCCTGTCTGCAGTCTTCCTGTCTGTTGTCCACACCAGCCTGCTCTGCTCAGCGAAGGTGCTCCAGTCTACTCAGTCTTTGCTACAGTTAACCCTGTGACTTCCGGACAGCAATACCTGAACAGCCATACAGGCCTTCATACCACTCCGTACTGTTGTACCCCCTGTTTACTCTATCAGGGGGCCAATAGTCGGAGGGTAAGGGAGCCAACCCTCTGCCCGACAGGACTCGCCGGTCTGGTAAGTAGGAGGAGCCTGATAGTATTAGGCAGCCATGACCGAGTCCGGGCAGGGGGCCTCCCCCATGGATGAACTTTGCCGACATTTGGCGGGTCTAACCCAGGCAGTGAAAAGCCTACAAGAGGGATATTCCAGCTTGGAAGAACGTGTACAGGCTCTGTCCGCACCTTCCGGTCCACCAGGGTCCGCAGCAGCCACCTCAACACCTTCTGTGGTCATGTTACCTCCTGAACCCAAAGTACCAGTACCCGAAAGATTTCTCGGAGACCGGAGCAAGTATCGTGCCTTCCGGAATGCTTGCAACCTGTACTTTGCCCTTCAGCCACGCACGTTCTCCCTGGAAGCCACTAAGGTGGGCTTTGTTATTTCCCTGCTGACTGGTGAACCACAAACATGGGCCCACCGACTCTTGGAGCAAAAGTCTGTCGCCTTGGATAGTCTGGAGGCCTTCTTTGGAGCCATGTCCCAACTATACAAAGACCCCCAGCTCACTGCCACCGCAGAAGCCTCCTTACAGGCCCTTCGTCAAGGCCGCCGAGCAACTGAAGACTATGCCGTCGAGTTCAGACGCTGGAGTTCCGACACGGCTTGGAATGACGCAGCATTGCGCCATCAGTTCAGGATGGGGTTGTCAGAACCTCTCAAAGATGAGTTGGCACGAGTAGGGGTACCACAGACCCTGGAAGACCTTATCAATCTATCTATCCAAATAGACCGTAGACTGCGAGAACGACGTACCGAGAGAACCACCAGTACCCTTCGTCCCACCTGGATGACTCCACAAGTACCCTGTCCACCCAGTAGATCTCCTGCTCCGCCACCTGCCTCTACCTATGATGCACCTGAACCAATGCAGCTTGGTCTGTTCCGTCCTTCTTTGACCCCAGAGGAGAAGTCACGTAGGCGGGCACACAACCTCTGCCTCTACTGCGGGGAATCGGGGCACTACGCCAGCGGTTGCCCCAACAAGATGCGTAAGTGTCGTTCTGATGTCCGTACCTGTGCTACTATTGTACCCTCCTTGGGCACGCATCTAACCATTTCTGTCACTTTACAGCTTCCCGGAAAGGCCATCCAAGTCCCAGCTATTATTGATTCCGGAGCCTGCAGCTGTTTTATTGACCGGACCTTTGCCTCTCAACATTCCATTCCTCTCCAAACCAAAACTCAAAGCCGCGCTGTTCATCTCGCTGACGGTTCTGCTCTCCGCTCCGGCCCAGTCACTCAGGAGACTATCCCCTTAGAAGCCATCATGGGCCAGCAACACCATGAATATCTCTGTCTGGACGCCATCTCGTCCCCTCTCTTTCCAGTTATTCTTGGAATACCTTGGCTACAAGCGCACAACCCCCAAATCAACTGGGCTACAGGTAATGTCGAGTTCCTCTCTGGATACTGTCTTCAACACTGCTTGCAAGGGACAGGCCATGAGGTTGCCCAACTCCTCTGTCTACAACCAGATGTTGATTTGCTTCAAGCTATTCCTGAGCCTTACCAAGACTTTGCGGATGTGTTTAGCAAGAAGGGGGCTGAATTGCTACCACCACACAGGCCTTACGACTGCCCAATTGAATTGCTTCCTGGATCCGAGGTACCTTTTGGCCGGATCTTCCCCTTGACTGAGCAGGAGCTGGGTACCCTGAAGCAGTACTTGGATGAAAATCTGAAAAAGAAATTTATCCGCCCGTCCACCTCTCCGGCCGGTGCGGGTTTATTTTTTGTGGAAAAGAAGGATCATTCCCTGCGGCCATGTATTGATTACCGCGAACTGAACAAGATCACGATTAAAAATCGCTACCCGCTCCCTCTGGTACCTGAGTTATTCCAAAGGCTGGGCACTGCCAGAATCTTTACTAAACTGGATCTCCGGGGTGCCTATAACTTAATCCGCATCCGAGAAGGTGACGAGTGGAAGACTGCGTTTCGCACTCGTTTCGGGCATTTTGAGTACCAGGTCATGCCCTTCGGTCTTTGTAACGCCCCGGCTACGTTCCAGCACTTTGTGAACGACATTTTTAGAGATATCCTGGACCTTTATGTCATCGTTTATCTGGACGATATACTCATCTTCTCCTCTTCTTTGGCGGATCATCGCAGGCACGTCAGGAATGTTCTCGTCCGGCTCAGGCAACATGGCTTATACGCCAAACTAGATAAATGTGAGTTCGAACGCCTGAGTATTCAGTTCTTGGGACTCATTATTTCTGTTGAAGGAATCAAGATGGACCCACAAAAAGTATCGGCCATCCTGGACTGGCCGGCTCCTTCTGACAGGAAGGGAGTCCAACGTTTCGTTGGATTTTCCAACTTTTACAGGAAGTTCATTAAAGACTTTTCTAAAATCATTGCACCAATAACGGAACTTACTAAACAGGGAGCACGTTTCTGTTGGTCATCCCAAGCACAGGCAGCGTTCGAGAAATTAAAGGGACTGTTTACTTCTGCCTCTATTCTCAAGCACCCGGACCCTGCATTACCGTTTGTTCTAGAAGTGGATGCTTCGGAGATCGCAGTGGGGGCAGTACTTTCTCAACGTCAGGGCCCCAAGGCCCTCTTGTTTCCTGTAGCATTCTTTTCCCGTAAACTCTCATCATCTGAGAAAAATTATGATGTCGGAGACCGGGAACTGTGGGCCATCAAAGCGGCTTTGGAAGAGTGGCGCTATCTACTAGAGGGTGCGGTACATCCGGTTCTCATCTTTACCGACCACAAGAACTTGGAATACTTAAGAGCAGCCAAGCGACTCAGACCACGACAGGCTAGATGGGCACTTTTTTTTTCTCGCTTCTCCTTTCACATCACGTACGCTTCTCCTTTCACATCACGTACAGGCCCGGATCCAAGAATGGAAAACCTGATGCCCTATCACGGATGTTCCACGACTCCAAGGAAAGTACTCCTCCTGATACTATTCTGCCTGCAGGTAATTTCTTACTGCTCCAGGGAGATTTAATTTCCAGGATTAAACAGGCTTCCTCTGAAATTCCTCTACCTACTGGAACCAGTTTAAATGATGGGTTGCTCTGGCATGAAGGCAAGATTTTCGTACCTGAAAGATGTAGGGTACTGGTACTGGAACTATGTCATGACCACAAGCTGGCGGGTCACTTCGGAGCCCGGAAAACCTCAGAATTGGTGCTACGCACCTTTTGGTGGCCATGTCTTCTGGAGGACTGTAAGAGGCACGTGGGTTCTTGCCGCACTTGTGCTCGGAATAAATGCAACCACTCAAAGGCCTGGGGTTTATTGAGACCTTTACCGATTCCTGACAGGCCTTGGAGAATGCTATCGATGGATTTCATTGTGGAGTTACCCCCCTCTGAAGGTTTCTCAACCATCTTTGTGGTGATTGATAGGCTATCCAAGATGGCACACTTCATCCCTATGAAGGGTACTCCCACAGCCGTAGAAACGGCGAAGATATTCATCAAGGAAGTAGTAAGGCTACATGGGGTGCCCGCGAATATCGTATCCGACCGAGGTGTTCAATTTACCTCCCGGTTTTGGAGAGCACTGTGTGCCGCTTTGGAAATCGAATTGGCGTTCTCCTCGGCCTACCATCCTCAGACGAACGGCCAGACAGAAAGAACTAACCAGACGCTGGAGCAATACCTCCGTTGCTTTTCTGTATTTACTCAAGACGACTGGGTGTCCTTGTTACCAGTCGCCGAATTCTCATACAACAACTCCTTACACTCTGCCATCAACCAGACTCCTTTCTTTGCGAATTATGGATTCAATCCTTCTTTCCTTCCCAGTTCTATCCCGGAATGTTCTCTGCCCGCAGTAACGGAAACTATGGAGTTCTTTTCTAGTAACTGTAAGATCCTGCAGGAGACCATGGCCCAATCCCAGGCTTCCTTCAAGAGGATGTTCGATAAGAAAAGGCGAGGAGAACTCATCCTTGAACCTGGCAACCAAGTATGGCTCTCTACAGCTAATCTAAAGTTGGCTTGTCCCTCCAAGAAGTTGGGGCCTAAGTTTCTGGGCCCGTTTCGGGTGAAGAGAAAGGTGAATGATGTTGCCTTTGAACTTAGCCTGCCAGAGTCCCTTAGAATCCACCCGGTCTTCCACGTTTCATTACTGAAACCAGTTATCCACGATCCTTTTCCTGACCGTAAGGCCAAGCCACCGGAGGCTGTTTTGGTCAACAATGAGGAGGAGTTCGAAGTCGAGGCAATCTTGGACTGTAGGAAAAGACAGAATCAGCTCCAGTATCTCATTAAATGGAAGGGGTATGGACCCGAGGATAATTCTTGGGAACCCGAAGGTAACCTGCATGCCAACGAATTGCTACAAACCTTCAAGAATTCCCATGCTCCCAGGCTGGCCCAGCTGGGCATCCGGAGGCTGCCCTTGAGGAGGGGGCACTGTCAGGGTTCTTACCTTGGCAGGCGGGGCGCCCGCGGTGGTGTGCGTCAGGGTGCGTCGGCGCGCGTGCCTGTGTGTGCCGGGGCGCGCGCGTGCACGTCGTTTGGCGCCAAAAGCCCTATTTAAGCCAGTGAGTTCTGGTGACCAGTGCTGCCTAATCAACAGCTAGTAGTTCCAGAGCCTGACCGTGTACCTTGTTGTTCCTGTTATACCTACTGACCCGGCTTGTCCCCCGTCCACTCTCTGAACTCTGCCTGCACCGACCCTTGCTTGTCTGACCATCCGCTTGCCTGTTCCACTGTACCTCTGCCGTCTGCCTGTTGCCAAATCCGGCCTGTCTCCTGACCATCCATCTGCCTGCTCCCTGGGATCCTGTCAGCCTGTCTGCAGTCTTCCTGTCTGTTGTCCACACCAGCCTGCTCTGCTCAGCGAAGGTGCTCCAGTCTACTCAGTCTTTGCTACAGTTAACCCTGTGACTTCCGGACAGCAATACCTGAACAGCCATACAGGCCTTCATACCACTCCGTACTGTTGTACCCCCTGTTTACTCTATCAGGGGGCCAATAGTCGGAGGGTAAGGGAGCCAACCCTCTGCCCGACAGGACTCGCCGGTCTGGTAAGTAGGAGGAGCCTGATAATTAGACTCTTCAGAAGAGGAGTCATTGGCCTCTTCCTGGTCCCCTGAGAGAAAAGCGTCATCTCTCATCCCCTGTTCCTCAGTTTGAGGGTCCTGGGTAATGGACGGGGACCTATTACGCTTAGTCCCACTCTGGGATGCGAATAAGGCATCAATTTTTTGTTCCAAGCCTAAAGTGGTTGAGGAAAAAACCTCTTCAGTAATATAAAGAGGGGCTGCAGTGCCAACAGCAACTGCAACACCCAACGTCCCTGATGGCTCAGTCTGACCAGCCAAAACACTCTTAGGGGAGGATGTCATTTTCTTACAGATGTTTTTAGGCTTCCTAGTGGCTGTAGAAGTCTTTCTACAGCCTTTTTTGAGGTGCTTTTACCCCCCCCCCTTCCGAACATAGCCTGATACACAAAGCAGAGGTACTACCAGAAGGAACGCATCCACTGCTGAGCCCCCCTCTGACACCATGGGAAAGCCTTTGGGAAGTCCCCGTACAGATTTGGGATTCTTGGGGGGACCCCCATGTCATTTTTTTCAATGACTTTTATCTGTATTGCCGAGACCCGACAATTCATTATAGCCGCGAGTAGTTTTAAATGACTTTTTTTCCTTTAGAAATGTCATTTTGTGCAGGGACTATTCTAAACAAGTGAAAAATGTGCCACTTTACAGGCATACTATAGACACCCCCCAGGTACCAAATTTAAAGGAATATTTCACTTTTATTGTTTCACTTTAGGCATTATTAAAATCACTGCTCCCGAAAAAAAAAGCCTGTTTATAAAACTTTTTTTTGCATTGATACATGTCCCTGGGGCAGGACCCAGGTCCCCAAACACTTTTTATGACAATACCAAGCATATAACACCCCAAATTGTTCGCTTTTCGGCAAACAGGCGAACACCCTATGTTTGAGTGGAACTTACGTTCCACTCGAACATCAGGCTCATACCTACCGGGTACCATTCAATTCAGCTAAAAAGACACTTTGAATGGATCCTGCATGGCTGCATGGCTAGCCCCAGCAAGGATTGCTCCAGAGGAGCTCAGCACAGCACATCTTTACTCGTGACCAACACCTTAGACACTGGCGAAAAAACTGAGGTACTCCCAGTAGTGGGAGGGGTTATATAGGGAGTGGACTTTTTGTCTTAGGGCGTGCCAGTGTCCATCACCTGAAGATGGCCTATAATCCACATAGTAACTACTATGGCTCTGTGTCCCATGATGTATGATAAGAAAATGAAAACGCTCCACCTCCATTGGAGGCTACCCACCCTATGCGCTCTCTTCCCTTTGACAGTTCTTATATAGGCAAGGGCGAGGCCACCTGTTGATGTAACTGGTTGGCCCCGCCCCTCCTGACATCATGTGATGATGTCACCCAGGGCAGTACTTAGACCGCATACACCTTTTATGGACAATTACTTGCATATAAGCCTTCAAAATGGGCACTTTTGATTGTTCCTGTTCAGCTCCCATAGACTTCATTGGGGTTCGCTGTTCAGGTTAGAACATTTGCAACATTTTTTTTCAATTATGACCAGTGTTAATTTAAAAATGCATATTGCTAGTGTAGATAAAAAGTGTCCATTTTATGCTGTTTTTATAGGTATACTGGACCTTTAAGAGGAAAAATGTGTTGAGCCCCTTAATAGGGATGTGGGAGTCTGTAGTGTGGTACTTATCTGAATCTGGAAGCCCCTTTTAGATTAAAGTATGTAGTACATAGTACCCCTTGTTACTCATTCACACGAAGGGGAAAAAAACACCCACACCATAGAAAAAGTCCAACAAAAGCAAACCCAACATTATTCATGTTGTCAAGTGATGTAGATCCTCATTACTCATGATGAACAAATATGTGGACCTGCTGATATGATGATGCTGCCCCTTCACAAATTACAGCTCTCTGGCACCTCTGAAATGTAAACAAACAGGCTAGGACTGCCAGGTGACATCATTGACCAAATATGGTCATGACCATGTTCAGTCACCCTGCCCCTGTGTTCTCATTCTGGTGCCGGCAGGGCTGTCATTTGTGATGGGAGTAGGGATTATAATTGTGGCAGTGGGTCCACTTTGCATGTGTTGCTCAAGATGATAGACACTGGATTGACATTGAGCAGGCAATGTGACTGATGTTGGATTGTGGGACATTATTTTTCCTTAAAAGGGGCGCTGACTTTTCTTTGTTTTTTATTATTGAGGGGGACCCAACGATTTTGCAGTCTGTGCCATGGTGACTGACCAACCTTTATATTCATATTTCATGCTTTTATTGTGGTCTGTGTTCCTTTTTTAGAGATTTTTTTCCTTGCTTTGTATTCTGGTGAAACCCTGACTCACAGAATGTCATTAAAACCCAACAAAGGATCTATCTCTTCTCCGTTCTCATGTTTTTATATCTCTCCTTGTGCCTGTGTTGCAAACATGTGCCCTCACAGGCCCATTTAGACTTCAAGTACATGTGGTGTGTTAACCCACATTAGATTAGGGCATCCCATTCATTATGAATGAGCTGCCAATGCACACTATAACGGGCCAAAAAAACAGGCATGACCTTTTTTGTTGTAGACTATAGTGCACCATAACACATGGTATGTGTGTTGTGATGTGCTGCCATGTATTGTGCATTGGCAATTACTCTAATGCCCCGTACACACAATCGGATTTTCTGCCAACAAATGTTGGATGTCAGCTTGTTGGCTGAAAGTCCGACCGTGCGTATGCTCCATCAAACATTTGTTGTTGGACTTTCCGCCAACAAATGTTGGCTAGCAGGTTCTCAAATTTTCCGCCAACAAAACTTTGTTGTCGGACTTTCCGATCATGTGTACACAAATCCGTCGCACAAAAGTTCATGCATGCTCGGAATCAAGTACGAGCCAGAAGCACTCGGTCTTGTAAAACTAGCGTTCGTAATGGAGATATCACGTATGTCTTGTACGTCACTACGTTCGTAATTGTTGTTCAACATTTGTGTGACCGTGTGTATGCAAGACAAGTTGGAGCCAACATCCTTCGAACAAAAATCAACGGTTTTGTTGTCGGAAAGTCCGATCGTGTGTACGGGGCATAAGAGTGCGGGATTCCCAGCCACAATGAATGGCACCTCACATAGAGGTGTTTGTTGGGGCATGCTGCAGTAACTTGTGTTTTATTTTAATGCAGTAGTCTGAATGGGTCTTTTATGTCAGTGTGGGGAGAATGGTGGCATCCACCCACGGATCCTAAATGAATTGTCATTTCAAAGCCATTGTATCTAATTTTTAGGGACTCATTAATGACTGGAATAGTACCACTGGATTGACGTAGGGCCAATGTGCAGCCTATATTTAAAAAGGGAACAAAGTCTATAGACCTGTTAGTTTAACTTCTATAGTTGGGAAGATACTGGAGAGTTTAATAAAAAAGACCAAATAGATGAGTTCTTGCTGGGAAAAAATATTTTAAGCAACAGACAGCATAGGATTTATGAAAGACAGAAGTTGTCAAACAAATCTGATTTCTTTTTATGAACAGGTAAGTGAAACCTTGGACAGAGGGGTGGCTGTGGACGTGCTATACTTGGATTTTGCAAAAGTGTTCAATGCAGTTCCCCACACACGGCTGTGTAAGGTAAAGTCTACATGCTTGGAAATATCAGTTTGTAAATGGATAGAAAACTGGCTAAAAGACAGAATTCAGAGAGTAGTGGTTAATGATTCATACTCTGGTCTAATGCCCTGTACACACGGTCGGATTTTCCGATGGAAAATGTGCGATCGGAGCTTGTTGTCGGAAATTCCGACCGTGTGTGGGCTCCATCGGATATTTTCCATCGGAATTTCTGACACACAAAGTTTGAGAGTAGGCTATAAAATCTTCCGACAACAAAATCCGATCGCGTCAATTCCGACCGTGTGTGGACAATTCCGACGCACAAAGTGCCAGGCATGCTCAGAATACATTCCGAGACGGAACTGCTCGGTCTGGTAAAATTAGCGTTCGGAATGGATCTAGCACTTTCGTTATGCTGCAATGTTTTAAATGGTTTAATGCAGCGCACTCTCTTCTTCTTTATAATGCTAGAAGAATGAAGTTGTTTTGCTGCTCATATTCACACAGAGTTCTCACAAACTTCTTTCTTTATTTTTTATCGTGATTTCATCAATATAATATTTTTACTTGTCACATCTGACTAAAAAATTATCATTTTGGGATGTTTTATTTATTTATTTTTTTGGTTTGTATTTTTTTAAAGCCTGATCTTCTGTTTTTTTTTTTTTTTTGTTAATTTTTTTTACTCCAGAATAGTTTTGGTTGTGTTTTGTGTGTCAAGTTACCACAACACCATTATTATCTTGTATTATTTAATCTCAAGGAGGTTGCTTTGTGTTGGTGTCTCTTGTTAATTTCACATTGTATTTTTGAAATGTACCTGCCACCTCACAAACAAACTGTCCTTTTTGAAGGAAAACACACATAGGTGAGTATAATTGAAACCAAAATTCCTTTATTAAGGGCTCATAACCAAACAAAGAGGGAGGCAACGCTAGGGAAACAGCAGAAATTGGCGAAGCCTTTGGCCCCCACACATCAATTATTTCCATGCAAAATCAGTGGCCTGATTAGTCCATATATAAGGGAGTACAATCTGTTCCAGAATTCCAAGAGATCATGAACAGCAGCAGATGACATGTATGTCCCCAGGCTGTGGTCATACAACAGCCTGCATCTTTTGCCAGACCAGACTGAACTCAGGCCATCACTCTCTGGTCTTCCTTAGACGCTTCCTTCCAGGCTGTGGCTCTGGTGTTGGAGGTGTGGCAGGAGGAGCTGGAGGACCTGGAGGAGGAGGAGGAGAACCATGGGTGAGCTCACAAATGTGGCTTTGGCATGTGGGTTGACCCCTCAACCCCTTATTTAGTGATTCTAAAATGAGAAACTCACATAAGAGGCGTTGGCCCTCCTCCATTTGCTGCATTTTACATGCTGTTAGGTCAGCAAAATCCTCCTCCACACTGTGGGGGGTTCTGGGGGCCTCAGTAGCCTTCCAAAATAGGCCAATTGCAGCCTCCTCCAGGTTACTCCTCTTCCTGCCACTTTTTCTTAGCAGGCAGAGGGGACGGACCTGGCCCGGCCACCTCCTGGCTGAGACTTTCCTGTGTATGAAAAAGGGACATAGTTTTAGTTTTTGGTTCATCAATCACAATTATAAATTATTAATCCAAACTAACATAGATTTAACATCATTAATTTGACAACCAGAAATATTTTGAAGAATGCTATACCTGGCTCAAGCTGGGCTTCTCCACATGTTGCTGTCTGGAAGGCCCAGGTTGGACGTCAGAAGCCTCAGCTGAGGGGGAAGGAAGCGTGGAAGGAAGAGTGGAGAGTGCTGGCCTGGGTTCAGTCTGACCTGCCAGAAAATGCAGTCTGTCATAGTACCACAGCCTGGGGACATAAATGTCATCTGCTGCTCCTGATCTCATGGACTCCTGGACCTTCTTGCGCTCCCTTAGATAAGTGCTCCTCATGCCACCAATTAGGATCTTCAAATAGGTGATGTCTGCTGTGGGGATCACTGGCTTCACAATTTCCAGCAATTGATCCAGCGCTTTCTTCCTCTTTGTTTGATTCTTATAATGTGGGTGGTTTACATGCGACAGACAAGGCAGCTCCCTAAACATATCAATGAATATGGTGATAAAGTCCTGATCCTTCAATATATCCATTTTCTCTGCAAGACACAACACAAGACAAACCCTAATGTCAGGCTAAACTCTCCTAATCTTGTCCCAATATAGGCCTCAATTTCTAAGCAGTATAGGCCCAAGTTTAAATGTTACCTTCGTTATCATGATCGGCGCTTCCGATACTCCTTCCTCCGCTCACAGATCGTACGTACTACGCACGCGTATTACGCTTTATATACACTGCGCATGCGTGAAACTCCGCCCGCCCCTGACGTTCTTTCTAGTCTATTCCCCACCCCTTCTTGTTCTGCGCAGTGGGGAAGAGCACATGGCGGAGACAGAGCAGGTGCGTGCTAATTACAGCAACGAGGAGGAGGAGGAGAGCCCGGAGCCAGAAACATCCCGATCCCAGAGGAGACGATTTAAGGCCTCAAATATGTCCCTTGGGGAGATGTTGGAGATGGTCGACATACTGAAAAGGGCCGACTATGATGGGAAGTATGGACCTTATCCCAACCCCAATGTCAGAAAGGCCAAGCTCATGGCGAAAGTTGTGAAGAGTCTGCAGAAGAATTTTGGGGTACGAAGATCCAAGGATCAACTGAGGAAGCCTACTCTCAAACTTTGTGTGTCAGAAATTCCGATGGAAAATATCCGATGGAGCCCACACACGGCTCCATCGGATATTTTCCATCGGAATTTCTGACACACAAAGTTTGAGAGTAGGCTATAAAATCTTCCGACAACAAAATCCGATCGCGTCAATTCCGACCGTGTGTGGACAATTCCGACGCACAAAGTGCCACGCATGCTCAGAATACATTCCGAGACGGAACTGCTCGGTCTGGTAAAATTAGCGTGGCCTGATTAGTCCATATATAAGGGAGTACAATCTGTTCCAGAATTCCAAGAGATCATGAACAGCAGCAGATGACATGTTTGTCCCCAGGCTGTGGTCATACAACAGCCTGCATCTTTTGCCAGACCAGACTGAACTCAGGCCATCACTCTCTGGTCTTCCTTAGACGCTTCCTTCCAGGCTGTGGCTCTGGTGTTGGAGGTGTGGCAGGAGGAGCTGGAGGACCTGGAGGAGGAGGAGGAGAACCATGGGTGAGCTCACAAATGTGGCTTTGGCATGTGGGTTGACCCCTCAACCCCTTATTTAGTGATTCTAAAATGAGAAACTCACATAAGAGGCGTTGGCCCTCCTCCATTTGCTGCATTTTGCATGCTGTTAGGTCAGCAAAATCCTCCTCCACACTGTGGGGGGTTCTGGGGGCCTCAGTAGCCTTCCAAAATAGGCCAATTGCAGCCTCCTCCAGGTTACTCCTCTTCCTGCCACTTTTTCTTAGCAGGCAGAGGGGACGGACCTGGCCCGGCCACCTCCTGGCTGAGACTTTCCTGTGTATGAAAAAGGGACATAGTTTTAGTTTTTGGTTCATCAATCACAATTATAAATTATTAATCCAAACTAACATAGATTTAACATCATTAATTTGACAACCAGAAATATTTTGAAGAATGCTATACCTGGCTCAAGCTGGGCTTCTCCACATGTTGCTGTCTGGAAGGCCCAGGTTGGACGTCAGAAGCCTCAGCTGAGGGGGAAGGAAGCGTGGAAGGAAGAGTGGAGAGTGCTGGCCTGGGTTCAGTCTGACCTGCCAGAAAATGCAGTCTGTCATAGTACCACAGCCTGGGGACATAAATGTCATCTGCTGCTCCTGATCTCATGGAATCCTGGACCTTCTTGCGCTCCCTTAGATAAGTGCTCCTCATGCCACCAATTAGGATCTTCAAATAGGTGATGTCTGCTGTGGGGATCACTGGCTTCACAATTTCCAGCAATTGATCCAGCGCTTTCTTCCTCTTTGTTTGATTCTTATAATGTGGGTGGTTTACATGCGACAGACAAGGCAGCTCCCTAAACATATCAATGAATATGGTGATAAAGTCCTGATCCTTCAATATATCCATTTTCTCTGCAAGACACAACACAAGACAAACCCTAATGTCAGGCTAAACTCTCCTAATCTTGTCCCAATATAGGCCTCAATTTCTAAGCAGTATAGGCCCAAGTTTAAATGTTACCTTCGTTATCATGATCGGCGCTTCCGATACTCCTTCCTCCGCTCACAGATCGTACGTACTACGCACGCGTATTACGCTTTATATACACTGCGCATGCGTGAAACTCCGCCCGCCCCTGACGTTCTTTCTAGTCTATTCCCCACCCCTTCTTGTTCTGCGCAGTGGGGAAGAGCACATGGCGGAGACAGAGCAGGTGCGTGCTAATTACAGCAACGAGGAGGAGGAGGAGAGCCCGGAGCCAGAAACATCCCGATCCCAGAGGAGACGATTTAAGGCCCCAAATATGTCCCTTGGGGAGATGTTGGAGATGGTCGACATACTGAAAAGGGCCGACTATGATGGGAAGTATGGACCTTATCCCAACCCCAATGTCAGAAAGGCCAAGCTCATGGCGAAAGTTGTGAAGAGTCTGCAGAAGAATTTTGGGGTACGAAGATCCAAGGATCAACTGAGGAAGCAGTGGTCGAACCTCAAATTAAGGGAGCACGATCAGTATAGAAGGATCAGGAGAGTGCTGCAAAAAAGTAAGTAGTTGTCCTCAGGGGCGGACTGACAACTCATGGGGCCCCTGGGAAATAGGAGAAGATTATGGGGCCCCGGGCAAAAGGAGATTATGGGGCCCCCAGGCAATAGGAGATTATGGGGCCCCCCAGGCAATAGGAGATTATGGGGCCCCCCAGGCACTAGGAGATTATGGGGCCCCCAGGCAATAGGTTATGGGGCCACACAGTATACACACACACACAGTATACACAGACACACAATATACACACACAGTATACACACACAGAATACACATACACACACTGAAAAGGTACTGGAGAGGCGGGGCAGCTATAATCTTGGGATTTTTAAAAAACACAAATTTTTACATACTGTCCATGGTTTTATTGAGGCTGGCAACCCTGATGGGGCCCCTTATTGACCCGGGGCCCTCGGGCAGTGTCCGAGTGCCCGAATTGTCAGTCAGCCCCTGGTTGTCCTGTGTTCCTATTCTTTATTTTTATAACGTTTGTGCTGCTCCATGTGCTTTTCTTTACTGTTGTACAGTTTAAAATTGCAACTTTCATGTTCATGGACACATTATTCGTTCGTAGGAAACCTTGTTCGTTTGGCCTAGAAAACACCATGTTTTGGCCAGATGCATTTCACTAAATTTTTGCTAGCCTACTTCTCTTAAAATAATTTTGTTGTCTAGATGGGTTTGTAACTAGAATGAAATGCAAAATAGATTCTGTGTAAGGAGAGGACACTCAGCAGCTGTTTACATATCTGGACACAGGAGCACTAGTGTGAGAAACCAGCACACCCTTTTTATTAGGGGGCCCACACAGGGGCTCCAGTGTATACTATAGGGGTAGAAGAGAGAAGCTGCGCTATATATATCCAAACCAGCAATGGCTTATAGATAACAAAATATGTGTGCATTGACAAAGTTCGTAACAAAACACCCAGGTGAGCTTGATCCAAACTTAAGTGCCATCACCTAATAGAAAACTTGCTTACCAGATGGCAAGCAAAAGCATGCAGATGGCTATAGCCCAGCCACGGCCTTTGCTTGATAAGGAACGTCCAGACTGATATACCCAGATGAGTCGTCTGTGTACGCAATCCCCTGTGATTGTGGATGTCTGGTATGTCCCGGTAACTCAACAGGGTATAAGAGAAAGACCAACCATAGCGAAATAACATTTGGGATCATTTATTAATAAAAGAAGTATTGCACTTACATATCGGTAGAGTAAAAAGTGCTAAAATACAGAGCCGGCCGGCTGCAATAGAAAAACCCCGTCCTTCTAGTCAAACGGCGTGGTGACGTCAGCAGGTATCCTCCTCCAGACGTGTTTCGTCACAGGTTGACGCTATCAATGATTCCACATTGATTGATTGGAGAGGTCCAAGAACAGAACCTTTGGGGACCCCGACAGAGAAGAGAAGGGGAGAGAAGGAAGTAAAATTGTAAGTGAAACTGAAGGTGCATTGGGATAGGTAGGATGAGAGCCAGTGAAGAGTGCAGTCACGGAGACCGAGGAAGTAAAGTCTTTTGAAGAGGGGGTGTGGTCAACTGTATCAAAGGCAGCTGAAAGGTCCAGAATTAGGAGTACAGAATAGTGTCTGTTGGTTTTTGTGGTTAGTAGGTCATTTGTGTGTTTTAAAAGAGCAGTTCCCGCAGAGTGTTGAGGGCGAAATCCAGATTGAAGGGGATCAAGAAGGTTATTTTTAGTGAGGTGGACCAATGCGTGTTTTAGAGCATTGGGGAAGATGCCATAAGAGAGGGAGAGATTGAAGATGAGGGTTAGAGAGTGTAGGATAGAGTCAGAGGGTGACCGTAGTATTTGAGAGGGAACAGGGTCCAGGGGACAGGTGGTTAGGTGGGTGTTAAAAAGGAGTTTAGCAACTTTGTTTATAGTAGCAGGTTTGAATAAGGGGAGTGCCAATTGTATATGTTGACATGGGGTCTCAACTGGGGAAGATACCTGTAGAGTGAAGATTTCATCATGAATTGTATCAATCTTGTTTTTGAAGTGATTAGCAATCTCCTGGGCAGTGAGTGAGTCAGTGGGTGGAGGCGGTTCAGGACGAAGTAGAGAGTTGAAGGTAGAGAAAATTTGATGGGGACTGGATGAGAAGGTGTTAATGGGAGTGGTAAAATAGGTCTGCTTGGCAGTGTGGAGGAAAGAATAGTATTTTTGGAGGGCAGATTTGTATTGGTTGAAGTCTTTGAGAGACTTATGCCCCGTACACACGGTCAGATTTTCCGACACACAAAGTTGGACAGCAGGAGATAAAATTTTCCGACAACAAAATCCGATCGCGTCAATTCCGACCGTGTGTGGCCTGTTCAGACGCACAAAGTGCCACGCATGCTCGGAAGAAATTCCGACACGGGACAGCTCGTTCTGGTAAACTTAGCGTTCGCAATGGATACAGCACTTTCGTCACGCTGCAATGTTCAAAATGGTTTAATACAACGCACTCTCTTCTTCTTTATAATGTGACAAGAATTAAGTCGTTTTGCTGCTCATATTAACACACACTTCTCACAAAGTTTTATTTGTGTTTTTTTAGTGGGATTCCCTCAATATATTGTGATTAGTTGTCACATCTGACAGTTTTATATTTTTTTGTTTTTGTTTTTTTTTTGGATTTTCAGCCTTTTTTTTTCTTTAATGTTTGTATTTTTTCCAAGGCTGATCTTTGTTCAATGTTATTTTTATTTTTACTCCAGAATATTTTTGTGTGTGTTTTGTGTGTCAAGTTACCCCAACACCATTGATATCTTTTATTATTTAATCCCAAGGAGATTGTTTGTTGTTGGTGTCCCTTGTTCATTTCACATTGTATATTAGAAATGTACCTGAACCCTCACAAACCAACTGTCCTTTTTGAAGTAAAACACATAGGAGAGTATAATTCAAAACAAAAATTCCTTTATTAAGGGATCAGAACCAAACAAAGAGGAAGGCAACACTGGATCAACAGGAGAAATTAGTGAAGCCTGGGACCCCCATGGCAGACATCAATTCTTCAACATCAAAATTGGTGGCCTGAGGAGTTCATATGTAAGGGAGGGCAGTCTGGTCCGGGATTCACAGAGACTCGGATAGCAGCAGATGACATCTGTGTCCCCAGGCTGTGGTACCACAAGAGGCTGCATTTTTTGGCCGACCAGACTGGATCCAGGGCAATCACTGTCTAGTCTTCCTTCCACCCTTCCTTCCGGGCTGTGGCTGTGCAGTTGGAGATGTGGCAGGAGGAGGAGTAGGACCTGGAGGAGGAGGAGGAGGAGGAGGAGGAGGACTGGGAGGACCTGGAGGAGGACTGGGAGGACCTGGAGGAGAGGGAGGAGGAGGAGGAGGACCTGCAGGAGGACCATCCCAAAGCTGTGTGTGAGGTGTAATTTGGCCCCTCATACCTTTCTCCAGAGCCTCTGATATGAGGGCCTCACACATGGCTTTTTGGCCCTCCTCCATCCTCTGCATTTTATATGCTATGAATGCAGCAATGTTCTCCTGAATGGTGTGGGGTGCTCCCAGGACCTCTGTAGCCCTCCAAAAGAATCTGATAGCCGCCTCCTCTAGGGTACTCGTCCTACTGCCACTTTCTGTTTTCAGGTATGGTGGAGGGACCTTGATATCAGCCAGCCGGCTCGGCCCGGCCACCTCCTGGCTGAGACTTCCCTGTGTATGAAAAAGGGACATAGTTGTAATGTTTTGCATCATCAATCACAATCCTAAATTAGTACTCCCAACTAACATCTAGTTAACATCATTGATTGGACAAGCAGAAATATTTAGAGGAATGCTATACCTGGCTCAATCTGGGCTCCTCCACATGCGGCCTGGAAGGCCCAGGTTGGGCGTCAGAAGCCTCAGCCAGGGGGGAAGGAAGCGTGGAAGGAAGACTGGAGAGGGATGGCCTGGGTTCAGTCTGGCCTGCCAGAAAGTGCAGCCTGTCGTAGTACAACATCCTGGGGACATAGATGTCATCTGCTGCTCCGGATCTCTGTGAATCCAGGACTTTCTTGCGCTCCCTCAGATATGTACTCCTCAGGCAACCAATTAATATCTTTACATAAGTGATGTCTGCCGTGGGGATCACCTGCTTCACAATTTCACACAATTGCTCCAGTGCTGCCTTCCTCTTTGCTTGGTTCTTGAAATGGGGGTGGGTAATCTCCCACAGACAGGGCAGCTCACTTAGCATATCAATGAATAGTGACATGAAGTCAGTATCTCTCATTAAGATATCCATGTTCACTGCAAGACACAACACAAGACAAAGCCTAATGTCAGACAAAACTCTCCTAATCTTGTTACAATATAGGCCTCAATCTAGAAGCAGTATAGGCACAAGTTTGTCTCTTACCTTCGTTCTTACGATCGGCGCGTCCAATGCTCCTTCCTCCGCTCACAGATCGTACGTAATACGCACGCGTGTTACGCTTTATACACACAACGCATGCGTGTAACTCCGCCCGCCCCTGACATTCTTTCTAGTCTATTCCCCGCCCCTTTTCGTTCGGCGCAGTGGGGGAAGAGCACATGACGGAGTCAGAGCAGGTGCGTGATAATTATATCAACGAGGAGGAGGAGGAGGAGGAAAGCCCGGATCCAGGCACGTCCCGATCCAGAAGGAGACGTTTTAAGGCCACAAATATGTCGTTTGGGGAGATGTTGGAGATGGTCGACATCATGAAGAAGTCCGACTATGACGGAAAATATGAGCCTTACCCCCACCCCAACATCAGAAAGACCAAGATCATGGCGAAAGTGGTCAGGAGTCTTGAGAGGAATTTCGGGGTACGAAGATCAAAAGATCAGCTCAGGAAGCGGTGGTCGGACCTGAAGTTGAGAGAGCCAGAGCAGTACCGAAAAATCCGGAGAGTGCTGCAAAAAAGTAAGTAGTTGTGCTGTGTTCCTATTCTTTCTGTCTTTATTCCGTTCGTTCTGCTCCATATGCTTTTAGTAATTGTAACATTTAAAAAGGTCAACTTTAATGTTCATGGGCCCATTATTCGTTCGTATCAAACATTTTTCTTTCGGCCTCTAGAACACCATTGCATTTTCACACATTTTTGGGGGCCTACTTGGATGCCAAATATTTGTTTGTGTAGATGGGTTTGTTACTAGAATGAAATGCCAACTAGATTGTGTGTAAGGAGAGGACACTGAGCAGCTGTTTTGACATCTGGACACTGGAGCACTAGTGTGGGACCCCAGAACACCATTTTTATTAGGGGGGGCACACAGGTGCTCCAGTGTATACTATAGGGGGGCTACATCTGTGAAGCTTGTACTAAACAGGTAAAGTATTGCAGCTTGACAAAGGACACTAAAAAATATACATCTTGGAACTCGGCTAAAATAGACAATTGTACCCCACTTCCAAGCAATGTTTCCTATTTCTAGTTCTGCCATCAAATATCTGTGTGCTAATTATACCATTTTTGTTTTACATAGGGGAGAAAAGACTCGGAGGACACCCCTCATCCGAGGAGACCAGAGACCCCCCACCTCTGGAAGAAGGGGAAATACCAACACAAGAAGCTGAGCAGGAGGAAGAAGAAGATGTGGTGGAGATTGGCACCACAACAGGTGAGTGTCTGCGACCACAGGCTCAGGTAAAAGAGATGGATGGTGGCAGATTTTTGAGACTTTTTTTTGTTCTTTATCTCTTTTTAGGTGATTGTGATCCAGAACACTTTACATCTGAAAGTGCCCAGATACTGATCGGGGAGATCATGGGGTGTAATCTCCAACTGCAAAACATCCAGTAACAAGTCAGTGATGTTATTAAAAAAAATAATAACATCATTGATGTTTTGGGGCGAATTTAAACCCCACAAAATCACCTGTTTTATCTTACTAAAATTTTTACAATGTTTAGAAAAGCCAAATTTGGAGGATGCACACAGTGTGCCAACATGTGCTATCTGCCATCACAGGAGATCAATGGACGCGTTTTGGGGGTGCAACCCCTTCCTCAATTATAAAGTAGCAATGAGGAAGGGCTTTCTCCCCCAAAACACGTCCCTTGATCCCCCCTGATGGCAGATAGCACATGTTGACATTCGTAAATTGGTGTGCATCTTCCAAATTTGGCTTTTCCAGGGGTGATTTCCCCCCATCTGAACGCTATATCAAACCCAGTTCCTAAATACTGATGTCTGATATAGCCTTCAGGTTTTACCATATGTGAACTTTGTAAGTTCAAGTTTTTTGGCTTTCTTGTTGGTTTTACACATGCCTGTTTTATCTGAAATGGACATTTCGATTTTTGATAATGCTACTGCAAAAATTGTTATACAACAAACATGTTGGTTTGTTTTAAAAACCTTTGGTAAATGCACATGTGATTGTGCAGGTATAAAAAAGTGCCTTACTCAAGAATGTGTGGATTATTGTCTCAACACTACAACACTTTTGGGGTGATGTAATTGCTGTTTTATGCAAAAATGGGGGTTATTTCCTAAGGGCAAATACACTTTGCACTACAAGTGCAGGTTCAGTGCAGTTGCAAGTGCACTTGTAGTGAAATGTGTTTTGGCATTTAGGAAGTACCAGCCAACACTATTTTTTATAAGGTTACCCAATCACGACATTTTCTGCACTCAACACATTTCTGTCAGGGTCAGCTAAAACAAACACAAGCAGTAAATGTCCACCAAGAATTTC
Source organism: Lithobates clamitans (assembly GCA_037952925.1). Taxonomy (NCBI): domain Eukaryota; kingdom Metazoa; phylum Chordata; class Amphibia; order Anura; family Ranidae; genus Lithobates; species Lithobates clamitans. The sequence goes on from JBBGZY010001275.1 coordinate 645,566, forward strand.
TTTTGTTTGTTTTTTATTTGAAAAAGGTGTCACAGATTGTCTGGCATATTGATAGCCCCCCTACCCGCAAAGAACTCCAGGTAGCGTAACCGGACATCACGGGCATTCAGGGAGGGCAAGCCAGGACGGCCACTTTCAAGCGCCGTCATTGTTGATGGATTTGGGATTCCGGCCTCAGGCCCAACTGAGCCAGCATAGTTGGCTGAATGTTTTCTTAAAAAATTATGGAGAACACAGCACGCCAGTATTATATGGTTCAGTTTATACTCCGCCATATGGATGGGTGTCATAAATAATCGGAACCAGCCGGTAATTAAAAACCCTCTGTTCCGGGGTGAGGGTCCTCATCGGGAATGGCAGCATCAGGTGGTCCCCCAGCGCAAATGCTTCATCAGCAACGAACACAAATGGGAGACCTTCAACATTGTCCTCTGGAGGTGGCAAGTCCAAGCTGCCATTCTGGAGACGCCTGTAGAACTCCATCTGGACGATCACTCCACCATCGGACATCCGGCCATTCTTCCCCATGTCCACATACAAGAACTCATAATTAGCCGACACCACCGCCAACATCACTATACTATTAAACCCCTTGTAATTATAATAGTACAACCCCGAGTTGGGTGGTGGGACGATGTGGACGTGTTTCCCATCAATTGCCCCTCCGCAGTTAAGAAAGTCCCACCGCTGGGTAAAGTGGGAGGCCACAGTCTGCCATTCCTGTGGCGTTGAAGGAAACTGTTGAGGAAAAAACAATAAACATTACTATTTTTTCACAGAAACATGGCAAGCAGATTATACACAAACATTATGGGGCAACCTCCAGATAGCATTTATTAAGGGGAATTTAACAACAACAAAGTATAAGGTACACCTATCATATTCCCCCTCCCCCCCTCATGGGCCATTTCTAACATTATAGGGGGGGGAACTCTTGGACAGGTAACCCTCTTCACTTCATTGAGAGATGAATGCCTAAATACAGGGTATTACTTGGAACAGCCCCTCCTTAGTTACACTATTGGCAGACCACTGGACAGGTAAGAAGTGTCTGAATACAAAGATATAAATACACACTGTACACATTTGAGGACATTTGGACATTCTGCTATTACCTATCAAGATAATAATAGGATACAAAAACTTTAAACAGTTCCATTGAAAAGTATACAGGCAGGCCCTTGCACTACATGCTTTGAGGAATTTATCCATAAATCTGACCAGTAAAGAGGTGGGTATAGTGTGTATGGGTTTGGCAAAGTCAGCAGATAGATGATTGAGGATAGAGAAATGGGATCAGCTGACTTAGCAGTTGGGGGAGGGAGGGTTACCAAAAATTTGGGCACACCACAAAAAAAGCCTCTGGCACTCTGCCTGAATTTAAAGCTAAAATAACATTACCAAACATTTTAGGGGGTGTTTGGGGTAAAGCACTACTATGGAGCTGATAAAATACATTGTTAAGTGACTACATGAGGTGAATATAGGGCAGGAGACACCATGCTGGGGAGGTTAGTGAAGGGCAAATATGCATGAAGGGCATAAAATAATAATTACATAAAAATCCAGCATGCATGAGGACAAAGGGGACATTCACAGCATATTACAATCATGGTAATTAGGGAATGAGGGAAGAAATACAATATATTATCAAACATTCAATACAATAAAATGTGAGATTAAAGGAAAAAAATCTTACCTTCATATACTCCTTCTGCAGGACCTGGATGATGGCAGAACAGGTCTCTGGGATAATGATCCCCAGAGCCTGGGGGGAGATGCCTGTCGAGAAATTGAGGTCCTGCAGGCTTCTCCCTGTGGCCAAATACCGCAAGGTAGCGACCAACCTCTGCTCCGGAGTAATGGCTTGCCTCATGCAGGTATCCTGCCTGCTGACATAGGGGGTCAGCGAAGCCAACAAACGGTGAAACACGGGGTCCGTCATCCTGAGAAAGTTCCTGAAATCATCAGGATTATTCTCACGGATCTCACGGAGCAAAGGCATATGACAGAACTGGTCACGCTGAAGCAACCAATTCTTGGTCCATGAACTCCTCCCCACCCTGTTCATGGTCTGGACTTGTGTCAAGGTCAGGACCCCAACACCAAGCCCCCGCACAGCACGAACTCTACGAGGAGTACGCATACGAAACATGGCTAGAAAACTGTCGGCTGCTCAGAACGAAGTAACAGAACGCACTGAAGAACAGCAAGGCCTGTGAAGAGCGACCTGAAAACCAGTAACGAACGAACAAGAATACAATGACTTCTTAAAGTCACGCGGAACTTGCTTGCACGCACTGAAGAGCAGATACAAACCCACAAGCACAAACTGAACGGCAGAAAACGATCTGAAAGCCACGAGTCTGAAAAAGCGCGAATCGTCTCTCACCAAACTTTTACTAACACGAGATTAGCAAAAGGAGCCCAAAGGGTGCCGTGCTTGGTTCTGAACCGGCCTTTTCTAGTCTCGTCGTACGTGGTGTACGTGACCGCGTGGTTGTCGATCGGAAATTCCGACAACTTTGTGCGACCGTGTGTAGGCAAAACAAGTTTGAGCCAACATCCGTCGGAAAAAATCCTAGGATTTTGTTGTCGGAATGTCCGATCAATGTCCGACCGTGTGTACGGGGCATTAGTCTTGTGCACAGATGCACAAGACTACGTTTTTTTGAGAATTCTGGTGTCATCTGTTTGCCAGCGTTGTAGGGGTCAAGGCGTAATTCTGTGTATAGTGAGGGGAGCAAGCTTGTCCAGGGTGGAGGACAGGGCTGTATTGTAGATGGAAGTGGCTTGGTTGGGGCAGGACAGGGTTGAGATTTTGTCATAGAGGTGGTCAGTAGAAGAATAGAGAGAGATGGTTTGAAGCGACAAAGGTTTCTACGGGTGATGGTTAGGCGACTGGAGGGAGGGGTAGTGGAATACAGGGAGAGAGAGAAACTAATAAGGTGGTGGTCAGAGAGAGGAAAAGGATTGTTGGAGAAGTTTTATGGAATGCATAGGTAACTCCAGTAACCTCTCTGAGGATTTATTTTTAATTTGTTTGATTGTTACATTACCAACTTATGGGGGCTCCGCTCTTTTCTCCATCTTTAGGACATGGGTATTCATAAGTTATATCTATACTGCTAATTTTTCTGGAGCATTGACGCACTTATATGGCACCTGCTTTGGAGCTGTTTGTATATATGTGGAGATAACAGTACCTTATTTGAGCCTTTAGACTCTGGTACAAACAGGTTAGTTATAGACCCCTTTCACACTGAGGCGCTTTACAGTCGCTACAGCGCTAAAAATAGCGCCTGCATAGCGCCTGTAAAGAGCCGCTCCTGTCTCTCCAGTATGAAAGCCCGAGTGCTTTCACACTGGAGCGGTGTGCTTGCAGGACGTTAAAAAAACTCCTGCAAGCATCATCTTTGGAGCGGTGTATACACCGATCCTAAACCGCTCCTGCCCATTGAAATCAATGCAGCAGCGAGGCTATACCACCGGCATAGTGCTGCTGAAGCAGCGCTTTGCGGCGGTTTTAACCCTTTCTCGGCCACTAGTGGCATATATTTATGTGGCATATAAGCATATATATATGCGTGTGCTATGTTAATTTAGAGGAATTTTTGTATAAATTCTCTACTATACTGGCTTACCAGCCCTAGCTATATTCAGCACCAATCCGGTCCCCCCTGTCCGCCGTAGGGAAATTCTGATGACTCTGCTGTTTGGCCTTTGATCCCCCATGGGACTTCACCGGTGAGCGATGTAATCTTTACATTTCCCCAACTAATTGTTTTTTTTGCTGTATAAAAGCATTATAAATTGGTGCTTAACCACTTGACCACTGGGCACTTAAACCCCCTTAATAACCAGACCAATTTTCAGCTTTCAGTGCTCTCATATTTTGAATGACAATTACTCAGTCATGCAACACTGTACCTATATGAAATTTATGTCCTTTTTTTCACACAAATAGAGCTTTCTTTTGGTGGTATTTAATCACCGCTGTTTTTTTAAAAATTTTTGCGCTATAAAAGAAAAAAGACTGAAAATTCGGTAAAAAATGAATTTTTTCTTGTTTCTGTTATAAAATTTAGCAAATTAGTAATTCTTCTTCATAAATTTTGCCCAAAATTTATATTGCTACATATGTTTGGTAAAAATAAGTACAAATTGGTGTATATTATTTGGTCTTTGTGAAAGTTATAGAGTCCAAAAGCTATGGTGCCAATATCTGAAAATTGATCACACCTGAATTACTGACGACTTATCTAATTTCTTGAGACCCTAACATGCCAGAAAAGTACAAATACCCCCCAAATGACGCCTTTTTGGAAAGAAGACATTAGACATAATATTACTTTTTATTTATTTTTATGATTGAACTACATGGACTTTTTTCAATCTGACTAACTGTAATTATGTAACTATGTAATGGGAAGCAAGGGGAACTCTACCCAAGGAGGTCACAGGTAGTAATAAAAGCCTTTTATAGATCCTAACTCTTCCCCATTACACAAAATTGAAGTTTGTGGGAAAAAATGACAACTTCAAAAAACTCACCATGCATCTTTATGCATGGTGAGTTTTTTGAAGTTGTCATTTTTTCCCACAATTCTTTGCAAGATCAAGATTTTTTTTTTTTTTTCCAAATATATACCTCGAATTGGGATTTTAAGGGCAATGTAATGATTAGAAAATTGTTAAATTAAAAAGAATTTTATTGATACAAAAACGAATAGAATACACATAAACATACAAATCAATAAATTTTTTGGGGGGTATTAAATAGTTAAAAAAGACATCAGATACATGAAAACAAATGATGCATCCTACTGCTAAGTACAGGCACCACCCCAAGTTGGTATGATGGCGTCCTGATAGCAGATTTCCAACGCGTTTCAACTTTTTTTGTAAAAGCAAAGTCTTCCTCAGGGAAGGACTGCATCACATCCTAAAATTTCAAACAACAACATGATTACTAATATATATACACACGTGCATATCGCCTGTATCTAAAGCAATCTCATTTCAACTAGAAAATGACATATGTGACTTAAATTCAGGCATGTAGCTGTGAAAAATGCTTTCCCAGTGCTGGCGGGGGCCCTAATCACCAATTGTCTATACCGCTCAAGTATCCTCTACGGGGCAGCCTGGTATATTTAAGAGAACCAATATTTGGCAGCCATACAGATTAAGAGGCTGAAAAACATAAATAGTATTTTAAATAAGAAAAATATTGAATGAAAAAATTCAAAGAATCAAAAATAAGAGTGATGGTGGTTCTTAGGGGGCTGAATTTCCCAGAACCACCACAAAGTGAAAAAGTCCAATACCTTGAGTTGGTCGTATAAGGTGTATGGGTGAGATTCCAAGTTGTTGGTAACAGAGAGCTCAGGTCCTAGATTACCTCTCTGTAAAAGAGCCAGTTGTGGAGTGCTGCCCTTGGCCGTCCCTGGCGTCCTAATATATGGGGTGTGGGCGTGGTCAGGTGGTGGGCGTAGCATCAATCTAAATAAGGTCTCCTATTCATTGGTGATGCAGTGGAGGAAGCACGGCTTCAGTTGGCCGCCGTCACTGTTAGAAAACACCCTTGTAAGGTATACTAGAGGAAAGCGTCACATACTCCCTGTTGTCTAGGTGACAGACGCCTGCCCCCCTCCCTTCTTCTCTCCTCCCCAGCCACGACGTGAAGCTGTCATCCTTCCACGTATCCCATGGAGTATGGGCGCGGCCTGAGGCGGGGAGAGAGGTGCGTCAAGTCACCAGGGAAACGTCTCATGTGGGGAGTGTTTTGGCATATATGACGTCGGAGTCACATGGCTCCAATGTCCATTCACTAGGAGGGAAGAGCGCTGTGTGGTCTACACAGCACTATTGGTTAGTTTGTCTGTGCCACACAGGGCGTCAAAGCATATTAACCCCGCTGCCTGTCAGAGAGACATCCAGAAATCTAGACGCCACTGATATGTGCAGCAATGTGAATGACGCCGTCACTGTAGGAATAAAGTTTCTGTTCTCCCTCACTAAGGTGGATCATAGAGAAAGAAGGAAAAAGAAAGTATTTACTCAAAAGAACTCTTTGGATTGCATTCATTCTGGGGGGTCATTGATTATATTTAAAATGAAAATAGGAGTTTAGATGCATTCTATATTTACTAAGCTGGGCAAGACAATTGGTGATTAGGGCCCCCGCCAGCACTGGGAAAGCATTTTTCACAGCTACATGCCTGAATGTAAGTCGCATATGTCATTTTCTAGTTGAAATGAGATTGCTTTAGATACAGGCGATATGCACGTGTGTATATATATTAGTAATCATGTTGTTGTTTGAAATTTTAGAATGTGATGCAGTCCTTCCCTGAGGAAGACTTTGCTTTGACAAAAAAAGTTGAAACGCGTTGGAAATCTGCTATCAGGACACCATCATACCAACTTGGGTTGCCTGTACTTAGCAGTAGGATGCATCATTTGTTTTCATGTATCTGATGTCTTTTTTAACTATTTAATACCCAAAAAAACATATATTGATTTGTATGTTTATGTGTATTCTATTCGTTTTTGTATCAATAAAATTCTTTTTAATTTAACAGATTTCTAATCATTACATTGCCCTTAAAATCCCAATTTGAGGTATATATTTGGTCTTTAAAGTCACAAGGGATGATGGCAATGACACACAACCCTCTGAGCCATATATTTGTGTAAACTTTTTTTCTTTTTTTTTTCATATTAGCAGGTTATTTCTCACACACAGCATATGCATACAAATTACACCCCAAAACACATTCTGCTATTACTCCCGAGTACGGCGATAGCACATGTGTGAGACTTTTACACAGCATGGCCACATACAGAGGCCCAACATGCACGGAGCGCCTTCAGGCGTTCTGGAGCACCCAGGCCAATTCTAACATTTCTCTCCTACATGTAAAAATCATCATTTATTTGCTAGAAAATTACATAGAACCCCAAAACATTATATATGTTTTTTTAGCAAAGACCCTATAGAATACAATGGAGGTTGTTGCAACTTTTTATCTCGCACGGTATTTGTGCAGCAATTATTCGAACGCGTTTTTTTTGGAAAAAAAACAGTTTTGTGCTTTAAACAAAAAACAAAACAGTAAAGTTAGCCCAATGTTTTTGCAAAATGTGAAAGAAGAAGTTACGCCAAGTAAATGGATACCTAACATGTCACCCTTCAAAATTGCACACGCTCGTAGAATGGAGCCAAACTTTGCTACTTAAAAATCCCCATAGGCGCCGCTTAAAAATTTTTTACTGGTTACATGTTTTGAGTTACAGAGGAGGTCTAGGGCCAAAATTATTGCTCTCGCTCTAACGTTCACAGCGATACCTCACATGTGTGGTTTGAGCGCCGTTTTCATATGTGGGCGGGACTTACGTATACGTTCGCTTCTGCATGCGAGCACACGGGGACAGGGACTCTTTAAATTTTTTTTTTTATTGTTCATTTTACTTTATTTATTTTGGTTTGACACTTTTTTCCAAAAAAATAATTTTTTTATCACTTTTATTCCTATTACAAGGGATGTAAACATCCCTTGTAATAGGAATATGGCATGACAGGTCCTCTTTACAGTGAGATATGGGGTCAATAAGACCCCACATCTCACCTCTAGGCTGGGAAGCCTGAAATAATTATAAAAAAAAAAAAACGATCCTGGCTTCGATTGTAGCGGTGAGTCGGTAGAAGCACCGGAGGGTGGCGGGAGGGGGGGGATGTCCCTTCCCGCCTCCCGTAAGAACGATCAAGCAGTGGAACAGCCTCTATGATCTTTCTTATGGTGTAGGGAATCGCTGACTGAAAAAGCTGATATCTGAATGATGCCTGTAGCTGCAGGCATCATTCAGATATCCCCGCACAAAGTCAAGGACGTCAAATGATGGCGGGCGGGAAGTGGTTAAAACGCATTTTTTTTTTTAACACAAAGTTGTCCATTTATACAATATTTCTAATACATAGCATGTACATACCAAAAATGACACCCAAAAATAGATTCTCTTACTCCTCCTGAGTACGGCGATGCCACATGTGTGAGACTTCCACAGCCTGGCCACATATAGAGGCCGAGTACAGCCGAGTATGGCTGAGCATGGCCGAGTATGGCAGGGCATTGCAGGATATGGCTGGGTATGGCTGGGTATGGCAGAGTATTGCAGGTATTGCGGAGTATTGCAGGGTATTGCATAGTATTGCGGGGTATTGCGGAGTATTGCAGGGTATTGCATAGTATTGCGGGTATTGAAGAGCATTGCAGAGTATTGCAGAGCATTGCAGGGTATTGCAGAGTATTGCAGGCTATTGCAGGGTATTGCAGGTTATTGCAGAGTATTGCAGAGTATTGTGGGGTATTGCAGAGTATTGCAGGGTATTACCGAGTATTGCACAGGGTATTTCACAGGGTATTGCACAGGATATTGCAGGGTATTGCACAGGATATTGCAGAGTATTGCACAGGGTATTGCCGAGTATTGCACAGGGTATTGCACAGGGTATTGCAGAGTAGGGATGAGCTTCGTGTTCGAGTCGAACCCATGTTCGACTCGAACATTGTCTGTTCGCCCGTTCGCCGAATTGCGAATGATATGGGCCGTTTGCGCCAAATTCGTGTGGCGCGTCACGGCCCATAATTCACTGCGGCATCGCAGTGCATTGCTGGCTGATGATTGGCCAAGCATGCACTATGACCCGCATGCTTGGCCAATCACAGCGCCGTCTGAACAGAGAGCCGTAATTGGCCAAAGCCAAGGAGGCTTTGGCCAATTATGGCTCAGGGGATTTAGTACACGCCCCACACTATATAAGGCCGCCTGCACGGCGGCCCTGTGTAGTGTGTGTTCCGGCGTTCATTGAGAGAGAGAGAGAGACAGACAGTGACATTTGATTTGAGTTAGATAGATTAGGCAGAACAGTCAGTCAGTTTATCTGCACTTACAGTGTATTGTGTATATATATGCATCCCAGGTGTTGCATATATATATATATATATATATATACACTGTATTCAGTTTAGCTAGATCCGTTCCTGTTATCTTCCTGCTGACAGGCAGGCTTGTCTTGTTACAGTATTTACAGCTACCTGAAGAAAATTACTGGTGTTCTTTTGATCCTATTAGTACCACAGTCAGGCAGCTAGACTATTTACAGTTAGTGCAGTGCGTCCTGCTCACAGTGTTCAGCTAGATCCATTCCTGTTATCTTCTTACTGACAGGCAGGCTTGTCTTGTTACAGTATATACAGCTACCTGAAGAAAATTACTGGTGTTCTTTTGATCCTATTAGTACCACAGTCAGGCAGCTAGACTATTTACAGTTAGTGCAGTGCGTCCTGCTGACAGTGTTCAGCTAAACCTACAAGTTAGTGGGGTGCGTCCTGCTCACAGTGTTTAGCTAAACCTACAAGTTAGTGCTGTGCGTCCACCTCACAGTGTTCAGCTAAACCTACAAGTTAGTGCGGTGCGTCCTGCTCACAGTGTTCAGCTAAAACTACAAGTTAGTGGGGTGCGTCCTGCTCACAGTGTTCAGCTAAACCTACAAGTTAGTGAGGTGCGTCCTGCTCACAGTGTTCAGCTAAACCTACAAGTTAGTGGGGTGCGTCCTGCTCACAGTGTTCAGCTAAACCTACAATTTGGTGTAGTGAGACCTCTGCACAGTGTTCATCTAAAGCTACAAGTTAGTGCAGTGTGTCCTACTCACAGTGTTCAGCTAGATCCGTTCCTGTTATCTTCTTACTGACAGGCAGGCTTGTCTTGTTACAGTATTTACAGCTACCTGAATAAAATTGCTGGTGTTCTTTTGATCCTATTAGTACCACTGTCAGGCAACTAGACTATTTACAGTTAGTGCAGTGCGTCCTGCTCACAGTGTTCAGCTAAACCTACAAGTTGGTGTAGTGAGACCTCTGCACAGTGTTCATCTAAAGATACAAGTTAGTGCAGTGCGTCCTGCTCACAGTGCTCAGCTAGATCCGTTCCTGTTATCTTCTTACTGACAGGCAGGCTTGTCTTGTTACAGTATTTACAGCTACCTGAATAAAATTGCTGGTGTTCTTTTGATCCTATTAGTGCCACAGTCAGGCAGCTAGACTATTTACAGTTAGTGCAGTGTGTCCTGCTCACAGTGTTCAGCTAAACCTACAAGTTGGTGAAGTGAGACCTCTGCACAGTGTTCATCTAAAGCTACAAGTTAGTGCAGTGCGTCCTGCTCACAGTGTTCATCTAAAACTACAAGTTAGTGCTATGCGTCCTGCTCACAGTGTTCAGCTAAACCTACAAGTTGGTGTAGTGAGACCTCTGCACAGTGTTCATCTAAAGCTACAAGTTAGTGCAGTGCATCCTGCTCACAGTGTTCAGCTAAAACTACAAGTTAGTGCTGTGCGTCCTGCTCACAGTGTTCAGCTAAAACTACAAGTTAGTGCTGTGCGTCCTGCTCACAGTGTTCAGCTAAACCTACAAGTTGGTGTAGTGAGACCTCTGCACAGTGTTCATCTCAAGCTACAAGTTAGTGCAGTGCGTCCTGCTCACAGTGTTCAGCTAAAACTACAAGTTAGTGCTGTGCGTCCTGCTCACAGTGTTCAGCTAAAACTACAAGTTAGTGCTGTGCGTCCTGCTCACAGTGTTCAGCTAAACCTACAAGCTGGTGTAGTGAGACCTCTGCACAGTGTTCATCTAAAGCTACAAGTTAGTGCAGTGCGTCCTGCTCACAGTGTTCAGCTAAAACTACAAGTTAGTGCTGTGCGTCCTGCTCACAGTGTTCAGCTAAACCTACAAGTTGGTGTAGTGAGACCTCTACACAGTGTTCATCTAAAGCTACAAGTTAGTGCAGTGTGTCCTGCTCACAGTGTTCAGCTAAAACTACAAGTTAGTGTGGTGCGTCCACCTCACAGTGTTCAGCTAAACCTACAAGTTAGTTTTTTGCGAGCTCTGCACAGTGTTCAGCTAAAGCTACCTGTAGAAGGTGGGTGGTGTTCTCATACTACAGGCATGAATAAAAAATGATGTAACAGCGCTAAAGTCAGTGAATATAACAGTAAAATAACATAGGTCCAAAGTATATGAATGGATCGCTCTCTCTATCTATAGGTGGAAACAATAATGGTCCATAGAGAAGAAAAGTCTATAATATGTGGATAGTCCGTAATATGGATGGATGTGGGAGCCAGGGAAGTCTGTGCAACCAGGATACCAAGGGCAGCTTCCTGTAGAGTGAAGTCAGCTCTCCATGCGTACATAAAAAATCCAAAAAAGAAAGCGCCTCTTCAGTATCAAAGGTTTATTATAGTATAAAAGCAATTAAAAACACTTACATAAAAGTTGACGAATTGCCGCTTCCATAGAGAACTGAACCCAAAGTGTGTCATAAATCCAATAATGTGGACGTCATGGATGGATGATGACGTCACTCGGGTCATTCAGATTCGCTGGGGACCACTACGCGTTTCTGAGCATGCGCGAAGCTCGTAATGAGCATACGCGCTCCTTTGTCAAGTGTGTTAGGGGACGCAAACCAGGAAGCTTAAATAGCTCAGTATAAAAGGCAATTACCAATCAGAATAGATCAGGATAAAGGGGAAGGGGAGGAGGAACAATGTCTGGGAAGGTTGAAGGACTGTAATAAGGATAAATTCTCTATGGATTACAAATTTGTGTGAAGATATATCAAAAAATATAAAAAAAATATATATATATATATATATCATAAATTTATATAGGGATAAAATAAATTATTTTTGATATAAATGGTAAATAATAAAAAAAATATACAAAATGCAGTAAAAAAAAAAAAAAAAAAATATATATATATATATATATATATATATATATATATATATATATATATATATATATATATATATATATATATATATATATATATATATAGTGAAAAAAATAAAATAATAAAAAGCAAAAAATCAATCAAAAATCATTAATGCTAATTTTTTAGGAGACATAAAAGACAGATATGATGGCTGAATATACCAATGTGATTGGTGGTTAAAAAATGTGTATACATATATGTATATAAAACATATATATACACATATATATAAATATATATATACAGAGATATATTACTTCTGTGACTGAATAGAATCAATAAATATATTCTAAATAATGGTGTTAACCTCCAATTCCTCGTTTAACCCATTGGGAGCTAAAGTGTCCAAAATGAAAATCCAAAAAGTTTCACGCTCACATAATTTAGAAAAACGCTCGGCCTCAGATAATTTCCGTGGAATGGACTCAATTACCCATACCTGTAGGCCGGCAGTGGACTGATGATGATGTTCAAGAAAATGTCTAGGGACGCTGTGTTCATCACAGCCTTTTTCTATAAAACGGCGATGTTTGCCGAATCGTTGTCGCAAAGGACAAATGGTGCGTCCAACATACAATAATTTGCACGGACATGTGAGACAGTAAACAACACAATCTGTCGAACAATTATAAAAGCCTTCCAATTGGTAAGTTTTATCCTTATGTTGGAAACTGCGTTGGCCATGTTTTATAAAGGCACAGGTTTTACATAAAGCTTTATTACATCTATACATGCCAGTAAGTGGAATAAGCTATTTAAGCTTCCTGGTTTGCATCCCCTAACACACTTGACAAAGGAGCGCGCATGCTCATTACGAGCTTTGCGCATGCTCAGAAACGCGTAGTGGTCCCCAGCGAATCTGAATGACCTGAGTGACGTCATCATCCATGTGGTCTGTTGGAACGCGGAAGTGACTTCCCCACATCACCGCTTACACAGCCGCGGCCGTCCGCTCGGCACACATCAGCCCCACATTATTGGATTTATGACACACTTTGGGTTCAGTTCTCTATGGAAGCGGCAATTCGTCAACTTTTATGTAAGTGTTTTTAATTGCTTTTATACTATAATAAACCTTTGATACTGAAGAGGCGCTTTCTTTTTTGGATTTTTCATACTACAGGCAGGCAGTTGATTTTGCTAGCTGCAGTATCAGTACATATACATATATATATATATATATATATATATATATATATATATATATATATATATCCCAGCTTAGTGCAGCTACAGGCCATTAGTATGTCTGGAAGGCCAAGAAGGAGAGGCAGACAGTCACAAGCCAATAAGAGAGGGCAAGCAGGATCTGTGTCTAGTGCTGGTCGTGGAGACGGTGCATCCTCATCAGCACGTGGCCGTGGGACACGCTTGGCCTTTTTTTCGGCAGCTGACCGCGTTGAGCCGCAACATGCGGAAGACTTGGTCGAGTGGATGACCAAGCCGTCCTCATCCTCCTCATCCTCTCTCACCCATGCCAAATGTACTTTGTCTGGCAAAGCAGCAGCCTCTTCCCTCGGCTCAATGTCATCAGTGACTCCTTCCCTAGCCCCACCATGTCCTCCTGAGGAGTCCCTTGAACTGTTTGACCACAGTGTTGGTTACATGCTCCAGGAGGATGCCCAGCGTTTGGAAGGCTCTGATGATGATACTGAGCTCGATGAAGGCAGTAACATGAGCACGGACAGAGGGGGTGCCCAAGAAGGACAGCAATCTGGCAGTCATGCTCCCCCTGCTGCAGCATACTGCCAGGTTTGCTCCAGTGATGAGGAGGGAGGGGATGATGAGGTCACTGACTCAACGTGGGTGCCTGATAGGAGAGAGGAAGAAGAGGAGGAGGCGGCACATCACCAACGAGGCAGGATGGCCAGGGGCCAGCCTAAGGGCAGCACATTGACTGCATCACACCCCAAAGCTCCACATGTGCAGGGCGCTGCATTCTCTGCGCATTATTCAAAAAGTTCTTTGGTGTGGGCCTTTTTTGAGACTAGTGCATCAGATCGCACCGCTGCTATTTGCAACATATGTCTCAAGCGTATCTCACATGGCCAAAACATCTCCCGCTTGGGTACTACATGCTTGACCAGACATATGTTGACCTGCCATGCAGTTCGTTGGCAAGCATATCTAAAAGACCCACACCAAAGAACAAAGAGGACCTCTCCTTGCTCCTCATCAGCTGAGATCTCCAACCCCACTATACCTTCAGTCCTCTCTGAGACCTGCACTGAGAGGAATGAAGGTGTAGAATTAGGTGTGTCACAGCCAAGTACTTGTGGGCAATCTGCTTTTGGTACACCAACGTCAGATTTTACCAGGCAAATTTCCCTGCCCCAGCTGCTGCACCGCCGAAAGAAGTTTGCTCCCAGCCATTCACATGCGCAGCGGTTGAATGCTAGCTTGGCAAAATTGCTAGCACTTCAACTGCCGCCTTTTCAGTTGGTAGATTCTGCCCCCTTCTGTGAGTTTGTGGAATGTGCGGTTCCTCAGTGGCAGGTACCCAAACGCCACTTTTTCTCACGGAAGGCGATTCCGGCTCTCTACCGGCATGTGGAAGGCAATGTCCATGCCTCGCTGGACAGGGCGGTCAGCGGTAAGGTGCATATTACCGCTGACTCATGGTCCAGCAGGCATGGACAGGGACGTTACCTAAGTTTCACGGCGCATTGGGTGACTCTGCTGGCAGCTGGGAAGGATGCAGGACAAGGTGCAGTAGTGTTGGAGGTTGTTCTGCCACCACGCCTCCAAAATGCTAATGATTGTGACACACCTCTCTCCTCCACCCCCCCTCTTCTTCTTCCTCCATGGCCTCTTCCTGTGCTTTGTCCTCGGAACCAGCGGTGCTCCGTAGCCATTCAAGGGGCTACGCAAGTACGCAGGCCAAAAGATGCCATGCGGTGCTTGAGCTGGTGTGCTTGGGGGACAGGAGCCACACTGGGGCAGAGGTTCTGTCAGCTCTGCAGGGGCAGGTTCAGAGGTGGTTGACGCCACACCAACTTAAGGCAGGAATGGTGGTTTGCGACAATGGCACCAACCTCCTCTCTGCCCTCCGACAGGGACAAATGACCCATGTGCCCTGTTTGGCTCACGTCCTTAACTTGGTAGTGCAGCGGTTCTTGGGCAGGTACCCGGGCTTACAGGATGTCCTGAGGCAGGCCAGGAAAGTCTGTGTGCATTTCCGCCAGTCATATAATGCCAGTGCTCGGCTGACGGACCTCCAAAAGGAGTTTAACCTGCCCAAGAACCGCCTAATCTGTGACATGCCCACCAGGGGGAACTCAACGTTGGCCATGCTGCAGCAGCTGCACACGCAGCAGAGGGTCATCGATGAGTACCTGTGCGACTATGGCACCAGGACAGGGTCAGGGGAGCTTGGTTTTTTTTCCCCACGCCAGTGGGCCATGATCATCACCTGTTGGAGCACACGCTGCGTGGAATAATGGACAGGGCACTTGAGGCAGAACAGAGGCAGGAAGAGGAGGACTTCCTTAGCTCTCAAGGCCCTCTTTATCCAGACAGTGTTCCTGCGTGCTCGCCGATCACTCAGGAAGAGGAGGAGGAGGAGGAGGAGGAGGAAGATTGTGTCAGTATGGAGGTGGAGCCTGGCACTCAGCATCAGCAGCAGTCTTTAAGGGATCAGTCCCAAGAAACACATGGACTTGTACGTGGCTGGGAGGAGGTGGCTGCGGACCATGTCGTCCTTAGTGACCCAGAGGACTCCGGACCGAATGCCTCAGCAAACCTACACTGCATGGCCTCCCTGATCCTGCAAAGCCTGCGTAAGGATCCTCGTATTTGTGGTGTCAAGGAGAAGGACCAATACTGGCTGGCAACCCTCCTTGATCCACGTTACAAGGGTAAGGTTGCCATCGCAGAGGGAGCAGAGGATGAAACATCTTCAGGAGGCCTTGCAGAAAGGTCTGTGCAACGCGTTCCCAGAGACTGGGAGGTTACAAACTCCTGTTTCTGGACAACGTGTTGCTGAGGCTTCGGTCAGTCAAAGAAGGAGCGGTGGAGAAGGTGGCTGTCTGACCGATGCGTTCAGACAATTTTTTGGTCCGCAGCCCCAAGGTATGATCGGTTCCAGCAACCATCGCCAGCGTCTGTTTTACATGGTGCAGGAATACCTAGGGGCAAGATCAGACTTGGACACCTTTCCCACCGAAAATTCTCTGGGTTACTGGGTCTTGAGGATGGATCACTGGCCAGAGCTTGCACAGTATGCAATTGAGCTACTGGCCTGTCCTGCATCCAGCGTTCTTTCGGAACGCACATTCAGTGCTGCTGGAGGCGTGGTAACCGATCACAGGGTGCGTCTGTCCACCGACTCGGTCGATCGACTGACCTTCATAAAAATGAATCAGTCTTGGATCACCACCAGCTACCAAGCACCTGATGCTGATGTAACCGAATATTTTTTTTTGAAATCTCAGATCCCTTCAAAGACTGCCTATGCTGATGCTGAGTGACTATCCCTGAGTAATTATCCTCTTCCTCCTCAATCATCACGCTGATAGCTTGTAAGAACATTTTTGGTTCTGGGCGCCACCACCAGTGCCTAAGGCCCAATTTTTCTGCTCCTGTTTAACAGGGGCGTGTAATTACAATTTTTGATGCAATACTTTGCAGCAGGGCTCGTTCCTGCTTTCCAACTAGAGTGTCTGTGAGGGGTTGCAGTGCCTAAGGCCCAATTTTTCTGCCCCTGTTTAACAGGGGCGTGTAATTACAATTTTTGATGCAATACTTTGCAGCAGGGCTCGTTCCTGCATTCCAACTAGAGTGTCTGTGAGGGGTTGCAGTGTTGTGGCACCAGCACCACCACCACCAAAGGCCCAATTTTTCTGCCCCTGTTCAACAGGGGCATGTAATTACAATTCTTGATCTAATATTTCACAGCAGGGCCCATTTCTGCACCCGCCAAGAGCGAGTGAGGACTTACAGTGTTGTGGCACCAGCACCACCACCACCAAAGGCCCAGTTTTTCTGCCCCTGTTCAACAGGGGCATGTAATTACAATTCTTGATCTAATATTTCACAGCAGGGCCCTGTGAGGGCTTACAGTGTTGTGGCCACAACAACACCTAAGGCCCAAATTTCTGCTGAGTATATAGGGCAGGCCCCTACTTTCAAACATCTAACTTACAAACGACTCCTACTTGCAAACGGAAGGAGACAACAGGAAGTGAGATGAAATCTACCCCTAGGAAGGGAAATTCTCTCCTGTAAGAGTTAATATGGGAAAAACATTTCTCCTTTCCACTGATGCTTTCCAATCCTTGTTCCACAAAAAAACCCAAATTCTCAAAAAGCATTTGTCATTGGGACAAAAAGTGAGGTGAAATCTTCTAAAGAGGAGGAAAGACAGCAAAACAAATGTCACAGGGGTGATAACCCTTCCCTATGTTTTCCAAAAAGCTTAAAAAAGATTTTTTGGCTGGAGCTAAACACGTTAAAAATGTACCCGTTCAAAATGACAAACAGTATTGTTTGCACCGCCTGTATAGTGCTGTTCAGAGTATATAGGGCCTGGTGGCCCCACACCTTTCCTTATTTTAATTTGGGTGCTGGGTTCCCCTTAATATCCATACAAGACCCAAAGAGCCTGGTAATGGACTGGGGGGTACCCATGCCGTTTGTCTCACTGATTTTCATCCATATTGCCAGGACCGGACATTACATTAAACCCGCAAGCAGTTTTAAATGAGATTTTTTCCTTTAAAAATGACATTTGGTGCAGGGACTGTTCTAAACACGGGAAACACACGCCACTTTACAGGCATACTATAGACACCCCCCAGGTACGATATTTAAAGGAATATTTCACTTTTTTATTTTTAATTTAAGCATCATTTAAATCACTACTCCCGAAAAAACGTCAGTTTTTAAAAGTTTTTTTTGCATTGATACATGTCCCCTGGGGTAGGACCCGGGTCCCCAAACCCTTTTTAGGACAATACCATGCAAATTAGCCTTTAAAATGAGCACTTTTCATTTCGAACGTTCGAGTCCCATAGACGTCAATGGGGTTCTAACGTTCGTGCGAACTTTCGGTCCGTTCGCAGGTTCTGGTGCGAACCGAACCGGGGGGTGTTCGGCTCATCCCTATTGCAGAGTATTGCACATGATATTGCAGAGTATTGCACAGGATATTGCAGAGTATTGCACAGGGTATTGCAGAGTATTGCATAGGGTATTGCAGTGTATTGCACAGGGTATTGCAAAGGGTATTGCAGTGTATTGCACAGGATATTGCAGAGTATTGCACAGAGTATTGCAGAGTATTGCACAGGGTATTGCACAGGGTATTGCAGAGTATTGCGCAGGATATTGCAGAGTATTGCACAGGGTATTGCAGAGTATTGCAGAGTATTGCACAGGGTATTGCAGAGTACTGCACAGGATATTTCAGAGTACTGCACAGGATATTGCAGAGTAATGCACAGGGTATTGCAGAGTATTGCACAGTGTATTGCAGAGTATTGCACAGTGTATTGCAGAGTATTGCACAGGGTATTGCAGAGTATTGCACAGAGTATTGCAGAGTATTGTACAGGGTATTGCACAGGGTATTGCAGAATATTGCAGAGTATTTCTGAGCATGGAGGGATGGCTGAGCATGGATGGATGGATTGTGGCTCTGTGTCACAGATCAGGGCTGTGGGCACTACAGATGCAGCCCACAGCGCTGCTGCCATCTGATCCCTCCCCCCCTCTGCACAGATCGGTACACAGAGGGGAGGGAGGAAATGGCATCATGATATGACACCGGTTTGTTTACAAGTGATCGCTCTGTCATTTGATTCTGGGAGGACGTCATAGTACGCCCTCCCAGAGTTAAGCAACTGCCCTGTAGCTGTCATTCAGCTATGAGCCGGTTGTTAAGTGATTAATATGTCAATCTTATCATCCTATTTATAGACTGTACATTGTGCTCCTCCTGAAGAAGCGGTTTATGGCCACAAAACATGTTGAGGACGATTGTGCACTTAGGCCAATCATACAACTCCCAATCACCATCATTTAGTGTATTTGAGTACCAGTGTCATGTTATCAAATTTGTACAATTTTTCATAGCCATTACTATTGTATCTAGATACTTTATTTTGAATTTATATTAATAAAGGAATTTTATTTTTATCGGATGTTATATCTGTTCAGGGTACCACGATAGTCCATTTTTCCCTTTTGTCCCCCCTGTCTTGTAGACTCTCTTATGGGGAATTGTCTCCTTGCACCCATTCATTCAGATGGGACATGAAGTTGTCCTGTAAGACATTCAAGAAATTGCGGACCTTCAATGAGTGGGCTGTCCCTTCTGCCCAGGCAATATCTGGATAGTTGAAGTCCTCCATCACAATGACATTTCCCTGCCTCGCCGCTGTTTCTAACTGTGAAAGGAGATCCAACTCCTCATATTCCTTCAGGTTAGGAGGCCTGTAACATACCCCCTCTATTAATTTCCCACTTACTTCTTCTCTTTGGAGTTCCACCCATACGGACTCCACCTCCCCCCTTACCCCATCACTGATGCCATTCCTCTCTTCCACCCGTAAATCAATTTTGATATATAGACATACCCTTTCCTCTCTTCTACCCTCCCTGTCCCTCTGATACAAGGAATACCAATGGATATTTGCTAGCCAGTCATGTGAGCTATCATGAAGTCCACATCCTCCTCATGTAACAGCAGCGGATAACGGATATGTAACGGGTGCATATTATTTTCTCCTTAGGTATTCTGAGGCTACGTTTTTGATCTGTCCATTCATTCACGCTGGGATTAGATGGTATGGATATATCATCACAGTGTCTCCACTAATACCCTCTGTCCTTTGCTCACTTCCGGCTAGTTTAAAAGCCCTTTAAACTTCTTGGCCATCCTCTCCCCTACCTGAGCTGCACACTTCCCATTAAGATGCAGTCCGTTCCCAGGGCCGGATTAACATAGGGGCTATTGGAGCTGTAGCTCCAGGCCCCTACCTTAAGATGCCCAGTGAGCCACCAATGCTGCCCTACTCTGTGGGTGTACACATGATTGATATGTAAATCGCGGGCTGTATTTATATGTAAATAATGGACGGCAAACAGCATTGATATGTAAATTGCGGATGGCAGGCAGCATCGATATGTAAATTGCATACGGCAGGCGGCATCGATATGTAAATTGCGGGCAGCAGAAGGCATTGATATGTAAATCGCTGGCTGCAGGCGGTATTGATATGTCAATGATATGTGAATGGCACGTTCATAGGTATATCAAACTCTACCATCACCTCTGCTGACTGCTGCCAACATTGGGGATGTAAACATGCCCTGCCTGTCACTGAGTCTGCTATCTGCCTGTACTGCAAAGGTGAGTAAATGGGATGTCCAAAGGTAAACGAGAAGGGATTACAGTTTGGGGTGCAAACATGTGCAAGGAGGAGGTGTGCCGGGGGGGGTGTTGGGGTGCAAAGATGAGCATAGGCATGTGGCGTGCACTCTTCACCTGCACATACTACCCGCCGCCATAAACTCCACACCCCTCTCCTGCACATACTAACCGCCATCATATACTATGTATTCCTCTCCTGTACATACTACCCGCCACCATACACTCCACACTCCACGCCTGCAAATACTGGCCGCCATTGCACCCTAATCAGTCCTCTTCTATACATACTACCCGCTGTCATACGCTCCGTATTCCTTTCCTACACATACCATCATACCCTCTGTAGTGAAGTGAATGTCCCTCACACACACAAAGTACATACTACAATGGCTTGTTGGATGCACAGCAAAAAAGGTGTCACTGGAACTTTTTTGAAATGTTGGCAACTATGTTCTATGTGACTCACAGTATATACATTATTTTGTATATTACACACTCCTGCACTATACAGTATGTACGCTATATTGTATATTGCATACTTCTCACCAAAGCATTCACTATCTCAACAGTTGCTGGTTGCTAAGGTGGCTGCTAAAAGGCCCACCAAAATCCTAAGCACTAGGCCCATGATGCATGATGCGCTTAATCCAGCCCTGTTCTTAATCCAGCCCTGTCTGTCCCTAGTCAGCCCAGTTCTCCAGGTACCCGAAACCCTCCTTCCTGCACCAGCTCCTCAGCCACTTGTTGATTTCTCTAAGCTCCTGCTGCCTTTTTGGTGTGGCTCGAGGTACAGGTATTATTTCTGAGAAAAGCACCTTGGAGATCCTTCTCTTCAATATAGCTCCTAAGTCCCTGAAATCGTTTTTAAGGATGTTCCACCTTCCTCTTACTTTATCATTGGTACCAATGTGTACCATGACAGCTGGATCCTCCCCAGCCCTACCCAATAATTCGCCCATCCGATCCGCAACGTGTCAAACTCGAGCACCCGGTAAACACCATACCGTCTGGCGATCACGGTCTTTGTGGCAGATTACCCTATCTGTCCTTCTAATAATTAAGTCCCCTATCACCAGTACCTGTCTAACCTTGCCTGTATGCTTGGCCCCCTACTGATCTGAGCCGTCATTTCCCTGGCAGCTAGGGGAGGGCGCCGGCTCCGGCAATGCCACACCTGAGCTGATATCCCCAACATCACTCAACTTGACATATTTGTTGGGATGTACCAACTCAGGACTGGTCTCCCAAAGACTCTTCCCTCTACCCCTCCCTCTAACTTTCACCCAGCTACCTACTGTACCTCCATATCTCCACCCCCCTCTATACTGGCCTCCACCAGCTCCTGCTGGGCAATGCCCAAACTCCTTTTGTTGATGCTGCACAGTATTGCCACCTGATTCTCTAGATGCAAGATTTGGACTTCCAGAAAAACAACTCGCTCACATCTCGCATAGCAGTATTCACCGTCAAATGAATGGCTCTTCATGGAACGCATACATGGAGCTAGATGTGCACTGGGTCGCATCACCAATCCTGTTGGACGTTTTACCCGCTACTCTAATGGGGATATTAAATGGTTACTCTCAGCACTCTACACCATTGTTTCTCAACTCCAGTCCTCAAGGCCCCCCAACAGGTCATGTTTTCAGGATTTCCCTCATATGAAACGGCTGTGGTAATTACTAAGGCAGTGATACTGATCAAATCATCTGTGCAAAATAATGGAGAGCCTGAAAACATGACCTGTTGGAGCGCCTTAAGGACTGGAGTTGAGAAACACTGCTCTACACTACTCCAAGTTACTCCTTGTGCTACAGCTACTCTAAGTTATTCCCAGTAATCCATGTTGTTTGAAATTACTCACAGTTACCCCCAATACTCCAAGTTACTTCAAGTTACTCTAAGACACTCCCAGAACTCCAAGTCACTATCTAGTACCCAACTTATCAGTCCGTACTCTAAGTCACTACTTAGCACTTTAAGTACCCATTACTCCAAGTCAATAACAAATACTCAGAGTCAATATTCAGTACTCCAAGTTATCCCAAGTCACCTGCATTCTCCTGTCGGCTGCTCCTCAGTCCCTATCCCCACACTTACCTGTCAGTATATCCCTGCTCCCACTGCACACCTGTCCCCGCAGTATGCAGCTCTTCCTGTTAGTGTCTCTGTCCCTGTCCCCCGCCTCCTCAGCTCCCACTCCCGCACTGCTCCACCTGTCAAGGCTCAGTCCTCTCACTCCCCAGTGCCCAGGCTCCCAGTCCCCAGAGACTTTAGCTGCTTCTCCTGTGGTGTGCAGCATCCTCCTCACAGCTCCTCCTCTGGTTAGTGACTGAACAGCCAAAATGTCAGTGGGAGGACATCTGCTATTTTCTGAGAAATACCAAATATGTGATCTGTTGGTATGAGTATCATAGTCCTTTCTACACAAACAATTTGCTCTAGTATTAAATGTAGCTAGTCTATTGAGGAAGTCATTGGTTATGTGCACTTCAATGGTTTTCTTCATATACTTGTATATTGATAAACTATTACAAGATTTTATTATCATTCTTATAGTGTGCTGACCATGCTAACATCCGTCTTAATTATTCTGAACTTGGAAACAGATTTACCTACCTTTGTAATATACATGGCTAATGTACATAACATTAGATGCTTCATCAAACGGTGTCAGTCCAGATTTCGTTTTTTTGGGTAGTCGAGCATCCAAAAACTCATTGATTAAATGCACTGCCGTTTCTGAATTTGTGAAGTTTACAGCTCTTGTATACAAATGATCAGCAGATGGTCCCAATTCATAAATAAAGTTTTCAGACAAAGGGACCCCCGGAGAGACAAAAATAGAGACTGTTTTCCACACTGAAATGCTTTCATTTTTAGAAAAGAGAGCACTGTCAATGGTTTTCAATTTTGATATTATTTTTAAACCATTTACTTGAGAAGTGCAGCTTGTGCTTTCAGATGGATGTTCAAACCCTAGAAGGTTCTGCAAACTCATAGCAGTTTCTCCAGAAGCACCAAGATAAAAGGACACCATTGACCAATAAAAATTTGTTGAGGGTAGAAGGATAGTGTTACTTGTATGTATTCCTTTCAAAGCCTCAAAGGCTCGAAGACCCAAATCATTAATAAGTGAAGTCAGAAAGCTTTCAAGGTAACCAAAATTATATTTCCCAGGGTATGTTTTGACTTTCCAGATTTTTTCTTCAGATGTGATCTCTGTTTCAATAGAGATGGGCAGGAATGTTTTTTCAATTGTGTCATTTTGTGTTTGTATCTGTTCACATTCACTTTTGTTGTACGCAAATAGGTTGAATGGATGAACATAGACCCGATTGCATGTGGATAAGACAAGGGACGCAAACAAGCACAGCAGACTATTTAGGATATACATCGTTAAATGCAGATCTGTAAAAATAAAACAGTAAATATATTAAAAACTATATATTTTAACAAGCAGACATGTGTTAGCATTTCATTTGCAAATTGGTGTTGCTAAAATGATTTATTAAGAAACATTATTATGTTGTCTTTACTTTTCTTGTGCCCACTTAATGCTACAGTGTAAGTAATTATACTTATCCCAAAACTATGACGACAAATGGCATTCAAAATTCATCTTCAGTACCCAAATTAATACTGCAGATTCAGTGTTTATGATTGCAGTATTATGAATTACCTGCTTAATATAGCATATCAAGAGATATCACATATGTTATTATGACTTGATTTAATCAAAGAAGCAAAATTTCCAGGTGTTATTGACACCTGAAAATTTTCCCTTGTGATTTTTAACATCTGATACACTAAGCTTTTATACAGAGTGAAAAAGTAAAATGTGACAAGATTGTTTTAACATTTTACGTTTTTTTTTTCAGTTAAGAGCAAAGATTATTATTGTAAAAGTATTAAAATTAAAATAGGTTTTGCTGTACAAAGAAATCCACGCACATTAAAATTTTTAGAATCACCTTTTGCAGCAATAACAACTGTGAAAGGCCATATTTATAAAGCAGTGATTTGGCATTCAGCAAACATTCACTGTAAATGAATCTGCCAGATGCATGAATTTTAAATGAAGTTGACTGATTTATCACCAGTAAGTTTTTTTTTTGTGAAAATCACACTCATTGCTTTATAAATACACCCCTAAGTGTTGTGCCCATCAGTCCAGGTAGCAGGATGTGGGATATAACACTCATTTTAAAGGGGTGCACAATGATAGCTGTCAATCTGTAGCGTTTGTGTAGGCAGGTGAAGGTAAGCTCTAGGGGTGCAACGGATCAAAAAACTTACGGTTCGGATCGTTCCTCGGATCAGAGTCACGGATCGGATCATTTTTTGGATCAGCAAAAAAAAAAAATCTCCCCACTGCAATATCCACAATCTCCCCACTGTAATATCCACAATCTCCCTCACTGTAATATCCACAATCTCCCCACTGCTGTAATATCCACGTCATCTCCCCCACTGTAATATCCACAATCTCCCCCACTGTAATATCCACAATCTTCCCACTGTAATATCCATGTCATCTCCCCACTGTAATATCTACATCATCTCCCCCACTGTAGTCTCCACGTCATCCCCCCACTGTAATATCCACGTCATCTCCCCCACTGTAATGGACATCTCCCCCACTGTAATAGACATCTCCCCCACTCACTGTAATATCCACAATCTCTCCCACTGTAATAGACATCTCCCCCACTCATGTTGAATTTTAAAAGCAGCAAACTTCTGTCAGATTAGCAAACCTGTGAGATAAGCAGGGCTGACTCTGCTTTTAAAATAAAAGATATAAGTAGTCAGACGGAGTTGCAAGTCCTGTATTTCACTATATAAACTGACTTTACTGTTATAAATACGTGTAAAATGCAAAACTCCGGTGGGTGTAACAACATGTCCGCTTTCCCCCTTCTTAGTGTATCCTTACTGTGGACGAGTGTGGGGTGTAGCAAGATGGCGGCGACGGGACATCACTTCCGTAGCAAACTGCGATGGGTCGCCAAATATGTCGTTACACCGGCCAGAGGGGTGATGACGTCAGCCGCCAGGATTACCAAGATGGCCGCCGCTCCGGAGCTAGGCCGAAGCCGCGGCCTTCCCTAAGGCCAAGGCAGCTGAGCGTCCGTGGATCACAGTGTGCCGATCCGAGCAGGTTGACCCGTTCAGATCACGGATCGGTGACGATCCGTTGCACCCCCAGTAAGCTCCATGAATGTATACTTTGTCATTATAACTGGGGTGAGCAGCACCTGTGAGGACTGGATGCGACGCTCCTCAGCTGGGGGCGCCACAAGGGAGCGTGAGAAGGTGATCCAAGGAAGATCGATGGGAGAACCGTGGTGTGAAAAGCTGCGGGGGACCCCACCTCAGACGGTCCTGACCTTCGCTGGAACCTGCTGACCCCCCCTTATGCTGGATGTCGGCTTGTGGCGGAAAACAACTGCACCGCTGTGTTGTATCAGCGGGAAAGCGTGCTGACTGGTGAAAAGCAAAACCCTCCCCCCGCTACCCCCCTGCCTGCACGGGGTGGCACTGACCGGCTGGGAGAAAGGGAGCTGAGTTGGGGAGCTGGGGAATCATATGAAGGAGGGATCCAGCAGATGGTTAGCCTGGAGCTCTCTGTCAGGAGCCGAGCAAGTGGAGGAGAGCGGAGCGGAGCAGTGACTGCAGACGCCAAAGCTTATGCTGGTTGCTGTGGTGTGGAAGACGGAGGAGGAAAAGTCAGGGGGAGAGAAAGTAAAATGCTGTGTGAATAGACTGTAAGGTAACATCAGAGCCGGCCTGCATGTCAGTGATTGAGAGAGAAGAGAGAACAGTGAGCGCTGAGCCATAATATATGTGGAGCCTGAGTAGAGGGGGGGAACCCCAGAAGCCCAGATGATAAGGCAAACAGCCTAAAGTACACACAGCCTTGCATCCTTGGTGTGCTTTTATCGGTGTCGCTGTTCTTTGCTGCTCTCCTGCTGCTGCTCTCCTTTTTTTTTTGCCTCCCACCATGTCTTCTTTTAACCTCTCTACCCCTCACTGAAGATCTTGAAGAGGGGAGAAAAGAGAGGCAAAGCCACCGTATAGGTGCGTAGTTTCCTGAGAAGCTGGAAAGAAGGAAGTGGAGAAGAAGAAAGGGTGAGTGATAACTTACACCTAAAATTAACAAACTCAATGTTTTACTCAGGAATGAACTGCCTATGAAACAGCTTTGGGACACTCTGAAAATGCCTATGATCTGCTTATAAAACTGCTTTTGAATTGCCTAGGAAAATAATATATGAACTGCTTATGAAATTGCTTATAAATTGCATATGAAAAAAAGAGCATATGTATGCAGTAGGAAACTGCACATGACTGGCAGGGGAAACCATATATGAATATATGAATTGTGCCTGAAACTGTTTATAAACCGGCTATAAAACTGCTCATAAATTACCCATGAAACCGCGCATGAACTGCCCATGAAACTGTTGATGCTCTTTCTATGAGCTGTCTAGGATTGGTCTGAGATAAGGTAATTTGTGAATAGTACTATATATTTCTTATTGAATGGTGTTAATATCGGTTTTTCATTCGTTCGAAGCAACATCTGTACGGCGTACAGAAACTGCAGATGAACGACCTAGAAAAATGCTTAAGAATCGCATCTAAAACTGTGTATGAACAGCCTGTAAACGGCCTAAAAAGGGTTTAGGGAAAGGTATTCCCGGAATAACATTATATACCTCCCTATTGAACTGTGCTATAAGCAACTATTTAGTCGGATAAAAAAAAAGGGGGGGGGACCGGTGATAAAGAAGGGTTCAATGAATTACTATATGTACGGATCTTAAACTCTTTATTTACATTTGAGATCATAGAAGTATTTTAGCCCTCAGGAAGGTGTGGAAAGTACATCAAGTTGAAAATCAGCCTGGGGAAACGAAAAATTTAAAAAAACCACGATGAGAGGCAGAACTATAAAAGGCAATGAACCAAAAACTCCAAAAGAAAATGCCAACACAAGTACGATCAAGAAATATCTGACAAAGGACAGGAGCCCAAAGAGTCCAGGATCAGATAAACAGCAACAAGGAAATAAAGATAGGAAAAAAGACCCTGGGAAAAAGAAAGGAGAGATCTCAGACCAATCCAAAGATGATATAAGCACAAAAAGTGAACTGGAAATAAGTGAAATGGAGGAACAAAAAGTAGGTGGCAAAAAGCCAACAAAACTGGAAATGACAGACATATTCATAAGATTAGAGAGCTCTATTAACCACTTCATCCCCGGAAGAATTTACCCCCTTCCTGACCAAAGCACTTTTTGCGATTCGGCACTGCGTCGCTTTAAAGCGGGGTTTCACTGTCTCCACATATTTTTTATTTTTGGCAAACTGACAATGTTTAATATATTTTAATATTGAACTTACTTGTTCCGGTTTTACAGCTTACTGCTCTCAGTTTTCTGCAATAAAAAAAACTTATAAATTTTCCTGTTGCTGGATTTCATCTTGCCTGTGGGCATGTGAAGCCCACAGGCATCCTCTTCTGGGATACGGTGCTGCTGATCGACCAACATGCACCGCCCGTTCTAGTCCGATCCTGCGCATGCACAGTAAACACAAATGGGAGCACCGTCAAAAACTCAGGTTGCCATCAACCTGACGTAAGTCCTGTTGAAATCACGCGAGATTTCACAGCGGCTCTCCGCACTGACTCCTGGGTTGAATGACACGAGATCCCAGGAGACAGTGCGCCGAAGAGAGGAAATGATGAAAATACCCGCAAAGTCCCCACCCACAGCCGCAGGGACAGAACAAAGGCAAAGAAAAATATCATAAGGTAGGGGAAAAAAAAAAAGGTCCATATAGCACTCGGTGCTATCTATAGAAGCCACGGAGATGAAGTTTAAAAAATGGGTGAAGATCCGCTTTAACTGACAATTGCGCGGTCGTGCGACGTGACTCCCAAACAAAATTGACGACCTTTTTTCCCACAAATAGAGCTTTCTTTTGGTGGTATTTGATCACCCCTGCGCTTTTTATTTTTTGCGATATAAACAAAAAAAGAGCGACAATTTTGAAAAAAACGCATTATTTTTTACTTTTTGCTATAATAAATATCCCCCAAAAATATATAAAAAAACTATTTTTTTCCTCAGTTTAGGTCGATACGTATTCTTTTACATATTTTTCGTAATAATAATAAGTAATTATTGATCGGTTTGCGCAAAAGTTATAGCGTTTACAAAACAGGGGATAGTTTTATGGCATTTTTATTAAAATTTTTTTTTTAAATGGCAGCGATCAGCAATTTTTATTGTGACTGCGACATTATGGCGGACACATCGGACATTTTTGACACATTTTTGGGACCATTGTCATTTATACAGCAATCAGTGCTATACAAATGCACTGATTCCTGTGTAAATGACACTGGCAGTGAAGGGGTTAACCACTAGGTGGCAGTGTAGGGGTTAAGTGTGTCCTAGGGGCATGTTTCTAACTGTGAGTGGCATGGCTGTGTGTGACATGTGACTGATCTCTGCTCTGATGAAAGGGAGCAGAGATCCAGTGACACTGTCACTAGGCAGAACGGGGAGATGCTGTTCTGCATCTCCCCGTTCTTCCTCCCCATGAAGCGATCGCGGGTATCCCCGCGGCGATTGAGTCCGCAGGACCCGTGACCCGACTCACGGAGCTTGCCGCGTGCCCACTGGCCGCCTCTAAAAAGGGGAACGTACAGGTACGTGATTTTGCCTGTACGAGCCCTTCTGCCGCAGTATATTTGGGTGAGGCGGTCGGCAAGTGGTTAAAACAGAAATCTCTACATTACGGCCGATTTAGGTCAGTTACTGACACCGGTAGAGGAGACAGAAGAAAAAATGGACAAGCAAGTTCAAGAAATAATAAAACTAAAAGAACAAGTTAAGGATATGAAATTAGAGCAGAGGAGAATATTATACAAACTAGAGGATCAGGAGAACCAAAACAGAAGAAAGAATTTAAGGATCTATGCCTTACCAGAAGAAAGAGGAGAAGACCTAAGAAAAATAATTAACAAAATATTTAACTCTTTCCTAGAGAATATAGCAGAGGATGGTCTCAAGATAGAAAGAGTTCACAGGATCAGACAATCTCAAAAGATAGCAGCAGACTTACCCCGAGATTTTATGAAGAAAAAGCACAAATTTGGGGAAAAATGAGAGGACGATCATAACTAAAATATGATGGAGCGGACCTTCTAGTTTTTACAGACCCAGCGCCAGAAACACTGGCCAGGCGAAGACTCCTAAAACCCTTACTTGAACAAATGTGAACAAAGAATATTAAATATAGTTGGGGTTTTCCGGCATGTTTAATAGGTCAGAAGGACAGAAGATCAATGAGATTAAGGTTTCCAGAAGAACTACAAGAACTCTGTAATAAATTGGACTTACAAGCTCCCAGGATGGGCAGAAGAAGAAATATTAATACAGAAGAATTATGAACTTTGGCAACAATCGCACAGAGTCGCTAGGAAGACTTTAAAACAAAGATAAAATTTAAGAATTACCCTAGAGACTGAATAGAAACAGGTGGAAAGAAAATGGGATTAGATAGTCAGAGCTCAACCAGAATGAGCAGAAACATAAGAGGAAAGGGGAAAAGGTTTCAAGCAAAAATAGGTTGGGGTGAGCGTGAAGGGGAACAGAAATGGAGGGGGAATTATTGGGGTCAAGGGGGTGGAGAGTTTGGACATGTGGATCACTGATGTGCTCCCGGCCCACCCCCCCTTTTCGAGATCTGGGGGGGTTTGAGGGGAGGCGTGGTCAGAGTCTCACCCCAGGATAAGAGAATCATCAGTGGAGACGAATCGCGTTTCCACCCATGGCTCTAGGGCCGGAAAGGGGCCAAAAGGGGGGGTGAGAGGGGAGGGGGGGTGAGAGGGGAGGGAAGGAGGGAAGAGGGTGGAGGGTGTCTGGAGATCCCTATCTATGTGAACCACATCAACCAGATGATTTTTCTCCCTGATAGGTTAGAAAGAGTGCTGTGATCTAAGATGACATCAATAAAATGTATATCAAATAATGTATGTGGCCTTAATACTCCAGCAAAGAGGTATTAAATCTTAAAGGAGGTTAAACAGTATAAGGCTGGGGTAGTGTTCCTTCAGGAGACGCATATCTCCCATGAGACCAATGTAAAGCTGTTCTCGAGAGATTACCCAACATGGTTTTATGGGGATTCTACAACAAGCAGAGCAAAGGGGGTAGCCATTGGAGTGGCCAGAGGGGTGGGGTTCATATTGGAGGAAAGGATGACAGACCCAGAAGGGTGATACCTCTTCCAAAAAGTAAAACTTTATGAAATGGAATGTACACTGGCAAACATCTATTGCCCCAATAAGAACCCAACAAATTATTTGAGGCAGGTCATAGGAAAGTTAATAGACTTTGAAAAGGGAAGTGCGATTATGACAGGAGACCTACATTTTTGCTTGTAACCAAGTATTGATAGTACATCGCGGGCACAGGGGACTAGGAATGTACAGTTAAAAACAATAAAAGAGAAAACGTATCAGTGTCAATTGATGGACATATGGAGAGAGAGCAGCACCCCAAGACACAGGATTATACGTTCTACTCCCCTGTGCATGCAACATACTCAAGGATCGATTATATAATGGTCGAACATAGGTTACTAGAGTTGGTGACTAAGACGAATATTAAAATAACAACACTGTCAGGCCATTCCCCAGTGAGCATGGACATTAAGATACCAGGTGCCCAAATACAACTAAATGCATGGAGATTAAATGAAGAACTAATACAGGGTATAGAAGAGGAAGAGAAAATAAAAGAAGAAATAGAACAATATTTTAAAATATGTAGATAGATAGGGGGCGCTATTGGTTAAAGTGGATAATAAAAAATTAATAGAATGTTACATGTTAAATACAATATAAAAACTTCATGGAAACCCTTTCACAAACCTTGAGAATTATAAAGTGAATAAATGAATAAGAAAATGTATAAATAGCAAATTTGAGACACACAATAAAAGTGATAATGGAAAATATCCCAGTGGTGGACTAGCTTAGTAGCCAGTGAAGCAAAAGGATCGTCCAAAATGGATTGATTTCTTGATGTATACAGATAGGGGTTCCTTCACCAAGAGAAAAGAAAAATGCACCTTGCAGTAGTGAAAAGATATCTGCTTACCAGATACCAATGACTCCTTTAATTAAAAAGAGAGTCATTAGCGCTTGTGCAGGGTTGTGCCCGCTCACATTGGATGACTGGATGTTGGATGATGGTAAGCAAAGACCCCTTCCCACCCTGGTAATTCAGATATGGGATATGTGAAAAACAATAGAAACTTCCATAGTATAACACCATTTATTAAAATTATAAAAACAGATAAAAAAGCCAAATGACCGCTTACATTAGTAGGTGCCTACCCGGCACTGGGGCTGCTCGCTTGTCTCTGTATGGATGAGGACAGGGATTCCTTGAGAGTCGGTGTGCGTTCCACCCGGCGTGAGTAACAACCAGTTAAACCGGACGTAGGAAGAGATAACGTGACCATGTACCGCTCCGACATACGTTTCAGATAAACATCTTCAGGGAAGCGTACGTTGGCCACTAGGTTACGAGAATTTTATAGCAAAGGAGACGGATAGATAGGCGTGGTAGGAAGCCGCTCATGCCAATAAAGTTGTATGGTTAAAACTAACAGTGGTTAGGAGGCACTGGATAGTACTCCCCCTAGTGGGTCATATAAAAAAGGCTGGAAAACACCGACACAAAAAATATGGAATAAGGATTGGTTTGAAAATTTAAAAAAACCTTAGTAAACGTGCAGCCACAGTCTAGGTTTACAATATCTAATTTGTTGCATGTTTGGTAAAAATTATTGTTATTGCCATTAGGTTAATCACAACGGGATGATCCCATAGATTACCATACTTTGGAAAATAGCAGCACATATTGTAAATTCCATATTAAATTAAAAAGATTAATATCCTACAGATGGACATATATTTAAAGGGAATAGTGTCAGGATTATTGGGGACAAGAGTAGAGGGTAGTTCTAACTAGTTGGAAAATGTGGGAATAAAGTTTTAGAGTGTTCCCAGCTGATTGGAAAGATATAAAATACAAAATGAATAACACTTGAGAGTAACCCAAGGTGTCAATCATTGGTCAGGAAGCAATTTAGATCTACTTCTATATTCATTCCATGGGGTTGCATGGTATGTAATATATAGAGCCAATATGTCTCATTTTGTGATATGGCTCTCTTCATATGTGTACCCCTCCAGTGTTTGGAAATTTTGTCAATACCTTAGAACGTACACAGTGTTGGAACACTATTGTGGGAGAGTTTAAAAAGGTCTTGAAACACTGTGGTTAGGGTAGCCATTTTTTATATTTGTAAGATGTTCATTTATTCTAGTTTTTTAATTGTCACGTAGTCCTCCCCACATATTGAAGGGAGCATGGGCATTCCAGAACATATGTGACATATTCTGAATCGCATGTAATGAGGGGTTTGATTGTGAATTCTTGTTTTGTCACCTGAGATTTAAACTGAGATACTTTCTTGCTCATACCTGGTTTCCTGGTTAGTTTACAAGCTTTGCACCTAGTGCAATAGTGGAAACCAGATCCATCCAAAAAGGTGGATGGTTTTCTCGGAGGATCTGGTACATTGCGAGCAATATGGTTTCTAAGGCCTGGGGCCCTTCTATATATGAACTTGGGTTTGCTGGGTAGGGAGGACTGGAGGTCTTTATCTTTGAGTAGAATGGGAATTTAAAAATAAATTCCACTTCTTTATATTGACGATGGAAGCCTGATATAAATGCTGAATCTCCCTTGATTCCTTTTTAGTTTTATCAGCCAACATAGACTGTCTGTCCATAGTTGACACCTGTGACACAAGTTTCTCTAATGTGTGGATAGGGTAGCCCTTCTCTAGAAATCTAGTGGTAAGAATTCCCGCTTGTAGAAAATGATCTGTATCATTTTCGCAATTTCGCCGTATACGCATATATTGCCCCTTAGGGACAGCCCCTATCCATTGCGGATGGTGGCAACTATGGGTGGGTACAAAGGCGTTGTGATCTGTTTCTTTAAAGAAAGTCTTTGTACCAATAGTGTTATGATGTTTGGTAAGTGTCAAATCTAAATAATTCACTGTTGTTAGGCTGTCTTCTGCCGTGAATTTTAAATTGTATTTATTGTTGTTCATATGTTCTAAATATATTAGGAAGCTCTCCCGAGTACCCTCCCACAGTAGAATGACATCATCGATGTACCTTTTGTAAAGAAGCAGCGATTGAGGTCTGCTTTTAAAAATGGTTTCTGACTCCCATTTGTTTAAAGTGATGTTTGCCACACTGGGAGCATAGCGTGCTCCCATGGCTATGCCACCAGTTTGGTTACAATATTCATTCAGTGCCCAAAAGTAATTGTTCCCCATGGCCATAGATAATCTTTCAATCAAAAATTTTATTTGTGATTTAGTTAAGTTAGATTTTTTGAAAAAGCCCACCTAACTGCTTCCAACGCATCAGTGTGGCGTATGTTGGTGTATAGAGACTCGATGTCTATTGTTACCATTAAGGTATTATCAGTAACAGCAATGGATTGTAAAATTGTGATTAATTCTCGACTATCTTTGAGATAGGATTGGCTCTGTGGAACAAGAGGCTGGAGGAATTTGTCAAGGTACTACCCCAACCTAGAGTACAGAGAGCCAATCCCACTCACTATGGGACGGCCAGGAGGGTTCTCTTTATTCTTATGTATTTTTGGTACTATATATAGTACTGGAATTCTAGGTGTATTGAGATTGAGGTAGTCTGCTTCCTTTTGGTTTAGTATTTTTATGGTGGTTCCTTTTGTAATCCATTCTAATTGTTCTTGTTTTAATCGTGGGGTAGGGTTGGAGTTAAGCTTTTTATAAGTTGTAGTATCATTAAATAATCTTGATAATTCTTTGTTGTAATAGTCTTTAGTTAGTATTACCAGCCCTCCCTCCTTATCACCGGGTCTCACCACTATCTGTTTGTTCTCCTCCAGTGATTTGATTCCCTCCCATATTGCTTGATTATTCTGATGTTTGTTTACTAGGTTGGGGGAGTACCTTGACATATTCCTCCAGCCTCTAGTTCCACAGAGCCAATCCTATCTCAAAGATAGTCGAGAATTAATCACAATTTTACAATCCATTGCTGTTACTGATAATACCTTAATGGTAACAATAGACATCGAGTCTCTATACACCAACATACGCCACACTGATGCGTTGGAAGCAGTTAGGTGGGCTTTTTCAAAAAAATCTACCTTAAC
This sequence comes from Lithobates clamitans, assembly GCA_037952925.1. Classification (NCBI taxonomy): domain Eukaryota; kingdom Metazoa; phylum Chordata; class Amphibia; order Anura; family Ranidae; genus Lithobates; species Lithobates clamitans. The sequence continues at coordinate 680,102 of JBBGZY010001275.1, forward strand.
TAAATCACAAATAAAATTTTTGATTAAAGGATTATCTATGGCCATGGGGAACAATTACTTTTTGGCACTGAACGAATATTATAACCAAACTGGTGGCATAGTCATGGGAGCATGCTATGCTCCCAGTGTGGCAAACATCGCTTTAAACAAATGGGAGTCAGAAACCATTTTTAAAAGCAGACCTCAATCGCTGCTTCTTTACAAAAGGTACATCGATGATGTCATTCTACTGTGGGAGGGTACTCGGTAGAGCTTCCTAATATATTTAGAACATATGAACAACAATAAATACAATTTAAAATTCACGGCAGAAGACAGCCTAACAACAGTGAATTATTTAGATTTGACACTTACCAAACATCATAACACTATTGGTACAAAGACTTTCTTTAAAGAAACAGATCGCAACGCCTTTGTACCCACCCATAGTTGCCACCATCCGCAATGAATAGAGGCTGTCCCTAAGGGGCAATATATGTGTATACAGCGAAATTGCGACAATGATACAGATTATTTTCTACAAGCGGGAATTCTTACCACTAGATTTCTAGAGAAGGGCTACCCTATCCACACATTAGAGAAACTTGTGTCGCAGGTGTCAACTATGGACAGACAGCCTATGTTGGCTGATAAAACTAAAAAAGGATTCAAGGGAGATTCAGCATTTATATCAGGCTTCCATCGCCAATATAAAGAAGTGGAATTTATTTTTTAAAAATACTGGCCCATTCTACTCAAAGATAAAGACCTCCAGTCCTCCCTACCCAGCAAACCCAAGTTCATATATAGAAGGGCCCCAGGCCTTAGAAACTGTATTGCTCGCAATGTACCAGATCCTCTGAGAAAACCATCCACCTTTTTGGATGGATCTGGTTTCCACTATTGCACTAGGTGCAAAGCTTGTAAACTAACCAGGAAACCAGGTACGAGCAAGAAACTATCTCAGTTTAAATCTCAGGTGACAAAACAAGAATTCACAATCAAACCCCTCATTACATGCAATTCAGAATATGTCACATATGCTCTGGAATGCCCATGCTCCCTTCAATATGTGGGGAGGACTACACGACAATTAAAAAAACTAGAATAAATGAACATCTTACAAATATAAAAAATGGCTACCCTAACCACAGTGTTTCAAGACATTTCAAACTCTTCCACAATAGTGATCCAACACTGTGTACGTTCTACGGTATTGACAAAATGTCCAAACACTGGAGGGGTACACATATGAAGAGAGCCATATCACAAAATGAGACATAATGGCTCTATAAATTACATACCATGCAACCCCATGGAATGAATATAGAAATAGATCTAAATTGCTTCCTGGCCAATAATTGACACCTTGGGTTACTCTCAAGTGTTATTCTTTTTGTATTTTATATCTTCCCAATCAGCTGGGAACACTCTAAAACTTTATTCCCACATTTTCCAACTAGTTAGAACTACCCTCTACTCCTGTCCCCAATAGTCCTGACACTATTCCCTTTATATATATATCCATCTGTAGGATATTAATCTTTTAAATTTAATATGGAATTTACAATATGTGCTGCTATTTTCCAAAGTATGGTAATCTATGGGATCATCCCATTGGGATTAACCTAATGGCAATAACAATAATTTTTACCGAACATGCAACAAATCAGATATTGTAAACCGAGACTGTGGCTGCACGTTTATTAAGATTTTTTAATTTTCAAACCAATCCTTATTCCATATTTTTTGTGTCGTGTTTTCCAGCCTTTTTTATATGACCCACTAGGGGGAGTACTATCCAGTGCCTCCTAACCACTGTTAGTTTTAACCATACAACTTTATTGGCACGAGCGGCTTCCTACCACACCTATCTATCCGTCTCCTTTGCTATAAATTCTCGTAACCTAGTGACCAACGTACGCTTTTTTATACGAAACGTACGTCGGAGCGGTACATGGTCACGTGATCTCTTCCTACGTCCGGCTTATCTGGTTGTTACTCAGGCCGGGTGGAACGCACGCTGACTCTCGAGGCAGTGCGAAGGAATCCCTGTCCTCATCCATACCAAAACAAGCGAGCAGCCCCAGTGCCGGGTAGGCACCTACTAATATAAGTGGCCATTTGGCTTTTTTTATCTGTTTTTATAATTTTAATAAACGGTGTTATACTATGGAAGTTTCTATTGTTTTTCACATATCTCATATCTGAAATACCGAGGCCAGAAGGGGTCTGGGACATTTTCCATTATCACTTTTATTGTGTGTCACAAATTTGCTATTTATACATTTTCTCATTCATTTATTTCTAATTCTCAAGGTTTGTGAAAGGTTTTCCTTTAAGTTTTTATATTGTATTTAACATTTAGCATTCTATTATTTTTTTATTATCCACTTTAACCAATAGCGCCCCCTATCTATCTACATATATTTTGATCAATATTTGCTCAAATTGGGGAGCAGCTCACTACTGTTTGTCATTTTTCATTTTTATGTTTATTTTAATGCAATTATTTTTCACTAAATTTGGCTCGAAGTATTTATCCTTTTTAATATTTTAAAATAAATGGCACAAAAGAGATAACGGAGGACACCCGTTGCAAGGCCCATAAGGCCTATATCAGGGGCATCCTGATAGAGATAGGATCAAGAAAAAAAAAGGAAAGCAAAAAAAAGATGGAAACATAATTAAAGAAATCCATGAATTAGAACAGAGGCATAAAAAAAAGAGAGAAGGGGAGGGGCTCCGGGGCACTAGTGATAAAAAGGAACAAACTAAAAGACCTATTGGATCAGGAGAAAAGGAAGGTCTTCAATAGAATCACAAAAGAAAGACATTTATGGGAAATAAAACGGGAAAACATCTGGCAAGCATATTGAAGAAGAAAAAATGGGGAGATGGTATTTTCAACAACAGAAATAGCGAAAGTGTTCCAGAACTATTATGGGTCCTTATACTCGATAAAACAAAAGGGTCAACAAGAAACAGCAAGATTGGAAAAGATAAAAGAGTTCTTAAAAAGTGCCAGACTACCTCAAGTAGCTGAGAATAAGCTAATCACATTAGAAAAACCCATAACAGAAGAGGAGATCAATATAGCATTAAAGGAATCGGCATCGGGAACAAGTCCAGGGCCTGACGGGTTTACGACTTACTATTACAAATAATTTTAAGAAACCCTATTACCTAAATTATGTTCATATATGAATGGACTGGGAACAAATTATGAGATGGGAAGAGAAGCCCTGCTGGCCTCAATAACAATCATCCCAAAGGAGGAAAAAGATAGTACACTATGGTCAAGTTACAGACCAATATCTCTATTGAACACAGACACGAAATTATTCGCAAAAGTATTAGCTACCAGGATGAAAGAGCTGATGATCAATTTGATACATGCGGACCAAGTGGGTTTCATCCCCGGCAGAGAAGGGAGAGACAGTGGGGTGAAAACATTGCTCTTGCTTCAGAAAATTAGAGGAAAATACCCAAAAAAGCTTTTGACAGGGTAGACTGGGGATTCATGATGAACACTTTGGAAGCCATGGGGATGGGCCCAAGGATGGTCCAATGGATTAAAATATTATATAAGCATCCTACTACAAATGTGAAGGTCAATGGGACTTTATCTTCCCCCTTGGGATGTACAGCGGCACAAGACAGGGGTGTCCCCTATGAACCCTATTATTTGTACTATCATTAGAACCCCTGCTAGCAACAATAGGGAACAACCCAGACATAAGAGGAATTAAGATAGGAAAGCAGGAACATAAAATAGCAGCTAACGCTGATGATGTATTATTTTATATTTTTAACCCTAGGATTACAATGCCCAATCCAATGAAGACATTGAAATATTATGGAGAATTATCAAAATTAAAAATAAATCTTTCTAAAGCAGAGATCTTAAATATAAATGTAAATAAACAGGAAGAAAGGTGTTTACAGCAAGAATTTCAATTCATATGGAAGACAGAACTAAAATATCTAGGAATAAGATTATTATCATCCCCAGGGAAATTTTGCCAGGTAAACTACATCCCACTATTAAATTAAATAAAATGAAAGATTACGGAAAGAGAGGAAAATTCAATAGCACCACATCCCAAATAATCACTTTAAATGTAAAAGAGGGGCATTGAGGCCATTGTATGGTCCTCAGGGACTTTTTACGGTGCTTGAGTCAAATGATATATCCAACATATCATAAAATCATATTTTATTAAACAATCTTATAAAAGGGAACAGACATAATAAAGGACAATGTACAAAACAGAAAAAAGGGGGGAGAATAACCCTTTGATACACAAGTTAATACCACTTTCTCAACATGTTTCGCTTGCATAAGCTTCTTCAGGAGATATATTTGTGATATTAGGGTCAACTATAAAAAATAGAAAGAATATTTGTAAACAATACATATATATGTCTGCTAATACCTCATACAGTCATAATATTAAAGTATAAACAATATACAAAATAAATCTGGTAAATGAATCTGCATATGTGTAAGCATTATATATTGAAGCATAGAAAAGAAAAAAAAAAAAAAAAAAAGTATTTTATGCATTATCATCATTCAGCTCAAAAGTGCTTACCTGTAGAGAAAAATCTACAAATCACATGGAAATTTGTGTAATGGCGAAATGCTTCCTCCTCGGTTCTCACCTCACTTGGGAGGCATGCAGAGAGAGATAAAAATCTTTAAGCATAAGCTCTTCTTAGAAGAGAGAGAAAATGGAAAGAAGTAAGTCTAGGTAGTTAGAGTAATTTTCAATGATATTATGTATAAATACAAAATAATTTCAATCCAGAAATACCTCAATAGAATCAATTCAAGATAAAAAGAAGGCTACATCCAGGAGATGGTAGATTGCAAAATTGCTGACAGATGTAAAAGATGGTTCTAATATTGCAGTGGAGTAGCAAACACAGAGGGGGGCAGTATACGTCCATACACAGCTGATGGATAAGCTGGACCTGGAGGTATTGCTGCAAACTACCACAGAGAACCTAAAAAATATATAAAGACATATTGGAGAAATGTCTCTGAGTATCATCAATATTAGGGGTGCATAATTAATGTAGAAAACAAATCAGCATAGACTTACTGTGATGATCAAAGTTCTTATTAAAATAGAGTGGCCCGTCCGGGAGATCCCTCTGCCCCGTGTATCAGACAGGAACTGACAGAAATTTGGCGGGGGATGAAGCCCCGCTTTTAAAACCCTCCAGCGTGACGACGTCTGACTCATCGTCATGCTGCGGACACAAGAAAGACGCCTGCGCATGCGCACACCTCCGACTTCCGTACATCGGACAGCGTGAGTGACGTCAAATACTGGCAAATGGGCTCGCGGCCATCTTTAAGAATCCTGCGTCCTGAGTATGGTAGTAAGAAGGCTCGCAAGGCTCAAAAAAGAAGAACAACAATAAAATTGAATTGTACTAGGTGAATGCGATAGAATTAATTAAAGTCAAAGATCATTAAGATAACATGGCTGAAAAGTAGCCATATTAGGGGATTGTTCATTAATGGTCTAGAATTGAAAAAGCCCAAAGATACTATCATTGATTAAATAAAATAATGAATACCATGTGCACGAATGATTCGGAGAAAAAAGGGGGGGCCGCAGCGCAAGGCATCTAAAAAACGGGCAACCGAGCAACCAAGACATTGATTAAGAAGTGATTGACCAGGTGCCCGGGGTGTCTGTACATGCCAAATAGTGTAGAGGGAGAAAATCAAAGAGGAAGCATAAGTTCATATCACATTTTAAATCAATAAAAAATTAATAATTGAAATAATTAAACCGTGAATTGATTTAATAATTTATAATGCATAATACCAGAAAAATAAATAAATAAATAAATAAAAATATTGTCAAAAGGAATAAATTATAAAGAAGGTTTGTAACTCAAAGTATCATTTAGGCCTGGATGTTTTAGAGCATTGAGGGTAACAATCCATTTGGTTTCACGTTGTAGCAGGATTTTATCATAATTGCCCCCTCTTTCATTTGGGGGGACATGTTCCAAAGCATAAAAGTGCATCAACTGATCATTAAATTGATTATGGAGGCCCATATGTCGACTTATAGGGGTCTCCATCCTCTTTTTACACACTAAAGATACATGGTCTCTAATCCTATGGAAAAAGGGGCGTTTGGTTTTGCCCACATAGTATGCGTTGCATTCGCATATCATTATATAGACTACGCCTATGGACTGACATGTAGCTAAGAACTTAGGGTTGTATAACTGACCATTAGGAAGAATAATATTGCGGGATGCATAGATGTATCTGCAAAAATCACATTTATGGCAGGGTCTGGTGCCTTTGTTTTTGATCTGCGTTATAGATGGTGGAACATAGTGACTGTGAACTAGATGGTCTTTAATTGACCGGGATCTGCGAAAAGTGATCTCAGGGTACTCTTTGAGGTGTTTGGACACCCTCGGATCTCCCATCAATAAATACCAGTGTTTTTGCAGCAACTTCCGCATTTGTCGATGCTGACCAGAAAAGGTAGTGATCATTCTGAGGCCTGAGGTCGGTTTTGATTTTGTGGGCCTATAGATTAGTTGGTTGCGTTGGTTTCTTTTCGCTCTAAGATAGGCTCTTTTTAAACATTTGTTGCTATAGCCCCTTGCTCTAAGACGTTCCCTCAATGCCCTGGCCTCGGATTCAAAGTGAATGTTCTCGCTGCAATTTCTCCTTAGTCTTAAATACTGTCCATAGGGGACATTATCTATGAGTGGTTGGGGATGGGAGCTGGCAGCATGCAGGAGTGAATTTCCTGCTGATGCCTTTCGGAAAAGGGTAGTTCCAATCGATCTGTCTGGATTAATGAAAAGAGTAACATCCAAGAATGTTAAGGTCGTTTGACTTGCTTCCATAGTAAAAGTTAAATTATAAGGATTGGTCTTTAAGCTCTCAAAAAAAGAGACGAAAGCTCCTCTCTACTTCCTGTCCAGATTAGGAAAACATCATCAATATATCGTTTCCATATTGATATGTTTTTCGTCAAATTTTCCAAATCTTCCCTGAAGAGAAGGTTCCGCTCCCACTCCCCCAGGTACAGGTTCACATAGGTGGGGGCGCATCTGGTCCCCATAGCGACTCCCTGCACCTGAAGGTAGTGGGAGCGAGCAAACAAAAAAATGTTATTCATGAGGATAAACCTCAGAAGATCCAAAATAAAGCACCTGTATGCCTTAGGTACATCTCCATCACGAGAAATGAAGCCCTCTACAACTGCCACCCCCAAATCATGGGGGATGGAGTTGTAGAGGGCCTCCACATCCAAGGCCACAAGCCACGCTCCCTCCGGGATGGTCAGCCCATCTAAAACCCTCAATAATTCACTGGTATCTTGTAAATAGGATGTCAATCCCTCCACATGTGGTCTGAGAAATTCATCTATTTATGCTAGTCAACTAATAGATGAATTTCTCAGACCACATGTGGAGGGATTGACATCCTATTTACAAGATACCAGTGAATTATTGAGGGTTTTAGATGGGCTGACCATCCTGGAGGGAGCGTGGCTTGTGGCCTTGGATGTGGAGGCCCTCTACAACTCCATCCCCCATGATTTGGGGGTGGCAGTTGTAGAGGGCTTCATTTCTCGTGATGGAGATGCATGCCTGCATGCCTCCCAAGTGAGGTGAGAACCGAGGAGGAAGCATTTCGCCATTACACAAATTTCCATGTGATTTGTAGATTTTTCTCTACAGGTAAGCTCTTTTGAGCTGAATGATGATAATGCATAAAATACTTTTTTTTTTTCCTTTCTATGCTTCAATATATAATGCTTACACATATGCAGATTCATTTACCAGATTTATTTTGTATATTGTTTATACTTTAATATTATGACTGTATGAGGTATTAGCAGACATATATATGTATTGTTTACAAATATTCTTTCTATTTTTTATAGTTGACCCTAATATCACAAATATATCTCCTGAAGAAGCTTATGCAAGCGAAACATGTTGAGAAAGTGGTATTAACTTGTGTATCAAAGGGTTATTTCATGATTAAATGTAGTGCACAAGGGAGAAAAATGAAAAAAAGATGGGTACAAATTGAGAACTTAATGAGTGATACCCGGTTGGGTACAATTATTTGGATCCCATGTCAAAATAGAGCACTGGGTGAGAATACACATACACCGACACAAAATGTACTTAGAATTTGGGATCTAATACATAAACAAAGTAAATGGAAATATAACTCCCCACTAATACCAGTGAAAGATAAAGGAAAATTTATTATCAAATACTTTTCCTTTCCTGATGGACTCCATGGCAGCCTACGCGTGGTTAACCCCGCCTCCTCTCCAATGCTATAGGACCCCATGCCCATAAATGAGAGCTCACCGCTAGGTACTGCGTTCCGTATCTAGCGTACTCTTTGACCGATGGGTGGGAACATCAGGAAAGGAAAATTACGGTAAGTATTTGATAATAAATTTTCCTTTTTCCTGACAGACTCCATGGCAGCCTACGTGTGTGAAATAACTAGCCAATCCACACGGGTGGGTATGCTAAACAGCAATAAATTTCAATTTGACCCGTCAACCGACAGGAATTATAACCAAAGTTCACAGAAGATAGCGAAGCAGGCTTAATATCAAAATGTGACGATAAAGTTTTCATAGAGGCCCATGAGGCCACTTTGTAGATCATGTCTAGAGCCACGTGCCAGGCTGCTGCCCATGAAGCCGGTATATCCCTGGTGGAACATGCCATCACTGCTTCCAGAGGAGCCAGGCCCCTAGTTCTAAAAGGCTGATGGATGAACTGGATGATCCAGGCCGCAGTTGTTCTAGCCGAAGCTCAATTCCATTTGTTACTGCCAAAGTGCAGTCGGCTGAGTGTCTAATAGGGAAGAAGCAGCTTGCAGGTATCCCTTCAGAATTTTGCCTATGTCCAGAGGATGAAATTTAGTGGACTCCTGGTCCTGAATGTAGTTAGGATGATCTCTTGGTTCTTATGGAACCTTGAGGTAATTTTCGGATTTGAGCTGAGCATAGGAATAAGGACCATCTGGATCGGAAAGAAGGACAGAAAAGGTTCTTCGTAATTTAGGGACGCGACCTCCGAGACCCTCTTGGCCAAGGTAACAGCTACAAGGAAAGTTATTTTAGCCGAAAGGTCTCCAAATAGAAAGCGGGGAAGACCCCGTATTACTGAGTTCAGACAGTGAGTTGTGGACAAGAGGAAGATCCCAATTGGGGAATCTTGGTTTTCTTTGAGGGCTGAGTTTTAACTCCCTACGGAAACACTGCTGGATTAAAGGGTGAACAGCCCACGAAGTTCCGGAGAAGGCCGACAAAGCTGAAACTCAGACTCTCAGAGAGCTGATGGATAGAGATAAATCTGGAGATATCTTGAGCTTTTGGATTTCTTCCTGATCTGCCCAAAGAATATGAGAACTCGACAGACTTGGCCCATCTTCTTCTATCGACCTACTTCGTGCTCATCCCCGTAGAGCTCATGAGAGTGGAAATCACCCTTGATCCGCACCCGAGTCGGACAAGGGTGCAGGAATGCCACTTGAGAAGGAAAGTCCAGCCCGAGAGGGAGAGGTAACGGATCCTGAAAGCTGAGCTGGCACAGGAGGGGAAATCAAGGTTTGCTTCGGCCAGTAAGGGGCTACTGCCACCATTTTGACTGCTTACGCATGAGGTCTTTAAAGGGACCTAAGGATTATTAGGAGCGGTGGAAAGGCGTATGCTCTCTTGAAACTCAATCGATCTGTCAGGGCATCCATTCTGGAGGCCTAGCTGCAACGACCCCGAGTGTAATACCTCACCAGCTTGAAGTTGCCTGGGCAGAGAATAGGTCCACTTCGGGATTGACTCCCATGGACAGAATCCACTTTAATGCCTGCACAAGAAGAGACCAATGTCTTAACCGAATGCGCAATAAGAAATTCGCTCGGATGTTCTGGACCCTGGGGAAGTAGGCCAATGAAATGTTGTCAAGGCCCAAAACATGATGGGCTCAACCTCCCAGAATAGTGTGGAGCTTTAAGTGCCTCTATGACTCCTCACATAGGAGATCGCCATTGTGTCGTCCGTTCTCTTTTTTTTTTTTTTTTTAATCTCTTTTGTTGAGTATAAGACATACAAACAGACAAACACCAGTAAATCTACCACAGCATTGGGGTGTCATCCATTCTTAATAATACTGACTCTCTCTTCTGGAGATGGGAGAAGGACTGAAGGGCACACCAGGCTGCCAGAAATTCCAGGATGTTCTAGCCCAGGTTGAGAGAACGCGTACCCTTGAGAAAGAGCCGATCTGCAGAGGGCTCTCCAACCAGTACCGCTGGCATCGGTCATGACCTTGACCCATGAGATGGGGCATCGGAGTGGCAATTGGGCAGGTTTTGCACTGAAGCCACCAGAAGAGGCTGCTCCTCGTCGTTGATGACATGTGAATAGGTTGACTGTTGCCTCTTGATTTCCATTACTGCAGAAAACCTGACTGGAAAGGGTATAACCTCTGCGGGGACCACTTGACCATAGGGGTTGCAGAGACCGACGAGCCGATAGATTCAGGCACTATAAGGCCCTCAGTCATGAAGAGATTAGAGACCACAAAATTCTCTCCTGGGTGACTGTGATCTTCCCCACTGGGAGAGAGATGGTGCCTGTAACAAACTGGGCCCCAAAGAACATCAGGCGCTGGACTGGTTCTAGGTGGCTTTTTCCCAGATTTAGGAGCCACCCGAAGCGGGTCAAGGTGGAGATTACCTGTTCTCTGTGAACCAGCAGCTGGACTTTGTCTTAGGACAGCAACAGGAGGTCGTCGAAATAGTGATAAAGACGTACCCCTCTCCTTCTGATGAGGGCCATTATGGCCAGAGGAATTTTTGCGAAGACTCAGGTGAGGTTGTCAGCCCGAAAGGGAGGTAGAAGAACTGTAGATGGTCTTGACAACTTGGAACCGGAGGTATTTGAGAAACTCCTTCGCCACATGAATACGGAGGAAAGCATCTTTAAGTCAATTGAGCCAATCGCCTGTCCGTACAGATGGTCGACAGAGCCCTCATTTGGATCTTTCGAATTTTATATACTTGTTTAGGTGAGTTAGATCCAGCACTGGTTGCTATAAACTGTTTAGTATTGTATTACGAAGAGGGGAAAGTATACCCCCTGGAGTTTTTCGTCCCTTGGGACGTGTACCACTGCTCCCTGAGACTACAGTGAGTCCACGTAGGACAGTAACATCTGCTTCTTCTCTTCCGACCGAGTTAGCAGAGTGGAATAAATCTGGGTGGAGGAGTAACAGTGATGGACCATGCATTGCTTGATCAACCGTCTTGACGGCCCAGTCGTGATTGAGGCCACCCAGACGTGCCGGAAGTGGAGCAGACAAGCCTCCCCGCCCGAACTGTCTGGGCGGGCGTAACCCAAAAGAATTAGCTGGTTGACAACCACCGGACGTCTGGTTCTTAGCAGGTTTTCGGAAGGACACTTGCCCTCTGCTCCAATTCTTTCAGAAGTCCCGGCAGGCCTTTAACAGCAAGCTTCTCTCGAGCGTTCAGCACCTTCTGTACTAGGGACTCTTCCAACCGAGCAGACGCCTATCGTGGGGAAGGTGTAACTATAAGGCCCGTTGAACCGCGACTGAGGACCATTTAGTCCAGGCCAACAGGAAGAAGATCGGATTGACGCCAGCTCCAGCTCCTTAACTGCTGAACTTTTGGAGACCTCTTCCGAACTCCCTTGAGTACGAAACCACGTTTTCTGTCCGGGCTTCCATAGCCCTAGACATAGCTGCTAGAGGCAGTGCAGGTTTACAAGCCATATTGGCAAACCCATACATTTTTCTTGAGGTCTTGATTCATTTTCTCTCAAGCCTGTCTAAAAGGACACAGCATCTTTTAAAGATAGAGTAACCTGTTTTGCCAGACGCAACAATGCTGCATCAATGAGGGGAGCGTTTTCCAGACCCTTCACTTCTTTTGCCTTGAAGGGATACAATCTGGAGGTTTTCTTGTCGATCTTGCTCCACTCCTCATCCTTTAAATCCATAAGGAAAAAAGAGAGAGAGAGTGTTCTTTCCCCAGGTGCTTAAAGAACTACTTTTCTTAGCCGGGGGGTGGAATGGTCTACCTGCTTAAGGGCTTCCATAATCGCTTTGACTCGTGGAGGAACCCGAGAGACATCAAGGCTTCCGACATATTCGTCACCCCCTAACTCGCTGACCGAGGAATCTGGTGAAGCAGCGTAGGGCTGGGAAGGACCGAATCCTTTGGACCACGTCAGCCAAGGAGCCAGGTAGAATATAAAACTGGCTCAATGTGTGGGATGTATCCCATTTCCTTAGGGATTGCTGCATCACACATTTCACAAGAGACTCCACATCCTTGTTATCCGTCTCTTTTTCCCAAACCGCCCGGGCATAACACTGGTCACATAAAGACTTGCCCTCTGGGACTCGTGTCCCACATCTCCAGCAGGCTCTGCGATCCAAGCAGCTGTCATGGCGGTGGGTGCGGTGACTGGAGGAGGAATGGGAATGTCTTCTCTAGATGGAGGAGGCATGGTAACATCTCCTCTAGTTAGCTGGAGGAGGAATGGGAACATCTCCTCTAGTTGGAGGAGGAATGGGAACATCTCTTCTAGATGGAGGAGGAATGGAAACATCTCCTCTAGATGGAGGAGGAATGGAAACAAACATCTCCTCTAGTTGGATGAGGAATGGGAACATCTCCTCTAGTTGGAGGAGGAATGGGAACATCTCCTCTGCTGTTGTAATGTTGTGGCCTGGCAAGGTCTCTGTCGTTCTGGATCACGATCTGAGAAGGCTGAAAAATAAAATGTGGGGAGGGGGAAGGCGAGATATGACATCAAGACGCCAATACTTTGCGATTGTAAGCTCGACCCCTCCTCTCACCTGCACGTACCATGTGCGTGAGGGCTGGCCACATGAAGGCGGTGACTTGTCCATGACCTTTGGACAAAATGTCAAGAAACGGATGGTCTGCAAAAGACCTGAAAATGCCAAACGTACCGGAGCCAGCCAAAAACAAAAGATTATAAAATCTTGTCTACCCCTTTTTTTTCCCTTTTTTTTTCCTCTTTTTTTTTTTTTTACAAAAAGAAAGAAAATATATACTTCCCCTTTTTTTTTTTTTTTTTTAAACGAAACACCAAAATAACAAACACTTTTTTTTTTTCAAACATTTCCCCTTAAGGGAAAAAGGACTAGGCACTCAGAGGCATTCACCAGGGCAGACCAAGGCTGGAGGAGCTGGGGCTGCTACTGCTCACTGCCTGGGGAGATCCCGTTTTGGCAGGAGCTAGAAGCCATTTTCGAATCCTCTACCTGTGACGTCACCGCCCCCCCACCTCACGCCTGCGCTGTGGGGAGGTAGCCGAACGGCGCCTGCATGGCCGCCGGGGTGCCTGTCAATCCACGCATGCGCAAGCCAAGCCTTGCTATCGCGGAGGCTCCGGCGCCTGCGTAATGAAGGTGGCGGCCGCGACCCGGAAGAGCCGTGGCAAGCTGGAATGCAGAAATGTTCCAATCGTTATGAAGGGTAGCTGGGGATATGAAAAGGCACTGATTGAAGTGAAACAAAAAACAAGGGCTACAAACAAACAAAAACACATAAATGGCTGCCATGAATATAGGAAGAAGAAGAGAGTCGCAGACCTTGCCAGCCGTTGATGCATCCATGTTCAGGCATACAGAGGCAACCTCCCCTCCACCAGTGGGGTATCTAGTGCCTTGAAAGCTTCTCGCCCACCCGTGGCTGGGCCCTGAGCTGCACCGCATAAATGGTATGCCAGATCCCGGAAATATCCAACCGGACGTGAACAGGAACAATCGTGTGTGCAGGTCCATTGGAGGAGGACAAAAAAGGAACACAGTACCTAGCGGTGAGCTCTCATTTATGGGCATGGGGTCCTATAGCACTGGAGAGGAGGCAGGGTTAACCACAAGTAGGCTGCCATGGAGTCTGTCAGGAAACAAATTATTTTATTCCGGGAAAAGGGAAATTATTTGGAGATTGGATAAAAAATGAAAATGCACGACTAAAGGATAAAACAGAAAAGGGGAAAATATGCACATTTCAAGAATTAAAACACAAGACAGATCTGATGGTGACTGATGACTGGCGGTACCTCCAGTTGAAACACTTTGTCATGACTTTGCCACAACCATTAAGATCAGTGGAAGATCTAAGGCCGCTGGAGTGGCTGAGTATGGCATCAAATACAAAAATGGTATATCACGGATTTATAAAATTCTAATGGCAGAAGAAGAGCTGGAGGCCCCGCCATTCATAAAAAAAATGGGAAAGAGAATTGGGAACACAAGGGAACAAAATAAGCTAGGAAAAAAATTTAGATTGGTACATAGCTCCTAACACAGCTGAGATTAATTATAAATGCATTACAAGGCGGTATATAACCCCACACAAATTAAGTAAATATCAAACAGGGAAATCACCATATTGTTGGTGGGGATGTAAAGTAAAGGGAACGATGGCACATTTATGGTGGAATTGCCCAAAAATAAAAAGTTATTGGAAGGAGATCTTATGCCGCGTACACACGAGCGGACTTTACGGCAGACTTTGCCCGGCGGACTTTTCGACGTACTTTACGACGGACTTTCTGAATGAACGGACTTGCCTACACACAATCCACCAAAGTCCGTCGAATTACGTACGTGATGACGTACGACCGGACTAAAACAAGGAAGTTCATAGCCAGTAGCCAATAGCTGCCCTAGCGTGGCTTTATGTTCGTCGAACTAGCATACAGACGGCGGACTTTTCGACCGGACTCGATTTCGACTGATTAATTTAAAACATGTTTCAAATCTAAGTCCGTCCAACTTTTGAGAAAAAGTCCGCTGGAGCCCACACACGATCGAATTGTCCGACCAAATCCCGTCCGCCGGGCAAAGTCTGCCGTAAAGTCCGCTCGTGTGTACGCGGCATTACAGTTAATAAAATAAATTACCAAAAGAGGGATATTGGAAGAACCTTGGACGTGCTTGTTTCATGGGATAGAAAGTTCAACAAGACAATATAACGAATCTGTGATACCTCACCTAATCAATGCAGCTAAAAGTCAATTACCAAGACACTGGTAAGAAACAGAAAGCCCCACAATAAAAGATTGGTTCAGAAGGGTAGAAGAGACATATAACATGGAATATCTGAGATACTGTGTAGAGGAGGGAAGAGAGGGAATGATAAAAAGATGGAAAGATTGGAAGGCGTTTAAGAAGACGATAAGATATGTGGAGGTTGTAGGAGGATAAGACAGGGTAAAGTGGGAGAAAGGGAGAAAATCCAGATAATGGGATGGATGGGGACAGATGGGAGGGAGGATTCACGGGGGGGCAGGGGGGGGATTCACGGGGGGATGTAAAACATATACACTAAATGTCACGAAGATCCTGCCAGTAACCGGCGTCCCAGGCGCACGGGAACCCGGCCACGGGTCCAATTGCGCATGCGCGCGCGTTCACGGGTGCGGTCACGCACGGGCACGCGCACGCGCACTCCCGCTGGTGTCAGGCGGGCTATTTAAACCTGCCTGTCACACTCCATCCCTGCTGTCTGCTCTACAGCGTTCTGTGAGTGTTACCTGATCTGATCTGTGTTTCCTGTTATCTGACCCGGCTTCCTATTTGACGATCCTGCTATCTGCCTATCTGCCTGCACCAGACTCTCTTGGCTTGCCTGACCATCCCTCTGCATTACCCCTGGTACCTCTGCTGTCCGAACGTTACTGACCACCGGCTTGTTGACCCTCCGCTGTGTTTCATCAGCTTCCAGTCTGCTATTACCTGCTGTTGTTCCTGGTTCCAGTCCAGCTTCCAGTCTGCTATTACCTGCTGTTGTTCCTGGTTCCAGTCCAGCGTTCCAGGCTACCTTCTGCTGTGTTCCAGTCCAGCGTTCCAGGCTACCTTCTGCTGTGTTCCAGCCCAGCGTTCCAGGCTATCTTCTGCTGTGTTCCAGTCCAGCGTTCCAGTCTACTACCTGCTGTTGTTCCTGGTTCCAGTCCAGCGTTCCAGGCTACCTTCTGCTGTGTCCCAGCCCAGCGTTCCAGGCTATCTTCTGCTGTGTTCCAGTCCAGCGTTCCAGTCTACTACCTGCTGTTGTTCCTGGTTCCAGTCCAGCGTTCCAGGCTACCTTCTGCTGTGTTCCAGCCCAGCGTTCCAGGCTATCTTCTGCTGTGTTCCAGTCCAGTGTTCCAGGCTATCTTCTGCTGTTGTTCCAGTCCTGCGTTCCAGTCTCTGTCCTCAGGCTACTGACTCCAGAGGGTGCCACCATTACTGCACTTTCAGCAACTGTTGATCCTGCCAGGCACCCATACCACTCTTCACTCCTGGCCCTCTGTCTCCATTCCAGGGGAACGGGAGTGGGAGCTGTAAGGGAGGTCTTTTCCTGCACTTCAGGCTCACAACCTACCAGGTACGTGACAGTAGCAGACAGCCATGTCTGAGCCTGAGCAGGGAACGTCTCCCATGGAGGAACTCTGTGCACACCTGGCAGGATTGACTGAAGCAGTCAAAATCCTGCAGCAAGGATACACCAGACTGGAGGAACGAGTGTTAACCCTGTCTAACCCCATTGGGGCCCAGGGAGCTTCCTCTGCTCCTGCTCCTTCAGTTGGGCCTTCCTCAACGGTGGTGATGCTCCCCCCGGAACCTAAGGTTCCTACACCTGAACGTTTCTTTGGAAATCGCCATAAGTTCAGAGCCTTCCGCAATTCCTGTGAACTATTTTTTGCTCTTCAGCCACGTACCTTTTCCCTGGAGGCTACAAAGGTGGGCTACGTGATTTCTCTGCTCTCTGGTGACCCCCAAACCTGGGCCCATCGCCTCTTAGAGCAAAAGGACATATCTCTGACCAACCTCTCCACTTTCTTTGGCGCACTAGGCCAGTTATATGATGACCCCCAGCTATCTGTAACTGCCGAAGCGGCTCTACACACCCTCCAACAAGGTCGCAGAGCAGCAGAGGATTATGTGGCTGAATTCAGGAAGTGGAGTGCGGATACTAACTGGAACGATGCGGCTCTCCGTTATCAATTTCGGTTGGGACTTTCTGATCCTCTGAAGGATGAACTGGCCAGGGTGGGTACACCACAGACTTTAAATGCTTTAATCGATCTAGCTATCCAGATCGATCGACGCCTACGAGAGCGCAGGTCGGAGAGAGCTATGGGGTCTTCTCGTCCAACTTGGGTTACCCCTAAGGTTCCACATCACCCATCATCAACACCACCTACCTCCACGCTTAACTTACCTGAGCCAATGCAACTGGGTGTCTTGCGACCTTCACTCACCCCAGAGGAACGACAATGTCGTCGTGCAAATAACTTGTGCCTGTATTGTGGGGAACCCAGGCACTACGTCAGGAACTGTCCTCTCAAACTCCGTAAGTGTTTATCCCTATCTACTGACTATGTGACATCTCTGGTTAAAAATACCACTCACCTTGCTCTTCCTCTTCTGCTACAGCTTCCAGGGAAGGATCTACAAATCACCGCCATTATTGATTCAGGAGCTTGCAGCTGTTTCATGGATTCTCATTTTGCCATCCAACACCAAATACCCTTGTCACCTAAAGCCCATGGACTTTCTATCCATCTAGCTGATGGGACCGCTATCAAGTCTGGACCTGTCACCCAAGAGACTATGCCAATACCCGTTTTCGTTTCCAACGTGCATCAGGAACAGCTGCGCCTGGACATTATCGCTTCACCCCTGTTCCCCATAATACTTGGCATGCCATGGTTACAGGCCCATAATCCGGACATAAATTGGATCACGGGTGAGGTGACCTTTCCCTCTCCTTACTGCCAACAGTTTTGCAGAACCCAGAACATCCAGGAGAACTCTACTCTGTTATGCCTAGATACAGATCCTAGTCTGCTTCAATCCATTCCTTCCGCCTATCATGATTTCCTGGACGTATTTAGTAAACAGAGGGCAGAGGTGTTACCCCCTCACCGGGCCTATGACTGTCCCATTGAGTTACTTCCTGGTGCTGAAATTCCTTTTGGAAGAATATTTCCCCTGACTGAGGTGGAGCAAGGGGCATTGAAGGAATACATTGATGAAAACCTCAAAAGAGGCTTCATTCGTCCATCCACGTCCCCCGCAGGTGCAGGCATCTTCTTCCTGCAGAAAAAAGATAAAACCCTCAGGCCGTGTGTTGATTACCGCGAACTAAACAAGATTACTGTGAAGAATCGGTACCCTCTCCCCTTAGTACCAGAGTTGTTTCAGAGACTGGGGAAGGCTACCATATTCACCAAACTTGATCTCCGTGGGGGCCTACAATTTAGTTCGTATCAGGGATGGAGACGAATGGAAGACCGCTTTTCGTACCCGTTATGGGCACTTTGAGTACCTCGTGATGCCTTTCGGCCTGTGTAATGCCCCTGCCACATTTCAATATTTTATTAATGATGTGTTACGTGACTTTCTAGACCTGTTTGTCATCGTCTATTTAGACGACATATTGATTTTCTCTTGTTCCCTTGAATCCCATCGCAGGCACGTCAGAAGTGTATTGGGCCGACTTCGACAACACGGTCTATATGCAAAGGCTGAAAAATGTGAATTCGAACAGGATAGTATTCCATTTTTAGGGTTGGTCATCTCCAGTAAAGGCATTAAAATGGACCCCCAGAAGGTCACGGCTGTTCTAGATTGGCCAGTCCCGACTGATAAGAAAGGAATCCAGCGGTTCATTGGATTCGCTAATTTTTACCGCAAATTTATTAAAGGGTTCTCAGCTATCATTGCACCCATCACACAGCTTACCAAACAGGGTACACGCTTCCATTGGTCGGCCGAGGCTCAAGAGGCTTTTGAGACTCTCAAGGGCCTTTTTACCTCCGCCTCTGTACTGAAGCATCCAGATTCCTCTCTGCCATTTATTCTAGAAGTGGATGCATCTGAAATTGCTGTAGGAGCAGTATTATCCCAAAGACAGGGAACCAAAGCCCTGCTGCATCCTGTGGCTTTCTTTTCTCGTAAATTATCCACGGCAGAGAGAAATTATGATGTAGGTGACAGAGAGTTGTTGGCAATCAAGTCAGCATTGGAGGAGTGGCGCTACCTGTTGGAGGGTGCCGCTCATCCAGTTCTAATCTTTACAGATCATAAGAACCTGGAGTATTTGAGGTCTGCAAAGAGGTTGAAACCACGTCAGGCCAGGTGGGCTCTCTTTTTCTCCAGGTTCTCCTTCCATGTCACTTACCGCCCTGGCTCCAAGAATACCAAACCTGACGCCCTGTCTAGGATGTTCCACAAACCTCAAGAGATTTCCCCTCCAGACACCATTTTGTCTCCAGGGAACTTTCTTCTACTTCAGGGAAACCTGCTTTCCCAGATTAAACAGGCCTCCGCAGAAATAGAATCTTCCATTAAGACAGAACTCCAGGTTAAGGATGGGTTATTGTGGCATGAGAATAGGATCTTTATACCTGAAACACTACGAGTTCCAGTACTAGAGCTCTGTCACGATCATGCACTGGCTGGGCATTTTGGTGTGGCTAAGACCACTGATTTGGTTCAGCGCACCTTCTGGTGGCCTCAGCTGCGCAAAGATTGTAAGGAGTCTGTAGAGTCCTGTACCACCTGCCTTAGGAACAAAGGGCACAAAACAAAGGCATGGGGTCTACTAAAACCCTTGCCTGCCCCAGATAGACCCTGGAAAATGCTCTCAATAGATTTTATTGTAGAACTACCCCCGGCCGGGGGCTTCACTTCAATCTTTGTCATAGTGGACCGGTTGTCGAAGATGGCGCACTTTGTCCCAATGAAGGGTACCCCTTCAGCTACAGAAACAGCACAAGCATTCATTAAAGAGGTCGTCAGGCTCCATGGGGTACCAGTTAACATCGTTTCAGATCGAGGGGTACAATTTACCTCTCGATTCTGGAGGGCTTTGTGTAAAACCTTGGACATTGAACTCTCATTTTCATCGGCTTATCACCCCCAGACTAATGGGCAAACAGAAAGAACAAACCAGACCCTTGAACAATATTTGCGCTGTTTTTCTTCCTTTGCCCAAGATAATTGGATTGCTGTTTTACCATTGGCCGAATTCGCTTATAACAATTCTATTCATTCTGCTATCAAGCAAACTCTGTTTTTTGCGAATTATGGTTTCCACCCCTCATTTTTACCAAACTCTCTTCCAGAATGCACAGTACCCGCAGTCCAGGAGAAATTGGATTTCTTTACCTCTAACAACCAAGTTTTACAGGACACCATGACCAGAACCCAGGAGTACAACAAAGCAACCTTCGATAAAAAGAGGCGAGGTGAGCTCTTACTTGCACCTGGGGATCAGGTATGGTTGTCCACCATAAACCTCAGGTTGGCCTGCCCTTCCAAGAAATTGGGTCCCAAATTTCTTAGACCATTCCCTGTTAAACGGAGAATTAATGAAGTTGCATATGAACTTGAACTCCCGGATTCACTAAAGGTACATCCAGTTTTTCACGTGTCCTTGCTTAAACCATCTATTACTAACCCATTTCCAGGTCGAAGTACGGATCCTCCTGATCCAATCCTTGTAGATGGGGAAGAGGAATTCGAGGTGGAGGCTATCATGGACCACAGGAAAAGAGGTAACCAAAACCAATTCTTAATAAAGTGGAAGGGGTTTGGCCCAGAGGAGAATTCTTGGGAACCAGAGGATAATATTCATGCTGAAGACCTGTTACAAGCCTTTAAAACAGCTCATCCAGAGAAATTTTTTCAAAGGGGCATCCGCGGTCACGCACGGGCACGCGCACGCGCACTCGCGCTGGTGTCAGGCGGGCTATTTAAACCTGCCTGTCACACTCCATCCCTGCTGTCTGCTCTACAGCGTTCTGTGAGTGTTACCTGATCTGATCTGTGTTTCCTGTTATCTGACCCGGCTTCCTATTTGACGATCCTGCTATCTGCCTGCACCAGACTCTCTTGGCTTGCCTGACCATCCCTCTGCATTACCCCTGGTACCTCTGCTGTCCGAACGTTACTGACCACCGGCTTGTTGACCCTCCGCTGTGTTTCATCAGCTTCCAGTCTGCTATTACCTGCTGTTGTTCCTGGTTCCAGTCCAGCTTCCAGTCTGCTATTACCTGCTGTTGTTCCTGGTTCCAGTCCAGCATTCCAGGCTACCTTCTGCTGTGTTCCAGTCCAGCGTTCCAGGCTACCTTCTGCTGTGTTCCAGCCCAGCGTTCCAGGCTATCTTCTGCTGTGTTCCAGTCCAGCGTTCCAGTCTACTACCTGCTGTTGTTCCTGGTTCCAGTCCAGCGTTCCAGGCTACCTTCTGCTGTGTTCCAGCCCAGCGTTCCAGGCTATCTTCTGCTGTGTTCCAGTCCAGCGTTCCAGTCTACTACCTGCTGTTGTTCCTGGTTCCAGTCCAGCGTTCCAGGCTACCTTCTGCTGTGTTCCAGCCCAGCGTTCCAGGCTATCTTCTGCTGTGTTCCAGTCCAGTGTTCCAGGCTATCTTCTGCTGTTGTTCCAGTCCTGCATTCCAGTCTCTGTCCTCAGTCTACTGACTCCAGAGGGTGCCACCACTACTGGACTTTCAGCAACTGTTGATCCTGCCAGGCACCCATACCACTCTTCACTCCTGGCCCTCTGTCTCCATTCCAGGGGAACGGGAGTGGGAGCTGTAAGGGAGGTCTTTTCCTGCACTTCAGGCTCACAACCTACCAGGTACGTGACACTAAATGTAATCATGTTGAATCTACGGAATTTGTTTTTGTATGTGGATATAATTAAAATAAATAATAAACAAAAAAAAAAGAACTGGGGTGTGCTGTAGGAATTGTGGGTGTCTATTTGTTCATAATCGGAGAAAGATGCTTGTGGGGAAGGGGGAGGGACAAGGTATGACTTTTAGTACTGGTAGTGTAAAGGTTGTGTGATCATCAGGGAGGATGTGTGCAAGTGGCTTTCAATTTGAGGTAGAGTTTGAAGTTGCCTTCAGTACAGGGCATGTTGCCAGTTTAATTCTGGATCTGATTGGAAGTGTCAGATTTCATATTGGGGTTAGTGGTCAGTACTTTTAACAGGTAAGATGGCATATGTGAAAGATGGAATAGAGTTACCATAAGACTGGGGAACAGGTTACATGTTGTAGTCTGTCAGAGACAAGTGCGGATAATCATCACTGGGAGTACTAATGGTGTTATTCAGTACAGGGTGCATACAGGTAGCCATCAGTCAAGGGAGTAGAGGATGCAGGCAGATGTTTTTATGTCTGGAGGATGTAAGTAGGTATCTTGAAGTCTTTAGGACCAAGGGGCACGGGTACTGTAGGTGTCTTTACACCAGACATAAACACAAAAACGGTGTTCTCCGTAGAACTTTTAGGGTGGGCTCACATATATGCGAATTGCAGGTTTCCCTGCATAAAATTTGCATAACAGGAGAGTGTGCCCGGCTCTCAATGGAGCTGGTTCACATAGCTCCAGGGCAGCCTAGATCCAGATTTGGAAAGGATCCTGTGCGTCTTTGGTTCCAATTCAGGTGCAAATTCAGGCAAAAATTCGGACCTGATTATCACCTAAATCAGTGAACAGGGATGTATCGGACCCCTGCTGTGAGCAGCGGCCGCAGCATTTGTGAACCCAGCCTCAAACCATGTGCTCTGCCCATCATGCCCAATTATACCTATTTTCAGAAATCATTAGTGGTACATTTTGATATAGAGTGGCAAAACACTCTCAGCAACAGTATTTGCGCTTGACATACATACACAGTGTTCAATTTTCACTCGGGATCTTGTAAAAAAGCTGCCAAAGTCTATTGTTACAGACAGAATGGGGTAGATTTTCTAAAACTGGAGAGTGCAAAATATGATGCAGCTTTGCAAAAAAAACAATCAGCCTCCAGGTTGTTTTGTCAAAGCCTAATTGAACAAGCTGAAGTTAGAAACTGGCTACCATGCACAGCTGCACCAGATTTTGCACGCTCCAATTTTAGTAAATAAACCACAATGTGTTAAAAATGCTGATTACACTCATACTCAACATCATGTATACAAGGGAGAATGGCAGATATGTCTCATATAAACAGGTATAGGTAGAAAAATAACAGTAAACCAATAGAAAAAAAATATTAAGCCTCCTATACCCACAGTTGATCCAGAGAAAGGCAAAAAACACAAAGCATGGTTTAATTCTATTCCCGAATCCCCTGAAGGCAATTGAATATTCTCAGGATCAACAATCTTTAATGTTGGGGGGAGTGTGGCTGGCAGCGGTGGTGCTCAGCAGAGCTCTGCAGCTCAGAGTCTCCCTATAGCGGCTGAAATCCACTACAAGCACCCCCTGAGGACACAGACCTGCTCCGGTAGAACCAGCAATCTTTTGGGTCAGGATGGGGAAAAGGAAGGACCACGCAACTGGCTAAATTTAGAAGCCCGGACAGCACACTAGAGAAAAAAGATGGCGCCGGATCGTCACAGCACACTGATGCTGGGAGACAGACAGTGCTCCTCAGAGAAGGGGAGAGCAGTCAGGCTGCAGTGATCACACACATTACTGATTCTGCCGTGGATTAAATCAATAGCCATCTAAAACAAAGAAGGAGGATTTCTCTGCCAGAGGAAACTGTAAGCGATCCATCTACTATGACTATATTATCTAAAAATCCTTATGCTGATAAATGAACTGCCTTTCCTACATCTGGGCAACCCATAATTGACACGGACATGAAAGAAATGCTCCTGTCTCTGAGAGGAGCAATTCAGCAAGACATGCATTCAAATATGCATAAAACATAAAATGTGGAAATAGAGGAGCTGGGGGAGTGAGTGGATTATATAGAATTATATAGAAAATAAAATGGAAGATTTTAGTGGATGCTAATTTTGAAGTTGAAGAGGAATTAAAACATCTCAAATTAAAAGTTGCAGACCTTGAGGCTAGGTCCAGACGTAATAATATAAAATTCAGAGGAATTCCAGAAATTGTAAAAAATGCGGATTTAAAACAATTTCTAAGAAGAATGATGATAGACCTACTCCTCACAATTCCTCATCAGGAAATAGCTATTGACAGAGCACACAGGCTGCCTAAAACCAGGGGCGGATCCAGAGTCTAGTCTTGGGAGGGGCAGTGCCAGAAAATATGTTTTTTGGGGGGAATTTATCAGGGAAATGGCTGGTGTTGGTGCTTCAATCATCACAGCACCATGGTTGTTATGGTGTCAGGATGATTGAAGCGCATTTTTTCTATTATTACATTGTTATATAAAATGAAATAGTTCAACTCACCATAATGCAGAATCAGTGGGAGCTCCAAGCGTGTCACTTGCCACGTTGCCTGCCACCAGATGCGGATTGTCACTTGCCACTTCACCTGCCAGACGTTGCAGATTGTCACTTGCCATGTCAACTGCCCCCAGATGTGGATTGTCACTTTCCTGCTACAATTGTCACTTGCCACATCGCCTGCCACCAGATGCAGATTGTCACCTTGCCACGTCACCTGCCACACATTGCGGATTGTCACTTGCCACATCCCCTGTCACACATTGCGGATTGTCACTTTCCACGTCACCTGCCCCCAGATGCAGATTGTCACTTGCCTGCTACAATTGTCACTTGCCACGTCACCTGCCACCAGATGCGGATTGTCACTTGCCACGTCACCTTGCCACCAGATGCGGATTGTCACGTCGCCTGCCACACATTGCGGATTGTCACTTGCCACGTCGCCTGCCACCAGATGCAGAGTGTCACTTGCCACGTCGCCTGCCACCAGATGAAGATTGTCACTTGCCACATCACCTGCCACCAGATGCGGATTGTCACGTCACATGCCACACATTGCGGATTGTCACTTGCCATGTCGCCTGCCACCAGTTGCAGATTGTCACTTGCCACATCATCTGCCACACGTTGCGGATTGTCACTTGCCTGCTACAGCTACAATTGTCACTTTCTGTTTCCCAGAGGGTGAGGCAGCAGATTACCAGTCAGGCAGCAGAGAGATGATGTAATCTCTCTGCTGCCCGTAGCTACCTGCACAGTGAGGGCGGAACTGCAGGGATGCAGGGCGGGCGGTGAGAGGTGATGTCATCTCTCTGCTCCCCCGCCCGCTGGCTCTCTGATTGGCCAGCAGCTCAGCCGCTCTCTAAATGTCACCCGCCCACTCTCTGACTGTCACCAGTGGCCAGCCCGGCCGTCCGCTCTCATCCGCCCACCCCACTGTCAGGCTTAGACTGTCACCAGCCCCCCCTGGCCGTCCGCTCTCATCCGCCCACCCCACTGTCAGGCTAAGACTGTCACCAGCCCCCCCCGGCTGTCCACTCTCTCACCCGCCCACTGTCAGTGACTGACAGTGGGCGGGTGAGAGAGCGGACGGCCGGGCTGGTGATAGTCTGAGACTGACAGTCAGTCTCAGACTATCACCAGCCCGGCCGTCCGCTCTTTCACCTGCCCACTGTTAGTCTCAGACTGTCACCCGCCCGGCCGTCCGCTCTCTGTCTCCCGCGGACCCAGCTGCCTGCCCTCTCCCCAGCATTCTCGGAGGGGGCAATTGACCCGTTGCCCCCCCTGGATCCGCCCCTGCCTAAAACCCTCACACATTCCAGAAAAACTACCAAGAGATGTAATTGCAAGAATACATTTCTACAATGTTAAAGACCTCCTGATGCAATATGCACACCAACACTCCCCACTCCCAGACCCGTATTTGGGCATTCTCCTCTATTCAGATCTCTCACAAACATTACTAGTACAGGAAAACCTGAATTCTATTACAAAAATTCTATGCAATCACAATATCACTTACCAATGGGGATTTCCCACTAAGCTACTCATCGATTGAAATGACATATCACACTCCATATACACAATGGCTGAAGAACTACATTTATTGAAAAAATGGGGTCTACTACTCATCGATGAGGACAGGGGAAATCACCTCCCAGGAAAAATCCTATAACAATGGCACTCCAGTCCTGGCAAAACCTCTCCTTCCTTTCTAAGGTTAAGCTCCCTTCAGCTCCCTATGATCACTAATGTTTAACCCCTCAGTTTATTCATTCTCAAGGAACTCTCTGCTCCGGGAAAGAATGTTACCTTCCCCCAAGTTAAAAGTGTGATTTGTTGCACACTTAGGTTGCTCTGCCCTTCGTGAACAATTTAAATATAACTGGGACGCACCAGGCTTTTTCACATTTAGGTATTAATAAAAACATGTAGAAAACATGTAAAAAACTACACTATGGAATAATCTGACATACTAAATGTATAAGCAGCAAACCTCCTGTGAGACATATACACAGTGAAAAAACATAAAAAAACATAGGTTGCGCTAATCCATCATATTATACAAATGAGAATAATTCAATTTTTTTGAAAACATTCAATAAGTGATGTGATATATTATATCCTGATGTCAATCTGCACCGTCCACCACCATAGTGATCATTAAAACATCAGTGCCTCCAGCAACAGTTGAAAGGCTCGCTTACTAGCTCCCATTGATCCCTCATTACAAGGGATCATACTGCGCTTGTGGCTTTAGCCAAACCAAGGCCTTTCTCCGGGTCTGTATGGTCTCCTACACAGGATCACCCCTTGGCACCGTATTTGATATAATGGTTTCTGAACTTCTCTCCAGCTGGACCTGTGATCTTAGAAATTTTCTCCATTGTATCGGACAATTCCAATGAGGACCATGTGTGTCTGGGTTTCACTGAGCCCCTCCGGCCCCGAAAAGCAGCTCTCATGCGCTTTGTGGAAATCCCATAGATGGTTTGGCTGTATGCTTTGCTCTGTGCAGCGTGTAGTACCCACATACTCATCTCCTTATTTACTTTTTATATTTAGGTATTAACCTCACTTTTCCCACAAATAAACTATATGATGTCAATTATCCTACTCTATTAAATCAGATCAATAAAGATTTTCATAACTTTCAAAAAACACCACTGTCATTGGTAGGGAAAATTGCTGCATTCAAGATGCAAATTCTACCCAAAATACTCTACTTTTTCCTATCCGTGCCTTTCCCAATGCCCTCGCGATTTTTTACGCAAGTAAACACTAGAATAGGAAATCTTATTAGAAACGGAAAGAAACCTAGAGTAGCGTTCACTATTTTAACATCCTCTAAATATAAAGGAGTAATGAATCTTCTCGATATGCAAAATTACTATTATACTACTCTCCTAGATCAATTAAAATACTGGTTTCTTCCCAATAATGACAAACTATGGTTAACCATCAAAAAAGACGTCACTAAAGGTAACGACCTAGTTGCCTTAAAGATAGGTTATACTTTATTTCCAAAAATAATTATACCTGCATTAATTTACATTAAAGCAACACTATTAGCATGGAAATTTCTTGCCTCAAAATTTCACCTTCTAGGTGAAGTACATAACTTTGTAAAAATAAATGGTGCAGCGCATAAAATACAAAATGTCCATATATGATGAAAAAGACAGATAAGATAACTCCTTTGTGAAAAGACTCCCAAGCCAGACAGGACACACCAGATTTCGTTGTGCAAATGAGCCCTCCACCACACTTATATTTCTTTGCTCACCTCAATGTATTGACCCCTGTAGTCAGAGATAGGTAAAAAAAACTGAAAATGTATTATCAAATTTAAAATACTTACCGTAATTTTCCTTTCCTGATGGACTCCATGGTAGCCTACCTGTGGGTTAACCCCGCCTCCTCTCCACTGCTATAGGACCCCACTCCCATAAATTTGAACTTACCGCTAGAGACTGCTTTCCGTAATTAGCCAACTCTTGACCAATGGGTGGGACCTCCGTCTGCCATGGAGTTCATCAGGAAAGGAAAATTATGGTAAGTATTTGATAATAAATTTTCAGTTTTCCTGACAGACTCTATGGCAGCCTACGTGTGGGAAATAACTAGCCAGACTACATGGATTGGTATGCTGAAGAAAATTTTTAATTTAACCCGTCAACTGACAGGACTCTTAAAACAAAGTTCACAGAAGATAGAGGTGCAGGCTCTATACAGTATTGTGACATAAAGGTATTAATGGAGGCCCATGAGGCCGTTTTGCAGATGACATCTGGAGCCACATACTGGGCTGCTGCCCACAAAGCCGCCATACCACTTGTGGAATGTGCTGTCACCACCTCTGGTGGAGCCAAGCCCTTAGTCCTATAAGCCTGTTGAATAGACTAGACAATCCAGGCTGCAATCGTTCTGGTCAAAGCTCGCTTTCCTTTGTTACCGCCAGAGCGCGAGACAAACAGGTAGTCAAAGCGTCTAAAGGAGGAAGTAACTTGCAGGTATTCCCTCAGTAATTCGCCTACATCCAGAGGATGGGCTTCGGAGGACCCCTGGGCCCTGAATGTAGGTAAGTCAATTTCCCGGTTTTCATGGATCACTGAAGTGACTTTCAGATTTGAGCCGAGCATGGGGATGAGGACCACCCAGTCCGGGAAGAAAGTCAGAACTGGTTCTTAATGACCCAAGGACCCGATCTCAGAACCCCTTTTGGCCGAAGTGACGGCAACTAGGAAGGCAACTTTTTTAGAAAGATCATTGACAGAGAGCGGAGCGGACCCGAGGTACTGGAGTCAGACAGTGAGTCAAGAACAAGGGGAAGAACCCATTTGGGGAATCTTGGTCTTCTTTGGGAACTGAGTCTTGCTGCCCCACAGAAAAACTGCTGGATTAGAGGATGAACGGCCCATGATGTTCCTGAGAAGGCCGACAAGGCAGAGATTTGGACCCTTAGGGAGCAGATGGATAGAGACAGATTTAGGCCGGATTGGAGGAAACTCAGGATATCCTGAACACCTGGACCTCTGAACAATCTGCCCGAAGAAGATGAGAATCCTACGAACTTGGCCCATATTCTCCCATAAACTTTATCGGTGCTTGCCTTTCTCGAGCTCATGAGTGTGGAAAGCACTCTTGAAGCGCATCCGAGAGATTCCAGCCTCTCCCTCTCAAGAACCAGACCATCAGTCTCAATATCGCCGGACAAGGAGAGAAGGTCCAGCCTGAGAGGGAGAGGCACTGGGTCCCGGAAGCTGAGCTGGATCAGGAGGGGAAACCATGGCCTGTTGGGCTAGTAAGGTGCTATCACCACCACGTCGACCGCTTCAAGTTGAAACTTGAAGATGATCAGGAACGTGGAAAGGCGCATGCCCTGTTGAAGTTCCAATGATCCGACAGAGCATCCACACCGAAGGCCTGGCTGCAACGATCCCGAGTTTAATACTTCTTGATCTTGAAGTTGCAGGGGGATGCAAATAGGTCCACTTTGGGATTAACTCCCAAAGACAGAATCCATTCGAATGTCTGCACATGAAGAGACTACTCGTCCAACTGTGTGCAAGACAGGATGTCCACTTGGATGTTCTAAACTCTGGGGATGAAAACCGCTGAAATATTGGCCAGGTTTTTCTGAGCCCAGGACATGATGGGCTTGACTTCTTTGAGCAGGGTGGCGCTCCGGGTGCCCCCTTGCCTTTTCACAGAGGAGACCGCTGTGGTGTTCATTTTTAGTAAAACTGACTCCCCTTTGAAAGACTGGAGGGCACACCAGGTTGCCCGTAGTTCCAGGACGTTTGTGCCCGTGTTGTGAAGACGGGCATCACACTTGCCTTAGGCAAGTTCAGACCTGCAAAGGGCTCCCCAACTGGCACTGCTGGCATCGGTCGTGACCGTAACACCTGCTTCTTTTCTTCTGGCCGTGGTAGCAGGGTGGAAATAAATCTGGGGCAAGGAGTAGTGATGAAGGACCATGTGTGACCTGTGAAGACCGTCTTGATGGTCCAGTAATCTGCGACTGAGACCAACCAGACGTGCTGGAAAAGAAGCAGATGCGCCCCCACCCGACCCGCCTGTGTGGGCCCAATCTCAAAATGATTTAGCTGGCTCTCGTCCACTGGATGCCTGGCTCTTAGCAGATTTTTGGAAAGATGTCTGACCTCTGCTCCAATTTCTTCTGAAATCCCGGCCAGGCCTGTAGGAGCGTGCTTCCCTTGAACGCTCAGTACTGCCTCTTCTGCACTGGGGCTTCTTCTGACCAAACAGACGCCTATCCTGGGGTAGGAAGCCCGACTTCCCACCCGTGACTCAGGCTATAGCACTGTCCAGACTGTTATCACACAACAAGGGCCCTTCAAAGGGAATCCTACACCAGGCCTGCTTTAAAGGTGGATCAGCCAGCCAAGGGTGCAACCATAAGGCCCGCTTAGCCATGACCAAGATTAGCACAGTCCGAGCCAACAGGCAGATCAGATCGATTGAAGCCGAGCTCCTGGGCAGTTCTTCTGAGACACCTCTGAGTACAGAATCCACATTCTCTGCGCAGGCTTCCATAGCCTTGGACATGGCTGCAAGGGGCCAAGGTGTGTTTGCAAGCCATGAAAGCTAACCCATAAATTCTCTTGAGATATTGATATATTCTCCTCTCCTGTCCTTGAAGGATACTGCGTCCTCTAAGGGAAGAGTGACGTGTTTAGCTAGTCACATCAGTGCTGCATCTACAAGGGGAGCGTTTTCCAGATGTTTCACTTCCTCTGCCTTAAAGGGGTATCATCTGGAAGTTTAACTTGACATAGAAGTCTTCTTAGCTACCTTGCTCCACTCTTCATCAATGATGTCTTTTAATTCAGGAAGGAGCGAAAGATTGGAGCGTTCCTTTCCCTTTTCTTAAATAACTTCCTCTGCTTAGCCGGAGGAGTGGAAGGATATTCCCACGTAAGGGCCTCTTTGACTGCCTTAATTAGCGGAGAAACCGGGGTGAAGTCGAAGGCATCAACAAATTCATCTCCCTCCAATGCGCTGTCTGAAGAGCCAGGGAAGGCATTGTAAGGCTGGATTGGGCTCTGATCCTCCTGGGCCTCGTCAGCCAAGGAGCCAGATAGAGTGGTGGACTGGCTCTGCGTGCGGGTTGTACCCCACTTTTTTAGGGATTGCTGCACCACACGCTTAACAAGAGACTGCATCTGTTGATTTTCCATCTCTTTCTCCCCAACCGCTCGGGCATAACACGGATCACATAATTATTTGCCCTCCGGAACTCATGTCCCACATCCTTAGCAGGCTCTGCAATCAGAACGGCTGTCATGGTGCTGAGTGTGGTGTCTGGAGGAATGGGAACATCTCCTCTGTTGATGGGTCCTGTCAGGACCTAGATGAAGAAGGTTGACGTTGCAGCCTGGCAAGGTCCCTATTGTCTTGGACAATAAACTGGTGATCCGACCTGGAAGGGCTAAAAAGGAGAAGGGCAGAAAACAAATCATGTTAGGTGACATGACCATCCAACGTGAACCTGGCCCCATCCCCTCCCACACTCAACTGCTGCCTTTTCAGTTGGTAGACTCTGCCCCCTTCCGTGAGTTTGTGGAATGTGCGGTTCCTCAGTGGCAGATACCCAAACAGCACTTTTTCTCACGGAAGGCGATTCCGGCTATCTACCGGCATGTGGAAGGCAATGTCCATGCCTCGCTGGACAGGGCGGTCAGTGGTAAGGTGCATATTACCACTGACTCATGGTCCAGCAGGCATGGACAGGGACGTTACCTAAGTTTCACTGCGCATTGGGTGACTCTGCTGGAAGCTGGGAAGGATGCAGGGCAAGGTGCAGTAGTGTTGGAGGTTGTTTTGCCACCACGCCTCCAAAATGCCACTATTAATGATTGTGACACACCTCTCTCCTCCACCCCCTCCTCTTCTTCTTCCTCCATGGCCTCTTCCTGTGCTTTGTCCTCGGAACCAGCGGTGCTCCGTAGGCGTTCAAGGGGCTAAATGGCCAAAAGATGCCATGCGGTGCTTGAGCTGGTGTGCTTGGGGGACAGGAGCCACACTGGGGCAGAGGTTCTGTCAGCTCTGCAGGGGCAGGTTCAGAGGTGGTTGACGCCATGCCAACTTAAGGCAGGAATGGTGGTTTGCGACAATGGCACCAAGCTCCTCTCCACCCTCCGACAGGGACAACTGACCCATGTGCCCTGTTTGGCTCACGTCCTTAACTTGGTGGTGCAGCGGTTCTTGGGCAGGTACCCGGGCTTACAGGATGTCCTGAGGCAGGCCGTGAAAGTCTGTGTGCATTTTCGCCGGTCATATAATGCCAGTGCTTGGCTGGCAGACCTCCAAAAGGAATTTAACCTGCCCAAGAACCGCCTAATCTGTGACATACCCCCCAGGTGTAACTCAACGTTGGCCATGCTGCAACGGCTGCACACGCAGCAGAGGGCCATCAATGGGTGCCTGTGCGACTATGGCACCAGGACAGGGTCAGGGGAGCTTGTTTTTTTTTCCCCACGCCAGTGGGCCATGATCAGGGATGCATTCACTGTCCTGTCACCATTTGAGGAGGCCACGAGGATGGTGAGCAGTGACAGTGCATGCATCAGTGACACTGTCCCCCTTGTCCACCTGTTGGAGCACACACTGCGTGGAATAATGGACAGGGCACTTGAGGCAGAACAGAGGCAGGAAGAGGAGGACTTCCTTAGCTCTCAAGGCCCCCTTTATCCAGACAGTGTTCCTGCATGCCCGCCGATCACACAGGAAGAGGAGGAGGAGGAGGATTGTGTCAGTATGGAGGTGGAGCCTGGCACTCAGCATCAGCAGCAGTCTTTAAGGGATCAGTCCCAAGAAACACATGGACTTGTACGTGGCTGGGAGGAGGTGGCTGTGGACCATGTCGTCCTTAGTGACCCAGAGGACTTCGGACCGAATGCCTCAGCAAACCTACGCTGCATGGCCTCCCTGATCCTGCAACGCCTGCGGAAGGATCCTCTTATTGGTGGTATCAAGGAGAAGGACCAATACTGACTGGCAACCCTCCTTGATCCACGTTACAAGGGTAAGGTTGCGGACCTTATCTTGCCGTTGCAGAGGGAGCAGAGGATGAAACATCTTTGGGAGGCCTTGCAGAAAGGTCTGTGCAACGCGTTCCCAGAGACTGGGAGGTTACAGTCCTGTTTCTGGACAACGTGTTGCTGAGGCTTCGGTCAGTCAAAGAAGGAGCGGTGGAGAAGGTGGCCGTCTGACCAATGCGTTCAGACAATTTTTTAGTCCGCAGCTCCAAGGTATGATCGGTTCCAGCAACCATCGGCAGCGTCTGTTTTTTATGGTGCAGGAATACCTAGGGGCAAGATCTGACTTGGACAACTTTCCCACCGAAAATCCTCTGGGTTACTGGGTCTTGAGGATGGATCACTGGCCAGAGCTTGCACAGTATGAAATTGAGCTACTGGCCTGTCCTGCATCCAGCGTTCTTTCGGAATGCACATTCAGTGCTGCTGGAGGCTTTGTAACCGATCACAGGGTGTGTCTGTCCACCGACTCAGTCGATCGACTGACCTTCATAAAAACGAATCAGTCTTGGATCACCACCAGCTACCAAACACCTAATGCTGATGTAACCGAATAATTTTTTTTGAAATCTCAGATTCCTTCAAAGACTGCCTATGCTGATACTGAGTGACTATGCTGAGTAATTATCCTCTACCTCCTCAATGATCATGCTGATAGCTTGTAAGAACATTTTTGGTTCTGGGCGCCGCCACCAGTGCCTAAGGCCCAATTTTTTAGCCCATGTTTAACAGGGGCGTGTAATTACAATTTTTGATGCAATACTTTGCAGCAGGGCTCGTTCCTGCGTTCCAACTAGACTATCTGTGAGGGGTTGCAGTGTTGTGGCACCAGCACCAGTGCCTAAGGCCCAATTTTTTAGCCCCTGTTCAACAGGGGCATGTAATTACAATTCTTGATCTAATATTTCACAGCAGGGCCCGTTTCTGTGCCCACCAAGCTTAACTGTGAGGACTTACAGTGTTGTGCCACCAGCACCACCACCAAAGGCCCAATTTTTCTGGCCCGGTTCAACAGGAGCATGTAATTACAATTCTTGATCTAATATTTCACAGCAGGGCCCGTTTCTGCACCCACCAAGATTAACTGTGAGGACTTACAGTGTTGTGCCACCAGCACCACCACCACCACCACCACCAAAGGCCCAATTTTTCTGGCCCTGTTCAACAGGGGCATGTAATTACAATTCTTGATCTAATATTTCACAGCAGGGCCCTGTGAGGGCTTACATTGTTGAGGCCACAACAACACCTAAGGCCCAAATTTCTGCTGAGTATATAGGGCAGGCCCCTACTTTCAAACATCCAATTTATAAACGACTCCTACTTGCAAACGGAAGGAGACAACAGGAAGTGAGATTAAATCTACCCCATAGGAAGAGAAGTTCTCTCCTGTAAGAGTTAATATGGGAAAAATCACCAATCCTTGTTTCACTAAAAACCCCAAATTTTCAAAAAACATTTGTCATTGGGACAAAAAGTGAGGTGAAATCTTCTGAAGAGGAGCACAGACAGCAAAACAAATGTCACAGGGGTGATAACCCTTCCCTATATTTTCCAAAAAGCTTAAAATAGATTTTTTGGCTGGAGCTAAACACGTTAAAAATGTACCAGTTTAAAATTACAAACAGATTCTACTTAACAACAAACCTACAGTCCCTGTCTTGTTTGCACCGCCTGTCTACTGCTGTTCAAAGTATATAGGGCCTTGGGGCCCCAGGCCTTTCCTTTTTTTAATTTGGGTGCGGGGTTCCCCTTAATATCCATACAGGACCCAAAGTCCACTGGAGGGTACCCATGCTGTTAGTCTCACTGATTTTCATCCATATTGCCAGGACCCGCAAGCAGTTTTAAATGACTTTTTTTCCTTTAAAAATGTCATTTTGTGCAGGGACTGTTCTAAGCACGGGAAATATGCGCCACTTTACAGGCATACTATAGACACCCCCCAGGTACGATATTTAAAGGAATATTTCACTTTTTTTTTTTTTTACTTTAAGCATCATTAAAATCACTGCTCCCGAAAAAACGGTCTTTTTTAAAAGTTTTTTTTGCATTGATACATGTTCCCCTGGGGAAGGACCCGGGTCCCCAAACCCTTTTTAGGACAATACCATGCAAATTAGCCTTTAAAATGGGAACTTTTGATTTCGAACGTTCGAGTCCTATAGACGTCAATGGGGTTCTAGAGTTTGTGCGAATTTTCGGTCCGTTCGCAGGTTCTGGTGCGAACCAAACCGGTGGGTTGTTCGGCTCATTCCTAGTAACAGAGGAAGAAAAATCCCTTTTTTTTAATTATTGCATTAATGCCGCCATGCTGAACAACGTCCACAAGCATAAAAACCCGACACAAATTTAAAAATATGGTTTTCTTTAATGACAGGTAGGTCAACAACACCCGGGGCAACCGGATCCCTCAGGGTTGGAACCCTTCGGTAAATAAAATGTGGATGTACAGGGAGGACTTGTCCTTAAGTCCGATCCTTTAACAGAATTCCCCAGTGTTTATGTATAATTTTCTCCAACTGTTTATGTTGAAAGTTATAATCTAACACCACCTTAAATTCATGGCTTTTTTCCTTTATGGTCTTTGGACCTGACAGTAAGAGATTCCTGTCCATTTTGCGTACCTTATCTTTTTCTTCTATTAAAATATTCCTCTGATAGCTTTTTTCAATAAACCTCTCAACTAAAACTTGTGAAGGTTAAAATCAGTTATAGACAAACAATTCCTTCTAATGCGGACAAACTGTCCCTATTACAGACGTTTTATGATGACAATAATTATTATTACGATTAAGGCTATCCTTGAATTGCTGGAGACTGTCCATATCACCTTCCCAGACCATAAACAGGTCATCTATTTACCTCTTATAGCACTTAAGCTGATGGGGATGGTTCTGAAAAAGCTTCTCCTCCTCCCAGTGTGCCATAAAAAGATTTGCAACACTGGGAGCAAACTGGGCTCCCATTGCTACTCCTTTAACTTGGAGGTAAAATTGTTTATCATACCAGAAATAATTCCGATTGAGGCAATATTCTAAACATTGAATCAAAAACTATTTGTGTGTACGGGACGGGGGGGGGGGGGGTTCTCTAAGGCCCATTTCACAGAAGATACAGCATCTTGATGTCCTATAATGGTGTATAGCGAACCGACATCCGCCATGACCAATATACTATTGGAACTACAATTAAGAGTTTCTATATTTTGTATCATATGCTTAGAATCTCTTAAGTAGGCACTTGTTTCAACATCCAACGGTTTTAGGAAGAAATCAATATACTGTCCCAGACGTGTGGACACATACTCGTTACCATTCACTATGGGCCTGCCAGATGGAAAAAAGGCATCCTTGTGAATTTTGGGTAAGAGATGTATAATCGGTGTCTGACACATCAAGGGATCAAGGTATAAGACTTCCTTTTTTGTGAGAATGTTCTTCTCCTTCCCTCTTTCAACAAGAAGATGTAACTCCTCTTTGTATTCAAAAACTGGATCACGTTTTAACAGCTGATAAGTATCCCTATCTCCCAATAGACGTCCCATTTCTTATAGAAAGATTTGCTTAATATTACAAGTCCCCCTCCCTTATCTGCAGGTGAATCACTACCTCTTTTTTACTTTCCAAAGAGACAATCAATTTTTCGATGAACATGTGGTCTGCAACCTTTCTGATTTTTAATCAATCCACATCACTGAGGACCATGCTTTTAAAAACATTCAGATGTATATTGTGAGGGTTGAGTGGGTTAAATACAGATTTATTGGCCAAGTTCAAGTGAGCCCCTGGTAAAGGCTGGGCTGATCTCTCAATGGTTTAGACTAAAAAAAATTTATATTGAGACTTCGTACATATTTGTTAACACATATATAAAAGGAGAGAGCGTGCACGGCTGCCCTAGTGTGATATAGTTTATTCAATATAAAAGCATAAAATAAAGAAGTGGCACTCACAAATGGAGGTTATTTCTCACAATCATACCAGCATGTATGCCTCCTCTCCTGGGCCCGTAGGGAGGACTGGGCTCCAAGACAAAGTTCTTAGGCCGTTAGGATTAAACGTTGAGTTTGA
Organism: Lithobates clamitans; assembly: GCA_037952925.1. Lineage (NCBI taxonomy): Eukaryota > Metazoa > Chordata > Amphibia > Anura > Ranidae > Lithobates > Lithobates clamitans. The sequence continues at coordinate 717,010 of JBBGZY010001275.1, forward strand.
TTTCAACTGTTTCATCTCAGATAGGTAGTAATTTAATTTAAAAAATATTGTATTCATTTTTAAAATTAATAAGTTAGGATTTAATCTCCTCTTTCTATATATTTTAATATTTTATTGATTTCTTATGAAAAATTGTATTTTTATTATGAGTATTTACTTCATTTTACTTTAGCCCACCCAGTCACTAACCGTAACTCAGTGTAGGGTGAAAAATTCAGACTCTTTATTCAAGTAATAGCAGACATACAACTCAGGAACACTTACCCCCTTCCTTGGATTCAGGGCGGGGTAAACTGTCCAATAACGATAGACACACAAATCACGCAGCCGCAGAGGAGAAGGCATCAGTGTCTCTATGGGAACGTTTTTCTTTAAATAGAATTGGGTGATGTTGTGACTCCGCCCCACTGACGAAGTGCTGTGCGCGTAACACGTATGGGAGGAGCAGTTACGCTCTGCTGGCGTCACCCGCTGCCATCTGGATAGAGTGTGTACCGCCGAGTGTCGCTCTGCTTTTTACAAGGCTTTACCCAAGTGCATTTCTAATAAAGCGTTTTGCTTAAGACAGACAGCATTTAGTCTGTGTGTTTTTAATGTTTCATGACCCCAGGATGACGGATAGCCTTTGAAAGATCTTGTGACAGGGCAATATCCACTGGCTTCATCTCCCCCTGTGAGTGGGAAAACTGCTTTTTTTACCTATCTGTGACTACAGGGGTCAATACATTGAGGTGAGCAAAGCACAACGGAATCTAGTGTATCCTGTCTGGCTTGGGAGTCTTTTCACAAACGGAATTACCTGTCCTTTTTATCATATATAGACATTTTGTATTCTATGCGCTGCACCATTTATTTTTACATTGTTAATAATCGGAGCTTGTTGTCGGTAATTCCGACCATGTGTGTGGGCTCCATCGGACTTTTTCCATCGGATTTTCCGACACACAAAGTTTGGGAGCAGGCTATGAAATTTTACGACAACAAAATCCGATCGCGTCAATTCCGACCGTGTGCGGCCAATTCCGACACACAAAGTGCCACGCATGCTCAGAATAAATTCAGAGACGGAACTGCTCGGTCTGGCAAAATTAGCGTTTGAAATGGATATAGCACTTTCATCAGGCTGCAATGTTTTAAATTGTTTAATGCAGCGCACTCTCTTCTTCTTTATAATGCTAGAAGAATGAAGTAGTTTTGCTGCTCATATTCACACAGACTTCTCACAAACGTCTTTCTTTATTATTTCTGTTGATTTCATCAATATAATATTTGGATTTGTCACATCTGATTCAAAATTTTTATGTTTTTTTTTATTTTTTTGGTTAGTATTTTTTTTGAGCCTGATCTTTTTTTTTTTTTTTACTCCAGAATATTTTTGGGTGTGTTTTGTGTGTCAAGTTACCACAACACCATTATTATGTTGTATTATTTAATCTCAAGGAGGTTGGTTGGTGTCTCTTCACATTGTATTTTAGAAATGTACCTGCCTCCTCACAAACAAACTGTCCTTTTTGAAGAAAAACACACATAGGTGAGTATAATTGAAACAAAAATTCCTTTATTAAGGGCTCATAACCAAGGAAAGAGGGAGGCAACGCTGGAGAAACAGCAGAAATTGGCGAAGCCTTTGGCCCCCAGGGCAGACATCAATTATTTCCATGCAAAATTGGTGGCCTGAGGAGTCCATATCTAAGGGAGTGCAGTCTGGTCCAGAAGTCCAAGAGAATCATGAAAGCAGCAGATGACATGTATGTCCCCAGGCTGTGGTCATACAAGAGCCTGCATCTTTTGTCAGACCAGACTGAACCCAGGTCATTACTCTCTGGTCTTCCTTCCACGCTTCCTTCCACGCTGTGTCTGTGGTGGTGAAGTTGTGGCTGGAGGAGGAGGAGGAGGAGGAGGAGGAGGAGGGGGAGGAGGAGGAGGAGGATGGTCCAACTCACACAGGTGGGTTTTGTGTGTGATTTTGCCCCTCAGTGCCAAAGGCCTCTTCACGAGTGGGGAAGGCTCTGAGGGACGCAGAAGCCTCCTGAATCAGCCTGAGTGCTGAATCCTGTACGTTACTCCCCTTCCTGGGTCTTTTGTTTGGAAGGCGGAGGGAAGGAACCTGTGATTCTGTCAGGCTCCTACTGGGCCCGGCCTTCTCCTGGCTGCCACTTAGCCCTGCCTCCTCCTGGTTGTCACTAACCCCCGCCTCCTCCTGTTAATCCATGTTGCCAATCCATGTTGGCAACATGGATTAACACCAAAATCCACTCATCATGCATTAGAACCAAGGACACTCAAATCTGTTCCAGCCAAGAAGAAGGTGTCTGATCTCCATAAGCAACGGAGATCATGAACACACAGTAACCGGAAATTCCTGGAAGGTCAGCTAGAACTTCGCCTTTCTGGTGGTCTTCTAAACAACGTGGGAGGTTAAGGTGGATCCTCACAAGCCGCTCGAAGACTTGCAACGGGCAGCTTTGCAGGTACGTTCTCATCATTCTGACCTGTCATGTGACCATGTCCTATCCTGAAGCTTCCTCTTGACAGTTACGGAACCCACTACAGATCACATTACAAAGTACCTGGAGAAAGGAAGGAATATCCCAGGCACCAGAACAACTAGGATGGTGGAAGCGACTGCAGTGGTTACAATTACAAGCGTATTACCCCTGTGGGTGTGAGTGGATCTGGTGAGTGGGGACCCTGGAGGGGGAGCAAAAGTCACGAGAGGATTCTCTGAAAACACTTAAAGTCACCATTTTTGTTTTACTCATTCTGAGTGAAGATTCAGTATATTACACGGACTACCAGCTGCACATTTATTTATGAACACTTTTTTATTTTTCTATATATATACATATATCCTTCTATATATAATTTTTTTTTTTTACCCACCAAGTTTTTTCGCAAACACCCAAACCACCACATGTGAGCTAATCACTTTGACTGAAGATTTAAGTATATGGACTATTATTTGTGCATTCACTTTTAGATATCTTTTTTCTCATTAACCACGCTAGTGGAATCACGGTATTCGAGTGGGGCTTGCTTAGTGCTCACTTTACTCATAGCAGACAATCATGTTCATGTATGCCTTTTTGTGTGGTTATTTCTGATCTTTTGATTGGGTTACTATTTATTCAGTGATTGGTATATTACTATTAAGCACTGTTTATGCACTTGGAGCATATTTGATCACTATATCCATTTGTGGTGTATAATAGTCTGCACATATACTATTTATTTATTATTGTTTGGTATGCCACAACATTTCAGGTACACACCACTAACTGGCCACCTATACGCACACTAGGGAGCGCCACAACCCCCTTTCACCATATTCATACACTTATAGACCCCCTTTGGGGGAGCTTTATCAGGGGAGGCTGCATACCTAGTAAGGATCCTAAGCGCAGTCACCTATTATTTATTTTTATCATTTATGTTTTGCCCAGAAATGTAGAAGAATGCTATACCTGACTCCAGCTGGGCTCCTCCACTTCTTCCTGGCTGGAAGTCCCAGGTTGGACATCGGAAGCCTCAGCTGGGGTGGAAGAAAGGGTGGAAGGAAGAGTGGAAGGAAGGGTTGAGAGGGATTCCCTGACTTCAGTCTGGTCTGACAGAAAACTAAGTCTCTCATAGTACCACAGCCTGGGGACATAAACATCATCTGCTGCAGCTCCTGATCTCTGGGAATCCGTGATCTTTTTGCACTCCCTAAGATAAGTGCTCCTCAGGCCACCAATTTAGGCTTTTAAATAGGGGATGGTTGCCGTGGGGACCACCGGCTTCACCAACTCCAGCAGTTTCCCCAGCGCTGCCTGCCTCTTTTGTTTGTTATCGTTTTGGGGGTGTTTGATCTGCCACAGACAGGGCAGCTCCCTGTATTTGTCTATGAACAGGGGGAGGAAGTTGTGATCATTAAAGCCATCCATTTTATCTGCAAGACACAAGACAAACCCTAATGTCAGTCTTAAGTCTCCTAATCTTGTCCCAATATAGGCCTCAATCTCTAAGCAGTATAGGCCCAAGTTTAAATCTTACCTTCGTTATCACGATCGGTGCCTCCGATACTCCTTCCTCTGCTCACAGATCGTATGTACGATGCACGCGTGTTACACTTTATATACACTGCGCATGCTTGAAACTCTGCCCGTTCCTGACGTTCTTTCTAGTCTATTCCCCGCCCCTTCTCATTCGGCGCAGTGGGGGAAGAGCACATGGTGGAGACACAGTAGGTGCGTGCTAATTGCAGCAACGAGGAGGAGGAAAGCCCAGAGCCAGAAATGTCCTGATCCCGGAGGAGACGATTTAAGGCCTCAAATATGTCCTTTGGGGAGATGTTGGAGATGGTAGACATCCTGAAGAGGGCCGACTATGACGGGAAGTATGGACCTTACCCCAACCCCAATGTCAGAAAGGCCAAGATAATGGCGAAAGTAGTCAAGAGTCTGCACTGGATTTTGGGGTACGGCAATCCAAGGATCAACTCAGGAAGCGGTGGTCGGACCTCAAATTAAGGGAGCATGAGCAGTACAGAAGGATCAGGAGAGTGCTGCAAAAAAGTAAGTAGTTGTCCTATGTTCCTATTCGTTATTTTTATTACGTTCGTGCTGCTCCATGTGCTTTTCTTTACTGTTGTACAGTTTAAAATGGCAACTTTCATGTTCATGGGCACATTGTTCGTTCGTATGAAACATTGTTCGTTCGGCCTAGAAAACAACATTGTTTTGGCCATATGCATTTGAATACATTTTTGCTAGCCTACTTCTCTTAAAATAATTTTGGTGTCTAAATGAGTTTGTAACTAGAATGTAATGCAAACTAGATTCTGTGTAAGGAGAGGACACTCAGCAGCTGTTTACACATCTGGACGCTGGAGCACTAGTGTGGGACACCAGAACACCCTTTTTATTAGGGGGTCCCACACAGGTGCTCCAGTGGATACTATAGGGGTGTCTCCATCTGTGAAGCTTGTACAAAACAGGTAAGTATTCAAGCTTGACAAAGGAAAACAATATTTCTTCATCTTGGAACTCTGCCAAAAGAAACAATTGTACCCCACTTCCAAGCAATGTTTCATATTCCTATTTCTGCCATAAAATATCTGTGTGCTAAGTATACCTATTTTTTTTTACATAGGGGAGAAAAGACTCGGAGGACACCACTCATCTGAGGAGACCACAGACCCCCCACCTCAGGAAGAAGTGGAAATCCACCAAAGCCAACAGAAGGAGGAGGAGGAAGGAGACGTGGTGGAAATTGTCACCACAACAGGTGAGTGTCTGCGACCACAGGCTCAGGTAAGAGATGGATGCCGGCATATTTATAATACATGGTGTTTTTGTTTTTTATATATTTTTAGGTGATCGTGATGTTGTGGATCCAGGTCATTTCACCAGTGAAAGTGCACAGATCCTGATCAGGGAGATCATGGGGTATAATAGGGACTTGGAAAACATCCATAAATACATCAATGATGTTCAAAACAAAATGAAGAACATCATTGATGTTTTAGTGGGAGTTTAAAACACCTCCAAATCCCTTCCTTTTTTGGGGTTTTTTGAATCTCAAAATTTTTCAAATTTTTTGACATATTCGAGAAAAGCCAAATTTTGAAGATGCACACAGTGTGTCAAGATGTGCTATCTGCCATCACGGGAGATCAATGTAGGCGTTTTGGGGGTGCAACCCCTACCTCAATAAAAAGGTAGCTTAGAGGAAGGGGTTGCACCCCCAAAACACGTCCATTGATCCCCCATGATGGCAGCTAGCACATGTTGACATTCGGCAATTTGTGTGCATCTTCAAAATTTGGCTTTTCCAGGGGTGACTTCACCCCATCTGAACGCAATATCAAACACAGTTTATAAATACTCACTTACTTTGTAAGTTCCAGATTTGTGTATTTCTTGTTGGTTTTAAACATGCCTGTTTTACCTAAAATGGACATTTCTACTTTTATTAATGTGACCCAAAAAATTGTTATGCAACAAACATGTTGGTTTGTTTTAAAAACCTTTTATAAATGCACATGTGATTGTGCTGGTATTAAAAAGATTGATAATCAAGAATGTGTGGATTATTGTTTCAATGCTCCAAAACTTTTGTTGTGGTAAAATTGTGGTTTTCTGTGACAATGGGGGTTATTTCCTAAGGGCAAATCCACTTTGCACTACAAGTGCAGTTTCAGTGCAGTCTCCAGTTCACTTGTAGTGCAAAGTGTCTTTGCCTTTAGTAAATAACACCCAACAGTGCTTTCTAATGTTACACAATCATGCCATTTTAAGGACTCCACACATTTCTGTCAGGGTCAGCTAAAGGAAACACAAGCAGTAAATGTCAGCAAATATTTTAGTAGTTAAAATTATTTTTTTATTTAAAAAAGGTCTCAGACATTGTCTGGCATATTAATGGCCCCCCTACCCGCAAAGTATTCAAGGTATCTTAGACGGACCTCGCGGGCACTCAGGGGGGCAAGCCAGGACGGCCAGCTTCAAGCGCTGTCAGGGTTGGTTCATTTACATGAATTCTGGATTCAGGCCCAATTGAGCCTGCATAGTTTGCAGAATTTCTCCTTAAAAAGTTGTGGAGAACACAGCAAGCCAGGATGACATGATTGAGTTTATACTCCGCCATGTGTATGGGTGTAAGAAATAGGCGGAAACGGCTCGCCATGATTCCAAACGTGTTCTCCACCACACTTCTGGCTCTGGCCAGCCGGTAATTAAAAACCCTCTCGTCCTCATAGGCCATTTGTAAAATTTTATGGGGGGGGAGAGATGTTTTGGACAGGTAACCCTCTCCACTTAGTTACATAGTTACATATAGTTACATAGTAGGTGAGGTTGAAAAAAGACACAAGTCCATCAAGTCCAACCTATGTGTGTGATTATGTGTCAGTATTACATTACATATCCCTGTATATTGCAGTCATTCAGGTGATTATCTAATAGTTTCTTGAAGCTATCAATGCTCCCCGCTGAGACCACCGCCTGTGGAAGTGAATTCCACATCCTTGCAGTAAAGAACCCTCTACGTAGTTTAAGGTTAAACCTCTTTTCTTCTAATTGTAATGAGTGGCCACGAGTCTTATTAAACTCTCTTCTGCGAAAAAGTTTTATCCCTATTGTGGGGTCACCAGTACAGTATTTGTAAATTGAAATCATATCCCCTCTCAAGCGTCTCTTCTCCAGAGAGAATAAGTTCAGTGCTCGCAACCTTTCCTCATAACTAAGATCTTCATTGAGAGATGAATGCCTAAATAATGTGTATTACTTTGGCCAGCCCCTCCTTACTTACACTATTGGCAGCCCACTGGACAGGTAAGAAGTGTCATAATACAAAGATATAAATACACTCTGTACACATTTTAGCACATTTTTACATTCTGATATTACCCATCAAGATAATAATAGGATACAAAAACTTTAAACAGTACCAATTGAAAGTATTCAGGCAGGCCCTTGCACTACATGCTTTGGGGAATTTATCCATAAATCTAACCACAAAAGAGGTAGGTCTAGTGTGTATGGGTTTGGCAAAGTCAGCAGATAGAGGATTGGTATCAGCTGAGTTAGCAGTTGGGGGGAGGGTTCCAAATGATTTTGGGACACACAAAAAAAGCCTCTGCCACTCTGCCAGAATTTAAAGCACACATTACAATTTTACACATTTTAGGGGGTATTTAGGGTAAAGCACTATTATGGAGCTGACAAAATACATTGTTAAGTGACTACACGAGGTAAATATAGGGCCAGGAGAGCATGCTGGGGAGGTAAGTGAAGGCAAATATGTATGAAGGACAAAAAAAAAATAAAGAAAAATCCAGCATGCATGAGGACAAAGGGGACATTCACAGCATATTACAATCATAGTAATTAGGGAATGAGGAAAGAAATACAATACATTATCAAACATTAAATACAATAAAATGTGATGTTAAAGGATAAAAATCTTACCTTAATATACTCCTTCTGCAGGACCTGGATGATGGGAGAACAGGTCTCCGGGATAATGATCCCCAGAGCCTGGGGGGAAATGCCTGTCGAGAACTTGAGGTCCTGCAGGCTTCTCTCTGTCGCCAAGTACCGCAGGGTGGCGACTAGCCTCTGCTCCAGAGTGATGGCTTGCCTCATGAAGGTATCCTGCCTGCTGATATCAGGGGTCAGCAAAGCCAAAAAACGGTGAAATACGGGGTCCGTTATCTGGAGAAAGTTCCTGAAATCATCAGGATTATTCTCACGGATCTCACGGAGCAAAGGCATATGACAGAACTGGTCACACTGGAGCAACCAATTCTTGGTCCATGAACTCCTCCCCACCCTGTTCATGGACTGGACTTGTGTCAAGATAAGGACCCCAACACCAAGCCCCCACACAGCACGAACTCTACGAGGAGTACATGTACGCAACATGGAAAACGCTCGGCTGCTCAGAACGAAGTAACAGAATGCACTGAAGAACAGCTAGGCCTGTGAAGAGTGACCTGAAAAACAGTAACGAATGAACAAGAACACAATGACAGAGTCACGCGTAACTTGCTGCACGCACTGAAGAGCAGATACAAACCCACAAACTGAACAGCAGAAAACGATCTGAAAGCTACGAGTCTGAATAAGTGCGAATCGTCTCTCACCAAACTTTTACTAACACGAGATTAGCAAAAGGAGCCCAAAGGGTGCTGCGCTTGGTTCTGAACTGCCCTTTTATAGTCTCGTCGTACGTGACCGCGTTCTTGGCGATCGGAAATTCCGACAACTTTTTGTGACTGTGTGTATGCAAAACAAGTTTGAGCCAACATCCGTCGGAAAAAATCCATAGATTTCGTTGTCGGAATGTCCGATCAATGTCCGATCGTGTGTACGGGGCATTAGAGTTTCAGAATTTCCCAGGTGTTCAGCTTGTGTTATCTTTTTAAATTTTTATGTTATTCATTAAGGCTTGCGCTGATTGTATTTATCTATCATATCTGAAGTACATAACTTACCTATTCCTTTGAGAACCTTAGACTACTGCAAAGCCCAACTTTCGATGAATAACTGGATTAATCAGGGTTTTAAAAATATAAAATCTCCCCTCAGAGAATAAAAAAACTGGTTAAAAAAACTTCACAAATATGAACATTTGAAGCAATTCAGCCCAAATAAGGGATTTAACATACCATCTTTTATTTGGAAACATCTCATATGTAACAAAGAAATTAGGTCTAAGGGTATAGTGTTTTTCTATAAGATATTTTCCCAATATCCTAAGTATGGGAAAAACCATAATATGATTAAATGGGGAAAAGACTTGGCTCAAACATTCTCTAAAAGAATGCTGGTATAAAGCTATGATAATCAATAACTCAACCACCTCTTGTATCGATCATTGGGATAATTCCAAAAAAAATACTAATAAGATGGTATTTAACTCCATACAAACTTTCCAAAATGTTCCCTTTATCATCCCCATTATGCTGGCGATGTAATAACCAAATAAGTTCCCTGTACCACACCTTATGGAGCTGTAAGAATTTATCTAGCTTCTGGAACTTAGTATCATCGTTCATCGCTTCCCTAACAGATAACCTAATAAAAATGTCTTCAGCCATGGCACTTCTAAGTATTAACCTTGACATTTTTTCACAGAATATTAGTGGCTAACTTACTTATAGCCGCCAGACTTACAATAACTAAATTGTGGAAATCGGCTAAAGCTCCTAACCTTACGGAGGTTATTATTAGACTCAACACCCAAGCTCATTATGAGTCAATGCTGGCACAAAAAAAACTATAACATAAATCACTTTAAGAAACACTGGCATATATGGATTAACATCCTAAAGCCTCTAAACCGTTAAAAGTATTATATATCCACTCTTAACTACTTTAACTCTTAGTCCTTTCTACTGAGAAGTTACATATTGATTTAATAGCGTCATACACTAACGTATCTGCTTCCTTCCCTTTAATGGTTTATAAGCTGTTAATTTCCGGTAGACACCCTGTTTACAGTTTGCTCCCCTAGAACCTTATTGAACAAACAGCATTATGAAGGACAAGGAACACACCAGAAATGTCAGGGATAAAGTTGTGGAGTAGTTTAAAGTTAGGTTTTAAAAAAATATCCCAAGCTTTCTCCCGGAGCACTGTTCAATCCATCATCCGAAAATGGAAAAAGTATGGCACGACTGCAAACCTACCAAGACATGGCCATCCACCTAAACTGACAGGCCAGGCAAAGAGAGCATTAATCAGAGAAGCAGACAAGAGGACCATGGTAACTCTGGAGAAGCTGCAGAGATCCACAGATCAGGTGGGTAAATCTCTCCACTGGACAACTATTAGTTGTCCACTCCACAAATCTGGCCTTTATGGAATAGTGGCAAGAAGAAAGCCATTGTTGAAAGAAAGCCATAAGAAGTCCCGTTTGCAGTTTGCGAGAACCCATGTGGGGGACACAGCAAACATGTGGAAGAAGGTGCTCTGGTCAGATGAGACCAAAATTGAACTTTTCGGCCTAAAAGCAAAATGCTCCGTGTGTCGGAAAAATAACACTGCACTTCACCCTAAACACGCCATCCCCACCGTGAAACATTGTGGTGGCAGCATCATGTTCTGGAGATGTTTTTCTTAAGCAGGGACAGGGAAGCTAATAAGAGTTGATGGAAAGATGAATGGAGCTGAATACAGGGCAATCTTAGAAGAAAACCTGTTAGAATCTGCAAAAGACTTGAGCCTGGGGGGAGGTTTACCTTCCAGCAAGGACAACAACCCTAAACATACAGCCAGAGTACATTGAACTACAATTTAATGGTTTCAATCAAAGCATATTAATGTGTTAGAATGGCCCAGTCTAAGACCAAACCTAAATCCAATTGAGAATCTGTGGTAAGACTTGAAAATTGCTGTTTACAGATGCTCTCCATCCAATCTGACAGAGCTTGAGCTATTTTGCAAAGAAGAATGGGCAACATTTTCACCCTCTAGATGTGCAAAGCTGGTAGAGACATACCCAAAAAGACTTGTAGCTCTAATTGCAGCGAAAGCTGGATCTAGAAAGTATTGACTCTGGGGCTTGAATACAGATGCACGCCACACTTTTCTGATATTTATTTGTAAAAAAATTAAAAACCATTTATCATTTTCTTTCCACTTCACAATTATGTGCTACTTTGTGTTGGTCTATCACATAAAATCTCAATTAAAAAAAATTACGTTTTTGGTTGTAACTTGACAAAATGTGGAAAATTTCAAAGGGTATGAATACTTTTTCAAGGCACTGTATAGACTTCTACTGTCGCATTTATAGTGCAGAATATATTTTGTTATACGTTTTTTTTTTTTTTTTTACTCCTCTCTTCTTATTGTGTTAACTTTGATATATTACGCAATAAAAATTGTTTGAAAACTTAAAAAAAAAAAAAACAATCTCTAATGTTATCACCAACAACTTGTTATATCCAGTTATATTTTGTGCATTTAGGAATGCATCCAGCTCCTTTTAAAGCAATCTACTGAGCTGGCCAGAGTAGTTCTTAAGTCTATCCCACGAGGGGGGGAACACTTTTCAAAGCACTGTTATATAGTGGTAGGTGAATTAGTGAAGGGGGATGACTAAGATTTGAACCTGACTATTAAATGAAGATACACATATAGGCTCTCTTGAAGGCATCATAGCAATACTAACTGGTCATAATTCTTTCTGTGTCATGAAACAGGTTCTCTTGAGGGATTTTCAGAAGGATGTGTGAATGCTTGTTTTATTGCTATTTTGTGGGTAAATAATGGAGTTATGGTAATGATTCTCTTGTACCCTGTGCTGCTGATTATGTCTAGGGGGTGCTATCCCATCCTTATCAATTTGTTCTGACTAAATATGATGACAAACTGTACTAACTATTTAAATCTCTGTAAACTAATGTTTTATTCAATAGTCCCAAAAAAGAGGAGGGGAGGGTGTATAAACACTCCTGCTAAGCTTTATATATTAAGCAAAATCCAGATGAAAGAGAATGTTTACAGCAAGATGTTTTGGCTGAATTCCACAACAAAGTGAATGTGAGGGCTATGACATGCATATAGAAGTGAATTTGGGGGTGGGGGCTGTGTCATGTATATAAAGAGTAAAGGGTGGGGCATGTGTAATTTAAATAGCAGAGGATAGGGTAGGGGCTAAAACGATATTCTGCTTACAGGCTGTCATTGCCCACTCATCCTCCGATTCAGGGAGCTGCTTCTCAGCGTCCCAGTCACTCATAAACTCCATGTACAGACTCTCAAAGAGAAGGAGGGAGAACCTCTCTCCATTTTAAAAGCCTTAAATCTGGTTTATTAATGTCATACAGACTGATTCCTCCTGATAAGCTTACTAATAGGTTAGAAATCTCAGGGGAAAGCTGCCCTTTCTATCACAAACACCTGTAATGACTGAGAGTAAGACCCCTTTCACACTTGGGCGGTGCGGGCGTCAGCGGTAAAGCGGCGCTAGTTTTAGCTGCGCATTACTGCTGTTATAGCGGTGCTTTTCGGCCGCTAGCGGGGGTTAAAAGCCTAGGAAAGGGTTAATAGTGCCCGTTTTGTGGCGCTGGCGAAGTGCTTTGCAGGCGCTTTCGGCAGCTCTGTCCATTTATTTCAATAGGCAGGGGCGGTGGAGGATCGGTGCCACCGCTCCCGCACCGCCCCAAAAATGCTGCTTGCCGGATTTTTTTTACTTCTGCAAGTGCACCGCCCCATTGTGAAAGCACTCGGGCTTTCACACTAGGGTGGCTTGAGAGGTGCTTTACAGGCGCTATTTTTAGCGCTAAAACACCTGAAAAGCGACCCAGTCTGAAAGGGGTCTAAATGAACATGCTGATTATTTTTATTATTATTATACAGGATTTATATAGCGCCGACAGTTTATGCAGCGCTTTACAACATTAGGGCAGACAGTACAAGTACAATACAATTCAATACAGGAGGAATCAGAGGGCCCTGCTCGTTAGAGCTTACAATCTAGGAGGGAGGGTCAAGTTATACAAAAGGGTAATAGCTGTGGGGGATGAGCTAATGGAGAAAATAGTGCAGTTGTTAGATGGAGGCAGGATAGGCTTCTCTGAAGAGGAAAGTTTTCAGGGATTGCCTAAAAGTGGATAAATTTGGAGACAGTCTGACAGATTGGGGTAGGGAATTCCAGAAGATGGGCGAGGCTTGGGAGAAGTCCTGGAGGCGATATGGGAAGAGGTGATGAGGGAGCTAGAGAGCAGGAGGTCTTGGGAGGAACAGAGATCTCGATTAGGTTGGCATTTTGAAACTAGGCTATTGATGTAGCTGGGGGCAGAGTTGTGGATGGCTTTGTAACTTATTGTTAGTATTTTGAATTTAATTCGTTGGGCGAGTGGTAGCCAATGGAGGGATTGGCAGAGAGGGGTAGCAGACACTGAGTGGTTTGTAAGGTGGATGAGTCTGGCAGCCGCATTCATGATGGACTGATGGACCAATATGTGACAAACGCGGGTGTCAGATCCCTGCCCTTCTCGTTAACTTGCAACGAAGTACCGGCCAACCTCACACCACGCTGTCACTTACGTAACAATGCCACTCTCAGCTGCGCCCAGCACAAAGATGGATGACTAATTAGCTCAGACACCTCAACTATGCATAGAACCCAAATTTGTCTTTTGAGTCAAACAAAAATGTATTGTTTCCAAATATCTAAACTATTCCAAATCTGGCAATGGTAATACATTATACAATTTTCTTATTCAATTTTATTTAGATTTACCTTCAATTATGTACTGCAAAGGCCTGCCTGATTGCATGGAAATTGAAAGTGTTTAGGTTTGATCTCATATTATATGGTTTTGGGAAATCTAGGAGGATTGTATAATGTATGGCCAGCCAGAATGTTATATTGTATTGGAATCTTAAGAGGACCTTTTTATTGGTCATTACCAACTTTTATGAACATTTAATACATAGGCTTCTATATACTTTTACAAATATAAATACGGAAATATGTTATATTAAAACAATAAAGAAAGAATGAAGGAATAAGCACAATAAACCACAATTATAACCACATGTGTGTATATATATAATATATATATTTATATATATATATATATATATATATATATATATATATATATATATATATATATATATATATATAAACTATCTCTCTAGCTTACGTGGTTTTACATTCCTAACTAGGATTTTAGTCTCACTATTATGTAGCCATCTATCCAGAAGTCATATTAATTTTTACATTGTCACATTTATTCAAAATAATATTAAAAAACAAGTGCATATATATAAATTTAAAGTGGTCCAGTGAACATAATGAACATAAATATGAACATAAATAATCATTTTTGGTACCGGAATGAGATGGGAAACATAATATCATACCACATTTATCTAATATACACCAACATTCATCAGAGAGACTCTCTTCATGTAGAGCTAGGAAAGGGTTTGGAAGTGGAGGAGTAAAGTGTAAAAAAGGAAATAGAAGGGAGGAGAGGGGGGAAGGGGAAAGGAATAGAGGGGAAGAAAGAGGAGGGGGGCGGGAGGGATTTGGGGGGTAGAGAAGAATTGCAAAGGAAACATGGGGGAGGTTCTCTGTACTGTGTACAATGGTCTAGCAATGCCACTGGATTTTTAAATGAACTTGTTTTGCCTGAGTCTGTCTATCTGACTATCTTTAATTTTATTTGGTGCATGCATATAAATCTTAATCTTTTTTAGCCTAGGTTCACACTGACAGTGGGAATAAAATCATGCGAGTTCAGCTGAACTCGCACAATTTCATTCCCGCATGTCAGTCCTTAATTCGGGGGCGATTTCAGAGACATCTGTGTGGGTTGCTGCACTGATGTCAATGGAAATCACACCCCGCAGTCTACAAAAGTAGTTCAGATGGTGCCATTGCTGGCAATTGCTGCTAATTTGGCATGCGATTTGACATGTCAAATCGCATGCCAAATTGCTCCAATGTGAACCAGGGCTTAAGGCTGGGCTTTTCATGTGTGTGCAAGATGAGGAGGTTTGAGTTAATTTCCAGGTAAGCATGCTGTCAGGTTATATAACATTACTGGTGTTACTGGTGTACAAATGTGTTAAATTACACAGTAAATTTCTTTTTCACATTTGTCTTTGTACACCAGTCATTCTTACAGTTTTCAACACTGAATCATCATTTTTTCTGCATTCGTGTTTGGTGCTGGCACTGATTGGCATCAATTATGGGCACTGATTGGCATCCCCGATTAGGTAAACAGGTGGCCCCGCCCCCCTCTGACACCCTGGGAAAGCCATGGGGAAGTCCCCATGCATCAGAGGGGGGAGGGGTCACCCGGGAATGTCATCATGTGGCCCCGCCCTCAGTTATATAAGAACTGTCAAAGCGAAGACGCGTCATACGGCGGGTGCCTCCCAGGGAGGCGGGTCGGTCGCGGCTTTGTTTTTTTGTTTTTGTTTTTTCCGTCCGTTGGCTGAGCGAGAGAAGATGAATGGACTTCGTGGGACATTTTTATTTTTCTATTTTTTAATAAAGGACTTGTCCCAAGCTGTGTCTTGTCTTTTGTAGACACTTTTTTTGTGAAATGGTAGGGGTACCCCGTTACCATTTCACACAGGGGGGGAGGCCGTGATCTGGGGGTCCCCTTGTTAAAGGGGGCTTCCAGATTCTGATAAGCCCCCCGCCCGCAGACCCCCACAACCACCGGGCAAGGGTTGTGGGGATGAGGCCCTTGTCCCCATCAACATGGGGACAAGGTGCTTTGGGGGGCTACCCCAAAGCACCCTCCCCATGTTGAGGGCATGTGGCCTGGTACAGTTCAGGAGGGGGGCTGCTCTCTCGTCCCCCTCTTTTCCTGCAGCCTGTCAGGTTGCGTGCTCGGATAAGGGTCTGGTATGGATTTTTGGGGGGACCCCCACACCATTTTTTTTTAATTTCGGCACGGGGTTCCCCTTAATATCCATACCAGACCTGAAAGGCCTGGTATGGAATTTGGGGGGACCCCCACGCAATTTTTTTTTTTTAAATCTTGGTTCGGGGTTCCCCTAATATTCATACCAGACCCAAAGGGCCTGGTAACGGACTGGGGGATCCCATGCCATTTTTTTCAATGACTTTTATCTGTATTGCGGGGCCTGACAATTCATTATAGCCGCAAGTACTTTTAAATGACTTTTTTTCCTTTAGAAATGTCATTTTGTGCAGGGACTGTTCTAAACACAGGAAAAATGCGCCCCTTTACAGGCATACTATAGACACCCCCCAGGTACGAAAGTTAAAGGAATATTTTACTTTTATTGTTTCACTTTAAGCATTATTAAAATCACTGCTCCCGAAAAAACGGCAGTTTTTAAAACTTTTTTTGCATTAATAGCTGTCTCCTGGGGCAGGACCCGGGTCCCCAAACACTTTTTATGACAATAACTTGCATATATGCCTTTAAAATGAACACTTTTGATTTTTCATGGTAATGTCCCATAGACTTTAACGGTGTTCCGGCGGCTTTCGAATTTGCCCCGGACACCGAATATTGTTCCATGTTCTGCAGAACATCGAACAACCAAAGTTCTGCCCGAACTTATGCTCAGGCCGAACCGTTCACCCATCCCTATTTGCTGGGTACACACTATAGAAAACCAAACAAAACACCAAAAAGCCGAAATAGTGCGTCTCTCCTTTCTGAGACAAGTCAGCTGTCTCCTGCTCCATCCTGTCCCCTCCCCAATATGTGTCGATACAGGGATCACAATCCCCCTGAGGAAGATACTATTTATCCCTGTATTGACACATGTTGGGGAGGGGACAGGATGGAACAGGAGACAGGTTACTTGTCTCAGAAAGGAAAGACGCACTATTTCAGCGTTTTGTTTGGCTTTCTATAGAGTGGTACACTGAAGCACCCAGCAAATGTGAGTAACCCTGTCAGAGGGGTTATGGTTTATTAATAAAATTATTTTATAAAACGGTATTACACTATCAAGTCCCTTTATGTTTTGCACAAGTGTGGAAGTAGCAGAACTGAGCAGCCCAGGACTCCATCACTGACACTGAACCCAGGGTGGTTCACAAGCGTGTTCTGACTGAACTTAATTGTGAGGTCACACGCTCTAAGGTGAGCGTATACACATAAGGGGGAGCACTTGAGTGAACACGAGAACACAAGTTTTATTACAAGTACAAGCTGTGAATATTTTTCGAATGGACTTCAATGTTTAATGATGTTACTATTTATATGAAATTTTGACATTTATTGTGTGTGCACTTAGCACTTTTGATCACTGGATCTTTAAATTTATATATATCTATATATAGATATATATATAGGTATATATCTATATATATATCTATATATATTTTATTTTATTGTTTTGCATGTATTTGGATCACTATATTTGATACATGAAGTTTTTGATTTTATTTTGTATGAATTTTTTGGAGTTTGCATGAAAACACTTTATATATTTATTTTCCTTGTCAAAAGAAGTTTATTGAGTATACAATATTATAAAGATACATAAAGTAAGTTTACAAGGATCTATAAAGTAAGCTCATTGTTGTACAGTAGGGTTTATATAGGTAAATATCATGAAATTTCAAATATTAAACATTGGGTTCACGTAAACCTAAATTAAAGATATATATCATTTCCTTAGTTACTTTTGTAGGTATTTAAATGATTTATACCTACTATACATAATGTTTGCAAGTAGAGTGTATATAGGTCAAATAAATTCTGATAATGAGCTTTAATCGTAAGGTGGAGAAAAGGAAAGAGAAAGAAGAAAAAGGGTTGAAAGGTAGAGGTATGGTCCACAAGGTTGTTCCGCTCGTCAGTTTATTATTCTTTTTAGTTCTCTTTGAAGCCTTAGAATGGGTGTCTTTGTAAGTCATTTAATCTGTTACTATGGCAACAGGACAGAGTCATTGAAGTTTGACAGGAACTGTTGTTTTATCCAAGGATGCCAAAGTTTTTCAAATTTTGGAATTTGATTTTGATCGATGGCTACCACCATGGGACATTGTATTATTCATTCTGTGAATTGTTTCTGCTAGTACCAATGTAGGAGATTTCCATGCCTTGGCCACTGTTTGTTTTGCAGCCATTATTAGTTGGATCATAAGTTTGAATTGAGAGAGTGTTAACCATTCCGGTTTTAGATTAAGTAAAGTTAAATATGGATCTGGTTGTATTATTTTTTTAAATATTTTAGATGCAATCACGAAGACTTCCTTCCAGAAGGTTTGGATTACTGGGCACGTCCACCATATGTGTAAATATGTGCATATTTCTGGGCATCCTCGAAAACAAAGAGCTGAGGTATTAGGTGAATATTTTGCCACTCTAGCGGGTACAAGGTACCAGCGAGTTAGGACTTTATAATTTGTCTCCAGTGCTAAGATGTTGGGTGAAGATGACTTAGATGTGAGCCATATGCTAGACCAGTCCGTGTCTTCTAAAGTTCGTCCCAGGTCCTCCTCCCACCTCTGAACGTAAGAGGGTCTATTAAGATTTGCTACTCCATATAATTGATTATAAAGTGATGAAATTGTACCTTTAGCAAATGGATCTTTTGTACAGATTGGTTCAAAAATGGATAATTGGGATAATGGTGTATCCCCCTTTAGGAATGGTGTATAGAAATTTTTGATTTGGAGATATCTAAATATCTCAGAGTTTGGTAGATCATATTTTTCTCTAAGCGATGGGAATGAAAGGAATGATTTAGATGCTATGAAGTCATTTAGTGTCTGAATGCCTGCTAGTGATTGTATTTGGAAAGAAGTTGAGAAAAAGGTAATCTAGAGGTTATTTTGGATAGTGTAAAAGGTGATTTATCTAGAAATGGGAGGAGGACCTGGTTCAGGGGTACCAGCGAGTTAGGACTTTATAATTTGTCTCCAGTGCTAAGATGTTGGGTGAAGATGACTTAGATGTGAGCCATATGTTAGACCAGTCCGTGTCTTCTAAAGTTCGTCCCAGGTCCTCCTCCCACCTCTGAACGTAAGAGGGTCTATTAAGATTTGCTACTCCATATAATTGATTATAAAGTGATGAAATTGTACCTTTAGCAAATGGATCTTTTGTACAGATTGATTCAAAAATGGATAATTGGGATAATGGTGTATCCCCCTTTAGGAATGGTGTATAGAAATTTTTGATTTGGAGATATCTAAATATCTCAGAGTTTGGTAGATCATATTTTTCTATAAGCGATTTGAATGAAAGGAATGATTTAGATGCTATGAAGTCATTTAGTGTCTGAATGCCTGATGTTGTCCAAGCTTTAAAAGAATTTGGGTAGATCCATGCCGGATAAAAGGCCGGATTTCTGATAAAAGAAAGGAGAGAATTGTGTGGAGATTGTAACTGATATTTGGTTTTTAGTTTATCCCAGAGAGATAAGAAGTGTTTAGTTATGGGATTATGAATTTTAAAGCGGTCTTTAGGATCAAGCCATAATAAATTTGATATTAATAGAGGGTCATTTTCTGAAGCCTCTATAAATACCCATAATGGGATTTCCTGTTTTGCATGGTATTTGGATAGACTGGCCAAATGTGCTGCTCTGTAGTAGTTAGTAAAATTAGGGTATCCCAGGCCTCCTTTATTTTTGGGAAGATGTAGTGTGTGTATAGGTATACGTGGTTTAGAAGAGCCCCATATAAACGAAGTTGCTCTTTTTTGTACTATTCTCAAAAAATAGGAAGGAATTGGAATAGGGAGGACTCTGAATAGATAAAGCAATTTGGGTAGAATAGTCATTTTGATTGCATTAATCTTCCCTATCCAGGATAAAGGAAGTTGCGACCATTGCTTTATTAGATTTGTGATCTGTCTTAATACAGGAGGATAATTGGTTGAGAATAAGTCAGAATGAGATGCTGTTAAATGAATTCCAAGATATGGGATTGATTTTTCTGCCCATGTGAATGGGAGTGCAGCCCTAGCCGGGATCAATTCCATGTTTGTGAGTGAAATATTAAGCACTAGGCATTTCTTAGGATTAATCATAAGGCCGGATAGGGCTGCAAATCCATCAAGAGCTTGTATTAAGTTAGGACCAGAGACCTGTGGTGATGATAGAAAAAGTAATATATCGTCTGCAAATATACATAATTTGTGTGTAATACCTCCTACTTCAATGCCAGTTATAGTTTGGTTTGTTCTGATGTATTGGGCCATGGGTTCGAGTATAAGGGCAAATAATAAGGGAGATAATGGGCAACCCTGTCGGGTACCTCTTTCGATATTAAAGGCATCAGATTTGTATCCAGCATATTTTATATAGACTTTGGGTTTATTATATAATGCTTTGATCCATGTTAAAAAGTGGGGTCCAAAACCCCATTTTTGTAATGAATATTGCATGTATTGCCAGGATACTGTGTCAAATGCCCTCTTAATATCGAGATATAGAAAACATAAAGGGATTTTCCGTTTTTTAGCAATATGTGCCAGTAACACTGCCCTGCGTATATTATCGCCTGCCTGTCTATTTGGCATGAAGCCTACTTGATCTCTATGTATTAATTTTCCTATAATGCTATTGAGGTGTTTTGCTATTATTTTTGCTAATAATTTAATATCGAGGTTTAACAGAGAGATAGGCCGATAATTCACACAGGAAGTATCATCAGAAAGGGGTTTTGGGATCATACAAACAATTGCCATTAGTGTTTCCTGCCGAAAAGAATGTCCATCTAGAAGTTTGTTAAAAGTTTCAGTGAGAATGGGAGAGAGTATTTCTGAGAATGTTTTATAGTATAAAGCCGAGTAGCCGTCTGGGCCTGGTCTTTTGTTAAGTTTTAGGTCTTTTATGGCGTTAGCAACTTCATCTATAGTTATAGGCTCATCCAAACTGCTTTTTTGATTCTGAGATAACTCAGGTAAGGTTATTTTTGAGAAGAAGGATTCAGCCTCTGTAGGATTATATTCATTGTTTGTCTTGTATAAAGTTGCGAGATGTGAGTGAAATTTATGGACTATTTTAACTGGATTACAAGTGTAATCATTTTTTGATAATTTCAAACGTATTGGTTTGAAAGATTTGTTAGTTGAATGTAATGCCCGAGCCAAATATGTACCTGGTTTGTTTGTATTCATGTAGAAATTGTGTTTGGAGCGTTTGAGGGATTTATCAACTGACTCAGTGAGAAATAGATCGTATTCCAATCTAGATTTTTCCAGATGAGATTTTGTACTCTGAGATGGATTATCTTGAAATGATATGTAGGCTGCATTAAAATTGAGTTCTAGTTTTTTTGCTAGATTTTTGCAATCCCGTTTAAATGGTGCCATTTGTCTTTGTATTGTACCACGCAAGACAGGCTTATGAGCTTCCCACAGTGTTATTGGGGAGATGTCTGTTGTATTATTAATTGATATGTATTCCTTTAAAGCTTGTTCAATGGCCATCTGATGTAGTGGGTGTTTGAGCATTATGTCCGGTAAGTACCACGTTGGGTCATGCGCTTTTGGTATGGCTGAGGCTATAGTAGTGTATACTGCATTATGGTCAGACCACGGAATCGGAATTATATCTGATGCAATAATTTCTGGTATCATTCCTATTGTTAGAAAAATATGATCTATTCTGGTGAAGGTTTGATGAGGGTGCGAGAAATAAGTGAATTTCTTTTTCATTGGGTTACTTTCTCTCCACGAATCTACCAGATTGTATTTGGAAAGAAGTTGAGAAAAAGGTCATCTAGAGGTTATTTTGGATAGTGTAAAAGGTGATTTATCTAGAAATGGGAGGAGGACCTGGTTCGAATCCCCACACATTATCACTGTTCCTATTTTGTGTGTATTAATCACTTGTAATATATGTGAGAGGAATGGTGTAGGTTGTTTGTTAGGAGCGTAGTAGGAAATCACCGTGATTGCTGTATCCATTATATAACCCATGAGTATCAGGTATCTACCTTCTGGGTCTTTAATTTCTGATGATAAGGTGAATGGTGTGGATCGGTGAAATGCAATTAGAGTTCCCCTTTGCTTGGTACAGGCAGAAGCCGTGTAAATTTGTTGATAAAAAGGAGAAATATATTTTGGAGTAGAATCTTTGGTGAAGTGTGTTTCTTGGAGGCATACTATGTGAGCCTTCTTGTTATGAAAAGTACGGAAGGCTGGGGGGCGTGGCCGACCGGAGCTGTAGATGGACGCCTGATACCACAGCTCGTCTCACAGGGGAGATATAGCAACCACTCAGGCCGCACAGAGAAGCTCATCCAGTGCCATCCTAGCCTCCAAGACACCGGGGACCATGGCCAGCACATCTAAGAAGAGAAACCCGGAATATCAACCAAAAAAACTCACTGAATTCTCCTACAAGCCGGCGGAGCAGGTCAGTGATATCCAAGATGGCGCCGGCCATGCCGCGCCGCGGGACTCATACACGGATCTGCCGGACGAATTCCTGGCAGATCCGGCTACATCAGACCCCCCAGCCTTACCCTCTCACCCCCCGGAGGGTGACACCCTCCTGAATAGCCCTGCTAAGGCTAAAATGAGGCTCGATGCGCCGCCGCAGCGGCCGCCCATCCCACAAATTGAGGCCCAGGCTTTCAACTCCCTTCTCAGCAACCAGGCCCTACACTCATCCATGGCAGCTTTCCCCACCTCAGGCCAGCCTGTTATGGATACCACATTAAAGGACATGCTGCTCTCACTGCAGACCTCCCTTATGACAGATCTCTCCTCACTGTTTGCAAAAATCTCCTCAGACATACAATCAATGGATGACAGAGTGACATGCATTGAAAATGATATGAGTGACTGCACTTCCAAAGTGAATGAGGTCATGGATGTATGTGCTGATATGAGAGAGGAACAGACATGGATGCGCGCCAAGCTGGCCGATTTAGAGGACAGATCTCGCAGGAACAATATCAAACTGCGCGGAGTCCCTGAATCCATACTACCTGCAGATCTACCACGCTATGCGAAAGAAATGATGCATGTCATAGTCCCAGAAGCATCCCCCAGGGACATAATCATCGACAGAATACACAGAATAGCCAAGCCATCCCACCTAGCTGCCTCCATCCCCAGAGATGTCTTGATGAGGGTCCACTTCTTCCATGTCAAAGAAAAACTCCTGCTGGGGGTCAAAAATAAGTCACCACTGCCTGCTCCGTACACGGGAATTCAATTTTTCCCGGATCTATCTAAATATACTCTCCAACAAAGAAGAAACCTAAACCCGATAACCAAAGGGCTTCAAAACCACAAAATACCATACAAATGGCGGTATCCAGCAACTATCCTGGTCACTAGAAATGGGCAATCCCACGTCATACATGACCTGCACAAAGGCCTACACCTCCTCCATAACTGGGGAATAATTCTGGAACCCCCCAAGAGCCCACCAACTCGCACCGGCACATCTCAGGCCCGCAGCCGCATGGATCACCACCCCAGCTGAGGTGGCTTCACAGTCAATACCGTAATAGGCCTAACTACGGTACAGCACATCCCCTGGAGTCAGACGAATTGTTCCACTGATTACTCAGCTCCTCTTGTTACTAACTGTTTAAACCCCCATTTAGAGGTTGAAGCGGTGTGATACACCTCCTCTACGTCTCTCTTTTCACTTTTTGCAAAGTTACCTTTTCAGCGGTTTGCTCATTGGCACTGTATCGTTAACTGTCATTAACATTTTGCTCTATCTGCAGCTCTATTATCCTCCCTCTACTGGCTCCAGCGACAGACCACCATCCACCAACTGCTACAGCCACCAAGCTCCTCCGGCAAGTAAACCAGGTCGTCTAACTGTAAGTGACTTCCCTCACCAACCTACCTACACCTCCCAACACCATGCCACTAAATATATTATCGCTTAATGCTAAAGGCCTGAACCATCCAGCCAAACGCCACTCTCTTTGGAAATCTGCCAATGCTCTACAGAGCGACATCTTGTGTATTCAAGAGACACATCTGATAAAATCAGACTCTCCACTATGCACCAATCGTCAGTTCCCACATATCTTCCATGCATGTCACTCCACCAAATCCAAAGGCGTCATGATAGCAATAAAAGACACAGTGGACTTCCAACTATCCCAGATGCTAATTGACCCTGAAGGTCGCTACTTAATTTTAGTATGCTCCATCAACAAAGTCTTTTATACCCTTTCCAACATTTATGCACCGAACTCCAACCAAAAGAAATTCCTCCATAAGGTTCTACGTCTAATCAAGCAGATAAAAAAAGGACACCTAATCCTATGTGGGGATTTCAATATTGCTCCTGATGTCGCCATGGACACTACGTCTCCGGCGAAGAGGCGTATATCGCCACTGAAAAATCTTTTGTCCTCACAGGAACTATTTGATGTATGGCGATGGCACCACGGCTCAGAAAAGGACTATACCTACTATTCTCACGTGCATAATTCGTATTCGCGAATTGATCTATTTGTCACAGACAAGTGGCTCCTTCAGAATATATGCAAATCTGAAATCCACGCCACAACATGGTCAGACCACGCCCCAATATCTATTACTATCTCAGATTCCACTCCACAACGCAACACATTCCTGTGGCGAGCAAACAATTTTATACTACAAAATGAAAAATACACAACAGAAATCTCCAACCTTCTCACTGAATTTTTTTCTATAAACAAAGGCACAGTGTCTGACCATGGGGTGGTATGGAGTGCCCACAAGGCCTATATTAGAGGTATGTTAATTAAAATGAGCTCCCTTCACAAAAAAAAGAGGACGCAGCGTTTAGATGAACTAACAACCCAAATCACCTCCCTAGAACAACAACATAAAGCCAACCCCCAACCCCCACAAACCATCCAATTATTGAATCTACGGCAAGAACTGAAAACCTTGCTCTTCCACTCATTTGAATACCTCCAGCGTAAGTTAAAAGCCACTTCCTACGCCACCTCCAACAAGGCAGGTAAAAATCTAGCTTTGAAACTCAGAGGCAGAAGACTCAAGTCTAAAATTTCTCAGATTATCCACCCCCACACGAATATCCCCCAGTCCAATCCTCAGGAAATAGCTAACGCTTTCAGCGATTACTATAGCGACCTTTACAACTTAAAACGCGATGCTAACACACCGCAACCAACATCAGCCGAGATCAATCATTTTCTCCAATCTATTCAATTACCCACCCTAACAGGCACTCAACTAGATAATTTAAATAAGCCCTTTACAGAACAGGAAGTTCAGACATCAATTGATTCCCTGCCTAATGGGAAAGCCCCAGGTCCTGACGGCCTAACAGCCGAATACTACAAACAGTATTCCCCACAGATAGTCCCACATATTACTGAGCTATTTAACAACGCTGCCTCCTCTTCCAATTTTCCGAATGATTACTTGAATGCACTAATAGTTACGATTCCCAAACCAGGGAAAGACCCAGACTCCCCCAAAAACTTTAGACCAATATCCCTACTCAACCTTGACCTGAAAATTTACGCTAAGACAATCGCCACACGCCTTTTAGATATTATACCCACCCTCATACATAGAGACCAGACAGGATTCACCAAAGGCAGACAGGCACCAGATGCCACCAGAAGAATGATCAACCTGATTCACCATGCAGAATCCACCGGAACGCCTTCTCTGCTCTTGTCCTTGGATGCAGAGAAGGCGTTCGACAGGGTTCACTGGACCTACCTAGAATTGGCCCTTCAGAAATTTGGTTTCAGAGACCACATCCTTAGAGCCATACTAGCTATGTATACCACCCCTTCGGCCCAAGTATTCACGGAAGGTATGCTTTCAAAACCATTCCCAATCACAAATGGAACGCGTCAAGGATGCCCCCTGTCCCCACTCATCTTCAATTTATTAATGGAACCTCTAGCGCAGCACATTAGATCCAACACTACAATATCCGGAATACAAATAGGTCCCGTCACCCATAAAATTAGTCTCTTCGCGGACGATGTTATCTTAATACTCACTAATCCCACAACATCACTAGCAGAAGTACAATCCACATTAAACTGGTTCAGTAAAGTATCGTACTATAAATTAAACACATCCAAATCCTCCATTCTAGACATCAATATAGATGCCACCACTAAGAACTTACTCCAGGCACAATACTCCTTCACATGGGCAGACAAAGAAATCACATACCTGGGAATCCAACTCCCGAAAACGACAAAGAATTTATACTCATCTAACTTTCTCCCACTCCTTCACAAAATCACAACTGATTCACAACAAATCACAAAGCACGAGCTCTCATGGTCGGGGAGAC
Source organism: Lithobates clamitans (assembly GCA_037952925.1). Classification (NCBI taxonomy): domain Eukaryota; kingdom Metazoa; phylum Chordata; class Amphibia; order Anura; family Ranidae; genus Lithobates; species Lithobates clamitans. The sequence continues at coordinate 743,232 of JBBGZY010001275.1, forward strand.
TAGCAGCCTTCAAGATGACATGTCTACCTCAATTATTATACTACTTCCGAACACTACCAATCCCCATTCCCGCCTCGTTCTTTAAGTCTCTCCAATCACTCTTTACCAAGTTTCTTTGGAACGGGAAAAAGCCCAGATGCGCACACGCCAAACTAATTAAACACAGACTAGCGGGAGGCACAGGATCCATAGATTTTAGAGACTACTACCTAGCGGCCATACTCGCGCAACTCCCAGAGTGGTTCCAACCCACAACTCAATCTCTATGGGCCCAGATAGAAAATTCCTCACTAGTACGCCCAAACCTAAAAAACTGGTTAATGAGTACCCCTCTGGGCTCTTATGTCTCACCCTCCATCTCCCCGACAATGAAGGCCTCAGTCTATGCCTGGAAAAAAATGCTCGCCCTCTCAGAATGCACCCCCCCCAACACACGCCTCCATATTCCCCTGGAGTCACTACATCACTTATCACCTGACCTCAGACTCTCCAACTGGTCCATCAATGGAATACACTCGATACACCTCCTACTACAAGGAAACCAAATTAAATCCTTCTCCCAACTACAAACAGAATACAATCTGCCAGACGGGGAAAGATTTACATTCCTTCGTATACATCACTGCCTAAGTAAACTTCCTCGCCCCCATTACAACATCCCTCAAAAATCCTGGCAATTCCTCACAAACCCCACTCCAAAGCCCAAAGGTATATCCTTCTTCTACACCCTGCTACAAGGGAAAAGATCCTTTACTAAGTTGATCCCCCATTACCAATGGGAAAAAGATCTTAGCAGTACCTTCTCTGACGCACAATGGCAACTGGCTCTCAAGTCCACTTACAAAGTAACCCAATGTTCATCACTCTGGGAACTCACCCAAAAAATCTCGCTCCGCTGGTACTTAACCCCAGTAAAGTTAGCTACCTTCCACTCCCACACTCCCATGACTTGCTGGAGATGCAAAGCATCTAGAGGAGACATGATTCATATTTTCTGGACATGCCCCCTCATCCGAAAATTCTGGTTAGACACGTTTGCTCTGATAGCCAACATTACAAAGTGCCCTATCCCACCCTCACCAGAATTGGCGCTTCTAAATTTAACCATAGAAAACATACCTGGACCTCTCAGACACACAATAACTCATATTCTCTTGGCTTCCAGACTCAATATAACACGGAACTGGAAGTCAGATATACCACCAAACATAACACAAACCATTGACCTGGTAGCACTACACTTCAGCTACGAAATGATGGTGGCCACCAGCAATGGTCGAGTCACACAAGCCAGTAAACAATGGTCTCCCTGGACTAACTGGACTAATGCTGCACCCCAAACCCAGACTCCCAAAACTCAACCCTAGACCTTCTTGACCGAGCAATCTGTTTACCATATCTTAGACATGCGAGTTACATCTCGACTACTATAGAAATTTAACACCTTATCACAACTGGAAACTCTCTGTACCTAACAAAGTTCACGTGGGAGCCGCTCTCCCCTTGCAACACAAAGAGATCCCAAGCGGGGTGTTGCGAGGGGAGAAGAGGCCCTAACTGCAAAGTATTGCAACCATACTACAGCGAAATAATATACCCATGACCATCTGAGCGCGATCAAACCAATGACAAACTGCTGACTTTTATGTATAATGCCTGTTTGCAAATTTTTGTTGTTTTATTTCTAGTTATACTCTACGTCGTTGCACGACGTACAATCTCTCAATTGTACTCTGTATTTCTCTGCAAAAACCAATAAAATAATTTGAAAGAAAAAGTACGGAAGGCTTTGGTCCTTTTTTGAGGGACATTTATTCCCTGAACATTCAGGGAAAGTATATTCAGTGGTGCCATGGCAACAGATCAAATAGTTTTGACTTACTTTTTGTTATGCAGAGCTGACTGCGCAGATCAACCTGTGTGGACTGAAGAGATGACTAGATAGAAAAGAAACCAGTGAATTCTGGAGTAAAGAGTAAACAAAAAACATATGAGATTAGATGATACATTGTATAAATTATTTTTTGCAAGTAATCACAATTTACCCGTGAAAGAGAGTAAATATCTCTCTCAGGGGAATAAGTGCCTTCGTCACAATCCCACATAATATGGTTGGGAGAATGAGGAGGGCTAATGGGGGTACACGGATCTTCCGCTTACAGGAGAGAAGTGTTATGTCAAAAGACATCAAAATGATGTTTCATTAATTGGAGTGCAGAATATAGTTTTTGTTGAAATTATTTATTCCAGGGTGGTTGTATATGGTTAGTCTTGCCCTAGGCTAAATAATTCAGTTAGAAAGGTACTGTTAATAACTTTGGTATTGATGAAGATAGTTTGAATTATTTTGGGATTTTAACCCTTTTAGAGTAAACAATTACATATTTTATTCATATGTAACTGTTTAGATATGTTAACTCATAAAATTGAGGTTGTATTGCTTCAGATTAGAATAAACAAAAACATAATTCTAGGAACTAGTTAAGTGTTCTTGCATAGCAAGACCACTTACTGTTATCTCACATATATATTATTCTTATTATTATAGCCAAATTTACCACCCTAACTCCTCCCACAGTTTTTACACTACATAGACAAGTAATATACCGAAACGTGCGGATTGTTCCCGAATGGTGTGCTATTACTTTGTGGAACGTTTCGCCGAATGGTTCACGAAATATCGTCGTTTTTGCGGCGAAATTGGTCCCATAGGAATGAATGGGGAAACTAGAGTGGGAGATGACAAAAGCTGGAAAATCAGAACATGATTTCTAAACTGCCGCCACTCCCTCATTTTCAAGCCCACCTACACAAATCTTATATCAAAACGTTCAGCTATCCCTGCTGCCACTAAACATGTCCACGGCTAAGCCATAGTCCTGATAGTTTTAACAATATGACCATTTGTTTGCAACTCACGCCGTCCATTGACATTCATTGAAACTACACTCTAGCCCCCTCCAAATTTGAAGGGCAATTTCTAAACTGCGACTGTGCCTTCATTTTTAATATTTCAGAGACATACTATACATCAAAATCTAGGTCTGGGTCTTGTGATTCTCACAATATAAAGATCTTCGCTGTAGGATGTATAGTTTTTAAAATACGGCCATTTGTTTAGAGGTCATTTCAGGAAATTTTAGCCATTAATCAGAGTGTACTGTTAGTGTTTGTTTTGTTGCCATGGTTACCAAAGCTTCTGTTATACACAGGGGGGAAGGTGGCTGGAGCATCTCAGCTGATTACAGAGCCCGGGGGAGGGGACAGACACACCATGTACTGATTTATAATAGAGGAATATGATGGGGCAGTTTTGATAGGGCAATTCTGATGGGGCAGTTTTGATGAAGCAGTATTTGGGAAGCATAAACAGGGCATGAGCGTTGCTAGGAAACAGTGGTTGTAAACACAAGATGCTGAGACACTCCAAATGCATGTGACTTCATCTGCTAGACTTGATAATGCTTGTAGACTCCTCCCACAGTTTTCACACTACAGAGACAAATAATATACCGAAACGAGCGGATTGCTCCCGATTGGTGTGTTATTACTTTGTGGAATGTTTTGCCGAATGGTCCACGAAATGACGTTTTTGCGGCGAAATTGGTCCCATAGGAATGAATGGCGAAATGTTCAAAACTAGAGTGGGAAGTGACAAAAGCTGACAACCCCATGATCAGCCAAAACATTATGACCACCCCATGATCAGCCAAAACATTATGACCGCCCCATGTAAAAAAAAAAATATTTTTGAAAAAAAAAAAAAATTTTTGAAAAAAGTAAAAAAAAATTTTTGAAAAAAGTAAAAAAATAATTTTTGAAAAAAAAAATATTTTTGAAAAAAAAAATATTTTTGAAAAAAAAAAAAATATTTTTGAAAAAAAATTTCTTTTAAAAAAAAAATTATTTTTGAAAAAAAAAAAAATATTTTTGAAAAAAAAAAATATTTTTGAAAAAAAATTTCTTTTAAAAAAAAAATTATTTTTGAAAAAAATATATATTTGAAAAAAAAAATATTTTTGAAAAAAAAAAATTATTTTTGAAAAAAAAATTACTTTAAAAAAAATAATAATTTCGAAAAAAAAATTATTTTTGAAATAAAAAAATTCATTTTTGAAAAAAAAAATTACCTTTGAAAAAAAAAATTACTTTTGAAAAAAAAAATCATTTTTGAAGAAAAAAAAATCATTTTTGATTAAAAAAAATTCATTTTTGAAAAAAAAAATTACTTTTGAAAAAAATGTTCAGCTCTTTCAGCGAATGATGGAACTTTTTTACTACTATTTATACTTTTTAAAATATTAAGCTTTTTAACACTTTTCACAGTTACTCAAGCCACTCCACCCCACCCAGTTACTCCGCCCACTCCAGTTGTAGAGGCAAGAACACTTTCACAATTTCCCCAGAAATTGTAGCTTTTCTAGTTAGGTAATAATATATTTGTTTTAAGAAAAGAAAGAAAATTTCTGGTATCACTCCTATTGTTAGAAAAATATGATCTATTCTGGTGAAGGTTTGATGAGGGTGCGAGAAATAAGTGAATTTCTTTTTCATTGGGTTACTTTCTCTCCACGAATCTACCAGATTGTATTTGGAAAGAAGTTGAGAAAAAGGTCATCTAGAGGTTATTTTGGATAGTGTAAAAGGTGATTTATCTAGAAATGGGAGGAGGACCTGGTTCGAATCCCCACACATTATCACTTCCTATTTTGTGTGTATTAATCACTTGTAATATATGTGAGAGGAATGGTGTAGGTTGTTTGTTAGGAGCGTAGTAGGAAATCACCGTGATTGCTGTATCCATTATATAACCCATGAGTATCAGGTATCTACCTTCTGGGTCTTTAATTTCTGATGATAAGGTGAATGGTGTGGATCGGTGAAATGCAATTAGAGTTCCCCTTTGCTTGGTACAGGCAGAAGCCGTGTAAATTTGTTGATAAAAAGGAGAAATATATTTTGGAGTAGAATCTTTGGTGAAGTGTGTTTCTTGGAGGCATACTATGTGAGCCTTCTTGTTATGAAAAGTACGGAAGGCTTTGGTCCTTTTTTGAGGGACATTTATTCCCTGAACATTCAGGGAAAGTATATTCAGTGGTGCCATGGCAACAGATCAAATAGTTTTGACTTACTTTTTGTTATGCAGAGCTGACTGCGCAGATCAACCTGTGTGGACTGAAGAGATGACTAGATAGAAAAGAAACCAGTGAATTCTGGAGTAAAGAGTAAACAAAAAACATATGAGATTAGATGATACATTGTATAAATTATTTTCATAGGAATGAATGGCGAAATGTTCAAAACTAGAGTGGGAAGTGACAAAAGCTGACAACCCCATGATCAGCCAAAACATTATGACCACCCCATGATCAGCCAAAACATTATGACCGCCCCATGTAAAAAAAAAAATATTTTTGAAAAAAAAAAAAATTTTGAAAAAAGTAAAAAAATAATTTTTGGAAAAAAAAAATCATTTTTGAAAAAAAAAAAAAATATTTTTGAAAAAAAAAATATTTTTGAAAAAAAAAAAATTTTTGAAAAAAAAAATATTTTTGAAAAAAAATTTCTTTTAAAAAAAAAATTATTTTTGAAAAAAAAAAATATTTTTGAAAAAAAAAAATATTTTTGAAAAAAAATTTCTTTTAAAAAAAAAATTATTTTTGAAAAAAATATATATTTGAAAAAAAAAATATTTTTGAAAAAAAAAAATTATTTTTGAAAAAAAAATTACTTTAAAAAAAATAATAATTTCGAAAAAAAAATTATTTTTGAAATAAAAAAATTATTTTTGAAAAAAAAAAATATTTTTGAAAAAAAAAAATATTTTTGAAAAAAAATTTCTTTTAAAAAAAAAATTATTTTTGAAAAAAATATATATTTGAAAAAAAAATATTTTTGAAAAAAAAAAATTATTTTTGAAAAAAAAATTACTTTAAAAAAAATAATAATTTCGAAAAAAAAATTATTTTTGAAATAAAAAAATTCATTTTTGAAAAAAAAAATTACCTTTGAAAAAAAAAATTACTTTTGAAAAAAAAAATCATTTTTGAAGAAAAAAAAATCATTTTTGATTAAAAAAAATTCATTTTTGAAAAAAAAAATTACTTTTGAAAAAAATGTTCAGCTCTTTCAGCGAATGATGGAACTTTTTTACTACTATTTATACTTTTTAAAATATTAAGCTTTTTAACACTTTTCACAGTTACTCAAGCCACTCCACCCCACCCAATTACTCCGCCCACTCCAGTTGTAGAGGCAAGAACACTTTCACAATTTCCCCAGAAATTGTAGCTTTTCTAGTTAGGTAATAATATATTTGTTTTAAGAAAAGAAAGAAAAAGCTTCCATTACTTCTGGATTATTGAACATATTTGTCCTAAAAAGTAATAAATCTATTGTTATTACCTGATAATATATAACTGAATAAGAATTTCCTTATTTCACTTATATATTCTAAGGCTATATGAATCAGAAGTAATAAGAAATATAACTGGAATGTAACATGATCCCACACAGTGTGTGACTATCAGAATGCAGTTACATTCAGTTATAAATACAGGTTTTTTATAGAGAACCATCTCTTAGTATAATAAATGAAGAGATATCAGGAATTAGGATGTCAGTCCATTGAATCTTCTTGGTCCATGGATGATGTGGCATAACGGCCTCTTTTGTGAGAATGATGATTTCCATTTTGTTCTGAAATTTTCTGAGTGCTGCCTGAAGGTGAAGATGATGTCATTCTTCTGCGTGTGGGAGAGTTGCTGCTTGTGGGTTCTGTCAGATTTAATTTTAAAAGGGTTTGTTGTAATTCATCTGCTGATCTGCTTCTGTAAATTGTACCTTGGTAGTTAAATCTGACTGAAAAGGGGAAGCCCCATTGATACATAATGTTGTGGCGTTGCAGTTCCATTAGTTGGGGTTTCATGGATCGTCTTTTAGTAATAGTAAGTTGGGATAGGTCAGCAAAAATTTGATAATTGTGTCCTTGAAAATTAAGTTCCTTTTTTTCTCTTGCAGCAATTAGTATTTGTTCTTTCGTTCTGTAATAATGAAATTTTGTGATTATATCACGTGGGGGTCCATCTTTCTTTTTGGCTGTGAGGGCTCTGTGTACTCTGTCCAGTTCTAAACGTTCAATAGGGATATCTGGCTTTAGTTCTTGTAATAGAGCAGTAATAGTAGATTGCATGTCTGTCACAGTTTCAGGTATTCCCCTTATGCGCAAGTTTGAACGTCTGGCTCTATTTTCGTAATCTTCGAGCTTAGTTTGAAGTATTAAATTCTCTTCTTTTAATTGTTCCAATTCTGTTATATTTACTTGGGTTGTAATTTCAATTTCATCCATTTTTATTTCTAAGGCTGCGGTGCGGTTTCCCAGCTCTCTTATTTCTTTGGTTAGGCTTTTTGTTATTTGGTCTGAGGTTTGTTTTAAAGCCTTATGAAGCATCTTTTCAAATTGTAATAATATTACTGGGGATGCTGAGGAGTCTTGTGGAGAAGTTTGTGAGAGGATTTGTTCTGTATCTGACTCAAATGGAGAGTCTTGCTGTGACATTTTCTGTCTGTGAGAGCGCCCTGATGCTGTATCTTGTGAGGTGACTGGAGCTGCTTCAGCTGCAGTGAGTGCCTGTGAGCTCTTTGTGAGGTGATTTTTATTTCTGCCACGGTTTACTCCCAGTACCATATTTCCTGCCCAAACTTTCACAGTTTGTTCCCTGGGGCAAAAAGGTTCAAATGGATACCTTTTGAGCCTGCAGGCTCCGCTTTGTCCTTCTCTTCTCTCCTCGGTGGTGCGGAGCTCTAACAATGCATGTCTGCTCCGCCCATCTCCCTCCTTTATATATTTATTTTACCAGCACGGAGGCACTTTATACATTTCATCACATATGTGGATTATGAGGTTTGTGATGCTGTGATCACACGCTCTATGGTAAAAAGACTTTGTTTGCAGGTCAACACATTTTTAATTTTTTTAGTGTCGTTGCATCAAGGCACTCAAGCCAACATCCAGATAGCGCAGCATTTCCCCTATAAATGAGGTTAACTTTGCCACACTTCCAAGAAAGAGCAAAAGTAAACTTGCCAGCCATAAAAAAAGACATAGAAAATGCACTGTGTTGTCAAAAGTATTGGGACACCTGCTTTTACACGCACATGAACTTTAATGGCATCCCAGTCTTAGTCCGTAGGGTTCAATATTGAGTTGGCCCATCCTTACATAACTGCTTCAACTCTCCTGGAAAAGCTGTCCACAAGGTTTAGGAGTGTGTGTATGGGAATGTTTTACCATTCTTCCAGAAGCGCATTTGTGAGATCAGGCACTGATGTTGGACTCGAAGGCCTGGCTCGCAGTCTTCACTCTAATTCATCCCAATGATGTTTTAGCGGGTTGAGGTCAGGACTCTGTGCAGGCAAGTCAAGTTCCTCCACCCCAAACTCACTCATCCATGTCTTTATGGACCTTGCTTTGTGCACTGGTCCAAATCATTTGGTGGAGAGGGATTATGGTGTGGGGTTGATTTTCAGGGGTTGGGCTCAGTCCCTTAGTTCCAGTAAAGGGAACTCCTAAGGTGTCAGCATACCCAGACATTTTGGACAATTTCATACTTCCAATGTTGTGGGAATAGTTTGGGGATGGCCCCTTCCTGTTCCAACTTGACTGCACACCAGTGCACAAAACAAGGTCCATAAAGACATGGATGAGTGAGTTAGGGGTGGAGGAATTTGACTAGCCTGCACAGAGTGCTGACCTCAACCCAATAGAACACCTTTGGGATGAAAAGCTGTTAAAGTTGCAATACTGAAAACTACAGACTAAGACGCCATTAAAGTTCATGTGAAAGGCAGGTGTCCCAATACTTTTGACAATATAGCGTATATTTCTGTGAAACTTCAGTTACTTCCAGAATTGCCTTCTTAAAAAAAAAATTAAAATAACATTTTACCATCTTACACTTTAGATAAACTTGCATAGAAATAATGGTGTGGCTTTGCGCAGTCTTTCATTTTTGTAATCAATAAAATGTAATAAATTTGCTATTTGAAAAAAAACCTTAGTTAGACTTACAGGTAACGGTATTTCTATGAGTCTTTCAGGAAAGCACCTGGAGAGAGCGCAGTTCCACCCACTTTCCCAGGAAACACTGCAGTCAGTTTTCTTTAAAGACCGGACGCTTCGACCATGGCCTCAGTTGTTCATAGAGTACCTCCAGCCATGCTGAAATTAGATAAGCAGAACATAGCAATAACACCACATTTCATAATACCATTAGGGCGGGTCATCGGCGCTGTCCTGAAAGACTCGTAGAAATACCGTTACCGGTGAGTCTAACTAAGGTTTTCTCCCTTCGTCTTTTAGGACAGCACCTGGAGATGATAAGAGAGTACTTACTCTAGGGTGGGACCACCGCCTGCAAGACTTTCCTGCCGAACGATTGTTCCGATGCTGATAGCAAGTGCAACCTGTAGTGGCGGGTGAAGGTGGAGAAACTTGTCCACGTGGCCGCTTTACAGATCCAACCCGGAGAAGCCCCTGCTCTTTGCGCCCAGGACGTTGCTACTGCCCGTGTTGAGTGGGCCACTACCCCTGTCGGTGGATCTGCCCCTGAAGCTCTATAGGCTTCACTGATGGCCATTCGCAGCCATCTACCTATAGTGTTTTTAGAAGCACTATACCCTTTACGTGGTCCTGAGAACAGAATAAAGAGTGAATTTGATTTTCTGAATTCTCTCGTGATTTCTAGATAGTGTAGTAAACACCTTCTCACGTCCAGGCTATGGAAAGACTTCTCCTTAGAGCTGGATGGTGTAGGACAAAAGGTAGGGAGAATTATTTCCTATGCCCTATGAAACGCTGTCGGAACTTTTGGCAGAAAACTCGGGTCAGTTTTTAGCACTAACCTGTCTGGAAATATATAACAGAAAGGTTCTACTAAAGACAGGGCTTGTAACTCGCTTACCCTTCTAGCTGATGTAACTGCCATTAAAAGAACTAGTTTGAGCAACCATAATTTGATTGTCACTTCCTCTGGCGATTCAAAGGGAGTTTTGATCAAACCTTGTGAAACCAATGATAGGTCCCATTTTGGAAAAAACTTAAAAGGTATTGGCCTAGCTCTAGCCAATGCCTTAAAAAATCTGATAATAAGCAGCTCCTGAGATAGCGGTCTCTCAAGAAAAACCGATAAAGTGGCTACTTGGACCTTCAGGGTACTAGCCGCCAACCCCATCTCCATTCCCTCATGGAGGAATTCTAAAACCGAATGGATTTCTTGTGGTGAGAACTTTTTAGTTGTGCACCAGGAATTAAAACGCTTCCACGTCTTAAAATAAATTGCTCTAGTAACCTTTTTTCAGCTACTTAAAAGGGTTGAGACCAGTTTGTCTGACAAGCCTTTTCTTTTTAGGATCTGCTCCTCAGTAACCACCCTGTCAGTCTGAGGTGCTCGATATTCGGATGTTGAAGGGCTCCCTGGGTTAGGAGATTTCTCCATAGTGGAAGAACCCAGTGAGGTTCCACTGCCATCCTCTGCATAGTTTCAAACCAAGCCCTTTTGGGCCAAAAAGGAGCCACTAGAATCATACTCGTGGCCTCTTTTTGTAGTTTCTTTAATACCAAAGGGATCATTTGAAAGGGGGGAAAGGCGTAGCACAATTGGAAGTTCCACGGTTGTGCTAGCGCATCCAATCCTCTCGCTTGATCTTGCCTGTTTAGTGAAAAATAGGCCTTCACATTTGTATTGTTCTGGGATGCGATGTGAACAGATCTATTTGGGGAGCTCCCCATTTTTCTATTAACCTTTGGAATACCTCTGAGTTCAGACTCCACTCTGATTCTAGTATCCTTTCTCTGCTCAGAAAGTCTGCTACTAGTTTCAGGTCTCCCTTTAGGTGCACCGCTGTTAGGGACCTCAAATTGCTTTCTGCCCAGGACATAATCTAAAGGGCCGAGGATAGCAACACCTTGCTTCTCGTGCCTCCTTGCCTTGTTATATAGGCCACTGCTGTGGCATTGTCCGACAACACTTGGACATGGTGACCCTGGACTAGTTTCTTGAAGGCCCATAGTCCTAGAAGAATAGCCCGTAGTTCCCTCCAATTGGAGGATCTCCTGGCCTCCTTGTTTGTCCAATTCCCTTGAGCCATCTGTCCTTCCAGGTGGGCGCCCCAACCACAAGAACTTGCATCCGTTGTTAACCTCCTCTCTACGGGAAAACACCGAAGTAGGCCCCTGTCCTGGTTTGAGCGACTCCTCCACCACCAGAGCTTCCTTTGAACTTGAGGGGGCATTCTGATCAATTTTTCCAGGGACTCTCCATAGGACCAATTTCTCAGAATTGCCTGCTGGACATCCCTTGCATGGAGACGTGCCCATTGTACTGCTGGTAGTGATGCAGTGAGAAGTCCCAAGACTGACATAGCTGCCATGATAGAAATTGGCAGGTTTGCCTGGGTCTTTTTTACGGTATTTTGAACCTTCTCTATCTTTTCCTCCAGGAGAAAAATTCTCTCCTGTATGGAATCGATGGTATATCCCAGAAATGTTATTGTCTGAGACGGAATCATGTTTGATCTCTCTTTGTTTATTATCCAGCCGAGATCCTCCAAGTGTCTCTTTGTCCTTTACAGATCCTTCACTAATAGATCCCTTGTTTTGGAAAATATTAGAAGGTCGTCTAAATATAGGACAATCGATATTCCCTCTACTCTGAGGGGGGCTAAGGCCTCTGCTACGATCTTCGTGAATATCCTTGGAGAGGAGGACAGCCTGAAAGGAAGAGTTCTGAACTGAAGATGAAGGATAGAGTCTCCCATCTTGACCGCAAACCTTGTGTTTTTGCAATGCTGGTGCTATAGGCACATGGAGATACGCATCCCTCAGATATATGGATGCCATGAAACAGCTTGGGGTCAGGAGACCCTTTACTGAAAAAATTGTGTCCATTCTGAATTTCTTGTACCTGATTGATCTGTTTAGTATCTTCAGGTTCAGAATCAATCTGAATTTGCCTGAAGCCTTCTTTACAAGAAATATGTGTGAATAGCACCCCTGGCCTTCTTCTTTGGGGGAACATTTATGATCACCCTCTGTTAAATCAATTCCTGTAGGATTGATGTCATTGCCACAGATTTCTCTAGGTCTCGGGGAGCCTGGGTTTCGTAAAAACGAACAGGTGGGGGTTGAGAGAATTCCAGTCTGTAACCCTCCATTATTGTTTTGAGGATAAACGGACTGGCTTTTATCGTCTTCCACTGGGGAAAGAAGGTTTGTAACCTTGCTCCCACAGTCATAGGACAGTCACTGGATTTTTGTATTTGGGGTAGGGGGGCGAAATAGCACTCCTGACTTGCCCCTCCCTCTCTGAGACCTCCAGGGTTTTTTGTAACCTGTCTCTTTCGTGTCCGGGGTTTTTTCGAAAAGCACAACATTTTTTATTGCCCTGAGGGATCACCTTTTTCTTTACTGGGAAGGCCTTTTTCTTATCAGTTATTCTGTCAAGTATGGCTTCGAGATCCGGGCCAAAAACCAAATCTCCTTCAAAGGGTAGACCGCATTGTTTGGTTTTTGAGGCTGTATCCCCAGTCCATGTCTTAAAGCATTAAGCGCTACCAGCTGAGTCTATCAAAGCTGAGGATCTGGCTGACATTCTTACATATTCAGCGGATGCATCTGCCATGTACCCCACTGCTTTCAGTAGTACAGGCAGTGTATCCAACAGGTCCTTACGGGGAGTTCCTGCCTCGATATGGGCTTTCAGCTGTTCCAGCGAATGCTCCAAGTTCCTGGCTACCACAGTTGGTTTGTTCCAGACTTGAAAGCTATCCTCTTCAAAAGGAAACCTCCGTTTGAGGGATTTGGAAAAGAAAGGGGCCCTCTCTGGGTCCTCTGTGATGTTTAGAGTTGTGTGGATAGTCTTCAAAAGATCATCCACCTCTTCTAAGGATAATTTATACCGAGAAGAAGAAGAAGTTTCTTTCTCCTTATCCGCTTCTTCCTCAGAGTCTGGGGAAACACTTCGCTCTTCATCCTCTGTGCCACTGCCCCTTCTGGATGCAGAAACAGATGAATGAAAACGGGGTACTGTGCTGCCACTTGCAGTTTATCCAGATAGGACCGGAACGTCTCAAATGTGTCCACCAGTTCCTTCCGGAAGGAACTTAATAATTCTCCTTGCTAAGTCGCAGGTGTAGCAGGAGTGGTTTCCTCCTTAACTAAATTTGCTATGCAGGACCTGCATAACACCTTGGTACAGGATTCTCTATCTACATTTTTACATGATGGACATTTCCTTTTAGGAGGGGAGTAATGTTTGGTCTTTTCTTTAACTTTCTGAAATACACCAAAAAATAACCATTTCCTCAATTTAACATTGTATCTCAATCATAGAAAAAAAAAACATAGCATGCTGCCAAATAGAGGAGCTAATCTCCCCACAGATTCACTTTTCAAATAGATAATCATACATTCTTCCTGATTACAGGACACAGGAAGAATGTTGCAGGCTCCCAAATTCCCCATATAATTAAGGAAGGGAAAAAATACATGGCCCATAGAGTAAAAGACAGAGACCACTGTCCCTGCTTACCTGGGCCTGGCTGACTTGAGTGGCTCCTGCTACTGCCACCGCCGTTTGTTCCTCCACCATCACTGCGAGGTCTACAGTGGCGTTTGCATGCTTTTATGTTTGAATTTCCCAGTCCGTTACGATGGTCGGAAATGACGTCAGCCGAAAGAGACCGCCCCCTCTTCCTGGGTTCCAGCGGCCGGAACCGGAAGCAGCGTCACGCCGCCGGAAGTACCGCCCCCGGCCGGAATGACGCGCTCACCATCGGAACCCAGAAGGCATGAGACTTTGGGGATGGAGGAGACGCTGAATACCTGCCATTCCTCCTTAGCCTGTGCCGCCGGTCTATAGGAGCGGGGACCTCCAGCAGCCTGACTCTCACCGAGTATGAAGAGGAGGAGACGCCGCAGCATCCACCTCACGTAAGGGAGGAAGCTAGGCTGGCCTGTGAAGATCAACATACCGGTATGCCCCATACTCTCACCACCTGGAGAAAGCATAGCATACCCCTGGTTCCCTGCAGCGCTTCCACCATGGCGGAGGAAACACTACAACTGAGGCCATGGTGGAAGCGTCTGGTCTTTAAAGAAAACTGACTGCAGTGTTTCCTGGGAAAGTGGGTGGAGCTGCGCTCTCTCCAAGTGCTGTCCTGAAAGACGAAGGGCGAAAAGTATTTTTAATTATTTAGTCAAGATCAGATCCTTTATTGCACTCTTATTCTCAGTCCGTTAGCATTATACTAAAGATTAACGACATGAAAACTTGAGAGACGTCTCTCACTTTTTTTGAAATATATTGTCAATAAAAAGGTATTGTCATAATAACCAGCTATATAACTGCTTCCATTTTAAGCTTGAAAATGACAACATGAAACCTTGCTGTTTATCAAAAGTATTTTTTTTAGAAAAATGTAAGGAATCATATGAGTAGTACAAGAGTTTTATCAACAAACAGAAAATGATTCACCCTAGGTGCATACTCGTTTGCGTTTTGTGCGGCCGCATATGCGTGGACACTGCAGCCTATTCAAATGAATAAGCTGCCGTGCCTGCGTTTCTGCAAAAAATAGTTGCATGCACCTTTTCAAAGACGCAGCCTCAGGGAAATCGCATGGTCTTTTTGGCCATGCAATTTCCCTTTGGTTTCCGCACACGCAGTGTGATTTTACATGCATAGGGGTACCATTCAGAACGGATGGCAACCCTGCGTGTTTCTGCAGAGCAGTGCTTTTTCAATGCAGGTGGTTGCGAGTGCGGAAATCACTGCAATACCCGCAGCCACACGCAGTGATGTGAACGTAGGATCAAAGCATATTTGGTTCAAGAATCAATTTTTAGTGATAAAGTAGGTAACTGGAAGATGATCAGAAACAGTAAAATAGCAGAAAATTATTGCTTAATTGCTTGTTAGATTAAAGGAATAATTAGGTCAATTATATCTTATAGGTTGCCTGAAGATATGCAGGCAACAATATTTGAGAGATAAGCACAATTCTTACCAAGACATTCAAAGACAATTACAGAGCTGAAACTTGTTTTTAGGAAGGTGGGGATTAAAAACCTGCAGTCTGTTTGCTCAAACATTGGTTAATATTTTACACTGTAAAAATTGTTCTTTAGAATAATTTCATTTAAATTAATAGGATTCAAAATACAAGACCAATGCCTTCTTCACGCAATATAACTCTTGCATTTTTAATATTATGTCAACAATTTCAGTTTAAAAAAAAACAAAAAAAAAGTATTTGGGCAAGATTAAGATACTTTTGTAATCTTCTTACACCGACTCACATGTGATGCATCCCTCTAAACATGTACTTTTGTTCGGAGTTCATTAGCTCTGTATACTACTAAAAATGAATAGTATAAAAACATGAATGCTTCTACTTACTTTTCAGAAATCTCTCCTTTCAATTAAGTGTCCTTTCTTTCTCTCAAAAACTGGGAAAAATGTATTAGCTTCAAATGTTATATGAAAAGTTGCATAACTCCAGTTACTTATTAGCCCAGATTAGTGGGCCCCCTATGTGCTCAGAATGTTCTGTGAACACTTGCTGTTTATATATGTCTTTTTTTTTTTTGCATTATCATCATCCGCCTGACCTCATGAACCGCAGATAGAACAAACATCAAATGTTGAACCTTTTGTTTCATATTATCTCGGCATGATGCACAAAAACAAAATAAACAGAGTTGTTTCACAAGAGTGAAAATGTGTCTTCTTGTCTATTAAGCAATTTCTTACACAACACTTGTTTCTGGTGTTTACTACAGTTTTATAACACAAGTACAGTTATGCACAATGAACATTTAATAAAAGTAAATATGTCAAGCCAAATCACAATTACAGTGGGGAAAATAATTATTTGTTCCCCTGCAGATTTTGTAAGTTGGCCTACTTACAAAGAAAAGAAGGGTCTATAATTTTTATCATAGGTGTATTTTAAATGATAGAAACAGAATATCAACCAAAAATCCAGAAAAAAAACACATAAAACAAATGCTATAAATTAAGTTGCAGTTCAGTGAGTAAAATAGGTATTTAATCCCCAAGCAAAACATGACTTAGTACTTGGTGGAGAAACCCTTGTTGGCAAGCACAGAGGTAAGACGTTTCTTGTAGTTGGTGAACAGGTTTGCACACATCTCAGGAGATATTTTGGTCCACTCTTCTTTACAGATCTTCTCTAAATCCTTAAAGTTTCTTGGCTGACGCTTGGCAACTCAAAGTTTCAGCTCCCTCCATAAATTTTCTATAGATTTAAGGTCTGGAGACTGACTAGGCCACTCCTGACTAGACCTTAATGTGATTTTTCTTGAGCCACCCCTTCATTTCCTTGGCGGTATGATTTGGGTCATTGTAATGCTGGAAGACCCATCCACGACCCATCTTGAATGTTGTGGCCGAGGGAAGAAGGTTCTCATCCAAGATTTTACAATACATGGCTCCATCCAATGGCCCCTCAATGTGGCAAAGTCAGCATGTTCCTTTAGCGGAGAAACAGCCCCAAAGTATCAGGTTTCCACCTCCGTGCTGTACTGTAGGGATGGTGTTCTTAGGGTCATAGTCAGCATTTTTCTTCCTCCAAACATGGCGAGTCAAGTTAATGCCAAAGAGCTCAATTTTGGTCTGATCTGACCACAGCACTTTCTCCCAATCCTTTTCTGAATTATTTAGATGGTCATTGGCATGACTGTACATTTGCCTTCTTAAGGAGGGGGGACTCGCCATGTTTGGAGGAAGAAAAATGCTGACTATGACCCTAAGAACACAATCTCTACAGTCAAGCATGGAGGTGGAAACATTATGCTTTGGGGCTGTTTCTCTGCTAAAGGTACAGACCGACTTTGCCGCATTGAGGGGCCAATGGATGGGGCCATGTATTGTAAAGTCTTGGATGAGAACCTTCTTCCCTCATCCAGAACCCTAAAGATGGGTCATAGATGGGACTTCCAGCATGACAATGACCCAAAACATACCGCCAGTACAGAGAAAGGGGAAGGTCTGGTGTCCCCAGTAACATATAATAAAACAAAGGATCCGCCCCGGGACTTTAAATGAAGTGGGTACCGTTTCCGCTAGTAAACATAACAGTAGTAAATACAGTATATTGTTTATTCAAGTAAAATTGTTTACATGCATAGATATCACCAACAGTTGCCAATTTAAAAAGATACATAAACAAGGAATTTTGGTACATAAATGTAATAGCAGTCATAGTACACGGGCATCATACTACCCGATGCGTTTCGCGAGATCCAGCTCACTCTTCAGGGGTGGATGTGTGTAACAATGTACCTAGGATGAAAAAGTATATATTTGGCAATATGGCACAGTAATAATTATAAAGGCACAGGGTAGGAGGGGTTATGGGTCCCCATACTCACCACTGAGCTTGACCATGGCTACAGGTGTGCGGCTCCAAGACGGCGACAGCAGGTGCCTCACCAGGGAGCTGAGGGAGCGGAGTCAGATGGGACCCCGCCAGCGGCCAAATGGAGAGCAGGCATGGCATGGGTGTAGTGATGTATCCCTAGAGACCTCGTTAGTCCATAAAGAGTATAGGCTGTGAACATAAGTATGTTTGTCAGGCATCTAAAGTAGTAAAGTAGAATCAATAAGTATTAGCATTAAGATATGTATGCATGAATGAAAGGCCTGGGCCATAGATGGTAGGGACATGGAAATGGTTAGAAACATAAGGAAAGCAGAGGGATACACTGCTGCGAATTCTATTGCGAATTTGAGCCGTTGCGATCGCTCAAATTCGCAAGTCATTTTAATAACATCGTTTTCCATGAGTGCTGTTCACATCAATGCATTGCGAATCTAAGCTGCGTAAAAAAAGGGTCCTGTCTGAGTTGGAACCGTGTGCGATGCGAATTCAGCTCCATAGACTGCAAAATTTGCAGTAGAATCGCAAGAACACATAAAGAATTCGCAATGCAAATTCGCAACGCAATCGGATAAAAATCGTGCTAAATTCTCACTGCAGCAGTGTGAACCGGCCCTAACAGGTGACAAGATAGGAAAAGAGAGGTGGACTGTGGTTGTGTAATAGTAGTGTAGTGATGTATCCCTGGAAACCTAGTTAGTCCATAAAGAGTATAGTCTCTAAACATGAGTATGCTTGTCAGGCATCTAAAGTAGTAAAGTAAAATCAATGAGTATTGACATAAAGAAATGTATACATAAGTAAAAGGCCTGGGTAAAGGATGGTAGGGACATGGAGATGCTGGAAAACATAGGATAGCAGAGGGATACTAGAAAGTGACAAGATGAGAAAGAGAGAGAGGAGAGAGAGGTGGACTGTGATTGTGTGGTGGGATCTGTGATATCAGAAAACAAAATAAATAAATAAATAAATAAATAAAAAAAAGGGCTCAAAAAATGAACTGTGTATGAGATATATAAGTGTGCCTAAATATAGTAAGTATCAAAAGGTGGATATAGTAAGTACCTGAGTATGGTGAATATCTTAGATATTATGCTGTGTACACACGGGCGGACTTTTCGGCATCAAAGGTCCGACAGTCTTTCCGACGGACTTCCGATGGACTTTCGAACGAACGGACTTGCCTACACACGATCACACCAAAGTCCGACGGATTCGTACGTGATGACGTACGACCGGACTAAAATAAGGAAGTTGATAGCCAGTAGCCAATAGCTGTCCTAGCGTCGGTTTTCGTCCGTCGGACTAGCATACAGACGAGTGGATTTTTCGACCGGACTCGAGTCCGTCAGAAAGATTTGAAACATGTTCCAAATCTAAAGTCCGTCTGATTTTCGACCGAAAAGGCTCGCTGCAGGTCTGGATTCGTCCCGTCGGACCAGTCTGGTCGAAAAGTCCGCCTGTATGTATATGAATATACATATATGTATATGAATGAATGAATGTACATATATGTATATGAGTAATGAATCACAGCAGGCAACCTCCACAGCTGTGTGTGTCCTCAGTGAAGAGTGAAATTGAAATCCAAGCCATGCCTGACCCCCAATTTAACCCCGGAAGAGCCCATGAGGCTCCATCCCCCAACACCATGTGTGGATGGCTGACATGTGAGGGCAGGAGGCGCCCACCGACGTAGGGAGGCACGCAAATGCGGACACTCCCCCAAGCCATCAGATGATATAGTGCGTCCAGCTGCGCCGACGTCTGCGAAATCGCAGACGCCAAGCCTCTGGTGCCTGAACATGGCGCCGATGTTTAGGTGTCCCCATCCGCCCAAAAGCAGATGGGGACAGCGGGAGACACAGAAAAGCCTCCCTCTGTACACATCGCAGCTCCCAATGTGAGACATAAATCGCTAACGCCAACCAAAGAATCGCACAATAAGGAGCCATATATAGTATATGTAGTATAAAACAATACTGGGATAAAAAATGTGTTGGAGGATGAGTAGCTAGTATAGCATCAAAGTATAATGGTTGTTTATACATGTAGATACTGGCGGGGGTGACAACAGACCAGGTTTGGGCTAGTGGGTCTTCCGCCCGGGTTCAATATAGAGAAAGGGGAATGTCTGGTGTCCCCAGTAACACAATTCCATCCCTGTAACATATAATAAAACGAAGGAGACACCTGCTGCCGCCATTTTGGAGCCGCACACCTGTAGCCATGATCAAGCTCAGTGGTGAGTATGGGGACCCACAACCCCTCCTACCCTGTGCCCTTATAATTATTACTGTGCCATATTGCCAAATATATACTTTTTCATCCTAGGTACATTGTTACACACATCCACCAAAGAAGAGCGAGCTGGATCTTGCGAAACGCGTCGGGTAGTATGATGCCCGTGTACTATGACTGCTATTACATTTATGTACCGATATTCCTTGTTTATGTATCTTTTTAAATTGGCAACTGTTGGTGATATCTATGCATGTAAACAATTTTACTTGAATAAACCATATGCTGTATTTACTACTGTTATGTTTACTGGCGGAAACGGTACCCACTTCATTTAAAGTCCCGGGGCGAATCCTTCATTTTACAAAACATACCACCAAGGCAACAAAGGAGTGGCTCAAGAAGAATCACATTAAGGGGAGTGGCCTAGCCAGTCTCCAGGCCTTAATCCTATAGAAAATGTATGGAGTTATTCTGTCTACTCACTGCAACTCAATGTATAACATTTGTATTGTGTGTTTTTTTCTGGATGTTTGGTCGATATTCTGTCTCTATCATTTAAAATACACCTATGATAAAAATTATAGGCCCTTTATTTCTTTGCAAGTGGGCAAACTTACAAACTCTGTAGGGGATCAAATAATTATTTTCCCCACTGTAGCAAGTCCAGTGGTGGTGTCAGGGCTACATAGTTACATAGTTAGTCAGGTTGAAAAAAGACACAAGTCCATCTAGTTCAACCATAAAAATAAATAAATAAAAAATAATATCATACAATCCCATATACACAGTCCTATAGCCACAGTTGATCCAAAGAAAGGCAAAAAAAACCCAGCAAAGCATGATCCAATTTGCCACAGCAAGGGAAAAAAAGTCCTTGAAAAAAGTCCTGATCCTCCGAGAGGCAATTGGATTTTCCCGGAATCAACTTTTAACCATTATGTACATGTAGCAGTACCCCCATGAGGGCTCCTGATTGACTCCATACCCCACTGGCTACCCCAACTCTGCAGATCCTCTCTTACCTCTGACACCTTGGGTTGCATGCTGTGGATAAGATGTTATCAATAAGAAACTCACACAATGTCACTGAACCACTCAAAGAGTTTACTAGCGTGAATGATAAACACAAATAACAATATGAATGAACACAAACAATATATGACCGTTGATAACAACAGGCTTAGATATGAAACTGTGAAGTTAATAATCACCGTAAGAAGCGTATGCAGACAGGTGTACAATGGGACAAGCGTTCAATATGCTCCAAAACCTATATTATACACCTTCCCATTGAGGCCTCAATACACACACCAAATTGCAATATAATATTACTTACATACAATAATACAATGCAATATTTAACCTGTACTCAAGGGCTCCCCCTAGGTCGTAATTCAATTTTTAAATTACAGAATAGAACTGTGACGCTTTGCAAAAGATGATAAAAGTTCCTGAACTCCAGATATCTTCAGTATGCCTGTAGTTTAAACTGCAGTATTTGTAATCCAACAGGGCAAAAAAAGAGAGCAAACTGCAGAATAAATGGTACGTTGATAACTGTGTGACTGAAGAAATATGACATTTGTAACTTCCTCCTTATGTGTGAGTGCAATACAGTACTGACTTTACAGCACAGGGAATAACACGCCCCAGAGTTCAGCTGTATGTGGCCTGTGAAGAAGTAGAATCACTTCTGTGGAACTACAAGTCTCACCAGCAGTCTGTAAAAACCTCACTCAGCAAACAGTGCACTTTACTGAAATGGCAGATGCCCTCTCACCACAATAGACTCAGAGCCTGTGAGGTTCAGACTCCCCTCCTGATGTCTCCGTCTGATGAAAAGATGATGCCGCCACGCTGTACCGCTCTTCCGCATGGCTGAGATGCAGAAAACTTCCAGATGTCCTAGTACTGCACACCGATCCTCTTACCAAGCTGGCAGGGCTGTACTCTGAAGTCCCTCAGAGGCTGGCAATTCTGCTCTGTGCTGCATAGGCCGCAGTCTTCTGGTCACACACAGAGACCTCCTGCTGGCAGATATTAAATGGTGTCCAGAGAGACTGAAACATGGCCGCGCTGGTCCTTTTATTACTGCTCCCAGCATGCAGTACTGCGCGCTTTGCATTGTCTGTATTGTAGTTCAGGGCCGATCCAGCTAACAGAGTCACTTCCTCCTCCAGACTACATCGCCCACAATGCTTTGAAGCGCTGCTTCTCAGGAATTAAAAGAAAGTCTTAACAGCATTAAAAGGACACTAGAGGGAGCCAAACTCATTTGCAAACCATAACAATTGTAATGCCTTATACTAGCAACCCTTGGCTACATACATTTAGGAAAGAATCCAGGCCATTCTTAAAGCAATCTACCGAGCTGGCCAGAACCACCTCTGGAGGGAGTCTATTCCACATTTTCACAGCTCTTACTGTGAAAAAACCTTTCCATATTTGGAGAAGAAATCTCTTTTCCTCTAGATGTAAAGAGTGCCCCCTTGTCCTCCGTGTTAACCGTAAAGTGAATAACTCCAAGTTCACTATATGGACCCCTTATTATATTTGCACATGTTGATCATATCCCCCCCCCCCCTTAATCTACTCTTCTCAAGAGAGAATAAGTTCAGTTCCTCTAATCTATCCTCATACCTGAGTTCGTCCATGCCTCTTATCAGTTTGGTTGCCTTTCTCTGCACTTTCTCCAGTTCCCTGATATCCTTTTTCTGAACTGGTGCCCAAAACTGAACTGCATATTCCAGATGAGGTCTTACTAATGATTTGTACAGGGCACAATTATCTCTCTCTCTCTCTCTCTCTGGAGTCCATACCTCTCTTAATACAAGAAAGGATTTTGCTTGCTTTGGAAACTGCAGCTTGGCATTGCATGCTGTCAGTAAAATTCCATTCTCTCACTGATCAGTCAACTCTGGTCATGTTGATTAGAAGACAGATTTATTACAAATGTATCGAAACATAGGGGTGAACTCTGTTCACAGCAAGGAGTTCCAACAGAGTCACACAGGAACCCTTTTACACATGTCATTTTATAGCAGTATTTGGCATACTGCCATTGGCTAAGGCACACTGGTGACTCATGGTGCATCGTCAGCTTTATTGTCAAAAAACCAGTGTCCTCTCACAATATGCCCTAATGTGGTAAACTTTTGCTAGTTCTTTTAAGTATGGTTTAAGGCGTTAGTCGGAAATAAGCAGGTTGCATAAACAACAAGTCAGCGCCATTTTAGCTAGAAAAAAGCATATAAGGAACAAGGCAAATGTTGATATCACTTGTAATTCTTTACATATTTCTTATCACATGCCATTATTGAGCTTATATTCTACCAAAACCCCCAGATCCTTCTCCACTACACATCCCCCCCCCCCCGTTGTACTGCCCCTAGTATGTATGATGCATGCATATTCTTAGTCCCCAAGTGCATAACTTTACATTTATCTACATTAAACCTCATCTGTCACTGTGCCACATAGTTGCCCAATTTACCAGTGTATTGAGGTCGGCTTGTAAGTTGGAGACATCCTGTAAAGACGTTATTCCACTGCATAGTTTGGCGTCATCTGCAAAGATTGAAATGGTACTTTTAATCCCAGACCCTATATCATTTATAAAGATATTAAAAAGTAAGGGTCCCAACACTGAATCTTGGGGTACACCACTGATAACCTTAGACCATTCAGAGTATGAATCAGGTTAAGGCTTACCTGTAGGTGCAAGAAATAACTCCCAAACCTAAAAGGTTTAGGAGATATTTGCAGAAATAGCAGCATCAGGCACAGGCGCACTGAGCGTGCCGTTTCTAACAGAGATCATGCCATTAGTGGTGGCAAAAGCGCGCATGCGCTGTGACTGGCCGGCGCTGTTCCGGCCAGTCACAGCGCCAGAGCAGCAATACCCGGAAGACACTCCGAGTCAACATGTCAGCGACGGAGGAGGTGAAGGAGGGTCGCTTCGGGGGCTTCGATCTCGGGTAAGTAATTCATTATGAGCTTGTATGCTCCTATGCATACGAGCTCATTATGCCTTTGTCCTGCAGGGTGTTTTTTTGTGTTTTTTTTTAAAGAGAGGGTTTACTTCCTCTTTAACCACTACTCTCTGAACTCTGTCTTTTAGCCAGTTTTCTATCCAAATAAAAACTGATATTTCCAAGCCTTTAGACTTACCACATTAGCCATGTGTGGGGAACTGTATTAAACGCTTTTGCAAAATCCAAGTGTACCAGGGCCATGTCCACTTACCTCTTTATAAAAAGAAATCAGATTTGTTTGACAACTTCTGTCTTTCATAAACCCATGCTGTCTGTTGCTTAAAATATTTTTTTTCCAGCAAGTACTCATCTATATGGTCTTTTATTAAACTCTCCAGTATCTTCCCAACTATAGAAGGTAAACTAACAGGTCTATAGTTACAAAGTAAAGACTTTGTTCCCTTTTTAAACATAGGCACCACATTGGCCCTATGCCAATCCAGTGGTACTATTTCAGTCATTAACGAGTCCCTAAAAATTTGATACAATGGGTTTGAAATGACAGAGCTCAATTCTTTTAGGATCCGTGGGTGTATGCCATCTGGTTCAGGTGCTTTATCCACCTTTATTCTGTCTAAATATTTCTGGACCATATCACTTTTGAGCCATTGTGGATCACTTGGGGCTGTGTCAATACCATCCCCATTATGGACATGAACTCCCCCATGCTTCTTTGTATGCAGAGAACTGAAGAAAGTATTTAATACATTTGCCTTCTCTTTGTCCCCAGTCACCCACTCTAGATTATTTTGTAAAAGGCCTACACGCTCAGAACTGACCTTTTTACTATTAATATATTTGAAGAATTTTTGGGGGTTTGTCCCACTATCCTTTGCAATCTGTTGTTCGTTTTGAATTTTTGCATCCTTAATTTCCTTTTTACATATTCTGTTATATTCTTTGTAACATTTAACCAGTTATACTCCAGCAGGTTGGTCCGGCTGCGCGAAGCATCGTAGCTATACGTCACGCGCGCAGCGTCGATCGGATTTTATCCAGAACCGATCAATCTCCAGGCCAATGGTATCTGGCATGGACCTGGTGATCGGTCCTGGAGATCCTTCCCCTGTCTGTGTAAGTGTAAACACTGACAGAGAAGTGATGTAATCTCTCCTCGTAACGGTCTTTTCCGTTCCAGACCAAGGAGAGAGAACATCTCATGTATGTGCACCAACACTACACTGACACCAGTCCAAGTAGGTACACTTGCCACCCCCGATCACCCCCCCAGTTAACCCCTTCACCCCCTGTCACTGTGTCACCCAGTGCAGCATTCAGATTTTTTTTAATCGCTGTACTGGTGTCAGTGACAAAAATCAGGGTTAGGGTAATTAGTATTAGGCCCAAATAGGTCTAGGGACCCCCCTAACCCCCCCTAATAAAGGTTTAACCCCTTGATCACCCCCTGTCACCAGTGATTACTGTATAAGTGTCACAGGTGACGCAGGTTAGCTAGTTTATGTTTTATAGCATCAAGGCACCCGCCGTATTTTATCTAAATAAAGGTTTAACCCCCTGATCACCCGGCGGGTTATATAAGTTAGGTTTTATCATCAGTCAGGGTCTGCCTCACCCCAGGCCAGCGTCAAATTAGTGCCAGTAGTGCTAACACCCATGCACGTACTATACACCTCCCTTAGTAGTATAGTGTCTGAATGGATCAATATCTGATCTGATCTATACTACCGTCCCCAGCAGTTTAGGGTTCCCAAAAACACAGTGTTAGCGGGTCAGCCCAGATACCTGCTAGCACCTGCGTCTAGCCCCTCCGCCCAACCCAGCCCAGCCCACTCAAGTGCTGTATCAATCGATCACTGTCACTTACAAAAACACAAAACACATTACTGCAGTGTTCGCAGAGTCTGGCCTGATCCCTGCGAACGCTAACAGTTTGAAGCAGTCGCTGACAGTCAGGAGCTTTTTTTCCTGTGAGTCTCACTAGTGTACCAGTAAATTTAGAGACCAAAATGTCAAATCGAAAGGTACACTAGTGAAGAGGCCTACACGTTTCTGAGCATGACAGATAGTGAAGAGAAAGTCACTCTTCTGTCAGATTCAGGCTCAGAATACGAACCTGTAGACAGCAGCGGGACCCTGACAGATATCTCTGATGACGGAGTTGTGGTCCCTGCCAAGGTCAGGCGTACCAGACCACATTCTTCTGCTGTCGTTGAGGTGCAAGAACCACAAGGCTCTCGTATGGAGCAGAGAGCCAGTACTAGTGCCGCTCATCCTTCTGGTGAACTGGCAAGCACCAGCGGCCTAGTACATCCTGGTCGTACATCCAGCACTGCAGTAACACTTGGTGACGTGGCGAGTCTCATTATTGCAGTTCAAGCTGGCGAGGTGGCTAGCACAAGTAGTGTCCTGCTGCCACCAAGAAGAAGACAAACACAGGCCCGTCAAGCCCATAATGCCCTTCCTGCTGCATTCGCCAATCCTAATTGGGAGTCCACCACTTCTGCAGCACCCGTACTTCCCCCATTCACTGGCCAACCTGGAATTCAGGTGGAAACAGTTGATTTTACGTCACTTGATTTTTATTCGCTGTTTTTCACCGAAGATCTCTATAGATCTATTGTGGACCAAAGCAATTTGTATGCTGGTCAATTCATTGCCGCTAATCCCCAGCTGACCCTTGGCAGAGATTGGAAAAGAATTACGGTTTCCGAATTTAAGACCTTCCTGGGCCTATCCCTCCTCATGGGCATAACTAAAAAGAGAGTGAGTTGCGGTCATATTGGTCCACTGACCCAAATTCACCATATGCCCGTGTTCTCTGCCTCCATGACCAGGACACGATACGAGCAGATCTTGCGGTTCATGCACTTCAGCGACAATGAACTCTATTGTCCTCGGGGTGATCCTGGATTCGACTGGCTCTACAAAATTCGGCCCCTCATAAACCACTTCAATCAACAGTTTGCAGCCTTGTTTACTCCCGATCAAGTTGTCTGCGTTGATGAGTCCCTGATTATGTTTTCTGTATCTTCCCAGCAAGCGTGCCAGATATGGGGTCAAGATGTTTAAGCTCTGAGATAGTCACGTAGAAAGATAGTCACGTAGACCCGGAGAACTGCCCAGACTACATAGGGAGCGCTGGTAAGATTGTGTGGGACTTAGTGTTACCCTTATTTGGAAAGGGGTACCACTTCTACGTGGACAATTATTACACGAGATTGCCACTTTTTAGTCACCTTTTTAATTATGGAATTGGCGCATGTGGCACTGTGCGATCTAATTGCCAGGGCTTCCCCCAACGGCTTGTAAAATCCTGACTTAGACGGGGGGGAGAGAGCCTACATGAAGTGTGTAGCAGCCAAATTTTTGCTCAATAATTTAATGCTATGTTATTCTGTGTACAGTGTTATAGCTTAGTATATAGCACCATCTAGCGGTCAAAATATAGAAATGGACTGCAGTTTATTTCTTATTTCAGGAATTGTACAGGAAGTGTTTGATTGTTTACTTTGGAGAAGAATTGACCTACCCAGGATGCCGAGTGTTCTTACCCAGCAACACTCATGCACTGAACTGCGTGCTGGGTAGGCTATAAAAGGCCCCTGCGTGGCCATCTTAGGTCTCTTGTTCCTGGGACGCATGGCCTGTGAGCAGGGCTCTGTGGGTGTGTGTGTCCCACAGAGTTGCGACCTACCTCGTGCAGAGCGGAACAGCCAGCGATCCTGCCTTACATCACAGCGTGCTAGAGCAGCAGTGTGATCGATCCAAAGACCCTGGATGGAGGTAACCGAGGACTCCCGGTCGTCTGTGAAACAGAACAGCGTGACGGCGGTGCCGCGGCGAACGAACTGAGATATTGCGGAGCGGAGGTATTCA
Organism: Lithobates clamitans; assembly: GCA_037952925.1. Lineage (NCBI taxonomy): Eukaryota > Metazoa > Chordata > Amphibia > Anura > Ranidae > Lithobates > Lithobates clamitans. The sequence goes on from JBBGZY010001275.1 coordinate 770,810, forward strand.
TCTACCTGGACCCAGTGTGGTGAGAGGGCTACTGCCCAAAGTTTCATTGACGCACATTTACACACTTGCATCTATAACACAGTGCTACTGGGACCTGTAGTCCCACAGAGGAGATTTAAAGGGATAAAGACTGAGTTTAACATAGGCCTCAGGCCTGCACTTTACTACAGTTTGACACTGTGTTATACCAAATTACTTGCACCAGAGACAGTTGTAGTGCTGCCGCACCACAACAATAGTTCAACATTCAGTTTGCTTTAAACCGGGTTTTGTTAACCATTGGATTACAAATTAACCTACACATAGCTAGCAGAAGACAGAAGAGAAGAAGGACTGCCTCTGTTAACGCCTTGCATTCTACTGTTCCACAGGGTTATTGTGATATAAAGCAGTGGGAGCTCCATAAGAATTGTGCTATGCTTTATTAAAATAGAAATTGTTCCTTTACATGAACAGAGCGTGCTAAGAGTGGGACAGTGCCCATAGTGAAGTTAGTTTCACTCCGCTATTGGTCCCAGTTTATAGACGCATTTCTAAGAGGTTAATTTAAAGAACATTTATTTGTGTAGTACTGTTGTGAACCAAATCTGTTGGCTGTCACACTACGTTGGTCTGACAGTACAACTACTGTAATTACTACTTTGAAGCAGATACAGTAAAATCTTATTCTTGTTTAAGTACTATTGTGTGGAGTGCTGTTTTCTTTAAATTGCTGACCAGGTGGAGAGCTGGAGGTTAAAGGTAACCACAAAAGGTATTTTATATTACATATTGTGAAATTGTCTTTAAGTTCCTGCTGAACTGAGTCAATTCAAGGGGACATGATAGCAGAGTACAGGCCCAATCAAAATATCAGCAGCTCCTTTGGGGGTCAGTGCTACAAGTGTAATAATTTGTTAGCAGTGAAGTGGAGGGATTCAAGAATGTTTTCATTCTGTCCTCGCTTCACGCAGACACGACAGTCCAAATTCCTATGGCGATGGGTGCTGTGGAGAAACCCCTCTGTGTCCACGAATACAACCTTAATATGGGAGGGGTGGAGCTCAACGACCAGTTTTTGGCTCTGTACCTAATTGCCCATAAGGCCAGACGCTGGTACAAAAAAGTGTCTGTATAGTTATTTCAATTGGCTCTGCTGAACGCTTTTGTGCTATACAAAAATTCAGGACAGACTGGATCCTTCCTTAAATTCTAGGAAGAGATCATCACAGACCTTCTGTTTCCAGACGGTGCTATGGCCCACCTTCCCAACACAAATGCAGTGAGCCGGCTGCATGAGAGGCATTTTCCGTATGTCCTCCCTGGTACCCCTACCCAAAGAACACCACAAAGAAGATGTCGTGTCTGCAGAAAACGCGGATTTAGGAGTGACACCCGCTTTTATTGTCCCTCCTGTCCTGACCAACCTGGTCTCTGCATCGGTGACTGTTTCAAGCGCTACCACACACTAGTTGAGTATTAGCGTCGGGTACAGCACTACACAGTCCTAGGCACACATACACAGGGTCTCGAAAGATGTGATGGCCATCACCTTTTGAGAGACCCTAATCTGCAACATTCAGTTTACAGTTTTTTTTACAATATTTTTAAAAGTGAAAAAAAAAACACACAAAAACACAAAAAAATATAAAATAAAAAATCCAAAAATAGTTGTGGTTTTATTTTTCTTCTCTCTTTCTATTGTTCTCTCTCTCACGTTCGCTCTCTACTGTTCGCACACTATTGTCCTATATCTATTGTTCTCTCTCTCTGTTTTATTTTTACTATGTTTTATTGTTTTTGCTTTGCAGGTATGGTATGTTATACTGTAATGTTTGTTTTATTGTTAACCATCATTTGCTTAGCAGGTACGCCATTCAGCTGCAGTACGGGTTTATTTATTCTTACAGCAACAGCGTTTGCTTCCATGGTACATAAAGCCGTGACTCCTCCGTCGGAGATGATTTCACCACAACAGTTAAAAAAAAAAAAAGCATATATGCCGAAGCATGGGGGCAGAGGTGGAGGAGCTATTTGCTCCTAACATTAGGGACGGATTGCCCCCATGCTTCGGCATATATTTTTTAGGTACAGATTGCAATGTTTTATTTTTACTATGTTTTATTGTATTTGCTTTGCAGGTATGGTAAGCCTTACTGTTATACTGTAATGTTACTTTGTTTTATTGTTAACCATCATTTGCTTAGCAGGTACGCCATTCAGCTGCAGCAATGGTTTATTTATCTTGACAGCAACAGCGTTTGCTCCCATGATACGTAGTCATGACTCCAGCGCTGTCGGAGGTGATTTCACCACCACAGTTAAAAATAAGAGCATATATGCCGAATCATGGGGGCAGAGGTGGAGGAGCGATTTGCTCCTAACATTAGGGGCGGATTGCCCCCATGCTTCGGCATATATTTTTTAGGCACAGATTGCAATGTTTTATTTTTACTATGTTTTATTGTATTTGCTTTGCAGGTATGGTAAGCCTAATGCCCCGTACACACGGTCGGATTTTCCGACGGAAAATGTGAGATAGGACCTTGTTGTCGGAAATTCCGACCGTGTGTAGGCTCCATCACACATTTTCCATCGGATTTTCCGACACACAAAGTTTGAGAGCAGGATATAAAATTTTCCGACAACAAAATCCGTTGTCGGAAATTCCGATCGTGTGTACACAAATCCGACGGACAAAGTGCCACGCATGCTCAGAATAAATACAGAGATGAAAGCTATTGGCCACTGCCCCGTTTATAGTCCCGACGTACGTGTTTTACGTCACCGCGTTCAGAATGATCGGATTTTCCGACAACTTTGTGTGACCGTGTGTATGCAAGACAAGTTTGAGCCAACATCCTAGGATTTTGTTGTTGGAATGTCTGAACAAAGTCCCACCGTGTGTACGGGGCATTACTGTTATACTGTAATGTTACTTTGTTTTATTGTTAACCATCATTTGCTTAGGAGGTATGCCATTCAGCTGCAGCAATGGTTTATTTATCTTGACAGCAACAGCGTTTGCTCCCACGATACGTAAATCAGCAACTCCAGCGCTGTAGGAGGTGATTTCACCACCACAGTTAAAAAAAAAAGGTGCATGTATGCCCATCATTAGAAGTGGGTGGATGAAGGGCGATATTCTAATGGTGGGCATACCCACCGATCAATCTTTTTTTTTTCGTTCAGCCCACAGGAGTGAAGGTCAAGGAGCAAGCCAGGGAATGAGTCAGGAGAGGAGGTAAACAGGTCTGGAACGAGCCGGGTCAGGAACAGGAGATCCAAGGAATAACACAGAGGTTCAGAAATACAGGAAGCTGACGACAATCCAGCAACTTGGGTCAGACCGAGGCAGTCTTTTATAGGCCAGCAGGTGGATCCATCTGTCACATGATGTGCCTATGGCGCCCATTTCTTCTACTGGCAAGATTGCCAATACTTCAATGGCCATTTCCCTGACAGCAGCCCTCATCCTTGGAGAATTTGCTCTCTTTCACCACATCAGCCCCGGAAGGATTTACCCCCTTCCTGACCAGAGCACTTTTTACAATTTGGCACTGCGTCGCTTTAACTGCTAATTGCGCAGTCATGCAATGCTGTACCCAAACAAAATTTGCGTCCTTTTCTTCCCACAAATAGAGGTTTCTTTTGATGGTATTTGATCACCTCTGCGGTTTTTATTTTTTGCGCTATAAACAGAAAAAGACTGAAAATTTAAAAAAAAAATGATATTTTCTACTTTTTGTTATAAAAAAATCCAATAAACTCAATTTTAGTCATACATTTAGGCCAAAATGTATTCGGCCACATGTCTTTGGTAAAAAAATGTCAATAAGCGTATATTTATTGGTTTGCGCAAAAGTTATAGCGTCTACAAACTAGGGTACATTTTCTGGAATTTACACAGCTTTTAGTTTATGACTGCCTATGTCATTTCTTGAGGTGCTAAAATAGCAGGGCAGTACAAACCCCCCCAAATGACCCCATTTTGGAAAGTAGACACCCCAAGGAAATTGCTGAGAGGCATGTTGAGCCCATTGAATATTAATCTTTTTGTATCAAGGGATTAAATAATGACAAAAAAAAAATTACAAAAAGTTGTCACTAAATGATATATTGATATATTGCTCACACAGGCCATGGGCATATGTGGAATTGCACCCCAAAATACATTCAGCTGCTTCTCCTGAGTACAGGGATACCACATGTGTGGGACTTTTTGGGAGCCTAGCCGCGTACGGGGCCCTGAAAACCAATCACCGCCTTCAGGATTTCTAAGGGTGTAAATTTTTGATTTCACTCTTCACTGCCTATCACAGTTTCGGAGGCCATGGAATGCCCAGATGGCACAAACCCCCCCCCCCCAAATGACCACATTTTGGAAAGTAGACACCCCAAGCTATTTGCTGAGAGGTATGGTGAGTATTTTGCAGCTCTCATTTGTTTTTGAAAATGAAGAAAGACAAGAAAAAACTTTTTTTTTCTTTTTTCAATTTTCAAAAATTTGTGACAAAAAGTGAGGTCTGCAAAATACTCACTATACCTCTCAGCAAATAGCTTGGGGTGTCTACTTTCCAAAATGGGGTCATTTGGGGGGGGGGTTGTGCCACCTGGGCATTCCATGGCCTCCAAAACTGTGATAGGCAGTGAAGAGTGAAATCAAAAATGTACGCCCTTAGAAAGCCTGAAGGCAGTGCTTGGTTTTCGGGGTCCCGTACGCGGCTAGGCTCCCAAAAAGTCCCACACATGTGGTATCCCTGTACTCAGGAGAAGCAGCTGAATGTATTTTGGGGTGCAATTCCACATATGCCCATGGCCTGTGTGAGCAATATATCATTTAGTGACAACTTTTTGTAATTTTTTTTTTTTTGTCATTATTTAATCCCTTGATTAGGGATGAGCTTCGTGTTCGAGTCGAACCCATGTTCGACTCGAACATCGGCTGTTCGGTCGTTCGCCGAATTGCGAACGATATGGGTCGTTCGCGCCAAATTCATGTGGCGCGTCATGGCCCATAATTCACTGCGGCATCGCAGTGCATTGCTTGCTGATGATTGGCCAAGCATGCACTATGACCCGCATGCTTGGCCAATCACAGCGCCGCCTGAACAGAGAGCCGTAATTGGCCAAAGCCAAGGAGGCTTTGGCCAATTATGGCTCAGGGTATTTAGTACACGCCCCACACTATATAAGGCCGCCTGCACGGCGGCCCTGTGTAGTGTGTGTTCCGGCGTTGAAAGAGATAGACAGAGAGACAGTGTCATTTGATTTGAGTTAGATAGATTAGGCAGAACAGTCAGTCAGTTAGCTGCACTTACAGTGTATTGTGTATATATATGCATCCCAGGTGTTGCATATATATATATACACTGTATTCAGTTTAGCTAGATCCGTTCCTGTTATCTTCTATACTATTTACATTTAGTGCAGTGCGTCCTGCTCACAGTGTTCAGCTAGATCCGTTCCTGTTATCTTCTAGACTATTTACATTTAGTGCAGTGCGTCCTGCTCACAGTGTTCAGCTAGATCCGTTCCTGTTAAATTCTAGACTATTTACATTTAGTGCAGTGCGTCCTGCTCACAGTGTTCAGCTAGATCCGTTCCTGTTATCTTATAGACTATTTACATTTAGTGCAGTGCGTCCTGCTCACAGTGTTCAGCTAGATCCGTTCCTGTTATCTTCTAGACTATTTACATTTAGTGCAGTGCGTCCTGCTCACAGTGTTCAGCTGGATCCGTTCCTGTTATCTTCCTACTGACAGGCAGGCTTGTCTTGTTACAGTATTAACAGCTACCTAAAGAAAATTACTGGTGTTCTTTTGATCCTATTAGTACCACGGTCAGGCAGCTAGACTATTTACATTTAGTAAAGTGCGTCCTGCTCACAGTGTTCAGCTAGATCCGTTCCTGTTATCTTCTAGACTATTTACATTTAGTGCAGTGCGTCCTGCTCACAGTGTTCAGCTAGATCCGTTCCTGTTATCTTCCTACTGACAGGCAGGCTTGTCTTGTTACAGTATTAACAGCTAGCTAAAGAAAATTACTGGTGTTCTTTTGATCCTATTAGTACCACGGTCAAGCAGCTAGACTATTTACATTTAGTAAAGTGCGTCCTGCTCACAGTGTTCAGCTAGATCCGTTCCTGTTATCTTCCTACTGACAGGCAGGCTTGTCTTGTTACAGTATATAAAGCTACCTGAAGAAAATTACTGGTGTTCTTTTGATCCTATTAGTACCACGGTCAGGCAGCTAGACTATTTACAGTTAGTGCAGTGCGTCCTGCTCACAGTGTTCAGCTAGATCCGTTCCTGTTATCTTCCTACTGACAGGCAGGCTTGTCTTGTTACAGTATATAAAGCTACCTGAAGAAAATTACTGGTGTTCTTTTGATCCTATTAGTACCACGGTCAGGCAGCTAGACTATTTACATTTAGTGCAGTGCGTCCTGCTCACAGTGTTCAGCTAGATCTGTTCCTGTTATCTTCCTACTGACAGGCAGGCTTGTCTTGTTACAGTATTAACAGCTACCTAAAGAAAATAACTGGTGTTCTTTTGATCCTATTAGTACCACGGTCAGGCAGCTAGACTATTTACATTTAGTAAAGTGCGTCCTGCTCACAGTGTTCAGCTAGATCCGTTCCTGTTATCTTCCTACTGACAGGCAGGCTTGTCTTGTTACAGTATATAAAGCTACCTGAAGAAAATTACTGGTGTTCTTTTGATCCTATTAGTACCACGGTCAGGCAGCTAGACTATTTACATTTAGTAAAGTGCGTCCTGCTCACAGTGTTCAGCTAGATCCGTTCCTGTTATCTTCCTACTGACAGGCAGGCTTGTCTTGTTACAGTATATAAAGCTACCTGAAGAAAATTACTGGTGTTCTTTTGATCCTATTAGTACCACGGTCAGGCAGCTAGACTATTTACAGTTAGTGCAGTGTGTCCTGCTCACAGTGTTCAGCTAGATCCGTTCCTGTTATCTTCCTACTGACAGGCAGGCTTGTCTTGTTACAGTATATAAAGCTACCTGAAGAAAATTACTGGTGTTCTTTTGATCCTATTAGTACCACGGTCAGGCAGCTAGACTATTTACATTTAGTGCAGTGCGTCCTGCTCACAGTGTTCAGCTAGATCCGTTCCTGTTATCTTCTAGACTATTTACATTTAGTGCAGTGCGTCCTGCTCACAGTGTTCAGCTAAACCGACAAATTAGTGGGGTGCGTCCACCTCACAGTGTTCAGCTAAAGCTACCTGTAGAAGGTCGGTGGTGTTCTCATACTACAGGCAGGCAGTTGATTTTGCTAGCTGCAGTATATATATATATATATATATATATATATATATATATATATATATATATATCCCAGCTTAGTGCAGCTACAGGCCATTAGTATGTCTGGAAGGCCAAGAAGGAGAGGCAGACAGTCACAAGCCAATAAGAGAGGGCAAGCAGGATCTGTGTCTAGTGCTGGTCGTGGAGACGGTGCATCCTCATCAGCACGTGGCCATGGGACACGCTTGGCCATTTTTTCGGCAGCTGGCCGTGTTGAGCCGCAACATGCGGAAGACTTGGTCGAGTGGATGACCAAGCCGTCCTCATCCTCCTCATCCTCTCTCACCCATGCCCAGGGTGCTTTGTCTGGCAAAGCAGCGGCCTCTTCCCTCGGCTCAATGTCATCAGTGACTCCTTCCCTAGCCCCACCATGTCCTCCTGAGGAGTCCCTCGAACTGTTTGACCACAGTGTTGGGTACATGCTCCAGGAGGATGCCCAGCGTTTGGAAGGCTCTGATGATGATACTGAGCTCGATGAAGGCAGTAACATGAGCACGGACAGAGGGGGTGCCCAAGAAGGACAGCAATCTGGCAGTCATGCTCCCCCTGCTGCAGCATACTGCCAGGTTTGCTCCAGTGATGAGGAGGGAGGGGATGATGAGGTCACCGACTCAATGTGGGTGCCTGATAGGAGAGAGGAGGAGGAGGAGGCGGCACATCACCAACGAGGCAGGATGCCCTCCAGGGGCCAGCCTAAGGGCAGCACATTGACTGCATCACATGTGCAGGGCGCTGCAGTCTCTGCGCGTTATTCAAAAAGTTCTTTGGTGTGGGCCTTTTTTGAGACGAGTGCATCAGATCGCACCGCTGCTATTTGCAACATATGTCTCAAGCGTATCTCACGTGGCCAAAACATCTCCCGCTTGGGTACCACATGCTTGACCAGACATATGTTGACCTGCCATGCAGTTCGTTGGCAAGCGCATCTAAAAGACCCACACCAAAGAACAAAGAGGACCTCTCCTTGCTCCTCATCAGCTGAGATTTCCAACCCCACTAGACCTTCAGTCCTCTCTGAGACCTGCACTGAGAGGAATGAAGGTGTAGAATTAGGTGTGTCACAGCCAAGTACTTGTGGGCAATCTGCTTTTGGTACACCGACGTCAGATTGTACCAGGCAAATTTCCCTGCCCCAGCTGCTGCACCGCCGAAAGAAGTTTGCTCCCAGCCATCCACATGCCCAGCGGTTGAATGCTAGCTTGGCAAAATTGCTGGCACTTCAACTGCTGCCTTTTCAGTTGGTAGACTCTGCCCCCTTCCGTGAGTTTGTGGAATGTGCGGTTCCTCAGTGGCAGGTACCCAAACGCCACTTTTTCTCACGGAAGGCGATTCCGGCTCTCTACCGGCATGTGGAAGGCAATGTCCATGCCTTGCTGGACAGGGCGGTCAGCGGTAAGGTGCATATTACCGCTGACTCATGGTCCAGCAGGCATGGACAGGGACGTTACCTAAGTTTCACGGCGCATTGGGTGACTCTGCTGGCAGCTGGGAAGGATGCAGGACAAGGTGCAGTAGTGTTGGAGGTTGTTCCGCCACCACGCCTCCAAAATGCTAATGATTGTGACACACCTCTCTCCTCCACCCCCTCCTCTTCTTCTTCCTCCATGGCCTCTTCCTCGGAACCAGCGGTGCTCCGTAGTCATTCAAGGGGCTACGCAAGTACGCAGGCCAAAAGATGCCATGCGGTGCTTGAGCTGGTGTGCTTGGGGGACAGGAGCCACACTGGGGCAGAGGTTCTGTCAGCTCTGCAGGGGCAGGTTCAGAGGTGGAGGAGGAGAAGGAGGAAGATTGTGTCAGTATGGAGGTGGAGCCTGGCACTCAGCATCAGCAGCAGTCTTTAAGGGATCAGTCCCAAGAAACACATGGACTTGTACGTGGCTGGGAGGAGGTGGCTGCGGACCATGTCATCCTTAGTGACCCAGAGGACTCCGGACCGAATGCCTCAGCAAACCTACGCTGCATGGCCTCCCTGATCCTGCAAAGCCTGCGTAAGGATCCTCGTATTCGTGGTATCAAGGAGAAGGACCAATACTGGCTGGCAACCCTCCTTGATCCACGTTACAAGGGTAAGCTTGCGGACCTTATCTTGCCATCGCAGAGGGAGCAGAGGATGAAACATCTTCGGGAGGCCTTGCAGAAAGGTCTGTGCAACGCGTTCCCAGAGACTGGGAGGTTACAAACTCCTGTTTCTGGACAACGTGTTGCTGAGGCTTCGGTCAGTCAAAGAAGGAGCGGTGGAGAAGGTGGTTGTCTGACCGATGCGTTCAGACAATTTTTTGGTCCGCAGCCCCAAGGTATGATCGGTTCCAGCAACCATCGCCAGCGTCTGTTTTACATGGTGCAGGAATACCTAGGGGCAAGATCAGACTTAGACACCATTCCCACCGAAAATCCTCTGGGTTACTGGGTCTTGAGGATGGATCACTGGCCAGAGCTTGCACAGTATGCAATTGAGCTACTGGCCTGTCCTGCATCCAGCGTTCTTTCGGAACGCAAATTCAGTGCTGCTGGAGGCGTGGTAACCGATCACAGGGTGCGTCTGTCCACCGACTCGGTCGATCGACTGACCTTCATAAAAATGAATCAGTCTTGGATCACCACCAGCTACCAAGCACCTGATGCTGATGTAACCGAATAATTTTTTTTGAAATCTCAGATCCCTTCAAAGACTGCCTATGCTGATGCTGAGTGACTATCCCTGAGTAATTATCCTCTTCCTCCTCAATCATCACGCTGATAGCTTGTAAGAACATTTTTGGTTCTGGGCGCCACCACCAGTGCCTAAGGCACAATTTTTCAGCCCCTGTTTAACAGGGGCGTGTAATTACAATTTTTGATGTAATACTTTGCAGCAGGGCTCGTTCCTGCATTCCAACTAGAGTGTCTGTGAGGGGTTGCAGTGTTGTGGCACCAGCACCAGTGCCCAAGGCCCAATTTTTCTTCTCCTGTCTAACAGGGGCGTGTAATTACAATTTTTGATGCAATACTTTGCAGCAGGGCTCGTTCCTGCATTCCAACTAGAGTGTCTGTGAGGGGTTGCAGTGTTGTGGCACCAGCACCAGTGCCCAAGGCCCAATTTTTCTTCTCCTGTCTAACAGGGGCGTGTAATTACAATTTTTGATGCAATACTTTGCAGCAGGGCTCGTTCCTGCGTTCCAACTAGAGTGTCTGTGAGGGGTTGCAGTGTTGTGGCACCAGCACCAGTGCCTAAGGCCCAATTTTTCTGCCCCTGTCTAACAGGGGCGTGTAATTACAATTTTTGATGCAATACTTTGCAGCAGGGCTCGTTCCTGCATTCCAACTAGAGTGTCTGTGAGGGGTTGCAGTGTTGTGGCACCAGCACCAGTGCCCAAGGCCCAATTTTTCTGCTCCTGTCTAACAGGGGCGTGTAATTACAATTTTTGATGCAATACTTTGCAGCAGGGCTCGTTCCTGCGTTCCAACTAGAGTGTCTGTAAGGGGTTGCAGTGTTGTGGCACCAGCACCAGTGCCTAAGGCCTAATTTTTCAGCTCCTGTTCAACAGGGGCATGTAATTACAATTCTTGATCTAATATTTCACAGCAGGGCCCTGTGAGGGCTTACAGTGTTGTGGCCACAGCAACACCTAAGGCCCAAATTTCTGCTGAGTATATAGGGCAGGACCCTACTTTCAAACATCTAACTTACAAACGACTCCTACTTGCAAACAGAAGGAGACAACAGGAAGTGAGATGAAATCTACCCCTAGGAAGGGAAATTCTCTCCTGTAAGAGTTAATATGGGAAAAAAAAATCTCCTTTCCACTGATGCTTTCCAATCCTTGTTCTACAAAAAAACCCAAATTTTCAAAAAACATTTTTCATTGGGACAAAAAGTGAGGTGAAATCTTCTGAAGAGGAGGAAAGACAGCAAAACAAATGTCACAGGGGTGATAACCCTTCCCTATGTTTTCCAAAAAGCTTAAAAAAGATTTTTTGGCTGGAGCTAAACACGTTAAAAATGTACCCGTTCAAAATTACAAAGAGATTCTACTTAACAACAAACCTACAGTCCCTGTCTTGTTTGCACCGCCTGTATACTGCTGTTCAGAGTATATAGGGCCTGGTGGCCCCACACCTTTCCTTATTTTAATTTGGGTGCGGGGTTCCCCTTAATATCCATACAAGACCCAAAGGGCCTGGTAATGGACTGGGGGGTACCCATGCCGTTTGTCTCACTGATTTTCATCCATATTGCCATGACCCGACATTACATTAAACCCGCAAGCAGTTTTAAATGAGATTTTTTTCCTTTAAAAATGACATTTGGTGCAGGGACTGTTCTAAACACGGGAAACACGCGTCACTTTACAGGCATACTATAGACACCCCCCAGGTACGATATTTAAAGGAATATTTCACTTTTTTTTTTTTACTTTAAGCATCATTAAAATCACTGCTCCCGAAAAAACGGCCGTTTTTAAAAGTTTTTTTTGCATTGATACATGTCCCCTGGGGTAGGACCCGGGTCCCCAAACCTTTTTTAGGACAATACCATGCAAATTAGCCTTTAAAATGAGCACTTTTGATTTCGAACGTTCGAGTCCCATAGACGTCAATGGGGTTCTAACGTTCGTGCAAACTTTCGGTCCGTTCGCAGGTTCTGGTGCGAACCGAACCGGGGGGTGTTCGGCTCATCCCTACCCTTGATACAAAAAAATTAATATTTCATGGGCTCAACATGCCTCTCAGCAATTTCGGGGTGTAATTTCACATATTCCCATGGCATGTTTGAGCAATATATAATTTAGTGACAACTTTGTGCAAAAAAAAAAAAATTGTCTCTTTCCCACAACTTGTGTCACAATGTAAAATATTCCATGGACTCGACATGCCTCTCAGCAAATAGCTTGGGGTGTCTACTCTCCAAAATGGGGTCATTTGGGGGGGGGTTGAACTGTCCTGGCATTTTATGCACAACATTTAGAAGCTTATGTCACACATCACCCACTCTTCTAACCACTTGAAGACAAAGCCTTTTCTGACTTTTTGTTTACATAAAAAAAAAATTTTTTTTTGCAAGAAAATTACTTTGAACCCCCAAACATTATATATTTTTTTAAAGCAAATGCCCTACAGATTAAAATGGTGGGTGTTTCATTTTTTTTTTCACACAGTATTTGCGCAGCGATTTTTCAAACGCATTTTTTGGGGAAGAAACACACTTTTTTAAATTTTAATGCACTAAAACACACTATATTGCCCAAATGTTTGATAAAATAAAAAAGATGATCTTAGGCCGAGTACATGGATACCAAACATGACATACTTTACAATTGTGCACAAACGTGCAGTGGCAACAAAATAAATACATTTTTAAAAGCCTTTAAAAGCCTTTACAGGTTACCATTTTAGATTTACAGAGGAGGTCTACTGCTAAAATTACTGCCCTCGATCTGACCTTCGTGGTGATACCTCACATGCATGGTGCAATTGCTGTTTACATTTGACGCCAGACCGACGCTTGCGTTTGCCTTAGCGCGAGAGCAGGGGGCGACAGGGGTGCTTTTTTTTTTTCTTTATTATTTTTTTGGTTTTTTATCTTATTTTTAAACTGTTCCTTTCATTTTTTTTTAATCATTTTTATTGTTATCTCAGGGAATGTAAATATTGCCTATGATAGCAATAGGTAGTGACAGGTACTCTTTTTTGAAAAAATTGGGGTTTATTAGACCCTAGATCTCTCCTCTGCCCTCAAAGCATCTGACAACACCAAGATCGGTGTGGTAAAATGCTTTCCCAATTTCCCAATGGCGCTGTTTACATCTGGCGAAATGTAAGTCATGAAATGCTCGTAGCTTCCGGTTTCTTAGGCCATAGAGATGTTTGGAGCCACTCTGATCTCTGATCAGCTCTATGGTCAGCTGGCTGAATCACCGGCTGCATTCTCAGGTTCCCTGTTGAGACAGGAGAGCCAGAGAAAAACACGGAAGACGGTGGGGGGTCATTCCCTCCCACTGCTTGTAAAAGCAGTCTAGAGGCTAATTAGCCGCTTGGATTGCTTTTACATGAAAGCCAACCGCTGGCTGAAAAGAATTATACCAAGATGATACCTAAACCTGCAGGCATCATTCTGGTATAACCACTCAAAGTTGTGAATGGCGTACCTGAAAGAAAAGTATAAATATCTAATACTATAGATATTATCAATTCTCATTCTCAGAGGCGTTTCTGGATGTATAGCAATGTCTTTGTGTTATATGTTATATATATATATATATATATATATATATATCAGTGACCTCTCTCCTAGAGGGTAGGGTGTATAGGAGATATGTTTCTGTACTTTGTCCAAGGCCACATTTCCAACTTACTTTTAGGAATCAGTTTCTTAGTAGAAATTGAAGAATCCTTCGTTCATACGATGCTTCCAGAAAGGTTGTTTATTTGTTCAGAAAGATAAGCAAAGACAAGACTAGCTTCTGGTAACATTTGACATGGTGATGGTCTCAGAAGGAGGAGGAGGAGGGGACATCTTGATGTTACATTCTCCAAAGTGTTGGGTTACTTCTCTCTCTCCAACCCTACTCCATTCCTATTCTACCATGAATCTGATCCATTCTTATACTGTTTCAAAATGTTATGTCAGCATATCCTAGTAACACCCATATTTGCATATATACTTTAAATGGCTATAGTCTAAAGATAAGCAACATTACTCCACCCATTGTCCTGACATAGCAACTCAAAATAGAAATATCTACCCAGCTAAACCACTCCTCTGTCCTCTGTCCTCCATCCTGTTAACCTTCAGAAACAATCACAAATTACATATAACATTTATGTGTTTCATATATTTTTTCAGAAACTTTTATCACTTAAAATTATAATGAACTTAAAATCTTCTAACAATTCCCCCCTCAATGCACTATAATCAACAGATATAATAAGTGCATTTATCTTAAATAATAAATGTCTCTGATCCACATTTTCAATACAAACAATACAATAAACATTAATACAATAAACAGTAATACAATTTAGTGTGTCAGATATTGTACATAAACATTTTCCAAAACTCAGATATCCCTATGAAAAATATTTAACTATTTAATTCCACTGAGAAAATTTAAATTATTATATTTAATAATTAATTTTAATTCTCCTTCTAAATCATGTAATACTAAAGATTTTCTTCCTTCAACTTCATAAATTTATTAAACTTCTTGTGAAACTCTTATGACTTTAACCATATAATTTAACTATTTTAATATAAAGATGAAATACATATCTTTGAAAAATCAAATTATATTGCTTCGTAATATAAATTACTAATTAATAAATAAAATTTCTTCCATTCCTGGAAATTTCAATAACCAAATAACTTCTACAATATAAGTTTTTATACATTATCCTTGACACTGAACTATTATAAACATAATAAATAATCTACTCGTCTGTAGATACATAAAAAACATAAAACTTTCCCATTATTTGATTGTCATGTTTTATATATTCTATCTTTCTATTTATTTTTCTATTTATTTATATATCTAATCATGTTCTTTAAATTTAGAAATGAAAGACATATCTATAAAAGAAAATGAAAACAAGTATCAAATTCTTATAAAAATAAATATGTTTTCCTAAGTAATTTTCATTATTTAATATAAACTATTCTAGACTAATAATCCTTTCTGTGTTTACCCATTTTATTCTTATTTTTACCAATTTTTTAAATTTATTTTATTACTAATTCTTTAGAAACAAAAAATCAAATTCCAATGTACCTTAAAAATAACAAAATCATCTTTCCAATTGATATCTCAGTTGATATCTCTGTTGGCATCCCTGGTACCTTCAGATCTTTAATTCTTAACCTTAACTTTAGCTACTGGAATAAATTACTAAACATACTCATTAGAAGTAGAAATCTCATACAAGACATCATTTCTATTTAAATTTAGCAAAGGCCTAGCCATGTTTTGTGAACAAACTTCTGAAATACCTGTACCTGTTTGCAATGTTTGCAATGTTTGCAACCACACTTCTTTCTATACAACAGATTATATAAAAATAATGGAGTATGCTAATCTCAAAAGACATCCTATCATTAACTCAAAAAGTTAACAAACAATATGTTTAGAAAATAATAAAGTTTTTAAACTAAAACTGTAGCAGGTAAATAAGTCACCCAACCTTTACCTTATTCTTGAATCATCTTACCCTATTAAGACTTTATAATACTATTTATACGTTCCTACAATACCTGAGTACTTAAGATGATAAAAAAACTTTATTAAATATCTAAAATTGCATACATATCCTACAAAATTTTAAATCATAATCTGATTCCATGGTTTGAAATCCAACCCCAGTGGAATATGACATACAGTAAGTTCACAACAACTTAGCCTTTGTTAAAAATATTATATTTTCTAGAATAACCTCAATTAATTTATCAAAAAGAAACATTAACTAAAAAAAAACAACATCATAATATCCTCCTTTAGCAGGTGGAAAAAAACTAATATAATCAATAGATTTGCCAAATTCCTCAATACTTTGTAGTATTAGGTTACTCTTTCCTTTTGGATTGTTCTATAAACAAATAAAACAATATTCAGAAGTTTGATGACAAAGTGTTCTAAAATGAGTAGTTCAGATTTACTTTCATTAGCTTAAACAAAAAAATCAATCAATCAGTCAGTCAGTCAGGTACCTGGATATGCAAAAAGAAATACTGTATTTATCGGCGTATAACACGCATCGGCGTATAACACGCACCCCAATTTAGGAGGGAATTTTTCACGGTTAAAATCTCATTTTATTGATAAATGAACAGCATGGTACAAAGCCAAACAATTGAAAAGATACCAGAAATACAGACATGAAGCCTCTAACATGTTATACATACAAGATGTAGTAGTGAAAATACAGCCGAAAAACCTCAGACTACAATCAAATCATGTCATTAAATCATAGCAAATCCGCGTTAGTACAAGCTTATTAATAGAGTAAGAGGAGGTCACCAGTATATTATCACACAATTCAAAAAAAAAAAACAACAAAAAGGAGGGAAATGACCAAGGAGGATGGGAGGGGGAAGGGGGGAAGGGAGTGGGGGGGGGGGCAGAAGGAAGCAATAGAAGGGGGGGGAAGGGGAAGGGAAGCCCAAGCAGTGCGTTCAAGCGCCACAGTCCTATCAAGTTATAAGCATTATTAATCTTAGGCCGTCCAAGGTGACCAGATGCCCTCAAATTTTTTGGGGCACTTCCTATTTAAGTACGTCATTTTATACAGTGGGAGAGCTTTAATAATGGTATCTTCCCATAGCGTCATAGTTGGGGGGGATGCGGACGTCCATCTAAGAAGAATCGTCTTTTTTGCGTAGTATAGTAAAAAACCAATAAGAAGTTTAGTATACCTAGGCATCAGGTCATCTCCCAGCACTCCCAGTAATGCCAGCTCCGGAGCCTGTATCAATGATAGCCCAAGACGCTCATTAATAGCCTCAAACACTGCAGCCCAGAACTTAGTCACCACCGGACAAGTCCAGAACATGTGAAGGTATGTCCCTACATCTCTCCTACATTTACCACATAGGGGATCCCTCGAGGGGTACAGTCTGTGCAGTCGCTGCGGAGTGTAGTACACTCTGTGAAGAAATTTAGCCTGGATCACCTTGTCTCTGGAAGAAATGACCAACCCAAAACCCTCCTCGAAGCAGTCATTCCACTCCTCTCTCTCCAAAGTAGGAATGTCAGCTTTCCATGACTCCCACAGCTTCTCCAACCCAGGAGAATCCAAACTAAGCAATGCCATATAAAGGGAGGAGAGAGGCTTGGAAAGTGACTCATGAGCCAATAGTTCTTCTATGGGGTCCATGGCCAGGGCAACCGGTCCCATGAACTGTGCACGCACAGCATGGTGCAACTGTTGATACCTGAAGTACATCCACCCAGGCAGCTTAAACTTGGCAGAAAGGTCAGGGCATTTATTGTATGTCAATAAATGCCCTGCCGGCATAATATCCCGAAGGGTCTTTATTCCAAATTTTGCCCAAACCTGTGGATCCGGAATCGTACTGAAATGTGGGAAATTAGCGTTACCCCACAGAGGTTGAAATGGTGACCACTGACCAATTTTGAGGAACCTCTTCCTGGCTACCACCCACACCCTAATCGTCGTTCTAGTTGGGAGCGGGAGATTGGCGTAAGCCCCAGGTCCCCGATACACAAGGTTTGCGAGGTCTCCAAGAGATCCCAGCAGGGCCGCCTCCAGGCACACCGCCGCATTGGCTCTAGAGCGAGAAACCACCAACGGACCGAGACCAAAATGGCCGCCCAATAATAGACCCGAAAATTAGGCAACGCCAAGCTCCCACACCGCGGAGGAAGAGACAGCATAAAACGCGCTAGCCGAGGGGTAGACCCCTTCCAAATAAAGGATCCAATACAACTGTCCAGCTCTTTAAAGAATGCGTTTGGGATCCACACCGGGGAGTTCCTAAACAGATAGTTGAATTTTGGGAGAAAAACCATCTTTATCAGGTTAATGCGCCCTAGCAGGTTAAGCGGAAGGTTACTCCAAGAGGCACAACGAGCTCTAAGTTGTGACAGAACCGGGCGGATATTGAGTTCATGAAACTCCAGGGGATCTCGACTTATTCTAATACCCAGATATTTAAAGCTCGAGACCCACTGCAACTGAGTAGGAGCCGCCGTCGTCCGCGCCAAGGGGTCAAGAGGGAACAGTACTGATTTGGACCAATTTATTCGGACCCCCGAGAACCGGCCGAACTCGTCGAATAACTCCAGGGCAGCCCGCAGGGAGGAGTCCGCGTCACGTAAATATAAGAGCGCATCATCGGCGTACAACGACACCTTCTCCTCCAGAGGACCTATCCTCAGCCCCTCCACCTCCCGGGACGCCCTGAGAAGGACAGCCAAGGGCTCCAACGCCAGTGCGAACAGGGAAGGGGAAAGAGGGCAGCCCTGTCTCGTACCCCGTTGCAACAAAAACCCCTCAGAGATCCCTCCACTGGTCCTAGCACAGGCCGAGGGCTTGTCATAGAGCAGTTGTAGCCAACGCAAAAAATGAGGGCCAAACCCATATATACCCAACACGTGCCAAAGATAGCCCCACTCAACCGAGTCAAATGCCTTCTCGGCGTCGAGTGAGGCAATGACTCTAGAACCCGCATTATCATGAGAGGCAGACAAGTTAAGCTGCAGTCTCCTCAAATTGATGTCGGTGCCCTTGCCGGGCATGAACCCCGTCTGATCCACGTGGATAAGTTCATCCAGGATCTGCGTCAAGCGATTAGCCAATATCTTCGCCAACAACTTTGAATCGACATTTATTAAAGAAATTGGTCAATATGACGCACATTCCTCGGGGTCCCTGTCCGCCTTAGGCACCAACACAATTACAGCTTCAGACATGGATTCCGGTAGCGAGCCAAGCTCGGCAAATTGGGCAAACAGTTTTGTAAGCCTAGGGGCCAGGAGTTCTTGATAGGTGGAGTAGAACTCGATCGGAATGCCATCTGCACCGGGTGTTTTCCCAGGCTGCATCTGAGTCATAGCGATCTGGACTTCCTCCAAGGTAATATCCTTCTCTAGTGACTCTCTGGCTTTCCGAGACAGAACAGGAAAGTCCACCCTATCTAAGTAGGTCCCAAGTTCGGACAAATCATAATTCACTCTAGTCGAGTAAAGTGATTTATAATATCTCATAAATCTAGCAAGGATTTCATCAGAACTCGTGAGAGGAACTCCTCCCTCATCTCTAATACTCCCAACATGGGTACTGGGGTTCTGACCACGGGACAGCCATGCCAACATCTTGCCGTTTTTGTCACCGTACTCAAAAACCCTTTGAGCAGTATTGAGCATGGATTTTTTTGTCATCTCTATCCTGAAAAGTTAAACCGCCCTCAATGCAAACTGCCAATTCCCATGATTAAGAGGCGAAGGATCTGTCACATAACAAGCCTCTTTGACCCTCAGTTCCTCCTCCAGATCCCTCAACGACCGCACAGACTGTCTCTGGGTATGGGCAATGCGGGAAATATATTCTCCCCTCAACCAACTCTTAAATGCATCCCAGCCCGTCAAAGCTCCCACTGAATCCCTGTTTTCTATCCAGTAATGACACATGGCCTCTGACATATCTTCTTGGATCTTAGGGTCAGCAATCCAGTGCCCCGACAGTCTCCACAGTCTCCTGCCAGCAGTAGGCCCGGTCTGTATCGACAGCATAATGGGGGCATGATCTGAGATTCCTCTAGGGAGGATCTGCACCTTCGCAACCCTCTGCAGCATTGCCCGCGTAACAAACCCCAGGTCAATGCGGGAAAGGGTACGAAAGGTGGATGAGTGACACGTAAACATTCTCTCAGATGGATTGTAGTGTCGCCACACATCGGTAAGTTCAAATGTGTCGGCCCACTGCATAAGATCAGGAGATCCACGAGAGGACTGGTGGAGCCTGTCGACCTGTGGACAAGGAACCAAATTGTAGTCCCCTAGCAACGCGACATGTGGAGTATTGAACTGTACAACCATTCGCATGATATCATATAACAGGGACATATCTGCAGAAGGGGGGAGGTAAAGTCCCACAATCACATATGACATGTTGGCAATTGTCGCATGAATAATTACATACCTTCCGCCTGGGTCAGTTTAAACCTCCCGAAGCTGAAATGAGAGGGACCGGTGGACCAAAATGCTTACTCCCCGGGAGTAGCTGGAATAGGTGGCATGACATTGGGAGCCCACCCAGGCCCTTTTGAGGCCAAGAATCCTCGAGCCCACAAGGTGGGTCTCTTGTAGTATACAAATATGGGGGGGCATATGTTTTTAGATATTTGAAGACCAGCGAACGCTTAATCGCCAAGTTCATTCCCCTGACATTCCAGGAGAGAATGGAGAAATTAGCCATAATCTGTGTAATAAAAATTAAAGAACCATTGGAAACCACCTCCCTGTTCAATCCCCGGGGACAGGATCAACCACCCAGGCAGAAAGATAGGCAGAAGCGACCATCGCCACAGAAGCTGCCAGGTTGACGTAACATTCAATCCTGTACCATAACTAAAGGTTAAGAATTTAGCTGCATAAGTCTTGTGAGAAAAAAGCACCGTGAAAAACAAAAAAAACATCAAACTGAAATTAACCAGGGTCAGCAACGGCTGCCCCTCCCACCCCCCACCCCGCAGACCCCTAAAACTGGGATCATGCATATCTCCCCAAAACCCCCGAGTCCTTCAGAGTAACTTACTCAGGGAGGCGTTCCCCAGTTAGACGAACAGAGAGTCAGTCACCCCTCCCCCTTAACTGCACAGAGGGGTAACCACACTCCGAGCCAACTAGGGAGCCCTTTTACTTCCCAACAAGAGATGCTAGAGAGTCTTAGAATTCCAAACGGACACGAACACTCATAGTTCACCTGGAAAAACCAGGGGCACAATACTTAAAATGATGAGATCAGCACCATCCATATATGTAGGGATGTCAGCTAAGCGGAGCCTCTTCTTCAGGGTTGGGATAAACACAGCCCCCAGACCCCAGGTGTCATCCAGTAGTCCCTCAGCTATCCGATCCAACAGGGCTGAGCCCATAGGACCTTTGCGAGATGAACCAAAAAAAAAAGGGGGGGGGGGGCCGTGCTGATACTAGAGAGGATCACCAGGGGCCCATCAACCATAGAATCCAACAGCTGGAAATCTGCTCCTTCCTTAAAACGGATAAGGCCAGTGCAAACCAAAAAAAGGGAAAAAACAGAAATATTTAAACAGTTACCGATCCATTCACTTCAGTGCAGGCAGCGATTCCAGCCACGAGGAAGCATCCCTGGGGTTGGTAAAGAAACGGATCGTCTCACCGTCTACCACTCTCAGCTTCGCAGGAAAGAGAATACTGTATTTGATTCCCTTTGCCCTCATGGCAGCCTTGACCGCGTCGAAAGACCTACGCTGCTTCTGGGTCTCAATGGTATAATCAGGGAACAGTAGCAGTTTATTGTTCTGGTAGGAGATGTCTTTCGTCGTTCTTGCAGCTCGCAGAAGTTCATCCCTGTCCCTGAAGTTTAGCAGGCGCAGAATCAGCGTGCGGGGTGGGGAGCCAGGCGGGCCTCGCTGCGGCGGAACTCTATGCGCTCTCTCTACTGTAAAGTAGGAGGACAACTGGGCTCCAGGGAACAGGGATCTCAGGAGGTCTTCCACGAAGGTGGTCGGATTCTGTCCCTCCGCACCCTCTGCGAGGCCTACTATTCGCAGGTTGTTGCGCCTACTGCGATTTTCGGCGTCCTCGGCGCGATATTCTAGGACCTTCACCTTGTTTTGCAAGGTCCGAATCGCCACCGAGTGTTCCTCTGCTACATCTTCCACCTGTCCCACTCTCTGCTCAGCCACCCCGAGATGGCCCCGGAACTTCTCCAGGTCCTGTCTAATCAGACCCACATCTGTCTGTACGGCCTCCATCTTCCCTGCTAAAGTGGCCTGACATGCCGAAATCGCCGCCATCACTTCAGGTATTCCCGGAAGGGAGGCTGAGGGGTTCTCCTCCACCGCCGTCTGAGTGGCCATATTGGAGCCGCTGCGCGGGCCTTTCACCCCAGGCACTGCGGACACAGCGGCCTCCGTTGTATTCAGGGGGAAACGGAGCTTCTTACCGCTCTTCGTTCTGGCAGATGATCTGGACGGCATATGGGAATCCAGACATCCAAAAAAGAGGCAATCAGTCCAGGCAGGATAGTGTGTAAGGATCAGTCTCTAGCAGAGCTC
Organism: Lithobates clamitans; assembly: GCA_037952925.1. Classification (NCBI taxonomy): domain Eukaryota; kingdom Metazoa; phylum Chordata; class Amphibia; order Anura; family Ranidae; genus Lithobates; species Lithobates clamitans. The sequence continues at coordinate 792,876 of JBBGZY010001275.1, forward strand.
CGGGAAGCACGTCTGCTCAGGCCGACATCTTGGACACACCCCCCCCAGGAGGGAATTTTAAGGAAAAAAAAACTTTTAGGAGGGAAGTTGAAGGGAAAAAAACTTACATTTAAATGCCCATCATTGCAGCCTTCTCAGTGCAGCCTTCTCAGTGCAGCCTTCCCCAGTGCAGCCTTGTCAGTGCAGCCTTCCCCAGTGCAGCCTTGTCAGTGCAGCCTTGTCAGTGCAGCCATGTCAGTGCAGCCATGTCAGTGCAGCCTTCCCCAGTGCAGCCTTGCCCCAGTGCAGCCTTCCCCAGTGCAGCCTTCCCCAGTGCAGCCTTCCCCAGTGCAGCCTTGCCCAGTGCAGCCTTGCCCCAGTGCAGCCTTCGATCCCTGTCCCTGCCATCCTGGGCTTCAAAAATCGCGGTCCGCGATTTTGAAGTTCTAACAGCTCCAGATCGCAGGGGATCGGCGTATAACACGCACCTGCGACTTTCCCCTGATTGTAAGGGGAAAAAAGTGCGTGTTATACGCCGATAAATACGGTATTTTCATTTAAAAATAACTCTATCCATTTTTGATGGAATCATTTTTTTTTTTACAATAAATTTTATCTCCATAATCAATCTGTACTGACTCTAAGACAAAATGTCATAGTCCCCCTCTTTATCCTGTGACTAATATTAAATCTTGTAAAAGAATAATCTTAACAGATTATTGTATTTTTTCTTTTACACTGACAATTTAGGTTGGGCTTTCCCAAATATTCTATTTCTGAAAGAAATTTGATCATGTTGAAATTTCTTTTCAGAACCAAAAACATTCCTCTCATACAGTATGATTGAATGAACCACACATGCCTGTCACTCTGACTGCTAAACACATGGCAGTCTAAAGTTCAGCTTTTAATGCAGACACTTACAGAAAGTTTAATATTGTCATTCCATTGTGCCAATATATTTAGCGCTATCTATATAAACACAGGAAATTCTTTCCCAATAAATGTCCACTAAAAATTGAATAGGTGACTTTTTCCTTAATTTACACAACTGTGGTTCTTTCCCTCACATTGCATCTATTTAATCCCCATGTATTTTTAAATACCACTACAACTGATCTTTTTAACATCCAGTTGCCACTAGACAAAGCTGTGTGTGTTGACACCTTCTGTTTTCCTTATAATAACACCCTTAGTGTAACACAAGATGTTTTTCAAAACAAATGGTGCAAGACCCACAATGTCTCAGATCTGTAGCATTAGACAATGCACTCCTAACACATTTTTTTATAAATACCAATGAAATTGTCTCATCACCCACATACACTTGAATGTAAAATGACTGAGAGAGATCTCTATATTAATCAAAAATACTAAATTAATAAGGGCTTTCTTTAGATCTTCAAATTATTGTATACAAGTTATATTTTGTTATTAAAAAATATTTGTAAGCTCTAACGAGCAGGGCCCTCTGATCCCTCCTGTATTGATAAGTGTACTGTCTGCCCCCATGTTGTAAAGCACTGCGCAAACTGTTGGCGCTATATAAATCCTGTATAATAATAATAATAATAATAATATTTGCCCTACAGTAAGCCTATACAATTCAATAAAATTTACTCAGACAGATACTTTGTCTGCAAAAATCTCAATGAGCTCTCGAGAAAAGTTATTAAGGCCCAAAAAATCTTATTTTTTTTAAAAAAACAATTACTTTAGTAAGTAATAATACCTTTTAAAAATGTATTTTTTCTCATCCATGAACCCTCTTCCAGATATTTGGAAGACTTAACACAAAAATGTGTTGTGCTTTGTCCACAGAAGTGAAAAATGTCATGACATGACGACTAGTCTGTGTAACTTGATCTGCATTTCTCTGTTGGTAATACACTCCTCGCATGTCACAAACTCTTCAGAGAATGATCTGTTACTGTCAGTCTTAGCTAACATGCTTTGTATACAATACACTGTACAATTCGGTAACAATCTAGTTTTTCGTTTTTTAAAATGTTTAACCTTTTTACCACTTTTTAAACATATTTTGTTTGTACATCTGCCAAAAATCATGTACACTACGTTATATGACTTCCCTGATTATAGTAATGACAGAAAAATTGTTTAGAGGACAATCTCGTGAAACTCACAGATTGGGTCCTGCCCAAAAACTGCGATTGGCCTTTTCCCCGAGAAAACTCCTCCCTCAATCAAAGTCCTTACCTTTACCAGAAATACTCATTTACAAAGACTTTTAACAATTGTTATTTTTACAATTTTTTAGATTGAACAAAACTTTCATATTTTAATATTTTCTCTGGGTAGTCTTAAATAAATTAGAACAATCTACTACTTTTAATTTAATAACCAAATCTAAGTTTGTAATTTTTGTATAAATTGTTAAATCCTTAACTTATTATTTCCTACAACCAAATCTGTAGGATTTTTATAAAACACTAAACACCATGTTTTTTCCATTATCTCAATTTCATACAGTTCTTTCCACAATCTTAATCAATACTTTTTCTCTGAAAACCTTTTTTTTTCTGCCCCCTATATATGTGTTTTAAAATGACCACGTGTAATAACACACATTTTCTGTTGTTCAGGGCTAAAATATTCATAAACATTTACATGCAGCATTAAACTTAGTTTCCTTATTAAATAACTTCTTTACACTCTGGCATTAATTAATTACCTTACTACTGCATGTATTCCTGTATTCCATATATATGGAATGTATCAATTTCCAGATGGTACAGGAAAATACTTCTGAACCTTGAGATGTTAACCATCCCATGTTACCCTTTTATATAAACAAACACACTCACCCCTTGTTTAGTATGATAGTCCTGTGCGCACTTAAAAAAAACAAGAGATGAATAATGTCCTTTAACTTTGTTGTTCGTTGCCTTTTCTTTGGTTTGTTGCTTTTTCTTCCATTTGCTGCTTTTTCTTTCGTTTGTTGCTTTTTCTTTCGTTCGTTACTTCTTCTTTCTTTGAAGAATAATTTTTTTGTAGCTTTTTGCCTTGTTCCTTGTATTGTGTGCTGTAGTATGCTGTAGTGTGCTTGCCTGTTGATTTTTCTTTGCCTTTTTCTTGGACTTTCCATCTTCAAACATCAAAATCCGACTTTCATCTTAGCTTACCAAATAGTACATACATCTGCCTGTTACATAGTTACATAGTAGGTGAGGTTGAAAAAAGACACACGTCCATCAAGTCCAACCTATGTGTGTGATTATGTGTCAGTATTACCTTACATATCCCTGTATGTTGCGGTCATTCAGGTGATTATCTAATAGTTTCTTGAAGCTATCAATGCTCCCCGCTGAGACCACCGCCTGTGGAAGGGAATTCCACATCCTTACCGCTCTTACAGTAAAGAACCCTCTACGTAGTTTAAGGTTAAACCTCTTTTCTTCTAATTGTAATGAGTGGCCCCGAGTCTTATTAAACTCTCCTCTGCGAAAAAGTTTTATCCCTATTGTGGGGTCACCAGTACAGTATTTGTAAATTGAAATCATATCCCCTCTCAAGCGTCTCTTCTCCAGAGAGAATAAGTTCAACGCTCGCAACCTTTCCTCATACCTAAGATCCTCCAGACCCTTTATTAGCTTTGTTGCCCTTCTTTGTACTCGCTCCATTTCCAGTACATCCTTCCTGAGGACTGGTGCCCAGAACTGGACAACATACTCCAGGTGCGGCCGGACCAGAGTCTTGTAGAGCGGGAGAATTATCGTTTTATCTCTGGAGTTGATCCCCCTTTTAATACATGCCAATATTCTGTTTGCTTTATTAGCAGCAGCTGGGCATTGCATGCCATTGCTGAGCCTATCATCTACTAGGACCCCCAGGTCCTTTTCCATCCTAGATTCCCCCAGAGGTTCTCCCCCCCAGTGTATAGATTGCATTCATATTTTTGCCACCCAAATGCATTATTTTACATTTTTCTACATTAAACCTCATTTGCCATGTAGTCGCCCACCCCATTAATTTGTTCAGGTCTTTTTGCAAGGTTTCCACATCCTGCGGAGAAGTTATTGCCCTGCTTAGCTTAGTATCGTCTGCAAATACAGAGATTGAACTGTTTATCCCATCCTCCAGATCGTTTATAAACAAATTAAATAGGATTGGTCCCGGCACAGAACCCTGGGGAACCCCACTACCCACCCCTGACCATTCTGAGTACTCCCCATTTATCACCACCCTCTGAACATGCCCTTGTAGCCAGTTTTCAATCCAGGTACTCACCCTATGGTCCATGCCAACGGACTCTATTTTGTACAGTAAACGTTTATGGGGAACTGTGTCCAAAGCTTTTGCAAAATCCAGATACACCACGTCTACGGGCCTTCCTTTATCTAGATGGCAACTCACCTCCTCATAGAAGGTTAATAGATTGGTTTGGCAAGAACGATTCTTCATGAATCCATGCTGATTACTGCTAATGATATCGTTCTTATTACTAAAATCTTGTATATAGTCCCTTATCATCCCCTCCAAGATTTTACATACTATTGATGTTAAGCTAACTGGTCTGTAATTCCCAGGGATGTTTTTTGGGCCCTTTTTAAATATTGGTGCTACATTGGCTTTTCTCCAATCAGCTGGTACCATTCCAGTCAATAGACTGTCTGTAAAAATTAGGAACAACGGTCTGGCAATCACCTGACTGAGTTCCCTAAGTACCCTCGGATGCAAGCCATCTGGTCCCGGTGATTTATTAATGTTACGTTTTTCAAGTCTAATTTTAATTCCGTCCTCTGTTAACCATGGAGGTGCTTCCTGTGTTGTGTCATGAGGATAAACACTGCAGTTTTGGTTACTGAAGCCCCCCGATTCACTCATGAAGACTGAGGAGAAGAATAAATTCAATACCTTTGCCATCTCCCCATCCTTTGTAACCAGATGTCCTTCCTCATTCTTCATGGGGCCAATATGGTCTGTCCTCCCTTTTTTACTGTTTACACACTTAAAGAATTTCTTGGGATTTTTTTTGCTCTCCTCCACTATGTGTCTTTCATGTTCTATCTTAGCCGTCCTAATTGCACCCTTACATTTCTTATTGCATTCTTTATAAGTGTGAATGCTAAGGATGATCCCTCAACCTTGTATTTTTTGAAGGCCTTCTCCTTTGCTTTTATATGCATTTTTACATTGGAGTTAAGCCATCCAGGATTTTTGTTCGCTCTTTTAAATTTATTACCCAATGGGATACATTGGCTAATGCCCTTATTTAATATGCTCTTAAAGCAAACCCATCTCTCCTCCATATTATTTGTTCCTAATATTTTATCCCAATTTATGCCTTTTAGCAAGGTTTGTAGTTTAGGGAAGTTGGCTCTTTTGAAATTTAGTGTACCTCAATGGTGGCTTTTTCAAATAACGTGAAGTCTCAGTTCCTGATTCAACATTTTTTTACTTCTTGGGCAACTACCCAATATTTTCTTATGTGAGACTTTCTCACCTTCTTAGGAACTAACCTTGGCAGAAATCTTCACGTACGTAACGTTACGTTTTCACAAAGTCTTGGATTTCCAACAATAGCTTGAAGCATACCGTCCAAATGGCCTTGTCAATCAACTTCGTAGGCTGGGTCTTCCTTTTTTTTTTTTTTCAAAGTTACAAACTTTGGCTAGAGGTGAGAAAACAGACATAGAAAAACTCACCCGCGACTTTTAGTGAACTGTTGTCCACATCTGACGCAAACGCCTCCGTCTAGGTTGTTTACTTAGTTTCTTCTTGGAGCTTGTTGTTCCTCCATATTTGATTATCAGATGCCATATCTTATTTAGAAGAATTTCTCGTCTTTAGCTGGCTCAGTTCCTTGGACCTTTCATCCTCATCTGATGGAACACAAACGCCTCTTTCTAGGTTCTTTGATCATTTTTTCCCGAGACTTGATCAATCATAAAAATGTGTTAGTCTCCCCCCTTTGTCAAGGAGCAGGGAAAAAAAAAACTGGCTGGCTAATCGCCAAATGACCTACTGACCTTTAATCATTAACTCTGTACATGGAGAACAACTGGTACAAAAATGACATGCACACAACCTAGCTATTTCAAGATTCGTCTTATGCTGAGCTGAGTGAGCTTTTTCAATGTCAAAGCATAAAAGGGAACTCAGACTGCATAAAACGAATCTTGAAATAGCTAGGTTGTGTGCATGTCATTTTTGTACCAGTTGTTCTCCATGTACAGAATTAATGACTAAAGGTCAGTAGGTCAGTGGTTTCACAGATAAGAATATACTCAGAGTATCTGTCATAGACTTTATTGTAAAGATCTTTTTAAAAGTAAAAACATATATTATCTATAATATAGTTAGTTATTTGATATAGTTATTTAATTAGTTAGCTAGATTGAGTTTGTGTGAAGTAATATATATATTTATATATATTCAATTTTAGTTTAATATGCATTTGTAAGGTTTGGTACAGAATTGCATTTCTGTAGCTTAAAGAATATCCATTACAAGAATTCGGCCATTTGGAAAGGTCATTCACCTTGAGTTTTTTATAAGAATCTGTTGTGTGTTACTGACAATCAAAGAAGCTTAAGAGACGTGTCAGCTGTTGGCAAAGAGAATATTTAGAATAATCACGAATATGATCATTTCATATTTAGTTCTAGCCGTACATGGTTATGGCTGAAGTTTGCTGACTAGTAGATTTGGAATTGTATAAAAACCAGTGCGACACTAGGCTAGAGACACACGACACCACACGACACACTACACAACACATGTCCTTTACTCACACACAGAAGGACTTCACTACTTTTACACACACACAAAGAAGGAGACACGCATCCTTACACTGAAGAAGACATTTTGTTTACATTAGGTCTATACACAGCCTATCTCACAAACAGCTGCAAGAGCAGACACCTCTCTGACATAGAAAAGTACAGACGGAGCTGAAACATCTCTTGAACTTTCTTTATACAAGTTTTTGTTCCTATTATCTTTTGTTTTACTACATCAAGCTGTAAGAAGAATTTAACTTTGTATATATTTTCAATTTGTTGCCAAGTGTGACCACATAAATTCACACTTTGTTTTAAGACAGCCTGGCTACTGAACTTTTGAACAAAACGCCTAAGACACTGTTGACATAACACGTGTCTGTGAGAAGAGAAGGTTTTTTCACTTTCTCTACATTTTTACAGTACCTGAAGACAAAAAAATGGTTAATAATAAAACACAGTAAACGGTAAAGTATAAAAAATTGCATACCTGAAAAGCAAACATGATAAAACATAATAACAATAAAACATTGCAGAATAGAATACAGTAAAAAAGAGCAGAACAATAGAGAGAATAGAGAGAGAGAGAACAATAAAACGACAACTATTTTTTTAAATCTTATATATTTATATATATATATATATATATTTTTTTAACACTTTTTATTGTAACTAACTTTTATAACTGTAACCGGTTCCAGGTTCAGGAATCTCTAAATGCGATGGCATCTTGGGAGACCCTGTGAAAGTTTGCCTAGTCTGTGCAATGCTGTACCCTACGCTAATACTCAACTAGTGCATGGTAGCGTTCAAAACATTCACCAATGCAAAGACCAGCATTATCAGGACAGGAGGGACAATAATAGCGGGTGTCCGCGCTTGCTGCAGACACAACATCTTTTTTGGGGGGTTCGTTGGGTAGGGGTACTCGGGAGGACATAAAGAAAATGCCTCTCATGTAGCCGACTGCATTTGGTTGGGGATGTGAATGGGGGAAGTACGGGCGCTGCAGAAGTGGAGGTTCCCAATTAGGATTGGCGAATGCAGCAGGGAGGGCATTATGGGCACGACGGGCCCGTTTGTCTTCTTCTTGGTGGTAGCGGGACACTACTTGTGCTTGCCACCTCACCAGCTTGAACTGAACTTATGGGACTCGCCATGTCACCAAGTGTTACTGCAGTGCTGGTTTGACTATGACCGGGGTGTACTAGGCCGCTGGTGCTTGCCAGTTCACCAAAACGCTACCAAAAAAACTGTTAGCGATCGCAGGGATCAGGCCTGACTCTGCGAACGCTGCAGTTATGCATTTAGTGTTTTGTAAGTGTCAGTGATCGATCAATACTGCACTTGGGTGGGCTGGGCTGGGCCGGGCGAAGGGGCAAAACGCAGGTGGTAGCGGGTATCTGGGCTGATCCCGCTAACACTGCGTTTTTGGGAACCCTAAACTGCTGGGGACGCTAGTATAGATCTGATTGGATCAGATATTGATCCGTTCGGATACTATACCACTAAGGGAGGTGTACTGTGCGGGCGTGGGTGTTAGTGCTACTGGTGCTAACCTGACGCTGCCTGGGGCTGGTGCTTGACAGTTCACCAAAACGCTACCAAAAAAACTGTTAGCGATCGCAGGGATCAGGCCTGACTCTGCGAATGCTGCAGTTATGCGTTTAGTGTTTTGTAAGTGACATTGATCGATCGATACTGCACTTGGGTGAGCTGGGCGGAGGGGCAAAACGCAGGTGCTAGCAGGTATCTGGGCTGATCCCGCTAACACTGCGTTTTTGGGAACCCTAAACTGCTGGGGACGCTAGTATAGATCTGATCGGATCAGATATTGATCCGTTCAGATACTATACCACTAAGGGAGGCGTATGCTGCGTGCGTGGGTGTTAGCGGTACTGGCGCTAATCTGACGCTGCCTGGTGTGACGCATATCACCGCCGGGCGATCAGGGGGCTAAACCTTTATTCGGTAATAAACGGCGGGTGCCCTGGCACTATAAAAAATAAACAAACTAACCAGCGTCACCCGTAACGGTTATACGGTGATCAGTGGTGAAAGGTTAACTAGGGGGAAATCAAGGGGTTAAAACCTTTATTAGGTAGCATATGGGGGTCCCTGACGCTATAAAACGCTGACGGTGAACCTAAATATTTACCTCACTAACTAGCGTCACCAGCGACACTAATACAGCGATCAGAAAAATGATCGCTTAGCGACACTGGCGATGGGGGGTCATCAAGGGGTTAAAACTTTATTAGGGGGGTTAGTGGGGTACCCTAGACCTAAAGGGGGCTAATACTAACTGCCCTACCACACTAACTGTCACAAACTGACACTATGCAGTAATCAGAAAAAAAACAAAACTGCTTGGTGTCAGTGTGACAGGGGGGGGGGGGTCGGGGGGAGATCGGGGTTGTTTTGTGTGCCTGGCATGTTCTACGTTGTGCACTCACATTACAGTCTTCTCTCCTCGGCGCCGGAACGGAAAATGCCGAGCCGAGGAGAGATGACATCATTTACTTTGCTGCTGTTTACCATACAGCAGCATAGGAATGATTTCATTGGCCGGCGGCGATCGCGAGGGGGGGCACGAATGGATGGCCTCTCCCCCTCACCTCCGATCCCTGTTGGACAAAAGCCGACCGCCTCGGGCACCGAGGGGGGGTCCGATGGGACCCCCCGCCCGCGGGAGGCAGATCACGTACGGGTACATGATTCTGCCTGCCCGTGCCATTCTGCCAACATATATCGTCGTGAGGCGGTCGGCAAGTGGTTAAGTTAAGTGTTTTTATCTTTCCAGTATGTGTTTCTTGCTTACAGCTAACATCAAATGAAATCATGTTATGGTCACTGCTACACAGATGTTCCTTTATATGAACATTAGTAACAAACTCTGCATGGTTTGAGATTAGGTTTATAAATGTTTGCCCTTTAACTGTTCCAGCAGTGCCATTGCTCCAGTTAATTTCCGGGTAGTTAAAATCCCCCATTATTATCACTGTCCCAGGCATTGCAGCCCTTTTCATCTGTGCAAGGCACCTCCTCAACATTGGGTGGTCTATAACAAACTCCAATGATTAACTTTGAACTACGCACATCTTATATGCAGTTCCACCCATAATGCTTCAGCCACATCGCACTCTCCATCAATTAGGTCCTCATTCACACTCGCTTTGAGATCACCTCTTTGCCACCTTTCCTTTTTACCCTGTCTCTCCGAAAGAGTACATAACCAGGAATATTAATAGCCCAGTCGTGTGAGGAATGAAGCCAAGATTCAGCAATACCGATTACATCATAGCTCTCCTCGTGCACCAGAGCTTCCAACTCACCTATTTTGCTTGGCAGACTTCTGGCATTGGTGAACAAACACTTTAATTCATTTTTACATTTTTCTCTTGACTACTGTATAACAGAGGTCCCTTGCTTACCCCCTTTCTCCAACCACCCCTTTGCTGCATACCCCAACCTTCTACCCCAATAATTGAGACCACAACCATCTGGAGTAAAATATTGGCCGTAGCAGCCAATAATCTTTATTAAACATAAACCAATAATAATAATAATAATTTAACTCAACATAACATAATCTTATAAACACCTGAAATATCCTTTTTCCTACAACTCCCGTTGGTCTTTGCAGGGAAAAACCCACCAAACTTAAAACTCAAAACACACTCAGGCACCGCGGTACTATACTAAAAATTAGGCCTCCAGCTGACAAGCTAGCTCGGAGACAAACAACCAATAGCCCGCAGTGCACCAATAACATATTCAAGCTAAAACCCTTGTTAGCTGAAATCTCACCAACGGGCCTCATACTAGCGATGGGTCCCGATCTCTGGGGTTTAATCCTTCACCCACAAAGACCAACATCACGCCACTGCCACGACTATATCTATCCCATACGATAAAAACAACTTAAACATAGTTACATAGTTAGTCAGGTTGAAAAAAGACACAAGTCCATCCAGTCCAACCATATAAACCTTTGAATTACCAACATACCACCTGATGAGGGAGGGAGGGTGGGACGCTTGTTCCTCTTACAAACTGAGCTGGGGCGGGATCTTCGCTCAGCTCAATTAACTCTGCTCCACCCCAACCCCACCTATAACCAATCACACACTACCTTACATATACATCTATTCCACCCAGTCCCCCTATTAACCCTGTCATGCCCGCCCTCTGCCTATTTCTCTTGATTTTTGCTCCGGGCTTACTGGAGTTTTGCATATATTTTTTAGTAGTACAAATGGCACTATAATTTCCAAGGGTTGTAATAAAAGATTGTAGCAATAAATGTGGTCAACATTTCAACATTTGAAGAATAGATGGATTTTGCAATAAAATCCCCTCGATCCTCTCCCCCCATCATTATCATCTTAAAGAAACCCAGTTGCCAACTTAAAGAGGAAGTAAACTGCAGGGTTTTTTTCTGAACCTGCAAAGTAAAGCCATAACGTGCTAGTATGCATTGCATACTAGCACATTATGTGAAACTTACCTGCAAACGAAGCCCTCCACTGATGTGTTGTCACCACTGCAGGCTGCATCCATCTTCATCCATCTTCCTTCCGGGTCCGCGGACTCCGGCTGTGTGACTGGCCGGAGCCACTTGATGTCACTCTCACACATGCATGGGGGAGCCGTCGTTTACGGCACAGAACTCTGAAGGAACAGCATGGATGGCCATTCCTTCAGAGCGCATGCGCCAATGACATCATCGGCTGCATATACAGTAAATATCTCCTAAACAGTGCACGTTTAGGAGATATTTACTGTACCTATAGGTAAGCTTTATTATAGGCTTACCTATAGGTACAAATTACGTATGGGAGTTTACAACCACTTCAATACATTGCAGGTAAAAGCACAGAAAAATCAAGCATATCTTAATGCTTATAAGCAGATTTTTCCTTTACACAAAAATTCTTTATTGACTTGTAATCGGCCTTTGAAATTATTAGCTCGACTACTTCAAGAAGAGTCAATTCCTAAGTACAGCCTTCCTTTCTCCTTGCACGCCATAGCACACTCCTCTTCTAGAAGTGTCTAATTACTGTCTGTGCTGGCCAAGCTCCTCCACCCCTCCTTCTTACATAACCTTTTGGCTTAATGTACAAGGGACGTTTTTACAACCTCTCCTGAACGATTTAACTTGACAGATAATAACCCACATTTAAAACCTCCGTTTTGCAGCTTTAACATGCCGCATTTTGCCACGTTTAGAAGGGTTTGAAAAAAAAAATTTTTTTTTTTTTTCAAAATAGGCAAAAATGAAAAATGCCTGTAAATGAAACGCAGCTACAGTGTACATGAGGCCTTTATGTCACTTGAATAACATCTGTGAGTCTGCTGGGGTTAGTGACATCACATCCAAGATGACATTGTCCAGCAGCGGTCTCAGGACTTTTGGTTGTCTACGCAAGGTAGCTAACTCTACAGGTAAATAACTTGTCTAAAATATGTTTTTTTTTTTTTTTTCAAAAGATTTTATTGAAATTTTACAGAATAACAAGTAGAGTTTGACATACAGTTCAGTGAAGCAAATCACACTCTTTCAATAGGCATTGATAGGTAAAAACAGGGAATACAAGAGCAGTTGATAGAAAGTGAGTACGGGCATATGGCCCTGTTAGTTAACAAAGTAAATATCGATATATGTATGAACTATGGGTGTTGGCTCGATGAAATCGGATGTATTGTACAGGGGTGATTCAGACCGTTTTGTGAGCAACTCCGTTTTCGTTCACCCCTAAACGGGACCTTTGCTGTGAACGAAAAGGGAGGAACAGGAAGAGACGTAGGATATGTTTAACTATAACGGTCTGGTGAGTAACGGATGGATTTGCAGATAGAGGTTAAGTACATCAGAAGAATAAGCAAAGCCTAAGGAGAGTCAGTCGTGTGGGGGAGATCTGTTAGTGACGAAAAAGGAAGGGTAGTGAGTGTGTAAGAAAATGTTATGATCAGATCTGGTGTGCATGAATATGTCAGGTCAATGTCATTCGAGGGGGGGAGAACGGGTTAATAGGGGATAGAGGGGGGGTTTTGGGGGTGATCGGTAGGGGACAGGCCGCAGAGAGCTCTCAGGGGTGAGGAGGAGATGAAGGTGGCGAGTTGTCTAAAATATGTTAAATGCATACCTAATCTTATGAGAAGATTGAGTTTGATATGATTGGACATTTTAGTCCATCTAAAATTTATGTCCCAATTAAATTGTACTTTTTTCTCTGAAAATTTCACTTTTGCTTTAGTAGGTGGGGTTGTAAAGGTAATTTTTTTTTTTTTTTAAATAACAAACATGTTATACTTACCTCCACTGTGCAGCTCGTTTTGCACAGAGTGGCCCTGAACCTGGTCTTCTGGGGTCCCTCGGCGGCTGTCTCATCTCCTCCCCGCAAGAACTAAACAAGAACTAAACACCTTCATGCGGGCTTTCTCGCATGGCGCGCTCCCGTAATACAGCCGGTGGTGGCGGCTATAGCCGCTGACTGTATCACTCGGCCCCGCCCCCCGGCGTGCCACATCATTGGATGTGATTGACAGCAGCGCCAGCCAATGGCTGCGCTGCTTTCAATCCATCTACTCTAGCCAATCAACGGCCAGGCTGATCTGCGAAGAGGAAACTGGGGTCAAGCGCAGCAGGTGAACTTCACAGGTTTAAGGAATCCCCCAAGCGTGTTATTTAACACTTTCTATTCTTAAGATGTACCTGTACTCCTTCAGGAACATGCATTGATATGTTTTTTCAGCCAGCAATGGGCTTTCCTGTAGAAGTGATCCGAGTGGTTTTATAACCACCCAATCACCTCTACAAATCACGGAAGGGATCCCCTTCGCCACCATTCCCGGGTTCTCCTATCACAAGGGGTCCCATATGCAAATGTAAACAGTGATCATTCAAACTACTGATAAGATAGAATAGAGTCCAGAGACAGGCAACAAAAATGTCAAAAGAGACAAAGGTCTGACAGATAAAACGTATCAGGAGACAGGAAATTAATATATACAGTCTGGAGGGAAAAAAGGGAAAAGGGGAGTCATTATTAACCACTTGCCAACCGCAGCATGCACATTTACGTTGGCAGAATGGCACGGCTGGGCAAATGGGCGTACCTGTACGTGCCTTTGAATTTGCCGCAGGGTGGTCACGTGCGCGACCCTGCCGCGAGCTCTGTGAGTAGGATCGCGGGTCCCACGGACTCGATGTCCGCAGGGATACCCGCGATCGTCTCACAGAGCTGAAGAACGGGGAGATGCTAATATAAACAAGCATCTCCCCTTTCTGCCTAGTGACACGGTCACTGATCATAGCTCCCTGTGATCGGGAGCTATGATCAGTGATGTGTCACTCATAGCCACGCCCCCTAACAGTTAGAATCACTCCCTAGGACACATTTAACCCCTTCCTAGCCAGCTAGTGGTTAACCCCTTCACTGCCAGCATAATTTTTACAGTAATCAGTGTAATTCTATAGCACTGATCGCTGTAAATATGACAATGATCCCAAAAATGTTTAAAAATTGTCCGATGTGTCCGCCATAATGTTGCAGTCATGATAAAAATCGCAGATCGCCGTCATTACTAGTAATTCCATAAAACTAACCCCTATTTTGTAGACACTATAACTTTTGCGCAAACCAAATGCTTATTGCGATTTTTTTAACCAAAAATATGCAGAAGAATACGTATCGGCCTAACTGAGGAAAAAAATTGTTTTTTTATATAATTTTTTGGGATATTTATTATAGCAAAAAGTAAAAAATAATGCGTTTTTTTTTTCAAAATTGTCGCTCTATTTTTGTTCATAGCGCAAAAAATAAAAACCGCAGAGGTGATGAAATACCATCAAAAGAAAGCTCTATTTGTGGGAAAAAAAGGAACCCAATTTTGTTTGGGAGCCACATCGTACGACCGCGCAATTGTCAGTTAAAGCAACGCAGTGCCGAATCGCAAAAAGGTCTCTGGCCAGCCAAATGGTCTGGGGCTTAAGTGGTTAATACCTTTCAATATATCAAGTGGGCGAAGAAGGTTCAGGAGGGCAGTATTTTCCATATAAAGCCAAAATCAAGAATACAGGCACGTCACCTCAAACTAGCAAGATGAAAGTTCAAAACTAATCTTATGCCGCGTACACACGAGCGGACTTTACGGCAGATTTTGCCCGGCGGACGGGATTTTGTCGGACAATTCGATCGTGTGTGGGCTCCAGCGGACTTTGTTTTCTCAAAAGTTGGACGGACTTAGATTTGAAACATGTTTTAAATCTATCCATCGAACTCGAGTTCGGTCGAAAAGTCAGCTCGTCTGTATGCTAGTTCGACGGACAAAAAGCCACGCTAGGGCAGCTAATGTCTATGAACTTCTTAGTATGGTCGTACGTCGTCACATACGAATTCGACGGACTTTGGTGGATTGTGTATAGGCAAGTCCGTTCATTCCGAAAGTCCATCATAAAGTTCGTCAAAAAGTCCGCCGGGCAAAGTCTGCCGTAAAGTCCGCTCGTGTGTACGCGGCATTAGAAAGTATTTTCTTTTTCCAAAAGAGCAGTTGGTGCTTGAAATAGACTTGAAATAGACAGCAGAGGTAGTGTTTCAGTCAATAGTAGGTGGATTCAAACATTCTTGGGACAAATATAGATAAATATTCAGATAAAAAAAAAGTATACATTTAAAAATGGGGCAGATTCAATGGACCAGTTGCTCTTTTTTTCTATGTTTCTATCCGACCACATGTGAGGTATCACCACGAACATCAGAGTGAGAGCAAACATTCTAGCATCAGACCTCCTGTTTAACTGAAAACTGGTAGCCTGGAAAGGCTTTGAAAACATTGCTTATGGAGATTTTTAGGTACTGTGGTTTGTTGCCACAGGCGTGCGCAATTTTAAAGCGTGACATATTATGTATCTACTTACTATTTACTCTATTCATCTTTTATATTTTAACAAAAAATTGGGCGTTATGTTGTGTTTATTTGCACCAAAAATCAATAAAGTTTGTTTTTACTTATTTTTTTAATTATTTTTTTCTGAAAATTCCGTTCGATAATTGGCTGAGCAAAAATTTTGTGACATAAAAAATTGCAACAAACATTTCATTCTCGAGGGCCTTTTATTTAAAAAAATATATAATGCTTAGTGGTAATTTTCTAGCAAAAAAAAGTGTTTTGGACTGAACCAGAACCGTTCGGTACTTTTGTTTCTGTCCCCCTGCCCAAATTAACCTTCAATGTAAAAGTGTGCACACTTGAAGTAAATTACTGAGACATACACGAGTTCAGTAGATTGATACTTCTGCTTTTTTTTACTTCCTGGACCCCGGCTAATATACCGTGAGCCGGATATTTTGTTATCAAATCAAATATCAAATAAGACAAGCGTATGCAGACCGCAAGATATACATATTCATTATTGTGACAAAGTATAAGCTTTTAGCTGGGTTATATCTATATAAGGGAATAGCAAACTATCATAGCTAAATAGGGGGTCTTGTTTCCAGTTCTTGAAACCAGGCGCAATCTTCTTTAACTTGTTCTTAACTCTTGCAGTTCTGTTACACATGAAGGGGGAGGGTAAGCTGGCAGACATCTAATTGAATGTGGTTAAGGCTGATAGCAGAGGCTGAAGTAAGCACTTATATCTATATGGTTATATTGGATATAGGCATTTCACCATAACACTCATAGTCACATCCATTACACAAGGAAGAAATGTCAGAATTAGCCTGGAAGCAAAGTGGTTAAAGGAATTGTCCATTTTTAAAGTTTCATTTACTAAAAAGATCTTATTAAAAGCGCTGGTCCCCTCTGAAAAGTTTTTTTTTGTCCCCCTGGCAATGCACAGCTTTCCATATCTTTTAAACTCTTAAAATAATCATTTGTATTATTGAATATGGATCCATGGGGTGCTGACAAAATATCTTATTATTTATACTTTAAAGAGATTAAATATACTTTAAATAGATTAAAATCACAGCCCGCATTGATAGTCAAGCAATGTCTACAGCCTGCCTTCTTCTCTGAATGCTGCTACCAGTGGTGGAACTACAAGGGTTGCAACAGTCGCTCTTGCGACTGGGCCCTGGAGTTCTGCCACTGTGGGGGGGCCCAAAAGCCCTGGATGTGGCTCTGGGGTTGCTGGCTGTAGCTATGAGCACAGAATGTATATTACACTCTCACACTGCATGGGAGAGCCCCCCCTTGCATGGACAGGAGAGGAAAGAGATAGAGAGAGCAGGATCTTCCCCTTCTCCTGTGTGTCTCCGAGGCACCGCCCACATTCCAATCCCGGTGTTCTGCCGAGAAAGTTCCGCTCGGCGGATAAGGACCCCCCTCTACTGCGCAGGCTGCGCCTGCGCAGTAGGATCCGGCAGAAATAGCCGAAGGGGAATAGGTGAAAATCAGCTGTACATGGCACCTGAAAAAGGGCCCCTCGCGGGCTTGCTTCACTCGCCACGCTTCGGGCACGGCCTCGCTCGGCTCTTTTTTATTCCCCCTCTAGGTCCACTTGGATGGTGGGGAAGGAACCTGGACCTAGGGCGCAGGCGTCGTGTACAGCTGATTGTAGATTTTGAGCTTCGGCTATCTCCGGCGGCTGATAGTAGTTCGTACTGCGCAGGCGCTGCGCCTGCGCAGTACAGGGGGGGTCCTTATTCGCCGAGGGAACTTTCTCGGCAAGGCACTGGCAACTCCTTGCCTCGCAAAGGGAAAGACCAACAGCCTGCAGGAAGATAGTGGAGGAAAGGCCAGCATGTGCCATGGATGCTGCAACCCTCCGCAGGGGAATCCACAGCTCTCCAGGACAGCCAATGGCCTTCCTTCCTAATCAAACATCTCAGTAGCACACAGGTGGGTCAGTCATTGAGGGGACTGAAGATAGTGTGTTGTCAGTTGTTACCTCCAGAGCCCCTCTACCAACACAGCAGCCCACTGGTATTTTCCTGGTATGGTGCACTACAAGCCCTACCATGCTCTGCCAGCCTATGTGTATGTATAGCACAAGCTAGTAGGCCTTTTTGCTGACCACAGTGGCAGAACTCCAGGGCCCAAACTTCCATCTATGGTAAGTGAAGTGTCCCTCCCTTTCCTCTCTTCTCTCCCCAGCCTCTGAGCACACTAATGTACGGGAGAGCTCTGTGGACTGTAATTTAAAGGGGGACTCTAATATAAGTGGAGGGTTTGGTGAGCAGAGACCCCTAACATCAGGATCCCCAGAGCACTCCTTACATCATAGTTCCCCTTTACATTACTATCCACAGAGCTCCCTCTTAGGGCCCTTTGACATGGGGGGACTCTGCCAAGCATATCCGCTTACTCAGCGGGGGATCTCTCCACTGATCCCTGAGCCGCTAGATAAAAGGTCTGTGTCTGCTCCACTTGTGCAGAGCAGACATGGACACAGCCCACTGTTCTCTATGGGCCAATCTCACTGTCATCCAATCCACTAGACAGATGGTGAATGGACCCCCATCAGTCTGTTTTCATTGGATCGGATGCAGGCAGGTATAAATGGACACATGTTTGTTTACATCCGCCTCCCTATACAGAACATTGGGTGGTCCAATCGGTTTCCATGTGTAAAAGGGCCCTTACAGTGCAAGTGGAAATTCTGCAGGCTTGATATAACTGGGGCTCTGGGAATCCTGACCGGCTCCTGTACATATACGTCAGCAGTTTAAAGATGGATATCTCGGTAACAGCAGCAGCTGCTGCCACAACCAAGGTATCCATCTTTTGAGCCGGTGGTCCAGTTTACGATAATGGTGGTCTCTGCGGCGGATTCGCCGCGAGATCACCGTTATCGGCGGTGGGAAAGGGGGCCACCCCCTCCCGCCGTTCTCCTGCGCCCTCCGCCACTTACCAGAGGCGGAGGCTATCAGGACCTGTCCGTGGCTGGGTATGGAGACGAGTGAGGGGAAGATGGCCCCCACCCGTCTCCATACTATAGCAGGGCAGAAGAGACGTCAAAACTTCACTTCCGCCCATACATCTTAATTGACATTTTTCTGTTGTCATTTTTTCAAATGACAATTTTTTTTTTTTAATGCATTTAAGTCCAAATATGAGATATGAGGACTTTTTGACCCCAGATCTCATATTTAAGAGGACCTGTCATGCTTTTTTCTATTACAAGGGATGTTTACATATAAATGTGACCCTTTTTTTTTTTTTAAACAGTGAAAAAATAAATAAAATAAAGTAAAATAAATAAGAATTTTTTTTTTTTTTAACCACTTCAGCCCCGGAAGGATTTACCCCCTTCCTGACCAGAGCACTTTTTACAATTCGGCACTGCATCGCTTTAACTGCTAATTGCACGGTCATGCAATGCTGTACCCCAAAAAATTTGCGTCCTTTTCTTCCCACAAATAGAGCTTTCTTTTGATGGTATTTGATCTCCTCTGCCATTTTTATTTTTTGCGCTATAAACGGAAAAAGACCGAAAATTTTGAAAAAAAAAGATATTTTCTACTTTTTGTTATAAGAAAAATCCAATAAACTCAATTTTAGTCATACATTTAGGCCAAAATTTATTCGGCCACATGTCTTTGGTAAAAAAATGTCAATAAGCGTATATTTATTGGTTTGCGCAAAAGTTATAGCGTCTACAAACTAGGGTACATTTTCTGGAATTTACACAGCTTTTAGTTTATGACTGCCTATGTCATTTCTTGAGGTGCTAAAATGGCAGGGCAGTACAAACCCCCCCAAATGTCCCCATTTTGGAAAGTAGACACTCCAAGGAAATTGCTGAGAGGCATGTTGAGCCCATTGAATATTTATTTTTTTTGTCCCAAGTGATTGAATAAATAAATAAATAAAAAAAAATAAAAAAAATTACAAAAAGTTGTCACTAAATGATATATTGCTCACACAGGCCATGGGCATATGTGGAATTGCACCCCAAAATACATTCAGCTGCTTCTCCTGAGTATGGGGATACCACATGTGTGGGACTTTTTGGGAGCCTAGCCGCGTACGGGGCCCCGAAAACCAAGCACCGCCTTCAGGATTTCTAAGGGCATAAATTTTTGATTTCACACCTCACTACCTATCACAGTTTTGAAGGCCATAAAATGCCAAGATGGCACAAACCCCCCCAAATGACCCCATTTTGGAAAGTAGACACCCCAAGCTATTTGCTGAGAGGCATGGTGAGTATTTTGCAGCTCTCATTTGTTTTTGAAAATGAAGAAAGCCCAGAAAAAAATTTTTTTTTTCTTTTTTCAATTTTCAAAACTTTATGACAAAAAGTGAGGTCTGCAAAATACTCACTATACCTCTCAGCAAATAGCTTGGGGTGTCTACTTTCCAAAATGGGGTCATTTGGGGGGAGTTTTGTGCCACCTGGGCATTCCATGGCTTCCGAAACTGTGATAGGCAGTGAAGAGTGAAATCAAAAATTTACGCCCCTGAAGGCGGTGCTTGGTTTTCGGTGTCCCGTGCGCGGCTAGGCTCCCAAAAAGTCCCAAAAAGTCCCACACATGTGGTATCCCCATACTCAGGAGAAGCAACAGAATTTATTTTGGGGTGTAATTTCACATATCCCCATGGCATGTTTGAGCAATATCATTTAGTGACAACTTTGTGCAAAAAAAAAAAATTTGTCTCTTTCCCGCAACTTGTGTCACAATATAAAATATTCCATGGACTCGACATGCCTCTCAGCAAATAGCTTGGGGTGTCTACTTTCCAAAATGGGGTCATTTGGGGGGGTTTTGAACTGTCTTGGCATTTTTGCACAACATTTAGAAGCTTATGTCACACATCACTCACTCTTCTAACCACTTGAAGACAAAGCCCTTTCTGACACTTTTTGATTACATGAAAAAATTATTTTTTTTTGCAAGAAAATTACTTTGAACCCCCAAACATTATATATTTTTTTAAAGCAAATGCCCTACAGATTAAAATGGTGGGTGTTTCATTTTTTTTTTTCACACAGTATTTGCACAGCGATTTTTCAAACGCATTTTTTGTGGAAAAAACACACTTTTTTTAATTTTAATGCACTAAAACACACTGTATTGCCCAAATGTTTGATGACATAAAAAAGATGATCTTCGGCCGAGTACATGGATACCAAACATGACATGCTTTAAAATTGTGCAGTGGCAACAAAATTAATACATTTTTAAAAGCCTTTAAAAGCCTTTACAGGTTACCACTTTAGATTTACAGAGGAGGTCTACTGCTAAAATTACTGCCCTCGATCTGACCTTCGTGGTGATACCTCACATGCATGGTGCAATTGCTGTTTACATTTGACGCCAGACCGACGCTTGTGTTCGCCTTAGCGCGAGAGCAAGGGGGACAGGGGTTCTTTTTTTTTTTTTTTTTTTTTCTTTATTATTTTTTTACTTTTTTATCTTATTTTTAAACTGTTCCTTTCATTTTTTTTTTAAATCATTTTTATTGTTATCTCAGGGAATGTAAATATATCCCTATGATAGCAATAGGTAGTGACAGGTACTCTTTTTTGAAAAAATTGGGGTCTATTAGACCCTAGATCTCTCCTCTGCCCTCAAAGCAACTGACCACACCAAGATCGGTGTGATAAAATGCTTCCCCAATTTCCCAATGGTGCTGTTTACATCCGGCGAAATCTAAGTCATAAAATGCTCGTAGCTTCTGGTTTCTTAGGCCATAGAGATGTTTGGAGCCACTCTGGTCTCTGATCAGCTCTATGGTCAGCTGGCTGAATCCCCGGCTGCATTCTCAGGTTCCCTGTTGAGACAGGAGAGCCAGAGAAAAACACGGAAGACGGAGGGGGGGGCATTCCCTCCCACTGCTTGTAAAAGCAGTCTAGAGGCTAATTAGCCGCTAGGATTGCTTTTACATGAAAGCCGAACGCTGGCTGAAAAGAATGATACCAAGATGATACCTAAACCTGCAGGCATCATTCTGGTATAACCACTCAAAATCGTGAATGGCGTACCTGAAGACGAAAAAATGGTTAACAATAAAGCACAGTAAACGGTAAAGTATAAAAAATTGCATACCTAAAAAGCAAACATGATAAAACATAATAACAATAAAACATTGCAGAATAGAATACAGTAAAAAAGAGCAGAACAATAGAGAGAGAATAGAGAGAGAGAGAACAATAAAACGACAACTATTTTTTTTTATTTTATATTTTTGTTTGTGTTTTTTTTTTTTTTACACTTTTTTTTGTAACTGTAACTTTTATAACTGTAACCGGTTCCAGGTTCAGGTCTCACAAAATGCGATGGCATCTTGGGAGACCCTGTGAAAGTGCGCCTAGTCTGTGCAATGCTGTACCCTACGCTAATACTCAACTAGTGAATGGTAGCGTTCAAAACATTCACCAATGCAAAGATCAGGATTGTCAGGACAGGAGGGACAATAATAGCGGGTGTCACGCCTATATCCGCGCTTGCTACAGACACAACATCTTTTTTGGGGGGGTTCGTTGGGTAGGGGTACTCGGGAGGACATAAAAATGCCTCTCATGCAGCCGACTGCATTTGGTTGGGGATGTGAATGGGGGAAGTACGGGCGCTGCAGAAGTGGTGGGTTCCCAATTAGGATTGGCGAATGCAGCAGGAAGGGCATTATGGGCATGACGGGCCTGTGTTTGTCTTTTTGGTAGCAGCGGGACACTACTTGTGCTTGCCACCTCACCAGCTTGAACTGCACTTATGGGACTCGCCACGTCACCAAGTGTTACTGCAGTGCTGGTTTGACTACGACCGGGGTGTACTAGGCCACTGGTGCTTGCCAGTTCACCAAAACGCTACCATAAAAACTGTTAGTGATCGCAGGGATCAGGCCTGACTCTGCGAACGCTGCAGTTATGCGTTTAGTGTTTTGTAAGTGACAGTGATCGATCGATACTGCACTTGGGTGGGCTGGGCTGGGCCGGGCGGAGGGGCAAAACGCAGGTGCTAGCAGGTATCTGGGCTGATCCCACTAACACTGCGTTTTTGGGAACCCTAAACTGCTGGGGACGCTAGTATAGATCTGATCGGATCAGATATTGATCTGTTCAGATACTATACCACTAAGGGGGGTGTACAGTGCATGCGTGGGTATTAGCGCTACTGGCACTAACCTGACGCTGCTTGATGCTGGTGCTTGCCAGTTCACCAAAACGCTACCAAAAAAACTGTTAGCGATCACAGGGATCAGGCCTGACTCTGCAAACGCTGCAGTTATGCGTTTAGTGTTTTGTAAGTGACAGTGATCGATCGATACTGCACTTGGGTGGGCTGGGCTGGGCCGGGCGGAGGGGCAAAACGCAGGTGCTAGCAGGTATCTGGGCTGATCCCGCTAACACTGCGTTTTTGGGAACCCTAAACTGCTGGGGACGCTAGTATAGATCTGATTGGATCAGATATTAATCCGTTCAGATACTATACCACTAAGGGAGGCGTATGCTGCGTGCGTGGGTGTTAGCGGTACTGGCGCTAATCTGACGCTGCCTGGGGCGACGCATATCACCGCCAGGCGATCAGGGGGCTAAACCTTTATTCGGTAATAAACAGCGGGTGCCCTGACACTATAAAAAATAAACAAACTAACCAGCGTCACCCGTAATGGTTATACGGTGATCAGTGGTGAAAGGGTTAGCTAGGGGGCAATCAAGGGGTTAAAACATTTATTAGATAGTATATGGGGGTCCCTGTCGCTATAAAACGCTGACGGCGAACCTAAATATTTACGTCCCTAACTAGCGGAACCAGTGACACTAATACAGCGATCAGAAAAATGATCGCTTAGCGACACTGGTGAGGGGGGGTGATCAAGGGGTTAAAACTTTATTAGGGGGGGTTAGGGGGGTACCCTAGACCTACAGGGGGCTAACCCTAACTGTCCTACCACTTCTAACTGTCACAAACTGACACCATGCAGTAATCAGGAAAAAAAAAAAAAAACCTGCTTGGTGTCAGTGTGACAGGGAGGGGGGAGGGGTGATTGGGGGGGATCGGGGGGCGATCGGAGGGGGGATCAGGGGTGTAATGTATGCCTGGCATGTTCTACTGTGTGTGTGTGTGTGTTTTACACTTACTCAGATGTCTTCTCTCCTCGGCGCCGGAACGGAAACTGCCGAGCCGAGGAGAGATGACATCACATCCTCTGCCTCTGTGTACTATACAGAGGCAGGGGATGTTTCTCATTGGCTGGAAGCGATCGCGAGGGGGGGGCCACGATCGGATGGCCTCCCCCTCATCTCTGATCGCTCCCAGACAAATGCCGACCGCCGCTGGCACCGGGGGGGGTCCGATAGGTACCAGGTACGTGATTTTGCCTGCCCGTGCCATTCTGCTCACGTATATAGGCGTGAGGCGGTTGGCAAGTGGTTAAAGCGCCCCGTCCCGACGAGCTCGCGCGCAGAAGCGAACGCATACGTGAGTAGTGCCCGCATATGTAAACGGTGATCAAACCACACATGTGAGGTATCGCCGCAGTCGTTAGAGCGAGAGCAAAAATTCTAGCCTTAGACCTCCTCTGTAACTCAAAACATGCAACCTGTAGGATTTTTTAAACGTCGCCTATGGAGATTTTAAAGGGTAAAAGTTTGACGCCATTCCATGAGCAGGCGCAATTTTCAAGCATGACATGTTGGGTATCACTTTACTCACTGTAACATTGTCTTTCACAGTATAGAAAAAAATTCGGCTAACTTTACTGTTGTCTTATTTTTTTATTCAAAAAAGTGATTTTTTTCAAAAAAAAAGTGCGCTTGTAAGACCGCTGCGCAAATACGGTGTGACAAAAAGTATTGCAATGACTGCCATTTTATTCTCTAGGGTGTTAGAAAAAAAATGTATAATGTTTGGGGGTTCTAAGTAATTTTCTAGCAAAAAAACTTGTTTTTAACTTGTAAACACAGAGTCTGAAAAAGAGGCCTGGTCTTTAAGTGGTTAAAGGGTAATGCTGTGTATGATGATGTAAGTGGGGGTTACAGTTATCAGGGACCCCCTTATATCAGAGTCTGCAGTGTTCCCCCTTACATCAGAGTTTTCACTTTTCTTCCTTAAAGTCCCCAGAGTTCTCCCTTACAGTGCCTTGAAAAAGTATTCATACCCCTTGAAATTTTCCACATTTTGTCATGTTACAACCAAAAACATAAATGTAGTTCATTATTGGGATTATATGTGATTGACAAACACAAAGCATAATTGTGAAGTGGAAGGAAAATGATAAATGGTTTTCAACATTTTTTACAAATAAATATCTGAAAAGTGTGGTGTGCATTTGTATTCAGCCCCCTTTACTCTGATACCCCTAACTAAAATGTAGTGGAACCAATTGCCTTCAGAAGTCACCTAATTAGTAAATAGAGTCCATCTGTGTGTAATTAATGCTGGGTTCACACCTATGTTAACTGGACACGGCTTACACCGTACCCAATTCGCATGACATTCTAAAATACGTTCATTTGAATGAGGCTGTTTCACATATGTGCATTGCATTCGCACTCCGCATTGCCAAAAAAAATGTGTGTTTTTTGGGCATTGCTGTACGAATTGCAAGCACATTATCTTCTACGGGAACACATCTGATTCGCAGATGCATTCCATTGTGAACAGGCATTCTCTCCCCCTCCTCACTACACCTCCCCCTTCTCCCTGCTCAGCTGATCCGCAGCAAAAAAGCAGAGGAACCGCTGAACAACTGATTTTTCTCTTTGCAGGGAAACCGGAGCTGCAATTCGCACTGCACACGTGTGAACCCAGCCTTAATCTCAGTATAAATACAGCTGTTCTGTGAATGCCCTCAGAGGTTTGTTAGAGAACCTTTATGAAAACACAGCATCGTGAAGGCCAAGGAACACACCAGACAGGTCAGGGATAAAGTTGTGGAGAAGTTTAAAGCAGGGTTAGGTTTTAAAAAATATCCCAAGCTTTCAACATCTCATGGAGCACTGTTTAATCCATGATCTGAAAATGGAAAGAGTATGGCACAACTGCAAACCTATCAAGACATGGCCACCCACCTAAATTGACAGGCCGGGCAAGGAGAGCATTAATAGAGGAGCAGCCAAGAGGCCCATGGTAATCCTGGAGGAGCTGCAGAGATCCACAGCTCAGGTGGGAGAATCTGTCCACTGGACAACTATTAGTCGTGCACTCCACAAATCTGGCCTTTATGGAAGAGTGGCAAGAAAAAAGGTATTGTTGAAAGAAAGCCATAAGAAGTCCTGTTTGCAGTTTGCGACAAGCCATGTGGGAGACACAGCAAACATGTGGAAGAAGGTGCTCTGGTTAGATGAGACCAAAATTGAACTTTTTGGCCTAACAGTAAAACGCTGTGTGGCAGAAAGCTAACACTTCACATCACCCTGAACACACCATCCCCACAGGGAAACATGGTGGTGGCAGCATCATGTTGTGGGGATGCTTTTCTTCACCAGGGACAGGGAAGCTGGTCAGAGTTGATGGGAAGATGGATGGAGCCAAATACAGGGCAATCTTAGAAGAAAACCTGTTAGAGTCTGCAAAAGAGTTGAGACCCTAACCATGCAGCCAGAGCTACAATGGAATGGTTTCGATCAAAGCATATTCATGTATAAGAATGGCCCTTTCAGAGAACTCACACAGCAAGCACCCATCTCCGTGTAGCAGCTGCCAATCCTCGTTCTGCTAATGCCAATGTGCATGCACGGAACCATAACCAGAGACAAATGAGATCCAGGGTGGGCATGCACAATGGCACCTCTATGCGAACGCTCGCTAATGCACACCCGCGAGTGCAAAATTGCTAATGTGCTAACGCGCATGCGGCAATTTGCTAAGGTGCTACTGCGCATGCACGTACGCCGGCGTGAATCCTGGCACACAGCACCATATATAAACAGAGAGTCTGCCTAGCATCAGTGCTGGATTGTCTTCAGCTTGTTCTTGTGTTCCTGCTGTTACTCTGCCTGATTGACCTTGTTCATGAAAACCCGGCTATCTTCTGACCATTCTCTTGGATCTCCCCTGCCTGCTGAACCTGCCTCTACCTGCAATACTGACCTTGGCTTGAACTTATGATTACGGCTCTGCCTCCTGATTCTGTACCCCGCTGCCCGTCTGTTGCCAACCCCTGCTGTTTCTGATTACGGTTTTGCCTTCTGACTTGGTACCCCGCTGCCAGCCTGTTGCCGACTCCTGCCTGTTCCTGATTCTGCAGTTGATCCTGATCTGGCAAGTTTGGTGATCAGTCTCCACATCTCCTCAGCAGAGGTTCCTGAATCTCCAAGTTCCAGCCTCCTGCCTGCAGGCACCTGCACCCTTTCGTTGCCCTTACACTCCCTGTACCCACCACCAGGGGTGCTTGGAACGAAACCATGCAAGAGGCCACCCTCATCATTTTGGGCTCCGTTGTAAGGTACGTGACAGGCCCAATCAAAGTCCAGACCTAAATCCAACTGAGAATCTGTCACAAGACTTGAAAATTGCTCTTCACAGACGCTCTCCATCCAATCTGATAAAGTTTGAGCTATTTTGCAAAGAAGAATGGTTAAAAATGTCACTCTCTAGATGTGCAAAGCTGGTAGAGACATCCCAAAAAGACTTGCAGCTGTAATTGCAACGAAAGGTGGTTCTACAAAGTATTGACTCAGGGGGCTTAATACAAATGCACGCCACACTTTTTAGATATTTATTTGTAAAGAAATTTGAAAAACATTTATCATTTTCCTTCCACTTCACATTTATGTGGCACTTTGTGTTGGGCTATCATATAAAATCCCAATAAAATACATTCACGTTTTTGGTTGTAACATGAAAAAATGTGGAAAATTTCAAAGGGGTGTGAATACTTTTTCAAGGCACTGTATATCAGAGTCTGCACAGTCCCCCCTTACAGTGTAAGGGAACTCTGCAAGTTCAGATGTAAAAGGGAAACTCTGTGGACTCTGATGTAAGGGGGGACTCTTGTGATTAATTATACACAATTAGAATTTTTATTTAATCACAAAATATATGTATAGTGTATAGTACAAAAATAATTTGCTGTGCACTGCTAAAGTCAGGTTTGACTTGAAGAAAAGGTGGCAACCCTACCCAAGACGTCAGGAAAGGGGTCCTGCTGCAGGAACATAATCAAGGGCCCTGCGATGGGATAAAAGGACCCCAGGATCTTTAGAAAGGGCCCTGGAACCAGAGGTCAGGGGGGCCCTTCATGATTCCTTGCACCGGGGGCCTTAAGGTTCTAGTTACGCCTCTGGCTGCTACTACTCATATAGTAAAATAACCCATCCTGGGATACAGTTTTCTGACAGTGTAGTTACTCTTTAGACTCCAAACTTCAGGGAAGCACACGTGTACAATGCCAAAGAGGGAACACACAAACCCCAGATTATAGGATAACTTAAGAATATTGAAGTGATATTAACCCCTTTTATATACTATTTAATATGTTGATGTGTGGACGTACCATCTCTGCTGCTTATTGATTATGTTTCTGCATTTATATCACCCTCTTTCAATCTGTCCCCCAATGGCCCAATTTCCATTGCAGGTGTGGCTCCTTGGCTTGCAGGGTCCTAGGGAGCCCTGCCAGACACAACCTTCCATAAATGCTCTCGAAAATAGAACTACTGGCTAACATAAATATGCTGAATGCATCAATAGGCATAGGCAGGACAGGAACAACAAAGTCCCTATGACATGCCTCTGCTTCTCTAATTGAAAACGGCCTGCAAAGGCTACGCATGTGCAACATGGCTTTGAATAATTATAGTCATGAGGAAAGGGAATCAGGTTACTCACAATAAAGCAACTGAAGGTAAGGGAACAGGAGCCTGTAACAACTAAAAAAAGAAAGTGTTTCTGCACATTTTGGGAAGGTAATATATTGTGTTTGGCTGCATTTGTCTTACAAATATATTTAAAAAGAATGAGGCTTTAGTTCTATTTTATGCTCAAGAAGTGACCAGCCAAGAGTGTCACAAATGATACCCAAGGAAAAGTAAAACAAATCCAGAAAAAATGAGGAATGTCATCCTTAGTGACTCCTCCGCCTTCAATAATTTTGGCACAGGGGCTTATTCATGCTCCAGAGTCTACAAAATGACCCTACGATTCATGTCCTCAATAAGAGGGACTATTACTAGTTTCCAACTCTCCTGGATCCAGAATACAAGGGGAAAGTCACAAAGCCTATCCTGTCCTCATAAAGAGAGCAAAAGATTAAATACCTTGAGGGCATACCACGGAAGAACCCATTATGCTTCATTCCAGAGGCTGGCAGTATACTGTCTCATGGACAATAAGTAGGAGCAGGGCAGAAACTGGGGGGGCGGGGCATGTGCACTGGGCGCCAATTTGAGAGGGGTACCACCGGCCCCCGAAGCCAAATTGAGAGCTCGAGTGGGAAGTTGGGTCAGGCTGGACTGTCACTTATTGACCTAAGCTGCATTCAATCCCAAGGAGCCAAACTCACACTGTCACATACCACCAGCTGCTCGGTGTGAGCCGTACTGCCAGGCCACTGCCGCTGATTGCAGCGGGAAGTCATGATCCGGACCCTGGACAGAAATTTAGCCTAACATGGCTGCTCGCTGTTAGCCCACACTGCCGATCATCGTAGGATATGGACCCCACATGGGGATTAACCTGCTGCGTTGCCTTGCTGCTGTGAAGAGATCCAGCCGGGACCCTGTGGGAGAGTCTGAATCAGACTTGAAGAAGGGATCCAGTAGTACTAGGGTTGCCTCATCCCTTTAAAACTGAACACATATTAATTACACAGGTTCTGTGGCTGATTAAGGTGGTAACTAAACTCACTTGGTGCCTAATCTGCATTAAATTAGTCTCAGAACCTGTGTAATTCATAGGCGTTTCGGTTTAAAGGGATGAGGTGGCAACCCTAAATAGTACTCAGCAGGGAGTCAGCCTTGAAGGAATCCGTGCTACTAGTGCTACTAGTGACGGCTGGTGCGGGAGGATTTGGAGGGGCATGGGTGGGTCCCTCCAGGTCCATACTCACTCTACAGTGGAGTTCTTCAGCTGTCACAGCTCCCCTGGTGTCCGAGGCTGTGGCTTCTGTCCTGACCTGGTGTTCTTTCCAGGTTATGGGTCTTCCTGTCCTGATTGGCTGGGAAGCCAGAAGCCGATGCCGATTTACTGGTGTTGCAGGGTTGGAGGACAATATGACACTTGCCAATTGAGGCCTCGGGATGTGGTCACGTGCTTCGAGGGGGTGACGGCCCTGGTGGAGACCTGTTGGTTCGGCGACCGCACAGTGCACGGCTACCCAGATGGTGCGGTTTTGGGGGGGTGGCACAGCGGGCTGGGGGGGCAGGCCCATTGTGGACCGGCCGCCACTGCATGCTGCCCATGGAGATTAGCTCTTTGGGAATCCGGCGCTTGTTATGCAGTGTTCCACAGCCTAGAGGGGATCTGCTGGTGGCACCTACAGGACCGTAAAAGGGGATACCTCAGTCTGTCACTTTCAGCCCAGATAGGCACATAGACTAAGCACTGAGCGCAAATTGTACTTATTTTATTAGTACATTGACTCTTGTTTAACCCCTGGGGGCTGTCCACTGAGCCCTAGGACCCCCATCTTCCTCCATTAAGCACCAGTGCCCCCCCACTAAGCACCAGGACCCCCCCATCTCCCCTGACTGACCACCAGTGACCCCTTGCCCCCCCACTAAGCACCAGGACCCCCTTTTTTCCCCACTAAGTTCCAGGTCTCCCTATCTCCCCCTACTGAGTGCCAGGACCCCTCATCTCCCTGACTGAGCACCAGGACTCCTCATCTCCCTGCCTGATCACCAGGATTCCCCATCTCCCTGACTGAGCACCAGGACTCCCCATCTCACCCCATTGAGCGCCAGGACCCCCATATCACCCCATTGAGTGCCAGGACCCCACCATCTCCCTGACTGAGCACCATGACCCCCTATCTCCCCCCACTGTGTCCCAAGATCTCCAATCCCCCCCCCCGACTGAGCACCAGGGTGCTGTATTAAGTCTTTGCCCCAGGTGAAAGAATGTCTAGCTTCACCACTGAGTAGGAGCAGCAGTGGGGGTGGCTGCCAAAGCGAGGTGTTCAAAATGTTTTTCATTACCCAGCGCCCAGGGCAGCAAGTACATCCTATGGTGGGAGATTACACAGGGTCAAGGGTTTATACTGACATCCTTCCAGTGGACAGGTAATGAGTACAGTCAACTGGTTAGAGCTTGCACAGTAAGCAAACAAGCTACTGGGCTGACCTGACAAACAAAAAGTCCATCTGTCCTCCAACACAGTTGAGCAGCTGACTTTTGTTAAAATTAGTCAGTGATAACTACCAAGTTTCTGCTGCAGATTACATTTTTGAGGGATTTCTCTCACCAAAGTATTTATTTTCTGTATCGTACTGGATTAGCTGGTTTAGAGTCGCAAAGAATGTAACTTCTTTGGCCAGTAACATCCTATGTTCTCCAGGTATATTTGTGTTGGGTTGTGGTGTGCTGGCACCATTAATGCTAAAAAAATGCCAGCTGAGTGTCTGCATCTTAAGTAGTGCACCTGTTATGGAGTAAGCCAATCAGTTTAGCTCTAGGCTGTATGGGGCTTGCCCCGACTAATCAGCTGTATGCATAACAACTGAATGCGGGGCTCAGAGCATCTCCCAGACCCGGTGTTCTGACAAAAACTGTCCTCCTATCATATAGTGTCCGGGCCGTACTGCGCAGGCGCAGCGCCTGCGCAGTACGGACGA
Source organism: Lithobates clamitans (assembly GCA_037952925.1). NCBI lineage: Eukaryota > Metazoa > Chordata > Amphibia > Anura > Ranidae > Lithobates > Lithobates clamitans. The sequence goes on from JBBGZY010001275.1 coordinate 824,280, forward strand.
GAAGGAGATTCCGAAAATGTCCGAAGTTGATCAGCTGTACACGGCGCTCGGGCACTTGTTAGTGATGGCTGTGTATGAGGGCCCCTCGTGGGGCTCGCTTCGCTCGCCACGCTTCGGGCACGGCCTCGCTATGCTTGGCAACTATTTGTTCTAACTCTATGTCCACTTGGATAGTAGGGAATGATCCTGGACATAGGGTAAGAATAAATGCGCAGGCGCCGTGTACAGCTGACGATCAGCTGTTGAACTTCGGAGACTTTCGGCGTCTCGTTTGTCCTCCGTACTGCGTCTGCGCAGTACAGGGCGGACACTTTTGGATAGGGGACTGTATTCGACAAGACACCGGAGGCGCGCAGTGTATCCATGTCCATCGGGCGTGATGACATCACGCGTCACCGGGGGTAGGATGTACCCATCTGTCTGGCGAACCGACAGTGGGGATATGAAGGAGCTCCTTCCCGCGTATAAGGCTTAGGTGGAAAACAGAGAAACTGCCGTCATCCCCCAGACATGCACGGGTGGAGCCTACCCGCCGGGCATCTGCAAGTAAGCAGGACGGTCCGTATGGTCCACACTGCACCACCTAGTGGACAAAAGGTTGTATACAGCCAGGATGTTTTACAAATTACATCTACAAAACACATTACACAGTGTAGTACCATAGTGACAGTACATGTATAAAGGAAGAGGAAAAAAACAAAACAAAAAAAAAAAATCACAATAAATGTACAGAAATATCAAACCAGACATGGAAAAAGGGATAATGGGATAGAAAAAATTAACTAAATAGCGTCTCAAAATTCGAATTCTTGGGATACATAAAGATAAATGACTGCAGTACTAAAAAAAAAAAAATAACAATATAATGGCCGCATCATATATAGACAGATGTAATTCAACATCTGTCTAAATGCACTAGAACAGTTGGAACATTAGTGTCATAATCGGCCATTCCTTTCAGTGGGCTTTAGGCGTGTATTATGCTCTATACATAGAGGAAAAGAGAAGAGAGGAAAACCTCTATAAATTCAATTCACAGACTCCCAAGATAAATCCAGGGAGAAAGGGTCTAAAATGAAATGCCTCATTGAGGCCAAGTGGTGAGGTCACCTGTAAATTGAATATCCACCTTAATTCACATTGGAGGAGGCGTTTATTAAAATCGCTGCCTCTGGAATCAGAATGGATACAGTCAAGAGCAAGAAAGAGAACTTTGGGGATCGACTCCGGATGAACCAAGGCCATGTGGCGGCCAATGGGTGCATCAGGATCACGTTTTCGTATGGTGGTAAGATGTTGGTATATCCTTTTCCAGAACGCATTTTTGGTTTTCCCAACATAGTAGCACCCACATTTGCATGTGAGCAAATATACTATGCCAGGGGTTCTGCAATTGACATAATGTTTTGGATGAAATTGTTGCCCGTTAGGCAGGTTTACATCTTTGCATCTGTCCATGTACTGACAGTATGGGCATCCCCACCATGGTAAAGTCCCCAAAGTTTTACATGTATCATCGGTTTGTATTCACTAGTGACCACTTTGTCACCCACGGAGGGTGCCCTGCTGTAGGTGACAGCTGGAGAGCTGGAAACAAAGGGGGCTAATGTCTGGTCCATAGTTAGATGCCAGTATTTATTTAGAATACATATGACTTGCTTGTGTTGTGATGAGTAAGTAGTAAAGATTGTTGTTGTATCATCATTGGAGGGTTGTTTTTGTGTGTTTAACAAGTCACGGCGGGACAAGTTGATGGTTATTCTGTATGCTTTTTTAAGGCATGCATTAGAATATCCTCTTTTGAGGAGTCTCTTTCTTAAAACATTGGCTTTATTTTTGAAGCCAATGTAATCCGAACAATTTCGACGGGCCCTTAAGTATTGGCTATTGGGTATTGATGTGAGAAGGGGTTTAGGGTGAAAACTTGACACATGGAGTAGTGAGTTCCCTGTCGTTGGTTTTCGGTATAGTTCCCTTGAGAGACTCCCGTCTAGCTGTTTCTTCACAAGTATGTCTAGAAAGGTAATTTCCATTGAGCTATGGGTCATTGTATATTTTAAGTTAAATTCATTGTTGTTAATTGAAGCCAAGAATTCATGCAACAAATCGTTCATTCCATCCCAAATGAGAAATACATCATCTATGTATCGGCGTCATGCCAGGACATGGCACATATACACAGACATCGATTCGTTGGTAAGCAGTGGATGTTCCCACTCCCCCAGGTACATACAGATTGGCGTACGATGGGGCACAACATGTCCCCATTGCGACGCCCTGTACCCGGAGGTAGTGGGAATCATCAAAGCGAAAAACGTTGTGATGGAGTATGAACTCAAGGGAGGCCAGAATAAAATCAGTATATTTGGGTTCGAATTCACTGAATTGTGACAGTATGTGTCATATGGCCGCCAGGCCCTTGACATGAGGGATAGTACAGTACAAAGATTCCACATCTATAGCAACTAGCTGAGTACCGTCCTCGATGTGCAGATCCTGAATGATCTGTAAAAAGTGGATGGTATTGCGTGCATATGACGATAAACATGTAACAAGAGGTTTGAGATGGTTGTTTACTGCACGACTGAGATTTTCAGTCAAACTGCCACACCCAGATATAATGGGTCTACCCGGAGGGTTTTTTTTTTATGTTTATGTAGCTTTGGTAGCGCATAAAACATTGCCTCCCTTGGGTAGCTGGTCCTAACAAAATCCCATAATTGCCTTGATATGACATTTTGGTGGAAAGCAGTATCAACCATTAGATAGAAATCCTGTGTAAACTTGTCCAGCAATGACCTAGAAATAGGTCGATACCACTCGAAATTGCGAAGTATGGCCATACACATCTCAATGTATTGGACATTGTTCATGACCACGACATTGCCACCCTTGTCAGAGGGTTTGATGACAATGTCGTAGTCACGGGCCAATGCCTCCAATGCCGCTCACTCATCTCTGCTGAGATTTGCATGGGAACCAGAAAAGTTCTTCACTGTGCGAATGTCAGCTGAAAACAATTTGAGAAAAACAGATGCACTATGATTGGAGCTTGGCAAGAAATAAATAATAGATTTCTTCTTAAGTAAAAGATCAGGGGCACATACATTAGTTTGCGTTGTAGACACATCGTCCACAGCGGCAAGAAGGACCTCAATGTCAATTGAATCTATAAGGTTCTCAGACTCATTTTCCTCTAGTAAGGCAGTTACATTGTTCAGTGCTTGAATCTCCTGGCTGGTTTGCCCAGATTCTAGATTTTGTTTTTTGGCATATAAACTCTTTAATAAAATCTTATGTAGGAAAAGATGGATGTCCTTGATGGCCCCAAGTCTGTCCAGACTGAAGTCTGGGTAGAAAGTGAGGCCACGCGGAAGGACAGCCATCTCATGTTGACTAAGTGTATGTGAAGACAGATTAACCACGTTCAACGTGGTTTGTGCTTGTTGGTCTTGTGAATTTTGGATGGGTGTGCTTGTTTCTTCTGATGGGTCTATATACGACCCCTTATTTGGTCTAAAAAAGTACCTGGGGGTAAAGACTGTGATCGTGGGGTAGTTAATATATTAGATGATGTGTTTGAAGAGGATCCGGAACTACTGGCTGGAGTGTGCATATCTGATATGTCACTATTGGTGTTGTACCGTGGGTGGCTACCATTACCTGTCCGTGGGGGAGAGCCCTCTGTGTGGGAAGATTCAGCATGTGACTCGTCGCCATGACAGCGGCGTTTCTGTCGTCTCCGGCCTTTTTGTTGGGTGAGAGACTGTGAAAAGGGAGGAACAGGTGAACGTACAGGTGGTTCATAGATATTAGTACGTTTGTTTTTGTGTTTTTTTTTTTTAATTGTTAATATGGTTTGATTACCATTTATATGCCTTTCCTTCTTCAAAAGCCTTTCTATCCCTTTGTAGTTTTGTTATCTTTTTTTGATTAAAATATTTTTGTTAAATTGTTCCAAATGACATCTTAGATTTTCTTCAGATTCAGTAAAAAGTGTATGAGTTTTAAGGGGTAACATTTGATTTTATAATTTTTCCGATTTTTCATCTAGATCAATCATACGTTTGTGATATTTAGATCTAGGGTCTAGATTGTCAAATGTAGGAAAAATTTCTACCCTAAGCCCAAAGGAGTTCAGATTTTCTGAGATATAATCTTCGAAGGACTTAATGTGCCAATTTAAAAGGGATTAAGACCTCTAGACTCTGTTGGCAAATGTAGATTGTCTAGGGATATTTTAGACCCTCGATAAGTATGCATAAGATGTACCTTACAATCCCCACAGGCCTGTGAGATTAGCCCATTGAGACAATGATAAAAAACTGCAGTCTCGCCGAGCAAATCTAATCTTTTTTCTTTGGTGTGAATATTTAAAGGGAGTTTTCAGAAACTACCGCCCCTTGACCGCGTCATACAAATTATCCAATAAAATACAGAAACAATTTATAACAAAAGTGAAACTAATTATTTTTAAAATATCACATGCTTTACAGGAAATGAAACACAAAAGATAACCGAGATGTGAGAAACAAAACTAGATTACATTACACTCCTAGTAATATGTGAAATAGAGTACAGGGAAAAACACAAAATGGAAACTAAGTTATAAAATGGATGTGGTTAAGCTAAATATCCCTTCAATCCCCTCTTAGATCATATAAGATAATCTCTACATTCTATCTAGTGTTCTAGTACTTCTTTGGGATTGTGGCATAGATTGCCTGATAATTCTTCATGTATGTCATGTAGGATAGAACCTTATTATCAGCAGATTGAATGTATGCAATTATGCAAATACAACACTTAAAGCAGAGGTAAAGAATCAGAGCAAGGATAAATACCATAACAATGACAAGGACAATGTCTTTTTCGTTCAAAAAATTTTATAAAATTCAACAGGCAATATTTGTGCATCATTTAACATTGAGATTTATACATATTTTTCTCCTGAGTCATCAAGTATACATCAAATTTCAGAAATAAGTCGTAAACCAGAAGTCTAGAGACTTAAATTTCCGCAGAGATGGTTGCGGGTTAATTATAACTGTTACATTTACAACTAATAAACAAAACAACAAAAAGAGAGCAAAAGCATTATCGAAGGATTTATATATTCGCATAAAAGGTTAGACAGCGAACATGTATAGAGTCAAATTCTAGTTGACCTTTTGCTATTTGAATATAATATTACCATTGATATAATCTTAAGAGGGATAGTAAGTAGAAAAGAGAGAGTCAGGAAAGTGGTAGGTTCAGAAGAGATGAGAAGAGATTAGAGTAAGATGGGGAGAGGGAGGGGAATGGTCGGGGGGGATGCGCGAGCCCCCAAAGTGTCGAAAAGTCTGTCAAGAATGAACCTGATCTGGTTAAGGTTTTAAAAGGTGCTTATCAAAATCTGGGGGAAGAAAGTGTTCAATCCAAGGGTTCCAGATTTTAAGATGTTGGGGAATCTTATCGAGGATCGTTGCTTCTATTTTACTGTGGATCATTGAGTGACCCTATTTTTGACCTCAGCTAGAGGGAGTTTTGGGGTTTTCCAGGCCCTAGCAATCGTCTGCTTAGCTGCTGTTGTAAGCTGAAGGAGGAGACGGGTCTGGAATCTGGTGAGATCTATGGGAATACGATTCAACAGTGCTAAAGCCGGATCAGGTTCAATGCTATGTTGGAATAGGGTGGAATAGGGTGGAGGCCATTTTGAATATCGCAGCCCAAAATTCCTGTACTATTGAGCATGTCCACCATATATGCATATGTGTACCCCGCTCATTACAGCCTCGGAAACACGTAGCTGGATAATTTGGAAGGAATTTGGAGATCCTGGCAGGAACCAGGTACCACCTCATGAGTACTTTGTAATTAGCCTCTTGGGCGATTACGTTTTGCGATGATATTTACGTATTGGACCAGATATCACCCCAGTCCTCTGCATCAAGATCTAATGTGAGGTCTTTGGACCACTGCGCAGCATAAGAGGGTAGGCTGGTTGGGGGAGAGGTCAAGTGAGCGTATAAAAGGGAGATTAGACCAGGGGCGTGAGGGTCAGATTTGCAAATCCCTTCAAAAGAGGTTAGGTCATCTAGTGAGGTGTGAGTGCCTATCGTGGTCTGAATAAAATGGGTTATCTGTAGATATCTAAAGATTTCTGTAGGGGGGATGTCCGCTTGGTTTTTGTAGGGATGAGAACGATTTTATAGTGGATCCAGAGGCAAAATCACAAATGCGGTATAGTCCCGCCCTAAGCCAGAGTTGGAATGAGTTAGGGTTAACTTGGGCTGGGTAAAATTTCGGATGACCCAGATACGAAAGTAACGGGGAATGAGGGGATTGTAACTTAAAAGGACCTCAGAGTTTATCCCATAACTTAAAAGGAGTGTCCAGTTATGGGGTTACTGATTGGACCACGGGTTGTAGGGGGTAACCATAGTAGGTTAGATATTTTGAGAGGATGTAGGTCGATGGCTTCCAAACTGACCCAGAGTGGGATTTCATTTTGTACATGGTATAGTGTAATCTGGGTCAGCTGGGCAGCGTGATAATATCTCAAAAAGTTAGGAAGACCCAACCCCCCCTTGAATTTACTACGAAGTAGTATAGTTTTTGAAACCCTAGGTCTAGTGGGACCCCATATATATTTGGACACTCGTGATTGGATAATTCGGTGATAATATGAGGGAATAGGGATCGGGAGGACTTTATATAAATAAAGCAGTTTTGGAAGCAAAGACATCTTTACAGCCGCTACCCGGCCTAGCCAAGAGATACATATCGGACGCCACGATTCTAACAGGGCTGTTAGATGTTTTAACATAGGGAGGTAGTTTGCTCTAAATAAGTGGGCCGGGTCGCTAGTTAGTTTGATACCAAGGTAAGCTATTGAGGATGAGGACCAGGTGAAGGGGAAGAATTCCTGTATGTGTTCAACATCTAGTTGTGATAGAGACACGTTGAGAGCCTTTAATTTGGACTGATTAACTTCCAATCCTGATATTTGGGCAAATTTGTCTAAAAGATGGATAAGGTTCGGGAGTGTGGTTTGAGGAGAGGTGATAAATAATAGTGCGTCGTCGGCAAATAGACATAGTTTATGTGATGTGGAGGCTATATCTAGGCCTTTAATGTTTGGACTTGCCCTAAGGAGGGCTGCTAGTGGTTCTATCGCTAATGCGAATATAAGGGGGGAGAGGGGGCACCCTTGTCTTGTACCTCTTTGGATCCGAAGACATTCCGAGTGGTATCCAGAGTATTTAACATATGCTTGTGGTTGCTTATAAAGGGAATTAACCCATTGTAGGAAATTGGGGCCAAATCCCCATCTCTGCATTATATAGTTGAGGTAAGGCCAAGAGACAGTGTCAAACGCCTTACGAATATCGAGCGAGAGTAGATGCATAGGGATTTGGTGCATTCGGGCTAGATGTTGGAGTAGAATCACGCGTCGGATGTTGTCACTGGCCTGACGTTTTGGGATGAAGCCAACTTGGTCTTTATGTATAAGGCCACCTATAATTGGGTTGAGACGTAACGCCATAATTTTGGCTAGGGTTTTTATGTCCAGGTTGAGTAAAGATATGGGTCGGTAGTTGGACCAGAGGGTACTGTCTGTGTTAGGTTTGGGTATCATAGATATAATGGCTGTCAACGTATCTCGACCAAAGGAGTGTTGTTTTAGGAGGGCATTAAAGGAGTTGGTGAGAAGGGGGGCTAGGGTGGGAGCAAATTTTTTGAAATAAGAACTAGAGAGACCGTCGGGACCCGGTCTTTTGTGTGGTTTAAGAGATTTTATAGCAAAAAGGACTTCTTCGGACGTAACGGGGCATTCCATAGACTCTCTGTCGGTCTCTGATAATTTCGGTAATGTTATATTTTGAAAGAGTGAATCAGCTTGTTTCGGTCGACGGAGTCTTAGTGCCAGGAAAGTATCAGGTTTATTGGCCTTAGTATAAATTGTATGGTTAGATCTATGGATGGTTTTATCTGCTGATTCTGCTAAAATTAGGTCCAATTCTATTTTTGTCTTTTCTAGCGCAATTCTATTCAGTTGGAACAGATTGGAATTGAAGGAAAAGGCGGTGAAATTCTGCCTCTAATTGCTGGGCTCTAAGGACAATGTCTTTTAACCATGAAAATATATCTCTAAAGCCCAAATCCTGCATTGTCAAATGGACTCCATGTTTTAGCAATGTCCCTAGCTTCCTGCTGGAGCTGGCCTACTTCTTTTCGGTGTTAGAATATCATAGTAGTCAGGCACCTTAGCACTTGTGTTAGAGATCCAAGTACAGCATTCGTAGTCCTCAGTCATTTCACATAAACCTGTGAGAGCTGTACTCATGCTTTCTATAGCTAACTCATATAGTTCTAGCTGTTTTCTAATTGCTCTAGTTTCTATGTTTACCATAGCAATGTCATCTGAATTCCTCTCCATTATCTCATCCAATATACTTAAATAATTGTTCAACCTTTTCATCATGTCTATACCCCATCCTGTCCAAGAAGGAAACCATGCCCAGGCAATATCTTGTTTATAGAACAATTCCCTTTTGTTGTGGTGTTTGAGGGGGTATCTGGGGTGTATACTGGCCTCTAGATTTGCACAGGGAAATGTTAAATATTGACCTACTACAAATGGAGGAGTTAGTCTGTGTCTCATTCCCTAAATTAAAACACCAATCGGGGAATGACTTTTACCTGCTATTGGAAAGGTAACAGTGTTATTTATGTACAGAGTGAATATGTTAGTTAAGAAAACAGGAGGATTCTCGTTGAGGAAGGAGGAAATATTTAAAGGTACAGCCAAAAGGAAATTCGGGCAGTATTAGGATGTAATTTGCTACATATCCAACATTCTTCATACCCTGATTTTTTTGAGCATAAGCATACTTAAATTTTAGCAAAAGCATCTTAGTAAAACTATCTCCAATCTCTCTCTTTGTTCTAGCTTGTGTCACTGTAATGTTCTTGTGTGTGTGTGTTCCCACAGATACTTTTAATTGCACCCAAATCTTCATGGTGGTAGATACAGTTAGTGATGATCCAGGTGGGCAGGAACACTATCAGAGAGATCTGGATCAGGAGGCAAAATGCCTTGCCAGAAGTCTGTGGTAAAATAAGCGAGGTCATCTTCTCTGGCCAGACCTGCTTTCCCAGGAACTCCTCCTTCATCTGCTTGGACTTCTGCTTGAGGGCCTCCTTTATCCAAGGTCTCCTTCCTGCTCCTGGGGCTTTGGGCAACCTTTTTTACTTGGCTGGCATGAATCCAGGACTGGCAGTTTTCCACTAGGATGGCTGTTCTGGTCACTGCAACCACTGTGGTAGGAGGTCCAAAGGGATACTCTTGCTTCTTTTTTCTGTTCAGCTGTTGGACCACCATGGTGTCTCCCACTTTGAAAGGGTGAGTAGCTTCCTGTGAAGAAAAAGAAGAGGTGCGAGCAACATTTCTTTTGACTGTATCCAATGTTTCAACCAATTTTCTTACATATTCTTCCTGTATTAAGTCTAAATCTCCCTTTTCACCATTAAAGGTGATCTGGCCCATGGGGTGGGGAAAGGTCTACCCATCAAAAATTCAAAAGGTGACTACCCTGTTGTTTTGGAAGGGGTCATTCTTATTTCTGCCAGAACTGCTGGGAGTACCTTTTTCCAGTTGGCAAAGGTTCCTCCTGTGGCCTTTCTTATCTTTCTTTTGTCTTTTTTTTTTCTGTTCATTCTTTCTACTATCCCTGAGCTTTGAGGGTGGTAGAGAATGTGGAACTTCCATTCTATCTTAAGAGTTTTTACCAAGTCCTGGCAGACCCTGGCCATGAAAGCTGGGCCATTGTCTGAGTTTAATTGAAGTGGGCATCCCCATCAAGGAATGATTTCCTGAGTGGGGATCCTCACTAATGTTTGTGCATCTTCTTTTGTGGTCACGAAAAGTTCGACCCATCTTGAGAATATAAAAATCTCTACTCAGCAGATCCACCATGACCTGTATACCTGCGTGGCCTATTCTGTGGTACTGTGAGATGAAGACGCTGGTATACATGGTTTCCCCTCTTTGCAGGGAAGTCCAGTTTTTGGATCTTTCTGCAAACCTTTTTATTCCAGTCCCCTAACTCATAATTTGAGGCATAGTCCTGGAGATCTGCAAGTGACTGTTCAAATGGGGATAGGTCAGGTATCAGCATAGCCATTTGGATGTCTGCTGTCTGTGAGATAGCAGCTTGCTTAGCAGCAACGTCAGCCAGAGCGTTTTCCCTGGCTATCTCTGTCTGTTGGCCTGTATGTGCTCTGCAATGTACTATAGCCAGTGTTTTAGGTAGGTGAATAGCTTTTAGCAGTGACATTAACAAAGAAAGATGTGAAATGTTCTTTCCATCTGCTGCCACGAAGCCACGCCTACTTCATATCACACCGAAGTTGTGTACCACGCCGTACCCATACTTCGAGTCAGTGTAAATGTGTACATCCTGACCTTCAAAGAGCTGGCATGCTCTAGTGAGTGCAATTCAGCAGCCTGTGCTGATTGACATGAGATAGGCTTGGCCTTAAATATAACATCTGGAAGCTGCACAACTGCATACCCTGCATAGTATGTGTGATCATTTGGCCTAGAGCAAGAACCATCCACAAAAACCTTCTGTGTGTCTGGTAGTGCTGTGGAATCTAAATCAGACCTGGGTGATGTGTCTTGGTGAATGAGGTTAATGCAGTCATGTTGTGGCATGACCTCATCCTGTTCTTTTAATCCTAAATGGGAGTTTAAAATTGGCGCTGGGCCTGCAGTGGGAGAAGCATATTTGATGTGCAATTTTGGATTGGACAGCAAAATCACCTCATATCCGCTCAACCTCTGAGCAGACATGTGCTGTGTATGTACATTTTTCAACAGGATTGACACATTGTGGGTGGTGTGAAGTGTGGTGTCGTGTCCCAGAGTGAAAGAAGTAGCCATCTCAACCACCATTACACTGTTGTATAACACTAGTCAGACAGCTTAACAATAATTCAGAAGTCAAGAAACGTGAGACATCAGATCTGTATGTATTCTTTATCCCAAATAACTTTGTAAAACTACAACATAAGCATAAACAAAACATATGTGTCAGTACATTAAATATTATACAGCAGCCTCACTCTATCAGTAAGAGTACTCACAGACAATTCCATCATTAGTCCAGGGATGGTTTAAGAGCTCTTCTACATGCAGTCTGATCCAGGAGCAGTAATGAAATGAAGGAAATACAGTTCCAGGTTCAAGGTTACTGCCTTTTACTATGAGGAGAATCCTACATCCTGTCAAGTTCTGGCAAAGTAATAACCATCTCTGACCACTAGATAGCAACAACATAAACTAACATTACAGTATAAACTGTAACAGCACATAGCACATATTACTATGAACAATATGGGCAGAACACTCCCTGTCTGGCATAATTTATTATGTCATTACCTAAATAACTACTGCTATGCAGAAAAAACATATAAACAGGAAATGGAATCCTAGCTAGTCCGAGATCAAAACTATAATGTCAGTTATAGGTCTGAGATAAATTCTGGCGGTCTCATTTTCTACAGTTTTGACCTCCACATTTCTAACCTTGCCATCCCTGCTTGGTAGAGCATTGACAATAAGTCCTACGGGCCACTCGTTCCTGCCCTCTTGGCTGTCCTTCAACAGAACAACATCACCCACTTTTACGTTTGGGCGATCCTCAGTCCATTTCCTACGGCGTTGCAGATTTGACAGATACTCTCTCTTCCATCTTTTCCAAAAGGTGTCTGCCAAGCATTGTACTTGCTTCCATTGTTTTGCATGAACTTGTGTTGTACTTATGGTCCCAGATGGAGCAGACAAAGAGTTCATCTTTTGAGTCAACAACATTGCTGGGGTAAGGACCATAGGTGTATCTGGGTCTGAGGACACAGGAACTATAGGCCTGGCATTCATAATAGCCGTAACCTCTGCTATAAAGGTGCTTAAAGTCTCATGGGTCAAGTGAGCAGGTTTGGTTTGTAGCAACATAGCGTCCAAGATTCGCCTGGCAATACCTATAAGTCTCTCCCAGACACCATCCATATGTGAGGAGTGTGGAGGATTAAAGACCCATATACATCCTCTGTCTTGGAGAAAGTCTTGCAATTGTGATTCGCTTCACAAATGTTAAGTTCTTTGCAGGCTCCCACAAAGTTTGTCCCAATGTCAGAACAGAGCAGTTTTGCTGGGCCACGAATTGAGAAGAATCTCCTCAAGGCATTAATAAAGCTTGATGTTGACATGGCTTCAAGTAGCTCTATGTGTGCAGCTCGGGTGGACAAACAAGTGAAAAGGACTGCCCATCGTTTACTGTCCGCGCTGCCTCCTCTAGTGCGACGGGTTAAAACAGACCATGGACCAAATACATCTAGGCCCACATTGGTGAAAGGTGGTTGAGCAATTACACTGTCCTCTGGTAGCTCTGCCATCTTTTGACTTTGTAATCTTCCTCGCAGTTTGCGACAGATAACACATTTGTGTATAACAGCTGATACCAAGCGTTTGCCACCAAGAATCCAGAGACCTGCAGATCTAATTGCACCTTCTGTGATGTGTCGCCCTTGGTGAACTACTTGTTCATGATGGTACCTAACAAGCAGTGTCGCAACGTGGTGTTTATAAGGTATAATGACAGGCTGTTTCTCTTCTTCTGAAAGTTCAGCAAGAGACAAACGTCCACCTACTCTCAACAACCAATTCTTGTCTAAAAAGGGGCTAAGCCTCCTAAGACGGCTTTGTTTTGGGAATGTCTTTTGTTTTTTGATGCAGTCAATTTCCTTCTGGAAATGTTTGTTTTGAACAGAAGAAATTATAACAGACTTTGCCTGAGCAAGTTCTACTAGATTGACCTGTTCATGGAAACTTTCCCACCTCCTAACCTGATCGCTATTGGTTTCTCTCCGGAAGGTTTTAGCGACATGGATGAGTCTGGCTAGGGTCTTAACTAATATCTTCCAGCAAGAAAATCTATCAAGCAATGTGAGTTAAGTGTGCCTTCAGAAGCTTTGGTACTGAAACTCATAATTTCTGATCTGATTTCAGGGTCAGCTTCGGCTCTATGAGTGGATAAACATTAGCAGTGTCTATCTGCTCACAGTGTGGTTGGTACAGAAAGGATGGGCCTGAGAACCATATAGAGTTCTGAAGGCATGCTGCTTGAGTAGGTCTATTGGCATAATCTGCAGGGTTTTGCTCTGTAGATACATAGAACCACTGATCTGGGTGTGAAGATAGTCTGATTCTATTCACTCTGTTGGAGACATACAGATGGAACTTCCTAGTGGTGCTGCAAATGTACCCTAGGACAGTCTTGCTATCAGTGAAGAATTTCACAGCATCAAAGTCAGTGTCTAGTTCATTTGTGATTAGCTCAGACATTTCGACTGCAAGTACAGCAGCACACAACTCTAAACAAGGAATCGTGTGGGCTGGTTTAGGGCTTATTTTGGACTTTCTCTGCAGAGTTTTGCTGAGTGAATGCAAACGCTTCATGGCTTGTTCCCTGTTACTAGACAAAACACATCTAGGTGTGCGAAAGGGGTGAGGGGCCATCCAACTGTGATTGTCATCTTGGTAAGCCTCTCTATCCATAATCTGCAAGAAGGTCTGATCCTCTATAGAGAGGGCCTGTTTATCATCATCTTTAGTTTCATCTTTAGTTTTCTGGAACACTGTAATCCCTAGATTGTCTGTCTCAATGTTGGAATTGACTTCTTCTTTACCATATAGAGTAGAGGAATCACAGTGTTGTGTCGACCTCTTTCCTTGACAATGAAGCTGTTGTGACAGGGACTGAGAAGGGATGTGCGTCCATTTGTTAACACAGATGTCTTCAAAGTGGTAATATTGTCAGGCTGGTGCACTGTCCCCAGGCAAACTTCTCCTACAATGACTCACCCCAGGTCCAGTCTCTGTGCATAGGGGGCATTATAAGGTCCATTGATTTGCTGGCGCACCTTGTGTACCTGAAGGATGTCTCTCCCAAGAAGTAGAAGGATAGAAACATCTGACTCAACAGCTGGGATAAGGTGAGTAATTGAGCGGAGGTGAGGGTGGTGATGGGCTACTTCTGGAGAGGGAATCACAGTTTTGTCGTCAGGTATCATGCCACACTCCATTAGGGTAGGAATTGGAAACTGCACTTTCTTATTGAAGGATTCAATGGTAAAGTCAGAAGCTCTTATCCCTGTGGTTTCAATTGTCCCCGCACATGTCCTTAGAGTGTATGGAACTGCACTTGCCTTAAGATTAAAGATATCAAAGAAGTCTGACTTTGCAAGGGATCTGTTGCTCTGTTCATCTAGCACTGCATACATTTTCACTGCCCTTTCTCTCTTGCCAGTGGGATACACAGTCACTAAACAGATTTTAGTGCATGAGCGTGCACTCTTGCCTTGTCCACATACTTCAGTGCAATTAGACATTACTGAGGAGAGTGGGGTCTCTTGTTGCTCCCTGCCCTGATCTTTCTTGGGTTATAAAGTCTCTAGTGGGGCAGGAGCAGGGCCTGGGTGCAAAGCTGCAATATGTCTCTCACTGCCACATTCTGTACATTGTACTGGTATTTTGCAGTCTTTAGCAACGTGATAAGTAGATCCGTAACACTTGAAACAGATGCCGTTCTGTTTAAGGAAGGACATCCGCTCTGCAATAGGTTTGCTTCTAAAGCCTTTGCATTTCTTTAGTGGATGTGGTTTTTTGTGTATTGGGCAATGTCTATCAGGGTTTTCTATGGTGTGTACCTTGTGGGTGCTTTGATAGTCTGTGACTTCTGAAGTTACAACTGTTTTGTGTGTGGATACAGAGGTCCTACCGTGAGGTCTGTGAGGTTTCTCAGGTCTGTGTGATTGATTGCCGCTGGTGGTGAAGGCGAAACTGGGATCACTTCAGATTTTTGCTTGCTGTCTGACAAACCTAGAAAACACAGAGAAAGGGGGAAAAGCGACTCCATAATCTTCTTTGAATTTACCTCCCACAGACATCCACTTGTCTTGCAGATTTGAGGGTAGTTTCTTTACTATGGGATTAGTGCCTCTAGCTGTATCTAGGTATGAAAGTCCTGGCAAGTAGCCATCCTTTTTGGCATATTCTATCTCTAGTAGAAGATCATTTAGTTCTTGTAGCCGCACGTTGTCTCTGTAGCCCACTTTGGGAAAGACTTCAAGTTTTTTCAGCAGTGCTCCTTCTATTACCTCTGGGGATCCATACGTTTCTTCTAGTCTTTTCCAGGTCATGTTGAGTCCTGCTGCAGGGTTGAACAGGTTTGCTCTTCTCATCCTCTTAGCATAATCTGCTGACTCTGTACCAAGCCATTTTATCATTAAATTAAGAATTTCTGCTGGTGAAAATTTCAGCCCTTTAGTGGCATTCAGAAAGGAAGATTTCCATGCCCAATAGTTTTCAGGACAGTCATCAAATTGGAGAAAGCCTGAGCTTACCATTTCTTTGCGGATAAGATATTTGGTGACATCCACTGCACATTGTTGTTCGCACATGTAATCTATAGGTTGAGGTGATGGGAACACTTGTTTTTTGTTCTTAGGGGTTTCTGGTGCTTCATTCTTGATTTGCTGGCAGCCGCTGACCTCATGTGGTTGATTGGGCCTGCTCAGGGGGCTTATTGATTTCGGCCTGAATTCCTTTGCTTCAGGTTTAAGAGACTGTTCCTTTGCATGCGCAGTAGTAAGGTTCTGGATGTACTCACTTGTACGATCTGCAGAGAATAGAGGTTTTCCTGGAACCTCTGAGTCTTTATATGATTTTTCACTTCCAGAACGACTTGTTCCCATGTAGGCAGCGGCCTCTGCTTCAGCAGCTGCAGCAGCAGTCTGTCGCTGCAGGATGAGCAATTCTGATTCTAATTCCGCTTCTTCTTGTGCTATGGCAGCTTTCTTTGCTGCTAACTCCTGCATCATCATGGCTTCTTTTTCTGCGTAATGTAGCTGGATGCGGGCGGCTTCTGCCTTGGCACAAGCTTTAACTGCTGAGGATATCTTGCTAGCCCGTGAAGATCTGGACACATGCGAATGTGCATTGTCTTGCTGGGCATTGGGAATGTTCTCCCTGCCTTGCTGTGTCAGCGGTAGCATGTCATCAGCCTGGTACTTGGTTCCTGATCTGAGACTCATGCTGCAGTAATGGCATTATTCCAGACTGTCAAGTGGATGTCTTTTTACTGTTCTGCTTCGCGTTATTGAATTTCTATCCTTCTACTTCTTGGGAGAGACATCCTTCAGGCACACAAGGTGCGCCAGCAAATCAATGGACCTTATAATGCCCGCTATGCACAGTATACAACAGTATAACACTAGTCAGACAGCTTAACAATAATTCAGAAGTCAAAAAATGTGAGACATCAGATCTGTATGTATTCTTTATCCCGAATAACTTTGTAAAACTACAACATAAGCATGAACAAAACATATGTGTCAGTACATTAAATATTATACAGCAGCCTCACTGAGTCAGAGTACTCACAGACAATTCCATCATTAGTCCAGGAATGGTTTAAGAGCTCTTCTACATGCAGTCTGATCCAGGAGCAGTAATGAAATGAAGGAAATACAGTTCCAGGTTAAAGGTTACTGCCTTTTACTATGAGGAGAATCCTACATCCTGTCAAGTTCTGGCAAAGTAATAACCATCTCCGATCACTAGATGGCAACAACATAAACTAACATTACAGTATAAACTGTAACAGCACATAGCACATATTACTATGAACAATATACACCAGAGTTCTGAGACACGCGTGCATGCCTTAAACCTGCACGGGGACCATTTTTGAGAAAAAAAATAAAAACTACAGGGCGCAGTCTCCCGCCATGTTCCTGGGCCAGTACTCCCGCCATGGTTCTGTAATTTTCCCTGGCAAACAAGTTATACATTTTGCCATATTTCAGGGAGGCTGAGGCTCGGGCTGGTAACCATTGCACATTTTAACATGGCAAAAACATTTAACATTTCATCAGACCATTTTACAGTAACCAGACATTTCAGAGAGGGTTGCTTGTCTCAATATATTGTCATAGAAAGAACAGTCAGGTATTCATTGGCGGCAGCAACCAATCATTCCAAGAAAGGTAAGCATGTCTTTCTTGGTAAGTGGGCGGGGCAAAACCACAAAAGCGACAGCTCTTTTTTTTTACTGACTTTCCTAACTCCCGGAGACAGCACAAACCCTAGGTACTCAACCTCCTGTTTACACCATTGTAACTTTTTCTTAGACACTTTGTGACCACATACATGTAACCATTTCAATAAAGATAGGCTATCAGCTCGGCAGTCCTCCTCTGAAAAACTACAAATCAAAAGATCATTAACATACTACATTCTGCAACAGTACAGAACCATGAGGGGCATTCCAAGGCCCGAGGGTGGCTTGGAGTACTATAGAATAGACCACAGGTCTATATAACTCTGCGGAATTCTACACCAGATAAACTGACGACTGTGTTGGTCAATCGACACAGTAAAAATAAAGAGTGGCCATGTCTCCTCGTCTACAGGGACGGAGAAAAAGAAAATTCTTTAAATCAATCACAGCAAAATACTCTGCATTGTATGGTATGGCGGTAAGTATTGATGGCACATCAGGCACTATTGGGGCAATCGGTACCACTAGGCTATTGATGGCCCTTAAGTCTTGTACAAACCTATAGTCACCATTTGCCTTCTTTACCAGGTTAATGGGAGTATTGTAGGGCGAGACAATTTCCCTTAAGATTCCTTTCTCCTCTTTTTCTCTGTATGTAACTCCCTCTTTGTCTTTGCCCCCATCCCTCTTTGTATAAAAGTTTCCCCTTTTGATTTCCTGAGAAATCATTTTGATAATGTGTCTGCACTGGTGTTTGTTTAGGAATGTCAAAACATCCTGCAGCATCCTTCTCTGTCAGCTTCTGATATTTGCTGTCTTACTATAAGTGCATGTTTAAGGCCAAGGTTGCTGAGGTATGTCTGTATTAAGAGACTGTGCATGTTATACTGAACAAATCCTGCCTCTTGTGTCCAAAGGTCTATAAATTTTTTTCCAGCATTCTAACACGGATTCTGCTAACTTTTGCTTGCAAGCTGTTAAAAAAAAATTGTTGCTGTGTGTCTTTATGTGATGAGGTCTTTATCTGGTTCTGGAATGTAAGGGGGAGGAGGCGGGGAACACAGTACAAGCATAGAGAAGGTTGATTTAACCCTTAAATTGACCATCCTATGACTCTGGACAATGTTTGGGCTAGGATCCTATAGGGAGCCTCGGTCCAGCCAGGGGATCTCCACAGCATGCATTTTTTTTTACATCTTTATTTTTCTTTCTAAACATTCTAAATTCTTGTAGATACTAAGTCTCTCTCTTTTTTTGCAAAATTCCAATAAGCACTCTTTATGGCTAGAGGTTCCCCTTATCATAAACAAACTTTGTATGTTATTACTTTTCCTATGTTTATAACCAAAAATTTTTTATTTACATCTCAAATTATTGGCAGAGTGCCAACAGGTTCAAACAGTGCCTTCAATTGGGGTAGCACTAATGCCGCAAACAATTCCCCTCTATCTATAACAGTTAGTGAGATATTAGCACTTGAACCCTGTTGGCAAAAAGCCAAATGTCAAAATTTTGCACCTGACTTTCCCTTTGCAAAAAATGTCAGTAGCAAAAATAATTATTCAAATAGCATGTTTTAATTAAAAGTTAGCCTCACAAATTTATGTTTTACCTTAAGAAAGTGTTATAAACGCTCTACCCATATTTTAATTGGTAAAAACGTCCCTTAATGTCACAATACTTCAAAGACCCGGGACAGACTTGATAAGTCTCCCCTGCTCTTCGAATAAGTGACATTACTCCCTTCACTGTCAACCCTTCTTAAAACACAAATTTGTTATATAAATTAAACCTTAAAACTTGAACCCTTGGTTTACCTTCTCTAAATAAGGGTCCCTTACCTAGTTTAGAATAACCTCCTGGGACACTGGCTACAAGATATGTCCGAGGACCAGTATAACAGAATAACAAACCAATAATACAATCAAAACACTTTAGAGACATTTGTTAGTACATAAGAAGAAATTAACCTGGATACTCACCAATCCAGGGTTCCTTATAAACCCTAAAATTCTTATTCAATTCTATACAGATAAATCAGCAGAAACTAAATACCAATAAACCTTAAAACAATAATTCTGGTATAAGACTTAGTTCTGTCAGACCACCCAATATTTTAGTTCTCTTTTTAGTTCTTTCTCTAAAATGACACTGAACGTCTGATTACTGCAAGGAAAAGAAAATATTTTTACTCACTGAAACAATGCCAGAATCATTCTGCCTATTACAATACGATACAAGTTATATCTTAAACTTTAGAGTCAAAGCATTCATATATAAATCATTAAAAAATAAACAGTGCAGTGGAAAAGGTCTCATCTTACCTTATGACACCCGACAAATTCCACACAGACAAACATTACACAGATTACAAATCACCTTATGACAGCTAGCTATGCAACAGGAAGATAAGCAAAGAGATCGGGTTTTGTCTGGCACACCTTATCAGACTTTTTCTTATAATTACAGTACTGTATACCTTTCCCGAAGGCTTTTTTTCTACTGTTTACCCAAAACTGTCCGCTGCAGTCTTATTCTATGGACTTCTCCTTAAAACCCACCCAGGGTTTTTTATTGCTTCTCAGAGCAATTTTCTGCCCACCCAGGGCTTATCTTACTGTTTCTCAGAACAGTTTCTTGAAGCCCACCCAGGGCTTATCTATCGAGGTCTAAAAAAACTAATTACAGGTCCCTTAAAAGGAATCGATCTCACGGCAAGAGAAAAATAAATATAAATCAAGATCACCGGACGTATTATGATCAATTTCGGACAAGCCACCATCTGTTGGCAAATGTAGATTGTCTAGGGATATTTTAGACCCTCGATAAGTCTGCATAAGATGTACCTTACAATCCCCACAGGCCTGTGAGATTAGCCCATTGAGACAATGATAAAAAACTGCAAAGTCTCGCCGAGCAAATCTAATCTTTATTCTTTGGTGTGAATATTTAAAGGGGGCTTTCAAAAACTACCGCCCCTTGACCGCGTCATACAAATTATCCAATAAAATACAGAAACAATTTATAACAAAAGTGAAACTAATTATTTTTAAAATATCACATGCTTTACAGGAAACGAAACACAAAAGATAACAGAGATGTGAGAAACAAAACTAGATTACATTACACTCCTAGTAATATGTGAAATAGAGTACAGGGAAAAACACAAAATGGAAACTAAGTTATAAAATGGATGTGGTTAAGCTAAATATCCCTTCAGACTCCAGTGGGAACACTCCGGGAAGCACTTTTTTTTCCTCCACTCAAACCAGGAAAAAAGGTGGGCGTCTGTTCCCAGTATGGCTTTGGTGCCCAAGCCTCACTCACTGCAGGCAGATAGCTGTGGGCAGGGAGAACTGCATAAAGTAGAGCAGGTCACACAGTCATTGTTCCATGTGGACTCTTTGGTGTGTACCTTATAAAACTCTCAGGAGTTGCCAGAATCCCTCCTGGCTGCACTGGATGCATCACATGAGCTTCACCTACAGACTATCACTCAACTTCAGCTGGTGGTGGATGACAATGAAAACCACAGTTGCCACAACAAAGTGTGGATCAAAGGCATCCCAAAGCCTACAACTGGCCCAGATCTGCTCTCCAGAGTCATAACTTTCTTTAACATCCTACTAGACTGAGCCCCACCGCAGAAATATAGATCAACCAGGTGCACAGAGTGGCTGCCTCAATGGACCCTGCCTCCTCAACACCTAGGCTCCATTATTATAGGCTGAAAGAATAAATGATGTGGAAAGCTTGAGAAAAGAAGTCAAATGACGTTGACGGAGCCGCTATCACTTTTCTATTGGACCTCTCCAGTTGCACCCAGCTGGGGCTGATGAAACCTTCACTAGAACATATTTAAGCGGCTGGTGCCACCCCTTCCATTTGCAAATCAGAAAAGAGGGCTGCATAATTATTTCTCCTTCAACAGCCCTGCTAACTACCAGAATTGTTCTCCTTTCCTAACAGCGAGCCTATGACGGTACCAGATTGGTTATCCATCTCTACGAATCGTCAACCTCAGCAACGAAACTTCCCACTACCTCAATGTCGCAGACCTCAGAGATCCAGATCCACCTGCTGAGCCCGAGAACTTTGTACGATGGGAATTGATCTGTGACGCTAGGCCCTAGATCTCCAATACTGCGGCAGCCTTCTCCAACTCAACTGCAGTGAGTCTCATCTTTTCTTTTCTCTCTAGGATACCTTCTGATTGTCATGGTTATGCAATAGAGTTTTGTCTGTCAGCTTACCTGTCTCCATGTGTTCTTCTCTTAAGACCAGCTGACTCTCACCTGACTGCTTTTATAAACTCTCCTCTAGCATGTGCACTGCAAGCCAGCAGTGCTGATCAACCATTGTGTGTTAGCTTTCGTGTGTATTTGCTGTGTTTCCTGCGTCTGATTCCAGTTACCGACTTTGGCCTGTTCTCGACTATTCCTGTCTGCTCGTGACCCTGACCTTTTGGCGTGTCCCCGACTATCCCTGTTTGCCTGTGACCCTGAACCTTAGCGTGAACTCTGTTGTCCTTGTCTGCTTGTGGCCCCGACCTTGGCTTATTCCCTTACTATCCCTATCCTCCTGTTTCCTACTGTGGGTGTGAGCTGGGGGACCCTGGGGGGTTGCGACCTGGAGCCAATTGCAGCCCAGTCCATCCTCACCACTAGAGGCTCTGGTGAACACCTGCTGGCTCTTAGACTCCGCGTCCCAGGGAATCTTACGCTTTAACCCCGGAGGGATCCGTGCTGGTGTTCCAGCGGCCCTGCCTCCCTCCCACCCTGACTCCCATCTGTAGCAGTCAGCCATAAGGTCCACTACCTTGCGGTGCACTCCTGATCCCTACAGTGTGCATCTGTCACCTAGCCTCAAGGTGACCTGACAGTTTGATCAGCCATGGACCCGGCTGATGTGCCGCTACCCGCAGATGATCCGTTGCAGGGCTTAGTTCGCAGACTTGAGACCCAGGAATCGCATCAGACCCAAGTGATGCATTTCCTTCAGGATTTGGCATCCCGCTTTGAACAGGTTCAGGCCTCATTAGGACCCCCGGTTCAACAACCTCAACCGCTATCTGCTGCTGCACCTATCGCACCAGTCGCAGCCACACATTCATTACAACTGCCAGTTCCGGCCCATTTCTCTGGGGACTCCAAGGCTTGCAGGGGGTTCCTTAGCCAGTGCACAATTCATTTTGAACTTCAGCCCCAAAAATTCCTGTCCGATCGGGCGAAAGAAGCCTATATTATATCCCTCCTGTCCGGCGAGGCGCTAGCTTGGGCTGCCCCTCTGTGGGAACTGAATAATCCAGTGGTTTATAGCCTGCCTGATTTCTTGAAACTTTTTTGGAATATCTTCGAGAAACCGGGTCATGTCTCCTCAGCAGCTAGCGCTCTTTTACGTCTCCGTCAAGAGTCCACTTCTGTGGGACAGTATGCTCTTCAGTTCCGTATCCTCACAGCTGAATTGAGCTAGAATAATGAGGCCCTAGTTGCAACCTTTTTACATGGCCTCTCTGATAGAGTGAAGGATGAATTAGCAGGAAGATCACTTCCTGCTGATCTGGACGGTGTCATCACCTTGTGTAACCAGATTGATATTCGCTTTCAGGAGAGGGCCCTGGAAAAAAGACGCCAGCACTCCCCGTTCCTTAGACAGCCTGAGCTCCCAGTCCCTTTTCTTCAATCCGAGGAGCACCCCCTGCCCGCTGAGGAACCTATGCAGCTGGGCTGAACCAAGTTGTCTCCTGAAGAACGCGCTAGGCGCAGAACTCTGGGCCTGTGCCTATATTGTGGTGCCAAAGGTAATTTTCGTGACACTTGTTCTCTTCGTCCAGAAAAAACGATCAGGGATAATACATCTGGAAGGTGGAGTATTAGACCCTGAAGTATCACCTTCACCTTCTCGTCTTCTTCTTTCTGTATTCCTTCATGTCGGCGCTTCCTCTCGTTCGGTCTCGGCACATCTGGATTCCGGAGCCAATTTCATGGATTGGGAAACTGCATCTTCCATGAGACTTACTCTTTTGCCCCTTTCAACGCCATTGGTGGTCTTGACGATTGCTGGCACTGTTCTCCCAGGGGGTCCTATCCGCTTCCAGACCCTCCCTGTTAAGATGTCGGTAGGGACGCTCCACCAGAGGTGGATAACCTTCCTTGTCTTACCTAAGGCTTCATCTCCTATCATATTAGGTCTTCCTTGGTTACGGTTCCATTCTCCACACATTGACTGGACGGATCCTGGCTTGGGGTTCCTCCTGTTCCTCTTCCTGCCTACTCAAGGTTACCCCAAAAGAGAAACTTCCTGTTGCCACCATCCCAGTATCTTCTACTCTTCCCGCTGCATTTAGCGATTTCTGGAATGTCTCCTGCAATAGTCGGGCTGAGGCACTCTCTGGGTCATGTGGCACTCTGGATGAGGATCCCACCTGTGAACTTGAGCCGATCATTCACTCCAGTTTGCATCGTCATTTACCTTTGCCTGTTCCTGGACCCCCTTGGATGCACACCCAGGCTAACTTGTCTACCAGTTCCACAGTCGCTACGCCCTGTGATGCGATTCTGGTGGTCGCTGCACCTGGCAATGCTGTTCAGTCGGCCTCTGCACCAGTTCAGCCTATGCCCAGTGAAGCTATCCAGCTTGACTTTTGTGTCACATCACTTTCTAACCAACCTGGTCTCAGGAATCCACTGACTTCTGCCCAGTCTGATGATCCTGTGCTGGATGTCCAGTTCATCTTTAAGGGTCTGGGGGACCCTGCTCAGACTCCTGA
The DNA here is from genome assembly GCA_037952925.1 of Lithobates clamitans. NCBI lineage: Eukaryota > Metazoa > Chordata > Amphibia > Anura > Ranidae > Lithobates > Lithobates clamitans. Next base: position 848,160 of record JBBGZY010001275.1, read on the forward strand.
TGGTCTTCTTATGCCTTTACCCACTCCTAAGATGCTTTTAGCCCTCAATAAGTCCTCTTGTCCTCTTCCTACCTCGGTTTCAGTCTCTGGGGATCATTTTAAGTACAAGGTTAGTCAAGTTCTCGATTCCCGGGGCCGTAGAGGCATTCTTCAGTACCTCGTACATTGGGAAGGGCTTGGTCCTGAGGAGAGGTCTTGGATCACTGCATTTGATATCTTTGCGCCTCGTCTGTTGAGGAGGTTTCATCTGGAGTTTCCCTTTAAGCAAGGGCCCAGGCGGGGGAGGAGGAGGAGGCCTCATAAGAGGGGGGGTACTGTCATGGTTATGCAATAGAGTTTTGTCTGTCAGCTTACCTGTCTCCATGTGTTCATCTCTAAAGACCAGCTGACTCTCACCTGACTGCCTGACCTTTGGCGTGTCCCCAACTATCCCTGTTTGCCTGTGACCCTGAACCTTGGCGTGAACTCTGTTGTCCTTGTCTGCTTGTGGCCCCGACCTTGGCTTATTCCCTTAGTATCCCTATCCTCCTGTTTCCTACTGTGGGTGTGAGCTGGGGGACCCTGGGGGTCGTGACCTGGAGCCAGTTGCAGCCCAGTTCATCCTCACCACTAGAGGCTCTGGTGAACACCTGCTGGCTCTTAGACTCCGCACCCCAGGGAATCTTATGCTCTAACCCCGGTGGGATCCATGCTGGTGTTCCAGCGGCCCTGCCCTCCTTACCACCCTGACTCTCATCCGCAGCAGTCAGCCGTAGGGTCCACTACCTTGCGGTGCACTCCTGATCCCTATGGGTTGCATCTGTCACCTAGCCTCAAGGTGACCTGACACTGATATTGTTGTTAGGTGTATGGTGGACGTTTACCTTGCAGTCCCAACTACCTCATCCTAAGATCTCACAAGGGCACTTTCTTCAAAGTGGGAAATCTACAGTCTCCACATGGAACTTTATATTTCTCATGTCCCTGCAAGTTTCTTAGCCTATTTTCATACTGTTTAATACCAGAATTTATAGCTTAAGGCTAGGCCCTTTCTGTTTCACCTGGGCGCTCTATATGCAGGGCCGGTACTAGGGGTGGGCAGGATGGGCAGCTGCCCTGGGCAGAATTATTTCATTGGAGGAAGAGGGCGCTGTCTGCTGGGTGTAACCACACCCAGCACAGAATGTGCTGCCGAGTGCCAAATCTAACAGAGTAGGCAGAGAGCGGCTTTGTTCCTGCGTGTATTCTAGCTTGTAGCACTACACCCGCCCTTTGCCTGCACAGTGCACTGTACTAGTCCCTGAGCGACAGTAGAGTGGAGTGGGCGGGGGGCGCATGAGGTTGGGAAAGCATATCAATGCTTTCCTATGATTCCAGATACATACAGCTTACCTGCTCCTCTGCTTGCCTGGACAGCGGCTTCTCCTTCCCCTCTCCGTTCATTTCTATCACTCCTACTTTTAGAGTGTCCCGATGTCTGTGTGACATCACTAGCTCCACCCCCTAGCCTCTTGTTTTTTTACTGCCTGCTCTGGACAATGTGGAGGTGTGTCCTCCTCTGTGTTGTGATCCCTTCCCTCCTATGATCTTTCCCTCGGGTCCCCTCCTCTCCAGTACTACTGCTAAGTGAGTGGTGTCTCACTCCTATGTCTCTGTGCTGCTTAGGCTGCCACTACTCAGCTAACAGGTAACCTTCTTTCAGGCATGATATTATAGTTCCAGCTGTGAAGACTGTGTTCTTTCAGATTCTGTTTTTATTAAGGACCTTTTAAGATGAGGTGCAGACATGCAGCTCTCATGCAGGGCTTTCATTTAGCAGCATGGGGATGCATGAGCATTGTGTGCATCCCTGTGCCAGCACCCCATTCATCTCTACTGGGACATGAGGTTGCATGCACACAGCCTCTGTATTCTAATATGACATTCAGGTTTGGGTTCCAATAGAAATTAATAGAACACTGGCAGAGGGATGCACACAATGCACAACAGAGCCCTGCACAGGACACACATGTCTGAATGGGCATAAACTCATGTACATAGAGGCTTAGCGATTTCCCCAGCTCCCCAGGCATCAGAAACAGACAGGGATTTTAAACAGGGGCTACTAAGTCTGGACATGGGTGGAAATTCAGCTGGTTCACCAAGGACTATATGAGTTTCAAACCATCTATGGTCATTCCTGCTAAAGAGAAGTCGATCTAATATGATCAACTTCTCTCAAACCAGCTTGTTGGAAATTTTTCCTTGAGCTGCAGCGCTAATCAACGTATTCTGACTACTATCACAATGTAATGTCTCAGTGGCTAGGATTCCTCCATCTACCTCACTTATGTGGATGAGGGGATCGGCTCAGTTGTTTTCAATCAGACACTAACTGATCAAAAAAACTGATCCATCTATGGCCAGCTTACCATTCACTATAAAATCTGATTGTACAATATATTTTGGATCTACCACCAACTATGTAGTACAAGTGCCTGCCTGATTGGATACTACTAATTAGATAATGAACTGTTTAGGTTTGTGCTCATATTACAAAGTTTTGGTAAATCAAAGGGAGATTGTGCAGAAATTGTACACTCAGATTGTAAAGTGTATGCTCACCTTTACTGTTCATGTGTATGAGTACTAAGAATGACAAATGTTTTCCCTGACACATTTTGCCTAAAGCTGGGTACACATTATTACATTTTTTTCGTTCACACTGCTGGAAAAAAAAAATAGATCTCTGCATGCACACAAACAAGGTGGATTCAGAAACCCCCCTCTCCCCTCTGTTCTATTGTACTCTGATAGCAGGACTCCTCCACTGATCAGAATACACTGATCAGTGCTGCAGCCCGCTGATCAAAGGAGGATTTCCAGCAGGACCATTTGACAGAAACAAAGGTCAGCTTCAGCTAGTTCTTGAGCTCCATTTACAATCTTCAGAAATAACTCCTGGGCAGCCATTATTGCTATTACTCCTTATTGGCTGTAAACCAAGCCATTATCAAAGCAATCTAATTGGCTCTGTGTGTGTGTAATACTGGTGTACTCCGCAACCATTACATGTGTTTTGGTGCACTGCACATGCTTCAACTAGCTCCGCCCCCTGCTCAGGAGGGGGGGCGCATTTTGGCATCTTCACCCTGGGCACTTAATTACCTTGTCCCGCCACTGTCTCTATGCGCTAGGCTATAAGCATTGTACCAAAATTTTGTTATGCATGGGCTTTCTTCTTTCTTAGGCGATCATATTACTCAGGCTGTTGGCTTTCAAGATGCACCTCATGACTACAGTCCTACTCTGCCTCCTCCCATCCACAGATGACACCCACAGCACTTCGGCTCCTATATTCAGAGATGAATCTTCTTAGGAGGTGTGCATTGTCATACTGAGCTGGGGTCAGGGTAGTTTGGCCGTCTGGATGCTTGGAGACTAGGTTTCAATTGTGAATGTTGCTACTTACCATTGTCTCTGGGCTTAAATGGAGTTGCCTCTTGATGTTATCTACCCAACACTCCAGCACTTTGCTGGACTTCTAATACGATTTTCTAAATAATACTGTATACTGATGCAGATACCTGTTTCTGAAGGGGACGTTGGAAGGAGTCGAGATAATCCTGGTGAATGTTTATGTTCCTAATACTGACTAGATTACTTTTTTGGAGGCATATTTGGAGGATCTTGCTACCTTCATAGAATGCACTCAAATTGGGTGGAGATCTAGGGTGGAACCCTTGCTAGACACCTCTCAAGGCCCTCCCCACCTTTTACTGTATATGCATTTTTCGACTCTTTTAAATAGCTCTTTCACGTAGAACAATTAATGGGTTTGTGGCGGGTACTCCACAGTAAAGAGAAGGACTTCACCTTCTTCACAGCCACCCACCAGTCCTACTTCTGCATTGACTAATTATTTCTCAAACAATCCTCCCTTCAGAGCATACACTGGGCTTATATTGATATGTGCACTGGGCTTATATTGATATGCGTACATCGGATCATACCCAAGTGGCGTTGAAACTCTCCCTCTTGGTCATCCCTTACAAGACCTGGCAGTGGAAGTTCAATAATTCATACAGGATGCTGACATTAGGATGACGGTTTCGATTGAACGTTCCTCCTTTTTTCATATTGATCAAACATCGGTAACAAATCCGCTGACATTGTGGGTGGCCCACAAATGCTTCATAAAGGGAGTCCTTATCTCTCAGGGTTCTAGACGCAAACACTCAGAGCAGGTGTCAACTTTGTTCACCCAAATACATGCGCTGGAAGAGGTCCATAAACACTCGCAGAACTCCAAGCTCTCAGGGAAAAACTGAGTACTTTGCTTCTGCCCAAAATCAATTTATGAAAATCCATAGTAACATAGTTAGTCAAAGTTAAAAAAAAAAAAAAAAAACAAGTTCATCTAGTTCAACCAATAAATAAAAACACACACAAATAAAAAACCTCCATGTGCACTATCCTATACCCATAGTCGATCCAGAGGAAGGAAAGAAAAACAAAGCACCATCCAATTCGCTCCAGTGGGGGAAAAAATCTTTCCTGATGCCCCAGGAGGCAATTGGATATTCGATGGTTCAACTACCCCTAGCATTATTACCTCTGAAATTTATATCCTATTATATTTTGTGCATTTAGGAATGCATTCATCTCTCTTTTAAAACAATCTATTGAGCTGGCAAGAACTAGTTCCTCATTTTTACAGCTCTTACTGTGAGGAAGAATTTCTGTATGTGAAGAATAAATCTCATTTTCTCCAGAAGTAAAGAGTGCCCCCTTGCCCACTGTAAGGACTTGAAGGTAAATAACTCTACACCAAGTTCACTATATGAACCACCAATTAGAACACTTCCTGACGAGTTTGGGGAAACTGCCTTCTCTCCCTCCCCCCCTTTTAGCCACCTTTGAAAGCTTATGCACAGGGGGTGGAGCCTGCCAATGAAGTTGTGAGGTAGCCTACAGAGAAAGCTCCAAGCCGGGTCATGCATTGCAGCTGATCAGGACCACACAGACACGAACAGCACATATGCCCAAGTTGGGGAAATATCAAAGAACAACCCAGACAACTTCTCAGGCATAGATCACCACCTTCTTCACCCCACTAGACCCTTCTTTCCAGGCTTCACCTGCCTCTAAGGTGGTGCCAGTCCATAAGCCTCTCTGACCAGCCAGCCTGTCTGTACCATCGGGGAACAGGCCTCCTGCACAGATTCACCCACTAATACTCCAGAGCAAGCAAATGGGATCTGTTTCAGATACCCTGCAAGCCTTCTGTCCAACCTTACCAGCAGACTATTGACTCTCAGCAAGCAGGCAGTCTAGTGACAGTCCATAACAAGGAGCTGCATGAGCTGTACAATAATTTACATGCATATATGGAATTTTTGGCAGTACGGATTGAGGGCTCCTTTAAGAGAGAACTCACGGGGGCAGGGAGGAGGGGGGTGGATTCATGAAGCGAGGAATGGAGGACGCTAAATTCTTCAGCTCAGCAGCATGGCGGTCAAAACTCACTGATTGCAGCAGATACAGAGGACCCATCAGGCTTATCACTACTGAATTAAAACAGCAATTTTCTACTTCAGCCCCGGAAGGATTTACCCCCTTTCTGACCAGAGCACTTTTTGCGATACGGCACTGCGTCGCTTTAACAATTGCGACCTTGCACCCAAACAAAATTGGCGTCCTTTTTTTCCCGCAAATAGAGCTTTCTTTTGGTGGTATTTGATCACCTCTGCGATTTTTATTTTTTGCGCTGTAAACAAAAAAAGAGCGACAATTTTGAAAAAAAGCAATATTTTTTACTTTTTGCTATAATAAATATCCCCAAAAAATATATAAAAAAACTAATTTCTTTCTCAGTTTAGGCCAATATGTATTCTACAAATTTTTGGTAAAAAAAAAAAATCGCAATCAATATTGATTGGTTTGCGCAAAAGTTATAGGGTCTACAAAATAGGGGATAGATTTATGGCATTTTTAGTATTCATTTTTTTATTAGTAACGGCGGCAATCTGCGATTTTTATCATGACTGCGACATTATGGCGGACACATCGGACACTTTTGACACTATTTTGGGACCATTGTCATTTATACAACAATCAGTGCTATAAAAACTGATTACTGTGTAAATGACACTGGCAGGGAAGGGGTTAAACACTAGGGGGCAATCAAGGGGTTAAGTGTGTCCTAGGGGGTGATTCTAACTGTAGGGGGGATTGTCTCACTAGAACATGACAGAGATCACTGCTCCCGATGACAGGGAGCAGTAGATCTCGGTCATGTTGCTAGGCAGAACAGGGAAATGCCTTATTTACATAGGCATCTCCCCGTTCTGCCGCTCCATGACACGATCGCGCGCCCCGTGGGCACGCTCACTGAGCACACGGTGAGCGTGCGCCCTCTATGCCATGATTTAAAGGGGACGTACCTGTACGCCCATTAGCCCAGCTGTGCTATTGTGCTGAAATATATCATCGTACGCTGGTCGGCAAGGAGTTAAGGATCTGGGATTCTGCATGGTCACCATCAAGCCTTTACTTCAGCCTTTACAGGAGAAGATTATTAAATATAAAAGTGGTTATTACCTTTCTCCAATTTTTCCATATCATGGAAAAACATACTCTTTCTGTACATTCCAGGATGGAGAGACTATATTAAGACAACTGGGCCTAATATCTAACCTACTACTCCCCAATGACAACAGTCTCCCAGAGGACTGAACACTGCACGCTCCAGAGAAGATGCCCCCCTCTCACCAATTTGGCATAACACCAGAAGACATATCAGATCACAAGCTTACCCTGCTTGAGAACTAGCCACTTTATAAGGGGTCTCTCAACGTTTTCCTGTTCTTTCTGCTCACTTTTAATGCCTCTACATTAACATATAAGTAAAAATTGTATTGTGATGATGGTGCAGTCCATACATCAGAAGTAACTATGATTTCTTCTGCTATATTTTATTTTTCTTATTTTGATATACATGGTTCTGTTTTAAACTTAATTTCTTGTATGGGATGTAACAGTCTATGATCCTAATCTGAATTGCACCCCATTCTGACTCCTTTACCCTTGGTTGTGAGGCCAGACTCAGGCCTAGGGTCCAACTCTAGGTGGACTATGAAGCCCTTCCTTGATACTATCTATATATTGCAAAAATATTTTAGGTTACTGTTTGCTTGATATTTACGCTGTCTCTCTGTATTGCTGTGGCAATCTCTGGATGCCTTTCATCTGCAATCTCTATTTGAGGTACTTTTTCTTCTCTCTTCTTCTCTACTGTTTCTACCCAACAGAACTCTGCCTCCCCTATACCCCTTGCTAGATCACTGCGCCCTCCCAGACAGCCTGACTGGATTGGTAAGATCATTAATTTATTTTTGTCATCAAGACCGCCACACACATACTGAAAATACTTTATCACAAAGTACAGGCGCTGAACTCTCCAGATACATGTCATAAGTCATTTCAACAATACTATTTGATGGGAGTGGCTATCCTATTGTTGAGGAAACACACTTTCCCAGTAACCTACAGTATACAGAAAATTTTTTAGTAAAGGTATATCCAAAAATAGGTACAACTCATTGCAGTACAGAGTCAAATATAAAACATAATACAAAGGGCAAGTCTCAAAGGCACATTGTTACAGCATAAACCGGTCACGAAACTGAAGAAGGATCATGAAATAAAACAAGGTTTGTTTCCTCTAACACCAAATATACATGAACAGGAGGACCAGTGTTGATTACTTCATACGTATCATTATTAAGTATAGCGATTAAATAGGGGGGGGGAAGGAAGGGGCTCAGGGGAAAGCATGGACAGTAGAACTGAGGGCAGGCTGGATGGGGGGTGGGGTGCGACAGATAGGGAAAGTAAAGAGGGAGAAACAGCAGTGGGAGGGGGGGAGGGAGGGAGAATTAGCAGCTCAGAAAACCGTAAGCACCGTGAGTACTGAATTAATGGTCTTTCTCCAGGCATTAATCGTTGGAGGAGGAAGGAGACTTCCACCGCAGTAGGATCTCCATTCTCGCATAAAATAGGGCATAGGTAAAAAAACTTTAATGTATTAAGTGTTAATTGTCCCATCAAAACTGCCCCATCATATTGCCACCTTCAAAATTGCCTCATCAAAACTGCCCCATCAGAATTGCCCCATCAAAACTGCCCCATCATATTCCTCTATTATAAATCAGTACATGGTGTGTCTGCCCCCTCCCCCAGGCTCTGTAATCAGAGCTGAGATGCTCCAGCCACCCCCCCCCCCGTGTATAACAGAAGCTTTGGTAACCATGGCAACAAAAGCAACACAGTACACTCTGATTAATGGCTAAAATTTCCTGAAATGACCTCTAAACAAAAAGCTTTTTCACAAAAACTGTAAAAGATATCAAACTGAAAAGATATAGCCAGATAGGTGAATATTTTGTGAACATTTTAAAGTTTGTTTGGCGTCTGTAGGTGAAAGTATGAAGGAGCGGAAACTTTTGGGAATGGAAGAAGATTTTAAGGGTCTGAAGCATGCTCCCATTTACATCAATGTTAAAAAAGTGATAAAAAGCTTAATATTTTAAAAAGTATAAATGGTAAAAAAAAAGTTGAAAAAGCCCCATCATCAGCTGAAAGAGACAAACATTTTAATAGTTGAATGGTTTTAATAGCTGAACGTATGCAGAAGTTACGCAGAGCCAAAAACATACGGAATAAAATTAAATAACTAGAAAATGCATTTCCTGGGGAAAATGCGTGGGAATGCTGAATAGCTAAATTGCTAAAATGGCCGCCATCAAAACTGCCCCATCATACTGCCATCAAAACTGCCCCATCATACTGCCATCAAAACTGCCCCATCATACTGCCATCAAAACTGCCCCATTAGAATTGCCCCATCAAAATTGTCCCCATCAGAATTGCCCCATCAAAACTAAAAGTAATTTTTTTTTTCAAAAGTAATTTTTGGTTTTCAAAAATAATTTTTTTTTTTCAAAAATAATTTTTTTTTTTCAAAAATAATTTTTTTTCAAAAATATTTTTTTTTTTTTCAAAAATAATTGCTGAATAGCTAAATTGCTAAAATGGCCGCCAGCAAAATTGCCCCCATCATATTGCCATCAAAACTGTCCCATCATATTGCCACCATCAAAACTGCCCCATCAGAATTGCCCCATCAAAACTGCACCATCATATTGCCACCATCAAAACTGCCCCATCAGAATTGCCCTATCAAAACAGCCCCATCATATTGCCACCATCAAAACTGCCCCATCATATTGCCACCATCAAAACTGCCCCATCAGAATTACCCCATCAAAACTGCCCCATCATATTCCTCTATTATAAATCAGTACATGGTGTGTCTGTCCCCTCCCCCGGGCTCTGTAATCAAAGCTGAGATGCTCCAGCCACCTCCCCCCCTGTGTATAACAGAAGCTTTGGTAACCATGGCAACAAAAGCAACACAGTACACTCTGATTAATGGCTAAAATGTCCTGAAATGACCTCTAAACAAAAAGCTTTTTCCCAAAAACTATAAATCCTACAGCGAAGATTTTTATATTGTGAGAATCACAAGACCCAGACCTAGATTTTGATGTATAGTATGTCTCTGAAATATTAAAATTGAAGGCATGGTCGCAGTTTAGAAATTGCCCTTCAAATTTGAAGGGGCTAGAGTGTAGTTTCAATGAATGTCAATGGACGGTGTGAGTTGCAAACAAATGGTCATATTGTGAAAACTGTCAGGACTATGGCTTAGCCGTGGACATGTTTAGTGGCAGCAGGGATAGCTGAACGTTTTGATATAAGATTTGTGTAGGTGGGCTTGAAAATGAGGGAGTGGCGGCAGTTTAGAAATCATGTTCTGATTTTTCAGCATTTGTCCCCTCCCCCGGGCTCTGTAATCAGAGCTGAGATGCTCCAGCCACCTCCCCCCTGTGTATAACAGAAGCTTTGGTAACCATGGCAACAAAACACACACAGTACACTCTGATTAATGGCTACAATTTCCTTAAATGACCACTAAACAAACAGCTTTTTCACAAAAACTGTAAAAGATATCAATCTGAAAAGATATAGCCAGATAGCTGAATATTTTGTGAACATTTTAAAGTTTGTTTGGCATCTGTAGGTGAAAGTATGAAGGAGCTGAAACTTTTGGGAGCGGAAGATTTTAAGGATCTGAAGCATGCTCCCATTGACTTCAATGTTAAAAAAAAGTGTTAAAAAGCTTAATATTTTAAAAAGTATAAATAGTAGAAAAAAAGTTGAAAAAGTCCCATCATCAGCTGAAAGAGACGAACACTTTAATAGTTGAATGGTTTTAATAGCTAAAAGTATGCAGAAGTTACGTAGAGCCAAAAAACATACGGAATAATAAAGAAATAAAAATAAATAAAATCGAATAACAATAGTGGGGCTGCTAAAGCATTCCCACTAATTAAAAATAAATAAAAAAACTAATAACAATAGTGGGACTGCTAAAGCATTCCCACTAATAATAATAAAAAATAAATAAAATCGAATAACAATAGTGGGACTGCTAAAGCAGTCCCACTAATAAAAACGAATAACAATAGTGGGACTGCTGAAGCAGTCCCACTAAATAAAAGCTAGAAAATGCATTTCCTGGGGAAAATGCGTGGGAATGCTGAATAGCTGAATTGCTAAAACGGCCCCCATCAAAACTGCCCCATCATACTGCTATCAAAACTGCCTCATCGAAATTGCCCCATCAAAATTGTCCCCATCAAAACTGCCCCATCATATTGCCACCATCAAAACTGCCCCATCAGAATTGCCCCATCAAAACTGCCCCATCATATTGCCACCATCAAAACTGCCCCATCACAATTGCCACCATCAAAACTGCCCCATCACAATTGCCACCATCAAAACTGCCCCATCAGAATTGCCTCATCAAAACTGCCCCATCTTATTGCCACCATCAAAACTGCCCCATCAGAATTGCCCCATCAAAACTGCCCCATCATATTGCCACCATCAAAACTGCCCCATCAGAATTGCCCCATCATATTGCCACCATCAAAACTACCCCCATCAAAACTTCCCCATTATAGTGCCACCTTTAAAACTGCTCCATTAAAATTGTCCCCATCAATACTGCCCCATCATATTGCCACCATCAAAACTGCCCCATCATATTGCCACCATCAAAACTGCCTCATCAAAACTGCCCCCTCTTAATTGCCCCATCAAAACTGCCCCATCATATTCCTCTATTATAAATTAGTACATGGTGTGTCTGTCCCCTTCCTCGGGCTCTGTAATTAGAGCTGAGATGCTCCAGCCACCTCCCCACCCCTGTGTATAACAGTTTTGGTAACCATGGCAACATAAGCAGCACAGTAAACTGTGTTTAATAGCTAAAATTTCCTGAAATGACCACTAAACAAACAGCTTTTTCACAAAAACTGTAAAAGATATCAAACTGAAAAGATATAGCCAGATAGCTGAATATTTTGTGAACATTTTAAAGTTTGTTTGACGTCTGTAGGTGAAAGTATGAAGGAGCTGAAACTTTTGGGAGCGGAAGAAGATTTTAAGGATCTGAAGCATGCTCCCATTGACTTCAATGTTAAAAAAAAGTGTTAAAAAGCTTAATATTTTAAAAAGTATAAATAGTAGAAAAAAAGTTGAAAAAGTCCCATCATCAGCTGAAAGAGACGAACATTTTAATAGTTGAATGGTTTTAATAGCTGAAAGTAGCATTCCCACTAATCAAAAATAAATAAAAAAACGAATAACAATAGTGGGACTACTAAAGCATTCCCACTAATAATAAAAATAAATAAAATCGAATAACAATAGTGGGACTGCTAAAGCAGTCCCACTAATAAATAAAATCGAATAACAATAGTGGGACTGCTAAAGCATTACCACTAATTAAAAATAAATAAAAACGAATAATAATAGTGGGACTGCTAAAGCATTCCCACTAAATAAAATCGAATAACAATAGTGGGACTGCTAAAGCATTCCCACTAATGAGATGGGGGCAGCAGGACAGGGAGGATGATTGCTGCTGTGGAGGAGGCAGAATACAGGAACAATGCCCTATGTGTCTCACCCTGCAGCAGCTTAAAGCCGGCAGGATGGAAGGGGGAGAAACCAGCTTTCAGCTTCCGCATGGAGACACACACAGGGCATCATTCCTGTATCCTCCCCCTCCACCGCAGCGATCATCCTCCCTCTCCTGCTTCCCGCATCTCATTCCCCATGCTCTCCAGGCCCCCGACAGGAGGACAAGTAGCACTCCCTATCAGTGACTCTGCCCTCCGCTTCTGCTTACTCAATTTGAGACCCTATGTTTGGAGATTGAACAACACGAACGCTCACATTGACTCCAGCTCAAGAATTCTCACCAATTGGAAAAAAGACCTTAAAGTGTTACTAAACCCACAACAGTAAAATCAGTCTGTATATGCAGTAAAGCATGCTGGTTATACTCTCTGTGGAAATTAAGGAGTTAATTCTGTGCATTGTGTAAATAGGCTGTTTGATCCTGTCTTCTCTAATCCTCCCCTTCTTGTACTGTCCCCAATCCATCTGCTGATAGCACAGAGCCTTGGGGGCACTCTGAACATGCTCAGTTTGGTGTGTATTGCTAGAGAGTTGTTTTTTTGGAAGGTGCATGTGATCCAGACAAACGGTCAGGGGTCATGCAGCCTCATAGGACAGAGGACAATAAAAACTCCTTCTACAAGGATTCACCAGTGCTTGGCTGTGCTGATGAGAAGGTTTATATTTACTAAAGTAATTGGATTTTTATGTTCTGTGTACTGTGGGAGACCAGATACAGTGAATGCAGGGGCCTGGGTTTAGTAACACTTTAAAGCAGAACTTCACCCAAAAGGGGAAGTTCTGCTTGTTTGCATCCCCCCCTTGCCACATTGGTAATTTTTTGGGGGGGTAATGGGAACTTGGTTTTGGCAAGTACCAGCTCCCACTTTTGCTCCTTCCCCCACAGACTTCTGGGACACCTCTGGGACTTCGGCTTGCGCATGCAGTGGAAAGCCAGCTGTGAGGCAGCAAGGCTGCCCTGCTGGTCTCCCATAGTTAGGCCCGAAAATGATGGTCGCTATGGCCACAAGTTTTTTTTTCCCCCTGAGTTCCAGCAGGCGGCAGGCCCCTTTCCTCAGCCATGCTTTCGGACCACAGCCAAAGTTCCTGACCGGTTAGTCCACCCCTGCCACCACGTTTCACAACATGATGCTGCCACCACGTTTCACGGTGGGGATGGCATGTTCAGGGTGATATGCAATGTTTTCCACCACAAATAACATTTTGCTTTTAGGCCAAAAAGTTTAATTTTGGTCTCATCTGACCACAGCATCTTCCATATGTTTGCTGTGTCCCCCACCTGGCTTCTTGCAGACTGAAAATGGGACTTCTTATGGCTTTCTTTCAACAATGGCTTTCTTCTTGCCACCTTTCCATAAAGGTCAAATGTGTGGAGTGCACGACTAATAGTTGTCCTGTGGACAGATTCTCGCACCTGAGCTGTAGATCTCTGCAGCTCCTCCAGAATTACCATGGGCCTCTTGGCTGCTTCTCTGATTAATGCTCTCATTGCTCAGCCAGTCAATTTAGGTGGACGGCCACGTCTTGGTAGGTTTGCAGTTGTGTCATACTCTTTCCATTTTCAGGTGATGGATTGAACAGTGCTCCGTGAGATGTTCAAAGCTTGGGATATTTTTTTTTTTTTACATCCTAACCCTGCTTTAAACTTCTCCACAACTTTATCCTTGACCTAATTAATAAAAAATTCCTTCGCGCTGGTAGATGTGGAAGACAAAATTATATTAATACTAAATGGTGTAGATTAATAAATGTGAATATTGCAGCAAAATTAAAGTGCTCACATAACCACTTGATAGATAAATGCTTAAAATAAATTTCGCGCAATATTAGAAAAGGTGATGTGAAATAAATTAAGGGTAGATACAAATAAAAATTGATAGTGGTATCTGTATTAGTAGATAGGATCAACAATCCCTGTGATGGAACATATATTATTACCACTATTAAACAGTGAAGTATTGGTGCTGTATTAAACGTGAAAACTTGCTGGTGTCTAAAAAATACCAAAAAGGGGATAAAATGCAAGCAAATAAAAATAGCATGGTATCTGTATTAGTAGATAGTATCAACAATCCCTGTGATGGAACATATATTATTACCACTATTAAACAGTGAAGTATTGGTGCTGTATTAAACGTGAAAACTTGCTGGTGTCTAAAAAATACCAAAAAGGTGATAAAATGCAAGCAAATAAAAATAGCATAAATTATTCGTGAATAAATACTAGTGAGTAAAAAATCCTTAATTTAAAAGTCCTTATAACATAAATACTTAGTGTAGAGTGCAACCCATCAAAGAGGTCAATCCATTACACACAGGTAAATAGCAGCGGTGAACCATAATAAGGTGCAATCACAAATTATCAAAACGTGCCTTTAAACTAAAGTGGCAGCATTGCAGGATTAAAAAATAGTTCATAAAATCTTAGATAGATGGCGCTGTTGGCGAGGTAAAAGGTCCTTCTATTCAGATCTGTATATCTTCTAAAAGCTGGATAAATTAATCCTATAGTGGTGCCGTATATTACAGTCTCACAGGACTCTCACCTTAGAGTAGTATAAAACAAGCTGTGGTCATATAGTCCTCAAAGTGCAGAAGCACTGTCAACGACCTTCTCCTTCTTGATGCTTAACTCTCCATATTTTCTCCTGTACTCCCTCCGCTCTGGTATAGCTCAAACGGGGGCAAGAATAAGGGAAGGGGAAAGAGAGAAGACAGGCTCCACTAGTGTGTTATTGTTTCAAAAACCATGGGGATATTTATTTGGTCAATGCTCTTACATTTGTTAGTTAAAAACAGGCAAAGGTAAAATCGAACGAGAAGTCTGGCATTCTCAGCGCCCTCTCACTTGTGTTTGACAGCTGTGTGCCGCTCCAGCCAATCCCTACGCGTTACGACACGTCACGTGTCTTCATCTGGGGAGGATACTCTTTCCATTTTCAGGTGATGGATTGAACAGTGCTCCGTGAGATGTTCAAAGCTTGGGATATTTTTTTTTTTTACATCCTAACCCTGCTTTAAACTTCTCCACAACTTTATCCTTGACCTGTCTGGTGTGTTCCTTGGCCTTCATTATGCTCTTTGTCAACTTCTGAAGGCAATTGGTTCCACTGGATTTTAGTTAGGGGTATCAGAATAAAAAAGTGACTGAATACAAATGCACGCCACAATTTTCACCTATTTATTTGTAAAAAAAAAAAAAAAAAAAGATGAAAACCATTTATCATTTTCCTTACACTTCACCATTATGTGCCACTTCGTGTTGATCTATCACATGAAATCCCAATAAAATACATTTACATTTTTGGTTGCAACATGAGAAAATTTGGAAAATTTCAAAGTGGATGAGTACTTTTTCAAGGGACTATATTATTTGACCAAAGTGGAGCTTACAGCACATTTATATTGCTGTGGCAAAAGTACATATGCACTAGGACTAATTTACTCCAATTGACATATCACAGTTTTTATTCTTTTTAATGTGAAAAGAAATCAAGATTTCACAGAAAGCCACGTGAGACACCTGTACTGAGGAAGCAGAGATACTGTCACTGGTAATTGCTTCTGAAAAACCAATGAGGTTTTTGTACTCACCTTTAAATCAGTTTCTTGGAAGTCATGAAGGGACACAGGATTCAGTTATTCAGAGACAATTAGATTATACTGAGTGCAGGGGAACTTTGTCACTGACGACTAGAAAATCAGTGGCCAGTCAGATATAACCTCGCTCTCTCCTTTTTCTTTTGTAGAAAAAATATTGGACGTGGATCACAATCACGGGGGTATGGGGGAGGGGAGTGAACAACACGTGTCCCATAATGAACTCCAAGAAACTGACTTTATGGTAGGTACTGAAAGACAAAAATTAGGCTTCATGTACACTAGCCTACACTAGCAGCTTCTAAACCTAAGATTAGGAGCTTTTGGTGTTTTTTTTGCCAAGCTTCTAAACTCAACTCCATAAAAGCCAGTGTCCATGTACGCATAGGCTTTTTGCAGAGTTCAGGAGCTGCCGTGGTTAGGTGAGCTTCAATCTCCCTCTCCTGAACGTGGAAGAATCGCATTCAGGATAGGAACGTTTTGACTGCCACTCAAGGGAAAACGCAAAACGAGGCAAAACCGCACGCTTTTGAGTTTTCCCATAGCAAATGTAGGCTAGTATACATGAAGCCTAATTTATTCAGAGACAGCAGGAATGTCCATACACAGTTAAACTGAAGGGTGGGCAAGTAAAAAGTATGTAAGGTATCCATGCTACTGTGCAATAATAAAGATCCTATTTAGACTAAAAGTTTTTTTTTCCCCTGAGTTCCAGCAGGCGGCAGGCCCCTTTCCTCAGCCATGCAATTAAGTTCCCGACCGGTCACCACTGCCACCGCGTTTCACAGTGTTTAATTTAGTAAATACAATTCAAATTTGTTTGATTTAGGAAATACAATATAATAAAAGTCCACATGCGGCGCTAAGATGAAAACTAATGCCGCGTACACACGGTCGGACTTTTCGGCTACAAAAGTCCGACAGCTCGTCCGACAGACTTTCGACAGACTTTCGACTGACTTTTGGTGGACTTGCGGCAGACTTTCTAACGAGCGAACTTAACTACACACAATCACAAAAAAGTCTGACGGATTCGTATGTGATGACGTACACCGGACTAAAATGAGGAAGTTGATAGCCAGTAGCCAATAGCTGCCCTAGCGTCGGTTTTTGTCCGTCGGACTAGCATACAGACGAGAGGATTTCTGGTTCTGTTGGAGTTACGACGTAAAGATTTGAAGCAAGTTCCAAATCTATAGACCGTCAGATTTGCCACTGGAAAAGTCCGCTATAGGTCCGGTGGAGCCCACACAAAATCGGATTGTCCACCGGATTTGGTCCGTCAGCGTTCGTAGGACCAGTCCGGTCGAAAAGTCAGACCGTGTGTACGCGGCATAACAGTCTTCCAGAAAGAAGGGAAAGATGGAATCCTTGCACCAGTTTTAGTGTGTAATGAAAGCATACCACACCACAGTGTCAATCCAATCTCCTTACCAGATTGAAGATAGGAGCAGGCATGTGATCAGAAACTCAGCAGTTACTCCAACTCCACTCTCTAATTAGATGACTCAATACGATGGAATCACACGGAAAGGACTTGCATCAACCACCACTCTTGGTAACCAAAGCAGCCAGGACTTCCAGCAACCAGGTGTGATCAAAACGCTTTCTCCCATTCAGGAGGATGGCATCACCAATGAAAGAAAGCAACACATAGTGAAGCCCGTACAGGTACTGTATATACTTGAGTATAAGCCAACCCGAAAATAAGCCGAGGCACCTAATTTTACCACAAAAAACTGGGAAAACGTATTGACTCGAGTATAAGCCTAGGGTGTCCATCTGCATGCCTCACTGTGTCCATGCCTCACTGTCACTGTACCCAATTTCCCTGCCTGATCTCCGGCGCTGTGTCCATCTGCAGCCTTACGATCTCCCGGTGCTGTGACATGCAGTCACTCTAATCAGCGGCCATGCATTGTACCAAAGTACTGCCTCCTCCTCGTCCGTGACGGAACACGGACTCGGTTTCCCAGCAGTGAGTCAGTGTTCTGCCTATCACGGACGAGGAGGAGGTGGGGCTTTGTTACACCACACGGCTGTCGACTAGACTGACGTCACAGCGCCAGGAGATCAGGGGCACGAGGCTGCAGATGGACACAGACTCAAGTATAAGCCGAGGGAGGCATTTTCAGCACAAAAAAAGTGCTGAAAAACTCAGCTTATACTCGAGTATATACGGTAAGTTAAATGATTTAAGATTGCACTTACATCAAGGAAGGTAAAAACGAGCATGTAGTAAAGGATAGTAAATCTGCCATGGCTCACAGAGTGCTTGCATCCGCAGGGCCCGCCTAACACATTTCATCCAATGGGACATCATCAGAGGTGTGGTGACAAGTAACTAATAGGGATGGGCCAACCCCCCCCCCCCCGGTTTGTTTTGCACCAGAATATGCGAACAGGCAAAAAATTTGTGCGAACACCGTTAAAGTCTGTGGGACACGAACATGAAAAATCAAAAGTGCTAATTTTAAAGGCTTATATGCATGGTATTGTCATAAAAAGTGTTTGGGGACCTGGGTCCTGCCCCAGGGGACATGTATCAATGCAAAAAAAGTTTTAAAAACGTCCATTTTTTCAGGAGCAGTGATTTTAATAATGCTTAAAGTGAAACAATAAAAGTGTAATATTCCTTTAAATTTCGTACCTGGGGGGTGTCTATAGTATGCCTGTAAAGTGGCGTATGTTTCCCGTGTTTAGAACAGTCTGACAGCAAAATTACATTTCTAAAGGAAAAAGGTCCTTTAAAACTACTTGCGGCTATAATGAATTGTCGGTCCGGCAATACACATAAAAGTTCATTGATAAAAATGGCATGGGAACTCCAAACCAAATTAAAAAAAAAAAAATGCATGGGGGGTCTCCCTAAATTCCTTACCAGACCCTTTAGGTCTGATATGGATTTTAAGGGTAACCCCACGCCAAAATTTTTTAAAAAATGGCGTAAGGGTCCCCCCAAAAATCCATACCAGACCCTTATTCCAAGCACGCAACCTGGCAGGCGGCAGGAAAAGAGGGGGGGCAAGAGAGCGCCCCCCTCCTGAACCGTACAAGGCCACATGCCCTCAACATTGGGAGGGTGCTTTGGGGTAGCCCCCCCAAAGTACCTTGTCCCCATGTTGATGGGGAGAAGGGCCTCATCCCCACAACCCTTGCCTGGTGGTTGTGGGGGTCTGCGGGCGGGGGGCTTATCGGAATCTGGAAGCCCCCTTTACCAAGGGGACCCCCAGATCCCGGCCCCCCCCTGTTTGAAATGTTAACGGGTATATTGTACCCATACCATTTCACAAAAAAAGTGTCCTTTATTAAAAAATAAAACTGTCCCACATAGTCCATTCATCTCCGCCGACGGACCGAAAAAAATAAATAAAGAGGTTCTGCCTCCATGGGAGGCACACGCCATATGACGTGTCCTCGCAGGTGACAGCTCTTTTAAAACTGTGGGCAGGACCACACAGTGTCGTCGCCGGGTGACCCCGCCCCCCTCTGACGCACAGGAACATCCCTATGGCTTCCCCTGTAGCATCAGAGGGGGGCGGGGCCCCCCGGTCTGCCCCCCGGCGACGACACCGCGTGGTCCCACTCACAGTTTTAAAATAGCTGTCACCTGCGAGGATGCGTCATATGGCGTGTGCCTCACATGGAGGCAGATCTTCTTTATTTTTTTTTTTCAGTCCGTCGGCGGAGGTGAATGGACTACGTGGGACAGTTTTAATTTTAATAAAGGACTTCTCCCACGGTGTGTTTTTTTTTTTACCAACCTCACACTCTTTTTGTGAAATGGTACGGGTACAAGTACCCCTTACCATTTCAAACAGGGGGGGGCAGGATCTGGGGGTCCCCTTGTTAAAGGGGGCTTCCAGATTCCGATAAGCCCCCCGCCCGCAGACCCCCAACAACTACCAGGCAAGGGTTGTGGGGATGAGGCCCTTCTCCCCATCAACATGGGGACAAGGTGCTTTGGGGGGGCTACCCCAAAGCACCCTCCCAATGTTGAGGGTATGTGGCCTGGTATGGTTCAGGAGGGGGGGCACTCTCTCATCCCCCCTCTTTTCCTGTGGCCTGCCAGGTTGCGTGCTCGGATAAGGGTCTGGTATGGATTTTTGGGGGGACCCCACTCCATTTTTTAAAAAATTTTGGCACAGGGTTCCCCTTAAAATCCATACCAGACCTAAAGGGCCTGGTATGGAATTTAGGGGGAACCCCACGCATTTTTTTTTCAAATTTTGGTTCAGGGTTACCCTGTGGGGGAATCCCATGCCGTTTTTATCAATGAACTATTATGTGTATTGCTAGACCGACAATTCATTATAGCCGCGAGTAGTTTTAAATGACTTTTTTTCCTTTAGAAATGTCATTTTGCTGTCAGACTGTTCTAAACACGGGAAACATGTGCCACTTTACAGGCATACTATAGACACCCCCCAGGTACGAAATTTAAAGGAATATTTCACTTTTATTGTTTCACTTTAAGCATTATTAAAATCACTGCTCTCGAAAAAAAACGGCCGTTTTTAAAACTTTTTTTTGCATTGATACATGTCCCCTGGGGCAGGACCCAAGTCCCCAAACACTGTTTATGACAATAACTTGCATATTAACCTTTAAAATTAGCACTTTTGATATCTCCCACAGACTTTTAAAGGGTGTTCCGCGGCTTTCGAATTTGCTGCGAGCACCCCAAATTGTTCACTATTCGACGAACAGCCAATGTTCGAGTCGAACTCATGTTCGACCCGAACATAAAGCCTATCCCTAGTAACTAACAATCCCACATAACAAAACAATAGAACTGGGGGCAATCTGCAGTTCAGGGCTGTCTGGAAGAATGTAGGCCCCAAGCTGGCATTAGAGAAATCTTAAACATCCACCTCGCAAAACTTAGAGAAGGTGTAAGCAGAACAAAAAGATAGCAACCAAGCAAAATTGGGAAATAGTTGCCTAATCCTGCAAAGCCTAAGCGACACTCACAGATCAAGTGGAGTGAACTTTGACAGGAAAGGGTGGAACCTTAAAGCAGAGTTCCACCCAAAAATGGAACTTCTGCTGTAGCCTCCCTGGCGGTATTCCCGAGTGTGGCTCGGGGTTAAAATTCAGGTCCATTAGCGGTAACCCCGAGCCACACTCGGGATTACATCGCAGGATCCTGGTGCCTCCTTACTTACCTTGTCCCCGGGATCCTGCGATGTCCCCCGCAGTGTCTGAGGGCTCCGTCCTCCTTAGAAGCCTCTCTGTGCCAGGCTCCGTTCCCTGCGAGCGTCGCGACGCACGGGGGCGGAGCCTGGCGGCAAATTCAAAAAAATGTAAAAATCATAACACATACAGTACTGTAATCTTACAGATTACAGTACTGTATGAAATCATTTCACATCCCATTTGTCCCCAGTGCTCTGGCCCATGCCCTGCATGCAGTTTTATATTGCATATACTGTTCTTTCTGCCTGGAAACTGGAGATTGTCCATAGCAACCAAAAAGTGTCCCTTTACGTCAAAAATGGCTTTAGACCAGCTAGAAAACAGCGATAATAAATTAGAACACTTGCAGAATTGAGCGATAGTGAATCGTGTGGAAATTTATTTTATTACTATTTATTTTTATTTTTTTTAATTATTTTTTTTTTTTTTATTATATTATAATTTATGTTTTTGTGTTTCAAACTTTATCATACCCGGGATATCTACTAGACTCTTGTTTGGACAGATTGAAGTGTGTTATTGTTAAGAATTACAGACCTACAATATAAAACGCCAAATTTCAATGCAAAATAATTGTACCGCTTTCAGCACCTAAAATCAGAAAGAATCATACCGCCAGGGAGGTTAAGGGAAGCTGACCCCCTGACATGCCACATTTGGCATGTCATTTTTTGGGGGGGAGCGGATACTCTCTTTTTTGAGGGTTCCAGCTCCCACTTCATCACGGCTCACCACGGCACCGGAAGGGAGATCACCTCACCCCCTCCCTCTCGGCAATCATCTGGGACACGTCCAAGGACCCATATGATTGCCCAGCCAGTCTAGGCGTGCCGCGCGGCTCGCGCATGCGCAGTGCGTGCCTGGCTGTGGTGCCACAGAGAGGAGGGGGAGACGAGCTGGGCTTCATTCCCCCGCATCACTGGACCCTGGGACAGGTAAGTGTCTGATTACAAATACAAATACTGCAGCTGCTGACTTTTAATGTCTTTTTAAGCGGAACTCCGCTTTAAGACCATACGCTTGTCTGAACTACTGAGAGATGTAGCAAGAAGCTGGTTCTCTTTATGAGGACAAGCAAGAATGAAAAACAGATTCATTCTAATGCAAGCAGTGGCTAAGACGTAAACCAACACAGCAAGAAATAAATGCAGGCAGTAAAGGGAATTTTCCTTTTGATGTATTGGAGCTGGAAAGAGAGAATGAAGAACAATACCCTGGCTGAGGTGAAGGTAGAAACCTTAAGGAAGCCTTAACTTCAACTTACCGCTGTGTAAGATGAAACAGGATTCTTTAGCTGCCAGCTCAGACACATGCCTCAACAAGTGATGTCATAACTTGTTGCCTTGTGAGTGAGGATGGATAGGGCAATATTCCTGATAGATTAAAGTGATTGTAAAGTCTCTTTTTCCTATAAAAATAACAAATATGTTATACTTACCAGCTCTGTTGCAGTGGATTTGCACAGAGAAGCCCGAATCCTCCTCTTCTCGGGTCCCTCTTTTGTGATCCTGGGCCCTCCCTCCTGTTAAGTATCCCCATAGCAAGCAGCTTGCTGTGGGGGCAACTAAGCTGAGTCACAGCTCCCTTTGTCCATGCAGACACAGAGCCCCGACCCAGCCCCGTCCATCTCTTTCCTGATTGGCTAGCTGATATTGATTGACAGCAGCAGCCCATCGTGCCACTGCTGTGTCTCAGCCAATTAGGAGGGAGAATCTCGGATGGCTGAGACACTCGTGGACATCGATGGACAGAGAGGGACCTCAGGTAAGTGTTAGGGCCGCTGCACACAGAAGGATTTTTATCTTAATGCATGGAATGCATTATGATAAAAAAAGAATGATACTAAGATGATACCTAAACCTGCAGGCATCATTCTGGTATAACCACTCAAAGTCCAGCAACATACCAACATACCAGTACGTTGCTGGTCCTTGTTGGGCATACATTGTAATGTTTTTTTTTTTAATGTAGCCTGTGGGCTAAAAAAAAAAAAAAAAGGTTGATCGGTGGGTATGCCCACCATTAGAATATTGCCCTTCATCCACCCACTTCTAATGATGGGCATACATGCACCATTTTTTTTTCTTTTAACTGTGGTGGTGAAATTACCTCCGACAGCGCTGGAGTCACAGCTTTACATATCGTGGAAGCAAACGCTGTTGCTGTCAAGTTAAATAAACCCGTGCTGCAGTTGAATGGCGTACCTCCTAAGCAAATGATAGTTAACAATAAAACAAAGTAACATTACAGTATAACTGCAAGACTTACCATACCTGCAAAGCAAATACAATAAGACATAGTTAAAATAAAACATTGCAATCTGTGCCTAAAAAAATATATGCTGAAGCATGGGGGCATCCCGCCCTAATGTTAGGAGCAAATCGCTCCTCCACCCCTGCCCCCATGCTTCGGCATATATTCTCTTTCTTTTTTAACTGTGGTGGTGAAATCACCTCCGAGAGCGCTGGAGTCACAGCTTTATATATCATGGGAGCAAACGCTGTTGCTGTCAAGATAAATGAACCCGTGCTGCAGCTAAATGGCGTACCTGCTAAGCAAATGATGGTTAACAATAAAACAAACATTACAGTATAACATACCATACCTGCAAAGCAAATACAATAAAACATAGTAAAAATAGAGAGAATGATAGATATAGAACAATAGTGAGAAAACAGTAGAGAGCGAACATAAGAGAGAGAACAATAGAGAGAGGAGAAAAATACTATTTTTTATTTTTCTTTACTTTTTTCACTTTTATAAAAACTGTAAAAAAACTGTAAACTGAAGGTTGCAGATTAGGGTCTCTCAAAATGTGATGGACATCACATCTTTCGAGACCCCAAGACCCTGTGTTAGTGTACCTAGGACTGTGTGGTGCTGTACCCTACGCTAAAACTCCACTAGTGTGTGGTAGCATTTGAAACATTCACCAATGCAGTGACCAGGTTGGTCAGGACAGGGGGGACAATAAAAGCGGGTGTCGCGCCTAAATCCGCATTTGCTGCAGACACATTCTTTGGGTAGAGGTACCAGGGAGGACAAAGGGAAAATGCCTCTCATGCAGTCGGCTCACTGCATTTGGATTGGGAAGTTGGGCAAGAGCACGGTCTGGAAACAGAAGGGCTCTGATGATCTCTTCCTGGAATTTAAGGAAGGATCCAGTCTGTCCTGAAACTTTGTATAGCACAAAAGTGTTCAGCAAAAGCCAGTTGAAATAAATAAACAGACACTTTTTTGTACCAGCGTCTGGCCTTACGGGCAATTAGGTACGGCGCAAACAACTGGTCATTGAGGTCCACCCCTCCCATGTTAAGGTTGTATTTGTGGACACAGAGGGGTTTCTCTACAACACCAGTCGCCGTAGGAATTTGGATTGCCGCGTCTGCGTGAAGCGAAGACAGAACGAAAACATTCCGTGAATCCCTCCACTTCATTGCTAACAAATTATTACACCTCAAGCAGGCTCTCTTCCCCGTCTAAGTCGGGATTCTACAAGCCGTTGGGGGAAGTCCCAGCGATTAGATCGCACTGTGCCACATGCGCCAATTCCATAATCAAAAAGGTGACCAAAGTGGCACGCTCGTGTAATAATTGTCCACGTACAAGTGGTACCCCTTTCCGAATAAGGGTGACACCAAGTCCCACACTATCTTACCAGCGCTCCCTATGTAGTCTGGACAGTTCTCCGGCTCTACGTGACTATCTCTTCCCTCGTAAACCATAAAACTATATGTATAGCCTGTGGCCCTCTCACAGAGCTTATACATCTTGACCTTGTATCTGACATGCTTGCTGTGAAGGTACTGATAGACAAGTGGCCAGAAAACTTAATCAGGGACTCATAAACACAGACAACTTGATCGGGAGTAAACAAGGCTGCAAAACGTTGGTTCAAGTGGTTTACGAGGGGCCAAATTTTGCAGAGCCGATCAAATCCAAAGTCACTCAGAGGAGGACAGAGTTCATTGTCACTGAAGTGCATAAACTGCAAGATCTGCTCGTATCAGGTCCTGGTCATGGAGGCAGAGAACACGGGCATATGGTGAATTGGGTCAGTGGACCAATATGATCCAGAAAGGTCTTAAATTCGTAAACCATAATTGGTTTCCAATCTCTGGCAAGGGTCAGCTGGCGATGAATTGACCAGCATAGAAATGGCTTTGGTCCACAATAGATCTATAGAGATCTTCGATGAAAAACAGCAAATAAAAAAGTGACGTAAAATCAAATGTTTCCACCTGAATTCCGGGTTGGCCAGTGAATGGGGGAAATATGGGTGCTGCAGAAGTGGTGGGTTCCCAATTAGGATTGGCGAATGCAGCAGGAAGGGCACTATGTGCTCGACAGGCCTGTGTTTGTCTTCTTCTTGGTGGCAGCGGGACACTACTCGTGCTTGCCACTTTGAACTGAACTTATGGGACTCGCCACTTCACCAAGTGTTACTGCAGTACTGGATGTATGACCAGGATGTACTAGGCTGCTGATGCTTGCCAGTTCACCAGAAGGAATAGCGGCGCTAATACATACGAGGGACCTGCGGTTCTTGCACCTAAACGACTGCAGAAAATCGGGATCTGGTACGCCTAACCTTGGCAGGGACCACAACTCCATCTTCAGAGCTATCGGTCAGGTTGCCACTGCTGTCTACAGGTTCATATTCTGAGCCTGCATCTGACAGATGCGTGACCTCCTCTTCACTATCTGTCATGCTCAGAAACGTGTAGGCCTCTTCACTAGTGTACCTGCAATTTGACATTTTGGTCTCTAAATTTACTGGTACACTAGTGAGACTCGCAGGTAAAAAAGCTCTAGACTGTTAGCGACTGATTCAAACGCTACCAAAAAAACTGTTAGCGTTCGCAGGGATCAGGCCTGACTCTGCGAACGCTGCAGTTATGTGTTTTTTTTATAAGTGACAGTATAGATCTGATCATATATCGATCTGCTCAGACACTATACCACTAAGGGAGGCGTATGGTGTGTGCGTGGGTATTAGCAGTACTGGCACTAATCTGACGCTGCCTGAGGCGACGCAGACCCTATCTGATGCTAAAACCTAACTTTGAGCACCCGCCGGGTGATCAGGGGGTTAAATCTTTATTGGGTAAAATACGGCTGGTGCCCTGAAACTATAAAAAATAAACTAGCTAAACTGTCACCCATGACACTTATACTGTGATCACAGGTGACAGGGGGTAATCAAGGGGTTAAACCTTTATTGGGGGGGTCCCTACACCTATCTGGGCCTAAGACTAATTACCCTAACACTGATTTTTGTCACTAATGACACCAGTACAGCGATAAAAAAAAAATCTGATTGCTGTACTGGGTGACACTGTGACAGGTGGTGAGGGGGTTAACTGGGGGGGGTGAATTGTGTGCCTATGTGACCTGGTCTCAGTGTAGTGTTGGTACAACTCACTGTTAGATGCTCTCTCCTCTCAGTCTGGAACGAAAAGACAGACACAAGAAGAGATGACATCACTTCCCCTGCTGTGTTTACACTTACACATGCAGGGGAAGGATCTCATTCGCCAGGAGCGATCACCAAGTCCAGGCCAGATTTCATTGGCCTGGGCATTAAACAGTTCCTGATCGAATCTCATTGTCGCGGCCGCTGGGGGGCGCGCGCACATCACGTATACTAGCGTGATTTTGCGCAGCCGGACCAACCTGCCGCCGTAAAACTGCGGCGGCTGGTCCGGAACTGGTTAAGGATCCTAGACTAGTAACACTGGAACAAACCATAGGCTTCATGTACACTAGAAGCTCCTAAACTTGAGTACAATACAGAGTGCAGTGCACAAATATGAGAATAAGTACCGTATATACTCGAGTATAAGTCGAGTTTTTCAGCACATTTTTTTGTGCTGAAAGTGCCCCCCTCGACTTATACTCGAGTCAAGCACTTTTCTGCAGCAAAAAATTTGGGGCCCTGTATCTCAGGGCCACTTGGTGCTAGGAACCCCAAATGTGGCGTGCAAACCCAGTGGAACTGGTACCATAACATATCCAAAGATGGAGTTCCTAGCACCAAGTGACCCCGAGATACGGGGCCCCAAATCCGGTTCGGAAAATGTCATTCTCTGCTATAGAAAAGTGCTTGACATTTTCTGAACCAATTTTTGGGGCCCTGTATCTCGGGGCCACTTGATGCTAGAAACCCCAGCTTTGGATAATTTATGGTGCTAGTTCCACTGGGTTTGCACACCAAATTTGGGGTTCTTAGCACTAAGTGGCCCCAAGATACGGGGCCCCAAATTAGGTCAACTGTGTCCATCTGCAGCAATGTCATTTTGGCACCCTTTGGGTTCAGAGACCCCAAATTTTGGCTGCAGCTAGGGGGCATCTAGGAATCCTTAACTACCGAGTTTGAAGTTCGGGGGACCTATGGCTGCAAATGGACACAGTGAGGCTGCAAATGGGCATTGTTGACCCTCTTTTCCACTTACAGTAGCTGTGCATTTCTCACCCTCGCCTTATACTCGGGTCAATAAGTTTTTCCCATTTTTTTGTGGTAAATTAGGGCTTCGACTTATACTCGGAACGACTTATACTCGAGTATATACGGTAAGTTTCAATATACAGTGGGGACGGAAAGTATTCAGACCCCCTTACATTTTTCACTCTTTGTTATATTGCAGCCATTTGCTAAAATCATTTAAGTTCATTTTTTTACCTCATTAATGTACACACAGCACCCCATATTGACAGAAAAACACAGAACTGAACACAGAACACATTTTTGCAGATTTGTTAAAAAAGAAAAATATCACATGGTCCTAAGTATTCAGACTCTTTGCTGTGACACCCATATATTTAACTCAGGTGCTGTCCATTTCTTCTGATCATCCTTGAGATGGTTCTACACCTTCATTTGAGTCCAGCTTTGTTTGATTATACTGATTGGATTTGATTAGGAAAACCACACACCTGTCTATATAAGACCTTACAGCTCACAGTGCATGTCAGAGCAAATGAGAATCTTGAGGTCAAAGGAACTGCCTGAAGAGCTCAGAGACAGAATTGTGGCAAGGCACAGATCTGGCCAAGGTTACAAATTTTTTTTTGCTGCACTTAAGGTTCCTAAGAGCACAGTGGCCTCCATAATCCTTAAATGGAAGACGTTTGGGACAACCAGAACCCTTCCTAGAGCTGGCCGTCCAGCCAAACTGAGCTATCGGGGGAGAAGAGCCTTGGTGAGAGAGGTAAAGAAGAACCCAAAGTTCACTGTGGCTGAGCTGCAGAGATGCAGTCGGGAGATGGAAGAAAGTTGTAGAAAGTCAACCATCACTGCAGCCTTCCACCAGTCGGGGCTGTATGGCAGAGTGGCCCGACGGAAGCCTCTCCTCAGTGCAAGACACATGAAAGCCCGCATGGACATTGCTAAAAAAACACCTGAAGGACTCCAAGAAGCTGAGGTGAGCACATTAGCTAAAGGGGGTCACGAAGGAGCACCGGAGCATGTTTTGCAGCACTCAGGATATCTTCGGCATGATGTTGGATTATTGTCACAGCTGAACACCACCTGCACGCATTGTTTTATTATCACTGCTGGACATTATTTGTACGCACTATTTAGAGTGCCAAAGAGAACTTTTTTTTTTCATTATTTATTATTTATTAATTTTTTCATTTAAACAAGCAGGATACCTTATATTGAGCACTAAGCACTTTTTATGTTGATTAAGACACTATGCATGGTGTAACAAGCACTATTAAGCACTAATTTATGGTGTAACAAGCACTTGTTTTTTCACACCTTGTTTATTTATTCAACATTCATATTATTTATATTTAATATTATCGCACTAGTAAGCACAGAGTTGGTTAATATTAATTTTGTTTTTGGGGTCACCCAAGCGCGGTGCTTCTACTAAATACTGAGCAAAGGGTCTGAATACTTAGGACAATGTGATATTTCAGTTTTTTTTTTTAATAAATCTGCAAAAATGTAAATTCTGTGTTTTTCTGTCAATATGGGGTGCTGTGTGTACATTAATGAGGAAAAAAATTGAACTTAAATGATTTTAGCAAATGGCTGCAATATAACAAAGCGTGAAAAATTTAAAGGAGTCTGAATACTTTCCATCCCCACTGTATGTATAATGTATGATAACAAGCCTGAATAATAAAAAAAAAGGGTTGTTGACACCATATCAATTTTAACTTAAAGCTAGAGAGCAAGCGCTAACCATTCACTTACCAGACAAAAATAAACTTGCATAGATCAGAGCTTCTGATCACATAATTTGCTATGACGAAATATGTCAAGCTAGGACGCAAGGTGTGTTGGATTAAGCTTTAGATACAGCAAGCTTATATCGATCTCTTGGAGAGTTTGTGAGGACTTTGAGCTGCCATCTTCCATTAATCTGCTTGAGAACTGCATTTGTTTTAAAGTTTTATTAAAGAGCCTTACTAGTTGACTTCCGGCCGGATGTGATCGAGGCAGGACGCACCTCTTCACAGCTCCGCTCTCCTGCTCATCATCCGCAGCTACCGACCACATAATCTGACCCACGAACTTTAGACTTGGCAGGGGAGAGAACACTGTATGTGGGGATGCCCTCCACAACATCAAAAAAGGCCGGCAAGGCACTGCTAGATCAGCGGCAGACGCGCTCCATTAAGGACACGGCGCCTGGCCCCGCCCCCGCCATCTTGTCTTCCTCTCCGAAAGAGCAGCGCGCCAAGACACATCCTGGTAAGATGGCTTACACAGAGAATGCAGGGGGGACGGAGGGAGCAGGTGAGCTGAATCCTGCTGTGGACGCAGAAGCTATCACGAGGCCAATTCTTGAGGCAATTAATGCCAGTAAAGCAGAGCTCATGGGGCGCATTGATCATCTCTCATCAGAGTGCAATTTAATCAGGCATGATCTAGATAAGATCCGAGGCCGACTAACCACTGTGGAAACACGTGTCTCTGACATAGAAGACACTTCACATGATTATGGAGCGCAAATTGCAGAGCTCAGAGACCAGGTCAGATCCCTTCAGCATAAAGCAATAGATGCAGAAGACCGACAGAGGAGGAATAACTTAAGAGTGGTGGGTCTCCCTGAAGGAGCCGAGGGGGACAGGCCTGCACAGTTTGCTGAACATTTCTTTAAACAACTGCTAGCTATGCCAGACATGCCCCCTACATACGTGGTTGAAAGAGCGCACAGGGTTCCGACAGGCAACAGACCCCCAGGGGCTTTCCCCAGACCATTCCTGGTCCGTTTCCTAAACTTCCGTGACCGTGACATGATCCTGATGCAAGCCAGGCAGACACAGGAGCTGAAACATGACAACGCACGCATAATGCTGTTTCCAGACTTCTCAGCCGCGACACAGCAAAAGCGCAGATCCTTCAATGAAGTCAGAAGACGCCTGAGAGAAAAAGAAGTCAAATACAGTATGATATATCCTAGCAAACTCAGGATCCAGTACAAAGGGTCGGTGAAATTTTTTGAAAATCCAGAGGAGGCCAGTGAATGGATGGACAAGGAACTATAACACGCTGCATACATACAGATATCGTCCGCCTGAAGTAACTGCTACAGGGTGAGGCCTTGTGAAACTGACTTTTGTTTTTCTGCTCTTTTTTTGCTCTCTCACTCAGGGTATACTTTCTTTTTTCCTTTTATATTTTTAATTTTTCCTGAGGATTTTTTGTTTACAGCTATACTTTATGGTGTCTATGCTTGTGAGAATTGCTGGGGAAGCAAGGACCAACTGTGCTTCACATCACCATGACTTAGCATGAAGGCTCATATTCTCCTACAAGTAATCCCTAACTAGTAGCAATTCTCATTGTCACCCCTG
This sequence comes from Lithobates clamitans, assembly GCA_037952925.1. Classification (NCBI taxonomy): domain Eukaryota; kingdom Metazoa; phylum Chordata; class Amphibia; order Anura; family Ranidae; genus Lithobates; species Lithobates clamitans. The sequence goes on from JBBGZY010001275.1 coordinate 878,853, forward strand.
CTTTATTTTATTATATTTTTTAATATTGCTATAGTTTAGGCTTGGGGTGTACGGTGTAGGTGGAGATGCTATGTGGTAAGGCTGATTGCAGTTAAATTGTTAACGCACATGTTCTGCATCCCTTGTGGAGTTAAAAGGGGGGATTTTTGCATCTCCATCCAGGGACTTCCGTTTTTTGAGGGGAAAAATTTTTCTTTTCTCTTTTTTCTTTTAATATAAGTTGTTTTCTCCTACCAACATACCCTGAATAATCAACATGCTTGTGGGTTAGGAATTCAAGTAGTCCTTATGAAAATCCTTAATGGACTTTACATAATTTAGTAGGAGCGTGTGAAGGTGATAAAAGACCAGTTAAAATACTGCCGAACTTTCGATTGCTGCGGCGGGAAGTCACCGCAAGTTTTTTTTCAATGTTGCTGTTTTGTTTAGGGAATAAGCTATATACTGGACTGGGGTGTTTTGTTTCTGGTATAAAGGCATGGGGGGGAAGTTTTGTAACCACAGCTCGACATAGGGATTCATGTTTTATTTGGGCTTCTAATGCAGTAATGATAGATATGATAGGTTGGGGAGAACCCCCTATGTGGATAAACATCCGGTTGATGACAGAAGGTGGTAGATACTATGATGGCGGAGGTTAAGATTATGTCTTGGAATGTTCGGGGCATGAATCACAAACTTAAGAGGGCCTCCATATTCCAATACATTAAACAGACCCGCCCACATATAATACTGCTACAGGAAACACACCTAGATGGCAGTAGAATCCTCTCTTTGCGCAAACCATGGGTTCAAAGGGCAATACACTCCACCTATTCCACATTCGCTAGGGGTGTTTCCATCTTGATATGCAAAAATCTCTCTTGTACGATACACCAGGTATTCACAGATCCAAATAGTCGTTATGCAGCAGTAGTTCTAGATATATGTCATAAAACTGTCGTGATAATAAGTGTATACATACCTCCTCCGTTTCAGGCTAAAATACTATATGACCTCTTGCCTAAACTAGCACCCTATGCTCACCTCCCTGTGGTGGTTTTGGGAGATTTCAATGCGGTTCTTGATGCAGCATTGGATAGCTCTAACCCATCTAGGGGAAGTTCCAGTGACCTGAATGGATGGCAATCTATAGCCGGTCTCACGGAGATATGGCTTTGGAAGCATCCAACAGATAGATGTTATTCACACGTGTCAACGGCACATAGATCTGCGGCAAGGATAGATCTTGCTTTCGGAAACAATCTCTTATTACCATATGTGAAAGGAGCAGAGTATCTAGCTGGTGGTCTGACTGATCACAGCCCCCTAGCTGTTACCCTGATCCTCGGTTCGGGAACACGGGGAGGGGGATGGAGGCTCTCACCCGGTTGGATACAGAATGAGCAAGTCTCTGCCCAGGTTACGGAAGCCATGACTACATATTGGTCCTCCAATGTTGACTCGGCGGAACCTCACGTTGTATGGGATGCCTTCAAGGCAGTGACAAGGGGGGAATTTATCTCAGCCATCAAAGCAACACGTAAGCAGGATAGAGAAGAGATAGAAATTCTGGAGAATAGAGAGAGGGAGGCTGCAGAGGTTCATGCAGGATCCTCTACAAGAACATCTTATGACGCCTTGCTGGAGGCGAGACAATCCATCTCATTACACTTCACCGGACAGGCCCGGGTAGAAATAGTAAAAGGAGCGCAGACAGTTTTTACAGAGGGAGACAAAAATGGGAAACTATTGGCCATGTTGGTTGCTGACCCTCGACAGATTACAAATATTCCACTCATTAAAACCCAGGGAGGATCCATACTTAGCGAACCAGAACAGATTATACAGGAATTTACACGATTCTATTCCTCTCTCTACTCTCCAATCCCCGCTTACGACCCGACTGACTTAGACTCCCTTCTTGAGGGCTTGCCAATACCAAAACTTACCGAGGCGGACAGGAATACATTAGAAGCCAGGATTACCAAGAAGGAAATTGAACAGGCAATTTTCTCATTTCCCCCAAATAAAGCTCCTGGCCCTGATGGGTTTCCAGCAGATTTTTATAAGGCAAATGTAGAGGTCCTGGCCCCGAGAGTCAATGCACTTCTGGCATACTGTCATGAACATGAAGCCCTGCCCGATTCCATGTTAGAGGCCTATATGGTCCTTTTACTAAAACCAGGGAAAGACCCACAAGAATGTGCTTCGTATCGGCCTATAGCACTATTAAATACAGATCTTAAAATTCTGACTAAAGTATTGGCCATGAGGCTGGCTGCAGTAATACCCTCGATCATCAACATTGACCAAACCGGCTTTATGCCAGGGAAGTCGACAGACACCAACCTAAGGAGACTATTTACTCATTTACAAATACACTCAATGACTCCTAGTACTAGAATAGTAGTATCCATTGACTTTGAAAAGGCCTTCGACTCAGTGGACTGGACTTTCATGTTCAAGGTCCTGGAGATTATGGGGTTTGGGCCCTACTTTGGGAGATGGGTGACCATGCTTTATAATCATCCAAGGGTGGCAATCAGATTGGGAACCTCCACCTCTGACTTTTTTGAAGTGGGTAGGGGAACTAGACAAGGGTGCCCGCTATCCCCCTTTCTATTTGCCATTGCACTGGAGCCTCTGGCAGTTGCACTGAGATCAGCCAGTGCAATAAAATCCATTCGGCTAGGCACCATAGAAGAAACCCTAGCACTTTACGCAGATGACATGCTGCTCTTTTTGGATGACCCCAGGGACTCCTTAAGAGCAGCACTGGGAATTATTAATCGTTTTACAATGTTTTCAGGTCTCAAGGTGAATTGGCATAAGTCATCAATCCTACCGATAGACCCGGGGGCTAGAGCAGATGCAGATCCTGACTTACAGTTAGAATGGGTTTCCTCCATTAAGTATCTAGGCATACAGATCACAGCGGACATTCAAGACTACATACCCCTCAACCTGTCACCCCTAATAACATTGTTGAAACAGAAGGTGCTGACATGGACAAAACTCCCGCTATCATTAATAGGCCGCATTTGTCTGTTGAAAATGAAGTTTCTCCCGGTGGTACTATATTTCCTGAGACATGCACCTGTCTGGGTTCCGAAATCATATTTTCGGAGGCTGGACAGTATCATCTCGTCCTTCCTTTGGGCCCCTAAGCCTCCTAGAATTGGGTACAAAGTGTTGCAGGAGCCAGGAGACCAGGGAGGTCTAGCATTGCCAGATTGGCAAAAATACTACGTATCGGGACAGATGGTCTTTGCTCACAGGTGGCTGACGACTGAGGATGGAGACGCAGCTACAGTACTGGAAGCGGCACATTTGGGATCCTATGAAAGTCTTAAATTTGCTCTGTTTAGGGGCTCCAGGTCCGAGCTACCCCTGACTGTGACAATGAAAGCTACTATTAGGGCCTGGGAAACAGCAGTTAAATTAGCATGTCCCAGTTACGGGGGAGTGTCGCCGTCAACTCCCATATGGATGAATCCAAGGTTGACACATTTTTATAACCTACCAGATCCCATGATCTGGGCAATTAAAGGTATCAAAACGCTGGGGGATATTACAATGTATGGTGAACTTTTAACTTTTTCCCAATTACAATCAAGGCATGATCTTCCAAATTTCTATCTATTCAGATTTTTACAGATTCGACATGCATTTCAGATGCAGTTTCGCGAGGAGAGGGTAGAATCCTTGCCCTCTTCTCTTGAAACTATGTTATCAGATGTGGATCTGGTTAAGCCTCTCTCAAATACTTATAAAGAATTCTTTAAGATACCACCAACAGCGATTACTAGATCCAGAGAAAAATGGGAGGGAGAAGTCCCGGAGGTACAGGGAGAGGATTGGGATGATCTATGGACGCAACCATTTAAGCATCTGGTATCGGCGAGAGACAGGCTGATTCAGTTTAAATTCCTTCATAGAAGCTATTATACGCCTGCTAGACTGAACAAAATTTTCCCCATGGTGTCTGCGGAGTGCTGGAGATGCTCTTACTCTCCAGCTGACGCAGACCATATTTTTTGGAGCTGCTCACACATACAAAAATTTTGGGCTGAAATTACGACATGTATTTCTGAAGTAATATCAATACCGATCCCTATGAATGTCAAGGTGTGTTTGCTAGGCTTGGTAGATGACGTTGTACCCTCACGGGCCATGCGAACAATGCTGACTGTCCTGTTTTTCTATGGCAAGAAACTCATTCTCTTGGAGTGGAAAAAATCTAAAGCCCCGAGTTTCGCCGCATGGAAGGGCCTGGTAAATGCCATGCTCCCATATTACAAAGCAACATACGAGGCCAGAGGATGCATGAAATAATTTGATAGGGTATGGCAGGCATGGTATAAATCCAAAAGCACGGTGGGTTAATGGAGAAATAAAATAAAACTGAAATTAATTAATATACTTTAATCTAAATAAAATGATATATTGTATTGGGCAGTAAATCCCAGAAGGCTCTCATCACTTAAGGGCTGATAATACGTTTGGATATTGGAGACACTGAATGTTACAATCTCTGTCATAGGGGGAAACGGGCGTATATACTATGAAAACTGTTGTATGGAAGCAGGATATATGTCGAGCTGTGGTTCAAGGGGTGGGGGAGGGAGGGAGGGGAGGGTTGACGGTTAGATAGTTGGTCTTTGTTAGATAGATATGAGGTCATGTTGACCTTATGGGCAAGTCCCCTTGGATGAGCCCATTGTTGTATGATATTTAAAATGAAAAAACAATAAACAATATTTATTAAAAAAAAAAAAAGAGCCTTACTAGTTTACACTATGTGGAGCCCGTTTTTCTTCTATTTTTGAACATTCTATGGTTGTCCATTTGGAGCACGGATGGTGGCAGAGAGCTGCTGATTGTTTTTAAGGTGTGGAGCCTGTGATTGTTGATCCGCGGTCTGGATATCGTATAGTGTGGGAGAGCGGAGGTTTTTCTTGGGGCTGTTTCCTAGGACCACAAGACACTGATGGAAGCAGTTTCCAGTACCTCTAGTCACTTGGACCAATGTTTCTAAACTCCAGTCCTCAAGGCGCCCCAACAGGTCATGTTTTCAGGATTTCCCTCAGATAAAAGGGCTGTGGTAATTACTAAGGCAGTGAAACTGATCAAATCACCAGTGCAAAATAATGGAAAGCCTGAAAACATGACCTGTTGGGGCACCTTGAGGACTGGAGTTGAGAAACACTGACTTGGACCATACAGCGCTTGTTATTTATGACTGGCGAGACACACAGATGTGAGGAACAAGCTTCCTCCCAGTGATCATCTGACAAATCCAGGATAAGTTGTTGCCACTTGGTTCGTACTGCCAAAGGAGTTTTATTAACTACATTGGACAACAAATGAGAATACACGTTAGAGAAAAGGCCTTTTGGACCCTGTGACCGCAGAATGCCTATGAATGGGTAGTCAGAGAATGTAGTGATATTGACACCAAACTTAGCTTGTACAGCATGTCGCAGCTGCATTTACCTAAAAAAGGCAGTATGAGGGAGTTCCCATTTTCTCTGTAGTTCATCAAATGATACCAGCACATTTCTATTGTATATGTCTGCCATATTAAGAAGGCCTTGCATCCCCAAAAGGAGTAGTCATGAAATTGCTGTAATTGTGGAAATATTGGGCTTAAGGCAAAGAGGCAAGTCGGAACTGATATCCATAAAACCATCTATTTTTTTTAGCTTCCTTCAATACCATACGGGCCAGAGTCAGAATTGGTATATGCCCCTTTCCCAGAAACAGCCATAGGTGCTTCCAACACTATTAATACATTTTTGAGTTGTAATACAGGAGCAAGATGTGATACCACTACATCCCTTGTTACAGGTGCCATCCAATCTGTTAAATTGCGTAACTGCCCAGCAAGATAGTAATAGTACAGATTTGGCAGTGCCATACCAGCATCAGCCTTAGGACGCTGTAAAGTATTTTCAGCTTCCGTCTGTTATTGGCCCAGATAAATGAGATAATTAGGGTATCTAAAGTTTTGAAAAACAACTTGGGCACTGACACCGGCATATGAGATGTTACATATAAACATTTAGGTAACAGAATCAGCTTTATGAGGTTGATTCTGCCGACCACTGACAGAGGAAGCTTAGCCCAGACATTGAGTTTAGTCTTAATCACTTGGAGCAAGGAGTCTAAATTAAGTTTAAGAGCCTTTGATGGGGATAGCATAATAAATATCCCCAGGTATTTGAATGAGGGGGCCCTCTTGAGAGGACCTGCAGCTTCTCCTATAGATGAAATCTGAGGGCAAAGATGCATCTGAGCTGACTTTTGCCAGTTAATTTCCAATCCCGAATAAGTACCATAGTCATCTATAATCTGCATAGCCAATCTCAGTGATGCTATATTACCTTGCAAGTATAAAATGAGATCATCAGCACACAGACCTATCATATCAGTTCTGTCACTCAAAGAAATACCTTTTAGAAGAGGAAATCTGAAAGCCAATGTCTCAATAGCTGCTGCAAATAATAATGGGGACTGAGGGCATTCCTGCTGAGTGCCTCTGTAAAGTGGGATAGAAGTAGACAATAGTCCATTAACCAATAGTTGGTTCGAAGGGCTTGCATAAGGAATAGATACCCATTTTTGGAAATCTTTCACCAAAACCAAATGATCGTGCTGTCTGCAGAAAAGGCCATTCTATATAGTCAAAAGCTTTAGCTGTGTCCGACGAAGCCAGCACACTAGACTCAAGTAAATATTCTTTAAGTTGTACAACCGTTTGTGTTCTGTGAATATTTATGGAGGTGGACTTTCCTGGCATAAAGCCAGTTTGGTCTGGATGTATAATACTAAGGATTATGAAATTAAGTCTTTTGGTTAAGCAAAGAGATTGGGTGATAAGAAGCACAATCAGAGGGGTCCTTATCAGGTTTTGATATAGGACCACGGTTGCAGAGTACAAAGATGGTGACAGTCTCCCCTCCGGAAAGGCCCTAGAGTAAATCTGCGCTAAGACTGGTGCAATAATGTCTAGGTGACGGACATACACCTCAAGGGGAAGGCCATCAGGGCCAGACACCTTGCCCACAGCCAATGAGCCCACTGCTTCTCTAACATCATCCTCTGCATATAAGCCTGTTACTTGTTCCTGTGTCAACTTGGGTAAGTGTGGGTCAGATAAATGCAATTGTATATCTTGCCTTGTATATGTAATAGTGCTACTGTACATGTTAGTATAGAGCTCATGAAAACAGGTAAGTATATCACCTGCGGTATGTGCCTCCATGCCATACGGTCTAACTATTTTCGTCACCAGTGAACTATTAACCTGTTGTCTCGCCATATGTCCCAGCAACTGACTGGATTGATTTCCAGATTCGAAATATTTTTGTTGTGCATAAAATGTCTAGCATTTGCAGACATTTGGGCTGCATACATACGGGACATATGTTCCCAATGTATTCGGATGGAGGTGGTAAGTGATGCTAGATAAGTCACTTCAGCTACCTGATATTTCTTGGTCAATTCTTCCTCGTCCTGGCTAGAGGTTCTTTAAAAATAGGATATGGTGGATCTAAGGGCACCTCATAAGTATGCTTTGAGGGTGTCCCAGAATATCAGATCCCTAGCATTTCCATGAGCTTCCAAAAAAACTTTAATTGGTCAGGGATAGTATCAGTGGGCCCAATCAAGGATAGCCAGAAAGGTTGAACTCCAAGGTCTGCGCATTGCCATGTAGCCAGTATCCAAAGTAACAGTGGCGAGTGGTTGGACACTCCACTGGGAAGATAACTAATCGAGGACAAATTGGTAAATAGCTCATCATTTCCCAGAGCTAAATCTATTCTCGAGAGGCAACCTCTACTGGGGATTGACCACCCGGGTACCTGGGTTAAGTTTACGCCATAAATCTTTCCAGCCAAATTCAGTAACCAGTAGATTAAAGGCAGTTGGTAACCTGAGCTGTGGAAGCTAAAGGGTCACCATGTCTACCAAGGTCTGGGTCTAACAAGATGTTAAAATCTCCAAAACATAATACATAGGCTTCTGGGAATAATGCTGTAAAAACAATTGCTTCCTTAACCACTTCATGCAAAATCACATACCGGTACATAATTTTGTTGAAGTGGCTGTACCAGGGTGGGACAAGAGACTCGGGCAGAGTGGTAGTGGTGGTGGTGGGGGGGGTCGGATGTCCCCTCCCGTTGCTTATGACCCGCCGGCACATCCGCCATGCAGAGGAGGGATTTGGATCCGCCGTGCAGATCCCTCCATAAAGAGGACCTACATTCCTTGTGACAATTAAAGTGATTTATTTATTTTTTTAAAGGGAGTGTTAAATTTAAAGTGTCCAGTCCCCGCATACCTAAGAAAACACATATGCAAGTTGCGCCCGCAAATGTAAACAGTGTTAAAATCACACATGTGAGGTATTGCCGCTATCGCTAGAGCGAGAGCAATAATTCTAGCAAAAGACCTCCTCTGTAACTCTATTAAATTCCATTCCACGAGGGCCTGCAATTTTAAAGCGTAACAGGTATTTATTTACTACGCATAACATCATCTTTCACAATATTCAAAACAATTGGGCTAACTTTATGGTTTTCTTATTTTTTTAATTACAGAAAGTGTATTATTTTCCAAAAAATAGTGTTTCTCAAAGACCGCGACACAAAATATTGCAACGACCACCATGTTATTCTCTAGGGTCTTTGCTAAAAAACGATATAACATTTGGGGGTTCTAAGTAATTTTCTAGCAAAAAATATTGATTTCAACTGTCATAAATATGCTTGGTCTTGAAGCGGTTAATTTCTAATTATATTAGCAGACTGCGGGATTATATATACCAAGAATGACAAATGGTAAAGCATGCATTTGTGCACGGATGAATACATATCATCCATGAGGATAATTTTTCATTTGCACACATTCCCATGGGACTGAGCGATGCACCATAATAAAGACCCTTGTTGAGTATGAGGAATGACATGAGTGCCCTTGTCCACTGTATCCAAGGTTTATGCAAATAATCCATATGATCAGACACTATATGAGTTTCTTGATGACATGTCAGGTGTGCATTGGATTTTAAAATAGTGATGAATAGAGAGAATGCTTATGAGGGGAAACCAAACCCCTTACATTCCATGGCATTATATTAGTAGTGCTAGACATCAATAATTTAGAGCAATATAATTGTCAGATCAGGATGAAAGGCCAAACTTTGGTGTAGTAAATGGATTCTCATTATGGTCAGGTCACGTGTGTACCAGATTACCTCCTGGCAAATGACCCACCGCAACCGGACCAGTGCCAAACTATATACAACTTGTATAACTAAGATTGATGAAAATATTATAAAATAAGAAATAATCAACAGGGCATTGCCCACACAATGTGTCAGCATATGCAAGGGCAATTCATGGGTATTAACTGCCCACTTAGCTCTCTTAATAATGCATAAATAACAATGCAAGTAATAAAAGAAAAGTGCAACTCCACATAAATTGTTATATCAGAAATCAAAATAAGCATAGGAGATTGCAGTCAGCGTTACTGAAGTCTGTGTTCATGGGAATAAGTCAAGAAGTCCACAACTTCAATGTAAAATACCCCTCCATATCCAGTAGAGGGCAACCTTGCTTTTAATATAGATCAGTATAACTGGAATGCAGAGTGTGAAGAAAATGAAGCCATTCATAGTCAGTAATATAGTATAGAATATACAGCTTCCATAGTGTGCAGCACAAAGCTAGAACTATAACAGTTGAACAACTTTCTAAATTTGCAGTCTAGCCACAAGGGCACTCACTTGTGAGGAGAAATATCATGTAACAAAGGCAAAATTTTATCTTTTCTTAAGCATTCAGAAAAAAGGCACAAATTATTAGTAAAACAGTAGATCCATGCAGCCGGTTTATGAAGGACGACCTCTCGCTGCAAACCACTATCGAACCGCCTCAGGGGTTGCGAAGAAGACTACTTGACTTCCATCAATTACTCTTATTCGAGCCGGAAAGGGCATAGAGTAAATGATCCCACTTTCTCTCAGTTTTCTTTTTATTTCAGTCAAGGTGGCTCTTTGCTTTTGTAGCTCTACCAAGAAGTCGGGAGCGATGGATATCTTCACATTTTCAAAATGGATCTGTCCCTTGTTGAGCCTTGGGAAGGACCAGATCACGGTCTTTGCAATTGAGCAGTCTGGCCAGCAAGTGTCTTGGGGTTGTACCTGGTACTTTGTGTGCCTTTTCCACAGCATAGGCAGCAGAGAAATTGGCCTCAGGGAACATGGAAGGCAAGCTTCTACAAATTCTCCTTGGTTTTGTCCCTTATCCTCCTCTGGTAGTACAAGGATTCTGATGTTAATCCACTTGAGAAGGTTCCCCAGGTCATCTGCTTTTTGACACCAGAACAATATTTGCTTTTCAGCAGCTGAGACCCTGCTCGGGAAAGGAGAGAAATCATCCTCCAGTGAAGATATTCTGCGTTCTGTGTCTGCTACTCGCTCCCACACATGCTGCATGTCATGTCTCATCAGGCATATACAGTTGTGCTCATATGTTTACATACCCTGGCAGAATTTATGATTTCTTCGCCATTTTTCAGAGAATACGAATAATAACACAAACATTTCTTTCAATCATGGTTAGTGTTTCATTGAAGCCATTTATTATCAATCAACTGTGTTTACTCTTTTTAAATCATAATGACAACAGAAGATACTCAAATGACCCTGATCAAAAGTTTACATACCCTGGTGATTTTGGCCTAACATGCACGCAAGTTGACACAAAGGGGTTTGAATGGCTATTAAAGTTAACCATCCTCACCTGTGATCTGTTTGCTTGTAATTAGTGTGTGTATATAAAAGGCCAATGAGTTTCTGGACTCCTGATAGACCCTTGCATCATTCATCTAGTGCTGCATTGACATTTCTGGATTCTCAGTCATGGGAAAGCAAAAGGATTGTCAAGGGATCTGTGGGAAAAGGTAGTTGAACTGTATAAAACAGGAAAGGCATATAAAAAGATATCCAAGGAATTAAGAATGCCAACCAGCAGGTTGGAAAATGAGGGGTTCTGTTGAAACCAAACCACGGTCAGGTAGACCAACTAAAATTTCAGCCACAACTGCCAGGGAAATTGTTTGGGATGCAACGAAAAACCCACAAATAACTTCAGGTGAAATACAGGACTCTCTGAAAACATGTGGTGTGGCTCTTTCAAGATGCACAATAAGGAGCCACTTGAAGAAAGACGGGCTGCATGGTCAAATCGCCAGAATAAAGCCATTACTACGCAAATGCCACAAAGTATCCTGCTTACAATATGCCAAACAGCACAGAGACAAGCCTCAAACCTTCTGGCACAAAGTAATTTGGAGTGATGAGACCAAAATTGAGCTTTTTGGCCACAACCATAAACGCTACATTTGGAGGAGGAGTCAACAAGGCCTATGATGAAAGGTATGGAGGTGGATCGCTGATGTTTTGTGGATGTGAGCTACAAAAGCACAGGAAATTTGGTCAAAATTGTTGGCAAAATGAAAGCCACATCACCTAAGCAGGGTCGGGCCTGGTTGGTACCTGGATGGGAGACCGCCTGGGAATACCAGGTGCCGTAGGCTTCTTTTCTTTTTTAAATTCTGGACTTGCCCTGTTTTTTGTCCTCGTTTCCCATCTTGCCGCTGCCAAGGTCAAGAGGGTTGAGCGTGCCAGAAGAGATCACCTACGGCCACATCACCCTGAAACCGCCCGATCTTGTCTGATCTCGGAGGCTAAGCAGGGTCGGGCCTGGTTAGTACCTGGATGGGAGACTGCCTGGGAATGCCAGGTGCCGTAGGCTTCTTTTCCTTTTTGAGTTCTCTACTTGCCCTGTTTTTTCTCCTCGTTTCCCATCTTGCCGTTGCCAAGGTCAAGAGGGTTGAGCGTGCCGGAAGAGATCGCCTATGGCCACATCACCCTGAAAGCGCCCGATATCGTCTGATTTTGGAGACTAGGCGCAAAGGACCTGGTTAGTACCTGGATGGGAGACCGCCTGGGAATACCAGGTGTCGTAGGCTTCTTTTCTTTTTTGAGTTCTGGACTTGCCCTGTTTTTTCTCCTCGTTTCCCATCTTGCCGCTGCCAAGGTCAAGAGGGTTGAGCGTGCCGGAAAAGATCGCCTGCGGCCACATCACCCTGAAAGCGCACGATCTCGTCTGATCTCGGAGGCTAAGGAGGGTCGGTCCTGGTTAGTACCTGAATGGGAGACCGCCTGGGAATACCAGGTGCCGAAGGCTTCTTTTCTTTTTTGAGTTCTGGACTTGCCCTGTTTTTTCTCCTCGTTTCCCATCTTGCCGCTGCCAAGGTCAAGAGGGTTGAGCGTGCCAGAAGAGTTTGCCTACAGCCACATCACCCTGAAAGCGCCCAATCTCGTCTGAATCTCGGAGGCTAAGCAGGGTCAGGCCTGGTTAGTACCTGGATGGGAGACCGCCTGGGAATACCAGATGCCGTAGGCTTCTTTTCTTTTTTGAGGTCTGGAGTTGCCCTGTTTTTTTCCTCGTTTCCCATCTTTCCGCTGCCAAGGTCAAGAGGGTTGAGCGTGCCGGAAGAGATCGCCTACGGCCACATCACCCTGAAAGTGCCCGATCTCCTCTGATCTCGGAGGCTAAGCAGGGTCAGGCCTGGTTAGTTTCCTGGATGGGAGACCACCTGGGAATACCAGGTGGCGTAGGCTTCTTTTCTTTTTTGAGTTCTGGACTTGCCCTGTTTTTTCTCCTCGTTTCCCATCTTGCCGCTGCCAAGGTCAAGAGGGTTGAGCGTGCCAGAAGAGATCGCCTACAGCCACATCACCCTGAAAGCGCCCGATCGCCTCTGATCTCGGAGGCTAAGCAGGGTCAGGCCTGGTTAGTACCTGGATGGGGGTCCGCCTGGGAATACCAGGTGGGTAAGGCTTCTTTTCTTTTTTGAGTTCTGGACTTGCCCTGTTTTTTCTCCTCGTTTCCCATCTTGCCGCTGCCAAGGTCAAGAGGGTTGAACGTGCCAGAAGAGATCGCCTACGGCAACATCACTCTGAAAGCGTCTGATCTCAGAGGCTAAGTAGGGTCATACCTGGATGGAAGACTGCCTGGGAATACCAGGTGCCGTAAGTTTCTTTTCTTTTTTGAGTTCTGGACTTGCCCTGTTTTTTCTCCTCGTTTCCCATCTTGCCGCTGCCAAGGTCAAGAGGGTTGAGCGTGCCAGAAAAGATCGCCTACGGCCACATCACCCTGAAAGCGCCCGATCTCATCTGATCTCGGAGGCTAAGCAGGGTCGGGCCTGGGTAGTACTTGGATGGGAGACCGCCTGGGAATACCAGGTGCCGAAGGCTTCTTTTCTTTTTTGAGTTCTGGACTTGCCCTGTTTTTTCTCCTCGTTTCGCATCTTGCCGCTGCCAAGGTCAAGAGGGTTGAGCGTGCCGGAAGAGATCGCCTACGGCCACATCACCCTGAAAGCGCCCGATCTCGTCTGATCTCGGAGGCTAAGCAGGGTCGGGCCTGGTTAGTACCTGGATGGGAGACCGCCTGTGAATACCACGCGCCGTAGGTTTCTTTTCTTTTTTGAGTTCTGGAGATGCCCTGTTTTTTCTCCTCGTTTCCCATCTTGCCGCTGCCAAGGTCAAGAGGGTTGAGCGTGCCAGAAGAGATCGCCTACCGCCACATCACCCTGAAAGCGCCCAATCTCGTCTGATCTCTGAGGCTAAGCAGGGTCGGGCCTGGTTAGTACCTGGATGGGAGACCGCCAGGCAATATAAGGTGCCGTAGGCTTCTTTTCTTTTTTGAGTTCTGGACTTGCCCTGTTTTTTCTCCTCGTTTCCCATCTTGCCGCTGCCAAGGTCAAGAGGGTTGAGCATGCCGGAAGAGATCGCCTACGGCCACATCACTCTGAAAGCGCCCGATCTCCTCTGATCTCGGAGGCTAAGCAGGGTCAGGCCTGGTTAGTACCTGGATGGGAGACCGCCTGGGAATACCAGGTGGCGTAGGCTTCTTTTCTTTTTTGAGTTCTGGACTTGCCCTGTTTTTTCTCCTCGTTTCCCATCTTGCCGCTGCCAAGGTCAAGAGGGTTGAGCGTGCCAGAAGAGATCGCCTACGGCCACATCACCCTGAAAGCGCCGGATCTCCTCTGATCTCGGAGGCTAAGCAGGGTCAGGCCTGGTTATTACCTTAATGGGGGACCGCCTGGGAATACCAGGTGGGTAAGGCTTCTTTTCTTTTTTGAGTTCTGGACTTGCCCTGTTTTTTCTCCTCGTTTCCCATCTTGCCGCTGCCAAGGTCATGAGGATTGAGCGTGCCAGAAGAGATTGCCTACGGCCACATCACTCTGAAAGCATCTGATCTCAGAGGCTAAGCAGGGTCATACCTGGATGGGAGACCGCCTGGGAATACCAGGTGCCGAAGGCTTCTTTTCTTTTTTGAGTTCTGGACTTGCCCTGTTTTTTCTCCTCGTTTCCCATCTTGCCGCTGCCAAGGTCAAGAGGGTTGAGCGTGCCAGAAGAGTTTGCCTACAGCCACATCACCCTGAAAGCGCCCAATCTCGTCTGAATCTCGGAGGCTAAGCAGGGTCAGGCCTGGTTAGTACCTGGATGGGAGACCGCCTGGGAATACCAGATGCCGTAGGCTTCTTTTCTTTTTTGAGGTCTGGAGTTGCCCTGTTTTTTTCCTCGTTTCCCATCTTTCCGCTGCCAAGGTCAAGAGGGTTGAGCGTGCCGGAAGAGATCGCCTACGGCCACATCACCCTGAAAGTGCCCGATCTCCTCTGATCTCGGAGGCTAAGCAGGGTCAGGCCTGGTTAGTTTCCTGGATGGGAGACCACCTGGGAATACCAGGTGGCGTAGGCTTCTTTTCTTTTTTGAGTTCTGGACTTGCCCTGTTTTTTCTCCTCGTTTCCCATCTTGCCGCTGCCAAGGTCAAGAGGGTTGAGCGTGCCAGAAGAGATCGCCTACAGCCACATCACCCTGAAAGCGCCCGATCGCCTCTGATCTCGGAGGCTAAGCAGGGTCAGGCCTGGTTAGTACCTGGATGGGGGTCCGCCTGGGAATACCAGGTGGGTAAGGCTTCTTTTCTTTTTTGAGTTCTGGACTTGCCCTGTTTTTTCTCCTCGTTTCCCATCTTGCCGCTGCCAAGGTCAAGAGGGTTGAACGTGCCAGAAGAGATCGCCTACGGCAACATCACTCTGAAAGCGTCTGATCTCAGAGGCTAAGTAGGGTCATACCTGGATGGAAGACTGCCTGGGAATACCAGGTGCCGTAAGTTTCTTTTCTTTTTTGAGTTCTGGACTTGCCCTGTTTTTTCTCCTCGTTTCCCATCTTGCCGCTGCCAAGGTCAAGAGGGTTGAGCGTGCCAGAAAAGATCGCCTACGGCCACATCACCCTGAAAGCGCCCGATCTCATCTGATCTCGGAGGCTAAGCAGGGTCGGGCCTGGGTAGTACTTGGATGGGAGACCGCCTGGGAATACCAGGTGCCGAAGGCTTCTTTTCTTTTTTGAGTTCTGGACTTGCCCTGTTTTTTCTCCTCGTTTCGCATCTTGCCGCTGCCAAGGTCAAGAGGGTTGAGCGTGCCGGAAGAGATCGCCTACGGCCACATCACCCTGAAAGCGCCCGATCTCGTCTGATCTCGGAGGCTAAGCAGGGTCGGGCCTGGTTAGTACCTGGATGGGAGACCGCCTGTGAATACCACGCGCCGTAGGTTTCTTTTCTTTTTTGAGTTCTGGAGATGCCCTGTTTTTTCTCCTCGTTTCCCATCTTGCCGCTGCCAAGGTCAAGAGGGTTGAGCGTGCCAGAAGAGATCGCCTACCGCCACATCACCCTGAAAGCGCCCAATCTCGTCTGATCTCTGAGGCTAAGCAGGGTCGGGCCTGGTTAGTACCTGGATGGGAGACCGCCAGGCAATATAAGGTGCCGTAGGCTTCTTTTCTTTTTTGAGTTCTGGACTTGCCCTGTTTTTTCTCCTCGTTTCCCATCTTGCCGCTGCCAAGGTCAAGAGGGTTGAGCATGCCGGAAGAGATCGCCTACGGCCACATCACTCTGAAAGCGCCCGATCTCCTCTGATCTCGGAGGCTAAGCAGGGTCAGGCCTGGTTAGTACCTGGATGGGAGACCGCCTGGGAATACCAGGTGGCGTAGGCTTCTTTTCTTTTTTGAGTTCTGGACTTGCCCTGTTTTTTCTCCTCGTTTCCCATCTTGCCGCTGCCAAGGTCAAGAGGGTTGAGCGTGCCAGAAGAGATCGCCTACGGCCACATCACCCTGAAAGCGCCGGATCTCCTCTGATCTCGGAGGCTAAGCAGGGTCAGGCCTGGTTATTACCTTAATGGGGGACCGCCTGGGAATACCAGGTGGGTAAGGCTTCCTTTCTTTTTTGAGTTCTGGACTTGCCCTGTTTTTTCTCCTCGTTTCCCATCTTGCCGCTGCCAAGGTCATGAGGATTGAGCGTGCCAGAAGAGATTGCCTACGGCCACATCACTCTGAAAGCATCTGATCTCAGAGGCTAAGCAGGGTCATACCTGGATGGGAGACCGCCTGGGAATACCAGGTGCCGTAAGTTTCTTTTCTTTTTTGAGTTCTGGACTTGCCCTGTTTTTTCTCCTCGTTTCCCATCTTGCCGCTGCCAAGGTCAAGAGGGTTGAGCGTGCTGGAAAAGATTGCCTACGGCCACATCACCCTGAAAGCGCCCGATCTCGTCTGATCTCGGAGGCTAAGCAGGGTCGGGCCTGGTTAGTACCTGGATGGGAGACCGCCTGGGAATACCAGGCGCCGTAGGTTTCTTTTCTTTTTTGAGTTCTGGAGATGCCCTGTTTTTTCTCCTCGTTTCCCATCTTGCCGCTGCCAAGGTCAAGAGGGTTGAGCGTGCTGGAAGAGATCGCCTATGGCCACATCACCCTGAAAGCGCCCGATCTCGTTTGATCTCGGAGGCTAAGCAGAGTCAGGCCTGGTTAGTACCTGGATGGGAGACCACCTGGGAATACCAAGTGCCGTAGGCTTCTTTTCTTTTTTGAGTTCTGGACTTGCCCTGTTTTTTCTCCTCGTTTCCCATCTTGCCGCTGCCAAGGTCAAGAGGGTTGAGAATGCCAGTAGAGATTGCCTACAGCCACATCACCGTGAAAGTGTCCGATCTCATCTGATCTCGGAGGCTAAGCAGGGTCGTACCTGGTTAGTACCTGGGTGGTAGACCACCTGGGAATACCAGGTGCCCTAGGCTTCTTTTCTTTTTTGAGTTCTGGACTTGCCCTGTTTTTTCTCCTCGTTTCCCATCTTGCCGCTGCCAAGGTCAAGAGGGTTGAGCGTGCCAGAAGAGATCACCTACGGCAACATCACCCTGAAAGCGCCCGATCTCGTCTGATCTCGGAGGCTAAGCAGGGTCGGGCCTGGTTAGTATCTGGATGGGAGACCGCCTGGGAATACCTGGTGCCGTTGGCTTCTTTTCTTTTTTGAGTTTTGGACTTGCCCTGTTTTTTCTCCTTGTTTCCCATCTTGCCGCTGCCAAGGTCAAGAGGGTTGAGCGTGCCGGAAGAGAATTCCTATGGCCACATCACCCTGAAAACGCCCGATCTCGTCTGATTTTCGGAGGCTAAGCAGGGTCTGGCCTTGTTAGTACCTGGATGGGAGACCGCTTGGGAATACTAGGTGCCGTAGGCTTCTTTTCTTTTTTGAGTTCTGGACTTGCCCTGTTTTTTCTCCTCGTTTCCCATCTTGCCGCTGCCAAGGTCAAGAGGGTTGAGCGTGCCAGAAGAGATTGCCTATGGCAACATCAACCTGAAAGCACCCGATCTCGTCTGATCTCGGAGGCTAAGCAGGCGGAAGAGATTTCCTGCGGCCACATCACCCTGAAAGCGCCTGATTCTCGGAGGCTAAGCAGGGTCGGGCCTGATTAGTACCTGGATGGGAGACCGCCTGGGAATTCCAGGTGCTGTAGGCTTCTTTTCTTTTTTGAGTTCTGGACTTGCCCTGTTTTTTCTCCTCGTTTCCCATCTTGCCGCTGCCAAGGTCAAGAGGGTTGAGCGTGCCGGAAGAGATCGCCTATGGCCACATCACCCTGAAAGCGCCCGATCTTGTCGGATCTCGGAGGCTAAGCGGGGTCGGGCCTGGTTAGAACCCGGATGGGAGACCGCCAAGGAAAACCAGGTGCCATAGGCTTCTTTTCTTTTTTGAGTTCTGGACTTGCCCTGTTTTATCTCCTCGTTTCCCATCTTGCCGCTGCCAAGGTCAAGAGGGTTGACGTGCGGGAAGAGATCGACTACAGCACATCACCCTGAAAGCGCCCGATCTCGTCTGATCTCGGAGACTAAGCAGAGTCGGGCCTGGATAGTACCTGGATGGAAGACCGCCTGGGAATACCAGGTGCCATAGGCTTCTTTTCTTTTTTGCGTTCTGGACTTGCCCTGTTTTTTCTCCTCGTTTCCCATCTTGCTGCTGCCAAGGTCAAGAGGGTTGAGCGTGCCAGAAGAGGTCGCCTACGGCCACATCACCCTGAAAGTGCCCGATCTCGTCTGATCTCGGAGGCTAAGCAGGATCCGGCCTGGTTGGGAGACCGCCTGGGAATACCAGCTGCCGTAGGCTTCTTTTCTTTTTTGAGTTCTGGATTTGCCCTTTTTTTTCTCCTCGTTTCCCATCTTGCCGCTGCCAAAGGTCAAGAGGGTTGAGCATGCTGGAAGTGATCGCCTATGTCCACATCACCCTGAAAGCGCCCGATCTCGGAGGCTAAGCAGGGTCGGGTCTGGTTAGTACCTGGATGGGAGACCGCCTGGGAATACCAGGTGCCGTAGGCTTCTTTTCTTTTTTGAGTTCTGGACTTGCCCTGTTTTTTCGCCTCGTTTCCCATCTTGCCGCTGCCAAGGTCAAGAGGGTTGAGCGTGCCACAAGAGATCGCCTATGGCCACATCACCCTGAAAGCGCCCGATTTCGTCTGATCTTGGAGGCTGAGCAGGATCGGGCCTGGTTATTACCTGCATGGGAGACCACCTGGGAATACCAGGTGCCGTAGGCTTCTTTTCTTTTTTGAGTTCTGGACTTGCCCTGTTTTTTCTCCTCGTTTCCCATCTTGCCGCTGCCAAGGTCAAGAGGGTTGAGTGTGCCGGAAGAGTTCACATACGGCCACATCACCCTGAAAGCACCCGATCTCGGAGGCTAAGCAGGGTCGGGCCTGGTTAGTACCTGGATGGGAGACCGCCTGGGAATGCCAGGTGCTGTAGGCTTCTTTTCTTTTTTGAGTTCTGGACTTGCCCTGTTTTTTCTCCTCGTTTCTCCTCTTTTCCCATCTTGCCGCTGCCAAGTTCAAGAGGGTTGAGCGTGCCGGAAGAGATCGCCTACGGCCACATCACCCTGATAGCGCCCGATCTTGTTTGATCTCGGAGGCTAAGCAGGGTCGGGCCTGGTTAGTACCTGGATAGGAGACCGCCTTGGAATACCAGGTGCTGTAGGCTTATTTTCTTTTTTGAGTTCTGGACTTGCCCTGTTTTTTCTCCTCGTGTCCCATCTTGCCGCTGCCAAAGTCAAGAGGGTTGAGCGTGCCAGAAGAGATCGCCTACGGCCACATAACCCTGAAAGCGCCCGATCTCATCTGATCTCAGAGGCTAAGCAGGGTCGGGCCTGGTAAGTACCTGGATCGGAGACCGCCTGGGAATACCAGGTGCCGTAGGCTTCTTTTCTGTTTTGAGTTCTGGACTTGCCCTGTTTTTTCTCCTCGTTTCCCATCTTGCCGCTGCCAAGGTCAAGAGGGCTGAGCGTGCCAGAAGAGATCGCCTACGGCCACATCACCCTGATAGCGCCCGATCTTGTTTGATCTCGGAGGCTAAGCAGGGTCGGGCCTGGTTAGTACCTGGATGGGAGACAGCCTTGGAATACCAGGTGCCGTAGGCTTATTTTCTTTTTTGAGTTCTGGACTTGCCCTGTTTTTTCTCCTCGTTTCCCATCTTGCCGCTGCCAAGGTCAAGAGGGTTGAGCGTGCCAGAAGAGATCGCCTACGGCTACATAACCCTGAAAGCGTCCGATCTCATCTGATCTCAGAGGCTAAGCAGGGTAAGGCCTTGTTAGTACCTGGATGGGAGACCGCCTGGGAATACCAGGTGCCGTAGGCTTCTTTTCTTTTTTTAGTTCTGGACTTGCCCTGTTTTTTCTCCTCGTTTCCCATCTTGCCGCTGCGAGGGTCAAGAGGGTGGAGCGAGCCAGAAGAGATCGCCTACGGCCACATCACCCTGAAAGCGCCTGATCTCGGAGGCTAAGCAGGGTCGGGCCTGGATGGGAGACTGCCTGGGAATACCAGGTGCCGTAGGCTTCATTCCTTTTTTGAGTTCTGGACTTGCCCTGTTTTTTTTACTCGTTTCTCATCTTGCCGCTGCCAAGATCAAGAGGGTTGAGTGTGCTGGAAGAGATCGCCTACGGCCACATCACCCTGAAAGCCCCCGATCTCGTCTGATCTCTGAGGCTAAGCAGGGTCGGGCCTGGTTAGTACCTGGATGGCAGACCGCCTGGGAATACCAGGTGCCGTAGGCTTCTTTTCTTTTTTGAGTTCTGGACTTGCCCTGTTTTTTCTCCTCGTTTCCCATCTTGCCGCTGCCAAGGTCAAGAGGTTTGAGCGTGCCGGAAGAGATCGCCTACGGACACATCACCCTGAAAGCGCCCGATCTCAGAGGCTAGGCAGGGTCGGGCCTGGTTAGTACCTGGATAGGAGACCGCCTGGGAATACCAGGTGCCGTAGGCTTCTTTTCTTTTTTAAGTTCTGAACTTGCCCTGTTTTTTCTCCTCGTTTCCCATCTTGCCGCTGCCAAGGTCAAGAGGGTTGAGCGTGCCAGAAGAGATCGCCTACGGCCACATCACCCTGAAAGCGCCCGATCTCGTCCGATCTCGGAGGGTAAGCAGGGTTGGGCCTGGTTAGTACCTGGATGGGAGACCGCCTTTGAATACCAGGTGCCATAGGCTTCTTTTCTTTTTTGAGTTCTGGACTTGCCCTGTTTTTTTCTCCTCGTTTCCCATCTTGCCGCTGCCAAGGTCAAGAGGGTTAAGGGTGCCGGAAGAGATTGCCTATGGCCACATCACCCTGAAAGCGCCCGATCTCGTCTGATCTCGGAGGCTAAGCAGGGTCGGGCCTGGTTAGTACCTGGATGGGAGACCGCCTGGGAATACTAGGTGCCGTAGGCTTCTTTTCTTTTTTGAGTTCTGGACTTGCCCTGTTTTTTCTCCTCGTTTCCCATCTTGGTGCTGCCAAGGTGAAGAGGGTTGAGTGTGCCAGAAGAGATCGCCTATGGCCACATCACCCTGAAAGCGCCCGTTCTCGTCTGATCTCGGAGGCTAAGCAGAGTCTGGCCTGGTTAGTAACTGGATGGGGGACCGCCTGGGAATACCAGGTGCCGTAGGCTTCTTTTCTTTTATGAGTTCTGGACTTGCCCTGTTTATTCTCCTTGTTTCTCATCTTGCCGCTGCCAAGATCAAGAGGGTTGAGTGTGCTGGATGAGATCGCCTACGGCCACATCACCCTGAAAGCCCTCGATCTTGTCCGATCTCGGAGGCTAAGAAGGGTCGGGCTTGGATAGTACCTGGATGGGAGACCGCCTGGGAATACCAGGTGCCGTAGGCTTCTTTTCTTTTTTGAGTTCCGTACTTGCCCTGTTTTTTCTCCTCGTTTCTAATCTTGCCGCTGCCAAGGTCAAGAGGGTTGAGCATGCCGGAAAAGATTGCCTACGGCCACATCACCCTGAAAGCGCTCGATCTCATCTGATCTCGTCGGCTAAGCAGGGTCGGGCCTGGTTAGTACCTGGATGGGAGACCGCCTGGGAATACCAGGTGCCGTAGGCTTCTTTTCTTTTTTGAGTGCTGGACTTGCCCTGTTTTTTCTCGTCGTTTCCCATCTTGCCGCTGCCAAGGTCAAGAGGGTTGAGCATGCTGGAAGAGATCGCCTATGGCCAAATCACCCTGAAAGCACCCGATTTCGTCTGATCTCAGAGGCTAAGCAGGGTCGGGCCTGGTTAGTACCTGGATGGGAGACCGCCTGGGAATACCAGGTGCCATAGGCTTCTTTTCTTTTTTTAGTTCTGGACTTGCCCTGTTTATTCTCCTCGTTTCCCATCTTGCCGCTGCCAAGGTCAAGAGGATTGAGCGTGCCGGAAGAGATTTCCTAAGGCTACATCACCCTGAAAGCGCCCGATCTCGTCTGATCTCGGAGGCTAAGCAGGGACAGGCCTGTTTAGTACCTGGATGGGAGACCGCCTGGGAACACCAGGTGCCGTAGGCTTCTTTTCTTTTTAGAGTTCTGGACTTGCCCTGTTTTTTCTCCTCGTTTCCCATCTTGCCGGTGCCAAGGTCAAGAGGGTTGAGGGTGCCAGAAGAGATCGCCTACAGCCACATCACCCTGAAAGCCCCCGATCTCGTCTGATCTCGGAGGCTAAGCAGGGTTGGGCCTGGTTAGTACCTGGATGGGAGACCGCCTGGGAATACCAGGTGCCGTAGGCTTCTTTTCTTTTTTAAGTTCTGAACTTGCCCTGTTTTTTCTCCTCGTTTCTCATCTTGCCGCTGCCAAGGTCAAGAGGGTTGAGCGTGCCAGAAGAGATCGCCTTCGGACACATCACCCTGAAAACGCCCGATCTCGTCTGATCTCGGAGGCTAAGCAGGGTCGGGCCTGGTTAGTACCTGGATGGGAGACCGCCTGGGAATACCAGGTGCCGTAGGCTTCTTTTCTTTTTTTAGTTCTGGACTTGCCCTGTTTTTTCTCCTCGTTTCCCATCTTGCCGCTGCCAAGGTCAAGAGGGTTGAGCGTGCCAGAAGAGATCGCCTACGGCCACATAACCCTGAAAGCGCCCGATCTCATCTGATCTCAGAGGCTAAGCAGGGTCGGGCCTGGTAAGTACCTGGATGGGAGACCGCCTGGGAATACCAGGTCCCGTAGGCCTCTTTTCTTTTTTGAGTTCTGGACTTGCCCTGTTTTTTCTCCTCGTTTCCCATCTTGCCGCTGCCAAGGTCAAGAGGGTTGAGCGTGCCGGAAGAGATTGCCTACGGCCACATCACCCTGAAAGCGCTCGATCTCATCTGATCTTGTCGGCTAAGCAGGGTCGGGCCTGGTTAGTACCTAGATGGGAGACCGCCTGGGAACACCAGGTGCCGTAGGCTTCTTTTCTTTTTTGAGTTCAGGACTTGCCCTGTTTATTCTCCTCGTTTCCCATCTTGCCGCTGCCAAGGTCAAGAGGGTTGAGCGTGCCGCAAGAGATCGCCTACAGCCACATCACCCTGAAAGCCTCTGATCTCGGAGGCTAAGCAGGGTCGGGCCTGGTTAATACCTGGATGGGAGACCGCCTGGGAATACCAGGTGTCGTAGGCTTCTTTCCTATTTTGAGTTCTGGACTTGCCCTGTTTTTTCTCCTCGTTTCCCATCTTGCCGCTGCCAAGGTCAAGAGGGTTGAGCGTGCCAGAAGAGATCGCCTACGGCCACATCACCCTGAAAGCGCCCAATCTCGTCTGATCTCGGAGGCTAAGCAGGGTTGGGCCTGGTTAGTACCTGGATGGGAGACCGCCTGGGAGTACCAGGTGCCGTAGGCTTCTTTTCTTTTTTGAGTTCTGGACTTGCCCTGATTTTTCTCCTCGTTTCCCATCTTGCCGCTGCGAGGGTCAAGAGGGTGGAGCGAGCCAGAAGAGATCGCCTATGGCCACATCACCCTGAAAGCGCCTGATCTCGGAGGCTAAGCAGGGTCGGGCCTGGATGGGAGACCGCCTGGGAATACCAGGTGCCGTAGGCTTCATTCCTTTTTTGAGTTCTGGACTTGCCCTGTTTTTTTTACTCGTTTCTCATCTTGCCGCTGCCAAGATCAAGAGGGTTGAGTGTGCTGGAAGAGATCGCCTACGGCCACATCACCCTGAAAGCCCCCGATCTCGTCTGATCTCTGAGGCTAAGCAGGGTCGGGCCTGGTTAGTACCTGGATGGCAGACCGCCTGGGAATACCAGGTGCCGTAGGCTTCTTTTCTTTTTTGAGTTCTGGACTTGCCCTGTTTTTTCTCCTCGTTTCCCATCTTGCCGCTGCCAAGGTCAAGAGGTTTGAGCGTGCCGGAAGAGATCGCCTACGGACACATCACCCTGAAAGCGCCCGATCTCGGAGGCTAGGCAGGGTCGGGCCTGGTTAGTACCTGGATAGGAGACCGCCTGGGAATACCAGGTGCCGTAGGCTTCTTTTCTTTTTTAAGTTCTGAACTTGCCCTGTTTTTTTTCCTCGTTTCCCATCTTGCCGCTGCCAAGGTCAAGAGGGTTGAGCGTGCCAGAAGAGATCGCCTACGGCCACATCACCCTGAAAGCGCCCGATCTCGTCCGATCTCGGAGGGTAAGCAGGGTTGGGCCTGGTTAGTACCTGGATGGGAGACCGCCTAGGAATACCAGGTGCCATAGGCTTCTTTTCTTTTTTGAGTTCTGGACTTGCCCTGTTCTTTTCTCCTCGTTTCCCATCTTGCCGCTGCCAAGGTCAAGAGGGTTAAGGGTGCCGGAAGAGATTGCCTATGGCCACATCACCCTGAAAGCGCCCGATCTCGTCTGATCTCGGAGGCTAAGCAGGGTCGGGCCTGGTTAGTACCTGGATGGGAGACCGCCTGGGAATACCACGTGCCGTAGGCTTCTTTTCTTTTTTGAGTTCTGGACTTGCCCTGTTTTTTCTCCTCGTTTCCCATCTTGGTGCTGCCAAGGTCAAGAGGGTTGAGTGTGCCAGAAGAGATCGCCTATGGCCACATCACCCTGAAAGCGCCCGTTCTCGTCTGATCTCGGAGGCTAAGCAGAGTCTGGCCTGGTTAGTAACTGGATGGGGGACCGCCTGGGAATACCAGGTGCCGTAGGCTTCTTTTCTTTTTTGAGTTCTGGACTTGCCCTGTTTATTCTCCTCATTTCTCATCTTGCCGCTGCCAAGATCAAGAGGGTTGAGTGTGCTGGATGAGATCGCCTATGGCCACATCACCCTGAAAGCCCTCAATCTTGTCCGATCTCGGAGGCTAAGCAGGGTCGGGCTTGGATAGTACCTGGATGGGAGACCGCCTGGGAATACCAGGTGCCGTAGGCTTCTTTTCTTTTTTGAGTTCCGTACTTGCCCTGTTTTTTCTCCTCGTTTCTAATCTTGCCGCTGCCAAGGTCAAGAGGGTTGAGCGTGCCGGAAAACATTGCCTACGGCCACATCACCCTGAAAGCGCTCGATCTCATCTGATCTCGTCGGCTAAGCAGGGTCGGGCCTGGTTAGTACCTGGATGGGAGACCGCCTGGGAATACCAGGTGCCGTAGGCTTCTTTTCTTTTTTGAGTGCTGGACTTGCCCTGTTTTTTCTCGTCGTTTCCCATCTTGCCGCTGCCAAGGTCAAGAGGGTTGAGCATGCTGGAAGAGATCGCCTAGGGCCAAATCACCCTGAAAGCACCCGATTTCGTCTGATCTCGGAGGCTAAGCAGGGTCGGGCCTGGTTAGTATCTGGATGGGAGACCGCCTGGGAATACCAGGTGCCGTAGGCTTCTTTTCTTTTTTTAGTTCTGGACTTGCCCTGTTTATTCTCCTCGTTTCCCATCTTGCCGCTGCCAAGGTCAAGAGGGTTGAGCGTGCCGGAAGAGATTGCCTATGGCCGCATCACCCTGAAAGCCTCTGACTCTCGGAAGCTAAGCAGGGTCGGGCCTGGTTAGTACCTGGATGGGAGACCGCCTGGGAACACCAGGTGCCGTAGGCTTCTCTTCTTTTTAGAGTTCTGGACTTGCCCTGTTTTTTCTCCTCGTTTCCCATCTTGCCGCTGCCAAGGTCAAGAGGGTTGAGCGTGCCAGAAGAGATCGCCTACGGCCACATCACCCTGAAAGCGCCCAATCTCGTCTGATCTCGTCGGCTAAGCAGGGTCGGGCCTGGTTAGTACCTGGATGGGAGACCGCCTGGGAATACCAGGTGCCGTAGGCTTCTTTTCTTTTTTGAGTGCTGGACTTGCCCTGTTTTTTCTCGTCGTTTCCCATCTTGCCGATGCCAAGGTCAAGAGGGTTGAGCATGCCGGAAGAGATTGCCTATGGCCACATCACCCTGAAAGCGCCCGATCTCGTCTGATCTCGGAGGCTAAGCAGGGTCGGGCCTGGTTAGTACCTGGATGGGAGACCGCCTGGGAATACCAGGTGCCGTAGGCTTCTTTTCTTTTTTGAGTTCTGGACTTGCCCTGTTTTTTCTCCTCGTTTCCCATCTTGGTGCTGCCAAGGTCAAGAGGGTTGAGTGTGCCAGAAGAGATCGCCTATGGCCACATCACCCTGAAAGCGCCCGTTCTCGTCTGATCTCGGAGGCTAAGCAGGGTCTGGCCTGGTTAGTAACTGGATGGGGGACCGCCTGGGAATACCAGGTGCCGTAGGCTTCTTTTCTTTTTTGAGTTCTGGACTTGCCCTGTTTATTCTCCTCGTTTCTCATCTTGCCGCTGCCAAGATCAAGAGGGTTGAGTGTGCTGGATGAGATCGCCTACGGCCACATCACCCTGAAAGCCCTCGATCTTGTCCGATCTCGGAGGCTAAGCAGGGTCGGGCTTGGATAGTACCTGGATGGGAGACCGCCTGGGAATACCAGGTGCCGTAGGCTTCTTTTCTTTTTTGAGTTCCGTACTTGCCCTGTTTTTTCTCCTCGTTTCTAATCTTGCCGCTGCCAAGGTCAAGAGGGTTGAGCGTGCCAGAAAAGATTGCCTACGGCCACATCACCCTGAAAGCGCTCGATCTCATCTGATCTCGTCGGCTAAGCAGGGTCGGGCCTGGTTAGTACCTGGATGGGAGACCGCCTGGGAATACCAGGTGCCGTAGGCTTCTTTTCTTTTTTGAGTTCTGGACTTGCCCTGTTTTTTCTCCTTGTTTCCCATCTTGCCGCTGCCAAGGTCAAGAGGGTTGAGCGTGCCGGAAGAGATCGCCTATGGCAACATCACCCTGAAAGCGCCCGATCTCGTCTGATCTCGGAGGCTAAAGAGGGTCGGGCCTGGTTAGTACCTGGATGGGAGACCGCCTGGGAATACCAGGTGTCGTAGGCTTCTTTTCTTTTTTGAGTTCTGGACTTGCCATGTTTTTTCTCCTCGTTTCTCATCTTGCCGCTGCCAAGGACAAGAGGTTTGAGCGTGCCGGAAGAGATCGCCTACGGCCACATTACCCTGAAAGCGCCCGATCTCGTCTGATCTCGGAAGCTAAGCAGGGATGAGCCTGGTTAGTACCTGAATGGGATTCCGCCTGGGAATACCAGGTGCCGTAGGCTTCTTTTCTTTTTTGAGTTCTGGACATGCCCTGTTTTTTCTCCTCGTTTCTAATCTTGCCGCTGCCAAGTTCAAGAGGGTTGAGCGTGCCGGAAAAGATTGCCTACGGCCACATCACCCTGAAAGCGCTCGATCTCATCTGATCTCGTCGGCTAAGCAGGGTCGGGCCTGGTTAGTACCTGGATGGGAGACCGCCTGGGAATACCAGGTGCCGTAGGCTTCTTTTCTTTTTTGAGTGCTGGACTTGCCCTGTTTTTTCTCCTCGTTTCCCATCTTGCCGCTGCCAAGGTCAAGAGGGTTGAGCATGGTGGAAGAGATCGCCTATGGCCAAATCACCCTGAAAGCACCCGATTTCGTCTAATCTCGGAGGCTAAAGAGGGTCGGGCCTGGTTAGTACCTGGATGGGAGACCGCCTGGGAATACCAGGTGTCGTAGGCTTCTTTTCTTTTTTGAGTTCTGGACTTGCCATGTTTTTTCTCCTCGTTTCTCATCTTGCCGCTGCCAAGGTCAAGAGGGTTGAGCAAGCCAGAAGAGATCGCCTATGGCCACATCTCCCTGAAAGCGCCTGATCTCGGAGTCTAAGCAGGGTCTGGCCTTGTTAGTAACTGGATGGGGGACCGCCTGGGAATACCAGGTGCCGTAGGCTTCTTTTCTTTTTTGAGTTCTGGACTTGCCCTGTTTATTCTCCTCATTTCCCATCTTGCCGCTGCCAAGGTCAAGAGGGTTGAGCGTGCCAGAAGAGATCGCCTACTGCCACATCACCCTGAAAGCGCCCGATCTTGTCTGATCTCGGAGGCTAAGCACGGTTGGGCCTGGTTAGTACCTGTTTTGGAGACCGCCAGAGAATACCAGGTGCCGTAGGCTTCTTTTCTTTTTTGAGATCTGGACTTGCCCTGTTTTTTCTCCTCGTTTCCCATCTTGCCGCTGCCAAGGTCAAGAGGGTTGAGCGTGCGGAAGAGATCGCCTACAGCCACATCACCCTGAAAGCCCCCGATCTCGTCTGATCTCGGAGGCTAAGCAGGGTTGGGCCTGGTTAGTACCTGGATGGGAGACCGCCTGGGAATACCTGGTGCCGTAGGCTTCTTTTCTTTTTTAAGTTCTGAACTTGCCCTGTTTTTTCTCCTCGTTTCTCATCTTGCCGCTGCCAAGGTCAAGAGGGTTGAGCGTGCCAGAAGAGATCGCCTTCGGACACATCACCCTGAAAACGCCCGATCTCGTCTGATCTCGGAGGCTAAGCAGGGTCGGGCCTGGTTAGTACCTGGATGGGAGACCGTCTGGGAATACCAGGTGCCGTAGGCTTCTTTTCTTTTTTTAGTTCTGGACTTGCCCTGTTTATTCTCCTCGTTTCCCATCTTGCCGCTGCCAAGGTCAAGAGGGTTGAGCGTGCCAGAAGAGATTGCCTATGGCCGCATCACCCTGAAAGCCTCTGACTCTCGGAAGCTAAGCAGGGTCGGGCCTGGTTAGTACCTGAATGGGAGACCGCCTGGGAACACCAGGTGCCGTAGGCTTCTCTTCTTTTTAGAGTTCTGGACTTGCCCTGTTTTTTCTCCTCGTTTCCCATCTTGCCGCTGCCAAGGTCAAGAGGGTTGAGCGTGCCAGACGAGATCGCCTACGGCCACATCACCCTGAAAGCGCCCGATCTCGTCTGATCTCGGAGGCTAAGCAGGGTTGGGCCTGGTTAGTACCTGGATGGGACACCGCCTGGGAGTACCAGGTGCCGTAGGCTTCTTTTCTTTTTTGAGTTCTGGACTTGCCCTGTTTTTTCTCCTCGTTTCCCATCTTGCCGCTGCGAGGGTCAAGAGGGTGGAGCAAGCCAGAAGAGATCGCCTACGGCCACATCACCCTGAAAGTGCCTGATCTCGGAGGCTAAGCAGGGTCGGGCCTGGATGGGAGACCGCCTGGGAATACCAGGTGCCGTAGGCTTCTTTTCTTTTTTGAGTGCTGGACTTGCCCTGTTTTTTCTCCTTGTTTCCCATCTTGCCGCTGCCAAGGTCAAGAGGGTTGAGCGTGCCGGAAGAGATTGCCTATGGCAACATCACCCTGAAAGCGCCCGATCTCGTCTGATCTCGGAGGCTAAAGACGGTCGGGCCTGGTTAGTACCTGGATGGGAGACCGCCTGGGAATACCAGGTGTCGTAGGCTTCTTTTCTTTTTTGAGTTCTGGACTTGCCATGTTTTTTCTCCTCATTTCCCATCTTGCCGCTGCCAAGGACAAGAGGTTTGAGCGTGTCGGAAGAGATCGCCTACGGCCACATTACCCTGAAAGCGCCCGATCTCGTCTGATCTCGGAAGCTAAGCAGGGATGAGCCTGGTTAGTACCTGAATGGGATTCCGCCTGGGAATACCAGGTGCCGTAGGCTTCTTTTCTTTTTTGAGTTCTGGACATGCCCTGTTTTTTCTCCTCGTTTCCCATCTTGCCGCTGCCAAGGTCAAGAGGGTTGAGCAAGCCAGAAGAGATCACCTATGGCCACATCTCCCTGAAAGCGCCTGATCTCGGAGTCTAAGCAGGGTCTGGCCTTGTTAGTAACTGGATGGGGGACCGCCTGGGAATACCAGGTGCCGTAGGCTTCTTTTCTTTTTTGAGTTCTGGACTTGCCCTGTTTATTCTCCTCATTTCCTATCTTGCCGCTGCCAAGGTCAAGAGGGTTGAGCGTGCCAGAAGAGATCGCCTACAGCCACATCACCCTGAAAGCCCCTGATCTCGTCTGACCTCGGAGGCTAAGCAGTGTCGGGCCTGGTTAGTACCTGGATGGGAGACCGCCTGGGAACACCAGGTGCCGTAGGCTTCTTTTCTTTTTTAAGTTCTGAACTTGCCCTGTTTTTTCTCTTCGTTTCTCATCTTGCTGCTGCCAAGGTCAAGAGGGTTGAGCGTGCCAGAAGAGATCGCCTTCGGACACATCACCCTGAAAGCGCCCGATCTCGTCTGATCTCGGAGGCTAAGCAGGGTCGGGCCTGGTTAGTACCTGGATGGGAGACCGCCTGGGAATACCAGGTGCCGTAGGCTTCTTTTCTTTTTTTAGTTCTGGACTTGCCCTGTTCATTCTCCTCGTTTCCCATCTTGCCGCTGCCAAGGTCAAGAGGGTTGAGCGTGCCGGAAGAGATTGCCTACGGCCACATCACCCTGTAAGCCTCTGACTCTCGGAAGCTAAGCAGGGTCGGGTCTGGTTAGTACCTGGATAGGAGACAGCCAGGGAATACCAGGTGCCGTAGGCTTCTTTCCTTTTTTGAGTTCTGGACTTGCCCTGTTTTTTCTCCTCGTTTCCCATCTTGCCGCTGCCAAGGTCAAGAGGGTTGAGCGTGTCAGAAGAGATCGCCTACGGCCACATCACCCTGAAAGCGCCAGATCTTGTCTGATCTCGGAGGCTAAGCACGGTCGGGCCTGGTTAGTACCTGGATTGGAGACCGCCAGGGAATACCAGGTGCCGTAGGCTTCTTTTCTTTTTTGAGATCTGGACTTGCCCTGTTTTTTCTCCTCGTTTCCCATCTTGCCGCTGCCAAGGTCAAGAGGGTTGAGCGTGCCGGAAGAGATTGCCTAAGGCTACATCAACCTGAAAGCGCCCGATCTCGTCTGATCTCGGAGGCTAAGCAGGGACAGGCCTGTTTAGTACCTGGATGGGAGACCGCCTGGGAATACCAGGTGCCGTAGGCTTCTTTTCTTTTTTGAGTTCTGGACATGCCCTGTTTTTTCTCCTCGTTTCCCATCTTGCGGCTGCCAAGGTCAAGAGGGTTGAGCAAGCCAGAAGAGATCGCCTATGGCCACATCTCCCTGAAAGCGCCTGATCTCGGAGTCTAAGCAGGGTCTGGCCTTGTTAGTAACTGGATGGGGGACCGCCTGGGAATACCAGGTGCCGTAGGCTTCTTTTCTTTTTTGAGTTCTGGACTTGCCCTGTTTATTCTCCTCATTTCCTATCTTGCCGCTGCCAAGGTCAAGAGGGTTGAGCGTGCCAGAAGAGATCGCCTACAGCCACATCACCCTGAAAGCCCCTGATCTCGTCTGACCTCGGAGGCTAAGCAGTGTCGGGCCTGGTTAGTACCTGGATGGGAGACCGCCTGGGAATACCAGGTGCCGTAGGCTTCTTTTCTTTTTTAAGTTCTGAACTTGCCCTGTTTTTTCTCTTCGTTTCTCATCTTGCTGCTGCCAAGGTCAAGAGGGTTGAGCGTGCCAGAAGAGATCGCCTTCGGACACATCACCCTGAAAGCATCCGATCTCGTCTGATCTCGGAGGCTAAGCAGGGTCGGGCCTGGTTAGTACCTGGATGGGAGACCGCCTGGGAATACCAGGTGCCGTAGGCTTCTTTTCTTTTTTTAGTTCTGGACTTGCCCTGTTCATTCTCCTCGTTTCCCATCTTGCCGCTGCCAAGGTCAAGAGGGTTGAGCGTGCCGGAAGAGATTGCCTACGGCCACATCACCCTGTAAGCCTCTGACTCTCGGAAGCTAAGCAGGGTCGGGTCTGGTTAGTACCTGGATGGGAGACAGCCAGGGAATACCAGGTGCCGTAGGCTTCTTTCCTTTTTTGAGTTCTGGACTTGCCCTGTTTTTTCTCCTCGTTTCCCATCTTGCCGCTGCCAAGGTCAAGAGGGTTGAGCGTGCCAGAAGAGATCGCCTACGGCCACATCACCCTGAAAGCGCCAGATCTTGTCTGATCTCGGAGGCTAAGCACGGTCGGGCCTGGTTAGTACCTGGATTGGAGACCGCCAGGGAATACCAGGTGCCGTAGGCTTCTTTTCTTTTTAGAGTTCTGGACTTGCTCTGTTTTTTCTCCTCGTTTCCCATCTTGCCGGTGCCAAGGTCAAGAGGGTTGAGCGTGCCAGAAGAGATCGCCTACGGCCACATCACCCTGAAAGCGCCCGATCTCGGAGGGTAAGCAGGGTCGGGCCTGGTTAGTACCTGGATGGGAGACCGCCTAGGAATACCAGGTGCCATAGGCTTCTTTTCTTTTTTGAGTTCTGGACTTGCCCTGTTTTTTTCTCCTCGTTTCCCATCTTGCCGCTGCCAAGGTCAAGAGGGTTGAGGGTGCCGGAAGGGATTGCCTATGGCCACATTACCCTGAAAGCGCCCGATCTCGTCTGATATCGGAGGCTAAGCAGGGTCGGGCCTGGTTAGTACCTGGATGGGAGACCGCCTGGGAATACCAGGTGCTGTAGGCTTCTTTTCTTTTTTGAGTTCTGGACTTGCCCTGTTTTTTCTCCTTGTTTCCCATCTTGCCGCTGCCAAGGTCAAGAGGGTTGAGCGTGCCGGAAGAGATCGCCTATGGCAACATCACCCTGAAAGCGCCCGATCTCGTCTGATCTCGGAGGCTAAAGAGGGTCGGGCCTGGTTAGTACCTGGATGGGAGACCGCCTGGGAATACCAGGTGTCGTAGGCTTCTTTTCTTTTTTGAGTTCTGGACTTGCCATGTTTTTTCTCCTCGTTTCCCATCTTGCCGCTGCCAAGGACAAGAGGTTTGAGCGTGCCGGAAGAGATCGCCTACGGCCACATTACCCTGAAAGCGCCCGATCTCGTCTGATCTCGGAAGATAAGCAGGGATGAGCCTGGTTAGTACCTGAATGGGATTCCTCCTGGGAATACCAGGTGCCGTAGGCTTCTTTTCTTTTTTGAGTTCTGGACATGCCCTGTTTTTTCTCCTCGTTTCCCATCTTGCCGCTGCCAAGGTCAAGAGGGTTGAGCAAGCCAGAAGAGATCGTCTATGGCCACATCTCCCTGAAAGCGCCTGATCTCGGAGTCTAAGCAGGGTCTGGCCTTGTTAGTAACTGGATGGGGGACCGCCTGGGAATACCAGGTGCAGTAGGCTTCTTTTCTTTTTTGAGTTCTGGACTTGCCCTGTTTATTCTCCTCATTTCCCATCTTGCCGCTGGCAAGGTCAAGAGGGTTGAGCGTGCCAGAAGAGATCGCCTACGGCCACATCACGCTGAAAGCGCCCGATCTTGTCTGATCTCGGAGGCTAAGCACGGTCGGGCCTGGTTAGTACCTGGATTGGAGACCGCCAGGGAATACCAGGTGCCGTAGGCTTCTTTTCTTTTTTGAGATCTGGACTTGCCCTGTTTTTTCTCCTCGTTTCCCATCTTGCCGCTGCCAAGGTCAAGAGGGTTGAGCGTGCCGGAAGAGATTGCCTAAGGCTACATCACCCTGAAAGCGCCCGATCTCGTCTGATCTCGGAGGCTAAGCAGGGACAGGCCTGTTAAGTACCTGGATGGGAGACAGCCTGGGAACACCAGGTGCCGTAGGCTTCTTTTCTTTTTAGAGTTCTGGATTTGCCCTGTTTTTTCTCCTCGTTTCCCATCTTGCCGGTGCCAAGGTCAAGAGGGTTGAGCGTGCCGGAAGAGATCGCCTACGGCCACATCACCCTGAAAGCCCCCGATCTCGTCTGATCTCGGAGGCTAAGCAGGGTTGGGCCTGGTTAGTACCTGGATGGGAAACCGCCTGGGAATACCAGGTGCCGTAGGCTTCTTTTCTTTTTTAAGTTCTGAACTTGCCGTTTTTTCTCCTCGTTTCTCATCTTGCCGCAGCCAAGGTCAAGAGGGTTGAGCGTGCAAGAAGAGATCGCCTTCGGACACATCACCCTGAAAACGCCCGATCTCGTCTGATCTTGGAGGCTAAGCAGGGTCGGGCCTGGTTAGTACCTCGATGGGAGACCATCTGGGAATACCAGGTGCCGTAGGCTTCTTTTCTTTTTTTAGTTCTGGACTTGCCCTGTTTATTCTCCTCGTTTCCCATGTTGCCGCTGCCAAGGTCAAGAGGGTTGAGCGTGCCGGAAGAGATTGCCTATGGCCGCATCACCCTGAAAGCCTCTGACTCTCGGAAGCTAAGCAGGGTCGGGCCTGGTTAGTACCTGGATGGGAGACCGCCTGGGAATACCAGGTGCCGTAGGCTTCTTTTCTTTTTTGAGTTCTGGACTTGCCCTGTTTTTTCTCCTCGTTTCCCATCTTGGTGCTGCCAAGGTCAAGAGGGTTGAGTGTGCCAAAAGAGATCGCCTATGGCCACATCACCCTGAAAGCGCCCGTTCTCGTCTGATCTCGGAGGCTAAGCAGGGTCTGGCCTGGTTAGTAACTGGATGGGGGACCGCCTGGGAATACCAGGTGCCGTAGGCTTCTTTTCTTTTTTGAGTTCTGGACTTGCCCTGTTTATTCTCCTCGTTTCTCATCTTGCCGCTGCCAAGATCAAGAGGGTTGAGTGTGCTGGATGAGATCGCCTACGGCCACATCACCCTGAAATCCCTCGATCTTGTCCGATCTCGGAGGCTAAGCAGGGTCGGGCTTGGTTAGTACCTGGATGGGAGACCGCCTGGGAATACCAGGTGCCGTAGGCTTCTTTTCTTTTTTGAGTTCCGTACTTGCCCTGTTTTTTCTCCTCGTTTCTAATCTTGCCGCTGCCAAGGTCAAGAGGGTTGAGCGTGCCGGAAAAGATTGCCTACGGCCACATCACCTTGAAAGCGCTCGATCTCATCTGATCTCGTCGGCTAAGCAGGGTCGGGCCTGGTTAGTACCTGGATGGGAGAGACCGCCTGGGAATACCAGGTGCCGTAGGCTTCTTTTCTTTTTTGAGTGCTGGACTTGCCCTGTTTTTTCTCGTCGTTTCCCATCTTGCCGCTGCCAAGGTCAAGAGGGTTGAGCATGCTGGAAGAGGTCGCCTATGGCCAAATCACCCTGAAAGCACCCGATTTCGTCTGATCTCGGAGGCTAAGCAGGGTCGGGCCTGGTTAGTACCTGGATGGGAGACCGCCTGGGAATACCAGGTGCCGTAGGCTTCTTTTCTTTTTTGAGTTCTGGACTTGCCCTGTTTTTTCTCCTTGTTTCCCATCTTGCCGCTGCCAAGGTCAAGAGGGTTGAGCGTGTCGGAGAAGATCGCCTATGGCAACATCACCCTGAAAGCGCCCGATCTCGTCTGATCTCGGAAGCTAAGCAGGGATGAGCCTGGTTAGTACCTGAATGGGATTCCGCCTGGGAATACCAGGTGCCGTAGGCTTCTTTTCTTTTTTGAGTTCTGGACATGCCCTGTTTTTTCTCCTCGTTTCCCATCTTGCCGCTGCCAAGGTCAAGAGGGTTGAGCAAGCCAGAAGAGATCGCCTATGGCCACATCTCCCTGAAAGCGCCTGATCTCGGAGTCTAAGCAGGGTCTGGCCTTGTTAGTAACTGGATGGGGGACCGCCTGGGAATACCAGGTGCCGTAGGCTTCTTTTCTTTTTTGAGTTCTGGACTTGCCCTGTTTATTCTCCTCATTTCCCATCTTGCCGCTGCCAAGGTCAAGAGGGTTGAGCATGCCGGAAGAGATCGCCTACGGCCACATCACCCTGAAAGCGCCCGATCCTGTCTGATCTCGGAGGCTAAGCACGGTCGGGCCTGGTTAGTACCTGGATTGGAGACCGCCAGGGAATACCAGGTGCCGTAGGCTTCTTTTCTTTTTTGAGATCTGGACTTGCCCTGTTTTTTCTCCTCGTTTCCCATCTTGCCGCTGCCAAGGTCAAGAGGGTTGAGTGTGCCGGAAGAGATTGCCTAAGGCTACATCACCCTGAAAGCGCCCGATCTCGTCTGATCTCGGAGGCTAAGCAGGGACAGGCCTGTTTAGTACCTGGATGGGAGACCGCCTGGGAACACCAGGTGCCGTAGGCTTCTTTTCTTTTTAGAGTTCTGGACTTGCCCTGTTTTTTCTCCTCGTTTCCCATCTTGTCGGTGCCAAGGTCAAGAGGGTTGAGCGTGCCGGAAGAGATCGCCTACGGCCACATCACCCTGAAAGCCCCCGATCTCGTCTGATCTCGGAGGCTAAGCAGGGTTGGGCCTGGTTAGTACCTGGATGGGAGACCGCCTGGGAATACCAGGTGCCGTAGGCTTCTTTTCTTTTTTAAGTTCTGAACTTGCCCTGTTTTTTCTCCTCGTTTCTCATCTTGCCGCTGCCAAGGTCAAGAAGGTTGAGCGTGCCAGAAGAGATCGCCTTCGGACACATCACCCTGAAAACGCCCGATCTCGTCTGATCTCGGAGGCTAAGCAGGGTCGGGCCTGGTTAGTACCTGGATGGGAGACCGTCTGGGAATACCAGGTGCCGTAGGCTTCTTTTCTTTTTTTAGTTCTGGACTTGCCCTGTTTATTCTCCTCTTTCCCATCTTGCCGCTGCCAAGGTCAAGAGGGTTGAGCGTGCCAGAAGAGATTGCCTATGGCCGCATCACCCTGAAAGCCTCTGACTCTCGGAAGCTAAGCAGGGTCGGGCCTGGTTAGTACCTGGATGGGAGACCGCCTGGGAACACCAGCTGCCGTAGGCTTCTCTTCTTTTTAGAGTTCTGGACTTGCCCTGTTTTTTCTCCTCGTTTCCCATCTTGCCGCTGCCAAGGTCAAGAGGGTTGAGCGTGCCAGAAGAGATCGCCTATGGCCACATCACCCTGAAAGCCCCCGATCTCGTCTGATCTCTGAGGCTAAGCAGGGTCGGGCCTGGTTAGTACCTGGATGGCAGACCGCCTGGGAATACCAGGTGTCGTAGGCTTCTTTTCTTTTTTGAGTTCTGGACTTGCCCTGTTTTTTCTCCTCGTTTCCCCTCTTGCCGCTGCCAAGGTCAAGAGGTTTGAGCGTGCCGGAAGAGATCGCCTACGGAAACATCACCCTGAAAGCGCTCGATCTCGGAGGCTAGGCAGGGTCGGGCCTGGTTAGTACCTGGATAGGAGACCGCCTGGGAATACCAGGTGCCGTAGGCTTCTTTTCTTTTTTAAGTTCTGAACTTGCCCTGTTTTTTCTCCTCGTTTCCCATCTTGCCGCTGCCAAGGTCAAGAGGGTTGAGCGTGCCAGAAGAGATTGCCTACGGCCACATCACCCTGAAAGTGGCCGATCTCGTCTGGTCTCGGAGGTTAAGCAGGGTCGGGCCTGGTTAGTACCTGGATGGGAGACCGCCTGGGAATACCAGGTGCCGTAGGCTTCTTTTCTTTTTTGAGTTTTGGACTTGCCCTGTTTTTTCTCCTCGTTTCCCATCTTGCCGCTGCCAAGGTCAAGAGGGTTGAGCGTGCAAGAAGAGATCGCCTACAGCCATTTCACCCTGAAAGCGCCCGATCTCGTCCGATCTCGGAGGGTAAGCAGGGTCGAGCCTGGTTAGTACCTGGATGGGAGACCGCCTAGGAATACCAGGTGCCATAGGCTTCTTTTGTTTTTTGAGTTCTGGACTTGCCCTATTTTTTTCTCCTCGTTTCCCATCTTGCCGCTGCCAAGGTCAAGAGGTTTGAGCGTGCCGGAAGAGATTGCCTATGGCCACATCACCCTGAAAGCGCCCGATCTCATCTGATCTCGGAGGCTAAGCAGGGTCGGGCCTGGTTAGTACCTGGATGGGAGACCGCCTGGGAATACCAGGTGCCGTAGGCTTCTTTTCTTTTTTGAGTTCTGGACTTGCCCTGTTTTTTCTACTCGTTTCCCATCTTGGTGCTGCCAGAGTCAAGAGGGTTGAGTGTGCCAGAAGAGATCGCCTATGGCCACATCACCCTGAGAGCGCCCATTCTCTTCTGATCTCGGAGGCTAAGCAGGGTCTGGCCTGGTTAGTAACTGGATGGGGGACCGCCTGGGAATACCAGGTGCCGTAGGCTTCTTTTCTTTTTTGAGTTCTGGACTTGCCCTGTTTATTCTCCTCGTTTCTCATCTTGCCGCTGCCAAGATCAAGAGGGTTGAGTGTGCTGGATGAGATCGCCTACGGCCACATCACCCTGAAAGCCCTCGATCTTGTCCGATCTCGGAGGCTAAGCAGGGTCGGGCTTGGTTAGTACCTGGATGGGAGACCGCCTGGGAATACCAGGTGCCGTAGGCTTCTTTTCTTTTTTGAGTTCCGTACTTGCCCTGTTTTTTCTCCTCGTTTCTAATCTTGCCGCTGCCAAAGTCAAGAGGGTTGAGCGTGCGGGAAAAGATTGCCTAGGGCCACATCACCCTGAAAGCGCTCGATCTCATCTGATCTCGTCGGCTAAGCAGGGTCGGGCCTGGTTAGTACCTGGATGAGAGACCGCCTGGGAATACCAGGTGCCGTAGGCTTCTTTTCTTTTTTGAGTTCTGGACTTGCCCTGTTTTTTCTCCTTGTTTCCCATCTTGCCGCTGCCAAGGTCAAGAGGGTTGAGCGTGCCGGAAGAGATCGCCTATGGCAACATCACCCTGAAAGCGCCCGATCTTGTCTGATCTCGGAGGCTAAAGACGGTCGGGCCTGGTTAGTACCTGGATGGGAGACCGCCTGGGAATACCAGGTGCCGTAGGCTTCTTTTCTTTTTTGAGTGCTGGACTTGCCCTGTTTTTTCTCCTTGTTTCCCATCTTGCCGCTGCCAAGGTCAAGAGGGTTGAGCGTGCCAGAAGAGATCGCCTATGGCAACATCACCCTGAAAGCGCCCGATCTCGTCTGATCTCGGAGGCTAAAGACGGTCGGGCCTGGTTAGTACCTGGATGGGAGACCGCCTGGGAATACCAGGTGTCGTAGGCTTCTTTTCTTTTTTGAGTTCTGGACTTGCCATGTTTTTTCTCCTCGTTTCCCATCTTGACGCTGCCAAGGACAAGAGGTTTGAGCGTGCCGGAAGAGATCGCCTACGGCCACTTTACCCTGAAAGCGCCCGATCTCGTCTAATCTCGGAAGCTAAGCAGGGATGAGCCTGGTTAGTACCTGAATGGGATTCTGCCTGGGAATACCAGGTGCCGTAGGCTTCTTTTCTTTTCTGAGTTCTGGACATGCCCTGTTTTTTCTCCTCGTTTCCCATCTTGCCGCTGCCAAGGTCAAGAGGGTTGAGCAAGCCAGAAGAGATCGCCTATGGCCACATCTCCCTGAAAGCGCCTGATCTCGGAGTCTAAGCAGGGTCTGGCCTTGTTAGTAACTGGATGGGGGACCGCCTGGGAATACCAGGTGCCGTAGGCTTCTTTTCTTTTTTGAGTTCTGGACTTGCCCTGTTTATTCTCCTCATTTCCTATCTTGCCGCTGCCAAGGTCAAGAGGGTTGAGCGTGCCAGAAGAGATCGCCTACGGCCACATCACCCTGAAAGCCCCTGATCTCGTCTGACCTCGGAGGCTAAGCAGTGTCGGGCCTGGTTAGTACCTGGATGGGAGACCGCCTGGGAATACCAGGTGCCGTAGGCTTCTTTTCTTATTTGAGTTCCGTACTTGCCCTGTTTTTTCTCCTCGTTTCTAATCTTGCCGCTGCCAAAGTCAAGAGGGTTGAGCGTGCCGGAAAAGATTGCCTACGGCCACATCACCCTGAAAGCGCTCGATCTCATCTGATCTCGTCGGCTAAGCAGGGTCGGGCCTGGTTAGTACCTGGATGAGAGACCGCCTGGGAATACCAGGTGCCGTAGGCTTCTTTTCTTTTTTGAGTGCTGGACTTGCCCTGTTTTTTCTCCTTGTTTCCCATCTTGCCGCTGCCAAGGTCAAGAGGGTTGAGCGTGCCGGAAGAGATCGCCTATGGCAACATCACCTTGAAAGCGCCCGATCTCGTCTGATCTCGGAGGCTAAAGACGGTCGGGCCTGGTTAGTACCTGGATGGGAGACCGCCTGGGAATACCAGGTGCCGTAGGCTTCTTTTCTTTTTTGAGTGCTGGACTTGCCCTGTTTTTTCTCCTTGTTTCCCATCTTGCCGCTGCCAAGGTCAAGAGGGTTGAGCGTGCCGGAAGAGATCGCCTATGGCAACATCACCCTGAAAGCGCCCGATCTCGTCTGATCTCGGAGGCTAAAGACGGTCGGGCCTGGTTAGTACCTGGATGGGAGACCGCCTGGGAATACCATGTGTCGTAGGCTTCTTTTCTTTTTTGAGTTCTGGACTTGCCATGTTTTTTCTCCTCGTTTCCCATCTTGCCGCTGCCAAGGACAAGAGGTTTGAGCGTGCCGGAAGAGATCGCCTACGGCCACTTTACCCTGAAAGCGCCCGATCTCGTCTGATCTCGGAAGCTAAGCAGGGATGAGCCTGGTTAGTACCTGAATGGGATTCCGCCTGGGAATACCAGGTGCCGTAGGCTTCTTTTCTTTTTTGAGTTCTGGACATGCCCTGTTTTTTCTCCTCGTTTCCCATCTTGCCGCTGCCAAGGTCAAGAGGGTTGAGCAAGCCAGAAGAGATCGCCTATGGCCACATCTCCCTGAAAGCGCCTGATCTCGGAGTCTAAGCAGGGTCTGGCCTTGTTAGTAACTGGATGGGGGACCGCCTGGGAATACCAGGTGCCGTAGGCTTCTTTTCTTTTTTGAGTTCTGGACTTGCCCTGTTTATTCTCCTCATTTCCTATCTTGCCGCTGCCAAGGTCAAGAGGGTTGAGCGTGCCAGAAGAGATCGCCTACGGCCACATCACCCTGAAAGCCCCTGATCTCGTCTGACCTCGGAGGCTAAGCAGTGTCGGGCCTGGTTAGTACCTGGATGGGAGACCGCCTGGGAATACCAGGTGCCGTAGGCTTCTTTTCTTATTTGAGTTCCGTACTTGCCCTGTTTTTTCTCCTCGTTTCTAATCTTGCCGCTGCCAAAGTCAAGAGGGTTGAGCGTGCCGGAAAAGATTGCCTACGGCCACATCACCCTGAAAGCGCTCGATCTCATCTGATCTCGTCGGCTAAGCAGGGTCGGGCCTGGTTAGTACCTGGATGAGAGACCGCCTGGGAATACCAGGTGCCGTAGGCTTCTTTTCTTTTTTGAGTGCTGGACTTGCCCTGTTTTTTCTCCTTGTTTCCCATCTTGCCGCTGCCAAGGTCAAGAGGGTTGAGCGTGCCGGAAGAGATCGCCTATGGCAACATCACCTTGAAAGCGCCCGATCTCGTCTGATCTCGGAGGCTAAAGACGGTCGGGCCTGGTTAGTACCTGGATGGGAGACCGCCTGGGAATACCAGGTGCCGTAGGCTTCTTTTCTTTTTTGAGTGCTGGACTTGCCCTGTTTTTTCTCCTTGTTTCCCATCTTGCCGCTGCCAAGGTCAAGAGGGTTGAGCGTGCCGGAAGAGATCGCCTATGGCAACATCACCCTGAAAGCGCCCGATCTCGTCTGATCTCGGAGGCTAAAGACGGTCGGGCCTGGTTAGTACCTGGATGGGAGACCGCCTGGGAATACCATGTGTCGTAGGCTTCTTTTCTTTTTTGAGTTCTGGACTTGCCATGTTTTTTCTCCTCGTTTCCCATCTTGCCGCTGCCAAGGACAAGAGGTTTGAGCGTGCCGGAAGAGATCGCCTACGGCCACTTTACCCTGAAAGCGCCCGATCTCGTCTGATCTCGGAAGCTAAGCAGGGATGAGCCTGGTTAGTACCTGAATGGGATTCCGCCTGGGAATACCAGGTGCCGTAGGCTTCTTTTCTTTTTTGAGTTCTGGACATGCCCTGTTTTTTCTCCTCGTTTCCCATCTTGCCGCTGCCAAGGTCAAGAGGGTTGAGCAAGCCAGAAGAGATCGCCTATGGCCACATCTCCCTGAAAGCGCCTGATCTCGGAGTCTAAGCAGGGTCTGGCCTTGTTAGTAACTGGATGGGGGACCGCCTGGGAATACCAGGTGCCGTAGGCTTCTTTTCTTTTTTGAGTTCTGGACTTGCCCTGTTTATTCTCCTCATTTCCTATCTTGCCGCTGCCAAGGTCAAGAGGGTTGAGCGTGCCAGAAGAGATCGCCTACGGCCACATCACCCTGAAAGCCCCTGATCACGTCTGACCTCGGAGGCTAAGCAGCGTCGGGCCTGGTTAGTACCTGGATGGGAGACCGCCTGGGAATACCAGGTGCCGTAGGCTTCTTTTCTTTTTTAAGTTCTGAACTTGCCCTGTTTTTTCTCCTCGTTTCTCATCTTGCTGCTGCCAAGGTCAAGAGGGTTGAGCGTGCCAGAAGAGATCGCCTTCGGACACATCACCCTGAAAGCGCCCGATCTCGTCTGATCTCGGAGGCTAAGCAGGGTCGGGCCTGGTTAGTACCTGGATGGGAGACCGCCTGGGAATACCAGGTGCCGTAGGCTTCTTTCCTTTTTTGAGTTCTGGACTTGCCCTGTTTTTTCTCCTCGTATCTCATCTTGCGGCTGTCAAGATCAAGAGGGTTGTGCGTGCTGGAAGAGATTGCCTATGGCCACATCACCCTGAAAGCCCCCGATCTCGTCTGATCTCGGGGGCTAAGCAGGGTCGGGCCTGGTTAGTACCTGGATGGGAGACCGCCTGGGAATACCAGGTGCCGTAGGCTTCTTTTCTTTTTTGAGTTCTGGACTTGCCCTGTTTTTTCTACTCGTTTCCCATCTTGGTGCTGCCAAGGTCAAGAGGGTTGAGTGTGCCAGAAGAGATCGCCTATGGCCACATCACCCTGAGAGCGCCCGTTCTCATCTGATCTCGGAGGCTAAGCAGGGTCTGGCCTGGTTAGTAACTGGATGGGGGACCGCCTGGGAATACCAGGTGCCGTAGGCTTCTTTTCTTTTTTGAGTTCTGGACTTGCCCTGTTTATTCTCCTCGTTTCTCATCTTGCCGCTGCCAAGATCAAGAGGGTTGAGTGTGCTGGATGAGAACGCCTACGGCCACATCACCCTGAAAGCCCTCGATCTTGTCCGATCTCGGAGGCTAAGCAGGGTCGGGCTTGGTTAGTACCTGGATGGGAGACCGCCTGGGAATACCAGGTGCCGTAGGCTTCTTTTCTTTTTTGAGTTTTGGACTTGCCCTGTTTTTTCTCCTCGTTTCCCATCTTGTCGCTGCCAAGGTCAAGAGGGTTGAGCGTGCCAGAAGAGATCGCCTACAGCCACATCACCCTGAAAGCGCCCGATCTCGTCCGATCTCGGAGGGTAAGCAGGGTCGAGCCTGGTTAGTACCTGGATGGGAGACCGCCTAGGAATACCAGGTGCCATAGGCTTCTTTTGTTTTTTGAGTTCTGGACTTGCCCTATTTTTTTCTCCTCGTTTCCCATCTTGCCGCTGCCAAGGTCAAGAGGTTTGAGCGTGCCGGAAGAGATTGCCTATGGCCACATCACCCTGAAAGCGCCCGATCTCATCTGATCTCGGAGGCTAAGCAGGGTCGGGCCTGGTTAGTACCTGGATGGGAGACCGCCTGGGAATACCAGGTGCCGTAGGCTTCTTTTCTTTTTTGAGTTCTGGACTTGCCCTGTTTTTTCTACTCGTTTCCCATCTTGGTGCTGCCAAGGTCAAGAGGGTTGAGTGTGCCAGAAGAGATCGCCTATGGCCACATCACCCTGAGAGCGCCCGTTCTCGTCTGATCTCGGAGGCTAAGCAGGGTCTGGCCTGGTTAGTAACTGGATGGGGGACCGCCTGGGAATACCAGGTGCCGTAGGCTTCTTTTCTTTTTTGAGTTCTGGACTTGCCCTGTTTATTCTCCTCGTTTCTCATCTTGCCGCTGCCAAGATCAAGAGGGTTGAGTGTGCTGGATGAGATCGCCTACGGCCACATCACCCTGAAAGCCCTCGATCTTGTCCGATCTCGGAGGCTAAGCAGGGTCGGGCTTGGTTGGTACCTGGATGGGAGACCGCCTGGGAATACCAGGTGCCGTAGGCTTCTTTTCTTTTTTGAGTTCCGTACTTGCCCTGTTTTTTCTCCTCGTTTCTAATCTTGCCGCTGCCAAAGTCAAGAGGGTTGAGCGTGCGGGAAAAGATTGCCTAGGGCCACATCACCCTGAAAGCGCTCGATCTCATCTGATCTCGTCGGCTAAGCAGGGTCGGGCCTGGTTAGTACCTGGATGAGAGACCGCCTGGGAATACCAGTTGCCGTAGGCTTCTTTTCTTTTTTGAGTTCTGGACTTGCCCTGTTTATTCTCCTCATTTCCTATCTTGCCGCTGCCAAGGTCAAGAGGGTTGAGCGTGCAAGAAGAGATCGCCTACGGCCACATCACCCTGAAAGCCCCTGATCTCGTCTGACCTCGGAGGCTAAGCAGTGTCGGGCCTGGTTAGTACCTGGATGGGAGACCGCCTGGGAATAGCAGGTGCCGTAGGCTTCTTTTCTTTTTTGAGTTCCGTACTTGCCCTGTTTTTTCTCCTCGTTTCTAATCTTGCCGCTGCCAAGGTCAAGAGGGTTGAGCGTGCCGGAAGAGATCGCCTATGGCAACATCACCCTGAAAGCGCCCTATCTCGTCTGATCTCGGAGGCTAAAGACGGTCGGGCCTGGTTAGTACCTGGATGGGAGACCGCCTGGGAATACCAGGTGCCGTAGGCTTCTTTTCTTTTTTGAGTGCTGGACTTGCCCTGTTTTTTCTCCTTGTTTCCCATCTTGCCGCTGCCAAGGTCAAGAGGGTTGAGCGTGCCGGAAGAGATCGCCTACGGCCACTTTACCCTGAAAGCGCCCGATCTCGTCTGATCTCGGAAGCTAAGCAGGGATGAGCCTGGTTAGTACCTGAATGGGATTCCGCCTGGGAATACCAGGTGCCGTAGGCTTCTTTTCTTTTTTGAGTTCTGGACATGCCCTGTTTTTTCTCCTCGTTTCCCATCTTGCCGCTGCCAAGGTCAAGAGGGTTGAGCGTGCCAGAAGAGATCGCCTTCGGACACATCACCCTGAAAGCGCCCGATCTCGTCTGATCTCGGAGGCTAAGCAGGGTCGGGCCTGGTTAGTACCTGGATGGGAGACCGCCTGGGAATACCAGGTGCCGTAGGCTTCTTTCCTTTTTTGAGTTCTGGACTTGCCCTGTTTTTTCTCCTCGTATCTCATCTTGCGGCTGTCAAGATCAAGAGGGTTGTGCGT
The DNA here is from genome assembly GCA_037952925.1 of Lithobates clamitans. NCBI lineage: Eukaryota > Metazoa > Chordata > Amphibia > Anura > Ranidae > Lithobates > Lithobates clamitans. The sequence goes on from JBBGZY010001275.1 coordinate 923,599, forward strand.
GCTGGAAGAGATTGCCTACGGCCACATCACCCTGAAAGCCCCCGATCTCGTCTGATCTCGGAGGCTAAGCAGGGTCAGGCCTGGTTAGTACCTGGATGGGAGACCGCCTGGGAATACCAGGTGCCGTAGGCTTCTTTTCTTTTTTGAGATCTGGACTTGCCCTGTTTTTTCTCCTCGTTTCCCATCTTGCCGCTGCCAAGGTCAAGAGGGTTGAGCGTGCCGGAAGAGATTGCCTAAGGCTACATCACTCTGAAAGGGCACGATCTCGTCTGATCTCGGAGGCTAAGCAGGGACAGGCCTGTTTAGTACCTGGATGGGAGACCGCCTGGGAACACCAGGTGCCGTAGGCTTCTTTTCTTTTTAGAGTTCTGGACTTGCCCTGTTTTTTCTCCTCGTTTCCCATCTTGCCGGTGCCAAGGTCAAGAGGGTTGAGCGTGCCGGAAGAGATCGCCTATGGCCACATCACCCTGAAAGCCCCCGATCTCGTCTGATCTCGGAGGCTAAGCAGGGTTGGGCCTGGATAGTACCTGGATGGGAGACCGCCTGGGAATACCAGGTGCCGTAGGCTTCTTTTCTTTTTTAAGTTCTGAACTTGCCCTGTTTTTTCTCCTCGTTTCTCATCTTGCCGCTGCCAAGGTCAAGAGGGTTGAGCGTGCCAGAAGAGATCGCTTTCGGACACATCACCCTGAAAGCGCCCGATCTCGTCTGATCTCGGAGGCTAAGCAGGGTCGGGCCTGGTTAGTACCTGGATGGGAGACCGTCTGGGAATACCAGGTGCCGTAGGCTTCTTTTCTTTTTTTAGTTCTGGACTTGCCCTGTTTATTCTCCTCGTTTCCCATCTTGCCGCTGCCAAGGTCAAGAGGGTTGAGCGTGCTGGAAGAGATCGCCTACGGCCTCATCACCCTGAAAGCCCCCGATCTCGTCTGATCTCGGAGGCTAAGCAGGGTCGGGCCTGGTTAGTACCTGGATGGGAGACCGCCTGGGAATACCAGGTGCCGTAGGATTCTTTTCGTTTTTGAGTTCTGGACTTGCCCTGTTTTTTCTCCTCGTTTCCCATCTTGCCGCTGCCAAGGTCAAGAGGGTTGAGCATGCCAGAAGAGATCGCCTACGGCCACATCACCCTGAAAGCGCCCGATCATGTCTGATCTCGGAGGCTAAGCACGGTCGGGCCTGGTTAGTACCTGGATTGGAGACCGCCAGGGAATACCAGGTGCCGTAGGCTTCTTTTCTTTTTTGAGTTCTGGACTTGCCCTGTTTTTTCTCCTCGTTTCCCATCTTGGTGCTGCCAAGGTCAAGAGGGTTGAGTGTGCCAGAAGAGATCGCCTATGGCCACATCACCCTGAAAGCGCCCGTTCTCGTCTGATCTCGGAGGCTAAGCAGGGTCTGGCCTGGTTAGTAACTGGATGGGGGACCGCCTGGGAATACCAGGTGCCGTAGGCTTCTTTTCTTTTTTGAGTTCTGGACTTGCCCTGTTTATTCTCCTTGTTTCTCATCTTGCCGCTGCCAAGATCAAGAGGGTTGAGTGTGCTGGATGAGATCGCCTACGGCCACATCACCCTAAAAGCCCTCGATCTCGTCTGATCACGGAGGCTAAGCAGGGTCGGGCTTGGTTAGTACCTGGATGGGAGACCGCCTGGGAATACCAGGTGCCGTAGGCTTCTTTTCTTTTTTGAGTTCCGTACTTGCCCTGTTTTTTCTCCTTGTTTCTAATCTTGCCGCTGCCAAGGTCAAGAGGGTTGAGCGTGCCGGAAAAGATTGCCTACGACCACATCACCCTGAAAGCGCTCGATCTCATCTGATCTCGTCGGCTAAGCAGGGTCGGGCCTGGTTAGTACCAGGATGAGAGACCGCCTGGGAATACCGGGTGCCGTAGGCTTCTTTTCTTTTTTGAGTTCTGGACTTGCCCTGTTTTTTCTCCACGTTTCCCATCTTGCCGCTGCCAAGGTCAAGAGGGTTGAGTGTGCCAGAAGAGATCGCCTACGGCCACATCACTCTGAAAGCGCCCGATCTCGGAGGATAAGCAGGGTCGGGCCTGGTTAGTACCTGGATGGGAGACCGCCTGGGAATACCAGGTGCCGTAGGCTTCTTTTCTTTTTTGAGTTCTGGACTTGCCCTGTTTTTTCTCCTCCTTTCCCATCTTGCCGCTGCCAAGGTCAAGAGGGTTGAGCGTGCCAGAAGAGATCGCCTACGGCCACATCACCCTAAAAGCGCCTGATCTTGTCTGATTTTGGAGGGTAAGCAGGGTCGGGCCTGGTTAGTACCTGGATGGGAGACCGCCTGGGAATACCAGGTGCCGTAGGCTTCATTTCTTTTTTTAGTTCTGGACTTGCCCTGTTTATTCTCCTCGTTTCCCATCTTGCCGCTGCCAAGGTCAAGAGGGTTGAGCGTGCCAGAAGAGATTGCCTACGGCCACATCACCCTGAAAGCCTCTGGCTCTCAGAAGCTAAGCAGGGTCGGGTCTGGTTAGTACCTGGATGGGAGACCGCCAGGGAATACCAGGTGTCGTAGGCTTCTTTTCTTTTTTAAGTTCTGAACTTGCCCTGTTTTTTCTCCTCGTTTCTCCTTGTTTCCCATCTTGCCGCTGCCAAGGTCAAGAGGGTTGAGCGTGCCAGAAGAGATCGCCTATGGCCACATCACCCTGAAAGTGCCCGATCTCGTCTGATCACGGAGGCTAAGCAGGGTCGGGCCTGGTTATTACCTGGATGGGAGACCGCCTGGGAATACCAGGTGCCGTAGGCTTCTTCTCTTTTTTGAGTTCTGGACTTGCCCTCTTTTTTCTCCTCATTTCCCATCTTGCCGCTGCCAAGGTCAAGAGGGTTGAGCGTGCCAGCTCTGAAAGCGCCCGATCTCGTCTGATCTTGGAGGGTAAGCAGGGTTGGGCCTGGTTAGTACCTGGATGGGAGATTGTCTGGGAATACCAGGTGCCGTAGGCTTCTTTTCTTTTTTGAGTTCTGGACTTGCCCTGTTTTTTCTCCTTGTTTCCCATGTTGCCGCTGCCAAGGTCAAGAGGGTTGAGTGTGCCGGAAGAGATCGCCTATGGCAACATCACCCTGAAAGCGCCCGATCTCGGAGGCTAAAGAGGGTCGGGCCTGGTTAGTACCTGGATGGGAGACCGCCTGGGAATACCAGGTGTCGTAGGCTTCTTTTCTTTTTTGAGTTCTGGACTTGCCATGTTTTTTCTCCTCGTTTCCCATCTTGCCGCTGCCAAGGACAAGAGGTTTGAGCGTGCCGGAAGAGATCGCCTATGGCCACATTACCCTGAAAGCGCCCGATCTCGTCTGATCTTGGAAGCTAAGCAGGGATGAGCCTGGTTAGTACCTGAATGGAATTCCGCCTGGGAATACCAGGTGCCGTAGGCTTCTTTTCTTTTTTGAGTTCTGGACATGCCCTGTTTTTTCTCCTCGTTTCCCATCTTGCCGCTGCCAAGGTCAAGAGGGTTGAGCAAGCCAGAAGAGATCGCCTATGGCCACATCTCCCTGAAAGCGCCTGATCTCGGAGTCTAAGCAGGGTCTGGCCTTGTTAGTAACTGGATGGGGGACCGCTTGGGAATACCAGGTGCCATAGGCTTCTTTTCTTTTTTGAGTTCTGGACTTGCCCTGTTTATTCTCCTCATTTCCCATCTTGCCGCTGCCAAGGTCAAGAGGGTTGAGCGTGCCAGAAGAGATCGCCTACGGCCACATCACCCTGAAAGCCCCTGATCTTGTCTGATCTTGGAGGCTAAGCAGTGTCGGGCCTGGTTAGTAGCTGGATGGGAGACCGCCTGGGAATACCAGGTGCCGTAGGCTTCATTTCTTTTTTTAGTTCTGGACTTGCCCTGTTTATTCTCCTCGTTTCCCATCTTGCCGCTGCCAAGGTCAAGAGGGTTGAGGAAGCCAGAAGAGATCGCCTACGGCCACATCACCCTGAAAGCGCCTGATCTCGGAGGCTAAGCAGGGACGAGCCTGGTTAGTACCTGAATGGGATTCCGCCTGGGAATACCAGGTGCCGTAGGCTTTTCTTTTTTGAGTTCTGGACTTGCCCTGTTTATTCTCCTCGTTTCCCATCTTGCCACTGCCAAGGTCAAGAGGGTTGAGCGTGCCGGAAGAGATCGCCTACGGCCACATCACCCTGAAAGCGCCCGATCTCGGAGGCTAGGCAGGGTCGGGCCTGGTTAGTACCTGGATGGAAGACCGCCTGGGAATACCAGGTGCCGTAGGCTTCTTTTCTTTTTTAAGTTCTGAACTTGCCCTGTTTTTTCTCCTCGTTTCTCCTCGTTTCCCATCTTGCCGCTGAAAAGGTCAAGAGGGTTGAGCGTGCCAGAAGAGATCGCCTACGGCCACATCACCCAGAAAGCGCCCGATCTCGTCTGATCACGGAGGCTAAGCAGGGTCGGGCCTGGTTAGTACCTGGATGGGAGACCACCTGGGAATACCAGGTGCCATAGGCTTCTTTTCTTTTTTGAGTTCTGGACTTGCCCTCTTTTTTCTCCTCGTTTCCCATCTTGCCGCTGCCAAGGTCAAGAGGGTTGAGCGTGCCAGAAGAGATCGCCTATGGCCACATCACCCTGAAAGCGCCCGATCTCGTCGGCTAAGCAGGGTCGGGCCTGGTTAGTACCTGGATGGGAGACCGCCTGGGAATACCAGGTGCCGTAGGCTTCTTTTCTTTTTTGATTTCCGGACTTGCCCTGTTTAATCTCCTCGTTTCTAATCTTGCCACTGCCAAGGTCAAGAGGGTTGAGCGTGCCGGAAGAGATTGCCTACGGCCACATCACCCTGAAAGCGCTCGATCTCATCTGATCTTGTCGGCTAAGCAGGGTCGGGCCTGGTTAGTACCTGGATGGGAGACCGCCTGGGAACACCAGGTGCCGTAGGCTTCTTTTCTTTTTTGAGTTCAGGACTTGCCCTGTTTATTCTCCTCGTTTCTCATCTTGCCGCTGCCAAGGTCAAGAGAGTTGAGCGTGCCAGAAGAGATCGCCTACGGCCACATCACTCTGAAATCGCCCGATCTCGGAGGGTAAGCAGGGTCGGGCCTGGTTAGTACCTGGATGGGAGACCGCCTGGGAATACCAGGTGCCGTAGGCTTCTTTTCTTTTTTGAGTTCTGGACTTGCCCTGTTTTTTCTCCTCCTTTCCCATCTTGCCGCTGCCAAGGTCAAGAGGGTTGAGCGTGCCAGAAGAGATCGCCTACGGCCACATCACCCTGAAAGCGCCTGATCTTGTATGATTTCGGAGGGTAAGCAGGGTCGGGCCTGGTTAGTACCTGGATGGGAGACCGCCTGGGAATACCAGGTGCCGTAGGCTTCATTTCTTTTTTTAGTTCTGGACTTGCCCTGTTTATTCTCCTCGTTTCCCATCTTGCCGCTGCCAAGGTCAAGAGGGTTGAGCGTGCCAGAAGAGATTGCCTACGGCCACATCACCCTGAAAGCCTCTGGCTCTCGGAAGCTAAGCAGGGTCGGGTCTGGTTAGTACCTGGATGGGAGACCGCCAGGGAATACCAGGTGCCGTAGGCTTCTTTTCTTTTTTAAGTTCTGAACTTGCCCTGTTTTTTCTCCTCGTTTCTCCTTGTTTCCCATCTTGCCGCTGCCAAGGTCAAGAGGGTTGAGCGTGCCAGAAGAGATCGCCTATGGCCACATCACCCTGAAAGTGCCCGATCTCGTCTGATCATGGAGGCTAAGCAGGGTCGGGCCTGGTTATTACCTGGATGGGAGACCGCCTGGGAATACCAGGTGCCGTAGGCTTCTTCTCTTTTTTGAGTTCTGGACTTGCCCTCTTTTTTCTCCTCATTTCCCATCTTGCCGCTGCCAAGGTCAAGAGGGTTGAGCGTGCCAGCTCTGAAAGCGCCCGATCTCGTCTGATCTTGGAGGGTAAGCAGGGTCGGGCCTGGTTAGTACCTGGATGGGAGATTGTCTGGGAATACCAGGTGCCGTAGGCTTCTTTTCTTTTTTGAGTTCTGGACTTGCCCTGTTTTTTCTCCTTGTTTCCCATCTTGCCACTGCCAAGGTCAAGAGGGTTGAGCGTGCTGGAAGAGATCGCCTATGGCCACATCACCCTGAAAGCACCCGATCTCGTCTGATCTCGGAGGCTAAGCAGGGTCGGGCCTGGTTAGTACCTGGATGGGAGACCCTCTGGGAATACCAGGTGCCATAGGCTTCTTTTCTTTTTTGAGTTCTGGACTTGCCCTGTTTTTTCTCCTTGTTTCCCATCTTGCCACTGCCAAGGTCAAGAGGGTTGAGCGTGCCGGAAGAGATCGCCTATGGCAACATCACCCTAAAAGCGCCCGATCTCGTCTGATCTCGGAGGCTAAAGAGGGTCGGGCCTGGTTAGTACCTGGATGGGAGACCGACTGGGAATACCAGGTGTCGTAGGCTTCTTTTCTTTTTTGAGTTCTGGACTTACCATGTTTTTTCTCCTCGTTTCCCATCTTGCCGCTGCCAAGGACAAGAGGTTTGAGCGTGCCGGAAGAGATCGCCTAAGGCCACATCACTCTGAAAGCACCCGATCTTGTCTGATTCTCGGAGGCTAAGCAGGGTCGGGCCTGGTTAGTACCTGGATGGGAGACCGCCTGGGAATACCAGGTGCCGTAGGCTTCATTTCTTTTTTGAGTTCTGGACTTGCCCTCTTTTTTCTCCTCGTTTCCCATCTTGCCGCTGCCAAGGTCAAGAGGGTTGAGCGTGCCAGAAGAGATCGCCTAAGGCCACATCACTCTGAAAGCGCCCGATCTCGTCTGATCTTGGAGGGTAAGCAGGGTCGGGCCTGGTTAGTACCTGGATGGGAGATTGTCTGGGAATACCAGGTGCCGTAGGCTTCATTTCTTTTTTTAGTTCTGGACTTGCCCTGTTCATTCTCCTCGTTTCCCATCTTGCCGCTGCCAAGGTCAAGAGGGTTGAGCGTGCCGGAAGAGATTGCCTACGGCCACATCACCCTGAAAGCCTCTGACTCTCGGCAGCTAAGCAGGGTCGGGCCTGGTTAGTACCTGGATGGGAGACCGCCAGGGAATACCAGGTGCCGTAGGCTTCTTTCCTTTTTTGAGTTCTGGACTTGCCCTGTTTTTTCTCCTCGTTTCTCATCTTGCCGCTGCCAAGATCAAGAGGGTTGAGTGTGCTGGAAGAGATCGCCTACGGCCACATCACCCTAAAAGCCCCCTATCTCGTCTGATCTCGGAGGCTAAGCAGGGTCGGGCCTGGTTAGTACCTGGATGGGAGACCGCCTGGGAATACCAGGGGCCGTAGGCTTCTTTTCTTTTTTGAGTTCTGGACTTGCCCTGTTTTTTCTCCTCGTTTCCCATCTTGCCGCTGCCAAGGTCAAGAGGGTTGAGCGTGCCAGAAGAGATCGCCTACGGCCACATCACCATGAAAACGCCCGATCTTGTCTGATCTCGGAGGCTAAGCAGGGTTGGGCCTGGTTAGTACCTGGATGGGAGATCGCCTGGGAATACCAGGTGCCGTAGGCTTCTTTTCTTTTTTGAGTTCTGGACTTGCCCTGTTTATTCTCCTCGTTTCCCATCTTGCCGCTGCCAAGGTCAAGAGGGTTGAGCGTGCCGGAAGAGATCGCCTACGGCCACATCACCCTGAAAGCCCCCGATCTTGTCTGATCTCGGAGGCTAAGCAGGGTCGAGCCTGGTTAGTACCTGGATGGGAGACCGCCTGGGAATACAAGGTGCTGTGAGCTTCTTTCCTTTTTTGAGTTCTGGACTTGCCCTGTTTTTTCTCCTCGTTTCTAATCTTGCCGCTGCCAAGGTCAAGAGGGTTGAGCATGCCGGAAGACATCGCCTATGGCCACATCACCCTGAAAGCGCGTGTTCTCGTCTGATCTCGGAGGCTAAGCAGGGTCGGGCCTGGTTAGTACCTGGATGGGAGACCGCCTGGGAATACCAGGTGCCGTAGGCTTCTTTTCTTTTTTGAGTTCTGGACTTGCCCTGTTTTTTCTCCTCGTTTCCCATCTTGCGGCTGCCAAGGTCAAGAGGGTTGAGTGTGCCGGAAGAGATCGCCTATGGCTACATCACCCTGAAAGCGCCCGTTCTCGTCTGATCTTGGAGGCTAAGCAGGGTCGGGCCTGGTTAGTACCTGGATGGGAGACCGCCTGGGAATACCAGGTGCCGTAGGCTTCTTTTCTTTTTTGAGTTCTGGACTTGCCCTGTTTTTTCTCCTCGTTTCCCATCTTGCCGCTGCCAAGGTCAAGAGGGTTGAGCAAGCCAGAAGAGATTGCCTACGGCTACATCACCCTGAAAGCCTCTGACTCTCAGCAGCTAAGCAGGGTCGGGCCTGGTTAGTACCTGGATGGGAGACCACCTGGGAATACCAGGTGCCGTAGGCTTCCTTTCCTTTTTTGAGTTCTGGACTTGCCCTGTTTTTTCTCCTCATTTCCCATCTTGCCGCTGCCAAGGTCAAGAGGGTTGAGCGTGCCGGAAGAGATCGCCTATGGCAACATCACCCTGAAAGCGCCCGATCTCGTCTGATCTCGGAGGCTAAGCAGGGTCGGGCCTGGTTAGTACCTGGATGGAAGACCGCCTGGGAATACCAGGTGTCGTAGGCTTTTCTTTTTTGAGTTCTGGACTTGCCATGTTTTTTCTCCTCGTTTCCCATCTTGCCGCTGCCAAGGTCAAAAAAATACTGGAGGAACATTTGCATTCATTAGCCAGGAAGCTGCGCTTGGTACGTACTTGGACATTCCAACATGACAATGATCCAAAACACAAGGCCAAGTGGACCTGTCACTGGCTACAGCAGAATAAAGTGAAGGTTCTGGAGTGGCCACCTCAGTCTCCTGACCTCAATATCATTGAGCCACTCTGGGGAAATCTCCAACGTGCAGTTCATGCAAGACAGCCCAAAAATTTACAGGAACTGGAGGCTTTTTGCCAAGAGAACTGGGTAGCTTTACAAGCTGACAAGATAAAGAGCCTCATAATAAATCTCAATCATAAATTCTGCCAGGGTATGTAAACTTATGAGCACAACCTACTACCCTTATGAGTAGAGCTCCAAAGGGATGAAGCTAAGGGGAAAATAATACTGGGAGTATGCTATAAGCCCCCTAACCTAAGGGGGGAAGTGGAGACGGATCTCCTATCACAAATTGGATTAGCAGCAAGGATGGGAAGTGTTATAATGGGGGATTTTAATTATCCAGACAGACTGGGTGGAGAGAACCGCGCATTCATTTAAGGCTCGCCAGTTCCTTAATGTCTTGCAGGACAATTTTATGGGTCAGATGGTAGACGCACCAACTAGAAATAAAACATTACTGGATCTACTGATTACCAACATTACAGACCTGATCACAGATGTGGAAATACGGGGCAATTTAGGTAACAGCGATCACAGGTCAATTAGCTTCAGTATAAATCACACAAATAGGAAACATGAAGGGAACACAAAGACACTGAATTTCAAAAGAGCCAACTTCCCTAAACTACAAACCTTGCTAAAAGGCATAATTTGGGATAAAATATTAGGAACAAAGAATACGGAGGAGAGATGGGTTTGTTTTAAGAGCATATTAAATAAGGGCATTAGCCAATGTATCCCATTGGGTAATAAATTTAAAAGAGCGAACAAAAATCCTGGATGGCTTAACTCCAATGTAAAAATGCATATAAAAGCAAAGGAGAAGGCCTTCAAAAAATACAAGGTTGAGGGATCATCCTCAGCATTCAGACTTTATAAAGAATGCAATAAGAAATGTAAGGGTGCAATTAGGACGGCTAAGATAGAACATGAAAGACACATAGCGGAGGAGAGCAAAAAAAATCCCAAGAAATTCTTTAAGTATGTAAACAGTAAAAAAGGGAGGACAGACCATATTGGCCCCATAAAGAATGAGGAAGGACATCTGGTTACAAAGGATGGGGAGATGGCGAAGGTATTGAATTTATTCTTCTCCTCAGTCTTCACGAGTGAATCAGGGGGCTTCAGTAACCAAAACTGCAGTGTTTATCCCCATGACACAACACAGGAAGCACCTCCATGGTTGACAGAGGACGGAATTAAAATTAGACTTAAGAAACTTAACATTAATAAATCACCGGGACTAGATGGCTTGCATCCGACTTAGGGAACTTAGTCAGGTGATTGCCAGACCGTTGTTCGTAATTTTTACAGACAGTCTATTGACTGGAATGGTACCAGCTGATTGGAGAAAAGCCAATGTAGCACCAATATTTAAAAAGGGCCCAAAAAACATCCCTGGGAATTACAGACCAGTTAGCCTAACATCAATAGTATGTAAACTCTTGGAGGGGACGATAAGGGACTATATACAAGATTTTAGTAAAAAGAACGAAATCATTAGCAGTAATCAGCATGGATTCATGAAGAATCGTTCTTGCCAAACCAATCTATTAACCTTCTATGAGGAGGTGAGTTGCCATCTAGATAAAGGAAGGCCCATAGATGTGGTGTATCTGGATTTTGCAAAAGCATTTGACACAGTTCCCCATAAACGTTTACTGTACAAAATAAGGTCCGTTGGCATGGACCATAGGGTGAGTACATGGATTGAAAACTGGCTACAAGGGCGTGTTCAGAGGGTGGTGATAAATGGGGAGTACTCAGAATGTTCAGGGGTGGGTAGTTGGGTTCTGTGCTGGGACCAATCCTATTTAATTTGTTTATAAACGACCTGGAGGATGGGATAAACAGTTCAATCTCTGTATTTGCAGACGATACTAAGCTAAGCAGGGCAATAACTTCTCCGCAGGATGTGGAAACCTTGCAAAAAGACCTGAACAAATTAATGGAGTGGGCGACTACATGGCAAATGAGGTTCAATGTAGAAAAATGTAAAATAATACATTTGGGTGGAAAAAATAGGAATGCAATCTATACACTGGGGGGAGAACCTCTGGGGGAATCTAGGATGGAAAAGGACCTGGGGGTCCTAGTAGATGATAGGCTCAGCAATGGCATGCAATGCCAAGCTGCTGCTAATAAAGCAAACAGAATATTGGCATGCATTAAAAGGGGGATCAACTCCAGAGATAAAACGATAATTCTCCTGCTCTACAAGACTCTGGTCCGGACACACCTGGAGTATGCTGTCCAGTTCTGGGCACCAGTCCTCAGGAGGGATGTACTGGAAATGAAGCAAGTACAAAGAAGGGCAACAAAGCTAATAAAGGGTCTGGAGGATCTTAGTTATGAGGAAAGGTTGCGAGCATTGAACTTATTCTCTCTGGAGAAGAGACGCTTGAGAGGGGATATGATTTCAATCTACAAATACTGTACTGGTGACCCCACAATAGGGATAAAACTTTTTCGCAGAAGAGAGTTTAATAAGACTCGTGGACACTCATTACAATTAGAAGAAAAGAGGTTTAACCTTAAACTACGTAGAGGGTTCTTTACTATAAGAGCGGCAAGGATGTGGAATTCCCTTCCACAGGCAGTGGTCTCAGCGTGGAGCATTGATAGCTTCAAGAAACTATTAGATAATCACCTGAATGACCGCAACATACAGGGATATGTAATGTAATGTAATACTGACATATAATCACACACATAGGTAGGACTTGATGGACTTGTGTCTTTTTTCAACCTCACCTACTATGTAACTATATCAACCTTAATTTCCTCCATCTTGCCTGTGAGAGATGTGCTGCAGTAGGTTATTACCTTGCAGGAGCTGGGAATGCACTTGTTCCAGGATTGGCTTACCTGGTTTATCAGCTTCTGCTGCACCAAGAGGAATGGCCAGCTTTACAAGCTGAGAACCCTCATCCACAAACACTACAAGACTTCAAGCTGTCATTGATGGAGGGGGCAATACACCGTATTGAGAACTGGGGTGTGCAAACTTTTGATTGGGGTCATTTGGGTAGTTTCTGTTGCCATTATGAATTAATAAGAGTAAATACAGTTGATTGATATTAAATGGCTTCAGCCAAACACTAACCATGAGTGAAAAAAAGTTTTTTTTGTGTTATCATTCATATTCTCTAAAAAAATGGCCAAGAAATCATACATTCTGCCAGGGTATGTAAACTTATGAGCACAACTGTATCAACCTTAATTTCCTCCATCTTGCCTGTGAGAGATGTGCTGCAGGAGGTAATTACCTTGCAGGAGCTGGGAATGCACTTGTTCCAGGGTTGGCTTACCTGGTTTATCCGCTTCTGCTGCACCCACCTTCTGTGCCTCTGGTAACAGCACCACTGCTCCTTGTGGAAGTGAGAGCAGTGAGTACCGTTCAGGATGATGCAGGATTCTGCAGGCGGCTGCCAAAGCTCTTCTCAGACATGTCCAGCCACGCTCCCGTTCTATTTTTAAGGCAGCACAAACCATATCAATAGGAACTGATATGGTTAAGCATGGGAGTCATAGTAGCTGCCTGAAGCTCCTCAAGAAAAGGCGTAGTACACTTACAGCCTCTACATTCTAATGCCCCATACACATGGTCGGACTTTGTTCGGACATTCCGACAACAAAATCCTAGGATTTTTTCCGACGGATGTTGGCTCAAACTCGTCTTGCATACACATGGTCACACAAAGTTGTCCGAAAATCTGATCATTCTAAACGCGGTGACGTAAAACACGTACGCCGGGACTATAAACGGGGCAGTGGCCAATAGCTTTCATCTCTTTATTTATTCTGAGCATGTGTGGCACTTTGTGCGTTGGATTTGTGTACACACGATCGGAATTTCCGACAACGGATTTTGTTGTCAGAAAATTTTATAGCCTGCTCTCAAACTTTGTGTGTCGGAAAATCCGATGGAAAATGTGTGATGGAGTCTACACACGGTCGGAATTTCCTACAACAAGGTCCTATCACACATTTTCCGTTGGAAAATCCGATTGTGTGTATGGGGCATAAGTCAACAGTTATAGCTACAAGCTAGCACAGTTGTGGAGAACGCTTCCCTGGATAAGGTAGAGGAGGAGACCACACCTGTTGGAACCAAGTAGGACTCCACAAACAGCATATGGACTCAAGCGAGGGACATTAATCCAAGCTCTTAGTGTCATGTCCCTGAGGAGGACCACTGCAGGCTGCCCAGAATTGTTGGAGGCTCATGAGCTGGACAGATCCAATACAGTGGGATTGCTTCCTTCTTGCCCTTGGGATCTGTTGCACTGCTTAACAGACATCAGAGAACAACAGGTAAAAAATCTCGGGCGCTCACAACCCAGCTGCTGAAAGCAGAAGTTTCAAATGGCGGGGGACCACTGCAGGCTCAAGCAAGGATTAAAGCTGTGTACACACAAGCCGAAAGTCAGCCCAAAACAATCAGTTCGAGAGGAACTGGCAGAGTTTTCAGCCTGTTTGTACAGCTCCTCGTCTGATAGAAGCCAGTCTCACAATTGGCTTCTGTTGAATGAGCATACTGGGGTGGGAAGTCCCTATCAGAACACAATAGCTCACCTCACTAATATCAGATGTGTTAGTAAGGCAATCTAAGTTTTTTTTTTATTTTTCAGCCTACTGGGTTGAATGAGAAAACTTCCCATGTGTAACCAACAGAACAGGAGAAAAGGCCAGAAAGAGTCTACCTTATGCTGAAAAACTAGGAACAGAGTGACAAGTGCACATGACACTGCAGCTAGTGACTTAGCATTTAAATTTCTCAGACTGTTTCTACGAAGATCAATGTAAAGTAGTTGTAATAACGGTGCCCGATGGTTCTAATAAATGTAGTTCTTTTGCTGGGCCGACATGGCAGAATCATTAAAGAATCTACGGAGGCTGTGCTTTGGACCTGGAAAGTGCTCTGCAGCCAACACAGAATAGCTGCATAAAAAGCCCAGTTTAGCAGCATGTAAAAGCCTTGATGGAAGAAAATCGTTCTCTAAAAAAAATAAAAATGACTGGTAAAAAAACTAAACTTTTCAATGTAGAGAAATGACAACCACCCCACAGCAAAATCCTTCTGTAGGTGGTAGTAAAACCCAATTGTCTTTGAACAACTGAATCATGTGTCTATTATTGAATTAATTAAATCAATGGTTCTACTACTTCTGGAATCTCTGGCACAAATTAAGTCCTTATTCACACTGAAGACGGGTTTGAAATAGTGTGAGTTCAGCTGAACTCGCACAATTTCAAATCCGCATTTTGGTGGGATTTGAAAGATATCTGTGTGGGTTCATGCACAGATGTCTATTTAAATCACCCCCAAAGTCGCCAAAAGTAGAGCAGGAACTACTTTTGGAAATTTGTGCGCACATATTGGGACAGTGCCGTTGCCGGCAATAGGCTACGATTTTTGGCATGCCAAATCACTCCGATGTGAACAGGGGCTTAAGGATAAGTTCACCTTTCCAGAAAAGAACTCGCATATTCTTTTGGAAACAAAATGTTCATTTATTATTTTTTTGCTGCAGGAGTCTGGAAAGCATTGCACCAGTGATCAGTGGATCAGGGGTGCAGCAGACAAGCCCTTCAACTTTCTGCCCACACTTTTATGCGAGCTGTCTGTTTGAAAGCTGCGGGGCTTGTGAATGAACTATGAGAGTGCTCATCAGCGCCCTTGCGGGTCATTCAGAACTACAAGCCATCAGCCGCAGTGGATAACGGTACTTGTAGTTAATTCAATCACCAGAATTTGTGAATGAATAATGTGGTTGTGTGGGCTGAGGCTCCAACGGCCAAGTTCTTTTCTAAAAGTGACAGCAGGAGCAGGGAGAAGATTGCCCACCTGCTGTCACGCTGAGGGGGATATCAGGGGAACTGGCGGCAGGAGCTGCAGCATGTTACATATTCCACCACAAATATGGGTGGAACTGTAACATGTTCCAAAAGGTGAACTTGGTTTTTAAGTACTGCCTTTTCAGCTCTGAATGCCTCTTGGACTCAGCAATCAAAGTACTGAAATATGACGTGGGTCAGGCATCCTGCATTTCCAGATGGTGATCATCAAGGACAGTACAGGTTTCCTGTAATATAACTGTCACATGAGAACATGTATATACAAAAGTTCACAGATTTTACATGATATCATTTTAATAATCATCACTAACATAAAATGTATAAAATATAAGGTATTGGAAAATGCAGAAATACAAATTACTCCTACGACGCTACAACATATTTTTGGTCATGTTATGTGGATTTTTCTCATGTCTGTTTGACATTGCACTCTGTTGTACCAATTTCCAACGTTCTGTGTTTATTGGCAATGTATATGTCAATTTTCTGCGTTATAAATGCTTACATAAATAAAGGAATTACAAAAAGAAATATAAATTACAAAATAAGTTTTATTTTATCTTTTTCTTTTGTAGCTTCTTTTGGGTAAATTTTCTTTTCTTCTGGATGATACTTCTGGCATCTCTACCGTGAACCCATTTGTCTCTTTCTGCTTCCCATTTCAGTTGTTTAACACCTAGTTAAATAATATACATTTACTAGCAGTGTTAATCTGTTTTTAAAAACTATACATCTACAAATGTTAATTTCTAAATTGAAGTAGCATGCCAAAGTTCATGTGTAAAGAACAAAAAATGAAAAACTTTTGGACAACAGCAATCAATGAGCTGCAGCAATGTGCACGTTATTGCAATGTGTGAAAATAGGTGTTATGGCCTCATTCACACGAGGCGGACTCCGTTTCCACGGAGCCCGCCTCGGTCCGCCGGCTCAGCGGGAGATCTCTCCGTTGATCTCCACTAAGGCGGCGGATGACAGGTCCCTCTCTGCTCACTGAGCGGGGAGGGGCTTGTCAGGCACCTCTGCTGCCTATGGAGGGATCGGATGAAGACGGACAGCATGTCCGTTTGTCAGATCTCACCCGATCCGATAGCGACGGATGCGGACGTAGGGCCATCCGTATGCTTTTAGCAGATCGGACGGGGTCGGATGTCAGCGGACATGTCTCTGCTGACATACGTCGCTTCATACGCTAACATGGAGCGCCCGTTCTTTGATGCAGCCAACCACAATGCACAGTAAAGAACCACCATAGTGGTACGCTGCATTACAATAAATACTGCATGCACCTTTTCGGTGTTTTACAACCTATTCAAATGCATAGACTACCCCTATTACAATGTAATTTAACGTGTCCGTCTATCCCCCCCCCAAAAAAACATAGCCAGAACTGCAACCTCCTGATTCAGCTCTTCAAAGCTCTACCAATTAAATGCAAGGAGAAATTTGTAAATTAAATTTTTATATACAATAAAAGCTTAATTATCTGAATAACCTTATTCCAGAGCCAATTAAACGATGTAGCTCTGTAATATGGTTATGCACTAAAACAAACAAAACAAACTAAAAAGGTCAGAAAGGACAGATCTTTATATAATGTTTTTTGGAAGTAGAACTCCCTTCTCTCATCCTTAATATTCTACCCTATCTCACACTGTCAAGTCTGCAGCATAAGTGGCTACACCTGTCTGCCAGTTAAGTATAAAATTATCCTGCTGCTCTTATTATCATTAATATGCCTTCTTGTCCAGAGAAGTAAATACTCAACCGCCTTTAGATGGGACAGGAGATTACATAGAAGCTTAACCGCTTCAATACTGGGCACTTATACCCCCCCTCCCAAGCCACTTTTCAGCTTTCAGCGCTGTCACACTTTGAACAATTGCGCAGTCATGCAACACTGTACCCAAATAAGATTTTTAAAAAATTTTTTTCACACAAATAGAGCTGGGTTTCTTATTTTTTGTAATAAAAAAAAAAAATACCCCAAATTTTGAAGGAAAAAAAAAAAAAAAAAAGTTTTTTTTTTCGTTTTTGTCAGAAAATGTTGTAAGTAATTTCTCTCCTTCACTGATGTGCACTGATGTGCACTGATGTGCGCTGATGTGCGCTGATGCGGCTGCACTGAAAGGCATCACTAATGGCAACAAATTGGCATCACTAATGGCAACAAATTGGCATCATTAATGGGAACAAATTGGCATCACTAATGGGAACAAATTGGCATCACTAATGGGAACAAATTGGCATCACTAATGGGAACAAATTGACATCACTAATGGGAACAAATTGACATCACTAATGGGAACAAATTGACATCACTAATGGGAACAAATTGACATCACTAATGGGAACAAATTGACATCACTAATGGGCACTGCTGGGGCTGCAATGATAATCAGTGCCCTGATTATCTGTACAGTCTCCCCTGTGAGGAGATGCCGCTTATCGGCTATCCCCTCCTCACACTCTGTCAGTGTGAGGAAAGGAAAGCCGATTTCCGGCACCTCCTTGTTTACATGTGATCAGCTGTGATTGGACACAGCTGATCACATGGGGAAAGAGCCGCGTCATCGGCTCTTTACAGAGATCGGGGTTGCGCCATGTCTCAGGGACACAGCATGTCTGCAATTGCCATGTGAGAGGTTTCCGTCCGCTCTGTAGACAAATGAGGCAGTTAATAGAGCAGGGCATCTTCTACATCCTGTCCAAATATATTCACTTCATATCATCTATCATCACATAAGTTAGACTGGAAAATATACTTACTTGCATTTTCCTTATTAGACATGGCATTTATGCCAATGTTGTCAAACTTTGAACCAGTGTTGTCATCCAGGATATCACCAAACTGAAAAAGGGAAAAAATTAATAAAAACAGATAGGGAATATGGGACCGAACAAAACTAACATATTTAAAGACATGCAGTATTTATTTAAAGTCTCACACAGGGCAAAAACTTTATTTTATTTTTTAAGATTCCTCCCTACCACCCATCTCTAACCCATTCTATTGGGCTCCCCCCCCACCCCCAATATCTCTGATCTTGTGAAGCTAGAATTTCTTATTTAAGTCCACTATCCAGGCCACTGCTGTTTCTGGATAAGGGGACTGCTGATCCAGCGCTACGATGCCCCTGCGACTGCTGGTCCCTTCCACTCCTCTGACGTCCAGCTTTTCCTTGATTTTGAGAAGACTCTACCTCAGCCAACCAATAGAAAGCTTATGAGAAAGCTGACCAGGGTAAATTTTCTGACACTAAATTCAAGGGCTATGGAAGGGAAGGCAGGATAATGACCTGATGTTGAGAGAGGCAACAGATGCAGGATCCAGGTAATTTACATAGACTTGTGTCTTTTTTCAACCTGACTATGTAACTATGTATACTAACTACGGTTGACATCTCTGAGGTTTTTCCTAGTTGTTCAAGTGTTAAAAAAAAAAAAAAAATAAAAACCCATCACTTAAATCAGCAAGGTGAAGGGGAAAATTTCAATTTGGCTAGCAAGATAAGATTTACATGGATGTGTGAACGGGGTGGAGGGGGCAGTATAACTTACCACACCTCATTCACAAGAAGGAGAGAAGCTGTAGCACAAAAGAACCCTAACTATAGGGCAGGCAAGGGCTAGGTTGGAGGAGAACTTGTGTAACCCCAAATGCAGCAAGACATCCCTGGCATGATAGCATGTGTAAGTTTCAAGAAACCGGGGTTCCCAAGAAGGAGGCAAAATTCCTTAAACTCCTTTCAAGAAGGAAGGAGACAAATAGACAAAGTGTATTTAAGGCTAAGTGGGGTTAGAGAAAAATATTCTTAATTAGGATAAAGAGAGGAAAACAATGGCAAATCATTGTGCATATCCTCTAGAAAATAGAATGAAAGAAAAGGATCCAGAAAGCTACCTAGATCTAGAAGCTTTAGAGGCTCCAGGCTGCAACTACTGAATTTATTAGGAGAAAAATTAATCTTGAAAACTAAAGTGTGTAGCTTTTCTCTCCTAGGACAACAGCAAAATATGAGGCATTCTGGGAGTGGAGGGGTTATACTGGGCTGTCCTTACAGCCTTGTTTGCCAGTGTGTAATCTCCTTAAAGCGGAGTTCCGCTAAAAAAAATAAAAAATAAATAAATAAAAGTCAGCAGCTACAAATACTGCAGCTGTTAACTTTTAAAAATCAGACACTAACCTGTCCCAGGGTCCAGCGATGCGGGGGAATGAAGGTCCACTAGTTTCCCCCACCTCTCTGCGGCACCGGCATTGTCACTTCGAATGCGCGAGCCGTGCGGGATGCTGTGACTGGCTGGGCAATCATCTTGGACCTGTGACATGTCCCAGATGATTGCCGAGAGCGAGGGGGGAGAGGTGAACTGACTTCCGGCGCCGCGTAGCCCCAGGAGGAAGTGAAAGCTGGAACCGTCTAAAAAAAGGGTTTCTGCTCCCCCCCCAAAAAAATGACATGCCAAATGTGACGTGTCAGGGGGTCACCTTCCCTTAAAGCGGAAGTTCCATTTTTGGGTGGAACTCCGCTTTAAGATAGCAGCACCCACTTGTTTCAGAATACTTCCTCCTGTGTCTTGTAATGTAGTCATTCTTTGTAACAATTTAGTTCATCTAATAAACTGGTGAATTTTCAGGTAAATACAATGCAATTTATGGTGGGAAATCTATGAATATTTATACGATACTGCCAAATTAATGTTAAATAATTATGAAGTTCATAATTCTAATGTACAAATAAAAATAAATATGAAATTAATCATAAAGTCAAATGGATTTTACTACCACAATAAATTATTATAAAAAAATTTAAAAGAACAATTGGTATGAAATTTTCAATTTTGTATATCTAAGGATTCATCAGAATGGACACAATAAATGCTCATGTCACATAGTCCGAACATATACTGTATGTATCGATACTAAAATCTGAAAGGTTATATAAAACAGTTGATATCAATATTCAAAACCCTAGGTGCTAAAGTGTCAGCTTCATAAATCCACCAAGTTTCTTTTTAGGTCAGCTGTCTCCTCCAATTACCATCCCTTCAGTGTTTTTTTTTTTTTTGATACCCCAAGATCTTTAGCATGGTGACTAGAAAAATGTTTGGATACCGAATGGCCTTTGATACCATTTCTTATATTACATAAATATTCTCAAACACGTACATTTAATGGTTGGGAAGTATGGCCAATGTACTGAAGACAGCAAGGACACTATAATAAATGAAATATTCCTTCAGTTTCACAAGTAATAAAATCTCTGATTTGATAGTTTTTCTTTGTATGTAGTGTGTATGTCAAACTCTTTTCTAAAATAAGTACTGAACACGTCACCATTTTTCTAGGTAAATATATTTCTAAAGGTGCTATTGACATGAAATTTTCACCACATGTCGGTAACAACAAAATACATACAAAGAAATCAAAACAAATACGTTCAGAAATTAAGTTCTTTGTAATAAAATGGAATGACACAGAAAAAGTACTGAACACATGAAGAAAGGGAGGTGCATAAAGACATGAAAAGCCAAGACAACAGCTGAAATCTATCAGTAATTACAAAGCAATCCTGCCCCTTGTCAGTGCAAATTATCAGCTGGTTCAGTCTCAATTGATGGCCTATAAAATGGTGTCTCATTACCAAGGTGTCACACAAGAAACATCTCATGATGGGTAAAAGCGAAGAGCTCTCTCAAGACCTTTGCAACCATATTGTTGCGAAACATACTAATGGCATTGGTTACACAAGGATTTCTAAACTTCTGAATGTTCCAGTTAGCACTGCTGGGGCCATAATCCAGAAGTGCAAAAAACATAATTTCACCATAAACCGGCCACGCCAGGTGCTTCGTGCAAGATTTCTAAAAGAGGAGTGAAAAGAATTATCAGAAGAGTTCCCCAAGAGACAAGAAACACTTGTGGAGAGCTTTAGAATGACCTGGAATAAGCAGGTAACATTTTTTTAAAGAAAACAATAAGTAATGCACTCAACCGTCATGGCCTGTATGCACGCAAGACTCCATTGATGAAGAAAAAGCATATTGAAGCTTGTTTAACCACTTGCCGACCGCCTCACGCAGATATATTGCGGCAGAATGGCACGGGCAGGCAGAGTAACGTAGCCGCAAACACCCCCTGTGCCCGAGGTGGTCGACATCGTTGCAGGAGCGAGCCGTCCTGAGGGGGAGGCCACTGATTCATGACCACCCCCTCAGGATTGCTCCTGACGAATGAGAAGCTTCCTCTGCTTCTGAAACGTAAACTGAAGCAGAGGAAGTGATGTCATCTCTCCACGTGGAGCCTTTTCATTCCAGCTCCCCAGGAGAGAAGACATCAATGTGAGTTGCACCAACACTACACTAACATTAGTACACATAGGCACATAAAACACCAGTTGATCACACCCCCAGTCACAGTGACTCCAATAGCAGTTTTTATCTTTATACTGATCACTGCATTGGTGTAATTTGTGACTGTTATAAGTGTTAGGGCTGTTAGTGGTAGGCCCCTTTAGGTCTAGGGTACCCCCCTAACAAAGGTTTAACCCCTTGATCACCCCTCAGTTAACCCTTTCACCCCCTGTCACCAGTATAACTAAGCAATCTTTTTTCTGATTGCCGTATTAGTGTCACAGGTGACGCTAGTTAGCCAGGTAGGTATTTAGGTTCGCCGTCAGTTTTTTATAGCGTCAGGTACCCCCATATATTACCTAATAAAGGTTTTAACCCCCTGATTGCCCCCTAGTTAACCCTTTCACCAGTGATCACCGTAAAAGTGCTACGGGTGACGCTGGTTAGTTTGGTTTTTATACCTGCTGTTTATTACCCAATAAAGGATCGCCCGGTGGGTGCTATCAGTTTTAAGGGTCAGATAGGGTCTGCGTCGCCCCAGGCAACCTCAGATTAGTGCCAGTACTGCTAACACCTACGCATACACCTCAATTAGTGATATAGTGTCTGAACGGATCGATATATGATTCGATCAGATCTATACTAGCGTCCTCGGCAGTTTAGGGTTCCCAAAAATGCAGTGTTAGCTGAATCAACCCAGATACCTGCTAGCACCTTCGTTTTGCCCCTCCGCCCAGCCCAGTCCACCCAATTGCAGTATCGCTCGATCACTGTCACTTACTAAACACATAACTGCAGCGCTCGCAGAGTCAGGCCTGACCCCTGCGATCGCTAACAGTTTTTTTTGGTAGCGTTTGATACAGTTGCTGACAACCTAGGAGCTTTTTTTACCTGTGAGTCTCACTACTGTGACAGTAAATTTAGAGACCAAAATGGCAAATCGAAGGTATAGTAAAGAGGCCTACATGTTTCTGGGCATGACAGATAGTAAAGAGGAAGTCACTCATCTGTCAGACTCGGGCTCAGAATACTGCCCAGATTACATAGGGAGCACTGGCAAGATTGTGTGGGACTTGGTGTCACCCTTATTCGGAAAGGGGTACCATTTGTATGTGGACAATTATTACACGAGCGTGCCACTTTTTAGTCACTTGTTTAAACATCAGATTGGCACATGTGGCACCGTGCAATCTAATCGCGGGGGCTTTCCCCAGCGGCTTGTAGAATTCCGTCTTAGGCTGGGGAGAGAGCCTGCTTGAAGTGTAATAACTTGCTCGCTGTGAAGTGGAGAGGTAATAAGATAGTTTTTGTTCTTTCCTCCCTTCATGTAGACACGACGGTCCAAATTCCTAAGGCGACTGGTGTTGTGGAAAAACCCCTCTGATTCCACGAATATAACCAAAATATAGGAGGGGTGGACCTCAACGACCAGTTGTTGGCGCCGTACCTAGTTGCCCTAGGCCAGACGCTGGTATAAAAAAGTGTCTGTATACTTGTTTCAATTGGCTTTGCTGAACGCTCATGTGCTAATACCGCCACCCAACGAGGCCCCCAAAGAAGATGTCGTGTCTTTGTTTTCCCAAATTAAATACATGTACCGTATTTGTTTACACCCCTGTATGCTTATAAATTGATGTTTATGTCCTCTTTTTTCTATATATGTAAATAAAGTATATTGATATTTTATGTACCTTTTGTAATTTCTTATCTATTGGCACAGTTATAATCCCCTCCCTCTATCTCCATTTACAATTTTTGCTGGAACCGTATAAAATAAAAAAAACAAAAATAGTTGTCGTTTTAGTGTTCTCGCTCTCTGTTGTTCTGCTCTTTTTTACTGTATTCTATTCTGCAATGTTTTATTGTTATTGTTTTATCATGTTTGCTTTTCAGGTATGTAATTTTTTAATACTTTAACTGTTTACTGTGTTTTATTGTTAACCATTTTTTTGTTTTCAGGTACGCCATTCAGCTGCAGCGCGGATTTATTTATCTTGACAGCGACAGCGTTTGCTCCCACGATACATAAAGCTGTGACTCCAGCGCTGTAGGAGGTGATTTCACCACCACATTTAAAAAAAAGAGCATATATGCCTTAGCATGGGGGCAGCAGGGGTGGAGGAGCGATTTTCTCCTAACTTTTGGGGTGGATGCCCCCATGCTTCGGCATATATATTTTAGGCACAGATTGCATTAAAAAATGTTTTATTCTTTACTATGTTTTTTTTGTATTTGCTTTGCAGGTATGGTATGTCTTACTGTTATACTGTAATGTTTTATTGTTAACCATCATTTGTTTAGCAGGTACGCCATTCAGTTGCAGCGTGGATTTATCTCGACAGCAACAGCGTTTGCTCCCACAATACATAAAGCCGTGACTCCAGCGCTATAGGAGGTGATTTCACCACCACAGTTAAAAACAAAATGGTGCATGTATGCCTATCATTAGAAGTGGGTGGATGAAGGGAGGTATTCTAATGGTGGGCATACCCACCGATCAATCTCTTTTTCGTTCAGCCCACAGGCTGCATGAAAAAAAAGATTACAATATATGCCCAACAAGGACCAGCAATGTACTGGTATGTTGCTGGACTTTGAGTGGTTATACCAGAATGCCGCCAGCAGGTTTAGGTCATCTTGGTATTCTTTTTAGCCAGTGGTCAGCTTTCATGTAAAAGCAATCCTAGCAGCCTATTAGCCTCTAGACTGCTTTTACAAGCAGCGGGAGGGAATGTCCCTCCCCTCCACCGTCTTCCATGGTTTTCTCTGGCTCTCCTGTCCCAACAGGGAACCTGAGAATGCAGCCAGTGGTTCGGCCAGCTGACCATAGAGATGATCAGAGACCAGAACGGCTCCAATAATCTCTATGGCCTAAGAAACCGGAAGCTACAAGCATTTCATGACTTTGATTTCTCCGGATGTAAACAGTGCCATTGGGAAATTGGGAAAGCATTTTATCACACCGATCTTGGTGTGGTCAGATGCTTTGAGGGAAGAGGAGAGATCTAGGGTCTAATAGACCTCAATTTCTTAAAAAAAAAAAAAAAAACCTGTCACTACCTATTGCCATCATAGAGGATATTTACATTCCCTGAGATAACAAGAAAAAATGATTAAAAAAAAAAAAATGAAAGGAACAGTTTAAAAATAAAATAAAAAAGCAAAATAAATAATTAAAAAAACAAAAAAAAGCAGCCCTGCCCCCCCCTGCTCTCGCGCAAAGGCAAGCGCAAGCGTCGGTCTGGCGTCATATTAAACAGCAATTGCACCATGCATGTGAGGTATCAACGCGAAGGTCAGATCGAGGGCAGTAATTTTAGCAGTAGCAGAGGAAATAGGGAGTCCGCACTAATGGGTGTAATTAGAAGCCTAGGTGGGAAGTATATTCCTAAATTGATAGACTGCTGCCCTCACATACGCTGACTCCACAGGGGGTGGAATGAGCGGAAAAAGTGAAAAAAGAAAAGTGTGTGAGTGTGGCACTGTCCCAAAGTTGCAGAAGAAATGTCTGCATATATACAGCTTTATCAAAAGTGTCACGTGTGTATTCCTTTAAGTGAAATATGAATGGCAGTTATTACCACTCCTGTGGGTTAAAGTGACTGGTGATTTAAACACGAGAAGCATAATGAGTGCAATAAATCGCATCCAAGGTGTCTAGTGCTATATTCCCTCAAAAGGAAAAAACAGTATTAACCACTGCTAAGAGCATGAAGCGGTCTGTGTCTAAACACTAGAAAACACAAAGTTGCAATAAATACATCACACGTGACATGCAAAAAATTCTAAAGTGTCTAGTGCTAAATAAATAAATATTAAAATGTTGTTCTACAAACGTTGCAAATAACAAAGTGACAAGTGCCCTATGAAGAGGTCACTCTGAAAAGTGCTAAAAACACGTGCCATGCAAATGGTTCTATGATAGTAAACAGTTCATATGGGTAAGTCCCCGGTGCACTATAAGTGAAAAAAGGCGTCCTTTGTGGGATTCCTCAAAGCATAAAACAGGTGTTAATCCAGTGCTGGTGTCTCGCGTTGTGATTGTGCAGAGACTCACCAGGTGTATATCCCCTGCAGGGGTAACGAGTAGTCACAGTATGTGCCACTGTGCAGCAGTGCTTGGCAAGACCAGGACGATATCATAAGGACATAAGAAGAAAGGATTCCATAGTGTGAAACCGTTTAAAACCACTATTTATTAGGTCAGATAAAAAGGGTACTCACATTGTAATGGAAAAAATGAGCGGTGTACAATGCTTACAAAGATGTTCCTAAGCGTCAGCTTTGCAGGGAGATGTCAGCAAGGCGTTCAGTCAAAGGCCACGCCCTACGTACGTTTCGTCACTCGGACTTCTACGGGCTCCCGTAGAAGTCCGTGTGACGAAACGTACGTAGGGCGTGGCCTTTGACTGAACGCCTTGCTGACATCTCCCTGTCACAAAATTTAGAAAATTGAAGAAAAAAATAAATAAATACATTATTCTTTTCTTTCTTCATTTTCCAAAGCAATGCCTCTCAGCAAATAGCTTGGAGTGTCTACTTTCCAAAATGGGGTAATTTGGGGGGGGGGGGGGGGTTGTGCTACCTTGGCATTTTATGGCCTTCAAAACTGTGATAGGTAGTGAGGAGTGAAATCAAAAATTTACGCCCTTAGAAAGCCTGAAGGCGGTGATTGGATTTCGGGGCCCCGTACGTGGCTAGGCTCCCAAAAAGTCCCACACATGTGGTATCCCCGTACTCAGAAGCAGCAGAATGTATTTTGGGGTGTAATTCCACATATGCCCATGGCATGTTTGAGCAATATATCATTTAGTGACAACTCTGTGCAAAAAAAAAAAAAAAAAGTTTGTAATTTTCCCGCAACTTGTGGCAAAATATAAAATATTCCATGGACTCAACATGCCTCTCAGCAAATAGCATGGGGTGTCTACTTTTTCAAAATGGCGTCATTTGGGGGGGGGGGGGTTTGTGCCATCTTGGCATTTTTTATGGCCTTCAAAACTGTGATAAGTTGTGAGGAGTGAAATCAAAAATGTATGCCCTTAGAAATCCTGAAGGCGATGCTCGGTTTTTGGGGCCCCGTACGCGGCTAGGCTCCCAAAATGTCCCACATGTGGTATCCCCGTACTCAGGAGTAGCAGCAAAATGTATTTTGGGGTGCAATTCCACCTATAACCATGGCATGTGTGAGCAATATATCATTTAGTGACAACTTTTTGTAAAAAAATTTTTTTTTTGGTCATTATTCAATCACTTGGGACAAAAAAATTAAATATTCAATGGGATCAACATGCCTTTCAGAAATTTCCTTGGGGTGTCTACTTTGCAAAATGCGGTCATTTGGGGCAGTACAACCCATTTTAGCACCTCAAGAAATGAGATAGGCAGTCATAAACTAAAAGCTGTGTAAATTCCAGAAAATATACCCTAGTTTGTAGACGCTATAAAACTTTTGTGCAAACCAATAAATATACGCTTATTGACATTTTTTTTTACCAAAGACATGTGGCTGAATACATTTTGGCCTAAATGTATGACTAAAATTGAGTTTATTGGATTTTTCTTATAACAAAAAGTAGAAAATATCATTTTTTTTCAAAATTTTCGGTCTTTTTCCGTTTATATCGCAAAAAATAAAAATTGCAGAGGCAATCAAATACCATCAAAAAAAATGTGTGAACAAAAGGACACAAATTTAGTTTGGGTACAGCCTTGCATGACCGCACAATTACCAGTTAAAGCAGCACAGTGCCAAATTGTAAGAAGTCCTCTGGTCTTTAGGCAACCAAATGGTCCAGGGCTTAAGTGGTTAAAGTTTGCTGCACAACATTAAGACAAGCCTGTGAAATACTGGGAGAATATAATCTGGTCATATGAGACCAAAATTAAACTCTTTGGATGCCATAATATACACCATGTTTGGAGGTTAAGCGGCACTGAACATCACCCCAAACACACCATACCAACAGTGAAGTTTGGAGGTGGGAACATCATGGTGCGGGGCTGTTTTTCAGCATACGGTACTGACAAACTTCATATCTTTGAAGAAATGATGAATGGAAATCTTGATAAAAATCTGCTGCCATCTAAAAAGATGATGAAGATAAAACAAGGGTGGACATTTCAGCAAGACAATGATCCCAAACACAAAGCCAAGGAAACTCTTAATTGGTTTTAAAGAAAGAAAATAAAGCTGCTAGAATAGCCCAGCCAATCACATGACTTGAATACAACAGAAAATACTGTATGTATTGCATGGGTTAACCACTTCAGCCCTGGAAGGATTTACCCCCTTCCTGACCAGAGCACTTTTTACAATTCGGCACTGCGTCGCTTTAACTGCTAATTGCGCGGTCATGCAATGCTGTACCCAAACGAAATTTGCGTCCTTTTCTTCCCACAAATAGAGCTTTCTTTTGATGGTATTTGATCACCTCTGCCGTTTTTATTTTTTGCGCTATACACGGAAAAAGACCGAAAATTTTGAAAAAAAATGATATTTTCTACTTTTTGTTCTAAAAAAAATCCAATAAACTCAATTTTAGTCATACATTTAGGCCAAAATGTATTCGGCCACATGTCTTTGGTAAAAAAAATGTCAATAAGTGTATATTTATTGGTTTGCGCAAAAGTTATAGCGTCTACAAACTAGGGTACATTTTCTGGAATTTACACAGCCTTTAATTTATGACTGCCTATGTCGATTCTTGAGGTGCTAAAATGGCAGGGCAGTACAAAACCCCCACAAATGACCCCATTTTGGAAAGTAGACACCCCAAGGAATTTGCTGAGAGGCATGTTGAGCCCATTGAATATTCATTTTTTTTGTCCCAAGTGATTGAATAATGACAAAAAAAAAAAAAAAAAAAAAAAATTACAAAAAGTTGTCACTAAATGATATATTGCTCACACAGGCCATGGGCATATGTGGAATTGCACCCCAAAATACATTTAGCTGCTTCTCCTGAGTACGGGGATACCACATGTGTGGGACTTTTTGGGAGCCTAGCCGCGTACGGGGCCCCGAAAACCAAGCACCGCCTTCAGGATTTCTAAGGGCGTACATTTTTGATTTTACTCCTCACTACCTATCACGGTTTTGAAGGCCATAAAATGCCCAGATGACATAAACCCCCCCCAAATGACCCCATTTTGGAAAGTAGACACCCCAAGCTATTTGCTTTGAGGCATGTTGAGTCCATGGAATGTTTTATATTTTGACACAAGTTGCGGGAAAGTGACAATTTTTTTTTTTTTTTTTTTTTTTTTGCACAAAGTTGTCACTAAATGATATATTGCTCACACAGGCCATGGGCATATGTGGAATTGCACCCCAAAATACATTTAGCTGCTTCTCCTGAGTACGGGGATACCACATGTGTGGGACTTTTTGGGAGCCTAGCCGCGTACGGGACCCCGAAAACCAAGCACCGCCTTCAGGATTTCTAAGGGCGTACATTTTTGATTTTACTCCTCACTGCCTATCACAGTTTCGGAGGCCATGGAATGCCCAGGTGGCACAAACCCCCCCCAAATGACCCCATTTTGGAAAGTAGACACCCCAAGCTATTTGCTGAGAGGCATGGTGAGTATTTTGCAGCTCTCATTTGTTTTTGAAAATAAAGAAAGACGAGAAAAAAAAATTTTTTTTTTCTTTTTTCAATTTTCAAAACTTTGTGACAAAAAGTGAGGTCTGCAAAATACTCACTATACCTCTCAGCAAATAGCTTGGGGTGTCTACTTTCCAAAATGGGGTCATTTGGGGGTTTTTTTTGCCACCTGGGCATTCCATGGCCCCCGAAACTGTGATAGGCGGTGAAGAGTGAAATCAAAAATTTACGGCCTTAGAAAGCCTGAAGGCGGTGCTTGGTTTTCGGGGTCCCGTACGCGGCTAGGCTCCCAAAAAGTCTCACACATGTGGTATCCCCGTACTCAGGAGAAGCAGCAGAATGTATTTTGGGGTGTAATTTCACATATTCCCATGGCATGTTTGAGCAATATATCATTTAGTGACAACTTTGCGCAAAAAAAAATAAAAAAAATAAAAAATTGTCTCTTTCCCGCAACTTGTGTCACAATATAAATTATTCCATGGACTCAACATGACTCTCAGCAAATAGCTTGGGGTGTCTACTTTCCAAAATGGGGTCATTTGGGGGGGGTTTGAACTGTCCTGGCATTTTATGCACAACATCTAGAAGCTTATGTCACACATCACCCACTCTTCTAACCACTTGAAGACAAAGCCCTTTCTGACACTTATTGTTTACATAAAAAAATAATTTTTTTTTGCAAGAAAATTACTTTGAACCCCCAAACATTATATATTTTTTTTAAAGCAAATGCCCTACAGATTAAAATGGTGGGTGTTTCATTTTTTTTTTTCACACAGTATTTGCGCAGCGATTTTTCAAACGCATTTTTTGGGGAAAAAACACACTTTTTTACATTTTAATGCACTAAAACACACTATATTGCCCAAATGTTTGATGAGATAAAAAAGATGATCTTAGGCCGAGTACATAGATACCAAACATGACATGCTTTAAAATTGCGCACAAACGTGCAGTGGCGACAAACTAAATACATTTTTAAAAGCCTTTAAAAGCCTTTACAGGTTACCACTTTAGATTTACAGAGGAGGTCTACTGCTAAAATTACTGCCCTCGATCTGACCTTCGCGGCGATACCTCACATGCATGGTGCAATTGCTGTTTACATTTGACGCCAGACCAACGCTTGCGTTCACCTTAGCGCGAGAGCAGGGGGGACAGGGGTGCTTTTTTTTTTTTTTTTTTTTTTTTTTCTTTATTATTATTATTTTTTTATCTTATTTTTAAACTGTTCCTTTCATTTTTTTTTTTTTTAAATCATTTTTATTGTTATCTCAGGGAATGTAAATATCCCCTATGATAGCAATAGGTAGTGACAGGTACTCTTTTTTGCAAAAATTGGGGTCTATTAGACCCTAGATTTCTCCTCTGCCCTCAAAGCATCTGACCACGCCAAGATCGGTGTGATAAAATGCTTCCCCAATTTCCCAATGGCGCTGTTTACATCCGGCGAAATCTAAGTCATGAAATGCTCGTAGCTTCCGGTTTCTTAGGCCATAGAGATGTTTGGAGCCACTCTGGTCTCTGATCAGCTCTATGGTCATCTGGCTGAATCACCGGCTGCATTCTCAGGTTCCCTGTTGAGACAGGAGAGCCAGAGAAAAACACGGAAGATGTTGGGGGGGGGCATTCCCTCCCACTGCTTGTAAAAGCAGTCTAGAGGCTAATTAGCCACTAGGATTGCTTTTACATGAAAGCTGACCGCTGGCTGAAAAGAATGATACCAAGATGATACCTAAACCTGCAGGCATCATTCTGGTATAACCACTCAAAGTCGTGAATGGCGTACCTGAAGACAAAAAAATGGTTAACAATAAAGCACAGTAAACGGTAAGGTATAAAAAATTGCATACCTGAAAAGCAAACATGATAAAACATAATAACAATAAAACATTGCAGAATAGAATACAGTAAAAAAGAGCAGAACAATAGAGAGAGAATAGAGAGAGAGAGAACAATAAAACGCCAACTATTTTTTTTTTATTTTATATTTTTGTTTGTGTTTTTTTTTTTTTTTTCACTTTTTTTTGTAACTAACTTTTATAACTGTAACCGGTTCCAGGTTCAGGTCTCTCAAAATGCGATGGCATCTTGGGAGACCCTGTGAAAGTGTGCCTAGTCTGTGCAATGCTGTACCCTACGCTAATAGTCAACTAGTGAATGGTAGCATTCAAAACATTCACCAATGCAAAGACCAGGATTGTCAGGACAGGAGGGACAATAATAGCGGGTGTCACGTCTATATCCGCGCTTGCTGCAGACACAACATCTTTTTTTGGGGGGTTCGTTGGGTAGGGGTACTCGGGAGGACATAAAAATGCCTCTCATGCAGCCGACTGCATTTGGTTGGGGATGTGAATGGGGGAAGTACGGGCGCTGCAGAAGTGGTGGGTTCCCAATTAGGATTGGCGAATGCAGCAGGAAGGGCACTATGGGCACGACGGGCCTGTGTTTGTCTTTTTGGTGGCAGCGGGACACTACTTGTGCTTGCCACCTCACCAGCTTGAACTGCACTTATGGGACTCGCCACGTCACCAAGTGTTACTGCAGTGCTGGTTTGACTACGACCGGGGTGTACTAGGCCGCTGGCGCTTGCCAGTTCACCAAAACGCTACCAAAAAAACTGTTAGCGATCGCAGGGATCAGGCCTGACTCTGCGAACGCTGCAGTTATGCGTTTAGTGTTTTGTAAGTGTCAGTGATCGATCGATACTGCACTTGGGTGGGCTGGGCTGGGCCGGGCGGAGGGGCAAAACGCAGGTGCTAGCAGGTATCTGGGCTGATCCCGCTAACACTGCGTTTGTGGGAACCCTAAACTGCTGGGGACGCTAGTATAGATCTGATCGGATCAGATATTGATGCGATCAGATACTATACCACTAAGGGAGGTGTATGCTGCGTGCGCGGGTGTCAGCGGTACTGGCGCTAATCTGACGCTGCCTGGGGCTGGTGCTTGCCAGTTCACCAAAACGCTACCAAAAAAACTGTTAGCGATCGCAGGGATCAGGCCTGACTCTGCGAACGCTGCAGTTATGCGTTTAGTGCCTTGTAAGTGACAGTGATCGATCGATACTGCACTTGGGTGGGCTGGGCTGGGCCGGGCGGAGGGGCAAAACGCAGGTGCTAGCAGGTATCTGGGCTGATCCCGCTAACACTGTGTTTTTGGGAACCCTAAACTGCTGGGGACGCTAGTATAGATCTGATCGGATCAGATATTGATCCATACAGATACTATACCACTAAGGGAGGCGTATGCTGCGTGCGTGGGTGTTAGCGGTACTGGCGCTAATCTGACGCTGCCTGGGGCGACGCATATCACCGCCGGGCGATCGGGGGGCTAAACCTTTATTCGGTAATAAACGGCGGGTGCCCTGACACTATAAAAAATAAACGAACTAACCAGCGTCACCCGTAACAGTTATACGGTGATCAGTGGTGAAAGGGTTAACTAGGGGGCAATCAAGGGGTTAAAACATTTATTAGGTAGTATATGGGGGTCCCTGACGCTATAAAACGCTGACGGCGAACCTAAATATTTACCTCACTAACTAGCGTCACCAGCGACACTAATACAGCGATCAGAAAAATGATCGCTTAGCAACACTGGTGACAGGGGGTGATCAAGGGGTTAAAACTTTATTAGGGGGGTTAGGGGGGTACCCTAGACCTAAAGGGGGCCTAAGACTCACTGCCCTAACACACTAACTGACACAAACTGACACCAATACAGTAATCAGAAAAAAAAAAAAAAAAAAAAACCTGCTTGGTGTCAGTTTGTGACAGGGGGGGGGGGGTGATTGGGGGGGGATCGGGGGGCGATCGGGGGGGGGATCGGGGTGAAATGTATGCCTGGCATGTTCTACTGTGTGTGTGTGTTTGTGTAACTCACAGTTCAGTCTTCTCTCCTCGGCCCGGAACGGAAAATACCGAGCCGAGGAGAGATGACATCATTTCCTCTGCCTCTGTTTACAATACAGAGGCAGGGAAATGATTCCATTGGCTGGGAGCGATCGCGAGGGGGGGGCCACGAATGGATGGCCTCCCCCTCACCACCGATCGCCGGGGGACATTTGCCGACCGTCGCAGGCACCGGGGGGGGGTCCGATCGGACCCCCCACCCGCG
Source organism: Lithobates clamitans (assembly GCA_037952925.1). Lineage (NCBI taxonomy): Eukaryota > Metazoa > Chordata > Amphibia > Anura > Ranidae > Lithobates > Lithobates clamitans. Next base: position 956,310 of record JBBGZY010001275.1, read on the forward strand.
GGCAGGCAGGGACGTACAGGTAAGCCCTTTTGCCTGCCCGTGCCGCTTTGCCGACGTACATCGTCGTGCGGCGGTCGGCAAGTGGTTAATGAACATTTCATGTCAATAGCACCTTTAGAAATATATTTACCTAGAAATATGGTGATCTGTTCAATACCTATTTTACACCTTGTACATATATATATATATATGCTCTGTTTATTACATTATGTAAATTTTGCATATTGGTGACTATGTGACATGAATTGATTTTTTTTTTTTTGTGTTCATTCTGATAAATTCTCAGATTTACAAAATGTCATACTATTTATTAAAGTGATTGTAAAGCTTTGTCTATAAAAAACAAAAAAACAAATGTTATACTTACCTCCACTGTGCAGCTCGTTTTGCACAGAGTGGCCCCGAACACAGTCTTCTGGGGTCCCTCGGTGGCTCTCGCGGCTCCTACCCACATCAGGTGACCCCCTAGGAGAAGCGCTCTCCTGGGGGGGTTACCTTGCGGGTGCGCTCCTGAGTCCAACATTCGGCGTCCATAGCCGCCTAATGTATGACTCGGCGCCCGCGTCATTGGATTTGATTGACAGCAGCGGGAGCCAATGGCTGCGCTCCTATCAATCTATCTAATCAAGAGCCGAGAACCCCGGGCAGAGGATGAGTGCGTTCTAGCTGGATGAAGTTCCAGGGCTCAAGTAAGTAAAATGGGGGGGGGGGGGGGGGGGGGTGTCACTGCCAGGTGTATTTAAAACACAAGGGTTTACAACCCCTTTAATGTTGAGGTTGAGTTCCACCCAAAAAAAAAGTCATTAAATGTGCATGAAATAAATAAAAAGCCATTGAGATTTTTTTTTATTTTATTTACTTACCTTTTTATGCCTGTTGCTATGTGGTCCCTCGAAATCTGCCTCCATCACCTCGGCTCCTGACGTCACTTCCTTGGTGCCTTCGCCCGCTACTGCTCCTGGGAGATGTGTGTCATCATTTCCCAGGAGTCAGTGGGCTGCGCCGAGGGCTAGGTTGCCATAACAACGGGGCGGGCACTTCCGACACCGTCGCCCGTTGTTATGGCAACCTGTATACTTTACAGCGCCACTACGGCGCATTACTGCACATGCGCGAGAATGGGCAGGTGCATGCTGGTCCAGCAGCAGCACCGTAACCAGGAAGATGGTGCTTGTGGGCTTCACATGCCCACAAGCAAAATGGAACATGCCGGGGAAAAAAAAAAAAAAAAAGACATCGTTTGATCTAAATCGGCAATCGAGCGGACGTCGATCGCTAAACAGTGAGTCATATAAATAATAGCATTTTAAATAATATATTTAAAAAATTTCATAGTTGGAGCTCCGCTTTAATTTTTATAGTTAATTTAATATGGTAATATAGTCCATTTGAATTTTTGATGTATTATTTCTTATATTTATTTATACATTAGAATTTATAAAATTTATAATTATTTAACATTAATTTGGCAGTATGGTATACATATACATAGATTTCCATCCATAAAATTGGCATTGTATTTACAAGAAAATTCACCAGTTTGTTATATGGCCTTGATGTGTTTTTACTTTCTGTGTTGTGATCCATCCTCAGCCTGCCTGCTGTCACTTGATTAAGCTTTCCTTTGTTTACTTGTAGTTTGAGCAATGGCAGCTGTTTGACAGCTGGCTTCCACAGACGGGCTGCGGCAAGCTTATTCAAGTTTAAAATCATCATGACTCCGGCCCCCTTTCAAGAAGTCAGAGCACTGACGTAATATGTAGGGCAGAACCTGTAATCTGGCGAGTGCTGTAGAGGTGATCCCTTAATCCATAGCGGCCGCAGCCTGTTTCATCGGCTGCCAGCCGGGGGTTTCTGTTTTAAAAGAGAGCTGCGGGTACACCACGCTTGGTCAATTTTTATTAAATCACTCGTTTTTAATAAAGTGACCTAAAGGTAAACAGAGAACACTATTGGTTCATTTTTTATATTTTTTATGAGCTGCATAGGAGGTGAATCGGACTAGAAGGAAAGGAGAGTGACCCACACTGAATGTACGGCGCTTACATCTGATCCCAGCTATGTGAAGGGGAACATTTGCCACATTTTATTTTGGTTTCTATATGTTGCGGAGTTGTTATATGACTGTGATTCACGTGCATTGATATACTGTATTACAATATACACTGTTTTGGTCCATATTGACATGATAGCATCACGCAGTTGCTGCGGATTTGTCAGCTGCACATCCATGATGTGAATCTCCCGTTCCATCACATCCCAAAGGTGCTCTATTGGGTCAAGATATGGCGACTGTGGAAGCTATTGGAGTACAGTGAACTCATTGTCATGTTCAAGAAACCAGTTTGAGATGATTTGAACTTTGTGACATGGTGCATTATCCTGCTCAGAAGATGGGTACACTGTAGTCATAAACAATACAGGTAGACTGTGGTGTGTAAACGAGGCTCAATTGGTACTAAGGGCCTCAAATTGTGCCAAGAAAATATCCCCCACACCATTACACCACCAGCCTGAACCATTGATACAAGGCAGGATGAATCCATGCTTTCATGTTGTTTATGCCAAATTCTGACCTTACCATCTGAATGTCGCAGCTGGCAACCAGGCAACAGTTTTCCAAACTTCTATTGTTTAATTTTGGTGAGCCTGTGCAAATTGTAGCCTCAGTTTCCTGTTCTTAGCTGACAGGAGTGGCATCTGGTGTGGTCTTCTGCTGCTGTAGCCCAAGATTACATGTGTCTGCTTCAAGGTTAGATGTGTTGTATGTTCAGAGATGGTATTCTGCATATCTTGGTTGTAATGAGTGGTTATTTAGGTTACGCTTGTCTTTCTATCATCTCAAACCAATCTGCTCAGTCTCCTCTGACATCAAGAAGGCATTTTCATCCACACAACTACCTCTCACTGGATATTTTCCTCTTTTTCGGACCAGTCTATGTAAATCCTAGAGATGATTGTGCATGAAAATCCCAATAGATCAGTCATTTTTTAAATATTCAGACCAGTTTGTCTGGCAACAACAAACATGCCACACTCAAAGTCACTTAAACACGATTTCTTTCTCATTCTGATGCTCGGTTTGAACTTCAGCAAGTTGTCTTCACCACGTCTAGATGCCTAAATGCATTGAGTTGCTGCCATGTGATTAGCTGATTAGCAGTTTCTGTTACCAAGCAATTGAACAGGTGTACCTTAAAGTGGCCGGTGAGTATATATTTACATATACTTTTAAAGTTTTTGGAAAGCCGCACAAGTGTTGTGTTTTTAAGGAATTGAATATTTTAAGGAAAGTTGGATACTTTATGTGCTGCAGCTCTGTATTTACGAGTATATATTAATATAGTTTTTTTTTATTTTTTAAGTTCAAGTGTAAGATGAGCATGAGTTTTTTTTTTTTCATTTGTTCATGCCTTCCATTAGCTCAGATAATAGGTCAACTAATTTCTTTACAATATGAGAGCTGCCTTATTTTGATGCTTCATTAGTTACCAACAAATAACTAAATATTTCATAAAATATGTGAACTAACTATATAACCCAGCAATCAGTCCACCCTCTTTTACATTGCTTGTAAAAGGACATTTACATTTCTTGTAAAAGAATATGTCATTCTAGCTGCAAAACATTAAAGGCACAATCTACCTCTCATATGCAAGATAGCTTCCGCTGGTTTGCTACCCTTCCAAAAATGCACACCTCAAATTAAAAAAAAATGCTGTTAGATGCCCTTCTTTCTAATCAGACACTACTCACACTCAAATGCAATGCGCAAAGCCACTTTTTCCCACCATCCTAAAAGAAACCATCATTCTATTCTAGTATGCAAGATGAAAAAGCATGCCTTGGAAATTAAAAAAATACCTCTTCTGCAGCAGCAAACATGTCTTCTTCTTTTAAATGCCTTTTCTTTCCCTTTTTTAGATCTGTATAAGAGAAAACAAAGCATCCTTGACATTTCTATAAAAAAATTGGAACGGGAAATTTTATGAAATTACAAAACTGAATTCAATGAAAACAAAAAATAAGATTTCTTTACTTACTATAAAATGTTATTTTAACTGGAGTCTCGAAAAACATATGAGTTCAGAAACAGGCGGGTTATACTTCCACCTACAGGAGGTTTAAGACACTAACAACCAGGAAACCTGTAACCTAGATCCTGCATAACCCTTCCTCGACTCAGAATGCTGTAGTTTTATGAAAAAGCAGTACCAGGAAGAAAAAAACCCCCAAAAAACAGAATGGAACCTGCGCGTCTCATTTTTTACGGTGAGGAACAAGGGAATTGAGAAAAGGAGGTTAAAAAGCAGTCCACCTGAGGAGTGGGCAATAGTGACTGACTTGCCTATAAGAAGGATTTGGGAATTGTCTGCAACTCAAAACTACCTTAAGAATTAACAGCAGAATCTGAACAAATGGAGAAGTACCTCCCTGCAAGACAAGGGAAACTGAAAATGACCAAGGGAAAGAGGTTGAACCTAATGATCAGGACCAGGACAGAGAGACTACCAAAGGGGGATGACCCCACCTGAAGGAACACAGAGCCTGAACCAGAGAGCGACTGATAAACAACATGACTACATGATAGGAGGATATAGAACAATGTGATGTGGTCAAAAGAAAAAAAAACACTGAGACCAATCCCTAGTTTTTCAGATCCCCAAAAAATAGGATTTTTTATAACAGCTTACCTGTAAAATCCTTTTCTTTTGATGTACATCACGGGACACAGAGCCTCAGTAATTACTGATGGGTTATATAGGGTTTTACTAGGTGATTGGACCCTGGTCACACCCTAAACAGGAAGTTCAATCCCCTATATAATCCCTCCCCTTGCAGGGATACCGCAGTTTTGTAGCCAAGCAATATAAGTGTATTAGAATAGGGGCGGGACCTCTGTGTCCTGTGATGTACATCAAAAGAAAAGGATTTTACAGGTAAGCTGTTATAAAAAATACTATTTTCTTTTTCATACATCACGGGACACAGAGCCTCAGTAATTACTGATGGGATGTCCCAGAGCAATGCTACCTGAGGGGAAGGGAACCACAACCAAGTAGGGTGTAATCAGACCTGAGGACCTTGTACCGCTGCCTGCAGCGATATCAAAGGCGATATCCTCATGCCTTCTCACATCCACCTGATAAAATCTGGTGAATGTATGAACTTAAGACCAGGTTGTGGCCTTGCAGATTTGAGCCATAGAGGCCCGGTGATGCACTGCCCAAGAAGCACCAATAGCCCTTGTGGAATGTGCCTTGATCTGAAACGGAGGAATCTTCTGTTTCAAACCGTAAGCTTGAATAATCAATTGTCAAATCCATTTAAAAATGGTAGCTTTTGACACTGCCTGTCCTCTATTGGGACCTTCTGGCAGCACGAACAAAACATCTGTTTTGCGAATTTGAGCAGTTGCTTCCAGATAGGCCTTGACTGCTCTTACTACATCCAAAAAAGTTAGTGACCTTTCTTCCGAGAACAGGAATCTGGAAAAAAGGAAGGCAGAACAATGTCTTTGTTTAGATGAAAATCTGAAACCACCTTCGGTAAAAAACTAGGATGAGGGCGCAATACCACTCTATCCTTGTGTATAATCAAATAAGGCTCTTTACAGGAAAGAGCTGCTAATTCTGATACTCTTCTAGCAGAAGAGATGGCTACCAGAAAAATTAACTTTCTTGTCAACAAGACCAAAGGAATTTGACGTATCGGTTCAAAAAGTGGTTTATGTAAAACAGACAGAACCAAGTTCAAGTTCAAGTCCCAGGGGTTTAGGGGTGCCCTAACCGGAGGATTAAGACGCGTCACCCCCTGCATAAAGTTTCGGACCAAAGAATGCGAAGTAAGTGGCAGTTGAAATAATACTGATAAGGCCGAGACCTGGCCCTTGATGGTACTCAAGGCCAGCTTCATCTCTAAACCCAGCTGTAGAAAATCAAGAATTCTACCTATGACATATCTTCTGGGATGCCAACCCCTGGATTCACACAAGGATACATAAGCTTTCCAGACTCTATGATAAAATTACTCTGGAAGCTGGTTTCCTTGCATTGATCAAGGTAGATATCACAGGACCTGAAAGCCCACGATTCTTCAGAATGTGGGTTTCAATAGCCAAACCGTCAAATTTAGCATTTTTAAGGCAGGATGGAACACTGGACCTTGAGATAACAGGTCTGGGCGTAACGGTAGGGACCACAGGGAACCCACTGTCATCCTTACTATTTCTGCATACCAGGTCCTCCTGGGCCAAGCGGGGGCTACCAGGAGTACCGACTTCCTTTCCTGCCTGATTCTGCGAAGCAGTCGTGGCAGTAGCAGAATAGGCGGGAATGCATAAATCAGTGTGAACCGATGCCACGGAATCACCAACGCATCTGTCCCGCATGCAAGAGGATCCTTTGTCCTTGCCACAAATCTGTGTATCTTTTTGTTGAATCGGGATGCAAAGAGGTCTACATCTGGAACCCCCCATCTTTGGCATATGGCCCAAAAGACGTCGGGATGCAGAGACCATTCCCCTGGGAGTAACTGCTGGCGACTTAAATAGTCCGCCTGCCAGTTCTCTATCCCTGGAATGAAGACTGCCAATATGCATTGCACCTGCTTCTCTGCCCAGACTAAGATCTGGTTCACCTCTCCTTAAGCAGCTCGGCTCCTGATGCCTCCCTGATGATTGATATAAGCCACTGCTGTGGCATTGTCGGACTGGATCCTGACTGGGCAACCCTGTAGCCTTAGAGTCCAGGCCTTTAGAGCTAGAAATGCCCCACGGATCTCCAGAATGTTGATGGGTAGAGTCCTCTTAGCTTTGGACCATACCCCTTGGACCGCAGACTGTTCCAGAACTGCTCCCCAACCCGAAGACTGGCATCCGTTGTTACCACCGTCCAGGTGACCGGTAGAAAGGATTTCCCCTTCTGCAAGATTTCGGGTATTAGCCACCAATTGAGGCTCTGACGCACTGCCTGAGACAGGTGCATCGGAAAATATAATGCCTGAACCCTCCTGTTCCAGGCCGACAGGATACTGTGTTGCAACAGTCCTGAATGAAACTGAGCATAGGGAACTGCTTCGAACAAAGCTACCCTCTTTCCCAGCAGCCTCATACAAAGGCAGACAGAAGGACCCTTCTTGGTCCTGACTACCAGAATCAGCTCCCTTAAGGCAGTGATCTTTGCCTGAGGTAAAAATACCTTCTTCCTGGCTTGTATCTATGATCAGACCCAAATACTCCAGTCTTCTTACTGGTTTTTAGGAAAGATCTTTCTAGGTTAAGGATACAACCTAGGTGTTCCAGATACTTGACTGTGGTCCTCAAGTTTCCGTTCAAACAGGCTACCGACCGGTCTATCAAGAGCAGGTAGTCTAGGTATGCTATGACAGTTATACCATGAGCCCTTAATCTGGTCAGAGGAGGAGCCAAGATCTTTGTAAACACTCGAGGTGCAGTGGTTAGTCCGCAAGGCAGAGCCACAAACTGGAAATGGCGCCCTCCTATCTCGAAGCGTAAGAACTTTTGATGAGCAGGAAAAATGGGCACCTGCAGATATGCATCTCTGATGTCTATCGATGCCAGAAATTCTCCTCCCTGCAGGATGGAGACTACTGTCCGAACTGATTCCCTGCGAAAGGACCAAATCCTTAGGAATCGATTCAGATCCCTTAGATCTAGAATGGGTCCGACATCCCTATCTGGCTTTTGGACCGTAAAAGGTTGGAATAGAAGCCCAATCCTTGATCCTTCGTGGGAACCACCATACTGACCCCTTGCGACAAAAGCCGCTTCAACGCTAGAAGGAGCGACTGCGACTTAATCCATTCTGGCTCACGGTTATACCGGACCTTGAGGCCTTAACGAGAGAACTACAGTACATACTGCACAACACGTGCAAAGTAGATACACCAGGTAGGGAATGGGACGCATTTAAAGTTCAGGCACGCAGGGTGCTAACATCCACCATAAATAGATTTAAAATATCATCCAAAATCTTACTACAGATGACGACTGACACACTTACAGAACTAGAAAATGTATATGCCTCAGACCCTAATTCTGATAATCTTCAAAAAGTAAACCTACCAGCCAGGGTGGTAAACCAGATACACATAGAGAAAGCCAGACAACAAGTATTCTTTTGCAAACAGCGAGTGTTTGAGCATGGTGAGCAGGCAGGGAAAATGCTAGCGTATCTAGCGCATTTGAATGACAAACCACCGGTGGTGGTCTCCCTGATTACACCTCAGGGAGACATAGTTACTGACCCCCCACAGGTAGCGGCCAGATTTCAGGCATTCTATAGTGAATTGTATAAATCACAGAGCACATACTCCCAACAAGAAATAAAAAACTTTACACATACAATACAGTTCCCCAAACTTGATTTAGAACAAATTGAGATGCTCGAAGCCCCTATAAACACAAGATGACATTGCAGAAGCCATATCCCAAATGTCTAAATCAAAGGCACCAGGATTGGATGGCCAACCCCTAGAATTCTATGACACATTCTCGGAGGTAATTATCCCAAAACTTAAACAGCTATATCAGAATATCTTTGACAAAGGTATACTCCCCTCCTCTATGCAAGAAGCACAAATAATAGTACTACCCAAAGCAGGAAAAGACCCCCGATACCCAGAATCGTACCGACCCATATCCCTACTGCAAGTGGATATTAAAATATTAGCCAAAATACTTGCATCGCGCCTTAACAGGGCTATTCTATCGCTAATACACCCTGACCAAACTGGCTTCATGCCAGGGAAAAATACGGCCATGAATGTTAGGAGGTTATTCATGAATATCCAAGCAAGACATGATAATCACGGAACTAGAGTGGTGGTAGCCTTGGATACAGCCAAAGCCTTCGACTCAGTAGAGTGGCGCTTTTTATGGGAGTGTTTGAGGGAGTTCGGATTCAGACAAAACTTTATTAAATGGGTACAGATTCTATACCAAACACCAAAAGCGAGAGTATTCGTAAACGGCTGGCTATCAGAACAATTCCCCCTGGAGAGGGGTACTCGGCAGGGGTGCCCCCTCTCCCCTCTTCTATATGCCTTGGCGGCAGAGCCATTGGCAATTGCTATTCGAGCGGAAACTGAAATAGTGGGTCTGCGCGTCGACACTCACACGGAAAAAATAGGATTATACGCGGACGACACTATTTTATACTTGGCAGATCAAGGTCCATCGCTGCAAGCAGTGTTAAGGATCATAGAACAAATGGGAAGTTTCTCAGGACTGCGCATAAATTGGGATAAATCCCAAATTCTCCCCATAGACCATTTCCCTCCTTCGGTCACTTACCCAGAATTACCCTTAGCCAGAGTAAACACTATCAAATATTTGGGGGTAAAGGTTACTCGGGAATTGGGAGACTACATTACCAATAATATAGAGCCACTGTTCCAACTGATAAAAACCAAAACGCAGGCCTGGTCCAGATTGCCCCTAGGGGTAACAGGCCGAATAAACATCATCAAAATGATTCTACTCCCTAAAATTTTATACATGGTCTGGCACGCACCATTATACATTCCCCCCAAGTTCTTTAAAAAGATGGAGGCTATTCTCAACTCATTTGTATGGGGACACAGAAGGCATAAATTAGCCTGGCACATCCTTAAAAACCCCACTTCCATGGGGGGGTGGCACTACCTGATTTACAGGAATATTACATAGCCGCCCAACTATCACACATGTATTACTTTAACAAGAATGAAATGCAGTGATACAAAATGTTAATAAGCGATGACCCAAGAAGTCCACTGTCATCCCCGCTGCAAACTATTTTTCGAGGGGGACTAACGAGCAAAAGACCTACCCGATATAATGAGGGCATGCTAACACACCACCGGAAAATATGGGGAATAACCTTAAAGAGGCTTAAACTAGGGCATATTCATTCCCACACCCCCCTTTGGCTCAATAACCACATGCCAGAACTTAAAAATCTCCCAGATCCGCATATATGGGCTAGGTATGGAATAATATATCTTCGCCGGGTCTTGACTGATTCATGGCTCAAGACTTTTCAATCCCTTAAAGACGAATACTCAATACCGCACCACTTGTTATTCAAATACTTGCAGCTTCGCCATGCTCTGCGCTTCCAACTTAGGGACACTGCTAATACTATTGCTCACCCTCAGGTCCTAGAGATAATCATGGGTACTGAGCCTCAAAAGCTGATTTCAAATTTGTATTACACTATCCGACTCCCCAGAATAGCAACAGTAATCCAAAAGGCTAAATCAGGATGGGAAAAGAACGTGGGGGACATCAGTGACTCCGACTGGGACGAAATTCTAGATAACGTTAAACAGTCATCGCCGAAACTCTCAGACAGATTGACACAGCTCTATATTGTCCACCAAGCATACTTGACACCCAAAAGGATAGCCAAATTCCAACCATCACAGAGCTCGGCATGCCTTATGTGTACATATGGACCGGGAACCTTTTACCATTTGATATGGGAATGCCCATGTTTACAAGATTATTGGGAACAAGTGATAAAATTCCTACATGATAAAATGGGCTCCCTAGTGGTATCGGACCCAAAATTGTGCGTGCTGGGGCTGCTACCCGATACAGATATAGATAAGTTTCATGCTACCTTTATATATGAAACTCTATTTACAGCCAGGAAAGCCATAGCTAAAACCTGGATGCAGTCTCTGCCCCCTACAGTGTTGTCCTGGAAAAGAGATGTAAACAGTATACTACCGTATAAAAAGCTGATATACATACATAGAGGATGCAAACAAAAGTACTCAAAGGTATAGGACAGATGGCTGGAAGACGGAGAGACCTGTACTTAAAGGCTCAACATTACATAGTTACATAAAACAGTATACATGACTTGGTGGAGGGGGAGGCAAGGGCTGCGAAATAAAAGAAATATAAATAAGTGCGGTTTAGGAATGTGGTATCAAGCTTATCAATGGTTCTTTCTCAAATTGTATAACTATTAAGAAACAGAATGTAATAATTTCAATGTGCAAGGTGTATAGCTACTTTCCAATATATGTACACGGCTAATGCTTGTTATGTATCTGTCAATTAAAGCCTAATAAAGTCGGATTTCCCAATTAAAAAAAAGAAGGAGCGACTGCTTTTTCTCTGGATCTCTGGGGACATTTGATCTGAGGAAACGAGGAGAGGGAAATTTTTGGAACTCCCGTTTGTAACCTAAGGTTACCGTGGAGATTACCCATCTGTCTTGAAATCCTACTGCCAGAGCTTTTGAGAACTGTAGCAGTCTTCCCCCCACTTGTGCGAGCGGGGGTGCCTCTTCATAAAGAGGCTTTAGTGTCTCGTCTAGCAAGTTTCTTCCCCCAGGACTTTTTTGTCCCTGGGGTTGACTCTTGTTTCTTGACCCAAACGGAGAAGGCCGTCGCGACTGCCTAGAGGCTGATGCCCCTGGCACTGGGGAAAGAGTCCGTGTGAAAGAGGGACACTTACTCCTCTTCTTAACAGGTAAGAGAGTGCTCTCCTACTAGAGAACCTTTGGATACAATCATCCAAGTCTTCCCCAAACAACCTTGCACCATGAAATGGAAATCCAGAAGTTTCTTACATGGTGCTTCAGCTGACCAATCTTTGAACCATAAGATTCTACGCATATGCACCAATCCAAGTGAAAAACGAGGGGTTTGCATGATAGAATCTCTAATGGCGTCAACAGCAAAACATAAGGCCGCTGGAAGGTTAGCCAACCCCTGGGCCTGCTGTTCAGGTAGAAACTTGATGACCTGCTTAACATGGTCTCTTAAGTATTGACAGACTCCGATAGCTGCCACTGCAGGTTGAACTACTGAACCTGCTAAGGAGAAAATATCCTTCAATAGGGATTCCATCTTTTTATCCACAGGATCCCTGAGCATCTGGGCATTGTCTACAGGACAAGTGAGACTTTTATTTACAAAGGAAATGGTGGCATCAATGGCCGGTATCCCCCACATCTTTATAAACATTTCTTCCATAGGATAAAGTGTTGAAAACTTTTTTAGGCGGAAAAAACGTTTATCTGGGTGATCCCACTCAGAATAAATGAGCTTTTTCAAGTAAAACAGGAAAAGCATGTGTTGTTTGAGGAGGCTTCAGTGACCCCAAAGAAGTTGAGGGTTCTTTAACTGATTCAGATACGGGTACTTTAAAGTGGAGCGGACCAATCCAGCAAGGATCTGTATTAAGCCTTTCTCATCCTGAGAAGCGAAGAGGGCCCTTCTCCACTTGATTCCTCAGAGAAGGAATCATCCGTCCCATCCCGATCCTCTGAAAGGGATTCTTCTCCTCTATCCCAGCGCTCCTCTGCCTGAGGGTCCTGGGAAACAGAGGAAGACCTAGTGCGTTTTCTTCCACTGAGTGAAGAAGCAACTACGGCCATTAATCATTCCTCTAAACCATTAATGGTTGAGGAAAAAATCTCCTTAGTACAGTATACAGGGGCTAAAGTGCCAGAAGCAGTTGTAGCCCCTGACCCCAACGGCTCTCCTTGGCTAGCCGTCCCTGGCCCCTCGGGGGGGGTTGGTGGGAACACTGCCTGCTACCAAATGCCCAGTCTAGTGTTTCCTTAGTAAATGCTGCCTAGGAGAATGTCTGCGTCCCACCTTACATGCGACCGTCAGCTCGGTGTCCCTCCAAAGGCTGTGTGCACCTGTGAAGTGTGCCTCTAATAGCCTTGCAGCCGGCAATGTGGGTGTCTAAGCACGCTGGACCGCGCTGACGCTCCGCCCCCCACTCTACCACCCCCCCTCGTTTTTCAAAAAAACGTGCGCTTCCCGCGCGAGCCGACCCTCCTGGACCAGCCTGGAGGAAGAAGAGAGGCCGGCAGTGATGAGGCCTGCACGCGGCAATGGCGGCGGCGGTGACAGTACGATATACTACCGCCTCACAGACCACCTGCGCCCCCCCTTCTTGGGGGGAATCACCCGGAGGAGAGCCCCCCATCCCATCCTACCTGGAGCTCGGCTGGAGGAGCTGTGAAGCATTAAACATTGAGACAGACATCAGCATGAGAAGGTATGTGCTCTTGGCAGCCCCCGGTGGCGACAATAGGCATAGCATGCATTTACTTCAAAAGGAGAAACCTACTAGAATTAAAAAATTCTGTGGAATCTCCCTTACCTTATCCAGCCACAGGGTTCTGTTATACAGACCCAATCTTCACCTCTCACAGTGGGCTCCGTTTTGGAAAAACCTTCACAGACTGGGGCCCCCTACGGATAGGGGGATCCACAGTTCTGGGCCTGTAAAGCACCCGGCCAGAAATAAGGCTAGAAAAAACATTTTCTAAAATGCGGGGTCCAGCTCTCTAAAAAGAGGAAGCGTTACAGGTAAAACCTCGTTTCTTTGGACACGAGGCCCGGGTACCATCCAATTCGGCCTAGAAGGACACTTTGAAATGGATCCGGTTCGCCTGGCTTGCCCCAGTATAGGATATAGGATATTCCCTTTGGAGCTTAGCACAGGACATCTTTACACGTTCAACACCTAAGACACTGGCTAAAAAACTGAGGTATCCCTGCAAGGGGAGGGATTATATAGGGGATTGAACTTCCTGTTTAGGGTGTAACCAGTGTCCAATCACCTAGTGATACCCTTTATAACCCATCAGTAATTACTGAGGCTCTGTGTCCCATGATGTATGAAAAAGAAATAGCTTTGGACAAAAGAACAGGTCGACATAAGACCAGCTTTTCCACCTGTAAATGCTCAAGGTCTTACACTCCACACCCTTAGAATTCAGGGAAGGAAGGTTCCATGATCAGAACAAGATCTTCTGGCTAGGTAACAAATCTTGCAAACAAGGTCAGCATAGATTATGAAAAGGATAGTCAAGTACCTCTAAGACTGGTAGAGAGCTCAAGGAAACTATGTAATTCTGCTTGGAAAAAAGATTATCGTATATACTCGAGTATAAGTCGAATTTTTCAGCTCATTTTTTTGCGCTGAAAGTGCCCCCCTCGACTTATACTCGAGTCAAGCACTTTTCTGCAGCAAAAAATTTCATTTTCCGAACCGACTTTGGGGCCCCGTATCTCAGGGCCACTTGGTGCTAGGGACCCCAAATTTGGTGTGAAAACCCAATGGTACTGGTACCATAACATATCCAAAGCTGGGGTTCCTAGCATCAAGTGGCCCTGAGATACGGGGCCCCAAATTCGGAAAATGTCATTCTCTGCTGCAGAAAAGTGCTTGACATTTTCTGAACTGATTTTTGGGGCCCTGTATCTCGGGGCCACTTAGGGCTAGAAACCCCAGCTTTGGAAATTTTATGCTGCTAGTTCCACTGGGTTTGCACACCAAATTTGGGGATTTTGGCACTAAGTGGCCCCGAGATACGGGGCCCCAAATTCAGTCAACTGTGTCCATCTGCAGCAATGTCATTTTGGGACCCTTTGGGTTCAGAGGCCCCAAATTTTTGCTGCAGCTAGGGGGCATCTAGGAACCCTTAACTACCGAGTTTGAAGTTCAGGGGACATATGGTTGCAAATGGGCACAGTGAGGCATGCAAATGGGCACAGTGATGCTGCAAATGGGCATTGTTGACCCTCTTTTCCACTTACAGTAGCTGTGCATTTCTCACCCCCGTCTTATACTCGGGTCAATAAGTTTTTCCCATTTTTTTGTGGTAAATTAGGGCCTCGACTTATACTCGGAACGACTTATACTCGAGTATATACGGTAGTCTGTACGAGAGGTACACCTACAATGGTAAGCGTGGATTGAAGGTATACCACAATCTCAGACTGGTACAAGGGGACACAAAAAAAGCCAAAACCATCCACATTAATACCTGAAAGTGTCACTAGGCCCTGACATAGGAACCATGACGGATCTGCATACCCTTGAGTACAGAACATGGTTTAAGAATCTCCTGATTCACCCTGGTTTAGCAAACCATCCAAAGCCATGGAACAAGGGACAGAGACCTTAGCCTCATCATTAAGAACATTTACCTGATTAAGGGCATGGTTGAGGAAGAGATGCAGAGGAACTTCCTCAAGAGGGTGACAGCTACAGAAGGAAGGAAGACCTATCTTCAGATGTTCAGGTCCTACAAAGGCTTCTGGATATGCTTTATCCCCAATAGGGGGATAACAGAGGGATAACAGGAGCCCAGATACCTGCAGTAAAGATTTCTGCCTGCCATGCAGGTGATGAGGAGCAGTCAAGTGAACAAACCAATTTTTGACGCAGAGATCACTGGCTAAGGAGAGCCAAAAGCCAATGTGCTGTCTCTATGGAAAACAGTGCACTTGAGAGCAGATCTCTTAGCATTGTTTAGTGTAGGGACCAGGTTACTTGTTCTGCCACAGGGAGGACTCTCAAATCTTTCTCGATGTGAAGGTCTGGTTGAAGTCCAACTCGTGAAGTCGTCTCACAGTGGGATCCCTGAAGAAGCAGGGACCATCTGTTCTGGAGAAAAAAAAAACTCCTTAACTTAACTGAAGAGACTGATGGGTGACACCAGGGACTTTCTGATTTATAGAAACCCACTGGATGTCTTGTCCCAAGGAATAGAAGGGGAGGCTGAAAAGGACTAGAATCCAATAAGAGAAATGGAGACCATGTTAAGATGGTGTTCCCAAAACATCCTACAAACCTCCAATAGGAAATCACTCTGACAGTGGGCTAAAGTGTACAGAGCACCCAAATACCTGGGAGGCAAACTACCCAAAGACTTGCCTGGATGTATAAATGGCCCCCCTACCTGTAGAAGATGACTCTGGCATCGAGCCCTATGGACTGAGTGGGAGTTTGGTTCTCAAAGTCTACAAGTGACTACTAAAGAAGCAGATGGAGGAAAAAAAAAAAAAAAGTGGGATCCTTCAACCACGTCACAAACCTTGTTTTGAAGAGTACACTTTGGCCAACCATGGCATTGCTAATGATGGTGTCAAGAGCAGGTCCAAAAAAATTACATCCCTTGAGGGCTAATCAAGTCAGATACTCCTTGGACATACTATCAATGTCCCAACTACGTAGTTAGAGTGCTCTGTGTACTTGTTCAATACAAGCTTAGATGCTTGCATCAAGCCATCACAGCTAAAAGCACAAGGATCTGGAAATATGTTCCAGTCACTCTATGAAATGGAGGCCTGTCCAAGAGGTGAAGGAATCCCTTGAGGGAATCTACTCACTCTGTTTTGACAGATTAAAATTTTTGCTAACGCAAGATGACGAGCCAGACCATTGAACTCAAGCTGGGAATTTAGGAGGGACTCTTACTGCCTGTCAGAGGAATCCTAAAAGGTTAACAAACATTCAGCTAAATGGTCTTCCTGTTACGTTGGTTCACTGGTGTATCCATGATGGTAAGACACCACCAGTATACAAAAACTCTTTCAAAAATGAAAAGGTCCAACACACTTTCAGGTGGAGCCCCAGGGTGTTTTCAGTCAGGATAGAGTCAAATATTGGGCGTAGTGGAATAAGTTTTGCAGCTGTAAAAGCTCTAAAATAATGTTTCTCAACTCCAGTCCTCAAGTACCCCCAACAGGTCAAGTTTTCAGGATTTCCCTCAGATGAAAGGGCTGTGGTAATTACTAAGGCAGTGAAACTGATCAAATCACTTGTGCAAAATAATGCAAAGCCTGAAAACATGACCTGTTGGGGATACTCGAGGACTGGAGTTGAAAACATTGCTCTAAAAGACCCAAGGCCCAGAAAAGGTTGTTCCTCCAGATGCAGAGTAATGCACACTGCATCAATAAGGTTTGAAACAATCTTCACAATTACAAGAGCTGTGGTGCTTAAAAGTCTTCTTCAGACACAGACTGTTGAAACTCTGAATACTCTTATCAGCCCAGAAAGCTAAAAACAGTATTAGAACTCATTAACTGCAGCAGCAGTAGGCTGCACGTAAGCATTCATGTAAATATTTTTAACAGAAAACATTTAATTAAACAATTGCTGTTTCATTACAGACATCAACGTGAACATTTTAAAGTGGTTGTAAACCCTTACACACCACTTTTACTTACAGGTAAGCCGATAATAAGGCTTACCTGTAGGTACTGGAAATATCTTCCTAAACATGCACAGTTTAGGAGATATTTCCCATATACGCTTGCACCAACGTCATTGTGTCATTTCTAAAGGGCTCGTGCCGTGACCGTCTCCCGAGCACATGCGCGACTCCGGACAGTCAGAGTCGGAGTCCACGGCCCCGGAAGGAAGAGGAGTGAAGATTGACGCAGCCACCAGTGGGGACATCGTGGGCTTCGTTTGCAGGTAAGGAACATAATGGGCTAGTAGGTGATGCCTACTAGCCCATTATGCTTTTACTTTGAGGGAAACAAAAAGGGGAAGTAAAACCCATCAGGGTTTACTTCCTCTTTAAAGTAGTCATCACATAGGTTACCTTGCTCCTCCTCAGCAGTCTCAGAGGTGTTCATAAAAACACCTCCTGTTCCATCATTTTCAAAGTCTTCTTCACACATACTATCAAGAGAAATGTCTTCATCATCATCATCATCATTTATATCCCAGTCAGAACCAGAGTCATCTTTCTCCATTTTTTTCTTAGCCACATTTTCTCCTGGTTGAAGGCTCCTAGAAGGCAAAAAAAAAATTTAAAATATGCAGCATAGCTTCAGTAAAGGTGATATTAGGCAATGAAAATTAAGTGTATTGAGAACAATTAAATTAATAAGGAACTCACATTCAACGTGTATCCAATCACTTAACTGGCAATACTGTCCAGAAAACATTGCAACCAAGTTGAAATGGAAAGTGCAGTTGCTTGTATATAAGAAGTTTTTTGTTATTGGGGATTAAAAAAATGAAATATGTCAATTTTCCACATATTGCTGAATATTAAAGAGGTGTTCAAGCCCCTAGACAAATACTGTAGCTGCTGACTTTTATTATTAGGACACTTACCTGTCCAGGGTTCCCACGATGTTGGCACCCTAGACGATTTTCAGATCGGCTATCGGTTGCTACCGCCGCCATTACCAGTACGGAAACACGGCAGGGAAGCCTTGCAGCTTCACGGCCGGGTCCCTACTGCGCATGCGTGAAGCGCGCTGCTTTTTCTAATTAGCCTGGTGGTGGGGGAAGCAGGAGGGGGGCCGAAATTCCAAGGAAGTGGGGAAGGGATACCTGTCAAATGCAGATTCCCCGTTTCGCCCTCCCCCTTAAAGGTACCGTGTGTGTGTGTGTGTGTGTGGTGGGGGCAAACAGATAAACTTTTAAGTAGAACTCCGCTTTAAATACTGCATTCTATTTTCTGTCAACAGGTCTAGGCTTCATTTTAGCCTTTTTTGTTAAAAAAATTAAATAAAAAGCTCCTGCAGCTTACAGAGCTTAATAGTTGAAGCTAAAAGAAAAAAATCTACTGGCTTGCTCTCTATAGAGAGAATCCATATCATTCTGCAAAACATGCATCATTAGAGCATTGGGCAACAAATGTATTTTTGCAATATAAAGATTTTTGCTCAATGACTAGGCCATTTTTTTTGCGATAAGGCACTGCGTTGCTTTAACTGACAAATGCGCAGTCATGCGACGCTGTACCCAAACAAAATTGACGTCCTTTTTTTCCCACAAATAGTTTTCTTTTGGTGGTATTTGATCACCTCTGCGGTTTTTATTTTTTGCCCTATAAACAAAAGAGCGACAATTTTGAAAAAAAAACCACAATGGGGTTTATTTACTAAAGCTAAAGAGTGCAAAATCAGTCACACTTCTGCATAAAAGCCAATCAGCTTCTAACCTCAGCTTGTTCAATTAAGCTTTGGCAATAAAACCTGGAAGCCGATTGGTTTCTATGCAGAACTGTGACTGATTTTTCACTCTTTAGCTTTAGTAAATAAACCCCGGTCTGTGAGACTTTTGGAGGTGAGGATGGAGGGAGGAGCCTGGTAATGGCGCTGTGCACGCCGTGAGGATCCTGAGGCCCCTCTTCCTGCAGCTGAGATGAGTAATAGACTGATGAGAGGGCGTAGGTAGCTCTTTTCGTCCATCCCCCCGTCCACCACTCCCTGTGTTGGTTTTCGCCTGTAGTCCGCGTCTACCTCCCCTACCGCTCCTCGAGGAAAACCATCAGCCGGACAAGCTCACTGGAAAGAGAGGGAGCCTGAGAGCCTGAGTGCTGGAGAGCTCGAGGGACCGGAAAATCTCGGATCGCATCAGCGGTGGTGGCGGCAGTGTTCACGCGGTGGTTATCGGTGGATATCCTGAGTCACTGCTTGCATCCACCAGCTCAGGAACAAACTAGATCGGGTAGCAGCGGCGAAGTGGAGGATCCGATTTTTGAAAGCCGGGACTATTCTTATCTCTATATCTTAATTGTAAAAAAAAAAAAAAAAAGGAAAAGATATTTCTCTGAAAAAGAAAGGGAGAGAAGGGGAAAAAAAAGAAAGAGAAAAAGAAGAAGAGAAAAACTCTTTCCCTCAGTAATCGGTTTAATGAAAGAGAAATTTGGTATTAAATACCGTAGCTCACTGGTAAGAGTGGGGACTTTTGAACCCAAATTTCTCTTTTCAACCTCAATAGAGTGACCTCAGAGTGAGACCGGAGTACAGAGACAGTTGGCTAAGATAAGTTAAATTAAGTTGGTTGGCGGATCTGGCCTCCACCAGAAGATTCTCCCTAAAGGGTTTACTGGAAAGTAGACTCTGATACTATTAACCAATTACTGGTATGAAGGGTAAAATAACAAGAAGTGCGGGAGCAATACCCAAATCACCCAGGACTAGTTTAGGCCCAAGCCCATGCCCTATGAATGGATATATTCAGCAAGGAATCGTTGAAGGTGAGAGGCAATTGGGTAAAAAGGGCCGACAGACAGATACAAAAGAGAAGGACAATAAGGAAAAAACGGGCCAGAATAAAACAGTAACAGAAACTAGCCATCTCTCAGAACCCAGAACGGAGCCAGAAATGGGGGAGGAAGAAAGAGGAAGGGAGGAAGGACAGCATGTGCTACAGTTGCCAACAAAACAGGACATGGAAAAAATGTTTGCGGCCCTAGAAAACTCCCTAAAAGCAGAGATGTCAACACTACATAAAGACATGGGACATATATTACTAAGAGTGGAAGAAGCAAAGACCAAAGTAGACCTGCACCAAAAAATGATAAAAGAACTGGAAGGGGAAATAAAGAAATTAAAAAGGGAACAGGAACAATCCTACAAAATAGAAGATCAAGAAAATAGGGAAAGAAAGAAAAACTTGAGAATACGCGGCCTACCGGAAACAGAACAAGCAGAAAATCTAATAGAAAAAACGAATAATCTCTTCAACCAAATCTATAGGAAAGGAGGAATCCAACACAATAAGAATAGAAAGTGTATACCGAGTAAAAAAACCTCAAGGGTTCTCAACGGAAACACCTAGAGGCATAATAGTACGCTTTGAAAGATGGGAAGAAAAGAATCAGACCTGGGTAAATTTGAAGAGAAAACCACTAATTGAATACGCAGAAGCTAGACTACAAATATTTCAAGATCTGTCCCAAGAAACGTTAAAAAGATGACGGACGCTAAAGACCTCTATTAGGAATTCTTCGGAAACAGGAAATATAATATATTATAATAATAATAATATAATATAACTGGGGGTTTCCAGCATGCTTAATAGCGAAGAAAAAGGGAAGAAGCGCTAGGCTAAGATTTGTTGAGGAGATTCCGGACTTCTGTAATAAATTAGAAATCCCACTTCCAGAAATGGAAAAGAATGTAAATAGACAGGAGCTAACAACATTACGTGACGACCTTCAATGGCAATTAAATCCTAGGAATAGATCACAGGAGGTAGAATCCCGAGGAAACAAATAAGTAAAAAGCAGAGAGAATAGCATATAAAGGTACGAGGTGTTGCCCTAGAGTAGTAAGGGGGGATTAGGGTGGGGGGGTGGATTGGGCAAAAGGGAGAGCGAAAGGCTCAGCAGAATATAATAAAGATGTAAAATAAAAGAGTAGAGGCGGGGGGGGGGGGAGACAGGGACTCACAAAGTTGACAGGGGGTCGCCCTATCCGTGTACAGGAGAAGGGGGGTTTAGGGTGTCCAACAGAGTTCCACCTCAGACCCAGTAGAGCAGAGGGGGCAGAATGTGCCGAATAAAACAAAACAAAACGCTCTTAGCTCTAGAGACCAAGGGGTCAAAATTACCTTATCAGGGAGGATGGGGGGGGGATGGTCTACAATTGCTGTCACGCTGGCTCAATTACCCTGAAACAGGGCTGAGGA
Organism: Lithobates clamitans; assembly: GCA_037952925.1. Taxonomy (NCBI): domain Eukaryota; kingdom Metazoa; phylum Chordata; class Amphibia; order Anura; family Ranidae; genus Lithobates; species Lithobates clamitans. Next base: position 977,527 of record JBBGZY010001275.1, read on the forward strand.
GACCCCGTGCGTCGGCCGGGTGTCCCGCCCTCCTGGTCTTCTAAATGGACGGGGGGGGGGGGGGGGCGTCGCGCCTGGGGGACGGGTGGGGAAGGAGAAAACACAAATAGTATAAAAATGTCAGAGGGTTAAATTCCCCCGGGAAGAGAAATATTATTCTCCGAGAATTAGATAAAAGTAAAAGCAGAAATAATTTTCCTACAGGAGACACAGATAACCCAAAACTCAAATATCAAAATCTACTCTAGAAATATACCAACATGGTACCAAGGAGATTCACCAATAAGAAGGGCCAAAGGAGTAGCTATTGGAATAGGGAAAAATGTACGCTTCTTAATAGATCAAAGAAAAACGGACCCGGAGAGACGCTTCCTTTTTATTACAGGTACCATACAGGGAGTAAAATATACACTCACCAACGTTTACTGCCCCAATAAGAACCCCAAAAAATATCTGATAGATATATTAAAAATACTAATGGAATTCAAACAAGGCAAATTAATATTGGCTGGAGACTTCAACTTTAGTATGGACTATAAAATGGATAGCACCTCCACAGCAAGGGACAGAGAAGCGAGACAATTAAAGAAACTAAAAAGAAAACTATACGATCAGCAATTAATCGATTCTTGGAGAATTCAGCACCCTAGCACAAAGGACTACACCTATTACTCAGCAGTACATAGAAGTTATTCCAGGTTGGACTACATTATGGTTGAACATAGAAATTTGGAAGAAATAGAAGAAACAAAAATAGGCATAATAACAGCTTCGGATCACAGTCCAGTAATGCTGAGAATGAAAATACAAGGAGAAGCCTTTAAAAGTGGCCCATGGAGAATCAACGAAAACTTAATTGAAGATAGTGAGATGGAAAAAACCATATCAGAAGAAATTAAAAGATACTTTAAGGAAAATGACACACCAGGGATATCGAAAGCAACAATCTGGGAGGCATATAAATCTGTCGTTAGGGGCAAATTAATAGCTATTGGGGCAAGAAAAAAACAAGAAAGAAGAAAAAATATACAACAAATCATAAAGGAAATATATGAATTAGAGCGAAAACATAAAAATCAAGTAAACAACGAAACATGCCGCTTACTATCTCAAAAGAAAGAACAACTAAAGAATTGGATGGAACAAGAAGAAAGGAGGGAGTATAACAGTAGTACAAGAAAAATTCAAATGGGGCAATAAACCAGGAAAATACCTTGCAAATTTGGTAAAAAAAAAAGAAGTCTGTAAACTATATTGAGAAGATTAAAAATGAAAAAGGAGAAGTGGTAAACAAAACCACAGATATTGCGGTGGCATTTCAAAAATATTTTAGCTCTCTATATGCAATAAAAGAACAGGAAACTTGGAAAGAAGCGGATACAAGAACAAAGAAGATTCAAGACTATTTAAAAAACGCAAATTTACCAAAAATAAAAATAGACCAATTAAAAGAACTGGAAAAAAACATAACGCAAGAAGAGATAAAACTGGCATTAAAAGAAACTCCTGTAGGAAAAAGCCCAGGACCAGACGGGTTCACGGTTAAATATTATAAAGAATTCCAAGAACAGCTGATCCCTAAATTACTAGAATATATGAATTCCATAGGGGGAAGAAGAAGAAATAAGAAGTGAATCATTACTAGCCCACATCACAATTTTACCAAAGGAAGGGAAAGACAAAACTAACTGCTCAAGTTATAGGCCGATTGCACTATTGAATGCAGACACAAAACTTTATTCTAAAATCTTGGCCACCAGAATAAAAAAGCTAATCCCACTTTGGATCAACCCTGACCAGACTGGATTTGTTCCGGGGAGAGAGGGGGGGGAACAACAGTCTAAAATCAATATTGATGCTACACAAGAACGTGCAAAACAAGACCCCAGTTTTATTCCTGTCATTGGATGCAGAAAAAGCATTCGACAGAGTAGACTGGGGTTTCATGATGGATACGTTGCGGCACCTGGGATTAGGGACAAAAATGATGAAGTGGATAACAAATCTATACAATGGTCCGACAGCAGTGGTAAAGGTAAACGGCAGACTCTCCCCACTAATCAAGATGCAGAACGGAACACGGCAGGGGTGCCCGTTTTCTCCACTATTATACGTATTGGCACTGGAACCACTATTAGCAACACTCCGCAACAATCAAGAGGTGAAAGGAGCGAGATTAGGAGGAAAAGAACACAAGATCACGGCATACGTGGATAATATTTTGATGTACGTATCCAACCCAAGAGTGTTACTTCCAAATATATTGAAAGAAATAAAAAAATATGGAGAACTGTAAAATTTCAAAATTAATCCAATAAAAACAGAGATATTAAACATAGGATTAGTGGAAAAGGAAGTCCAGTTCTTACAAAAAGAATTCCAATTCACTTGGGTAAAAGAATTAAAATACCTTGGAATCAAAATAACCCCAAGAGTTGAAAAGATCTATCAGGCAAACTTTATCTCACTGATCAACGAGGTTAAAGAAGAAACAAAAAAACTAAGAATACAACCACTCTCATGGACAGGAAGAGTAAACATGTTCAAGATGATGATTCTTCCAAAAATAATTTATAGAATCCAGATGCTGCCAGTAATGATTCCACAGAGTTTTTTCAAAGTAATTAAAACAATTTTGTTAAAATATATATGGCTTAACAAAAAATCAAGAATTAAATACACGCTGATCACAAGGAAAAGGGAGCACGGAGGATTAGCCACCCCAGATATAAGTAGGTACTACAAAGCAATTGTCTTAACACGAATGCTGGAGTGGACAAATGAGAAGAGTGAAAAAAAATGGGTCGAAATGGAAAACACAATAAGCGGAACTATATTCCACAAGAATATTTGGATTCCACGAAAGTTTAGAATATTGGACACAGACACTCATGAAATAACAAAAAACGTATTCAAAATTTGGGACACTATACACTTGAAGAACGAATGGAGATACAACTCACCGTTAATAGCACTCACAGGATTGAATTTTTTTATCCCCGGGAAGGAAATTTTTAGAGCCCAAGGAATAAAAAATCCACAATTGAAAGACATCACTATAAATGGCAGGATTAGAACACGAATGGAATTAGAAGAAATTAATGGATGGAAGATGAATGAATGGAACTATCGTCAACTAAGGCATTTACTAAGCATAATACCACACCCACTTAGAGATAAAAAGAAATTAAGTACACTGGAAAAGCTATGCGACAATAAAACACCATTGAAAAATGGAACATCAAAAATATATGGTATATTGGCAGATCTGGTCGTACAAGAAAGACCAGAGTACATAAAACAATGGGAAAAAGAAATGATTTTAAAATTAGATAATCAAAGCGTGGAAAAAATGATAGAAATGGGATACAATAACGCCTGGGATATGAAGACTATTGAAATAAATTACAAACTAGTAACAAGATGGTATTTGACACCTGTAAGAACACATACCGTATATACTCGAGTATAAGTCGAATTTTTCAGCACATTTTTTTGTGCTGAAAGTGCCCCCCTCGACTTATACTTGAGTCAAGCACTTTTCTGCAGCAAAAAATTTCATTTTCCGAACCGACTTTGGGGCCCCGTATCTCAGGCCCACTGGGTGCTAGGAACCCTAAATTTGGTGTGCAAACCCAGTAGAACTGGTACCATAACATATCCAAAGCTGAAGTTCCTAGCACTAAGTGGCCCCGAGATACGGGGCCCCAAAATCGGTTCGGAAAATGTCATTCTCTGCTGCAGAAAAGTGCTTGACAATTTCTGAACCGACTTTGGGGCCCCATATCTCAGGGCCACTTGGTGCTAGGAACCCCAAATTTGGTATGCAAGCCTAGTGGAACTGGTACCATAACATATCCAAAGCTGGGGTTCCTAGCACCAAGTGACCCTGAGATACAGGGCCCCAAAACCGGTTCGGAAAATGTCATTTTCTGCTGCAGAAAAGTGCTTGACATTTTCTGAACTGATTTTTGGGGCCCTGTATCTCAGGGCCACTTGGTGCTAGTAACCTCAGCTTTGGAAATTTTATGGTGCTAGTTCCACCAAATTTGGGGTTCTTAGCACTAAGTGGCCCCAAGATACAGGGCCCCAAATTCGGTCAACTGTGTCCATCTGCAGCAATGTCATTTCGGGACCCTTTGGGTTCAGAGACCCCAAATTTTGGCTGCAGCTAGGGGGCATCTAGGAACCCTTAACTACTGAGTTTGAAGTTCAGGGGGCCTATGGTTGCAAATGGGCACAGTGAGGCATGCAAATGGGCACAGTGATGCTGCAAATGGGCATTGTTGACCCTCTTTTCCACTTACAGTAGCTGTGCATTTCTCACCCTCGTCTTATACTCGGGTCAATAAGTTTTTCCCATTTTTTTTGTGGTAAATTAGGGCCTCGACTTATACTCGGAACGACTTATACTCGAGTATATACGGTAACTATCAACAAGAAAAAACACTGTTTTGTTGGAGAAAATGTGGCCAAAAGGCAACGATGACACACTTGTGGTGGGAATGTCCAATAATAGTGGATTACTGGAAGGAAGTATTAAAAAACATAAGGGAAATAACTGGTGAAAAAATAGAACAAAATATATGGACCTGCCTCTTTCACGTTCATAATAAATCAAAGAAACAATATATGAGATCAATAGTTCCAAGTCTCCTGAATGCCGCTAAGGGCTTGATACAAAAAAATTGGCTAAAAAGCGGAAAACCAGACACCAGAGAATGGTTAGAGAAAAACGATTATTACTACAAAATGGATCTGTTGAGGAGTAGGGAAAGAGGTGAAAAAAAGGATAACAGTATATGGGAAAGTTGGAAAAAATATAAAACCTCTGACATATACCTAGATAAGATGAAAGAAACAACAGGTATAGAGCCAAGACGACAAATAATACAAAAAAGGAGTAGACCAGACATAGGGGAGGGGGTGGGGGTGGGAGGGGATAAGAGGGATTGAGAAGGAACAAAGAGATAGTGGTATTATATATATTTAAGTGTTTTCCTGGTTTTTAAGTAATTAAATAAGTCACACGAAGGGAAAATAAATACAGATAAGACAGAAACAATCCACAATGATGTGAAAAATGAGAAGAGATAAATTTTGACATACAAAGTTGATATGTCTCTCAGGAAAATTTTCGCTGAAGTGGAGAAAAAAAAAGTAAATAAACCCCAATATCTTTTACTTTTTGCTATAATAATTATTCAACATTTATTTTCAAAAAAACTAATTTTTTCCTCAGTTTAGGTCGATATATATTTTTCTACATATTTTTGGTAAAAAAAAACGCAATAAGTGTATATTGATTGGTTTGCACAAAAGTTATGGCGTCTACAAAATAGGGGATAGATTTATGGCATTTTTATTAATTTTTTTTTTACTAGTATTGGCGACGATGTGCGATTTTTATCGGGACTGTGATATTGCGGTAGAAAATTGGACACTTTTGACACATTTTTTGGACCATTGACAATTATACAGTGATCAGTGCTATAAAAATGCACTGATTACTGTATAAATGTCACTGGCAGGGAAGGGGTTAACACTAGGGGGCGATCAAGGGGTTAACTGTGTTTCCTATAACTGTAGGGGGAGGGGACTGACTGGGGGAAGAGAGAGATCAGTGTTCATACTTCGTATGAATACACGATCTGTCTCCTCCCCCCTGAAAGAACCGGGATTTGTGTGTTTACACACACAGATCCCGGTTCTCGTTCTCTCATGAGCGATCGTGAGTGCCCAGCGGTCATCGCGCCTGCCGGGCACTCGCATCGGCCCCGGGCACATGCGCGCGCCCCTAGTGGCCAAAAGGCGAAGCGACGTAAGGTAACGTTTCACCCAGCCGTGCTATTCTGCCTTAGTAAAACTGTTAATGTTAATCCAATACTGAGTGTTTGCTGACAAAATAATAAGCAATGATCACATTGGTATACTGATGCATAGAGTAGAAGCAGGCCTGTAACAAGCTGTACATATGCCTACTACAAAAAAAAAAAAAAAAAAAAAAAAAAAGGTATATTTGCCAACCTGGCTATGACATCCAGCTGGGTTACCTGGATTAAAGACCGGTTGAACATAATAACAAGCTTTTGGTAGATAAGACCCTTTACATAAATTTAAAATTCGTATTTTGCCATTTGCCCAACATTCGCATTTAAATTCAACAATGAGGTTCTTGCAAGTGCCCATAATATAACAGTGACAACTAGAAAAGTGTCAGGAACCATGAATCAGACGGAGACAGAAAATGCAGTAAAAATCACACCTTTTAACCACTTCAGCCCCGGAAGGATTTACCCCCTTCCTGACCAGAGCACTTTTTACAATTTGGCACTGCGTCGCTTTAACTGCTAATTGCGCGGTCATGCAATGCTGTACCCAAACTAAATTTGCGTCCTTTTCTTCCCACAAATAGAGCTTTCTTTTGATGGTATTTGATCACCTCTGCCGTTTTTATTTTTTGCGCTATACACGGAAAAAGACCGAAAATTTTGAAAAAAAAATGATATTTTCTACTTTTTGTTCTAAAAAAAAATCCAATAAACTCAATTTTAGTCATACATTTAGGCCAAAATGTATTCGGCCACATGTCTTTGGTAAAAAAAATGTCAATAAGTGTATATTTATTGGTTTGCGCAAAAGTTATAGCGCCTACAATCTAGGGTACATTTTCTGGAATTTACACAGCTTTTAGTTTATGACTGCCTATGTCGTTTCTTGAGGTGCTAAAATGGCAGGGCAGTACAAAACCCCCACAAGTGACCCCATTTTGGAAAGTAGACACCCCAAGGAAATTGCTGAGAGGCATGTTGAGCCCATTGAATATTCATTTTTTTTGTCCCAAGTGATTGAATAATGACAAAAAAAAAAAAAAATTACAAAAAGTTGTCACTAAATGATATATTGCTCACACAGGCCATGGGCATATGTGGAATTGCACCCCAAAATACATTTAGCTACTTCTCCTGAGTACGGGGATACCACATGTGTGGGACTTTTTGGGAGCCTAGCCACGCAAGGGGCCCCGAAAACCAATTACCGCCTTTAGGATTTCTAAGGGTGTAAATTTTTGATTTCACTCTTCACTGCCTATCACAGTTTCGGAGGCCATGGAATGCCCAGGTGGCACAAACCCCCCCCAAATGACCCCATTTTGGAAAGTAGACACCCCAAGCTATTTGCTGAGAGGCATGGTGAGTATTTTGCATCTCTCATTTGTTTTTGAAAATAAAGAAAGGCAAGAAAAAAATTTTTCTTTCTTTTTTCAATTTTCAAAACTTTCTGACAAAAAGTGAGGTCTGCAAAATACTCGCTATACCACTCAGCAAATAGCTTGGGGTGTCTACTTTCCAAAATGGGGTCATTTGGGGGGAGTTTTTGCCACCTGGGCATTCCATGGCCTCCGAAACTGTGATAGGCAGTGAAAAGTGAAATCAAAAATTTACGGCCTTAGAAAGCCTAAAGGCGGTGCTTGGTTTTCGGGGTCCCGTGCGCGGCTAGACTCCCAAAAAGTCCCACACATGTGGTATCCCCGTACTCAGGAGAAGCAACAGAATGTATTTTGGGGTGTAATTTCACATATTCCCATGGCATGTTTGAGCAATATATCATTTAGTGACAACTTTGTGCAAAAAAAGTCTCTTTCCCGCAACTTGTGTCACAATATAAAATATTCCATGGACTCGACATGCCTCTCAGCAAATAGCTTGGGGTGTCTACTTTCCAAAATGGGGTCATTTGGGGGTCATTTTTTGATTACATGAAAAAATTATTTTTTTTTTGCAAGAAAATTACTTTGAACCCCCACACATTATATATTTTTTTTAAAGCAAATGCCCTACACATTAAAATGGTGGGTGTTTCTTTTTTTTTTTTCACACAGTATTTGCGCAGCGATTTTTCAAACACATTTTTTGGGGGAAAAACACACTTTTTAAAATTTTAATGCACTAAAACACACTATATTGCCCAAATGTTTGATGAAATAAAAAAGATGATCTTAGGCCGAGTACATGGATACCAAACATGACATGCTTTAAAATTGCGCACAAACGTGCAGTGGCGACAAATTAAATACATTTTTAAAAGCCTTTACAGGTTACCACTTTAGATTTACAGAGGAGGTCTACTGCTAAAATTACTGCCCTCGATCTGACCTTCGCGGTGATACCTCACATGCATGGTGCAATTGCTGTTTACATTTGACGCCAGACCGACGCTTGCGTTCGCCTTAGCGCGAGAGCAGGGGGGACAGGGGTGCTTTTTTTTTTTTTTATTATTTTTTTGCTTTTTTATCTTATTTTTAAACTGTTCCTTTCATTTTTTTTTTAAAATCATTTTTATTGTTATCTCAGGGAATGTAAATATCCCCTATCATAGCAATAGGTAGTGACAGGTACTCTTTTTTGAAAAAATTGGGGTCTATTAGACCCTAGATTTCTCCTCTGCCCTCAAAACATCTGACCACACCAAGATCGGTGTGATAAAATGCTTTCCCAATTTCCCAATGGCGCTGTTTACATCCGGCGAAATCTAAGTCATAAAATGCTTGTAGCTTCCGGTTTCTTAGGCCATAAAGATGTTTGGAGCCACTCTGGTCTCTGATCAACTCTATGGTCAGCTGGCTGAATCACCGGCTGCATTCTCAGGTTCCCTGTTGAGACAGGAGAGCCAGAGAAAAACACGGAAGGCGGTGGGGGGCATTCCCTCCCACTGCTTGTAAAAGCAGTCTAGCAGCCGCTAGGATTGCTTTTACATGAAAGCCGACCGCTGGCTGAAAAGAATGATACCAAGATGATACCTAAACCTGCAGGCATCATTCTGGTATAACCATTCAAAGTCGTGAATGGCGTACCTGAAGACAAAAAAATGGTTAACAATAAAGCACAGTAAACGGTAAAGTATAAAAAATTGCATACCTGAAAAGCAAACATGATAAAACATAATAACAATAAAACATTGCAGAATAGAATACAGTAAAAAAGAGCAGAACAATAGAGAGAATAGAGAGAGAGAGAGAACAATAAAACGACAACTATTTTTATTTTATTTTATATTTTTGTATGTGGTTTTTTTTTACACTTTTTTTTGTAACTAACTTTTATAACGGTAACCGGTTCCAGCTTCGGGTCTCTCAAAATGCGATGGCATCTTGGGAGACCCTGTGCCTAGTCTGTGCAATGCTGTACCCTACACTAATACTCAACTAGTGTTTGGTAGCGTTGAAAACATTCACCAAATGCAAAGACCAGGATTGTCAGGACAGGAGGGACAATAATAGCGGGTGTCACGCCTATATCCGCGCTTGCTGCAGACACAACATCTTTTTTGGGGGGTTCGTTGGGTAGGGGTACTTGGGAGGACATAAAGAAAATGCCTCTCATGCAGCCGACTGCATTTGGTTGGGGATGTGAATATGGGAAGTACGGGCGCTGCAGAAGCGGTGGGTTCCCAATTAGGATTGGCGAATGCAGCAGGAAGGGCATTATGGGCACGACGGGCCTGTGTTTGTCTTTTTGGTGGCAGCGGGACACTACTTGTGCTTGCCACCTCACCAGCTTGAACTGCACTTATGGGACTCGCCACATCACCAAGTGTTACTGCAGTGCTGGTTTTACTACGACCGGGGTGTACTAGGCCGCTGGTGCTTGCCAGTTCACCAAAACGCTACCAAAAAAACTGTTAGCGATCGCAGGGATCAGGCCTGACTCTGTGAATGCTGCAGTTATGCGTTTAGTGTTTTGTAAGTGACAGTGATCGATCGATACTGCACTTGGGTGGGCTGGGCCGGGTGGAGGGGCAAAACGCAGAAGCTAGCAGGTATCTGGGCTGATCCCGCTAACACTGCGTTTTTGGGAACCCTAAACTGCTGGGGACGCCAGTATAGATCTGATCAGATCAGATATTGATCCGTTCAGATACTATACCACTAAGGGAGGTGTACGGTGCGTGGGTGTTAGCGGTACTGGCGCTAATCTGACGCTGCCTGGGGCGACGCATATCACCGCTGGCCGATCAGGGGGCTAAACCTTTATTCGGTAATAAACGGCGGGTGCTCTGACACTATAAAAAATAAACAAACTAACCAGCGTCACCCGTAACGGTTATACGGTGATCAGTGGTGAAAGGGTTAGCTAGGGGGCAATCAAGGGGTTAAAACATTTATTAGATAGTATACACACAGGCAGGGAAGGATTCCCATTGGCTGGGAGCGATCGCGAGGGGGGCCACGATCGGATGGCCTCCCCCTCGCCTCTCAACGCTCCCAGACAAATGCCGACCGCCGCTGGCACCGGGGGGGGGTCCGATCGGACCCCCCGCCCGCGGGAGGCAGATCACGTATGGATACGTGATTCTGCCTGCCCGTGCCATTCTGCCGACGTATATCGTCGTTAGGCGGTCGGCAAGTGGTTAATATAGCGGTAAAAATTGTATAAAAAGTAAACGTAGTCAAAACATAGCCAGGGCTCGGTAATCAAAATGGGTAGTCAGTGCAAGCCAGTAAATCAGGAAGCCGGAGATCAGAATAGTCGGAGACAGCAAACAGGATCAGGAACCAGAAGGGACGTCAGCCAGGCAAGTACAAGAACACAGCAGAGAATCTACAGATATGTTGACCAAGGCGAAGCCATGGGAGAAATGAACCAGGCAGTTTAAATAGCCAGAAGGGGCTGGCTGATGAGCAGGAAATGTTCACCAGGTGAGTCACTGTGAAACGATGAGTGCTGGCAATTAGCTGACAGCTAAGCACTGAGAAGGGAGGGCTGAGCCCAGCCCTGACAGAGTAAATGCTGGTGTGTGAAGAATTTGCCCACACACATCCTTGAGGAAAGAACATTGCTTTTATGAAGAGAGGCAACTACCTAGTGAGCAGATTCCATCCCAATCCTGTGAGGATGAACAATCCTTGAAACTGTTGTGAAGGAGGGAACATAGAAATGATCCTCTGATTCAACGGCCCCTTTAGGCACTTTGTGGAGGTCTGCAAAAAATTGTGGAGATAAGTGGACGTTGAAAGTCTGAAAACAAGGGGGATGACAGTTGTGAATTTTATTTTGAAATCCAGAGGAACTGCCACCTGCATCCAAACATCAAAGATGCGTGAAAGATGTCCACAAATGCTAACAGACATCACCTTACCCTGGAATGCAGAGGTGGGAATGAACCTCCAAGCAGAGAAGTTCCTTCCTCACACTTCGAAGCCTGCAGGATATAGAAAGATTTCACAGTACCTAAGCTCACTCAATGACGCCCTGAAGAGATGGTCTTCCACAAATGGGTCTGGGTCAGCAAGGCCTACAACAGTTGCATGGCAGATCCCACCAAGGAGTACATAGAAGCAAGCAGAAAACAAGATGTTACGAGGGGAAAAAAATAGTCTACTAAGGTCCAACACTGCACAGAGTGTGGTTGTAGGCTGATGGTGCTAAATAGCCATAAGCAACAATGGGCAGGCTATAAGAATTAACTCAGATTACTGTGTTGTGTGTCTCTCTCAATCACAGGATAAGGGTGAGGAGGAAGCAGCACAGCTTCCCTACAGGGAGCACACCCATTTTCATGATGTCAGCTCTCATTTCTAGCAAGGAAAACCATTTACCCATCTTCCGCTGGTGAGAAAAAAGGAGGTCATGTCTTAGTCATCCACAGAAGTCTCAAAATTACATAAAGAGGAGAGCAACCGAAGCCAAATATGTACAGCATACTGACTCTTCAGTTCGGTTCAGGCAATATAAAGCTATGGCTCTGTACCTAAAAAGCATTTTGCCAGTTAGCGCTGGAAGGTACAGAAATTCAAGATCCAGCATCCAAAAGGCACATCCAGGGTAGCTCGCTGCTATTAGAGAGAGCCAAGCTGTGTAACATGATGCATTGTAGACTGCTCCAACGTGCTGCACAGGCTCAGCCCTGCCATTCACTCACATACACTGAGCAGCCATAGGGAAGGAGCCGATCCCAGCAGCAGGATAAGGAGCAGCAGCAGCAGCCTGGCTGGCCACCATCCCCTCCCAGACACACACACACAGGCATCTCTCCATCCTCTACTGCTGGAATGGGAGGAGGCTCCCTGTGCTAGAATCTCTCCACACCAGCACCATCATTTAGCATCTAAAATGAGTTGGCTTTTTAACCCTTAGAGGACACCTACAAGACAAGACTTAACCAGAGGAACGCTTGGCTCGCTAGCCACTGGAGGTATCGGGAGGATTCAAAGGCCCTGGCTGGGTATTAGCCACAAGCTCTAACAGCTTGTATAGCTGGTAAGCCTTCAATTTATATGGTGGTGGATTCACATTGTCCTTTGAATATTGAAGATCCCTCACAGGGTGTTTCAACATTTATTCCCCGCTGAGAAGCATTCCGGAAGAGACTTATATATTATTTTATTTTTACACCTTTTTAATTTTTTGTTATATTTCTATTATACTGTATTATTTATGACATTCACCTATTTGTTGAATTGGTTGCCTTTGTTTCACTCAACAGGTTACTCTTTTTTGTCACTTCCTTGGATTCACTTGTTTTATTATTTTTAACTGCATCTATATTGTTGACCACCCTTTATCAGTTCAACATTGCAGGTTTTTTTTTTTATTTGTTAACCATATCACAGGTTCATGTTCGTTAGATCACATTTATTTGCCTAATTTATTCATTCAGCGCAGCTTCTTTTTGTTTCTCATCTGTTTGGTGTGTATTTCACTTTTGAGTTGAAGCTTTTTTTAGTTATACCAGCGCAGTTTTTTTCCTTTAACATCCAGGCATGCCTTAACCATTTGCCTACTGGGTACTTTTAGCCCCTTCCTGCCCAGGCTAATTTTCAGATTTCCGTGCTGTCACACTTTGAATGACAATTACACGGTCTTGCAACACTGTACCCAAATTCAATTTTTTTCACACAAATAGAGCTTTCTTTTGGTGGTATTTAATCACTGCTGTTTTTTTTTTTATATATAAAAAAAATAAATAAGAGCGAAAAGAAAAGAGAATAGTTTTTCTTCGTTTCTGCCAGTAAATAAGACATTTTTCTCCTTCACTATTGTGCGCTGTTGAGGCTGCACTGATGAAGCGGGACTGAAGGGCATTATATGATGCTATCCCATAAGGAGAGCGCATCCCGGCCCGTCGTCATTTTACTATACGGCGGGCAGGAAATGGTTAAAGAGACATTGCCCTGTAAGGCTGTTGCACTGAAACCTCAGTGTACAGATTGGTAGGACCTGGAAAAGCAGCTGAAATATTTAACTTACCCTGGTTTTCTGTTAGTTAGAAATCCTCCTCAGTAGACCTTTCTGACAGCCAGTCGAGAGCCTGTCACACCTGCATTTCTCCTCATTACTATGTTGTGATGCAGTAGCCACACTGACCAGGCAGCACTATGTTTTTGAAGGTAGACAGTATGGCAGAGGTACACACACACACACACACACACACACACACACACACACACACACACACACACTGCAAAAGTTTTAAGCAGGTGTAAAAAAAAGTGCTGTAAATGAAGAATGCTTTCAGAAATAGTAGTGTTAATATTTTATTTTTCTTAATTAACAAAATAGAAGGTAAACGAACAGGAGAGAAATCAAAATCAAATCAATATTTGGTGTGGCCACCCTTTGCTTTCAAAAATGCATCAATTCTTCTAAGTACACTTTACACACAATGTTTGAAGGAACTCGGCAGGTAGGTTGTCCCAAACATCTTGGAGAACGAACCACAGATCTTCTGTGGATGTAGACTACCTCAAATCCTTCTGTCTCCTTATTTAATCCCAGACAGCAACGCTGTATCCTGGCTTAGGCTGACAAGGCCCAGGCCTAGGGCAGCACTTTGCAGGGGGGCAGCACGGAAAGAGTCCCCGCCAGCTTGTGCTACACTATTAGTGTAGCACCAGTCTTATAAGGGCGGACTGGGCTAGGAGGCAAATTAGTCTAGCGCCCCCATAAAGCGGCCGCGCTGCTTCCGGTATGCGGGCAGCTGGCATTCCGCAACTGTGGGATTTTGACTGTCCTCTCATCCTGGACCACAAACCTTCCTCACTGTACTATGTTTTCTGCTGCACCATTGGCATGGTTATATCTTCTTAGTCCTCTCCATAAAATTATCAGAAATTTGTGCTTAAAGTACTATACTATAGGCAACACTTTTTTTTTCATTTTGGATAGAGTAAGGGAGGGTTATAACCCGTCAGTTTATTTTTTACCATCCCTGTCCCATTGCAGAGATTTCCCTTCACTTCCTGCCCCATAGCCAAACAGGAAGTGAGAGGAAATCTATGCAAATTAAGGGAATCCATTGCCCCCCAGGCCCTCAGAACTAGTGTCCCCGCTTGAAAACTGCAGGGCGGGTCTTAAACAGCAAGGGGTGTGGCCTTGACAGGAAGGGGTGTGTCATATTTAAATTAGGGGGTGCACGAGTTTAGTCAGGCCTAGGGCAGCACAAAACCTAAATACACTACTGCCAGACAAGCTTGATGATGTTGAGATGAGGGCTCTGTGGGAGCCAAGCCATCACTTCTAGGACTCCTTATACTTCTTTACATTCAAGAGAGCTCCCAATGACATTGGCTGCACATTTGTGGTCGTTTTCCTGCTGCAAAATAAATGCAGAGCCAATCACACGCATCCCTGATGGAATGTCATGATGGATAGTATCTGCCTGTATTTATTTGCATTGCAGACACCATTGATCCTGACCAAATCTCCAACTTCATTTGCAGAAATGCAGCCCCAAACTTGCAGGTACCTACACCATGCTTCACTGTTGACTGCAGACACTTATTCCTGTACCCCTGTCCAGGCCTTCGTGAACAAACTGCCTCCTGCTACAGTTAAATATTTTCAATTTTGACTCATCAGTCCAGAGCACCTGTTGCCATTTTCCTGCACCCCAGTTCCAATGTTTTTGTGCATAGTTGAGTTGCTTAGGTTTGTTTCCATGTCTTATGGATGAAAACATAGGAGCTCCACTCCAATCATCCATCATGCCATACCATTAGTCAAGCAAATTTAGCCCCAATTTTTTTCTGCAGCAGGACAATGGCGCCAAACATGCAGCCAATGTCATTAAGAACTATCTTCAGTGAAGAAGGTCTGTCTGCGATTACATGAAGAGACAGAAGGATCTGAGGCAGCCTACATCCACATAGGATCTGTGATTAGTTCTCCAAGATGTTTGGAACAACCTACCTGCTGAGTTCCTTCAAAAACTGCGTGCAAAATGTTCCTAGAAGAACTGAAGCTGTTTTGAAGGGAAAGAGTGGTCATACCAAATACGGATTTGATTTGGACTTCTCTTCTGTTCATTTACTTTCCATTTTGTAATTGATAAAAATAAATTAACAAATTCTATTTCTGAAAGTATTCTTAAATTTACAGCATTTTTTCAAACCTAAAACTTTTGCATGTGTGTTAATGTACATACAAACACAAAAATACATACACATTCTTTTTCTATCTTACCCCGCAAAATCAATATCATGATTCACTCCAGTGTAAAAATTATCCCCTTCAAGGGAATCTGTAAAACATAAAAAAAATTCAATTGTAAGTAATGTTATGCTTTACATACATTTCAATTACATACATTAAAGTTTTACATAACATTTTAGAATTATTCACAAATTGAAAATGTAACATATGTCAAGAAATTAATTTATAGTTTTGAAATAATCCTAGTGCTTGCCGTTTTGTTTTCAGATCTGTCACACAAATTAGCTTATAAAACCTTGTAAATGAAAGTGAACCACTGCTTGGCATATTATTATAAAGTGTAATCAAAGTAAAAAAAAAAATAGGAACTTGACTTGCTTATAAATGTCATATTTTGAAGTACAATATAGGACGTGGAAAGGATACTCAAAGACCCTGGGGTTATAGGCAATTGGATCATCCTTCAGGTGACTGGACACTGGCAAAGCATTGCTGGATACAACCCCCTGGGCATACCCCTAAGACCCAACCCCACTCCGTGAATGCAGTGTTTTTTTACAAGAGCAATGAAGAGTAACACAGTAACAGAGGGAATGGTGTCCTGTATTGTACCCCAAGGTAAGGAATTTACAGGTGAGCCAAAATTACCCTCATCTTATTTGTACAGTACAGGACACAGGCTGTGGATATTCATAGACCTGGAAATGTCCCCACAAAATGAACAAGAAAGATGGGCAATAAAAAGGTAAACAGAACTGTGCCAACAGGCCCAACAGCACCAAGTGTCAAATGACCCAGCTCAGAAGTGCTGCAGCAGGAACCTTGCAGCTTCAAGCTGCATCCACACAAGTTTGAATGAGCAGTTGGTAGAACTTGGAGAAGGTATAAACTGAAGTCCAGGTGATGGCCTTGCAAAGCTGGGGAACAGAGGCTTGATGGTGGAATGCCCAGGAAACACCCACCGATCCGGAAGAGTAAGCACATAAGAGTGCTGGAGGTGTCTTTTTTAGAATGTGACCTCTTCAGATGAGTTGTCTTATCCAACTGGCAACAGTGAATTTTGGAACAGAAAGAAGCGCTTCTAAGTGCAATAAAACAAGACTTCATTAGCCAAAATGGGATTAAAAACACTTATACTTTTGGCTAATGAAAGTCTTGTTTATTGCACTTAAAAGCGCCTCCTTTCTGTTCCATATTTCTACCAGAGTCTGCTTCTCTCCATCAGTGTGCTGCTGACATGCACCTCAAGACATCTGCCTGCCTTTATCATATTTTCACCCTGCACCAGGCTTTGAACTTATGATTTTAGAAGGGTCTATTTATCTTAAACGCCCTATATCCTACCTCTTTCAATAGTGAATTTTGAGGCAGGATGTCTTTTGTGCGGCCCTGATAAAACAAAGAGAATCTGTCTTTCTTATAGACGTTGTAGCATTTAGATGACTTCTACATCTGATAGTGTCCAGACCATGAACAGCAATATCTTTAGAGTGCTTAGGAGCATGGCAAAAAAAGGTAAGGTCTATGTATTTGTTAAGGTGGAAGTTAGGTAGAAATGCAGGTCTTGGGCGTAAGACTACTTTGTTTTTGTGAAGGATCAGGAATGGCTCATTACATGAGAGAGCTGCTAGCTTCAAGACACATCTGAAAGGCGTGATGTCCACTAAGGCCACCTTGCAGGAAAGATCAAGCAAAGAGTTCTCTGATGAGTTCAAAGGATGGTTTCTGGAACAAGATGGACAAAGCAGAAATCTGTCCCTTATAAGCAATTAGGGTCAAATTATATGTACATTGTATATCCCTGTATGTTGTGGCTGTTCAGGTGCTTATCTAATAGTTTTTTGAAACCATCGATGCTCCCCGCTAAAATAACCGCCTGTGGAAGGGAATTCCACATCCTTGCCTCTCTTACAGTAAAGACCCCTCTATGCAGTTTAAGGTTAAACCTCTTTTCTTCTAATTTTAATGAGTGGCTTTTGCACACAGTAGAAATGAGCATATCTACATTAGCAAACATGTGTGAAGTCATTACATTAGGTGTATGAGAGGCTGGGGGTGAAAAATCTTCTGCAGTCTCCTTTAACACTGCCTCAGGGGTCCCTCTTCATTCCTTTAACGTCTTTGTCCTATAGAAGAGGCATTTCACTTTCTGATTCTTGCAAAGAAAGCAGGGGTGGAGAAAGACTGACGCTTGTGTGCTCTGTTGATTGTCAGAGGAAGTCTGGCATGGTTGCATACAAAATCTACCTTGGTCAAAAAGGCATGTCTGAGACAGAGTGAGACGTGTCTGTGAAGGAGTATGCAACAGCCCAGGTTTTGATGACCCCGTAGCGAAGTTCTCATGGCAAAAGGGAGATGGGAAGTGCCATAATATCTTATAAAGGAAAACTAGGCAGAAGTTGTGGTAATAATGCAACCTATGGTGTGATATTACACCTTACTCATCACCCATCAGTGAATGCATTTTAAACACAATTCCCAGTTCCCTTATAGTTTTAATGCAGACCACACTTTATTTTGGAAACCTGTAAAAAGTGAAACTTCAGTACTGATCCAGTACAAGGTAAATATGTCTTACCTTTTCAGGGTCCAGGTTTCACCCACCAAACCCCTAGAGGAGTGTTCAGGGTCTGGGTTCCAAAGTGATGGACCACAGCCTAGGACCAGTATAATATGATTTTTTAATAACAGCTTACCAGTAAAATACTTTTCTTGGAGTAAATCATGAGACACAGAGCCAAAGTAATAACTTAATGGGATGTCCCATAGCAATGCTGTTGAGGGGAGGGAGAGACAACCCGTAGGGCACACCCAGACCTGAGGACTTGGTCTGAGGACACTGCGCCCGAAGGCAATATTCTCATACCTCCTTACATCCACCTGATACATTTTTGTAAATGTATGTACTGAAGACCAAGTTGCGCTTCTTGCAGATCTGAGCCATGGAGGCCTTGTGACGCACTGCCCAAGAAGCACTAACCGACCTGGTAGAGTGCGCCTTAACTTAAAATGGGGGAATCTTACCCCTGAAATCATAAGTTTGAATATCACTTGTCGAATCCACTTAGCGACAGTGGATTTCTACGCCGCCTGTCCTTTCTTAGGACCCTCTGGCAGAATAAATAGGACATCAGTCTTACGAATCTGAGCAGTTGCCTTCAAATAGGTTTTCACTGCTCTCACCACATCAAAACAATGTAGTGACTTTTCTTCCCTGGAACATGGTTTTGGAAAAAACGATGGCAGGATAATATTTTGGTTCAGGTGAAAACCTGAAACCACTTTTGGCAAAAAGCCTGGACGCGGGCATAACACCACTCTGTCCTTATGAATAATCAAAAAAATGGCTCTTTACAAGAAAGAGCAGCCAATTCCGAAACCCTCCTTGCTGAGGATATAGCAACCAAAAATACCAGCTTCCTTGTCAGAAGGACTAAGGGAATATGCTGTATCGGTTCAAATGTTTTTGTAACACAGACAAAATGAAGTTCAAGTCCTGGCGGATTAATCCGCATCACCCCTTGCATAAAACCCCAGACTAAAGAATGCGTAGCAAGCGGTCTTTGAAATAAAATCGATAAGGCTGAGACTTGGCCCTTAATAGTACTTAAGGCCAACTTCGTCTCTACGCCTAATTGTAGAAAGGCAAGAATTCTGCCTATGATATATCTCCAAGGGTGCCAACCCTTGGATTCGCACCAGGAAACATAAGCCTTCCAGACTCTATAATATATAGCTCTGGATGCTGGCTTCCTTGCACTACATAAAGTAGAGATAACTGACCCGGAAAACCCACGTTTCCTCAGAATGTGGGTTTCAATGGCCAGGCCGTTAAATTTAGCGTTCATAAAGTAGGATGGAATATCGGCCCCTGTGAGAGCAGGTCTGGCCTTTGTGGGAGGGACCATGGATCCTCCACTGCCATCTTTAAAATTTCTGTGTACCATGACTTTCTGGGTCATGCTGGTGCTACCAGAATTACCAGCTTTCTTTCCAGCTTGATCCTGCAAAGAAGTAGTGGCAGCAACTGAATAGGGGGGATTACCAGCGCATCTGTTCTGCATGCGAGTGGATCCCTTGTCCTGGACACAAAGTTGACTAACTTCATGTTGAATCTGGATGCTAGAAGATCTACATCCGGAGTCCCCCATCTTTGGCAAGTGGCCCGAAAAATGTTGGAGTGAAGAGACCATTCCCCCGGGAATAACTGCTGGCGAACTTAAGTAGTCCGCCTGCCAATTCTCTACTCCCGGAATGAAGACTGCCGATAGGCACGGAACATTCCTTTCTGCCCAAGTTAGAATATGTGGTAACTAGGAAAAAATGCAGCGCTAAGAAATATTGGGAAGTTAGGGTGTAGTGAAACAATTAAGTAAGAGATGCTGTACGGAACAGTGAAGCATATGTGCAAAAACCATAAGTGAAGTGAAATGAACAAACACAGTATAAAGTGTCCACATATGGTAAATGGATGATTCCAAACTCAAATTAATAAGAGGAACTGGTATGAACCAATAAAAATTATGTGAGACTGGAAATTAAAGTCAATAGTGCACGATGTGGATCTGTGACTTTGAGTCAACAGCGGGGTACAGAACTTCCGTAGCTGTAAACCAACATCTCGATATGGGGCATCAGAATGAAAACATCAGGAAGTAAGATAAGATGGGTACTCTTACCAGATGACGTGGACTCCACTGTCGTATGACATGGAGTCAATGGTGCATGGAGCCAAACCTAGGCTGGAAAACGATATCCGGAATGGTGGCACCTCTGTCTCACTTCTCAACTTCTCTGGTGGGGTGAAGAAACATCAAGAAGGGCCGCCAACTGGATATCAGCCAATAGACCTCAAGGATGTGTTCCAAGGAGAAGCCGGGGACAGATTTGATCCAGACCCCGTGATGGAAGTAGGGCTACTGGAAGGCAGTTTCTTGCATCGGGATAATATGCAAATAAAAAATAAAAAGCTTCTGCATAGTGCAGGTAAACCAGGGATTTTTATTTCTAAAAATACCATACAGAAAATGGATAAAAGTAATCACAATTGAAATAAAATCTAAGCAGCATAAGGAAGGGGAGATCGCCCAAGTTAGAATATGGTTCACCTCTCTCTGCACTGAGAGACTCTTGGTGCCCCCTTGGTGATTGATATAGGCCACAGCCGTGGCATTGTCGGATTGGATCCTGACAGGACAATCCCTTAACCTGGAAGTCCAGGCTTTCAGAGCCAGACGCACTGCCGTATCTCTAGGATGTTGATGGGCCAAGCTCTTTCAGTTTTTGACCACTGTCCCTGGACAGTCATTTTTTCTAGTACCGCTCCCCAACCTGAAAGTAACGACAGATGCCAGCCTACTTCCCAGATAATTGGTCTGAAGGATTTTCCTTTCAGCAGATTCTGGGTTAGTAACCACCAACTGAGGCTTTGGGACACTCTTGGGGCCAGCCACATTGGCAAGTCCATAGCTTGGATCATTTTGTTCCAAGCGGACAGGATACTGTTTTGCTGTGTCTATGATCAGGGCCCAAATACTCCAGCTTTCTTAACGGTTTTAAGGAAGACTTCTCTAGGTTGAGAATCCAACCCAGACTTTTCAGGTAACTGGTTTTAATGCGTACACTTTGCTCCAAGCGAGCCACTGACTGATCTATTAGCAATAGATCGTCAAGGTACGCCAAGGCTGTTATGCCCTGTGCCCTTAACCTGGCTAGAGGTGGGGCTAGTACCTTTGTGAACACCTGGGGTGCTGTAGCTAGCCTGAAGAGCAAGGCTACAAACTGAAAGTGCTGCTGTTCTACTTCGAATCGCAGAAACTTTTGGTGAACGGGAAATATAGGGACAAACAGATATGCATCCCTGATGTCGATGGACACCAGAAGTTCTCTTTCTTGTAAGATAAAAACTACTGACCTGATTGACTCCATGCGAAAGGAGTGTTTTTTCAGGAACTGATTTATATTCCTTAGATCTAGAATGGGTCTGACATCCCCATTTGGTTTTGGTACCGTAACCAGGTTTGAATAAAAGGATAAATGTGAAAATGAGGGGTGAGTGTGGCGCCGTCCTAAAATACCATTACTAAAGGCAAAACCTCCACAATAATTGACTGTAAACACGAAAAAGGTGTTAAAGTGACATGTGCTATAATTCATAGAAAAAAAGGAAAAAAGTAGTATATAAATAAAATAAACAAGATAAAATATATGACACGTGACATGCAACTTGTGATAATGATATCATAAGCCTTAAAATGATATTATGTGATCACACATAAATAATATAATAGGTGATAAATTAAACAGTCTATGTAATTAGTGTTGTTGTGGTCACTTTAAACCAGCCGTGATGTGTGCTCAGTGCACCGTAGGTGAAAAACAACAGTCTCTATGAAATTTCCTGGTGTATCCCTTTAAACCAAGGCAAGTGTATTCCACTTGTGTCTGCTGCTATATTGTGGTAACCGAGTGCTTGTGTCTCGCGCTGTGATCGTGCAGACACTCACCAGCTTTTTAGCCCCTTCAGGGGTAACGTGCAGTCACAGTGTGTGCCACTGTGCGGTAGTTCTTGGCAGGATCAGGATCGGGATGTCATTTGAACATGAAGGAGAGAGGAGAGTTCCATAGTGTAAAACCATTAACAGTTTTATTTAGGTCAGATGACAAGTGGTACTCACATTATAGTGGTTTCAAATAAGCAATAAGTTATCAAAAAAGCGTCAGATACGAGAAGATGGTGCAAGGCGTCGGAATAGGCCACGCCCTACGCGAGATTCGTCAGAGGACGTCTACGGGAGCGTGGACGTAGACATCCTCTGACGAAACGCGCGTAGGGCGTGGCCTATTCCGACGCCTTGCACCAACTTTCTTTTGACCGGTAAAAGAGTACTCTTCCTACTAGAAATCGTTTGGATGTATTTATCCAAATTAATCGCCAAATAGTCACTCCCCATGAAAGGGGAAACTAGTCAGAAATTTTTTGCAAGGAGCTTCGACTGACCAATTTTTTAACCAAAGGGTCCTACGCATGTATACTAGAACAAGCGCAAGGCGGGATGCCTGGTGAATAGAGTCCTTCATAACGTCTATGGCAAAACATAAAGCCTTTGGTAGTTCGGCCAACTCACGGGCCTGTTGTGCAGGGAGCTCTTTAAGAGCCCCTGTGAACTGGTCCTTTAGGGGCTGACAGATGCCTATTGCTGCGACTGCAGGCTGAGTAACGGTCCCTGCCAAGGAAAAAGAGGATTTTAACAGGAATTCCAACTTTTTATCTGTTGGATCTTTAAGCATTTGTGCATTGTCTTCTGGACAAGTTAAAATTTTATTCACACTGAAATCGCAGCGTCGACTGCTGGAACCTTCCACTTTTGATGAATTTCTCCTCCATGGAATAGAGAACTGAGAATCGCTTTAGAGGGAGAAAATGCTTATCTGGATGATCCCATTCAGCATAAACAAGCTTTTCTAGTAATCCATGGACCGGAAACGCATGAAAAGGCTGTAAAGGTTTTAAAGAGCCCAAAGAAGAAAGAAGACTTTCAGCTAACTATTAGGGGTAGCATGAAAGTGGAACAAACCATTTCCGTAAGGATTTGTACCTTGGATTGTGAAGCTGAATCAACTGTTTCCTCCGCAGAGGAATAATAGGCTTGTTTTTTCTCTTGATCGTCTGAGGGTAATACCTCACCCTGTCCCCATTGTTCCCTTGCAAAAGGGTCTGAAGTGGGGGAGGGGGATCTAGCATGCTTCCTATACACTTGGATAGAGGATGCGATTAAAGCCGCTAATCTTTCTTCTAGGCCCTGCAGGGCAGAGGAAAATGCATCTTCAGTCACGTATACAGGGGCTGAAGTGTGAGAAGCAGTTGCACTACAAATCGGTTCCAAAGACTCACCCTGGCTTGCAATATCTGGTATCTCCGGAGAGGATGACAGTGTGAAGGCATGACTGGAGTTCCCAGCGCCTGGGGGTGGAACTTTTGGTGCCTTTGCGGTAACTTTGGAAGCCATAGTGCTAAATACAAAAGCAGAGGCAGTCTAATAAAAATGTACTTATTTGCTGAGCAATAGTATAGAATAACAATGGTAGCATAAAGATCAATCTGATGCTAAACAACAATGTATTTTCCTGTACTGCAAATGCCTGTATTACACCCCTCACATGCCCCAGCGCTCCTGTGTGGCAGACTCTTCACTTCAGCTGCTCTGATAGAGACATTTTGTCATAAGAGCGTCTACTTAAGAGATTTCTCAGGTGTTAGCCTGATTGGCATCCCAGCCTGTGTCCCGTGTGTTCCACGGGAACGCCTTAGGACACGCTCCTTCCATTGACCCGCCCTCCTCTTTTCAAAACTGAACCTTAGCCCGCGCGTGAGCGGCATTCGGGTCTGTGATACAGACCCAAAGGAGAGGAGGCTGCAGACGTCATCTGGCATCTCCCGCAGGTCTCGTTACATGGGAGAAGCTGGCTTCTTTGCATTAGGAACAATGTTTTAAAGGCAGGTAAACATAAAAAATATTATGTATAAAAGAAAAAAACTCCCTGCACCCCTCCGGAGGGGCGGGCGGTGGATTTTCTTAGCAGTTGAGGCTTACTTATAAGTGTGAATCAGCCTTAGCGCTGTCACACTTTGCCAAATAATCATGTAACACTGCTCAATAGAATTTTGTGTCCACTTAGACAGATATTATGTACAGTGCCACAAGGTACAATACATCCCAAGTACTGTACCCCCAGCCCCTTCATTCCCCAATTGGGGGGAAAGGAATAATAATGAACCCCCTCCTGCGACACACACTGTTGTAGCTGGACACAAAGCTACTGAAAAAGTTATGTGTATCTTTACTCCCTCTAGAGGAGATTTTAAGGCATTACAATGTTTCATATGGAAGAAAAGGCATAGGTGGACTTCGCAGTTCCTTAGCTTTTCTCTTACCTTTTCCTCGCTGCAGGATACTGCTGAAAACAGACAGATACAAACTTCACCCATCACAGCGTGCAGCGTTTAGTAAACCTTCAAAAACCGGGTCCCTTAATAGGGGTTCCACTCCTTTGGTCCTGTATAGCACCCCTCAGGACAACTTTAGGTAATGTAGCAAGACCAAAAAGAGTCCCGGTTCCTAGGGTCCAGCCCTCAAAGAGAGGCATTACAGGCAAAACCTCGCTCTTCTATGAGAGGCCCGGGTACCATCCTGTGGCCTCAGTGGCTTGGATGGATCCAGTGTGTAGAGGTTATTTAAATCCAGCACAGATCCCTCCTGGAGCTCCTTAGAGCACATCTTCACTCGTGACCAACACCTTAAACACTGGCGAAAAAACTGAGGTACTCCTGGAAGGAGGAGGGGTTATATAGGGGAGTGAACTTCCTGTATTGGGTATACCAGTGTCAACACCTGAAGGTGGCCCATATTAAGGTATTACTTAGGCTCTGTGTCCCATAATGTATGATAAAGAAAGTATCCTGCGGTTAATTACAAGCACTGCACAAGTGCTGAGGTGAGCACCCAAGCAGAATCCATTGTTTGAAGGAACATTACAGGCTGTCCCCACAAAGTTTTACCAAGGTAGCACTGATCCAGATGCACTACGTCTACTGTTAAATTAGAAGACAGTGAGTTCATTGAAGAATCAAAAGCTAAAAAAATTAGTGAAGCAAATGATTTCTTTGCAAGGTAGAAGAGGTTCACCACCTTAGAACAGTGATCTCCAAACTGCAGCCCAATGCGTGCCTTCATGCGGTCCATGGTGCACTATTCTTCCTACTGACAGCAACAATGGGGGCATAATTCTTGCCACTGACACCAACAAATGGGGCACTATTCTTCTATTTTTTTGTAAAAGCTTAACTGAATGAGCTTGGTTACCAAGCTGTGCATGGTAGCCAAGCAGCTTCTAACCTACAGTTCAAGTGTTACTAAACGCACAATAATAAAATCAGTCTTTATATGCAGTAAAGCATGCTTGTTATAGTCATTGTGGAACCTAAGGGGTTAATCCTCTGTGTTATGTAAAAAAGATTTTTGATCCTGTTTTCTCTGATCTTCCCCTTCTTCCAGTTTTCTCAATCCATCTGCTGATAGTATGGAGCCTTGGAGGTATTCTGCACGTGATCAGTTTGGTGCGTATTGCTAGAGAGGTTTTTTGTTGTTTTGGGAGGGTGCAGGTGATCAGCACAGGGCCGATCAGCACTGTCCACACAGTGGGTCAGGGGTCATGCAGCCTTATAGGACAGTCAAAGGAGAATGAAAAAACTCCTCCTACAAGCTTTAACCAGACACTGAGATAAGTCATAAGACTGCTATATACTGCTGATGAGAAATGGTATTTAGCAGTTTATATTTACTAACATAATTGCATTTCCATATTCTGTGTACTGTGGGAGACTAGATAAAAAAAAAAACCTGGAAGCCGATTGGTTTCTATGCAGAGCTGCACCAGATTTTGCACTCTTCAGTTTTAGCAAATCAAGCTCTATGTGTCTCTCTTTTCTATGTGCTTGTTATAGAACATATCACCCCCCTAACTGAAGTCCAACTGAAGTTTTAAAGTTAGCGAATACACTTCAAAAAGAGCTTATTCTGTTTAATGCCCTGCTCCTTTCATTTTATTTTTGTTAAAAGCGGTAGTAAACCGCCTTTGGCTGCATTCACACCTGAGTATCGATTTACTGGCATTTTTTTAAGCTTTTTTACAGCTTTTTATAAGTGTATTACAAGCATTTTACAGCTTCAGGTATTTTTTGTTTAGCTAATAGAAAGCAATAGGGTAGGAGAGGGAGAGGAAATTAGGGGCGAAGAGCTGCTATTTGAGTGTTTTTCTGCTCAGGTCAGACATTTCTTTTGAAGTCTATGGGGCCAAAAACGCTTCTAACCTGCCAAAAAGAAACTTGGTTACTTTTTTGAGCTTCAGGCATTTTGCTTCAGGTGACAGAACGCTCATACGTGAAAAGGGGCCATTGAAACTAACCCCTTCCCGCCGAGCGTACGCAGATGTGCGTACTCGGCTTTCTGGGGTTTTACGTCTTTTCCTGCAGCTGCGGGCATCATCCCGGTACTGTTTTGCAGAGCGGGCGATCGGCTTTCCTGGTATAACAACCGATGAGGCTAAAAGCCGCTCGGCTGTTATACCGGAGGAGCAGGAGGGGACGCCACCCCCCCTTCCGCCTCCCCGGGCCCCCCGTTCCATCGGGAAGCCCGATGACCAAACAAAACATTTTTTAAAGCGCCCCCGTCCCAAAGAAAAAGCATACAGAAGTTGCGCCCCCATATGTAAAGGGTGTTCAAATCACACATGTGAGGTATCGCCGTGATAGTCAATAATTCTAGCACTAGACCTCCTCTGTAACGCTAACCTGGTAACCGTAAAAAAATTTAAAAGCGTTGCCTATGGAAATTCTTAGGTACCGTAGTTTGTCGTCATTCCACGAGTGCGTGCAATTATAAAGCGTGACATGCTTGGTATCTATTTACTCGGCGTAACAACATCTTTCACATTATACAAAAAATCATGAAAGTGTCCCTTTTCCCAAAAAATTGCATTCAAAACACCGCCGCACGAATACCGTGTGATTTAAAATATTGCAACAATCTCCATTTTATTCTCTATATTCTCTGCTAAAAAAATATATATAATGTTTGGGGGCTCTAAGTAATTTTCTAGCAAAAAATACGGATTTTAACCACTTCAGCCCCGGAAGGATTTACCCCCTTCCTGACCAGAGCACTTTTTACAATTCGGCACTGCGTCGCTTTAACTGCTAATTGCGCGGTCATGCAATGCTCTACCCAAACGAAATTTGCGTCCTTTTCTTCCCACAAATAGAGCTTTCTTTTGATGGTATTTGATCACCTCTGCCGTTTTTATTTTTTGCGCTATAAACGGAAAAAGACTGAAAATTTTGAAAAAAAATGATATTTTCTACTTTTTGTTATAAAAAAAATCCAATAAACTAAATTTTAGTCATACATTTAGGCCAAAATGTATTCGGCCACATGTCTTTGGTAAAAAAAATGTCAATAAGCGTATATTTATTGGTTTGCGCAAAAGTTATAGCGTCTACAAACTAGGGTACATTTTCTGGAATTTACACAGCTTTTAGTTTCTGACTGCCTATGTCATTTCTTGAGGTGCTAAAATGGCAGGGCAGTACAAAACCCCCCCAAATGACCCCATTTTGGAAAGTAGACACCCCAAGGAAATTGCTGAGA
This sequence comes from Lithobates clamitans, assembly GCA_037952925.1. Lineage (NCBI taxonomy): Eukaryota > Metazoa > Chordata > Amphibia > Anura > Ranidae > Lithobates > Lithobates clamitans. The sequence goes on from JBBGZY010001275.1 coordinate 1,005,167, forward strand.
GGCATGTTGAGCCCATTGAATATTTTTTTTTTTGTCCCAAGTGATTGAATAATGACAAAAAAAAGAAAAAAAAAAAAATTACAAAAAGTTGTCACTAAATGATATATTGCTCACACAGGCCATGGGCATATGTGGAATTGCACCCCAAAATACATTCAGCTGCTTCTCCTGAGTACGGGGATACCACATGTGTGGCACTTTTTGGGAGCCTAGCCGCGTACGGGGCCCCGAAAACCCAGCACCACCTTCAGGATTTCTAAGGGCGTAAATTTTTGATTTTACTCCTCACTACCTATCACAGTTTTGAAGGCCATAAAATGCCAAGATGGCACAAACCCCCCCCAAATGACCCCATTTTGGAAAGTAGACACCCCAAGCTATTTGCTGAGAGGCATGGTGAGTATTTTGCAGCTCTCATTTGTTTTTGAAAATGAAGAAAGACCAGAAAAAAAATTTTTTTTTTTTTTTTTTCAATTTTCAAAACTTTGTGACAAAAAGTGAGGTCTGCAAAATACTCACTATACCTCTCAGCAAATAGCTTGGGGTGTCTACTTTCCAAAATGGGGTAATTTGGGGGGGGGGGTTTGTGCCACCTGGGCATTCCATGGCCTCCGAAACTGTGATAGGTAGTGAGGAGTGAAATCAAAAATTTACGGCCTTAGAAAGCCTGAAGGCGGTGCTTGGTTTTCGGGGTCCCGTGCGCGGCTAGGCTCCCAAAAAGTCCCACACATGTGGTATCCCCGTACTCAGGAGAAGCAACAGAATGTATTTTGGGGTGTAATTTCACATATTCCCATGGCATGTTTGAGCAATATAACATTTAGTGACAACTTTGTGCAAAAAAAAAAAAAAAAAATTGTCTCTTTCCCGCAACTTGTGTCGCAATATAAAATATTCCATGGACTCGACATGCCTCTCAGCAAATAGCTTGGGGTGTCTACTTTCCAAAATGGGGTCATTTGGGGGGGGTTTGAACTGGCCTGGCATTTTATGCACAACATTTAGAAGCTTATGTCACACATCACCCACTCTTCTAACCACTTGAAGACAAAGCCCTTTCTGACACTTATTGTTTACATGAAAAAGTTATTTTTTTTTGCAAGAAAATTACTTTGAACCCCCAAACATTATATATTATTTTAAAGCAATTGCCCTACAGATTAAAATGGTGGGTGTTTAATTTTTTTTTTTTCACACAGTATTTGCGCAGCGATTTTCAAACGCATTTTTTGGGGAAAAAACACACTTTTTTAAATTTTAATGCACTAAAACACACTATATTGCCCAAATGTTTGATGAAATAAAAAAGATGATCTTAGGCCGAGTACATGGATACCAAACATGACATGCTTTAAAATTGCGCACAAACGTGCAGTGGCAACAAAATTACTACATTTTTAAAAGCCTTTAAAAGCCTTTACAGGTTACCACTTTAGATTTACAGAGGAGGTCTACTGCTAAAATTACTGCCCTCGATCTGACCTTCGCGGTGATACCTCACATGCATGGTGCAATTGCTGTTTACGTTTGACGCCAGACCGCCGCTTGCGTTCGCCTTAGCGCGAGAGCAGGGGGCGACAGGGGTGCTTTTTTTTTTATTTATTTTTTTTATTTATTTTTTTTTGCTTTTTTATCTTATTTTTTAAACTGTTCCTTTCATTTTTTTTTTTTTTAAATCATTTTTATTGTTATCTCAGGGAATGTAAATATCCCCTATGATAGCAATAGGTAGTGACAGGTACTCTTTTTTGAAAAAATTGTGGTCTATTAGACCCTAGATCACTCCTCTGCCCTCAAAGCATCTGACCACACCAAGATCGGTGTGATAAAATGCTTCCCCAATTTCCCAATGGCGCTATTTACATCCGGCGAAATCTAAGTCATAAAATGCTCGTAGCTTCCGGTTTCTTAGGCCATAGAGATGTTTGGAGCCACTCTGGTCTCTGATCAGCTCTATGGTCAGCTGGCTGAATCACCGGCTGCATTCTCAGGTTCCCTGTTGAGACAGGAGAGCCAGAGAAAAACACGGAAGACGGTGGGGGGGGGGGCATTCCCTCCCACTGCTTGTAAAAGCAGTCTAGAGGCTAATTAGCCGCTAGGATTGCTTTTACATGAAAGCCGACCGCTGGCTAAAAAGAATGATACCAAGATGATACCTAAACCTGCAGGCATCATTCTGGTATAACCACTCAAAGTCGTGAATGGCGTACCTGAAGACAAAAAAATGGTTAACAATAAAGCACAGTAAACGGTAAAGTATAAATAATTACATACCTGAAAAGCAAACATGATAAAACATAATAACAATAAAACATTGCAGAATAGAATACAGTAAAAAAGAGCAGAACAATAGAGAGAGAATAGAGAGAGAGAACAATAAAACGACAACTATTTTTTTTTATTTTTGTTTGTGTTTTTTTTTTTTTTACACTTTTTTTTTGTAACTGTAACTTTTATAACTGTAACCGGTTCCAGGTTCGAGTCTCTCAAAATGCGATGGCATCTTGGGAGACCCTGTGAAAGTGTGCCTAGTCTGTGCAATGCTGTACCCTACGCTAATAGTCAACTAGTGCATGGTAGCGTTCAAAACATTCACCAAGTGTTACTGCAGTGCTGTTTTGACTACGACCGGGGTGTACTACGCCGCTGGTGCTTGCCAGTTCACCAAAACGCTACAAAGAAAAGTGTCAGTGATCGATCGATACTGCACTTGGGTGGGCTGGACTGGGCTGGGCCGGGCGGAGGGGCAAAACGCAGGTGCTAGCAGGTATCTGGGCTGATCCCGCTAACACTGCGTTTTTGGGAACCCTAAACTGCTGGGGACGCTAGTATAGATCTGATCGGATCAGATATTGATGCGTTCAGATACTATACCACTAAGGGAGGTGTACGGTGCGTGTACGGTGCGTGCGTGGGTGTTCGCGGTACTGGCGCTAATCTGACGCTGCCTAGGGCGACGCATATCACCGCCGGGCGATCAGGGGGCTAAACCTTTATTCGGTAATAAACGGCGGGTGCCCTGACACTATAAAAAATAAATGAACTAACCAGCGTCACCCGTAACGGTTATACGGTGATCAGTGGTGAAAGGGTTAACTAGGGGGCCATCAAGGGGTTAAAACATTTATTAGATAGTATATGGGGGTCCCTGTCGCTATAAAACACTGACGGCGAACATAAATATTTACGTCCCTAACTAGCGTCACCAGCGACACTAATACAGCGATCAGAAAAATGATCGCTTAGCGACACTGGCGACAGGGGGTGATCAAGGGGTTAAAACTTTATTAGGGGGGTAAGGGGGGTACCCTAGACCTACAGGGGGCTAAACCTTTATTCGGTAATAAACGGCGGGTGCCCTGACACTATAAAAAATAAACGAACTAACCAGCGTCACCCGTAACGGTTATACGGTGATCAGTGGTGAAAGGGTTAACTAGGGGGCAATCAAGGGGTTAAAACATTTATTAGGCAGTATATGGGGGTCCCTGTCGCTATAAAACACTGACGGCGAACCTAAATATTTACGTCCCTAACTACCGTCACCAGTGACACTAATACAGCGATCAGAAAAATGATCGCTTAGCGACACTGGCGACAGGGGGTGATCAAGGGGTTAAAACTTTATTAGGGGGGGTAAGGGGGGTACCCTAGACCTACAGGGGGGTAATACTAACTGTCCCACCACTGCTAACTGTCACAAACTGACACTATGCAGTAATCAGGGAAAAAAAAAAAAAAAAAAAACTGCTTGGTGTCAGTTTGTGACAGGGGGGGGGGGTGATTGGGGGGGGATCGGGGGGCGATCGGGGGGGGATCGGGGGTGTAATGTATGCCTGGCATGTTCTACTGTGTGTGTGTGTGTTTGGTGCACTTACATGTCATCTCTCCTCGGCGCTGGAACGGAAACTGCCAGACCGAGGAGAGATGACATCACATCCTCTGCCTGTGTGAAACGACACACAGGCAGAGGAGGATTCCCATTGGCTGGGAGCGATCGCGAGGGGGGGGCCACGATCGGATGGCCTCCCCCTCGTCTGTCATCGCTCCCAACCAAATGCCGACCGCAGCTGGCACCGGGGGGGGGTCCGATCGGACCCCCCACCCGCGGGAAGGCAATCACGTTTCAGGTACGTGATTTTGCCTGCCCGTGCCGCTCTGCTCACGTATATAGGCGTGAGGCGGTCGGCAAGTGGTTAACTTGTTAACACCAAATTTCAAAAACAGGCTTAGTCGTGAAAGGGTTAATATGATTTTGCTTGTTGGGCATTTTGGAGCTTCAGAGCTGAGCATTTAACAAGCTGAAAAATGCTCAGGTGTGAACAGGGCCTTACAGTTGGTTAATCCTGACAACAATTTTAAACACCTCTGAGTGATCTGAATTTTTGTACTGGGTGCTCCTAAATATCCATCCCAGAGTAAGTCTGGTGAGCATTCTTTTTGTTGCTATCAGAGAGGTAGTAGGGACCGTAGCAGTGTCTATCTAGAGACTGTACCCCCCATTGCATATTTACTCCCTTGAAGGAGGACTTACTCCACTGTTTATCCATCAGAACAAAGCCTCCCTTTTATTGGTTACAGTGTTAGTCAGGTTGAAAAAAGACACAAGTCAATCTAGTTCAACCAATAAAAAAAGAAATTCTATTGATCATGGTGAGAGATAAATTTGTCCATATCAAATTCCTCTGCAATACCTAATATTGCAGAGGAATATGGTCATGTAGAATATAATCTATTCTAAAAAAAAAAAAAAAAAAAACAAAAAAAAAAAAAACACAACTTCAACTGCCGCATATATAACTTTCAGAAATCATCACAACTTAACACAATATATTATTTTGCGATTACACTTTATGCTGGATAATATGACAAACGTGAAAGGCTCCAACATTATCTTACCAAGAATTTTCTCAAACTCATCATCATCTACATCTTCTAAACTCTCCTCATCTTCATTCCGTTTATGCCTCTGTTTGTCTGTGGACAACTTTTTAAAGTATCTGCAATTCAGACGAAGAGCAAAGCAAGTGATTTGCATACACGTTCAAATTAATTTTAACACATATGCTTAAGTAAGTTTCAAATGAAACTGCATTAGTTAGCAATAAAAAGTAATTATAGTAGTGCTAATTAATACCAAAAGTGTGCTTGTTTAGGGACATGATGAATGGAGGCTTGGGGGTGTGTTTGTGTGTGAATCTTTAACCTCTTCCTGCCTGACCTATTAAAAAATGGCGGTTGGGCAGGATCACTGTTCTAGGAGCACGTCTTAAGACGTCCTCCCAGGATTGCGCCACGGGCCATGCTCTAGCACAATCTGTCACCAACCGTGAAAAATCTTGATCACCTTCCCAGAGTAGTAGTGTTACTATGGTAACACTGTATTGCTCTGTTCACTGTATGTAAAAAATAAAATTAAACTTGTAAGAAAAAAAAATAAAAAAAGTAATAAAAACATTTAGTTCTCAGGCACTTACTGACATGTATGGATGGTGCACTGAGCTATGTGTGTGCTGCACTGTATTTCCTGATATGTAAACAATGCATTCTGTATGCAGCCCAACTAATGGGTTGGCCGATTAATCGATTATGAAAATAGCTGACAGCTATTTTCATAATCGCTTAAATCGATTAGTTGTTTCGACCCTAAAAACAATTCAGATGACTAAAATACGACTATAACTTAAATAGCATTTTAGTCAAAAGAATAAGACTAAAACTTAAAGTGGATGTAAACCCGATTCATTAAATTTGAGCTGGACACAAATCTGTAGTGCTTTCTTATCTCTCTCCAAAGCACTATGTCCCATAGCTGTCTCTTGCTCCATAGCCCTGTTATCAGCTTCTGACACATTATCAGAGACGGGAAATAGAAGTGTGTGTCATGGGAGGTTGCTATAAAAAGATTAGCAGTGAGCTTGCCCTTTAAGAGCAGAGCTCTGCACATTCCTTTCTTCCTTTGCCTATGATGAGAGGGGGTGTGTGTGCCTTTCCTCCAATCAGCCGTCTTGGCTGTATGCCAATAATCCCCTCCCAGAGGTAACCAGGAAGAGAAAAACTTTAACACGAAGAGCACTTTCTAAAGGATATATACAGATGAAGACAGCAGACATGCATGTAAAACTTATGTAGGGAGATTTGTTTCATCTCTGTGTATAATCTGAGGCTGTTCACTTCACTGGGTATATGTGAGGGGTTTACATTCACTTGAATTCAAAATTTGCTGCCAAAATTAACAGATTTTTAACACAATCTACACTTTTGAAAGGGTGTAAAGTGGGAAGACTGCAGATATAGAGGTAAAAATAAAATAAAAATTAATATATATATATATATATATATATATATATATATGTATATGTGTTTAATCTCTGTATCATCTGAGGCTATTCACGTCACTGGGTATATATATGAGGGCTTACAAGCACTTTAAGCTTGCATTTGACACACAGTAATGCAGTATTAGCTAGAAATTTTCATTTTTTTTTATTGGAGAATTCACACGTGTTTTTAACCACTTGCAAACCGGGCCATAGCTGAATGACAGCTACAGCGCGGTTGGCTAGTTCTGGAAGGGCGTACTGGGGCCCGCACCTGGGAATGTCCGTGACAGTTGGGTCCTCCGGCCCAGCGCATCATGGATCGGAGTAAAGGGCCAATGACAGCGGTCCTTTACTACGTGATCACTGTCCAATGACAGAGGGATCACTTGCTAACAAACAGGTGCATGTCCGGTGTTCAGCTCTTTCCTCTACTCGCACGTACACACCGATTGGTACAGCATGCCAGGAGGGGGACTGCAGCAGTACTCACCCATGCCTCATCCATGCCCCATCAGTGTCTCATTCATGCCTCCTCCGTGCCCATCTGTGCCTCGCCCATCTGTGCCTCATTCATGACTCGCCCATGCCCATCTGTGCCTCATTCATGACTCGCCCATGCCCATCTGTGCCTCATTCATGACTCGCCCATGCCCATCTGGGCCTCCTTCATGCCTCATCCATGCCCATCTGGCCACGTCAGTGCTCACCCGTGCCACGTCACTGCCTCACAAAAGTGTAATAGGTAGTCAGATTTGTCTTATGTCCCTAGAGCACCTGTTGGTGCCCCCGGAATGCTGTGTCTTAGAAATATCTTATAAATGGACAACAAACAAAAAATAAGCGTTTTTATTTTCTTTCCACATTTTTCAAAAACTTGTGGAAAAAAATTACATGTTCAAAAGACTCATAATGCCTCATAAAATAGGTGTTTGCTTTCGAAAAGGGGGTCATTTTGTGGGCGTTTTCATTGTCCTGGTGCTCCAGGGCCCTTTAAAGATGTGATAGGCTGTCAGGAAATTACTTGTATAATTTATGCTCCTAGAACGCCTGGAGATGCTACTTGCATGTGGTATTGCCATACGCAGGAGAAGTAGCAGAATGTGTTTTGGGGTGTAGTTGCAAGTATGCCTATACAGCGTGTGACAAATAACTTGGTAATATGACAATTTTGTGAACAAAAAAAAATCATCTTAATTTTGCAAAGAATTGTGGGGAAAAAAACTGATTTTTAAAACAGCTGACCTGTAAAATCCTTTTCTTGGAGTACATCACGGGACACAGAGCACCATAATAATGACTATGTGGGTTATACGCTTACCTTCAGGTGATTGGACACTGGCAACCAATAGTAAGACTGTTCCTCCCATATAACCCCTCCTATACAGGAAGTGCCTAAGTTTTGTAGCAAGCAATGACGATGCCAAAAAGAGGGGAGGGACCTCTGTGGCCCGTGATGTACTCCAAGAAAAGGATTTTACAGGTAAGCTGTTTTAAAAATCCATTCTTCTTTATTGTACATCACGGGACACAGAGCACCATAATAATGACTATGTGGGATGTGCTAAAGCAATGCATCTGAGGGGGGGGCGGACACATTATCCCTAAGCCCAACGGGCCTGAGATTATAAAGCAGCCTGCAACACGCTGTGGCCAAAAACAGTCTCACTTTGAGATCTCACATCCACCTGGTAAAACCTGGTGAACGTATGAACTGAAGACCAAATGGCTGCTTTGCAAACCTGAGCCATAAGACACCTGCTGGCGTACTGCCCATGATGCACTAACCCCTCTAGTGGAGTGTGCTCTTAAATCCCGGGGTGGAACCCTGCGCTTTAATCCATACGCCTGGACAATAGTCTGGCGAATCCACCTGGATATAGATGAACTTGTTGCCTGCTGTCCTTTTTTAGGACCCTTAGGCAAGACAAAAAGGCAGTCAGTTTTCCGAAGAGGAGCTGACATTTCCAGGTAAACTTTTATCACTCTCACCACACCCAGTGAGTGAAGCGACTTTTCCTCCCTAGTTTTAGGGTTTGGAAAAAAGGAAGGTAAAATGATATCCTGATTCAAATGAAATTTGGACACTACCTTCGGTAAAAAATCCAGACGAGGACGCATGACCACTCTGTCCTGATGAAGAACCATAAAAGGTTCCTTGCAAGAAAGGGCGGCCAATTCTGACACCCTTCTAGCCGATGTTATAGCCACTAGGAAAACTAATTTCCTGGTCAATAGGACAAACGGAATATGCCTAATAGGTTCAAAGAGCTGACTCTGTAAGGCTGAAAGTACCAAATTTAAGTCCCAAGGACATAAAGGTGGTTTAAGCTGTGGCCTCAGGTGCGTTACTCCTTTGACAAAGGTCCGCAACAAAGAATGGGATGCAATTGGTCTCTGGAAAAAAAACAGATAAGGACGAAATCTGTCCCTTAATTGTCCCTAAAGCGAGCCGCAAGTCTACTCCTGTTTGGAGAAAGGCGAGAACTCTTCCAATCGTATACCTATGAGGGTTCCATTTCCTTTTCTCACACCAAGAAATGTAGGACTTCCATACTCTGTAATAGATAGCTTTAGAAACTGACTTTCTAGCGTTTATCAAAGTGGACAAGACTGAACCCATAATACCACGGTCTTTCAATAGTCTGGTCTCAATAGCCAGGCCATCAAATTCAGCGACCGTAAAGAAGGATGGAATATGGGCCCTTGAGACAACAGGTCTGGGTGGCAAAGGAGGACCAACGGGTCCCCTACTACCAACTTTACAATCTCCGAGTACCATGATCTCCTGGGCTATGCTGGGGCCACTAAGATCACTGGCTTCCATTCCTCCCGTATTCCGCATAGTAAGTGCGGCAGAATCTGGATTGGAGGAAAGGCATATATCAGAGAATACTGATCCCAAGGAACCACTAATGCGTCTATCCTGACAGCAAGCGGATCCTGGGTCCTGGATACAAACCTGTCCAGTTTGGCATTGAATCTGGATGCCAGCAGATCTACATCTGGGGTCCCCCAGTATTGGCAGATCTGTAGGAACACCTCGGGATGCAGGGACCATTCCCCTGGTAACAATTTCTGGCGAATCAGGAAGTCCGCCTACCAATTGTCCACCCCCGGGATAAACACTGCCGACAGAAAAGGCACATGTTTTTCTGCCCAGGTTAGAATATGATCTACCTCTCTTTGGGCTGCCCGACTCCTGGTACCTCCCTCGTGGTTGATATATGCCACTACTGTGGAGTTGTCGGACTGGACTCTGACAGGAAGCCCTCGCAACCTGGACGTCCAGAATCGCAGGGCCAGAAGAGATGCCCGAATCTCTTGTAGATTGATAGGCAGAGTCCTCTCTGTCTGGGACCATACTCCCTGAACAGATGCTTCCTCTAGGACTGCTCCCCAGCCAAGAAGACTGGCATCCGTGGTTACCACTTTCCAGGCTGCAGGTGGGAAAGACTTCCCCCTTTTTAGGTTGCTGGTTCTTAACCACCAAGAGAGGTTCCATAGACCCTGTGGAGATAGAACCATAGGCTGATCCAGGGTTTGAACTGACTTGTCCCAGGTTTTTAGAATACTGTTCTGGAACACTCTGGAGTGGAACTGTGCATATGGCACTGCGCTGAAAGATGATACCATCTTGCCCAGTAATCTCATGCACAGCCGAATAGAAGGGGCTAGTTCTTTTTTCACCTTCTGTACAAGTTCCACTATGGAGGCGACCTTTAAGGGCGGAAGGAACACTTTTTCTTGGGCAGTGTCCAAGATCAGACCCAGATACACCAAGGCTTGGGTCAGACAAAGAGCCGACTTGTCCAAATTTAGTACCCAACCTAGGCGTTGCAAGACGCGCACTGTACTTGACACTTTTAGAATTAGTGTAGGGCGAGAGCATTCCCTTAGAAGTAGATCATCCAGATATCCTATTATGGAGATTCCTTGAGATCTTAGGGAAGCCAACACTGGGGCCAGAACCTTTGTGAAGACCCTGGGGGACCGTGGCTAGACCGAAAGGTAACGCCACAAACTGGAAATGACTGCCCTCTACAGCGAAGCGTAAAAACCTTTGGTGTGGACCGCAGATCGGCACATGAAGGTACGCATCCTTGATATCTATGGATGCTAAATAGTCTCCTCTTAGGTACCTTATGACCGAGCGAATCGACTCCATGCGGAAGGATCGGACGTCTACAAAGAAGTTGAGAGCCTTGAGGTCCAAAATGGGCCTTACTTCCCCATTTGGTTTCGGCACGGTGAATAGGTTTGAGTAAAACCCCTTGAATCTTTCCTCGTGCGGGACCTTTACAATTGCCCCTTGCATCAGCAGATGGTGTAAAGCTAGGAATAGGCATCTTATTTTCTCTGGATCCACCGGGACCCTTGAATGTAGAAAACGGTTCGGGGGAACCTCCCGGAACTCCATTTTGTAACCACTCTTTACAGTGGAAATGACCCATCTGTCTTGAACCAGTTCCTCCCAGGCCTCCCCAAACAGCCGAAGCCTGCCCCCCACCCGTGAGAGCGGGGGCGCCCCTTCACAAGGTAGACTTGGAGTTGGGCTTGGGTGGCTTTTTGGCCCAGGGTTTTTTCTGACCCTGTGGTCTTTTAAACCCCAACGGCTGAGGCCGTCGATACCGCTTAGGGGAAGAGGCACCAGGCCCTGGGGGATTAGGAATTTTATAAGAGTGCTGCTTTCCCCTCTTTTTAATAGGAAGCAGAGCGCTCTTATCTCCTGAGATCTTTTGGATATATTTATCCAGATCATCGCCAAACAGGCGCTCTCCATGAAAAGGAAAGGCAGCAAGTAGCCTTTTACATGGTGTCTCAGCAGACCAGTTCTTTAGCCACAATACTCGGCGCATATGAACTGATAACAACGCAAAATGAGACATCCAGTGATTTGAGTCTTTTAAAGTGTCAACCACAAAACACAAGGCATGAGGGATCTCCGATAGCTCCTCAGCAGATTCCCCCTGGGGAGGTATGTTCTTTACTATCCTCTTAAGGCGATCCTTTAGGGATTGACAAATCCCAATAGCTGCAATAGCAGTCTGAACTGCTGCACTGGCAACTGAAAAGGAGGCCTTTAATACGGACTCTAGCTTTTTATCAGCCGGATCCTTGAAAACCTGGGCATTATCCACTGGACAGGTTAAATTCTTATTTACAGAAGATATGGCAGCGTCTACCAAAGGTGTGCTCCACTTCTTCCTAAATTTTTCCTCCATAGGGTATAAAACAGAAAACCTATTGGGAGGTAAGTATATCCTGTCAGGATGTTCCCAGTCCGCATAAATTACCTGCTCCAGTAACGGATGCAAGGGAAAGGCTTGGGAAATTTATTTAGGTCGCAAAGATCCCAAAGTAGAACAAGAGAGTGCAGACTCCTGAGCCGGAGGTAACTTAAACCCAATTTGTACCATCTCCATTAGAGATTGGATAAACAATTTCTGAGAATGGGAGGCTGACATTGGTTCTTCAAAGCCAGAGTCCTCAGCTGAGGAATCTTCAGCCACCCCAACGTCCTGGTCCTTTAAGACCAACTCCACCGGATCCTTTGCCCATTCTGGTTCCAGGTCACCTGGACCCATCTGGCTATAAGAGTCCTGGGGCTCTAGTGACTCACCACTTGGCCCAGGCTCAGGGGAGGGAGATCTATTACGCTTCCTTCCCCCTGTGTTACAGAGGCAATCATGCCAGCTATCTTGCCTTCCAGGCCTGCTAAGGCAGATGCCAAATCATCCTTAGTAACATAAGCCAAGGCAGGTAGATTGGTAGTGGCTACTATGCCTGACAAGTGTAATGGCTGAGCCAGGTCAGAAGCCGCAGGTCCTTCAGTAGAGACTGAGGCTGCATCAGTATGGGGTTGGTCTCCTGCTATTTGTGGAGGGACTTTTACTCCTGGGCTTGCCTTGTTCCCTGTTGCTCGTCTTTTGGAAGACATTGCTTACATACGAGAAACACCAAGGAGTACTCCCCACAACTACAACCAGTCCTTACCTGTCACCGCTGTCCAAGACCATCTGATTCACGTGCCCACATTTGTTCCGCGCACGGCAGGAGCTCCATGCTATAAACACTAGCATGGGATTGAGCACGCGCATCAGCGGCCGGCAACCCGCCCACCGCATGCGCCACCTTGACGCACGCGACGCCGTGACGTGGACAGCGGCGCGCACGTGATGGCCGCGCGCCGCGCACGTGATGGCCGCGCGCCGCGCACTCGCCTGTAAAAAAAAAATATTTTTTTTTAAAAAAAGCACGCCAATCGGCTTCTGTAACCCAGGACAATGGATCAAGGCTCACTGTGGTAGTTCTGAACAAAACAGGGGGAAAATAATATATATATATATATATATATATAAATATATAAATATATAAAATGAACCCCAACGGGGAGTACTCACCATCCCAAGCAGCAGAGCCTGTCTTGCCAGGCCCAATCTTCCCCCATCACGGCAGGTAGCGCCTCTAAGGACCTTCAGGGACCGGGTCCCCCATACATTGGGGTCCACACCCCTGGACCTGTAAATCACCCTTTGTGGTTTCCTTGGGCAAAGTTGGCCAGGAATACCAACTTTTAACAAGGGTCCAGCGCCTAAAAAGTACACATTACAAGCAATACCTCGTTCTTGAGCCGAGGTTCGGGTACCATCCACTTTAGCTTAGTAAGCCATCTGAATGGATCCGATTATAACGTCCTCAGTGGGACATTCTTTGAAGAAACTGAAGAGCTTCAACAGCCATGACCATCACCTTTAAGACACTGGCGAAAAAACTGAGGCACTTCCTGTATAGGTGGTGTTATGTGGGAGGAACCGTCTTACTATTGGTTGCCAGTGTCCAATCATCTGAAGGTAAGTGTATAACCCACATAGTCATTATTATGGTGCTCTGTGTCCTGTGATGTACGATAAAGAAAAATTACAACTTCAAAAAACTCACCATGCCTCTCTTACTAAATACCTTGAAATGTCTACTGTCCAAAAAGGGGTCATTCGGGGGGTATTTGTACTGTCCCGACTTGATCGAGTCTCAAGAAATGAGATAGGTCGTCAGTACATCAGGCTTGATCAATTTTCAATGATTGCCACCATAGGTTGTAGACTCTAAAGCCTCATACATTTGGTATGATTGTTGGCCAACCGAGCGTCTGATTTTTGTCAAAAGGGCATGTGCCAGGATATTGTCTTGCATAATAACGGTACACAATTGTGTCACAAACACAAATGTAGTGACATACTACGAGGAATTTCAGCTCTTGAGCGCCGCCCTTTGGGTCCCTTCTGCTAATTTTGTGTTTGGTGAGCACCGACTCTGAGCATACGTGTTTGTACTTTCTATTTTTTGTAAATTCTTTATTTAAGAAGGAGGAATGTGCGGGATTAAAGAAAACACAACAGGGCAAATCGCAGTGAAATGTTCAAGCTGTACATCTCTACAGATATTTACATAATCATGAGAGCACTTTACGTGAAATCTGCTAGCGGGATAGAGGCAGGATGTGTGTCTAAGAAATAGGAGTCCTCCGCTCCTCGCACGATACCTTTTTTTTAAAGGGAGTAGGCGAGGGATTGGAGCCGGTTCTCACCGACCCATCATTGTCAATATCCGATGTACTAACATCGGATAGAAACAGAAAAAATAGGGTACTGAAAAGGTAAGAAAATGTAGAGATGAAGAAAAGAAAGTATTAGCAAAAAAAAAAAAAAAAAAAAGGCGGGGGATACGGAAGGTTAGGGAGAGAAATAGGGGAATGGGGGGGTGACAAAGAAATTAAAAAAAAAAAAGTGGGGGGGAGGGGTTAATACCCCTGTCCAGTCACATCCAGTCCAACTGGGGAGTTTTGCACGTATCCCCCTTCAAGGGGGTCTGTTTACTAGCTGTCCGCATTCCTCAGAGTAAATAAATTTGTGCCAGAAAAAATAATTTTTGGAGAATTTCTCATTTAGGCCTTTTTCCGTCGCCACCAAATCCTCCATTGCATGTATGTCCGCTACTCTTTTCAACCAGGCAGCCACTGACGGAGGCTGGGTCTGCTTCCAATACAATGGGAAGCAGCCTTATGCTGCCGTGAGCAAGAATGGCAATATAGATTTCCTGTAGCTTTTGCTTGGGATCTCGATATGGTGCAAAAGGAAGAACTCGGGGGAGTTCGGCAACACGCGATCCGTGAACTTTTGGACGATGCAGTGCATCTCTGTCCAAAAGGGCTGTATCAGCCGGCCTGACTAGAAAACATGAAGGAGCGTTCCAACCTCCTCCTTACATCTCCAACACAGGTCTGTGCTCTGAGGGAACATCTCCTTGTATCCCGCTTCTTGGTGTCTTGCACATATGGAAGTTTTGTGAGAAAAAAGGATGAACTGCTCAACCTGCTTTTCTGTGAATTTTAGTCCCAGATCGCGCTCCCACCGGTCAATGTAAGGAGGTCTAGCGTCCGGTTGTGAGGGCACCAGTAGTTGGTATGTAAGAGAGATTGCGTGCCTCAGTGGTGACCGGTCCAGGCAGAGCAGTTCCAAGGGAGTTAGTTGCCCCCCGAATGTGTCTGGTGCGGGTAATGAGCTAATGTAATGGGACAGCTGAACCTTCTGCCAGGAAAAGAGTCCCCTCAATGCCGGGCCGCCCATGATTGTTGTCCGTTTTTCCATTGTCTGTCAATGAGAAAATGTCTAGCCTGTGATCTCTCAGTTAATTTCAGATCTTGAAATCTAGGGTCCCTAAGTTCCGGAGTGAAAGCCGGGGTGCCCACTATCGGGGTGAGAGGAGAAGGGAGTGGTGCGATAGACAGGTCTTGGAACACTTTCCAAGCAGTCCGGATTGTCACCCCCACCGTAGGGTGGGATAATACCCGTTTCGGCAAAGGCTGCTGGCACCAGGGCAGTAGGTCCAAGTGGATCCTCGCCATGGAGTTTTCTATTTGTACCCATTGTTTTAAGGTCCCATGTCTGCACCAGTCCAATATACGGGTTAGGTGACAAGCTGTGTGGTAGAGAATGGTGTCTGGGAGGGCTATGCCACCTTTCCATTTTGAAAGTCTGAGTATTGTTTGTGCCAACCGTGGGGGCTTACTAGCCCAAACAAAGTGGGTTATGCGCGTTTGTACTTTCGACTTGTGTGACGGATTTGTGTACAGAAAGTCTAATGTCAAACCGTTGTCCGCCGAAAATTTACTAGCTTGTCATCCAACATTTGTTTGCGGAAAACTGGACAACAATTGTCAAAAGGAGCATACCAACGGTAAGATTTTAGGACAACAGTCTGTCAACAGACAATCCCCTGCCAACAATTGTACCGTGTGTATGAGGCTTAACTTTCACAAAGACCAAATAATACATACTTATTTGGATTACTTTTACTAGATAGCAGTATAATTTTTGGCCAAAATTTATAAAGAAAAATGACTAATTTTATAAACGAAGACAAATGCATTTTTTTAACAAAATTTTCGGTCTTTTTTTCATTTATAATGCAAAAAGTAAAAACCCAGTGGCGATTAAAACCACCAAAATAAATCTCTATTTGTGTGGGAAAAAAAAGAACAAAAATGTCATATTGGTACAGTGCTGCATGACTGAGCGATTGGCATTCAAAATGTGAGTGTGCTAAAAGCTGAAAATTGGCCTGGTTAGGAAGGGGGTACAAGTGACCATTGGGCAAGTGGTTAACCATTTAAGGACCAGGCCTATTTTTGACAACTGTTTGGGGGGGGGGGGGCATGGCTACCGCGCTGTTAGATGGACATCTGAGCGAGCAGCTCCTCCGCCGCACTGGGGATAAAGCATGATTAGAGGCGATCCACAAAGTTCGAATCACTGCTGTAGGCTTCCTCAATGTCCCCTACACCCGCGGAGATGGCCAGGAGAAGGAAAGACACGGCTAAATCAAAGAAGCTGTCACATTTCTTCCTCCGCTCTGACCGGCCACATGCACAAAATGTTGCCGGCGGTGGATCCCCAGACTGGAGCTCCTAAGGCTTCACAAACACGATCTCCAGCGGTGTCTACTCCTATGACACATAGCCCAGCAAAGAGCAAACCACAGCTGTCAGCTGGTACATCCCCCATAAAGGTGAGCCATAACTGTAGCTCCACTAACACCACGAGAGAATTAGCTGACACATTCAGCTCCTTCTCTAGCACAAACCAGCCTGTTTGTGATGCAACCCTAAAAGACATGCTGATTTCCCTGAGAGCCTCCCTGCATGCTGATTTAATGGAGTGCGTAAAAAACTTAAAATCAGATGTACAGGAATAAGGAGGGAGAGTGGACAATATTGAACAAAAAAATAGGACAATTTGCCATTCCCATAACACTCTCATAGATGCACACAATGAGCAGGATAATGCGATGGAACAGCTTAAAGCCAAAGTCGCAGACATTGAAGACCGCTCCAAGCGGAAAACTGTTAAGCTCAGAGGTGTTCCTGAATCCATCCTAAATGCCCAACTGAACCAATTTGCCTCCGATTTAATCTGGGCTGTCCTACCATCTATTCCAAACTCTGAAATAATTTTCAACAGGATCCACTGCCTGCCCAAATCCTCATACCTACCTGACAACATACCCAGAGATGTCATCATGAGGGTTCACTTTTACCACGTAAAGGACCAGGCTTGATTTTCGTTTGTTGCAACTGCCATTTCGTGTCTGATGTGTTTTGGGTGGAATTGCACTGCTTTTGGGCCAGATTTCAGCGTTTAGTGAGGTTTGAGTTATCTTTTTGCAGGAGTTTCAGTAGTGTGACTGCCCAGGGAAAATGGGAGTCGAGGAGGATTTCCTCCCATTTGCAATAGGGGGGGTTTATTCCACCCTTTCCGGGACAAAAGGTTTTTAAAATTGTTGAAGTCTCCTATATGATGTTAGCCATAAATTTTTTTTAATGATCAAAAAAAATAGCTGCTCTCATCTTTGCATATACAGTGGATGTGTCTCACATTTATGGTTGCAGCGATATTATATTGACATTTTTTTCACTAAATTTTTTTCACTATTATTTCACTTATTGCTTTTTGGGGATAGCGCAGTAATTTTTTTAGTTTGAAATTTTTTTTAATGTCTTGATAGACATAATATGAAGTTCAGGGAAGATGAAGCTATTCCAAACTTTCCCTCCCCCTCCCTCTTCCTGTCCATTGATATGTAAATAAACTAGTTAGATGGGATTTTAGAGCTGAGCAGACAACAGGAAATTCTTTGCAAGATGTGATGTATCAACAGGAAGCTGGTGGGAGGAGCTTGGGGTCTTTTGAAATAAGAATGTTGACACAAAGGGACTTGTGTTTGGAAGGATGATGGAAATCATTTTGATTTTTAAATTTAATTCCAATTGTTTTGTGAAGTTTTGTACTGTAATACAGTTTTGGGTAGGGAGTAAACAGGAGGCGTCCACGTTATTGTTGTAACATCTAGGTACAGAGAGAAGCCACACTGTTCTGTAGAGAAAGCGGGCATAAGTGTTCTGTGCAGTTTAGTCTGGCGACACAGTGTTTCAGTTGTACAGCGCAATGCGCTTCTGTATGCATACACTGAGGGGTAGAGACATAGGTAGAGACCCCAGAATAAAAATACCTTGGAAGTAGATCGGATGTGGCTTCAGAAATCTGTAATGAGTGAGTTGTTGGATGTGTGTTACATGCTTGTGTGATTCAAATTTTCATGCCTGTTTTTGAACTTTGTGTGGCTGGCCCATGCAAGGTTTGGAGCTGCTCTCATGTTTTTCCCATTGTATTTTTTTCTAATGCTAAAAGAGTGAAGGCTGTCTGGTTGTTTTTACTATGAAATATCTCCAAGACAAAAAAAAAAAAAAATTGATAGTACTATGTATTACAAGGGGGGCGGACATTTTAGGCTGAGAAACACTGGAGAGGAAGTAACAGTATAAAAATATAAATTTATTGAAGGTTATAAATACATAAAAGTAAGAATTTAGATTATAACATAAATGCATCTTTGAATATTGTGCAGTGAGCCCTTGTAGGTCTACGCGTTTCGCCGCTAGACTTCCTCAGGACACGGCCAAGGTTCACAGGCGAGACAGATAAGAGAATACGTTTCTCTATCTGAAAAGAGATAAATTGTCATTAGACACACATAACTAACACAAACTGTTCAAGATAAAAATCATGCGCTAAGCAGTTGCTTTTTAAAAGCCTATACTCCTTTACCCCAATACAGACTCTCTGTGCTGACATTGGTTGTATGTGCTCCATTTTCTTTAAATTTTGAGTGAATTACCTACTGTATCGTGACTGTACGATTGTGCATTCCAAACAAGGTAATGGCTTGATGTTCGTCTCTGCACTCGCAATTGCTTAGCGCATGATTTTTATCTTGAACAGTTTGTTATGTGTGTCTAATGACATTATACATGATCTGGGGGCTGGGAGTGGTCAGAGTAGCAGTGGGTGTGACCACCTGTGCTCCAGTGCTGAGGTCCCTCCCCTGTTTCTAGGGAGAATGTTCTGGAAGAGAAGGCTGGGCCTAGAGCTGGAGTGGCAGGCAGCACATGTGGGAGCCCTGACCAATCCCTAACTGGTGTTGGCAGGGGGGGGGGCCTCCTGTATATGTATATGAGGCGACATGCTGCTGGGGAGTAGTAATCCTTTGGGATAAACTCAAAATGACGTGAGGAATGGAGTGCTAGACAGCCGCAGGAGCACACCCTCTACACCAAAGGTCTCAAACTGACGGCCCTCCAGCTGTTGTGCAACTACAAGTCCCATGATGCATTTCAAGGCTGACAGTTACAAGCATGACTCCCACAGGCAGAGGCATGATGGGACTTGTAGTTTTGCAACAGCTGGAGGGCCGCCAGATTGAGACCCCTGCTCTACACGGTCATTGGCAATGTCTCTGTCACCACACGGTCGGTGGCAGGGAACTCCTGGAGCAGAGGGGTAGGAGAAGCTTTTGGAACGCATGATCCGGACAAGTTCCTCATCAAGGACTCAGGGCTGGAAGGTCGGTGAGTGTTACCACAGTGGATGGCTGGAGGTGCCAGGGATTCTGTAAGGGAACTCTGCTTCTACACGGTCATTAGCAGAGTCTTTATCATGCACAGGGTGGATGGTGAAGAGTCCTGGATCAGAGAGGAGACTGTGGGAATGTGTGTCAAATCAGTGCGGCCGGCTGGCACATGGTTTGCAAGTTGGACTGACTGGGATCAGTAGTCCATTTCCTAGATGATAGACTTTAACCTACTAGGCCTCCAGGGAGAGGTTTAACCTACTAGGCCTCCGGGGAGAGGTTCTGCAGGCCTTAGGCCTAGTAGCAGGGAGTCACCAGAGCCAGTAGAGGGGCTTATTCAGAGTGAGTTCATAGAACCAAATAGAAAATGTGTCATACTTTAATTAGCAACTACAAGATCGTGCAGGAGGAAGCAAGTTTGGGCAGGAAGTGAATAGATCTAAGACCATTGCTTTTACACATTCAAAAGTGATGTTTCTGTCCCTCACACAGTGATGAATGGAAAACTCTTAGGAACGGTAGTCTGCATGAAGATGCAGGGAGCAACAGTCTGCATGGAGATGCAGAGGGAGTAACAGTCTGCAGGGAGCTGCAGGAGAAGATTTATACCTAGTCAAATATGCACAATCTTTAGGCTCTAACTTTGTTCAAAGTACTGTATATTGAATTCTGTTAATATGATGGCAATGATTCATTTTGTGGGCATCCCATACCCCTATCCAAGTTGTACCCCCCCAATAAAACAACAAAACAAAGCTCGCAATAGACCATTCATTGTCTCTGGAAAGGATGCATGAAGTCTGGCAGTGGGGTGATTTGGCGGATTGTTTGTCAGATGTGCTAACTCCATGTCTACAGTAAGATCCCGGCATGGCAAAACCAGAGCTATAGCTAGTGAAGGTCGGAATCCTTTTAAGGGTCTGGGAATCTTTGGGGATTTTATTTTTCAGCAGATAATGGTTGAAGGAAGTAGGGGTATATATACTCATGTTGTTTTTGTTTCTATTCCTTCTATATGTCATGATGAGGCGCTACAGTTGCCTGATTGGACGAGTGAACAGAGCCCGAGCAGATTACCACATCTTCCTCTCTGAGATGAGACGCCCCAAAGCCCAACCCACGTACAAGACACACAGGATCCCACACCGACCGCCCTTAATGTCCTCCTCTAAGTCATCCCTCCTGAAGAACAGAGCCTACAAGTCAAGCAGTGTTTTCTTTTTATGGACTTAAGGACTGATTAAGAAGATCAATAATCACAGAGGGACACATGGGAGCATATGACAAAAGAGGATGGCCTTTTGTGGAAATGTTATTATGTGTGTTTTATAGATTGTCATCTGTTTCCCTGTGTCTGATTTAACAAAGGAGCGCTCTAGCAGAGCGCACTTGGGTTGAATCGGGACCAGCGGTAATACCATCAGTATGAAAACCTTCTCATGGGCTAGGAGACGTGTTCTGAGTGTGTGTGGGCGTCTGCCCGTTTGTAAGCATCAAGTGCAATGCACTGGTCTTCTTGCCTTCAAATGTCTATGCACATTAGAGAAGCGAAGTCCGCATAACGAAAGAAACATATTATATCTCTGTTGTGGCTACGCTATCCCTTTTGAATACATATCTGCTTTTATAAGAGGACATTGATATCCGCCTTGTTGGTATACTTGTAACGTATATGTAAGAACAAGTAGAATGATCTTACTAGATACTGGTTACTCTGAGCAGTATTGAGTGTGCTCCATGCTGACCAAGATGGTGGTGGTGGCTGGGCGGAGGACAGTGTAAATGCTTTAAGTGGATGAGACGTGCACTTCTTCCTCCCACTCCTGTGGGTGCCCTCTCCTTTAGTGTTATTTCCTGTGATGTCATTTTGCATGGAGGAAGCGATTGGCTGTTGGGGTCATGACTTCCTGTTTGTCATTTCCTTTTATTGTCCATGAATAAAAACCAAGTGGCTGTGCTCAGGAGAGGCAGTTGAGCGATGGAGCTAAGAAAGGAGGACGGTGACGATGTCTGTTTACTTGGGGAAATGCGTGAGGCACGGGTTTATTGAGATGCATTATACCGAAAGGCTGAAAGGGCGCTTAGTAGCGCAGGAGACATGATTTGAGCATAGTATAAAGTGAAATCTCCACGTCAGGTATGTCAGCCTCTAATAGAGGGGCTGGCAGTGAATATTTTACACTTAAACACTTTAACGCAAACACATGGTTATGCAAATAAGCAAGCATGTGTTTATGCCAGTTTCCTAGTATGCACCTGCTCAACTTCACCTGGCCCCATACTAGTTTTGCGGGATTAGCCAAGAACATATGCATCCCATGCAGTACTATGCTGCTTCAGAACAGCAAAAAATAAGCTCCTGCAGACCAAAAGCACGCTATTCTGGAGACAACTCCTTAAAGTGCATTGATGCCCGTACAGGGGTGTTTCGACAGACAGTTGTACAAGCCCCCCAGATTAAGCGGCTGGTATACAAGTATACCTTTATGCAGTATATAATCATGACTTGTCTGTTCACATAGCTCTCCCATAGGAAGTACCCACATTTCATTATGTAGCCATGGGCTGAAGTTATGTCTCAGAAGCCCTGCTGATCCTTCAGCCCACATGGTCCACCAAAAATGGCCACCCTTCTACTTCCTGTCTATACAGGAATAGGCCATACTGAGTGAACCCGCACCCTCTATTGGCTTGGAGGAGAAACTGCAGCCCAATTACTCCTGACTAGTACACAGAGCATGAACAACAGCACACTGCCCCCAGTGGCCACCGGGAGAAAAAACAGAGAGTCAGATCTCTCTTTTTTTTAAAGAGAAACTGCAAAATGCAGACCTACCATTTCTGCTGCAGGACTCAGTCATAACAGGAGTCCAACCTTCACACCCATCACGGTGGGCTCGGTCATAAAAGACCTTCAGGGACTGGGTCCCCCTTAATCTAGGGTCCTCTCCACTGGACCTGAATAGCACTCTGCAGGAAAACACCTTGGTCAGACCAAACACTGCACAGGGTTCCATCACGCAGGGTCCAGCGCAATAAGGCTGCATTACAGGCAAACCTCCAGGAATCTTCCCTTCTATTGAATGAGGCTCGGGTACCATCCATTTTGGCAGACAGCTTTTTCGAATGGATACGAATGAAGTCCACAATTCTTAATAGAACCGTCTAGACCTCTAAATACATTCCCAGAGTTGGTTAAGCTTTTCAAAGCTTAACTGGACAAGCTTGAAAGGAGTTGTAAAGGCAGAAGGTTTTTTATCCTCATGCATTCTATGCATGAAGATAAAAAAACCTTCTGTGTGTAGAAGCCCCCCCCCCAGCACCCCCCTAATTACCTACATGAGCCCCTTCTCTCAACGATCCCCTCAGCCACCCAGGATACTCCTTCTGATTGGCTGAGACAGAGCAGCGGCACCATTTAGGGGAGAGAGGGGCGGGGCCAGGTCGGGTCTCAGTGTCTGAATGGATACACGGAGCTCTGACTCGGCTTGGGTGCCCCCTGTAGCAAGCTGCTGGCTGAGGGGCACACAAAAAAGGGAGGGGCACACAAAAAAGGGAGGGGCTAATAGCAGCGAAGAGGGAACCAAGAAGAAGAGGATCCAGGCTGCTCTGTGCAAAACCAACTGCACAGAGGAGGTAAGTATAGCATGTGTGTTATTTAAAAAAAAAAAAAGAAACAAGCCTTTACAATCACTTGAAGCTGTAAGTTGATTCCATTACTAAAACTGGAGCAGACAGAATTTGGAATCACCACCTGTCTGCTCTAGTTTTAGTAGTTCTTCTCGCTTGTTCGGTTAAATCGAGAATTCCAGCATGAATTAAAAAAAAAATAAAAGTCAGCAGTTACAAATACTGCAGCTGCTGACTTTTAATATAAGGACACTTACCTGTCCAGGGAGCCCGTGATGTTGGCACCCGAAGCCGACTATCGGCTTTGGGTTTGCAGATTACGGCATCCTTACTAAGTTTCCTATTGCGCATGCGCGAGTCGCGCTACACTTTCTGAATGGTCCCGCTGCGTAAAGAACATAAGGCCGCAGCTGTGATTTGTTGCTAGGGGTGGTCCCAGCAACCAATCGTTTGCGAGTTAACATGAAAAGGGCATGGGCAGTTACCGCCCCCTGTCTGGACATGCCGCATGTTCTGCCTTCTATCTGTTGTGTAAGGTAGGATTGGAAAGGTTGGAGGAGGATTGTGATTATCAGGGGGAAATGCAATGTAAGGGAGAGGGCATTCACATAAAGAAAAGTGAGTTGCAAAGAAGGAAGGGGGCTGTGAAGAGGACCAGGATATAAGAAAGGGGGGCCGTAAAAGCGAGATAGCAGCTGTAAAGAAGATTGGAATACAAGAGGGGGGGCAGTGAAGGGAACTGAGGTGCATAAAGGGGGCTGCAGAGGGAACTGGAAATCAAGGAAGGAGGGTTGTGAAGGGGACTGGAATGCAGGCTTTAAAGGGGACTGGGATGCAGGGAGGGGGCTACGGAGGGGACAGGGGTATAAGGAATAGGGGCTGTGAAGAGGACTGGGATGTAAGGAAGGGGGCTGTGAAGGGGAATGGGATGTAACGAAGGGGGTTGTAAAGGGGACTGAGATGTAAGGAAGGGGGGTTGTGAAGGGGACTGAGATGTAAGGAAGGGGGGTTGTGAAGGGGACTGAGATGCAAGGAGGGGGGCTGTAAAGGGGACTGGGATGCAAGGAGGGGGGCTGTAAAGGGGACTGGGACGCAAGGAGGGGGGCTGTAAAGGGGACAGGGACGCAAGGAGGGGGGCTGTAAAGGGGACAGTGACGCAAGGAGGGGGGCTGTAAAGGAGAATGGGATGCAAGGAGGGGGGCTGTAAAGGAGACTGGGATGCAAGGAAAGGGGCTTTAAAGGGGACTGGGATGCAAGGAGGGGGGGCTGTAAAGGGGACTGGGATGCAAGGAGAGGGGCTGTAAAGGAGACTGGGATGCAAGGAGGGGGGCTGTGGAGGAAACTGGCATATAAGAAAGGGGGGCTGTGAAGGGGACTAAGGTACTAAGGAAGGGGGGCTGTGAATGGGGCTTGGATACATGGAGTGGGTGCTGTGAGTGACAGAGGACAATGATGTGAGGAGGAGGAGGAGGACTGTGATGTTAGGTGAAGGCTGTGGATACGGATGTAAAGGGGGAAGGTCTGTGATGTGAAGAGGTGTGGAGGGCGCAGACACAGGGCCTTGATGTAAAGGGGGACTGTATTGTAAGGGGGGCTGTGATGTAAATGGGGGGGATTTGGATGCAATTGTAAAGGGGCCTGTGATATAAATGGGGGACTTGGATGCAAAAGGGGGTGCTGTATTGTAAAGGGGGCTGTGTTGTAAATAAGGGAACTTGGATGCAAAGGGGTCTGTGATGTAAAGCGGGCACTGTATTGTAAAGAAGTGGCAGCGATGTTTACATCACAATGTGCAATGTAATGTAAAAGGGGGGGCTATATTGTAGAGGGGTTTAGTGATGTAAAGGGGAGAACTGATGACACTAATGTAAGGGGGAACCTGTAATGTAAGGGAGTGGGCTGTGATATTAAGGATCCAAGTCAAAGCACAAACATGAGACTCGGACCTCCGCTAGATTAAAATTTAAGGCAGGACGCAATCGCGGTGCTATTTTTCCATGATAAATTGCACTGCAATCGTGGAAAAATCGCAACGCGAGAAGGTGTAAATGCCTAGGTGCGATGCGGGAACCAGCGCGATTCTAGTGCAGGTTCCCGCATTGCATGTCACCTGCCAGCAGTTTACACTGCCCTATGCGAACTGCTGCGGGTGTCAATACAAAGTTAATGACACCCCCAGATCGGGTCGCAGATCACAGTGCAAACTGCCAAATGGTGCAGGAATCGAATCACATGCAGTGGATATGAAAAGTCTACACAACCCTGTTAAAATGTCAGGTTTCTGTGATGTTTATTTTATCTTGCCCCCTAAAAGATTTCAGTTTGTTTTTCAATTGAGTTGTACAGTTTATAGGTCACATTAAAAGGTGGAAAAAGATCTGAAATGATTTATCTGTCTCATTTGTTTACATCACAGAAACCTGACATTTTAACAGAGGCGTGTAGACTTTTTATATCCACTGTAAGTGTGAACACCCATGCAATCCGATTCCAGTGCAGACCAAAAAAAAAAAAGTCCTGCACCATTTTGGTGCGAGTGCGATCTGTATGGCTGAATTCACATTGCATGTTATCTCCACAGCAGTGTGGTGCAAATAACATGTAATGTCTAACAACGCACCAGCGCAAACCCAGCCTTAATGACCGTAAATTTTAATTCAATACCCCTGGAATAAGGTTTAAGACGTGTTTAAAAGGAAAGAGAAAAAAAAAATCCAGAGACTCAAGGGGGTTATAGGAAGGAAAATATTTCTGGATCTAAGAAGTGAATGTATCCAAAGCAAATTTGTTTTTAAATTAGTCTTTAACCACTTCAGCCCTGGAAGGATATACCCCCTAATGACCAGGCCATTTTTTGCGATAGGGTACTGCATCGCTTTAACTGACAATTGCGCGGTCATGCGACGCTGTACCCAAACAAAACTGATGTCCTTTTTTCCCCACAAATAGAGCTTTCTTTTGGTGGTATTTGCTCACCTCTGCGGTTTTTATTTTTTGTGCTATAAACAAAAAAAATTAAGATGAAAAAACAAAAACAAAATATTTTCTACTTTTTGCTATAATAAATATCCCCAATTTTATTCATCAGTTTAGGCCAATATGTATACTTCTACATTTTTTTTTTTTTACTAAAAATATCGCAATAAGCATGTATTGATTGGTTTGTGCAAAAGTTATAGCGTCTACAAAATAGGAAATAGATTTATGGCATTTTTATTATTATTTTTTTTACTACGACATGCAATTTTTTGTGGAACTGTGACATTGTGGTGGACAAATCGGACACTTTTTTGGAACTTTTGACATTTATACAGAGATCAGTGCTATAAAAATGCACTAATAACTGTGTAAATGTCACAGGCAGGGAAAGGGATAACACTAGGGGTGATCAAATGGTTAAATGAGTTCCCTTGTGTGTGTTTTTAACTGTAGGGGCAGTGTAGTGACTGGTGGAGGAGACAGATCACTGTTCCTAATTACTAGGAACAGATTGTTTCTCCTCTCCTGTCAGAAAGGGAATTTGTGTAAGTTCTGGCTCTCGTGCCCGGAATCGCGGGTGGCTGGCGGACATCGCGCAGACGGCCACGCGCATCGGGTCCCCCTGCCGTGCAGCGGGCACGAGCGCCTGCTATGACCGTAAATGTACGTGAGCCGGTCGGGAAGTGGTTAAATTACAGAAAAGGAGAAATCACACACCAATGATATTACTCGGGTCAATCAATTTTTATTCAGCCATAAAAGTCACACAGTTCATCCCCACTAGGAGAGCGCGATTGAGTAAGCTATTGGTGTTTAGACATCAATCTGAAAACAAATGGTTTGTGAGTAATGCAGGAGTCACCTCTTCAAGCCTCCACTGCTGCAAGTCTCATTGGGTGCTGGTTTAAGGAGCCTATCCTCTGGCCCTGGGCAGGGATGAACAGTGTTGCTTTTTTGGCCAAATAAAAATTGATTGAGCCGAGTTACATTATCAGTGTGTGGTTTCTCCTTTTCTGCATCTTCGCAGACTACGAGCTGTTTAATCTGGCATCCAATCAGTCATGCAGCAGTAGAGGCTTGCAGAGATGACTCCAGCATGACTAACAGTTTGATGTCTAAACACCAAATTAAAGCATACGCAATTAAGAAAAAAAAAAAAAAAAGTACCTAACCTATATTTTAACCTGCTATATGGTGAATTTTTATGCATCATGCAACCATCTTCTTACCTGTGAAAGAAAACTTCATCAGCTGGTATTTCATCTTCCTCTTTTTCAAGGAATGTAGCACTGTTAACTAAAATAAACACATTTTCATTTAGTATCAAGTAAAGGAAATAGGTCTTTAATTACTGCAGCAGATATGCAAACCAAATTCTTTAAAAAAAAACAAACAAAAAACAAACAGTTTATGAAAGAAATTCCCATACACAAGAATAGAAATAAATAATCTAGGATAGTTGAGATAAACTTTGATATTTTCAAGGTGTGTTACAAAAAGCTGACACAAGCACAGCCGAATCTGATCAAAATACTGCCATAAAAAAATGCTAATTTATTTTAAAAATTACATTGAGGCACGTGGTGGAAACCATGGGTGGTAGCAGGGGGGGGCCAGGTCAACTTTTGCATCAGGCCCAGAAGCTTCAAGCTACACCTCTGACAGGGAATACCCCGTGCTCAACCTAGAATGCTGACAAGATGGTGCAGACCCGAATGTCTGCATCAGACCAGTAGGACACAGATCCACAGCTGCAGACTTCTCTCTCCAGTCATCCCTGCGCAATGCATGATCTGCATCACTGATCACCACACCAAGACTCTAAAAAGACAGGTCTCCCTCCATCTTTGAGTCCTGACAAGCTTAATCTCCTCTCTCCTGAGCAGATGACAGTGGGCTCAGAGATATTCTTTGCTCCCTTCCTTCAAGGCTAGATGACATGACTAAATGGATAGAGGGGTTTATGAAGCAACAGCTTACAGACTTAAAACTTGGAGGTCTTTACCTTAGATAACAGGGTATTGGAAATAGGATGGGGCCGACACTATGAGTATGGATCTCACTGCCGTCAGGTCTCCACTCAGCAGCACCTCGCTACACCGTTCCTCCAGACGGAGGACAGCGAAAAATAGGATTTTTATAACAGCTTACCTGTAAAATCCTTTTCTTTTAAGTACATCACAGGACACAGAGCCATAGTAATTACTATGTGGGTTATAGGCCACCTTCAGGTGATGGACACTGGCACACCCTAAGACAGGAAGTCCACTCCCTATATAACCCCTCCCACTAGTGGGAGTACCTCAGTTGTTGCAAAGCAATACACGTGTATACCAGAACGAAGGGGGGGACCTCTGTGTCCCGTGATGTACTTCAAAGAAAAGGATTTTACAGGTAAGCTGTTATAAAAATCCTATTTTCTTAATCGTACATCATGGGACACAGAGCCATAGTAATTACTATGTGGGATGTCCCAGAGCAATGCCAACTGAAGGGAGGGAGACATAACAAAATCAGGGCACCATGAGATTAGAGGATTTATACTGCAGCTTGCAGCACACTGCGCCCAAAGGCAATATCCTCATGATTTTTTACATCTACCTGATAGAATCTGGTAAATGTATTGACTGAAGACCAAGTTGTAGCCTTGCAGATTCAAGCCATGGAGGCTTGGTGATGCACTGCCCACAAAGCACTAACAGCCCTTGTGGAGTGTACTTTGATTTTAAAAGGTGGAATCTTCCTCTTTAAACCATGAGCTTGAACAATTACTTGTCGAATCCATTTAGAAAAAGTAGATTTCAATGCTGCCTGTCCTCTTTTAGGACCTTCAGGCAATACAAACAAAACATCAGTTTTTCGAATCTGAGCAGTCGCCTTCAAGTAGACTTTGACTGCTCTCACCACATCAAGAGAATGTAGTGACTGTTCTTCTGTAGAACAATATCCTGGTGTAAATGAAAATTTGACACTACCTTCAGTAGAAAGTTAGGATGAGGACGCAATACTACCTTATCCTTATGAATAATTAAATATGACTCTTTACAAGAAAGAGCAGCCAACTCTGATACCCTTCTTGCAGAAGATATGGCTACCAGAAAAACTTGTCAATAGGACCAAGGGAATATGCTGTGCCAGCTCAAAAGGCTGTTGCTGTAATGCTGACAGAATTAAATTCAAGTCCCAAGGGTTCAGGGGTGACCTAACCGGAGGATTAAGCCGCGTTACCCCCTGAACAAAGCTACGAACCAAAGAATGCGAAGCAAGTGGTCGCTGAAATAATACCGAGACCTGGCCTTTGATAGTACTCAAGGCCAGCTTCATTTCTAACCCCATTTGCAGAAAGTCAAGGATTTTACCTATGACATACTTCCTGGGGTGCCAACCCCTGGACTCATACCAGGAGACCGATGCCTTTCAGACTCAATAATATATGATTCTGGAGGCCGGCTTCCTTGCATTAACCAAGGTAGATACCACTGAACCTGACAGCCCATGCTTCTTCAGAATGTGGGTCTCAATAGCCAAACCGTTAAATTTAGTGTTTGTAAGGCAGGATGGAACACCGGACCTTGCGAGAGAAGGTCTAGACGTGGTGGTAGGGTCCATGGGTCCCCTACCGCCATCTTTATGATCTCTGCAAACGAAGATCTCCTGGGCCACAAGAATCACAGACTTCCCTTCCTGCTTGATCCTGCAAAGAAGTCGTGGAAGTAGCAGAACAGGAGGGAATGCATAAATCAGTCAAAACTGATTCCATGGGCATACCAAGGCATCTGTTCCGCAAGCTAGCGGATCTTTTGTTCTTGACACAAAGTTGTTGAACCTGGACACAAACAGATCTACGTCCGGAACCCCCCATCTTTTAGATACTGTCAGAAACATATCGAGGTGAAGAGACCATTCTCCCGGGAACAACTGCTGGTGACTCAAGTAGTCTGCCTGCCAATTCTCTATTCCTGGAATGAAGACTGCCGATAGGCAAGGTACATTGTTTTCTGCCCAAGTTAGGATATGATTCACCTCTTTCTGGGCCGCATGAGTTCTTGTGCCCCCTTGGTGATTGATATAGGCCACTGCTGTGGCATTGTCGGATTGGATCCTGACAGGACAATTCCGTAACCTGAACATCCAGGCCCTCAGGGCCAAGTGCGCTGCCCGAATCTCTAGAACATTGATGGGCAAGGTAATTTCTGATCTGGACCATTTCCTTTGGACAGTCGTCTCTTCCAGGACTGCTCCCCAACCCTAAAGGTTGGCATCTGTTGTTACCACCTTCCAGGTAATTGGTAGGAAGGATTTTCCCTTCTGCAGATTCTTGGTTATTAACCACCAACTGAGGCTCTGGCGCACCTTTGGAGACAAACACATTGGGAGATCTAAAACTTGGACCATCTTGTTCCAAGCCAATAGGATACTGTTTTACAACAGTCTCAAATTAAACTGAGCATAAGGAATGGCCTCGAATGAAGCCACCATCTTTCCCAACAACCTCATGCAAAGACAAATAGAAGGATTCTTCTTTGCCTTGACTACCTGAATCAGCTCCCTTATGACACTGATCTTCACCTGGGGTAAGAATACCCTCTTCTGGACTGTATCTATGATCAGTATTCCAATCTCCTTGATGGTTTTAAGGAATATTTTTCTAGGTTGAGAATCAAACCTAGGAATTCCAGGTAGTTGACCGTGGTGACCATACTTTGGTCTAAGCGGGTTACCGACTGGTCTATCAAGAGCAGATCATCTAATATAATCTATATAATCGTTATACCCTGGGCCCTTAATCTGGCTAGAGGAGGGGCCAGGACCTTTGTAAACACATGAGGTGTGGTAGCTAGACCGAAAGGCAGAGCTACAAACTGGAAATGAAGATTTTCTACCTCTAAAGCCCTGTACACATGGTCGGACATTGATCGGACATTCCGACAACAAAATCCATGGATTTTTTCTGACGGATGTTGGCTCAAACTTGTCTTGCATACACACGGCCACACAAAGTCCGATCGTTCTGAACGCGGTGACGTAAAACACGTACGTCCGGACTATAAACGGGGCAGTAGCCAATAGCTTTCGTCTCTTAATTTATTCTGAGCATGTGTGGCACTTTGTGCGTTGGATTTGTGTACACACGATCGGAATTTCCGACAACGGATTTTGTTGTCAGAAAATTTTATAGCAAGCTCTCAAACTTTGTGTGTCGGAAATTCCTATGGAAAATGTGTGATAGAGCCTACACACGGTTGGAATTTCCAACAAGGTCCTATCACACATTTTCCATTGGAAAATCCTGTCGTATGTACAGGGCATAAGTGTAGATATTTCTGGTGAGTGGGGAAAAACGGCACATGGAGGTATGCATCCTTGATGTCGATTGACGCCAGAAGTTCTCCTCCTTGTAGGATGGAGACTGATCAGATTGACTCCATGCCAAAAGAGCGCATATTCAGGAACCGATTTTGATCTTTGAGATCTAGAATGGGTCTGACATCTCCATTTGATTTTGGTACCGTGAAAGGGTTTGAATAATACCCTAATCCCTGCTCTTCTATGGGGACCACTGATATCATAGTTACATAGTTACATAGTTACATAGTAGGTGAGGTTGGATAAAGACACACGTCCATCAAGTCCAACCTATGTGTGTGATTATGTGTCAGTATTACATTACATATCCCTGTATGTTGCGGTCATTCAGGTGATTATCTAATAGTTTCTTGAAGCTATCAATGCTCCATGCTGAGACCACCGCCTGTGGAAGGGAATTCCACATCCTTGCCGCTCTTACAGTAAAGAACCCTCTACATAGTTTAAGGTTAAACCTCTTTTCTTCTAATTGTAATGAGTGGCCACGAGTCTTATTAAACTCTCTTCTGCGAAAAAGTTTTATCCTTATTGTGGGGTCACCTGTACAGTATTTGTAAATTGAAATCATATCCCCTCTCAGGCGTCTCTTCTCCAGAGAGAATAAGTTCAGCGCTCGCAACCTTTCCTCATAACTAAGATCCTCCAGACCCTTTATTAGCTTTGTTACCCTTCTTTGTACTCGCCCCATTTCCAGTACATCCTTCCTGAGGACAGGTGCTCAGAACTGGACAGCAGACTCCAGGTGCGGCCGGACCAGAGTCTTGTAGAGCGGGAGAATTATCGTTTTATCTCTGGAGTTGATCCCCCTTTTAATGCATGCCAATATTCTGTTTGCTTTATTAGCAGCAGCTTGGCATTGCATGCCATTGCTGAGCCTATCATCTACTAGGACCCCCAGGTCCTTTTCCATCCTAGATTCCCCCAGAGGTTTTCCCGACAGTGTATAGATTGCATTCATATTTTTGCCACCCAAATGCATTATTTTACATTTTTCTACATTGAACCTCATTTGCCATGTAGTCGCCCACCCCATTAATTTGTTCAGGTCTTTTTGCAAGGTTTCCACATCCTGCGGAGAAGTTATTGCCCTTCTTAGCTTAGTATCGTCTGCAAATACAGAGATTGAACTGTTTATCCCATCCTCCAGGTCGTTTATAAACAATTTAAATAGGATTGGTCCCAGCACAGAACCCTGGGGAACCCCACTACCCACCCCTGACCATTCTGAGTACTCCCCATTTATCACCATCCTCTGAACACGCCCTTGTAGCCAGTTTTCAATCCATGTACTCACCCTATGGTCCATGCCAACGGACCTTATTTTGTACAGTAAACGTTTATAGGGAACTGTGTCCAATGCTTTTGCAAAATCCAGATACACCACGTCTACGGGCCTTCCTTTATCTAGATGGCAACTCACCTCCTCATAGAAGGTTAATAGATTGGTTTGGTAAGAATGATTCTTCACGAATCCATGCTGATTACTGCTAATGATATCGTTCTTATTACTAAAATCTTGTATATAGTCCCTTATCATCCCCTCCAAGAGTTTACATACTATTGATGTTAGGCTAACTGGTCTGTAATTCCCAGGGATGTTTTTTGGGCCCTTTTTAAATATTGGTGCTACATTGGCTTTTCTCCAATCAGCTGGTACCATTCCAGTCAATAGACTGTCTGTAAAAATTAGGAACAACGGTCTGGCAATCATCTGACTGAGTTCCCTAAGTACCCTCGGATGCAAGCCATCTGGTCCCGGTGATTTAATGTTAAGTTTCTCAAGTCTAATTTTAATTCCGTCCTCTGTTAACCATGGAGGTGCTTCCTGTGTTGTGTCATGAGGATAAACACTGCAGTTTTGGTTACTGAAGCCCCCCGATTCACTCGTGAAGACTGAGGAGAAGAATAAATTCAATACCTTTGCCATCTCCCCATCCTTTGTAACCAGATGTCCTTCCTCATTCTTTATGGGGCCAATATGGTCTGTCCTCCCTTTTTTACTGTTTACATACTTAAAGAATATCTTGGGATTTTTTTTGCTCTCCTCCGCTATGTGTCTTTCATGTTCTATCTTAGCCGTCCTAATTGCACCCTTACATTTCTTATTGTATTCTTTATAAAGTCTGAATGCTGAGGATGATCCCTCAACCTTGTATTTTTTGAAGGCCTTCTCCTTTGCTTTTATATGCATTTTTACATTGGAGTTAAGCCATCTAGGATTTTTGGAACATTGGCTATCACCTTTTGAGACAAAAGATGGTCCAATGCTTGAAAGAGACTTTTTTCTCTGGATCCTTGAAAATGTTTGATCTGAGAAAATGAGGAAACAGGGACTCTCAGAACTCTAGTTTGTACCCTAGAGTAATTAAGGAAGCCACCCATTTCTCTTGACACTCTTCCTGCCAGACCCTTGAGAACCGCAGAAGTTATCACCCCACTCGAGCGAGCGGGAGGGTGCCCCTTCATAAGGAGGCTTTAGTATTTTGTTTTGTAGGTTTCCTTCCCTAGGTCTTCTCTTGTCCCTGGGGTTGACCCTGAGGTTTACCTCTTGAATTTGACGGTGGAAGCTGTCGAAACTGCCTGGAGGGTGATGCTCCTGGCACTGGGGAAGAGGTTTGTTTAAATATAAAATACTCCTTTTCCTAACTGGCAAAAGGGTACTTATCCTGATCATCCCCAAACAGCCGTTCCCCAACGAAAAGGAAAACTAGCCAGGAGCTTTTTGCAGGGCGCTTTGGCTGAGCAATTTTCAACCATAGTATTCTACGCATATGCACCGGCCCAAGCGTAAGGCCTGGAGAATAGAATCTCGCATAGCGTCTATTGCAAAACATAATGCCCCTGGTAGCTCGGCCAAATCTTGGGCCTGCTGATCATGAATAATCTTGAGTTTAAACTGGTCTCCCAAGGATTGCCACACACCAATTGCTGCCAGCGCAGGCTGAGTCACTGAACCTGCCAGAGAAAAAGTGTTTAATAGGAATTCCAACTTCTTATCCGTTGGATCCCTAAGCATTTGAGCATTGTCTACTGGACAAGTCAAACTTTTATTCACAGAGGATATAGCAGCGTCAATTGCTGGTATCTCCCATGTTTTATTAAACTTTTCCTCCATTGCAAACTTTTTAGGAGGATAAAAATGCTTATCTGGGTGATCCCACTCAGAATACAGAAGCTTATCCAGCAAAGAATGGATAGGAAAGGCATACACATTTTGGGGAGGCTTTAACAAACCCAAACAAGAAGTAGGTTTATCAACTGACACAGTTAAGGGTAGCATAAATGTGAGCGGACCAATTCAGTAAGAGATTGTACCATCAATCTTTCAGATTGTGAACCTGATCCCTCTGCATCTGACCCCTCAGGAGAGGAGTCATTACCCTCTTCCCGGGCCCCTGAGAAAAACTCATCTCCCACCCCTGGGTTCCTCAGTTTGAGGGTCCTGGGGAATGGAAGGGGACCTATCGCGCTTAGTCCCACTCTGGGATGCGATTAAAGCCACTAACCTTTGCTCCAATCCTAATGTGGTTGAGGAAAAAATTTCTTCAGTAACAGACAGGGGCTGCAGTGTTGGAAACAGTTGCACAACCTGATGTCCCTGATGGCTCGCTCTGACCAGCCACTTCAGATCTCTCAGGGGAGGATGCCATTTTAGAGATGATTGTAGGCTTTTTTGAGCTTGAAGGAGTCCCTCTTGAGCCCTTTTTTGGAGTGTTTTTACCCCCCTTGTGACCATAGCCGATGCACAAATGCAGAGGTACTATCAGAAGAAATTGCATTCACTGCTTGAGCAATAGTCCAGCAACTGCCGCTGCTATTACGCTCAGCCTGATGCTTTTAGTAAATGTGCCAAGGGAATGCTTGTGTAACCAACCTCTTACATGCCCCTTTTTGCTGTTGTGTCCCTCCGACAGCGGTAGCCAGCAAATAATGGAGCTTTTAAAACCTACTCCTGCACTGGGCGTTGCTGCATGCCAACTCTGCGCTAAGCCCCGCCCCCTCTTTAAAAAAAACACGTTTTCCCGAGTGGCCGCGGGTTTCCGATCTGATGGGATCGGCGTGCGTGTGTGTGTGTGTGTGTGTGGGGGGGGGGGTTGGCGAGGAGGATATCCGGTAATCCAACCGCCGTGCAGGATCGGTATAAAACAGAAAAAACATAAGGCTGAAAAAAACAAAACCACTGGATCCCAGGGTCTAGCTCTCTAGAAAGAGAAGCGTTATGGGCTAAACCTCATTTCTTCCAGCACGAGGCACAGGTACCATTCAATTCAGCCTAAAAAAAATAGGATTTTTTATAACAGCTTACCTGTAAAATCCTTTTCTTTTGATGTACATCACGGGTCACAGAGCCTCAGTAATAACTGATGGGTTGTATAGGTATCACTAGGTGATTGGACACTGGCACACCCTAACCAGGAAGTTCAACCCCCTATATAATCCCTCCCCCTACAGGGATACCTCAGTTTTGTAGCAAAGCAATATTAGTGTATTAGAAGAAGGGCGGGACCTCTGTGTAGTTACCTTTCTTCCAAAGAACAGGGATCTGGAAAAAAGGAAGGCAGAACAATGTCTTGGTTTAGATGAAAATCTGAAACCACCTTCGGTAAAAAACTAGGATGAGGGCGCAATACCACTCTATCCTTGTGTACAATCAAATAAGGCTCTTTACAGGAAAGAGCTGCTAATTCTGATACTCCTCTAGCAGAAGAGATGGCTACCAGAAAAATTAACTTTCTTGTCAATAAGACCAAAGGAATCTGGCGTATTGGTTCAAAAGGCTGTTTCTGTAACACAGACAGAACCGAATTCAAGTCCCAGGGGTTTAGGGGCGCCTTAACCGGAGGATTAAGACGCGTTACCCCCTGCATAAAGTTTCGGACCAAAGATCGTGAAGCACGAGGCCGTTGAAATAATACTGATAAGGCCGAGACCTGGCCCTTGATGGTACTCAAGGCCAGCTTCATCTCTAATCCCAATTGTAGTAAATCAAGAATTCTACCAATCACATATTTCCTGGGATGCCAACCCCTGGATTCACACCAGGATACATAAGCATTCCAGACTCTATGACAAATTACTCTGGAAGCTGGCTTCCTTGCATTGATCAAGGTAGATATCACAGGACCTGAAAGCCCACGATTCTTCAGAATGTGGGTTTCAATAGCCAAACCGTCAAATTTAGCATTTGTAAGGCAGGATGGAACACTGGACCTTGAAATAACAGGTCTGGGCGTAACGGTAGAGTCCACGGGGAATCCATCGTCATCCTTACTATTTCTGCATACCAAGTCCTTCTGGGCCAAGTGGAGGCTACCAGAAGTACCGACTTCCTTTCCTGCCTGATCCTGCGAAGGAGTCGTGGCAGTAGCAGAATAGGCGGGAATGCATAAATCAGTGATAACCGATGCCACGGAATCACCAACGCATCCATCCCGCATGCAAGAGGAATCTTTGTCCTTGCCACAAATCTGTCTATCTTTTTGTTGAATCGGGATGCAAAGAGGTCTACATCTGGAACCCCCTATCTTTGGCATATGGCCCAAAAGACATCGGGATGCAGAGACCATTCCCCTGGGAGTAACTGCTGGCGACTTAAATAGTCCACCTGCCAGTTCTCTATCCCTGGAATGAAGACTGCCGATATGCATGACACCTGCTTCTCTGCCCAGACTAAGATCTGGTTCACCTCTCTTTGAGCAGCTCAGCTCATGGTGTCTCCCTGATGATCGATATAAGCCACTGCTGTGGCATTGTCGGACTGGATCCTGACTGGGTAACCCTGTAGCCTGAGAGTCCAGGCCTTTAGGGCTAGATATACCGCACGGATCTCCAGAACGTTGATGGGTAAGGTCCTCTCGCTTTTGGACCATACCCCTTGGACCGCAGACTGTTCCAGAACTGCTCCCCAACCCGACAGACTGGCATCCGTTGTTACCACCGTCCAGGTCACCGGTAGAAAGGATTTCCCCTTCTGTAGGTTTTCAGGTATTAACCACCAATTGAGGCTCTGACGCACCGCATGAGACAGGTGCATCAGAAAGTCTAATGCTTAAACCTTCTTGTTCCAGGCCGACAGGATACTGTGTTGCAGCAGTCTTGAATGAAACTGAGCATAGGGAACTGCTTTGAATGAAGACACCATCTTCCCTAGCAGCCTCATACAAAGGTGGACAGAAGGACCCTTCTTGGTCCTGACTACCAGAATCAGCTCCTTTAAAGCAGTAATCTTTGCCTGAGGTAGAAATACTTTTTCCTGGCTTGTATCTATGATCAGACCCAAATACTCCAGTCTTCTTACTGGTTTTAGGAAGGATTTTTCTAGGTTGAGAATCCAACCTAGGTGTTCCAGATACTTGACTGTGGTCCTCAAGTTCCCGTTCAAAGAGGCTACCGACCGGTCTATTAAGAGCAGGTCGTCTAGGTATGCTATGATAGTTATACCTTGGGCCCTTAATCTGGCCAGAGGAGGAGCCAAGATCTTTGTAAACACTCGAGGTGCAGTGGCTATCCCAAAAGGCAGAGCCACAAACTGGAAATGGCGCCCTCCTATCTCGAAGCGCAGAAACTTCTGATGAGCAGGAAAAATGGGCACATGTAGATATGCATCTCTGATGTCTATAGATGCCAGAAATTCTCCTCCATGCAGGATGGAGACTACTGTCCGAATTAATTCTATGCGGAAGGACCGAATCCTTAGGAAACGATTCAGATCCCCTAGATCCAGAATGGGTCTGACATTTCCATTTGGCTTTTGGACCGTAAAAAGATTGGAATAAAAGCCCAATCCTTGATCCTTCGTGGGAACCACCATAATGACCTCCTGCGACAAAAGCCGCTCTAACGCTAGAAGGAGCGACTGCTTCTTCTCTGGATCCCTGGGGATATTTGATCTGAGGAAACAAGGAGAGGGAAATTCTTGGAACTCCAGCTTGTACCCTAAGGCTACCGTGGAGATTACCCATCTGTCCTGGAAGTCCTCCTGCCAGAGCTTTGAGAACTGTAGCAGTCTAACCCCCACTCGAGCGAGCGGGGTCGCCCCTTCATAAGGAGGCCTTAGTGTCTTGTCTAGTAGACTTCTTCCCCCAGGACTTCTTTTGTCCCTGGGGTTGACTCTTGTTTCTTGACCCAGACGAAGGAGGTCGTCGCGACTGCCTGGAGGCTGATGCCCCTGGCGCTGGGGAAAGAGTCCGTTTTAAAGAGGGACGCTTACTCTTTTTCTTAACAGGTAAGAGAGTGCTTTTCCCACAAGAGATCCTTTTGATATAGTTATCCAAGTCTTCTCCAAACAACCTTGCACCACGAAATGGAAACCCAGCCAGCAGCTTCTTACATGGTGCTTCAGCTGACCAATCTTTCAACCATAAGATTCTACGTATATGCACCAACCCAAGTGAAAGATGAGAGGTTTGCATGATAGAATCTCTGATGGTATCAACAACAAAACATAAGGCCGCTGGAAGGTTAGCCAACCCCTGGGCCTGCTGTTCAGGTGGAACTTTGATGACCTGCTTAACATGGTCTCTTAAGTATTGACAGACTCCGATCGCAGCTACTGCAGGTTGAGCCACTGAACCTGCTAAGGAGAAAACATTCTTCAATAGGGTTTCCATCTTTTTATCCACAGGATCCCTGAGCATCTGAGCATTGTCTACAGGTCAAGTCAGACTATTATTTACCGAGGAAATGACGGCGTCAACGGCCGGTATTCCCCACATTTTAATAAACTTTTCTTCCATAGGATAAAGTGTTGAAAACTTTTTTGGCGGAAAAAAACGTTTATCTGGGTGATACCACTCAGAATAAAGGAGCTTTTCAAGTAAATTATGAACAGGAAAAGCATGTGCTGTTTGAGGAGGTTTCAGTGACCCCAAAGAAGAAGAGGGTTCTTTAACTGATTTAGATACGGGCAACTTAAATGTGGAGCGGACCAATCCAGCAAGGATCTGTAGTAAGACCTTCTCCTCCTGGGAAGACGAAGAGGGTCCATCCCATCCCGATCCTCTGAAAGGGATTCTTCTCCTCTATCCCAGAGCTCCTCTGCCTGAGGGTCCTGGGAAACAGAGGAAGACCTAGTGCGTTTTCTTCCACTGAGTGAAGATGCAATTACGGCCATTAATCTTTCCTCTAAACCATTAACGGTTGAGGAAAAAACCTCCTGTGTAATGTATACAGGGGCTGAAGTGCCAGAAGCAGGTGTAGCCCCTGACCCCCAACGGCTCTCCCTGGCTAGCTGTCCCTGGCCCCTCAGGGAGGGGGGAGGATGCTGCAGAAAGAGGGTCCTCAGAACCTGAAGGAGATCCCCTAGAGCCTCTGGTTCTTGGGGTATTTGAACCTCTTCTACCCATAGTGCAAAGCAACAAGGTGGAGGTATCACAAAATGAACACTGACTGCTGAGCGATGTAGTCCGGCAAAAGCCTTGCTACCAAATGCCCAGTCTGGTGTTTCCTTAGTAAATGCTGCCTAGGAGAATGCCTGTATCCCACCTTACATGCGACCGTCAGCTCTGTGTCCCTCCAAAGGCTGTGTGCACCTGTAAAGTGTGCCTCTTATAGCCTTGCAGCCCGAAATGTGAGCGTCTGAGCACGTTGGACGCCGCGCTGACGCTCTGCCCCCCCCCTCGCTCTACCGCCCCCCTCCTCGTTTTTTCAAAAAAAACGTGCGCTTCCCGCGCGAGCCGACCCTCCTGGACAAGCATGGAGGAAAGGTTGGGGGTGGGGAAGGAAGGAGAGAGGCCAGCAGTGATGGGGTCTGCACGTGGCAATGGCGGCGGAGGCGGTGATAGTGCGGTCACAGACCACCTGCAGCCTCCCCCTATTCTGGGAGGAATATCCAGAGGAGAAACCCCCCATCCCATCCTACCTGGAGCTCGGCTGGAGGAGCTTGTGCAGCTTGAAAAACACTGAGACAGACATCAGCATGAGAAGGTATGTGCCCTTGGCAGCCCCCGGTGGCGACAATAGGCATAGCATGCATTTACCTTAAAGGAGAAACCTACTAGAATTAAAAAATTCTGTGGAATCTCCCTTACCTTATCCAGCCGCAGGGTTCTGTTATACAGACCCAATCTTCACCTCTCACGGTGGGCTCCGTTTGGAAAAACCTTCAGAGACTGGGGCCCCCTACGGATAGGGGGATTCACAGTTCTGGGCCTGTAAAGCACCCGGCCAGAAATAGGGCTAGGAAACCATTTTCTGAAATGCGGGGTCCAGCTCTCTAAAAAGAGGAAGCATTATAGGTAAAACCTCGTTTCTTCGGACACGAGGCCCAGGTACCATCCAATTCGGCCTAGAAAGGACACTTTGAAATGGATCCGGTTCGCCTGGCTTGCCCCAGTACAGGATATAAGATATTCCCTTTGGAGCTCAGCACAGGACATCTTTATACGTCCAACACCTAAGACACT
This sequence comes from Lithobates clamitans, assembly GCA_037952925.1. NCBI lineage: Eukaryota > Metazoa > Chordata > Amphibia > Anura > Ranidae > Lithobates > Lithobates clamitans. The sequence continues at coordinate 1,045,833 of JBBGZY010001275.1, forward strand.
GGCGTAAAAACTGAGGTATCCTTGTAGGGGGAGGGATTATATAGGGGGTTGAACTTCCTGGTTAGGGTGTGCCAGTGTCCAATCACCTAGTGATACCTATATAACCCATCAGTTATTACTGAGGCTCTGTGTCCCGTGATATATGAAAAAGAAAGACAATTTTAATGGATCCGGCTGCATAGCTAGCCCCAGCAAGGATTGCTCCAGTGGAGCTCAGCACAGCACATCTTTACTCATGACCAACACCTTAGACACTGGCGAAAAAAACTGAGGTACTCCCAGTAGTGGGAGGGGTTATAAGTGGACTTCCTGTCTTAGGGTGTGCCAGTGTCCATCACCTGAAGGTGGCCTATAACCCACATAGTAATTACTATGGCTCGGCGTCCCGTGATACGATTAAGAAACAGAAGTCAACTGAGCAACTTTCGCATAAAGGTTATCCCACAGGCGAGGCGTGGCCCGGACTTGAAACCCACTATAAATGCAATTTTGAACACCCTCCTTAATAAATCCCCCTAACTGCTGGCTTGAAGGTGGACTGGGTGCAATACGCCCTGAGGGACGTGCTGTGCCACGTCCATTTTTATACGATAAAGGACAAGATACAAAAGGGGCAGAGGGATTTTGATAGAGCTCGCATTAATGTCCTCCTGAATCCATCAACCCTACCTTGCAGATGCAGGCTTTGGTATGCCCCCTTTTGTTCATAACTTGCGCAAGGGGGCAAATTATAAATGGGATTACCTCTCATCTACCAAATAAGGCTTACACGCTTTATACAAGGACCAACGAAAAGGTCTTTTCCAATTTTTTGAAGCAGATGCAATCCAAGTCCTAAACTAGTTGGACTTCCCAGAGGTCACCCCTGCAACAGTTTCAGACAACTTGCCTACAATGGGAACAGAGAGCCAGACCATCACAATTCCACTGGGAGGGGGACCTCTGGGGGAATCTAGGATGGAAAAGGACCTGGGGGTCCTAGTAGATGATAGGCTCAGCAATGGCATGCAAGGTGCTGCTAACAAAGCAAACAGAATATTGGCATGCATTAAAAAAAGGGATCAACTCAAGAGATAAAAATGATAATTCTCCAGCTCTACAAGACTCTGGTCTGGCCGCACCTAGAACATGCTGTCCAGTTCTGGGCACCAGTCCTCAGGAAGGATGTACTGGAAATGGAGCGAGTACAAAGAAGGGCAACTAAGCTAATAAAGGGTCTGGAGGATATTAATTATGAGGAAAGGTTGCGAGCACTGAACTTATTCACTCTGGAGAACAGACGCTTGAGAGGGGATATGATTTAAATTTCTAAATACCGTACTGGTGACCCCACAATAGGGATAAAACTTTTTCGCGGAAGAGAGTTTAACAAGACACATGGCCACTCATTAAAATGAGAAGAAAAGAGGTTTAACCTTAAACTACGTAGAGGGTTCTTTACTGTAAGAGCGGCAAGGATGTGGAATTCCCTTCCACAGGCGGTGGTCTCAGCGGCGAGCATTGATAGTTTAAAAAAACTGTTAGATAAGCACCTGAACAACCACAACATACAGGGATATACAATGTAATACTGACATATAATCACACACAGGTTGGACTTGATGGACTTGTGTCTTTTTTCAAACTCTCAACTACTATGTAATGCCACCACCCCTTCCCTACAACAGAGGACAATAAGGATTAGGCACCATCCCTCTTCCCCTCTATCACACTGGTATCGTGTTCCATGTTTCTGAATAAGATACCGTATTTATCGGCGTATAACACGCACTTTTTTCCCCTTAAAATCAGGGGAAAATCGCGGGTGCGTGTTATACGCCGATCCCCTGCGATCCGAGCTGTCAGAATTTAAAAATCGCTGACCGCGATTTGAAAATGGCGCCGCCGGCGCCGAAATACGCAGTGCCGGTCCTCGGCTCTTCTCGGCGGCTTTCGGTTTCACTCGAGCGCCGCCCGAACCTAGCCGAGTATACTCGGCTAGTTTCGGATAGCTCCGCTCACCGTCCGAGTGAAACCGAAAGTAAACGAGAGCCGCCGAGAAGAGCCGAGGAGCGGCTCTGTGTATTTCGGCGCCGGCGGCGCCATTTTCAAATCGCGGTCGGCGATTTTGAAGCTCACAGGCTTCAGCAAGGCTGGACTGGGGCAAGGCTGGACTGGACACTGGGGAAGGCTGCACTGACATGGCTGCACTAGCAAGGCTGCACTGACATGGCTGCACTGACATGGCTGCACTAGCAAGGCTGCACTGACATGGCTGCACTGGCAAGGCTGCACTGGCAAGGCTGCACTGACATGGCTGCACTGGCAAGGCTGCACTGGCAAGGCTGCACTGACATGGCTGCACTGGCAAGGCTGCACTGGCAAGGCTGCACTGACATGGCTGCACTGGCATGGCTGCACTGACATGGCTGCACTGACAAGGCTGCACTGACATGGCTGCACTGGCAAGGCTGCACTGACATGGCTGCACTGACAAGGTTGCACTGACAAGGCTGGACTGGGGCAAGGCTGCACTGACAAGGCTGCACTGACAAGGCTGCACTGACAAGGCTGCACTGACAAGGCTGCACTGACAAGGCTGCACTGACAAGGCTGCAATGATGGGCATTTAAATGTAAGTTTTTTTCCCTTCAACTTCCCTCCTAAAAGTTTTTTTTCCTTAAAATTCCCTCCTAAATTGAGGTGCGTGTTATACGCCGGTGCGTGTTATACGCCGATAAATACGGTATATACAGACATCTAATCTATACTAAAGATGTTGCTTTCACTCAGTTCACCCGTTCTCACTCAGTTTTGTGGTAAGAGTTACGGACAGCGATCCAAAATCTGCTGAAATAAGTTATTTTCCACGCTATGGTAAAACAGGTGTGGCTACTGCCTACTCCCAAAGCTCCACAGAGTGGAGTTGGTAAGAAAGATATAAGGAAAAGGAGAGGTAAAATGGCACTGCCTAAATCTAATACGTGGTTGTGTTAAAAAAGTTGGAAAAATAAACCGTTTAATAAGTGTCCTATCTTAAAAAAGTTGGAAAAATAAACCGTTTAATAAGTGTCCTATCTCTTCAGATCACACAAACATAATTAGTGTTAAATCGTATGAGTACTCAATATAGCATTTGCAATCCTGGATGGCTAATAAAAAGTTCCATAAACCAAAATACACACATAGAAAATGCTCAGTGTGCTTAATGTGGAAAAAGTGTCCATACAAAATATTTGTCCATAAAAACTGGATTATTTTCCAATATATTATATATATATATATATATATATATATATATATATATATATATATATATATATATATATATGTATATACCCCGTATATACTCGAGTATAAGTCGAATTTTTCAGCACATTTTTTTTGTGCTGAAAGTGCCCCCCTCGACTTATACTTGAGTCAAGCACTTTTCTGCAGCAAAAAATTTCATTTTCCGAACCGAATTTGGGGCCCCGTATCTCAGGGCCACTTGGTGCTAGGAACCCCAAATTTGGTGTGCAAACCCAGTGGAACTGGTACCACAACATATCCAAAGATGAAGTTCCTAGCACTAAGTGGCATCGAGATACGGGGCCCCAAAATCGGTTCAGAAAATGTCATTCTCTGCTGAAGAAAAGTGCTTGACATTTTCTGAACCAAATTTGGGGCCCCATATCTCAGGGCCACTTGGTGCTAGGAACCCCAAATTTGGTGTGCAAACCCAGTGGAACTGGTAGCATAACATATCCAAAGCTGGGGTTCCTAGCACCAAGTGGCCCTAAGATACGGGGCCCCAAACCCGGTTCGGAAAATGTCATTCTCTGCTGCAGAAAAGTGCTTGACATTTTCTGAACTGATATTTGGGGCCCCTGTATCTCGGGGCCACTTGGTGCTAGAAACCCCAGCTTTGAAATTTTATGGTGCTAGTTCCACTGGGTTTGCATACCAAATTTGGGGTTCCTAGCACTAAGTGGCCCCGAGATACGGGGCCCCAAATTCGGTCAACTGTGTCCCTCTGCAGCAATGTCATTTCAGGACCCTTTGGGTTCAGAGACCCCAAATTTTGGCTGCAGCTAGGGGGCATATAGGAACCCTTAACTACCGAGTTTGAAGTTCAGGGGACCTATGGCTGCAAATGGGCACAGTGAGGCATGCAAATGGGCACAGTGATGCTGCAAATGGGCATTGTTGACCCTCTTTTCCACTTACAGTAGCTGTGCATTTCTCACCCTCGTCTTATACTCGGGTCAATAAGTTTTTCCCATTTTTTTTGTAGTAAATTAGGGCCTTGACTTATACTCGGAACGACTTATACATACATACATACATACATACATACATACATATACACACACAGTGCCTTGCAAAAGTATTCACCCCCTTGGCTTTTTACCAATTTTGTCACATTACAGCATTTAGTTCAATGATTTTTTAATCTGAATATGTGATAGATCTGAACACTATAGTCTAAGTTGGTGAAGTAAAAAATTTTGAAAAATATATACATACAACTATTTTTCAAAAATAAAAAACTGATAATTGACATATGCGTATGTATTCACCCCTTTGTTATGACATCCATAAAAAGCTCTGGTGCAACCAATTACCTTCAGAAATCACATAATTAGTGAAATGTCTTCCACCTGTGTGCAATCTAAGTGTCACATGATCTGTCATTACATATACACACCTTTTTGAAAGGCCCCAGAGGCTGCAACACCTAAACAAGAGGCACCACTATCCAAACATGAAGACCAAGGAACTCTCCAAACATGTAAGGGACAATTTTGTTGAGAAGTACAAGTCAGGGTCAGGTTATAAAAAAATATCCAAATCTTTGATGTTCCCTAGAAGCACCATCAAATCTATCATAACCAAATGGAAAGAACATGGCACAACAGCAAACCTGCCAAGAGACGGACGCACACCAAAACTCACGGATCGGGCAAGGAGGGCATTAATCAGAGAGGCAGCACAAAGACCTAAGGTAACACTGGAGGAGCAGCAGAATTCCACAGCAGAGACTGGAGTATCTGTACATAAAACGGCAAAAAGCAGTGAGCTCCATAAAGTTGGGCTTTATGGAAGAGTGGCCATAAAGCCAAAAAACAAAATGGCACGTTTTGAGTTTGCGAAAAGGCATGTGGAAGACTCCCAAAATGTATGGAGGAAGGTGCTCTGGTCTGATGAGAGTAAAATTTAACTTTTTGGCCATCAAAGAAAACGCTATGTCTGGCGCAAACCAAACATATCACATCACCCAAAGAACACCATCCCCACAGTGATACATGGTGGTGGCAGCATCATGCTGTGGGGATGTTTATCAGCAGTCGGAACTGGGAAACTGGTTGGAGTTGAGGGAAAGATGGATGGTGCTAAATACAGGGATATTCTTGAGCAAAACCTGTACCACTCTGTGTGTGATTTGAGGCTAGCACAGAGGTTCACCTTCCAGCAGGACAATGACCCTAAACACACTGCTAAAGCAACACTTGAGTGGTTTAAGGGGAAACATGTAAATGTGTTGGAATGGCCTAGTCAAAGCCCAGACCTCTATCCAACAGAAAATCTGTGGTCGGACTTAAAGAGGCAAACTGCAACCCCCGGCAAACTGAAACACACACACATTATTATATATATATATATATATATATATATATATATATATATATATATATATATATATATATATATATATATATATATATATATATATATATATATATATATATATATATATATATATACACACATATACACACACATGCATATACATACATACATACACACACACACGTATTGCGGTCGGCAAGTGGTTAATATAACATAACAGGGAGCATTATGAAAGGTCATGTTTGTTTTGTATGATTGGCACAGTGTTTTATCCTTTGTGGGGCTCCTGGAGCCCTGGTTAGCAGGAAGGATACAGAAGCTGTTTCATGCTTGATTGATCTTCTGTGACATAGAGGTCTGTTACTGGAGGTGAGAGCAAAACCAAAAGCACAGGGTGTGGAGAGAGGGGCACCTGTGGATGACAAAGCTGATTTTGTGTTTGCACAAGTGGAAGTGGAGTATTCTGGGGCTATACAAAAGTCCTACTTTTGCTATTAGCACATTGGGCACCTATATGGACACACATTTGAATGAAAATATGTATTTTAAAGTATATAATATTTTATAATTAGTGTGTATTATTGCATATTAAGTGTGGATAAATGTTCACTATAGTAAGGATTAGAGTTGCACAGATACCGGTATCGGTGCCGATACTAAGAATTTGCACGAGTACTTGTGCAAATGCTCCGATACCTAAAACCAATACATTTTTCCTTCTGTGCGATTTGAGCCCATACAAAATGAATGGGCTCAAATCACACTGCAAAGAATTGCATGTGATTTGAACAGAATGCGGTGTGGCTCCTGTCCATAGCGCATGCGGTTTTCTGCACCAGTTCTGTGTGAACCCAGGCTTGTCATAGTGACTTCAACCCCACTCTCTTAAAGGGAAAGGGAATTAAACACAATTTTTGGTCACATATATTTGGATTATGGGAAACACAATTTGGTGTTAGCTGCTCTCATCCTTTAGTATCAGGTAGGGCAAGCAGAGCATAGGCCACATTAGTAATACAACAATATGCTGACTTCCTCGACATCAGACTAGGTACCTAAGTACAATATGGCTGAACTCCAAGACTACCTAAATAGACACAGATGACTTATAGGTAAAAGCTCTACCGCTCCTAGTGAACCAGGTTTTCTTTTCCAGGGAAAAGCAGGACCAATGTAACACAGCCCATCCACCCTGGTGCATTCTTCTCCACATTCTCCCCTCCCCTGATGATCCGCTGGTGCACTACATTCCATTGGAGTGCTTCCATCAGCATCCCCGTTAACAGGTGTCACTTTATTTTCCCTCCCAAAGAAAAAACCTAATCCCAATACTAAATGGATGTCACAGAAACTCACAGGCTTCTAGCCCATCTGATATCAGACATGACTGTCGACCATGAGAATCACTAGTGTAATTACAAAAGTGACTTTGCACTATACTTTATGGAACATTCTGTACAACTGTATCTCCTGGCTTTGGTCTATTTCAAGTAATGTATCACCATTTCTCAGCTATATCTAAAGCCGCGTACACACGGGCGGACTTTTCGACCAGACTGGTCCGACGGACTTTCAACTGACTTTTGATGGACTTCCGACAGACTTTTTAACGAACGGACTTGCCTACACACGATCACACCAAAGTCCAACGGATTGGTATGTGATGACGTACACCGGACTAAAATAAGGAAGTTGATAGCCAGTAGCCAATAGCTGCCCTAGCGTTGTTTTTTGTCCTTCAGGCTAGCATACAGACGAGCGGATTTCTGGGTCCGGCGGAGTTACGACGTAAAGATTTGAAGCATGTTCCAAATCTAAAGTCCGTCAAATTTGACTGGAAAAGTCTGCTAAAGGTCCGATGAAGCCCACACACGATCGGATTCTCCGCCGGACTCGGTCCGTTGGACCAGTCTGGTCGAAGAGTTCGACCGTGTGTACGCTGCATAAGACTGTATCTTTATCTGCCTATGACTGTACCTGAGATAATGTCTTAAATAAACAAATTTTTAAAAAATGCCAAAAAAAGGTCCACTTTAAAGGGTTTGCGAAACTAGCTTGGCCTATATCATCCTTTTTCAACCAGGGTGCCAAGGGTTCTTCAGGGATGCCTTGGCAACATGCCTAAAAATTGACCCAAATATTGTCAACAAGCAAGTTGGTCAAGACTGCGGGCCAGCCACCAGCATCCTAATAGCCTATGATCTCATCAGTTAATAAGGAGGATGTGGGAGGTAACCCTATTTGAGAACAGTATGTATATCTACTTATATTTAAGGTTTACTGGTTATTTAATGTGTCATTTTCTACCTAACTGGCCAAAGTTCTCAGATGACAGTCAGCAAACCAAGCAAAATCCAATGTGCTGGGAGCTTCAAGTACAAATGTGCAAGCTAGGGTCACTCTAATCCTTTGGTTTACTTAGGTTTAAAAACCTTATGCAGTCTTTTACCAGACACCTACTGCAATACAAGAAACTGCACCCTTGAAGTCATGACACAAAGGGCTGGAACAAGGGGGGGGGGGGAGTTCCCTCAGGATCCACTGCTACAAGCTGAGAAGGGACATTAAAGAGAGTACCAGAAAGTATTTATCATCAACAGGTCCAGCAGGCAAGCAGTGGGGGGGGGGGGGTTAAGTGAATGGGGAGGTCCTGAGAAGGGCGAAGGCATTGAACTACTGGGGAGGAGATGCAAATCTGGGCTTGGTAAAACAGTGGTTTGGCTTCTTTTTAACATGCATCCTAATTAGGCTCATTTATGAGGTACTTCATTGTGCGGCTCAAGCTAACACTGTAGCTAGACAAGGTACCCAGAGCTCCTCCCAACCAGGAGAAAGTTGCATAATAAATATTGCTGCTGTCAGTGCTAAAATATCCATCCCTCAGATGTTCCCCTGCCTTCTAAATTCAAGGCTGAGTGTCTCCTTTAAATCCCGATTGAAGGGGTAGTACTGCCCAGGCCAAGTGTGAGCTGCATGCTGGCTGGGCTCTGCTGTCTCTGGTTACCGATTTGCATACACATGTTGATTTGGCACATCTGCTCTTAGTTTGCCTAGTTTTTTTAAATATAAATAGGATTTATGATCTTGTAGCAATGTCAGTTCCATCAGTAAAGTTGGCCACACACTTAGCTAGATTCAATCTGTCAGATCAGCAAAATTTGGCAGCTCTTGCGTTGTACCAGGGTCTACCTGAAAAATCTAGATAATATTCACTCTGCCCCTACTAATACAAAGTAATCCTTATCTACGAGATCCAATCTGATATATTCTGTGTCAATGTCACACGAACAGGAACATACATCGAAAAAGGGGGAGGGGGTGGGTTTTTGACAGTCTGGCATCTTCACCCTGGGCACTAGATGACCTTGTCTTGACACTGATGACACTGCTTCTAAATCTTTGACTATAGCATTAGTGAAAAACAAAATAGAACTATGGGCATTTTTGTTTTTCTTTAACCTTGAATAGAGCAAAGGAGGGTTATAACACCTGTCAGATTTTTTTTGCCATCTGTGTCCCATAGCGTAGATTTCCCATCACTTCCTGTCCTATAGCCAAACAGGAAGTGAGAGGAAATCTCTGCAAATTAAGGGAATTCCTTGGGGACCCCAGGTCACCAGAACTAGTGTCCCCATTGGAAGATTTCCCCTCTTACTTTTCTGGGGACAACTCAAAATTTGGGATTTTCTTTTATTTTCACTGATAATGGCAAACAGGACAAATAGAGAGGGTGAATCTCCATAATAGGGGCACAGACTGCAATAAAAACTGACAGGGAGTCTAATCTCTCGCCACAACTAAAAAAAAAAAAAAAAAAAGTTTTGCCCTTAGTTATACTTTAAGTGTAGAAAAATGTACAGTACTTTAAACACTTCACGCCCATAGAACATCATATGACGTCCTAGTATCAAAATTTTCAGGTGACATTTCGCAATATCGCAGGCCCGCTAAAAATCACTGATCGCCACCATTACTAGTAAAAAAATAAAATAAAAATGCCATAAATTTATCCCCTATTTTGTAGACACTATAACTTTTGAGCAAACCAATCAATCAATATACGCTTATTGTTTTTTTTTTTTTTTTTTTGTTTCTTTTTACCAAAAAATATGTAGCAGAATACAAATGGCCTATATTGATGAAGATATTAGATTTTTTACATTTTTTTAATTGGGTACGTTTTATAGCAGAAAATAAAAAATATATATATATTTTTTTCAAAATTTTCGTTTTTTTTTTTTTTTCATTTATTTTTATTATAGGGCAAAAAATAAAAACAGCAGAGGTGATCAAATACCACCAAAAGAAAGCTCTATTTGTGGGGAAAAAAGTACATCAATTTTACTTGTGTAGAGTTTTGCACAACCACGCAACTGTCAGCCAAAATAACGCAGTGCCGTATCGTAAAAAACGGCCTGGTCATTAAGGGGGTAAATCCTTCAGGGCTAAAGTGGTTAAAGCGTCGCCTATAGAGATTTTTAGGTACTGTCGTTTAGAACCATTCCGCAGGCATACTCCATTTTAAAGCGTGACATGTTAGGTAGATATTTACTCAGCGTGACATCATCTTTTATATTTTAGCAAAAAACTGAGTATTACTGTATATTGTGGTCACTAAAACTCATTAAGTTTTTTCCCCCAAAAAATTGAGTTTGAAAAACCATTGAGCAAATACCGATTTCAAGGAAGAAGCTTCTGAAGGGTTTTTTTTTAACTGAATGCAAAGAATACATTAGAGAAAAAAAAATATTTTCCTTTAGAACCACTAAAATATTATAATTTCTTACCCGGTTCTCTCTCTTCGTTCATATACAACTTCTTCTTCTGATGTTTTAAATAACCTCTGTTGCTTTCTGCACAAATAAAAAAAAATATATGATTTTACTATAAATCTGATGCTTATTTTAGCAAAAATCCAAAACAAGCAAGTGGACGGTAGTCTGCAGTGCAGTTTTCAAAAGTAATTGAGAAAAAAAAACAAAAAAACTGAATTATAAAAACTTCAGATTTGCTGAACTGCAGTGTATACACAGCCATGGCCAAAAGTTGAGAATGACACAAATATTCATTTTCAAGTCTGCTGCCTCAGTTTTTATGATGGCAATTTGATCAGATGATTTGTAATTAATTGCAAAGTTCCTCCACGTCATGAAAATGAATCCCAAAAAAAATTTCCACTGTATTTCAGCCCTGCCACAAAAAGACCAGCTGACATGTCAGTGATTCTCTCGTTAACACAGGTGTCAGTGTCGACGAGGACAAGACTGGAAATCACTCTGTAATGCTGACTGAGTTAGAATAACAGACTGGAAGCTCTAAAAGGAAGATGGTGCTTGAAATCATTGTTCTTCCTCTGTTAATGGTTACCTGCAAGGAAACACGTGCAGTCATCATTGCTTTGCACAAAAAGGGATTCACAGGCATGGATATTTTTGCTGCTAAGATTGCACCTAAATCAACCATTTATCGGATCATCAAGAACTTCAAAGAGGAGGTTCAATTGTTGTGAAGAAGGCTTCAGGGCACCCAAGTGCCAGGACTGTCTCCTACAGTTGATTCAGCTGTGGGATCGGGGCACCACCAGTGCAGAGCTTGCTCAGGAATGGCAGCAGGCAGGTGTGAGTACATCTGCACGCACAGTGAGGCGAAGACTTTTGGAAGATGGCCTGGTGTCAAGAAGGGCAGCGAAGAAGTAACTTCTCTCCAGGAAAAACATCAGGGTTGGACTGATATTCTGCGGATTGGACTGCTGAGGACTGGGGTAAAGTCATTTTCTCTAAAGAATCCCCTTTCCGATTGTTTGGGGCATCCTGAAAAAACCTTGTCCAAAAAAGAAAAGGTGAGCATTCATGTGTGGGTTGCTTCTCAGCCAAGGCAGTGGGCTCACTCACAATTTTGCCTAAGAAAAAAGCCATGAATAAAGAATGGTACAAAAATATCCTCCGAGAGCAAGTTCTCTCAACCAACCAAGAACAGTTTGGTGATGAACGATGCCTTTTCCAGCATGATGGAGCACCTTGCCATAAGGCAAAAGTGATAACTAAGTGGCTTGGAGAACAAAACATCAAAATGTTAGGTCTGTGGCCAGGAAACTCTCCGTACCCTAATCCCATTGAGAACTTGTGGTCAATCCTCAAAAGTCAGGTGAACAACCCCCCCCCCACACAAATTCCGACAAACGCCAAGCATTGATTATGCAAGAATGGGCTGCCATCAGTCAGGCTGTGGCCCAGCAGATGATTGACAACATGCCAGGGTGAATTGTAGAGGTCTTGAAAAAGAAGGGTCAACACTGCAAATATTGACTCTCTGCATAAACAATGTAATTGTAAAAAAAAAAAAGCCTTTGACACATATGAAATGCTTGTAAATATACTTCGGTATACCATAGTAACATCTGACAAATAGATCTAAAAACACTGAAGCAGCAGATTGTGAAAATAAGTTTTGAGAGTGACACAAATATTAATCAGATTATCAGATTTAACCCAAATATTAAAGATACCAATACCAAAAGGAAATGCAAAAAAAATGAATACAAAAGTTAAAGAACTGCAGAAAAATGGCAAAAATTTAAATCGCAGAAATGATTTACGACCATTATTTTTTGTTTTGCAGTCGATTTTAAAACCTGCTGTACATTTTTTTTTATGTACCCTACTACTTAGGGCGCTTTCACACTGACGCAGTTTTCCAGCACTGTAGGTGTAACACAGTGTACCCGTGGTTTTCATGCAGGTTAGCTTTGTCAAGGTGCAAAGTGCAAGCATGCAGGAGTTTCGGTGCACTTCCAGGACATAATGGAAGTCTATGGTAAAGCACAGGTAACTTGCACGAAAACTGCGGGTACCCTGCGCTGCACTCGCGGTGCAGGAAGACCGCACCGTATCAGTGCGAAAGTGCCCTTAAAGGTAAACCAGTAGCATCAGTGTCTCAATCATAACAGTAGGCAAATACTTTCAGCAAAAGTTAAAAAAAAAAAAAAAGATTTTACAGCAAACCTATATGCAAATGTTTATGTCAGAGTGGTTGTAAAGTCAGACTAATAAAAATAACTGGCATCCCCCTCTGTTGTAGCAAGATATAAAGTACTGTGTGTCAGTTTTTTTTTTTAAATTCTAATGTAAATAAAAAAAAGTAAACATGACCTCCCTCTGCTCTCCTTCCCCGATCTAAGGAGAGCAGTGGGAGGGGCCGAGATTCCCCTCTGATGTCAGCCAGCCAGCAGAGGGAGGTCGCATGACTGCACAATGGCACTGTGCAAGAAGGTATTTAGGATTATAATGAAAAAAAAAAACACACACACACATTACTTTAAATCTTCCTACAACAGAGGGGATGCCAGTTATTTATAAATCAGACTTACAGCCACAGGTGACTAGCAGGGGGGGAGGGGTGGGATTGCAGATCGGCTTTCACACACAAACTAGGAACTGTGAGGCAGGGAGGGAGAGGGAGACTCTGAACACAGTGTTATGACGGAGGCAGGCAAACTGACGACTATCAAGGATCAGCAGTCACGATTACTGTGGTCAGTACTCAGAGGTAACAGGCAGGATCAACCAGGTATTTTACAACACAATTGGACAAATTAAACTGCACAAGCACTGTGGTATTGATCATGCTTTAAAAGGAAAATAAGTTTTTTTTTGTTTCTTTTTAGAGTTACAACCACTTTAAAGCCATGTTAAAGAGATTCTGTCAAAATGCCAATATAGGGCAAATTGACAGCGTCTCCGGAAATGACACCCTAATGAGAAAGGTGGAATAGGATATAGTGTGCAAAGCAGATACGCTAGCGGTTTCAAAAAGTTTCACATTTTGGGAGCAGTGTACCTAAAAAGGATTGGTAACCTCACTCTGCAGCTTATTTATTTGGAAAAGCTAAGGAAGGCAGGCCAAAGATTATGAGATTTTCTTTCCAGATTGCAGGAAACAAAATGGCCCTATTTCCCCATCAATACAGTAAGTGTTGATGGAGGAATCCTTGCCATAGAGGTATTGTGTTCTCCCGGAGGGGTGGTTCAGGGAGTTGTCCATGCTGTGATAACACAGTGATTATTGCTAGCGGCTATAGCTGATGGCAATAATCGCATGTAAAAATCTACCATGCTGGTTATACCAAAGTGGACTGATGAACCCTGCTGAACCAGACGAGATACGAACCATCTATAGCTGGCTTGAAGTTGGATGGTAAATATTTTAGATTGGACATTCAGTAAAAAAAAAAAAAAAAGCTGAAAAAGCCGCTCGCCCTGCAGTAGAGAAGAAACAATAAAACTTGCCCTGAAGCTTCTGTTGTTTTGGGTTGCGATACACAAAGCGGTCCAGGAATCTCATTAAAGTGAAATCTTGTAGAGGGTCACCTGTATATTGAATTGAATTACCCTGTGGAAAAGAAAAGAAAAAAGTATCAATCAAGATACATTCATTAAACTCCTGGAAAGATTCTTAACCACCATGCTAAAGCTGAATGACGGCTACATCACGGCTCGATAACTCTGGGAGGGCGTACATTGACCTCCTCTCAGAATCGCGCTCCCCCTGGGGCGCACACATGGGAGTATTCGTGACCGCCGGGTTCAGGGGACCCAGCGCATCATGGATTACGGTAAATGGGTGCTGACAGCGGCTGCTTACCATGTGATCGCTCCGTCGAATGATGGAGTGATCACTTGTAAACAAACCGGCGTAATTTCCGGTTCCTCTCTCCCCTCTCTGTACCGATCGGTACAGTGTGAGCAGGGAGGGGAGAGATCAGGTGCAGCAGCGCTGTGGGCTGGATCTGTAGTGCCCACAGCGCTGATCTGTGCCCATTGCAGCCTCATCCATCCTCAGCCATCCCTCTGTCATACTCGTCCATGCTCAGCCATCCCTCGGTCATACTCATCCATCCTCAGCCATCCCTCCGTCATACGCATCCATCCATGCTCAGCCATCCCTCTGTTATAATCATCCATCCATGCATGCTCAGCCATCCCTCTGTCATACTCATCCATCCATGCATGCTCAGCCATCCCTCTGTCATACTCATCCATGCTCAGCCATCCCTGTCATAATCATCCAGCCATCCATCACTCTGTCATACTCATCCAGCCATCCATGCTCAGCCATCCCTGTCATACTCATCTAACCATCCATCCTCAGCCATCCCTCCTTCATACTCATCCATCCATGCATGCATGCTCAGCCATCCCTCTGTCATACTCATCCAGCCATCCATCCTCAGCCATCCCTCCGTCATACTCATCCATCCATCCATGCATGCATGCATGCTTGGCCATCCCTCTATCATACTCATCCATCCCTCTGTCATACTCATCCATGCTCAGCCATCCCCGTCATACTCATCCAGCCATCCCTCTTTCATACTCATCCATGCACAGCCATCCCCGTCATACTCATCCAGCCACCCCTCTTTCATACCCATCCATGCTCAGCCATCCCTCTGTAATACTCATCCATCCACGCATGCATGCTCAGCCATCCCTGTCATATTCATACATGCTCAGCCATCCCCGTCATACTCATCCAGCCATCCCTCTGTCATACGCATCCAGCCATCCATGCTCAGCCATTCTTCTGTCATACTCATCCATCCATGCTCAGCCATCGAATAAATAATTAATGGGCACAGCGCCAAGATTATGTGCAACGTGTGCTATACCAAACTGATGCTGCTCCTAAATTAGTAAAAATATTAATAAACAATATGACAAAACAATATAGGGCGCATCAAATTGTGCTGCGTTTGCAATAAAGTGAAACCAAATGCATCAAAATGAAAAGTCCTCAAATATACAAAGTTCTTCTTAGTAATCCAATCACCACTTAATAAATTGCACATGCATTCTTATTCGTGCTTCACCTGAAGTGGTATATCTAAGCGCTCACCAGATAGTAGTGGCCACAAAGTGACGCAAAGGGAGGAAGGCTCAACACACTGTTACGAGTCCTCCGTTCCTGGATCAGCTGGGACGCTTGCCGAGTTGTCAAGTAATACCCACAGCACTTAAGGTATCGCACGGTCTCTGCTTCCCTTTTCAGCTGCAGCTTAATTTGCTGTTTTTTTCATCCTGTATCTGCAAATTTGATTGGGAGTTTTAGCTTTGTTGGAATATAGAGGTTTTTACACTATACAAATTTTTGTGGCTTTTATGGGGAGCCACTTTTTGCAGACTTGGCTGAGGCATTGAAGCCCCGTGACTCAGATATAGAAGTCATACGCAATTTCTTGTGATTGGAGTCTTTCTGCCAGGATCTAGGAAAGATACCTTTTTGAAGATGCATGGTTTTTCATGCCTGAGGGTCACTTTGTGGCCACTACTATCTGGTGAGCGCTTAGATATACCACTTCGGGTGAAGCACAAATAAGAATGCATGTGCACTTTATTAAGTGGTGATTGGATTACCAAGAAGAACTTTGTATATTTGAGGACTTTTTATTTTGATGCACTGGATTCACTTTATTGCAAACGCAGCACAATTATCGTTATGCACTATAGCACCTTTCTTTGTATAATCTATAGGTTCACATCATAATATATTGCATAATATATTGGATTCACTTTATTGCAAATGCAGCACATTTATTGTTCATGCACTATAGCACTTTCTTTGTATAATCTATAGGTTTACATCGTAACATATTGCACATTTGATGCACCCTATATTGTTTTGTCATATCCCTCTGTCATACACATCCAGCCATCCCTCTGTCATACTCATCCATCCATGCTCAGCCATCCCTTTGTCATACTCATCCAGCCATGTTCAGCCATCCCTCTGTCATACTCATCCATCCATGCTCAGCCATCCCTCTGTCATACTCATCCATGCTCAGCCATCCCTCTGTCATACTCATCCATGCTCAGCCATCCCTCTGTCATTCTCATCCATCCATGCTCAGCCATCCCTCTGTCATACTCATCCATCCATTCATACTCAGCAATATTCATCCATCCCATCAACCCTCATCCATACTCAGTCGTACTCATCCATGCTCAGCCATCCCATCCACACTCAGTCATACTCATTTGTGCTCAGTCATCCCATCCATATTCAGCCATCCACATTTATGGCTCAACCATGCTCAGCCATCCCCAATCATGCTCATCCATGCCACTACAGTGCCTCACAAAAGTGTAATAGGTAGTCAAATTAGATTTGAAATGTATGCCCCTAGAACACCTGATGGTGCTCCCTGCATGTGGCCAGGCTGTGGAAAAGTCTCCCACATGTGGTATCGCCGTACTCGGGAGGAGTAGGAGAATCTATTTTGGGGTGTAATTTTTGGTATGTACATTGTATATTGTATAAATGGACAACTTTGTGTAAAAAAAAAAAAAAAAAATCTTGATTTTGCAAAGAATTGTGGGGAAAAAAATATTCAACTTCACAAAACTCACCATGCCTCTTACTAAATACCTTGGAATGTCTACTTTCCAAAAAGGGGTCATTTGGGGGGTATTTGTACTTTCCTGGCTTGTTAGGGTCTCAAGAAATGATAGGCCGTCAGTACTTCAGGTGTGATCAATTTTCAGAGATTGGCACCATAGCTAGTGGACTCTAACTTTTACAAAAACCAAATAATATACACCAATTTGGGTTATTTTTACCAAAGGTATGTAGCAGTAACATTTTATAACTGAAACGAAGAAAAATGCATTTTTAAAACAAAATTGTCTTTTTTAGTTTTTTTGGTTAACCAATTGCCCACTGGGCACTTAAACCCCCTTCCTAACCAGACCAATTTTCAGCTTTCAGTGCTCTCACATTTTGAATGACAATTAAGCCTCATTCACACGAGGCGGACTCTGTTTCCACGGAGCCCGCCGGCTCAGCGGGAGATGTCTCCGTTGATCTCCACTGAGCCGGCGGATGACAGGTCCCTCTCTGCTCACTGAGCAGGGAGGGGCTTATCAGGCGCTGCTACTGCCTATGGAGAGATCGGATAAAAACGGACAGCATGCCTGTTTTCTTCAGATCTCACCCGATAGCGACGGATCTGGACGTAGGGCCATCCGTCTGCTTTTAGCGGATCGGACGGGGTCGGATGTCAGCGGACTTGTCTCCGCTGACATCTGTCGCTTCATATACTAACATAGAGCGCCCGTTCAGGTCCACCGTCAAAACTGACAGGCGGACCTGAACGGTCCGACCGTGTGAAAGGGGCCTTACTCAGTCAACACTGTACCCATATGAAAATTTTGTCTTTTTTTCACACAAATAGAGCTTTCTTTTGGTGGTATTTAATCACCGCTGGGTTTTTTAATTTTTGCGCCATAAAAGAAAAAAAGGCTGAAAATTCTGTAAAAAATGTTTTTTTCTTAGTTTCTGTTATAAAATTTAGCAAATTAGTAATTTTTCTTTATAAATTTTGGCCAAAATTTATACTGCTACATATCTTGGGTAAAATAACCCGTTTATTATTTGGTCTTTGTGAAAGTTATAGAGTCCACAAGCTATGGTGGCAATCTCTGAAACCTGGAAGGCCTCTCTCATTTCTTGAGACCCTAACAAGCCAGGAAAGTACAAATACCCCCCAGCTGAAGTAACCAAGCAATGTTTTAAAACATTCAAAAAGAGAGTGAAGTAAGTGTGTGAGAATAAATGGAAAGCTGGTTTATTTTTGCAATATAAGTACAATAATGCTATATTAGAACATAGGGGAGCTGGAATTTAGAAGAAAAGGGGTTCGAAGGGCTCGCTGGTCAGAGCCTGTTGCATGACTGATGAGTCCCATTTTAGAAAGCACCTGATCTGGATCGGGTAAGGGATCTGAAGAATCTAGCCACTAAGGGTTCCGTTGAGATAGGTCTCTCCAGGAACACACCCAGTGCAGCAACCTGAACCTTGAGGGTACTGACCGCCAGACCTTTATCTGCTCCATCTTGCAGGAATTCCAGAACAGAATAAATATCCTTTAAGGAACGGCCCAATGTAGCGCACCAAGAATTAAATACTTTCCAAACTTTGGACTACATTGCTCTGGTTAGCCTTTTCCTGCTTGATAAAAGGGTAGCAACTAGCCTATCCAAAAACCTGTTCTTCTTTAAAAAGCGGGTCTTTAGAAGTTAAGCCATGAGATTTAGCTTCTCTACTGCTTGGTGAACTAGGGGGCCCTGCATCAGCAGTTCCTGCTAATACACTTCGAGCTGTATCTGAAGATGAAGTGATGAAAACCAGCCTCGGGGTGGGATGGCTCAGATCTGTCCAGGGAAAAGAATAGAGGCACCTGTGTATTCTTCTGAGTCGCAAAGAGATCCACCTGCGGCTGCCCCCATTTCTTGATGATTACTTGATGATTAAACAGAAGACTTCAGGGTTCAATACCCACTCTGCTTCTACTACTAATATACTAATACTAGGTTTCCGCTGAGAAAATCTGTTACATTGTTTAGAGTCCCTCTTAGATGGAGTGCAGACTAAGGATGAGCTCTGGCGTGCTCGCACACTCCACATGCTGAGCCCGCCAGGAAGTCGGCACAGCGCTAATCACAGGCAGTGAGACATTTCCCAATCTCTGCAGCCGCACATCGGGAAAATGTCTCACTGCCTGTGAGTAGCGCAGCGCTGTGCCGACTTCCTGGCAAGCTCAGCACGTGGAGTGTGTGAACACGCCAGAGCTCATCCTTACTGCAGACAGTATATGGTGCTCCACCCATTTCAGAATACTTCCTGCTAGTTCTTGAAGAATTCTGCTTCTGGTGCCTCCTCGTCTGTTTAGTTAAGCCACCGCTGTGGCGTTGTCTGACAAGATCTGTACGATACTCTTGCACTTCTTGGGCAAATGTCAGCAGGGCGATCTCAATTGCCTTTAGTTCCCTCCGGTTTGAGGACTTTACTGCCTCTACTCTGGACCTTGAGCCCTATGCCCATCTGCCGCTCATGTGAGCCCTGAGACCCAGAAGTTGGCATCCGTTGTTATCCTTACTTTTACCGGGAAGCACTATAACAGACCTGCTGAAATCTTTGTCTGGTTCTTCCACCACCAAAGACTCCTCCTTTTTACCAAGGTGGGAATCTTCACTAAAGAATCCAGCGAACTTAGTTGATGATTCCAAGCTCTCAATATGCAACCCTGTAGGGGTCTGAAGTGGAACCTTGCCCACTGAATCGCAGGTATGGAAGAGGTTATAAGAGAAGTATGTTTTTTTTTATTTTAAGATTCATACTTACCTAGGTGGATGCAGCATCAGACCGATGTTGCAGCTGTCCCCCGGCATCTCTGCACTGAGAACCGAGCCACCGAACATCGCCGATGGCTTGGTTCTCACTCCTCCCAGAGCGGAGAGCTGCTGACTGTCAGTCAGCATCTCTCCTGCTCTGTTCCTCCACGCTCATTGGAGCACTAAGCCGTGGAGGGGCATGAAGCGGCTGTCTCAGCGGCTCGCCGAGACAGCCATCAGTCAAGGCAGCTGGCGGATTCAGACTTCTGAAGTCGGGATGACGTGCTACCTCGACTTATTGCAGTGCGTCGGCAGACAGCAGACTTTCAGCTCTCCGCTGAAAACAGGTCACAGGAGTGCAAAACAAATTGCATTCCTATGACCCATAGGAGAAGTCCAGCCCAAAAAAAGCTCAGGCTGGACTTCTCCTTTAACCACTTAAGGACTAGCCTCGTTTTGGATTTTAGGTGTTAACATGTTTAAAACAGTTTTTTTTTTTTGCTATAAAATTATTAGAACCCCCAAACATTATATATTGTTTTTTTTCTAACACCCTAGAGAATGAAATGGCAGTCAAAGCAATACTTTTTTTTGCACCGAATTTGTGCAGCGGTCTTATAAGCGCACTTTTTGTGGAAAAAAATTCACTTTTTTAAATAAAAAAAATAAAACAGTAAAGTTAGCCCAATTTTTTTATATTGTGAAATATAATGTTACGTCAAGTAAATTGATACCCAACATGTCACGCTTCAAAATTGCATCCGCTCGTGGAATGGCGTCAAACTTTTACCCTTAAAAATCTCCATAGGCGACGTTTAAAAAATTCTACAGGTTGCATGTTTTGCGTTACAGAGGAGGTCTAGGGCTAGAATTATTGCTCTTGCTCTACCGGTCGCGGCAACACCTCACATGTGTGGTTTGACCACTGTTTTCATATGCGGGTGCTACTCACGTATGCGCTCGCTTCTGCGCAAGAGTTAGTCGGGATAGGGCGCTTTAAAAAAAAAAAAAAAATTTCTTATTTATTTTACATTATTTTATTTATTTTTTCACTGTTTTAAAAAAAAAAAAAAATTTGGATCACTTTTATTCCTATTACAAGGAATGTAAACATCGCTTGTAATAGAAAAACGCATGACAGGTCCTCTAAAATATGAGATCCGGGCTCAAAAAGTCCTCAGATCTCATATTTGGACTTAAATGCAAAAAAAAAATAAAAAATATGCTATGGAGACGGGTGGGGGCCCATCTTAGCCTCACTCGTCTCCATACCCAGGAAGTGACAGCTACCGACGGCTCCGGTAAGCGGTGGAGGGCGCAGGAGAGTGGCGCGTGGCACCTCTCCTGCCGCCGAATCCGCCGCAGAGACCACCATTATCGGAAACACGACCGGCTCCTGTAAAGATGGATACCTCGGTTGTGGAAGCAGCTGCTGCCGTTACCGAGATATCCACCTTCAAAGTGCCGACGTATATGTACAGGAGCCAGTCGGTAAGTGGTTAAGGTTCCTAAAGCTGACATGACCTTCCTGATGAATAGGAGCTGACTGAACCGCAGCAGAGACACAACTTCCAACAGCTTTTCCTTCTTTTTCTTACAGAAGGAAAAATTAGCTGCTTCACTGAGTTGATACGGTAACCCAAAAACAACGCTTCCTGCATTGGAATCAGATTAGATTTCTGAAGGTTTACAATCCATCCTATGGACTCTAGGTGGGTACGAGCTCTGGCCAAGTTTTGCTGTAGCGTCTCCCTGGACAAAACAAAACAAAACAAAAAAAAAACCAAAAAAAGAAAAAGAAAAGAGAAGGTCGTCTAGATAAGGAATCACAGAGATCCTTTCTAGACGTAAGGGCGCCAAAGCTTCGGCCATCACCTTTGTAAACACCCTTGGAGAAGATGACAGACCAAACGGAAGCGCTCTGAAGTGTAGGCGTAGCACCTGCTTCCCTAAATTCAACGCTAACCTAAGAAACTTTTGGGACTGGGCAGCAATGGGTAAGTGTCCTATAAATCTATTGATGCCATATAACACTCCCGGCTCAGGAGGCTTCTGACTGAGAAAATGGAATTTATTTGAAATCTTCTGTGCTCTACTGAGCGTTTTAGAAGCTTGAGATTGAAAATAAGATGGAACTTTCCTGAGTATTTCTGAACTAGGAAAACATGAGAGCAGAAACCTTGGAAGAACTCCTTTAGAGGTACCGGAACAATAACTCCAAGATCTCAGTTCCTGAATTAGGGACTTCATGGTGATAGCTTTGATTAGGTCCCTCAGAGCAATCATCACCAAAAATCTTCCTGGAGGTTCTTCCGTGAATTCAATCACATAACCCTGGGAGAGCATGCCTAAAATATACTGATTTGGTGTAATGATCCTCCACTGCTGGAGCCTTCCTCCGACTGGGAGGAAGGAGTCACTGATTTTCCGGATGTCGAAGGAGGATTGAACAGGACACCACTACTAACTTTGGGTTTTTGGAAGGTGGATGGCTTCCTTTTTTCCCTGCGCTTTATCTACTTGCTGACCCCTTTGCGGTCAAAAAAAGCATTCACGTGCCTGAACCTTCTTTCTCTTAACCGGAAAATACTTTCTCTTGTCAGCTTTACGGTCAAGGATGGATTGTGTCTCTGACCCAAACAACAGATCTCCTGCGAAAGTGATGCCATAGAGCCTGTTTTTTTGATGCCGCATCCCCTGGCCAGGTCTTACGCCACAGGGCCCTTCTAGCAGTTTGTTAAAGCCACAGGTTATTTTAGGTTGCCCATAAATTCAAAGGCCAAGTCTGTAGACTTCAAAATTTGTGAGAAGGCTGCATCCAACTTTGGAACCTTGTTCCAAATAGAATCAGATGTTCCTTGAATGGAAATCATTAATGGGTCTGTGAAAAGAACAGTTTCTTCCCCAACTCCACTCTTTTTTAATCATGTCCGTGATGTTGAATGGACAGGAAAAGTGCAGCCTTTGGAGTCTGTCAGACCTACATACATCCAGTCATGCAGTGAGAGCTTTTTTTTTTTTCTATCCCCAAGGTAGCATGGATTACTTTAAGGAGTCCCCCCATCTCTTCCAGGGACATCTTATATTTATTTAGAGGCAGTGTCTGCCTCATCATCTTCAGAATCGGCAATAAAGTGAGAGAGAGAAAAATAGGCTCCTGAGAAGCTTTGTGGGAAGCCAAGCCTCCTGCTTCCGGCTGTATCAGAGAAGCAACCTGTGACTCTGGGGTCAACTAAAGTGCACTAGACTCCCTTGAAGTTCCCGGATCTTCCCTAAGGTTTGATCAAAATGTCCGAAAGGTATTGCAAAGCTCATCCTTAATAGTTGTAATGAGATCACCACAAATGGACGGGGACTCCTCTTTGACTAAATCTGTGACACAAGTGGCACATAGAGGCTTGCTCCAGGATTCAATTAACTTTTCTTTGCAAGCGCTTTGCCTGGACAAACAGAAGAAAATAATAGGACTACGCTGAAAGCTGCTGATCACAACTGCTAGGAAAGGACTTCCCTTTGCCCAAGCAGGTCCCACCACCTCATCAATTCGACCTAATTATTTGCGGGGGGGGACATGTGTTAAAAAAAAAAAAAAAAAAAAAGACAGCCCCAAAGTAAGCAGGACCTCAGTACCTCCATCGTTGGAGTGCATAGCAGTCGCGTGCCTGGAAGAAAGCCAGTTCACAGAATTCAAAAGCGCCGCTTCACTGACCCAGAACCATAAATAAAGGCACCAAGATGATCCTAATCTTCCCCTCCGCTTTCCCAGCGGAAATGACACTACGGGCCCGACCCGGGAGTGCCGCCCTTACAGGCAACATCCGCCAAACGTTGCCGAGGGGTTTCCCTGGCCACCACCAGAACATGGCGCCCGCACAGCCACACGCCGCCGCTACCCCGCGATGCAGGATGGGGAGCTCACAACATCTGTCAATCAGAAGGCAAGTGGGAGTATTGCAGTCTCCTAGGGAAAAAAGGTGGATTTTAGGTGAGGAGAACCCCTGTCTCCTAGGATAGCCCTGAGAGATCATGGCTCCCCACCGAAGGTGTTTCTGACAGCGGGAAAAAACAAAAAACTGAAGGAGTGTAAGTGGAGGCCTCCTGATTTGGATAATGAGGTGTATAATGTTGTGGGAGGAGCCATGATCTCTCAGGTACTCAGGATCGCTCTCATTTTAGTAAACTGCTAAATTCCTTTTCTCATCAGCAGTATATAGCGGTCTTGTGACTCATCAGTGTCTGGTTAAAGCTTGTAGGAGTTTTCATTCTCCTTTGACTGTCCTATGAGGTTGCAGGACCCTGACCCTCTGTCTGGACAGTGCTAATTGGCCCTGAGTTGATCACATGCACCCTCCCATAAAAAAAAAAAAAAAAAACGAAAAAAAAAAAAAACACAACTCTCTAGCAATTTACACCAAACTGAGCAAGTGCAGAGTGACTCGAAAGACTCTGTACTATCAGATGGATTGGGGACAGTGAAAGAAGGGGGGGATCAGAGAACACTGGATCAAACAGCCTTTTTTTTTTTACACAATGTAGAGGATTAACCCCTTAGGTTTCACAGTGTGTATAACAAGCATGCTTTAATGCATATACAGATTAATTTCACTGGTGTGGGTTTAGTAACACTTTAAAGCGGAGTTTCAGTCACCTGTGGAAAAAATAAGTTAGCAGCTACAAAAACTGTAGCTGCTGACTTTTAAAAAACAGCCAATCACCTGTCCCACAAATCCAGCGGTGTGCTCACTCCAGACGGTCTCACCCGCTGTCTTTGGCATAGCATCTACTATGGGCACCTGGCTGTGCCAGCTTGCGGCCTCACAGCCAGGTGGCCACTGCGTATGCTGACCAGCGTATCATGAATGCTGGATGCAGTCTTCTGGGACCTTTCCAGAAAACTGCAGGAGGGAGGGAGGGAGGAGAACTTCCATTTCCGACCGCGTAGGCGGTCGGAACGGAAGCGGGCACCTGTCAAAATCAGGTACCTGCTCCTCAAAAGTGCCAATTGTTCAAGAGGAGTGGGGAACAAGTCCTTAAATTCATCCCCTTTTGGGTGGAACTCCGCTTTAATGCGTATAATGCCAAGATTGCCAATTAATGAATCTAAAGCTGAAACTTCATGTATCCTGTCACTTTAAATAGTTTGTTTGGACCAAGCTGGTCCAAACAAACTATTTCCTTCAGTGCTGCACTGGCTCTGAGCACTGTATGTCCTGCATGTTGCTTCAGCTACATACAGTACACAGTGCTGGGTTTCAGCTGTGAGACAGACTTCCCGTCTCACAACCAGAACAAAATAAGAATTGGTCTGAGCGGCATTCAGCCATTCAGGAGCAGCTTTGTATTCTGTGAATGAATACAAAACTTCCTCTGATTAGCTGAGGCAGAGAAGTGGGCTCATGATGTCACGCAGAGGCTGCTTTGTATTCTGTGAATGAACACAAAGCTTCCTCTGCGTGACGTCACAAGTCTGCCTCAGCCAATCAGAGGAAGCTTTGTATTCATTCACAGAATACAAAGCTGCCTATAAATGGCTGAGCACCACTCAGACCGACTCGTTTGTTCTATTTGTGAGATGGGTAGTTTATGTCTTACGCAGGGCTTTTTTTCAGCGGGAACGCGGGGGAACGCAGTTCCGGCACCTCTTGGACTGACTGTATGTAATGGCAAGGGGTGTTGGGGTGTGCTGCAGGGTATTGATGCTCACTGCTGGGGATCTATTTTTGCAAGGGGGTCTATTGTTGCTGGGGGGTGTCTATTGTTGCTGGTGGAGGACCCATTGTTGCTGGTGAGGGACCTATTGTTGCTGGCAGCCAGAGAGACTATTAATGCTGGCTGTGCGGAGATCTGTTGATGTTGCCGGGAGTCTATTGTTGAGCACCTGTTTAAACTGGTCTTTCAAGGACTGACATAAACCAATTGCTGCCACTGCAGGTTGAGTCACTGAACCTGCCAGAGAAAATGCGTTTAACAGGAATTCCAATTTTTTTCATCTGTTGGATCCCTAAGCATTTGAGCATTGTCTACCGGACAAGTCAAACTTTATTCACAGGGGATATAGCAGCGTCAATTGCTGGCATCTCTCACTTTTTAGTGAATTTTTCCTCCATAGGATAAAGTGTTGAAAACTTTTTGGGAGGAAAAAAATGCTTATCTGGGTGATCCCACTCAGAATACTTAAGCTGTTCCAGAGGCTTTTGCGAACCCAAACAAGAAGTGGGCTTAACAACTGACTCAGTTAAGGGTAGCATAAAAGTGGAGCGGACCAACTCAGTAAGAGATTGCACCATCAATCTTTCAGGTTGTGAAGCTGAAGGAGATCCTTTCCGCATTTGAACCTTCAGAAGAGGAGTCATCAGCCTCTTCACGGTCCCCTGAGGGACATTTGTCTTCTCCTGTCCCCAGTTCCTCTGTTTGAGGGTCCCGGGTAGAGGAAGGGGACCTTTCACGTTTTGTCCCACTCTGGTAAGATGCGATTAAAGCCGCTAACCTTTCCTCCAATCTAGGGCTGCAACTAACGATTATTTTCATAATCGATTAGTTGGCCGATTATTGTTTCGAATAATCGATTAATCGGTTAATAACCTTAAAAAAAAAAAAGTGTGGTGTATAATTTAGTTAATATGTAAGGTTTAAAAAAAAGGCAATTTATTCTTAAATATCTCTATGCAGCGGTAAATAAAAATAGCCAACTATATGGTTAGGGAGCAAAATATCTAATTCACTCTGAGAACAGACAGAAGAGATATACTGTATATACTATAAGAGGAGATATACTGTATATACTATTAGAGGAGAGATAGGAACGTTCGTTCGATTTTCTAATCGTTAGTGGGGTCAAAATCGACATTCATTTTCAACCACGGTGATGGGAAAATTTGGAAATAATAGAAAACTTCTTGTTGAAAGGAATTATCAGACAGTCTATGTGGTTTTCGTTCAGAAATTACAATTATTTTAAAAACAGAATGTTAAAAACCAAGTGAAAATTTCAAACACTCTTTCATTCATCAAATGTACAAAGATTTTTCGTCTGAATATTCTCATCTGAAAATTGATCGATGTGGCCAGCATAAGGCTCAGTGCACACCTATGCAGTTTGCTTTTGATCTGTTTCTGCAGTGCTCTTTGCTGTGCGTTTTGATTTTTGTGCACGTGATTTTGCTGCAATTTGCGTTTTTGCATTTTTGTGGGCAGATTAAAAAACACAAATTGCTGCAAAAACGCATTACATGCTTTTCTGCAGCTTTTCCATTGAAGTATGTTGAATCAAAAAAGCACTGTTTTGCAATAAAAAAAAGTCCCTGACCCTTTCCAAATATGCAGGGGCTGAAAAAGCATAGATGTGAACTTGTCCCATAGGAAATTATGTAAATTAACTGTAGTCCGTTTCTGCAAAAAGCACCAAAAAACACATAGATGTGAACCAGGTGTAAGATGTTTAGTAACATAATGGGGTTAAAAAAACGAATATTAGCCTTTTATAGTACAAAAAAAGCAATTAATCACTACTGTAAGGATTTTTTTTACTGTAGAACTGTGAAAGAAATACTTACAGTAGCGATTATTTGCTCTTTTTGTACTATAAAGGGCTCATTTTAGTTTTTTTTTTTTTAACTACATTATGTTACTGGCCGATTATTCGATTATGAAAATAGTAATTGATTAATTTCATAATCGATTAGTTGTTTCAGCCTTTCTCCAATCCTATCATAGCTGAGGTAAAATCCTCTTCAGTAATATAGACAGGGGCTGCAGCGTTGGAAACAGTTTCAACACTTGACAGCCCCGATGGCTCACTCTGACCAACCACCTCAGATCTCTCAGGGGAGGATGCCATTGTAGAGATGAGACTAAGCTTCTTAGAGCTTGAGGGAGACACTTATGAGCCCTTTTTTGGGGTGTTTCTACCTCCTCTTCTGACCATAGCCCGATGCACAAATGCAGAGGTACTGCCAGAAGAAATTGCACCCACTGCTTGAGCAAATAGTCCAGCAACTGCTGCTGCTGTTAATGCTCAGCCTGATGCTTCAGTAAATGTGCCAAGGGAATGCTTATGTCACCACTTACATGCCCCCTTCTGCTCGTGTCCCTCCATCAGCTGCAGTCAGCAAAATGGAGCTTTTTAAATGCACTCCCACGCTGGACGTTGCCGCACTATATCTGTTTGTCAAGTGTGGTGATTGCACCTTCGAGTGGTAGCTGCTCTATATATTCATTCTTTTTTCTGTCACATAACAAAATAGCGCAAGGATTTTTTTAAATTAATAACCCTTAGCCTATTGCTTGTACAATGAATAATAATCGGCCTACTCTAGCCTCC
Source organism: Lithobates clamitans (assembly GCA_037952925.1). NCBI lineage: Eukaryota > Metazoa > Chordata > Amphibia > Anura > Ranidae > Lithobates > Lithobates clamitans. The sequence goes on from JBBGZY010001275.1 coordinate 1,073,916, forward strand.
TGTTACCAAATTTGAATAATCAGTGTTTGCGGATATGCACCCTTAATTCCAAGACTCAAAGTAGAACTAAGACCAGGGGTGCCAAACTTTTTGAAGAGCAAGGACCACTTAAGCGACTTGTAAACCGGGCACGGACCACTCTATTCCATGGGCCTCCTGATCCGATCCGCCCAGATAGAGGGAGACGGATCCCTTTCTGTAGTTTTTTTGTGAATCGGATTGGAGACAGGCAGTTGTAAATGGACACAAGTCCATTTATATCAATATATATCTGCACCTATGGATTTGTTTCAAAGCAGCCCAGAGAAACCAGTGTAGAGAACAGATAAGCCCATTGCTGTTTGATTTTTTAAAAAGAAAAAAAAAAAAAATTAAAGTTACGTACCGGTAACGTCTTTTCCAGTAGTCTTTCAGGACAGCCACCATGAGAGAGATAGTCTCCTCCTCTTCCTCTAGGAAACACTGCGCCAGCCCATAAATTCTTACTTCCCCCTGCCAGACCTCAGCTTATTGCAAGATTACCTCCGGCCAGCTGGGGAGACACAAGAACACATTATTAACATACTATTCCATATCAATATCATGCTGCGTTCTGGTCTTTTATAAGACACCCCAAAATTTCGGGTGGGTAACTAGGGCTGTCCTGAAAGACTACTGGAAAAGACGTTACCGGTACGTAACTTTAATTTTCCCCCTTCGTCTTTCAGGACAGCCACCATGAGAGGATGAACGAGCACTTACCAGTTAGGGTGGGACTACAGCTTGCAATACCTTTCGCCCAAAGGCTTGCTCACTAACCGACACCAGGTCCACTCTGTATTGCTTTACGAAAGTGGAATAGCTGGACCATGTTGCAGCCCTGCATATTTGCTCTGGCGTTGCTCCAGCCTTCTCTGCCTGAGAAGCTGCCATAGCTCTGGTAGAGTGTGCCTTTATACCCATTGGGATTTCTTTCCCTGCTAATGTATAGGCCTGACCAATGGTTGCTCTGAGCCATCTGGCAATAGTGCGTCAAGACGCTTTGCATCCCTTTATGGCCCCAGAAAACAAAACAAATAAGGAGTCTGACTCTAAACGTCTTGGTCAGATCTAGGTACTTAAGGATACATCTCCTTACGTCCAAAGAATGAAATTTTAATTCCCTTTCCCCTGAGGGGTTGGGACAAAATGAGGGTGAAACTACCTCCTAACTTCTGTGGAATCCAGAAGCCACCTTAGGCAAAAATGCCGGATCAGTCTTGAAGATGATCCGATCTGGGAAAATAACGAAAAAAGGAGGTCTGACAGATAAGACCTCAATCTCACAGACTCTCCTGGCAGTTGTTACTGCTACTAAAAAAACTGTTTTTAACGTAAGATCCTTCAGTAGACACCCTTCTAAAGGTTCAAAAGGGGGTCCCGTCAGGCTCTGTAAAACTAAAGATAGGTCCCACTTGGGAAAGGGAGGGCCTTGAACCGGTCTCTGTCTAGACAGAGTCTTAAAGAATCTGACCACCCATGGGTTGGTGGCCAGATGCTTTTCTAAATAAGCACTGAGTGCTGACACCTGACCTTTAAGGGTACTTATGGATAAACCCTTATCTGCCCCGCACTGAAGAAGTTCCAGCACAGCTGTGGGACTGTGTACCGCAAAAGAGTCTTCTACACACCATTCATTGAAACGTACCCAGACCTTCTTATAGATCTGGCGTGTTTCCTTCTTCCTGCTGTTGAGGAGGGTGGAGATTAAATTCCCCTAGATCTTAGCATACCCTCCTTAGTAGCCAGGCCAGACTGGGCCCTGTGAGAGGAGGTCCTCTCGAGGTGGCAGGAATAGGGAGGTTCGACCGCTAGCTGCTTGAGTACCGAGAACCATGCCCTCTTTGGCCAATGTGGTGTTACTAAAATCAGGGACATGTTTTTCATCTGGAACTTCCTGAGAACTGCCGGCAATAACGCGGGGGCGGGAAGGCATAGCAGATCCTGAAATACCAGTCCTGGATCAATGCGTCGACCCCCCGTGCTCCTTCCCCTCTGTTTAACCACTTAAGGACCGGACCATTATGCTGCTTAAGGACCAGAGGACTTTTTCCAATTTGGCACTGCGTCGCTTTAACTGCTAATTGCGCGGTCATGCAATGCTGTACCCAAACTAAATTTGCGTCCTTTTCTTCCCACAAATAGAGCTTTCTTTTGATGGTATTTGATCACCTCTGCAGTTTTTATTTTTTGCGCTATAAACGGAAAAATACTGAAAATTTTGAAAAAAAAAAAGATATTTTCTACTATTTGTTATAAAAAAAATCCAATAAACTCAATTTTAGTCATACATTTAGGCCAAAATGTATTCGGCCACATGTCTTTGGAAAAAAAAATGTCAATAAGCGTATATTTATTGGTTTGCGCAAAAGTTATAGCGTCTACAAACTAGGGTACATTTTCTGGAATTTACACAGCTTTTAGTTTATGACTGCCTATGTAATTTCTTGAGGTGCTAAAATGGCAGGGCAGTACAAAACCCCCTCAAATGACCCCATTTTGGAAAGTAGACACCCCAAGAAAATTGCTGAGAGGCATGTTGAACCCATTGAATATTTATTTTTTTTTGTCCCAAGTGATTTGTCCCAAAAGCTTTCGCGTTGTTTCTTGACGCGAACAGATCCACTTCCGGAGGACCCCATTTCTCCGAAATGATATTGAAAACCTCCTGGTTGAGGATCCAATCGCCCTCTCTCAGCCTGGTTCGGCTGAGAAAGTCTGCTATCACATTCTTTTCTCCTCTCAGGAAGACTGCTGAGAGTGAGAGAGTGTTGGTCTCGGCCCAGTTCAGAATGTCCGATGCTAAGGCCAAAAGGACTCCGCTTTTCGTGCCGCTCTGTTTGTTTACATAGGCCACGGCGGACGAGGTGTCCGACCGCACCTGAACATGGTGGCCCAGTAGCTCCTTTGAAAAACCTGAGTGCTAGCCCGATTGCCCTTAGCTCCTTCCAATTGGACGACCTTCTTAGTTCGTCGTCCTCCCAGGTGCCCTGTGCTAAAAGGGAACACAGATGTGCCCCCCATCCTTTGCCGCTTTCGTCTGTGGTTACCACCCGAGAAACTGGGATGAACCACAGACGACCCCTGCGACAAGTTTGAGACCTTCCTCCACCACCAGAGGGATCTCTTTACTTGGTGTGGAACCTGTACCAAGGTGTCCAGATCTTTCAGACTGTGATCCCACACCCTTAGGACAAAGGACTGCAAGGGACGAAAGTGCAGACCTGCCCACTGCACAGCTGGGAGGGTAGAGGTTAATAGTCCCAGGGCTGACATCAGAACTCTTATGGAGACCTGATTGCTGCACTGGAGAGCGGCCACTGCTCTGTCCAGTTTTAGTACTTTTTCTGCTGGAAGAAACACTCTCAGTAGGGAATCAAACTGGACTTCTCCAAGTTCAGTAGCCACCCTAAACCTGTAAGGACCTTCTTTGTTAGTTCTAGATCTTTGACTAACTGTACTGGGCACGCTGCAAATAGGAGCAGGTCGTCCAGATATGCTATCACTGATATTCCCTGGAGCCAAAGAAAGGCCATAGCTTCCGCCAAGACCTTGGTGAAAATGCGGGGCGAGGAGGATAGCCCAAATGGCAGCGCTTGAAACTGTAGATGTTGTTCCACCTACGTCTACTGCTAGCCGAAGAAACCTCTGCGAGGCTTCTGCTATAGGGACATGTAGATACGCGTCCCTTAGGTCCAGCGATTCCATAAAGCAGTCGTGGGGTAACAGGGCATTGACTGTGAAAATTGTCTCCATACGGAATCTTCTGTATGTCACTGACCTGTTCAGGGGTTTTAAATTCAGAATCAGTCTGAATTTCCCTGTGGGCTTTTTCACTACGAAGACGCCAGTCTTCCCCCCACTGTGGTTAGGGAGTCATTGGCTTTTACGGGGCTGCTCAGGAGGGCGAAAAATCGCCCCTCCTCTGCCCTTGCCTTTTTGACCCCAAGATCTCTTTTGCCCTTCCGGCTTTGGAGTTTCTTTACATTTTTGCAGACGAAACCCCTTCTTTGTTTGTGCAGGGGTTTTCCGCTTAACCGGGAAGGATTTCTTCCTGTCTGCTGTGCGGTCCAAGACTGTCTCCAAACCTGGGCCGAAGAGAAGGTCTCTTGTTAAAGGTATCCCGCACAACTTGACCTTAGAGGCGCTATCGCCTGGCCAAGTTTTTAGCCAGAGGGCTCTCTTGACCGAACTGGCCAGAGCCGCTGATCTGGCCGACATACGGACTTACTTTGCCGAGGCATCAGCTATGTAGAAACGCCGCAGAATCGTAGGGAAAGAAGATAGAATGGTTTCTTTTGCTGTTCCAGCTTCAATATGCTCTTGGATCTGGGAGAGCCAGTGCTCCAGATTATGAGCCACAACTGTGACAGCCAACTCAGACTTTAAATTACCAATTGTTGAATCCCAAGTCTTTTTGAGGAGGGAGTCTATTCTCTTATCCATGACATCCACCAAGGCCCCCATGTCCTCAAACGCCAGGTCCGTGTGTTTGGAAACCTGGGAGAAGGCGGCATCTAACTTGGGAGTTTTATTCCAGATAGATGCAGGATCCTCTGAGAATGGAAATCTCTTTAGGGATCTAGAAAAAAAGGGCTTCCTTTCGGGATCTTGCCACTCCTTTTTAATAGTTTTAACCAGTACCTCGTGTACTGCAAAAACTTTTTTCTTTTGTTCCCCCAAGCCCCTGTACATTTGGTCATGAAGGGTCAGGGGTTTCTTGTCCTCCTGAATACCGAGGGTTGTATAAATAGCCCCTAAGAGGACCTCTACCTCTTCCAGGGATAATTTATATCTGGAGGATTTCCAGGACTCCCCGTCCTGGTCCTTCCCCTCTGAACCATCCTGGGAATCGGAGGAGGAACTGTCTGGCTGTCTTTGTTCCACTCCGGAAGGACCTGGAGCTTCCTCTGCCCTAACTGAAGTTGCAGGCTGGGCAGGAGCAGAGCCCTGAGCCTGAGGCGGGGTTGTATCCTGGGGAGCTGGATTATCGGGAGGCTGAAACCTTTCAAATAAGGCTTTAAATGAAGAAAAGGTGGACGAGAGCTCCTTTACCGAGGCTGCTAGTCCTGACTCCTGTTCAGAGTCCCTCTCTTTAACAAGAGAGTCTATGCACTCCCTACACAAGACCTTTGTCCATGATTCACCTAATGTGTCCCTGCAAGAGGCACACCTCTTCTTAGAGCTATGTGTAGACTTAGATTTCTTTGTAGCTTTCTGAATATACATGAAAAAATACAAAACATTTTTTTTTTTTTTTTTTTTTTTTAAACTAGGATACAACCCTGGTAAGTGCACTAGACCCTCCTTAATATGTGGGGATCTGAGCCTCCCTCTCCCTGACCACCCAGGGTGTCTGCCCTCCCATGACAGGAACTATACATGGAGGGACAATCCTAGATAAAGAGTACCCTTCCCCAGGGCGCTCTTACCTTAGGAAGGCTGGAGGTAGTGTCCGTTGGCTGAGCATCTGCTTCCGACATGACTGCAGGTGGTTGCTACTACCGAGTCCCACGCTGCCTGTGCGCGTCCCAGACTGGTCTCCAGCCTGTGCCTGGCTTCCCTATCAGCTCCGCGACCTGGAACCGGAAGTCGGGGGTCAAAGGCAAGCATTCGCCCTTCCGCCTAGTTCCAAAAACGAACGGCCTGTACAGTGTACAGGGAAAGGCGAACGCCTGCTTGCTGCGGCCCTGTAGCCGCGATAGGGATCCCCGGCAACCAGAAGCTGTGCTCGGCTAGGATGGGGTGGCAACTGAACAAGGGGTAAGTACCGCCTTGCTCCTAGGAAGCCCCTGCTCCCAATACCGGATCAAAAACACAAAACACCGGCCACAGTCACCCTGACTGAGTGGCCTGGCTCCTTGCACAGTGTCTCCCCACGGGAGGAAACACTATTACTGAGGTCTGGCAGGGGGAAGTAAGAATTTATGGGCTGGCGCAGTGTTTCCTAGAGGAAGAGGAGGAGACTATCTCTCTCATGGTGGCTGTCCTGAAAGATGAAGGGGGAAAATATCCTCTTCACTTTTTCCTCCGGATTCCTGCAGGTATCTGTCCCAGGCAGAGTGCATCTGGTTACGGTATTATTCCGCCTGTGACAGGAGCTGGCGCTATACTGAAGCATCGGCTCTGCTTTCTACTGCAACCACACGCTTCCTCTACCACTAGCTCCATTCTTACCAATGATGCTTCTGGCATGGCAAGTTGGGAACCTGCGATCTGGGCTTGCCGACACGCCAGAGTAGGAGGTCACGGGCCACATCTGATGGCACCGCCAGCGGTTGGGCACCCTTGACTAAAAAGCCTTCCATTAAAACAATAAATATGCTGCAGGACCTAATTTTAAGTGCATCTGCACTTACAGTATTCTTATGCCCTGTACACACGGTCGCACATTGATCGGACATTCCGGTAACAAAATCCTAGAAATTTTTCCGACGGATGTTGGCTCAAACTTGTCTTGCATTCACACGGTCACACAAAGTGGTCGGAAAATCCGATCATTCTGAACGCGGTGACGTAAAACACGTACGTTGGGACTATAAACGGGGCAGTAGCCAATAGCTTTCATCCCTTTATTTATTCTGAGCATGCGTGGCACTTTGTGCATCAAATTTGTGTACACACGATCGGAAATTCCGACAACGGATTTTGTTGTCGGAAAATTTTATAGCCTGCTCTCAAACTTTGTGTGTCAGAAAATCCGATGGAAAATGTGTGATGGAGCCCACACACGGTCGGAATTTCCGACAACAAGGTCCTATCACACTTATTCCATCGGAAAATGCGACCGTGTGTACGGGGCATTAGACTGCCTGCAAAGTCCCACAAATACCTTTTAATCCTGCCAATAATGCTTTCTGTAATGGTGTAGCAAAAATATTGTACTGCTCCTGAATTCAGAGTTGCCTCTCTCATGTAGGCTATGCCTGCTTGCACTATGGGTAGTGCCTATCAGCACTGTCACTGCTGATTCACAAGTCTGTAGCTTGTTAATTAGCACTTGGCTACACCTAGCCCTGCCCACTGCTTTCTGAATTAGCAGTGTAGCTTCTGTTGCTGAAACCCTCCCAATGTAGGCTTCAATGTCTGGGAAGTAGAGCATATGAGAAACAAATGGGAGGATTTGACAAGATTTTTTGTTTCTCTTATGAAACTTCTACATCACATAGTTACTGGATTCAATAGTACTGTAACACAATTTGGAACTGCATGCATAAAAACCGGTTTAAAATTATGTTGTGCATTGTGCATTCTCACCTCCAGGATGGTCTTTGCAAAGAGTGCAACAGATGGATGAAAGTGATCGGAAAGCTGTAGAAAAAAGAAAAACTGTTTTAGGAACTTACAAAGGTGGCCTTTAAATAAATAAATTGAAAGAGTGTTTTTTAAAATTTCTAAGAAATTATACAAAAACTAGCAAAAACAATAGTAGAAATAAGCATCTTAAAGGAGTCCACAAAAACGAAATACCTGCAGACCTACAATTATTTTGAGAAATCGACTCATTAAAAAAAAAAAAAAAATTAAACAGTGACCCAGAGTTGTCAGGAATTTGACAGGTTCACAGCATATCCATCTTTACACTTTACAAGCAGTCACTGAGGATTTAAATTTGAGCAATGCAATACTGAAATTGGTTGTAACCATTCTTTTTTTTTTTTGGTTCTAAAACAAGCCTCAAACTAAACTCCAACTTTCTTTTCACTAGAACTAAAAAGAAAGATCAATCCTAGCATAGATCATACTTCTGTACCATGTTGCTCTGTTGACTGCAGATCCCTCGATATTCTGGGTTTAGTTGTTGCTTTGTCTCGTGTGACACACTGTATATCCTGCTGATAGACCCTGTCCCTTCCACAGCCACTTCCTGCAGCAGCTAGAGTCTGTAACACTCCCCTTTGTAGTCTTTCAGACTCTGCAAATTATGCAATTTCCTTCATAGCTCTTCTGATGGTGAGTGGGATTGAATACATCCGAATTAGCATTTAAGTCACTCCTACAGAGTCTAAACCTCCCAAGTTCCACCTCACAGAGCACAGCATTATTCAAGAAGTAACACCTTCATACACAGCCTGTTCTGAAAGCTCGCTGTGCTGCTGCTTGGCTGGATTGAATAGATCACAATTATAATTAAATTCTGCCCAGTTAAATATGGTGACCAGTGTGAACCCCACCCCTCAGATCCTGCCCTCCTCTCTGAAGTAATTCATTTACATATGAAGTAAACACCTTCATAATAACCTCACTTAGCCCTTCCTCTAGTCTTGCAGAAAGCCATTATTCTTTGCCATGCTGCAAGACAGGAATGACACAGGAGGAGGTATGATTCATTTACACCTTTCTCCACCCACATTAAAAAGGAGAAGTCCAGCCTGAGCTTGTTTGGCTGGGCTTCTCCAAAGGGTCACAGGAGTGCAATTAGTTTTGCACTCCTGTGACCTGTTTTCAGCAGCAAGCGGTCTGGAGTCCGCTCTCTGCTGACGTCACTGGAATCAGTCCAGGCACCGCGTCATCACTACAATGAAATCTGGATCCGCCAGGTGCCTGGACTGATGCCTGTCTCAGCATCTCAGCGAGTCGCTGAGAGACTGAGACAAGCCGATCCCCGTCCCTCCAGAGCTCAGCACTCTAGTGAGCATGAAGGAGCAGAGAGGCGAGCTGCTGATTGACAGTCAGCAGCTCTCCTCTCAGGGATCTGTGAGAACCAAACCATTGGCGATGTTCGATGGCTGGGTTCTCAGTATAGAGATGCCGGGAGGCAGATGCAGCATCGGTCCCATGCTGCATCCATCTAGGTAAGTATAAAGGGGGGCGGGGGGGGGGAGAGAACCACATACTTTTAAGGCCCAGAAACATGCACAGTAACCCTAGGAACCACCCACATCAACTCCCAGAACTGGTACAAGTGTCTCCCATAGCCACCCTGAAGCTACAGAGGCCCAAAGGATCATGGGAGATGTAGTATCAGGACTGGCAGAGGAAGGAAAGAGCAAGTCAGAGAATGTTGAAATACAGCCAGGAGGAGAAGTGACATCACAGACACAGAAACCTACTATATACCACTAAAGGAGGTACACAAAGATTTCCGTTAAATTTAGCGTTCGAAAGGTAAGATGGAATACCAGACTTTGCGAGAGAAGGTCTGGATGTGGTGGTAGGGTCCATGGGACCGCTACCGCCATCCTTATGATCTCTGCATACCAAGATCTTCTGGACCACGCCGGGGCCACAAGAATCACTGACTTACCTTCCTGCTTGATCCTGCGAAGAAGTCGTGGATGCAGGCAGAAAAGGAGGGAATGCATAAATCGGTAAAACTGATTCCACTGGAACACCAAGGCAACTGTTGCGCATGCTAGCGGATCCTTTGTTCTTAACACAAAGTTGTCAATCTCTTTGTTGAACCTGGATGCAAACAGATCTACGTCTGGGATCCCCCATCTTTGACCTATTTGTCAGAAAGATATCGGGGTGAAAGAACCATTCTCCCGGGAACAACTGCTGGCGACTCAAATAGACCGCCTGCCAATTTCTATTCCTAAGATGAAAAACTGCCGATAGGCAAGGTACATTGTTTCCTGCCCAAGATAGGATACGATTCACCTCTCTCTGGGCCGCACAACTTCTTGTGCCCCCTTGGTGATTGATATAGGCCACTGCTGTGGCATTGTTGGATTGTATCCTGACAGGACAGCTCCGTAAACTAAACGTCCAGGCCCTCAGGGCCAATCGCTCTGCCCGAATTTCTAGAATGTTAATGGGCAAGGTCATTTCTGATCTGGACCACTTTTCTTGGACAGTTGCCTCTTCCAGGACTGCTCCCCAACCTACAAAAGGTTGGCGTATGTTGCTACCACTTTCCAGGTAACTGGTAGGAAGGATTTTCCCTCTTGTATATTTTTGGTTATCAACCTCAAACTGAGGCTCCGGCGCACCTTTGGAGTCAGACACATTGTGAAATCTAAAGCTTGGACTTTCTTATTCCAAGCCGATAGGATACTGTTTTGCAGCAGCCTCGAATGAAACTGAGCATAAGGAACGGCCTCAATTGAAGCAAAGCCGAATCTTTTTTGCTTTGACCACCTGAATCAGTTCCTTTATGGCACTGATCTTTCTCTAGGTTGAGAATACAAACTAGGTATCCCAGGCAGTTGACTGTGGTGACCGTACTTTGGTCTAAGCGGGCTACCGACTGGTATATCAAGAGCAGATCGTCTAGGTAAGTTATAATCGTTATACCCTGGGCCCTTAATCTGAGGGGCCAGAACCTTTGTTAATACTCAAGGTGCAGTAGCTAGACCGAAAAGCAGAGCTACAAACAGAAAATGAAGATTTTCTACCTTAAAAAGTAAATATTTCTAGTGAGCGGGAAAATAGGCCCATGGAGGTATGCACCCTTGATGTCGATTGACGTCAAAAGTTCTCCTCCTTGTAGGATGGAGACAACTGATTGGATTGACTCCATGCGAAAAAGAGCAGATATTCAGGAACCAGTTTAGATTCTTGAGATCCAGAATGGGTTTGACATCTTCATTCGGTTTTGCCGTGAAAAAAGGTTTGGCTCTTTCATGGGGACCACATTGACCATTTTTTGCCAAAAGATGGTCCAATGCTAGAAAGAGAGACTTCTTTTCTCTGGATCCTTAGGAACGTCTGATCTGAGAAAAGGAGGAGACGGGAACTGTCGGAACTCCAGTTTGTACCCTAGAGTTATTGAAGAAGCCACCCATCTGTCTCGACACTTTCTGCCAGACCCTTGAGAACTGTAAAAGTCTTCCCTCTACTCGAGCGAGCAGGGGCGCCCCCTCATAAGGAGGCTTTAGTATTTTGTTTTGTAGGTTTCCTCCCCCAAGACTTCTTTTGTCCCTGGGGTTGACCCTGAGGATTACCTCTTGAACTTGATGGTGGAAGCCGTCATGACTGCCTGGAGGCTGATGCCCCTGGCACTGGAGAAGGAGCTTGTTTAAATGAAATACATTTACTCCTTTTCTTAAATGGCAAAGGGGTACTTTCCCCTAGAAATTCTTTGGATGTATTATCTCAAGATATCCCAAACAGCCGTTTCACAGCAGAAAGGAAAACTTAGCCAGGAGTTTTTTGCATGATGCTTCGGCTGACCAATTTTTCAACCATAGTATTTTATACATATGTACCAGCCCAGCGAAAAGGCGTGAGGCTTGGAAGATAGAATCTCTCATAGCATCTATTGCAAACATAAAGCTACTAGGAGCTTGCCAGATCCTGGGCCTGCTGAACAGGGATAACCTTGAGCACTTGTTTAAACTGGTCTCTCAAGGATTGACATATGCCAATTACTGTCAGCACAGGCTGAGACACTCAACCTGCCAGAGAAAACAATAAGCTTTTTTAATAGGAATTCCAACTTTTTATCCGTTGGATTCCTTAGCACTTGAGCATTGTCTGCCAAATAAGTCAAACTTTTATTCAGAAGGTATAGCAGCGTCAATTGCTGGTATCTCCAACCCTTAGTAAATTTTTTCCTTCATAGGATGAAGTGTGAAAAACTTTTTAGGAGGGAAAAAAATGCTTATCTGGGTGATCCCACTCAGAATAAGTCTTTCCAACAATGAATGGACAGGGATGCCATGCGCAGCTTGAGGAGGCTTTAGCGAACCCAAACAAAAAGTGGACACTCAGTTAAGGGTAGCATAAATGTGGAGCGGACCAATTCAGTAAGAAATTACACCCACAATCTCAGTTTGTGAAGCTGATCCTTCCGCATTTGACCCCTCAGAAAAGGAGTCATCAGCCTCTTCACGGCCCCCTGAGAGAAAACATCTTCTCCCGCCCTCAGATCCTGAGTTTGAGGGTCCTGGGTAATGGAAGGGAACCTGTTGCATTTAATCCCATTCTGGAATGCGATTAAAGCCGCTAACCTTTTTCCAATCCTATCATGGCTGAGGAAAAAAAAAAAGTTTTTTTTACCTCAGCCATGATAGGATTGGAAAAAGTAATAGACAGGGGCTGCAGTGTTGTAAACAGTTGCAAACATTTCATGGCCCCTGATGACTTACTCTAACCAGCCACCCCCTCTCAGGGGAGAATGCCATTGTAGAGATGAGTTTTAGGCTTTCAGAGCTTGAGGGAGACCCTTTTAGCCCTTTTTTGGGGTGTTTCTACCTCCCCTTCTGATCATAGCCCGATGCATAACTGCAGAGGTACTACCAGAAGTAATCGCATCCACTGCTTGAGCAATAGTCCAGCAACTGTCGCTGCCATTAACACTCAGCCTGATGCCGCGCTAAGCCCCACCCCTTCCGCACATCGCGGCCCTCTCTTTTCAAAAGAGTGTTTTTCCCCCGCACGGGCCTCCGATCTGACGGGATCGGTGTGTGTGTGTGTGTGTGTGTGTGTGTGTGTGTGTGTGTGTGTGTGTGGGGGGGGGCGCGAGGAGGAGACTTGGTGACCAGCCGCCGTGCAGGGGCGATGAAAAAACGGAGCGGCATCACTGATCATTTTGGCTTCCCCTTTTCCAGGGAGAGGGGGAGAGCTTTGTCCAGGTGGGGGGTGTTTGGTGGAAAAAAAATCCCCCCCCCCTCTCCAAACTTACCAGAGGTCTGAGCTGCAAGCCGGAGGAAAAGCCTGCCGATTCTGACACAGCGTGATCTCTGAGGAAGCATGCAAGGTACATGCTCTATACAGCCCCCAGTGGTGACTCTTAGGCATGACAACATTTACTTTTTTTTTTTTAAAAAGGAGACATTTCATAAGAATAACTCCAATTACCTTTCCCGCCGCAGGGATTTCTGTGGTAAAACCAACAGACCCAATCTTCACCCTTCACGGTGGGCTCCGTTACAAACCTTCAGGAACCAGGGACCCTCGGAGAACCCACACTCCTGGACCCGTAAAGCACCCCGCCAGTAAAAACTTTATGGCTGAAAATATCAAAGTACTGGATCCCGGGGTCCAGCTCTCTAAAAAGAGAAGAATTACGGGCTAAACCTCGTTTCTTCCGCCACGAGGCCCGGGTACCATCCAATTCGGCCTGAAAAGACACTTTGAATGGATCCGGCTGCATAGCTAGCCCTAGCAAGGATTGCTCCAGTGGAGCTCAGCACAGCACATCTTTACCCGTGACCAACACCTTAGACACTGGCGAAAAAACTGAGGTAATCCCGCTATTGGAGGGGTTATATAGGGAGGCAACTTCCTGTTTAGGTTGTGCCAGTTTCCAGCACCTGAAGGTGGACTATAACCCACATAGTAATTACTATGGCTCTGTGTCCCGTGATGTATGATTAAAGAAAATAAACCTGTACTTTTCCTGTTCAGGGCAAAGTAACATTTTGCTGGATAGCAGCCACCCTTCACTCAGGACCTCACCACTCTGTACACTTGTTGGGGCACCAACATGTATGGTGACAGACAAGTAACTCTTTTTTCTGCCTTGAATAAGAGATCACTAGGTGCCCGAGCAGCCAACTGGCAGGCCCAAAAACTTTTTAACCACTTGCCGACCACGCTATAGCTGACTGAAGGCTACATCGTAGTCGTCTAGTTCTGGGAAGCAGTTATATGACGGCTTCCCGTAATCGTGCCTGCTACTGGGCACGGGCGGCACGCTCTTTGATCGTAATATCCTCCGGACACTGCTGATCACAGATTGAGGTAAACAGCCAATGAGGGTCTCTCTACCACATGATCAGCTGTGTCCAATCACAGCTGATCACAGTGGTAAACAGATGCCAGTTATCAGCACTCCTTTCCCCATGCTGACAGCCTGAGTGTCAGGGCTGGGCTCAGCCTTTTCTTTGAGCTGGCTGCTCAGCTGTTGGCTAATTGCCAGCTCCTATCTCTCCAGTGTTACTCAGCTGTTGATGATATCCTGCTCATCAGTCCTGCCTACTTAACCACTTGCCGACCGGCTCCTGTACATATACGTCGGCAGTTTAAAGATGGATATCTCGGTAACGGTAACAGCTGCTGCCACAACCGAGATATCCATCTTTTGAGCCGGCGGTCCGGTTTACGATAATGGTGGTCTCTGCGGCGGATTAGCCGAGAGATCACCGTTACCGGGAGAGGGGCCACCCCCCTCCCGCCGCTCTCCCACGCCCTCCACCGCTTACCGGAGCCGTCGGCAGCGGCGGAGGCGAACGGGACCTGTCCGTGGCTGGGTATGGAGACGAGTGCATTTCTATTGCATTTAAGTCCAAATATGAGATCTGAGGACTTTTTGACCCCAGATGTAATATTTAAGAGGACCTTCACGCTTTTTTTCTATTACAAGGGATTTTTTTTTTTTTTTTTTTTAAACAGTGAAAAAATAAATAAAATCAAGTAAAATAAATAAGAAAAAAAAAAAAAGTGAAGTAAAGCAAAAGTGAACGCAAACGTGAGTAGCGCCCGCATATGAAAATGGTGGTCAAATCATACATGTGAGGTATCGCCGCAATTGTTAGAGCGAGAGCAATAATTCTAGCCCTAGACCTCTAACTCAAAACATGCAACCTGTAGAATTTTTTAAACGTTGCCCATGGAGATTTTTAAGGGTAATAGTTTGACGCCATTCCACGAGTGGGCGCAATTTCGAAGCGTGACATGCTGGGTATCAATTTACTCTGCGTAACATTATCTTTCACAATATAAAAATAAATGGGCTAACTTTACTGTTGTCTTTTTTTTTTCTTCTTTTTTTTATTCAAAAAAGTGAATTTTTTCCAAAAAAAGTGCGCTTGTAAGACCATTGCCATTTTTGGGACAAAAAGTATTGCAATGACCGCCATTTTATTCTCTAGGGTGTTAGAGTAAAAATGTATACGGTTTCGGAGTTCTAAGTGATTTTCTAACACTTAGTCTGAAAAAGAGGCCTGGTCTTTACATGGTTAAGCCTTCCAGAGGAGCTCTGCCTTCGTCTTGGTCAACATAACAGAAATGATCTCTTGCGATCCTGTTCAAGACTTGCTTTGTTGACATCCCTTTTGGCTCCAGATCCTGCTTGCTGTTCCACTACTTTGATCCCTGACTTCTGGCTTGGCTGACTATCTGTTCCGGTTACTGAACTTTGGCTATGTTTTGACGTTTGTTCTTTCTATTTAAGTGGATTCTTTAGAGTATTGTATGGACTATGTAGAGTACCACATTTCTTGTTCTGTATGAAGGGTTTAATATTGCATCATTTTTATGTTTTGCACTCTTCCATCTTTAATTATTTTGTTACTTGTTCCTCCTCATGTTTTCTTTGCACTATACAACTTTCCACTTCAGATCAACATTTCTTTATTCCTCCCCATCAATTGATAAACTTTAGCCTAGGCTACAGATCTGCATAGGGAAGCAGTATATCTTCATGCTGAAATGCATCTAGCAAAGTCCTCTAGTACTTAAGAATCAAAAATTTACAATAGGCTTTTAAATGTAAATAAATCCAGTATATACCGCATAACAATTAAAAACTGTCAATTTAATGCAGAATTGTCTGTTCCTGCTACAGAGAATATCTACATACCTTTTTTAGCTCCCAAAGGCTTGTGTTATCAGCACCACAAAATATAGGATTTCTGTTCAAAGCATCATAGTGATTCACATTACTAATACCTGTAAAATAAAAGAACAACCAAATGCTTAGGCATTATGTAGTTTATGTAACACTCATAAGGACAATAAACTCTGGATATTTGTTTAGTGTATGAAATTACAATATTTTTGTTAGTATAGACAGATATTTGCAAAATACATAACTACCCTCTGTTGCATTGTCCAATTTTCACAAATATATTTATTTTGTAGCCAGTACATGCATTTTGTAGTTTTAAGCATACATTTCTATTATAAAAGACTTTTCACATCATCTTTAAAGAGATTGTAAAAAGGTATTTTTTTTTAATAATAAAAATGTTATACTTATCTGCTCTGTGCCATCGTTTTGCACAGAGCAGATAAGTGTCTGGACACAAGGTTTTTTTCTTTAATGCAAAACCTTCTGCGTTTACAACCACTTAAAATTTTCTAGGCAGATATACAGGACACAAAATGAATGCAGCTCTGTATTTATTAATACATAAATTCCCTCTGCTCTCGGCTGCATAGGAGAAGTAACAATACACCGAGCTTCCCAGTAAAAGGCTGTGCAGGGAGGGCAAATCAGGACTGATCATTGGAGGAATGCAGATTGAGTTCCCAGCATAGCTAGAAAACTGACCACTGTGTTTTCTTCTGCTTAGTGAGGTCAGTTTTTGATAGGAAAGCAGAGGGACTGGCAGGAACTTTAGGGATTTCACACAAAGGAAGCAATACAATGAGAACAGGGTACTTTTTCATACAAGTACACGGTACAGCAGGCACATGTCAGGAATATGAAATGTAGGGTTTACATACTGTAAATATCTGAGTATGACTTGGCATGAGCTTTTTGCAGTTCCAGTACAGGAGGCAGTGTGAATGGAAGAAGCTGTACAATGAGCCAAAATGGTAATGTACTGACAAGGAACATGCTATTAGAAGAGAGCAGAGTGAACGAGAGATGAGTCCATAACTGTGCTGCTTCTCCTAAAGCAAGTCCAGGATGCCCTTGGCTCAGAAAATTGGGTTAACCCTTTCGCTTCCAGGTCCATATGGACTTACAACAGTACCCCCAGGTGGCCAAGCCAAGACTTCTTTCTCCCTCTCCCATAAGCTCATGGTCACTTCAATGACCATAAACTTGTAGTAGAATTGTCCAGCAGACTTTGCTGAACAACTTAATAACTCCGGCATTCCTCCCCCTGCTGCTCCTGCCGGCTTCAGGTGCTGCATGGGGCTTTGGGGGGTCCAGATGTGTCCCCTGAATCACTCTGATTACCCCCCATAGCAGCTCCCGCACCCCTGATCCATCCAAGTTGGCAGCTGCATCTACCTCTCCCCTCACGCAGCTTCTGCTCCGGCTATCTGACAGGCTGGGGCTCACGGCGGGGGGAGCAGGGGGAGCGGTGCGGGTGGGGGTGATGTTTGGGCTTGCTACCACCCCCCCCAGTTTAGCACCCTGGGCGCATGCAGCGATCACTATAAATGCTCCTATATGCCCACTGACATTTGATAATAGTAACAAGTGTTATTATGCATCAGGACTGCCAGTTTATGAATGAATGAAATCTCTATACAGATTGCATGCATTCATTCAAGTAAACTGATACAGAAAAGTCTCTTTCGCGGTCTCAAAAAAAAAAAAAAAAAAAAAAAAAGGATATGGGGGTCTGTTTAGACCTCGGATATCTCATCAAAGACACCTCCCCCCCCCCAAAAAAAACCCTAGTAAGACCTAGTGACTTTTTGGGGGGGCGGCAACACCCCCCCCGGTCCGCCTACACCCAGCCTCTCCGCGGTGACGGCCCCCCTCCCGCACTCACTCCTCCACAGCAACAGTCTCCCCCTGCACTCACCCCTCCATGGCGACGGTCTCCCACGGCACTTACCCCTCCATGGCGACGGTCACCCCCCCCCGCACTTACCCCACCACAGCGACGGTCTCCCCCTGCACTCACCCCACCACAGCGACGGTCTCCCCCCGCACTCACCCCTCCTCGGGAGACCATAGCGAATATTAATTTGCTATTGTCACAAGAGGGTAGGTTCGGGGTGCAATGCTTTGCGCCCCGAGCCCAACCTTTTTCAAGCCAATTAGAGCCTCAGGATCTAATCATGTGGCTTAAAAAAATAAAAAAAAAACTCATACAGTCCGGCGCCCTGCGGGGAAGCGGCGCCCCTGCGCCCTAATGGATCGGCCACACCTGGTAAGACCCCTTTAATATGAAACTGACTCTTTCAAGCAGATCTGCCTGCTCAGCGGAGGATCTGTCTGCTGATCCCCGCTGAGCCAGCGGATGACAAGTCTGTGTCCGCTCTGCTGATGCAGAGCGGACACAGAAAAAGCCCGCTGTTCTCTATGGGGCGGTCGGATGGAAACGGACCACCTGTCCATTTCCATCGGATACCATCCGATCTGCAAGATGGATGGGGATTGGTATTCCCATCCGTCTGTTTTTAGCGGACTGGACCGGATGCAGGCGGGTGTAAACGTACACATGTCCATTTACATCAGCCTCTCCTTAGAGAACAATGGGTGGTCTGATTGGGCCCGCCTGAAAAACAGACAGGCAGACCCGATTGGTTTGTGTGAAAGGGGCCTAAGGCCTTGTTCACACAGGGCATACACAGCGTACCTCTACAGGGATAGACAGGTGTTCTGTGCATCTCTGTGCAGGCAGTCCCATTGATGTCATTTGGAATGCAGCAAATGCATGAACAGAGCCGTTGCTCCCAATTTTACATCCATATAGGTCCGCATGCATGTCCCTGAGCTCACACTGTCTGCGTTCGGGATTATGTACCCACACCGATGTCAGATTGGGAACAGCAGCTATGCCTGTGCAGCCATTGCAACCCAATTGACATAAATGGGACTGCCTATACGAAGATGCATGGAACACCTGTGCATCCCTGTGTGGGTAAACATGGCCCTCTATGGGCGTACACTTTAGTATGCCACATGTGAACGATGCTTTAGTAGTAATTTAGCAGGAATTTTGTAAGTTATGTTGTGTTTATGTGCACCATTAATGATTTTAGTGTATTTTTAGTGAAAATAGCGATGATTTGCGCAGCTATTGCAGGGACCAAAAAATCTGTAGCACTTTTTTATTCTAGGCTTTTAGAAAATGTCTAATTTGAGGGGTCTTTTCAAATTCTGAAAGCTGTAAGTCAGAAATGGTAACCACCAGATTTTTTGAGTAAATTGTTTTTTACAGTTTTGCGTACCTTCACTTTTCACCATTTCACAAAAAAGGTACAATTTAAAATGTACAAATATTTGTTATTTATTAACTCAATAGAGTTTTAACTTTCATATTTACTAGGAATTTAGCAGAAATTTTGTACATTTTGCCATTAATTAATGATTTTAGTGTATTTTTAGCGAAAATATTGTTTTTCTAAACATTTGCGCAAATATCGTGGGGCCTTAAAAATCAATAGCACCTTCCTTTTTATTTTACTGGTCCTATGCTTTCAGAAAATATATGGTTTGAGGGGTCTTTCACAAATTCTGAAAGCTGTAAGTAAAAAATGAAAACCTCCAGATTTTTTGAGAAATTTTTGGGTACGTTTGATTTTCACCATTTTGCAAAAAGGCGCAATTTAGGATTTACAGATATTTGTTATTTATTAACTCCATACAGGTTAGGCTTTTATATTTAGTAGGGATTTAGCAGGAATGGCACCTTATTTTTATTCTACTGATCATGTGCTTTCAGAAAATATATGGTTTGGGGGGTCTTTTACAAACTCTGAAAGCTATAAGTAAAAAAAAAACAAAGGAAAAATTGCAAAAATGGTCTGGCCACCTGAGTGTACAAAATGGAGCACAGGGCCTGGCAGCGAAAGGGTTATATGATGCTGCCCATCAGACTGTGGACATCTAATGGCAAAAAAACAAGCAATGAAGGAGAAATCTCTGGACTGAAGGTAAATATTGCAGCAAAAATAGGATTTTTGTACTCACCGTAAAATCCTTTTCTCTGAAGTTCATTGACGGACACAGCTCCATTAATCATGACCGTAGGTTATTACGCCACCTTCAGGAGAGGACTAGGCAGAACATGTATTACATGTGAAAAACATCAGAACTGTACAGCTCCGCCCAGGGGGCGGTCCCTATGGCAATAACCCCTCAGCCTGCTTCCTGCAGCTCAGTGCGTCAACAAGTAGTATAACGTAAACTAATAGGAGGGGTGGGTGCTGTGTCCATCAATGAACTTCAGAGAAAAGGATTTTATGGCGAGTACAAAAATCCCATTTTCTCTTACGTTCATTGACGGACACAGCTCCATTAATCTTGACCATAGGGACAAGCAGTGTCATAACGAGGGGTGGGAACAGCAAACATAACTTCACCCACAACCAGAAGTGCTCCCCAACGGAGGAGTCATCACCTGAACCAACCGCAGCAGAACTTGCGGTCAACATATGCATCAGAATGCATTGACAATCAAAATGTAACTTTCTCTAACAAAAGGAAAGGGTGTAAATTCCAACTATAACACGGCCGCCTGCAAAACTTTGCGGCCAAAGCAGGCATCCAAAGATGCGTTTACATCAACTTTGTAGAACTTTGTAAAAATGTGAACGGACGACCAAGTCACCGCCTTACACACCTGAAAGACTGACGCTTGATGTCGGAAAGCCCAAGAGGTCCCAATTGCCCTGGTGGAATGGGCCGTGACAGGAAAGGGGGGCACCTGGCCCTTCAAGGCGTAAGGCCGGACCACGATCTGTCTGATCCACCTGGAAATGATGGTCAACGAGACCGCCAGCCCTTTTTTCGGACCAGCCACCGAAACAAAAAGAGAATCTGACTTCCAGAAGGGAGCCGTGGCAGATAGATATACCCTTAGAGACCGGACCACGTCCAGGGAATTGAGGGCCACCTCCTTAGAATGTGTCGGCTTAGGACACAGAGATGGTAACACAATGTCTTCATTGAGGTAGGAGGCCGAAACCACCTTTGGCAGAAAGGAAGGTTGTGGACGCAACACCACCTTATCCCTGTGGATAACCAGATAGGGCGACTTGCAAGACAAGGCCGCCAGCTCAGAAACCCTCCTGGCAGATGTAATAGCTACTAAAAAGACCACTTTCTGAGAAAGAGTCAAAAAAGGAATTTCCCTGATGTTTTCAAACGGCGGTTTCTGAAGCGCCGATAGCACCAGGTTCAGATCCCACGGAGGTAGGGGTGGACGCACCAGAGGGACTACATGTGAACCCCTTGCACAAAAGTGCTCACCAAAGAGTGAGACGCAAGGGGTCATTGGAAAAAAACAGCCAAGGCTGATATCTGACCCTTGACGGTGCTCAAAGCTAACTTTTGCCCCACTCCTCGCTGTAAGAACAGCAGGATCCTGGCCACAGAATAGGTGCGTGGGCGCCACCCCATCTTCTCACACATGGAGATATAAGCCTTCCACGTACGATGGTATATCTTCCGGGAAGAAGATGTTCGTGCCCTCAGCATAGTGGAAATTACCGAGTCTGACAGACCTCGGTTCCTTAGCACCTGGCTTTCAAGAGCCATGCCGTTAAAACCAAGCTTCTTTGCCTGCGGTGGGGCACACTAGATGTGGACCTTCTGGCCTCTCGGCTCAATCGAAAGGTGCGGAAGTTCGTGTCCAGGACAAGAGATTCTTGGGTGGACGCGTCGGTGGCTCCATGGGAGCAGTACCGGCTGATTTACGCCTTCCCTCCGCTCAAACCGTTACCCCGTCTGCTCCGCAGAGTGGGGGCCGAGGGGATCCCAGTAATACTGATTGCCCCAGATTGGCCTTGGCGTCCTTGGTACGCCGACCTGGTACGCATGGTGGCGGATGCTCCTTGGCGCAGGAGGACCTCTTATCGCAAGGTCCGATACTCCATTCTGCTTTACCTTTGCTGGTTTTAAACGGCATGGCTCTTGAAAGCCAGGTGCTAAGGAACCGAGGTCAGTCGGACTCAGTAATTTCCACGCTGAGGGCACGAAAATCTTCTTCCCGGAAGATATACCATCGTACGTGGAAGGCTTATATCTCCATGTGTGAGGAGATGGGGTGGCGCCCACGCACCTATTCCGTGGCCAGGATCCTGCTGTTCTTGCAGCGAGGAGTGGACCAAAAGTAAGCCTTGAGCACCGTCAAGGGTCAGGTATCAGCCTTGGCTGTTTATTTCCAACGCCCCCTTGTGTCTCACTCTTTGGTGAGCACTTTTGTGCAAGGGGTTCGCATGTAGTCCCTCAAGTACGTCCACTCCTACCTCCGTGGGATCTGAACCTGGTGCTATCGGCGCTTCAGAAACCGCCATTTGAAAACATCAGGGAAATTCCTTTGTTGACTCTTTCTCAGAAAGTGGTCTTTTTAGTGGCTATTACATCTGCCAGGAGGGTTTCTGGGTAACGCACCGCCATTCTTTTTTGGACCGAAAAGGTCCGTTGCGGGCTTCCCCATTCCTTGTATATGAATTTATCAAAGTAATTCAGATACGGAAACACCTTAGGTGTACGGGCTGGCTTACGGGACCCAAAAGGGACCACCACCTCAGCAGAGGAACCTGCCGCATCCTGTATTTTCAGGGTATCACGCACAGCGGTCCAACTAGCGCTTTTTCCTGCGCGGACAAGGAATCATCCTCACTGTCCGATCGGTCCTGGTCAGCGTCCTCTGACACATCAGAACAGGGGCCGCCAGTCACTGTGGGGCCCGAGTCTGAATCAGAGCTCTCCCCAGAGGAGGGGGGGGCAGGGGCCGTTTCTTACCCCCCTTGCACCCGCACGCGCCTCCACCCTAGCAACGAACGTTTCAAGGACCACCGACAAAGTGTCCAAAGGCACTGCACTACATGCAGGTGAGCCGGTTGCAATTGCAGGGAGGTCTGGGGAAGAAACACCCGCTTCTGACGTCATGCTGACCCACCCTGTCTGTCACCCTTGGGGACTTAGGACAAGGTGCTCAATGCCACCCTCCTAGCTACTACAGACTGAGGGGCTCCCACCGCACGACTCACCACCCTGACCAAGTTCTGCGCCGTGCTGCTGTTGATGGCTGTATCCTGTGTCAGCTCACAAGTGTCCAGGAACAAAAAACACGCTGTTCTGAAGCACAGGAACCAGCGATGTGGGGAAAAACCGTGCTGAGGCTACAAGAGAATGGCAGCCGGGTGCCCTGTACAGAAGAAAAAACACAGGGAAAATGGCCGCCGAACTCAGAGAAAGTGGCCGCCGACCATGCTTCTCACAGAGGCTAACAGAAAATGGCCGACGATCACTGCTGTACACAGAAAATGCACAGACAATGGCGGCGGTCAGCGCTATGGCGGCAGCACATGCAGAGCCCACAGACATCCAGAGAGACAGATGACAGTACAGGGACACAGACAGCCAGCGCAGTCCCCAATCAAGGATCAGAGACCCCCAGAGGACCCCTGGCTCAGGTACACACACCACACTACAGCCCAGTCATGCAGCATCCCCCACGGGGTGGGGGGGGGGAGCAGGGACAGGGAGAGAAGAGAGGGAGAAGAGGGACCCCCTAATCGACCTCACCAGGGAATGCCCAGCTGCTCTGTCTTGCTGAGATAGGAAGAGTTGTACTTACCATCCGGAGGAGCTGGAGGCATCCCATCACAGACCCACACCCAAGCAGTACGGGGTGGCTGCGAGCCACGGCACACTGTGACAAAGACATCTGTAGTCTGGTCATGAGTGTGCCCCAGAGCATTGCGCTCACTGGCTGCCCCTGGAGAATGAGGGGCATGTCGTGGCCGACCCAGCGCGTAGCTAGGGCCTGCACATGCTCGATGGCCAGGCTGGGGAGGCTACAAGCATCTATATTATCCAGCCTGTCACCCAGCCGGCTTTTGATGGAAGATCACAGGATCATAAAATCTTGTGCAAAAGGCAAAAATCCAGAAAAAAATCCCCAGGACCGATGCAGGGAGCCTAGGTCCTTCTCCTTCACTAGGCAGAAAAAAACTGAGCTGCAGGAAGCAGGCTGAGGGGTTATTGCCAGAGGGACCGCCCCCTGGGCGGAGCTGTACAGTTCTGTTTTTCACATGGAATACATGTTCTGCCTAGTCCTCTCCTGAAGGTGGCGTAATAACCTATGGTCAAGATTAATGGAGCTGTGTCCGTCAATGAACAAAAGAGAAACCTGCTTTCTTTGTCATTTAATGGGATTTTTAATTATCTTTTTCTATGGAGTTCTGTTTTAACCACTTCAGCCCCGGACCATTTGGCTGCCTAAAGACCAGAGGACTTTTTCCAATTTGGCACTGTGTCGCTTTAACTGCGAAAGTTGCGTCCTTTTCTTCCCACAAATAGAGCTTTCTTTTGATGGTATTTGATCACCTCTGCGGTTTTTCTTTTTTGCGCTATAAACGGAAAAAGGGCGAAAATTTTGAAAAAAAATGATATTTTCTACTTTTTGTTATAAAAAAAAATCCAATAAACAATTTTAGTCATACATTTAGGCCAAAATGTATTCGGCCACATGTCTTTGGTAAAAAAAATGTCAATAAGCGTATATTTATTGGTTTGCGCAAAAGTTATAGTGTCTACAAAATAGGGTACATTTTCTGGTACATTTGCAGCTTTCATTTGTTTTTGAAAATGAAGAAAGACAAGAAAAAACATTTTTTTTTCTTTTTTCAATTTTCAAAACTTTGTGACAAAAAGTGAGGTCTGCAAAATACTCACTATACCTGTCAGCAAATAGCTTGGGGTGTCTACTTTCCCTTAGAAAGCCTGAAGGCAGTGCTTGGTTATCGGGGTCCCGTACGCGGCTAGGCTCCCAAAAAGTCTCACACATGTGGTATCCCCGTACTCAGGAGAAGCAACAGAATGTATTTTGGGGTGTAATTTCACATATTCCCATGGCATGTTTAAGCAATATATCATTTAGTGACAACTTTGTGCAAAAAAAAAAAAATAAAAATTTGTCTCTTTCCCGCAACTTGTGTCACAATATAAAATATTCCATGGACTCGACATGACTCTCAGCAAATAGCTTGGGGTGTCTGCTTTCCAAAATGGGGTCATTTGGGGGGGTTTTGAACTGTCCTGGCATTTTATGCACAACATTTAGAAGCTTATGTCACACATCACCCACTCTTCTAACCACTTTACGACAAAGCCCTTTCTGACACTTTTTGTTTACATGAAAAATTTATTTTTTCTTGCAAGAAAATTACTTTGAACCCCCAAACATTATATATTTTTTTAAAGCAAATGCCCTACAGATTAAAATGGTGGGTGTTTCATTTTTTTTTTTCACAAAGTATTTGCGCAGCGATTTTAGTTTGACGCTTTTGTCCAAAAAATAAATTTTTTGATCACTTTTATTCCTATTACAAGGAATGTAAACATCCTTGTAATAGGAATATGGTATGACAGGTCTTCTTTACAGTGAGATATGGGGTCAATAAGACCCTACATTTCACCCCTAGGCTGGGAAGCCTGAAATAATAAAAAAAAATAAAAAAAACAATCCTGGCTTCGATCGTAGCGGTGAGTCGGTAGAAGCACCTGAGGGGGGCGGGAAGGGGGGGGGGGGGGGACATCCCCTCTCGCCTCCCGTAAGAACGATCAAGCAGTGGAACAGCTTTTATGATCATTCTTATGGTGTAGGGAATCGCTGGCTGAAAAAGCTGATATCTGAATGATGCCTGTAGCTGCTGGCATCATTCAGATATCCCCGCACAAAGTCAAGGACGTCGAATGACGGCCGGGAAGTGGTTAAAACGCTTTTTTTTTTTTTTAACACAAAGTTGTCCATTTATACAATATTTCTAAAACATAGCATGTGTACATACCAAAAATGACACCCAAAAATAGATTCTCCTACTCCTCCTGAGTACGGCGATACCACATGTGTGAGACTTCCACAGCCTGGCCACATACAGAGGCCGAGAACGGCAAAGTATGGCAGAGTATGGCTGAGCATGGCAGAGTATGGCTGAGCATGGCAGAGTATGGCTGAGCATGGCAGAGTATGGCTGAGCATGGCAGAGTATGGCTGAGCATGGCAGAGTATGGCTGAGCATGGCAGAGTATGGCTGAGCATGGCAGAGTATGGCTGAGCATGGCAGAGTATGGCTGAGCATGGCAGAGTATGGCTGAGCATGGCAGAGCATGGCTGAGCATGGCAGAGCATGGCTGAGCATGGCAGAGCATGGCTGAGCATGGCAGAGTATGGCAGAGCATGGCAGAGTATGGCTGAGCATGGCAGAGTATGGCTGGGTATGGCAGAGTATTGCAGGGCATTGCGGGGTATTGCAGAGTATTGAAAAGTATTGCGGGGTATTGCAGAGTATTTCAGAGTAGTGCAGGGCATTGCTGAGTATGGAGGGATGGATGAGCATGGATGGATGGATCCATGGATGTGACAGCAATTGTCACTGAGTAGAGCTGTGGCCACTACACATCCAGCCCACAGCGCTGCTGCCATCCGATCCCTCCCCCTCTGTACCGATCGCTACAGAGAGGGGAGGGAGGAACCGGCGTCATGACATGACGCATGTTTGTTTACATGTGATCGCGCTGTCATTTGATAATATGACACTTTTGTTAAAAAAAAAAGAAAGAAAAAAAATCTTGATTTTGCAAAGAATTGTGCGAAAAAATTACAACTTCAAAAAACTCATGCTGCTTTCCAAATACCTTGGAATTACTACTTTCCAAAAAGGGGTCATTTGGGGGTTATTTGTACTGTCCTGGCTTGTTGGGGTCTCAAGAAAGGAGATAGGCCGTCAGTACATCAGGTGTGATCAATTTTCAGTGATTGGCACCATAGTTTGTAGACTCTAACACTGATTTGGGTTATTTTTACCAAAGATAGATAGCAGTATAAAATTTGGCCAAAATTTATGAAGAAAATTCTTAATTTGCAAAATTGTATAACAGAAACAAAGAAAAATGTATTTATTTATTTTATTTTTAAAGAATTTTCGGTCTTCTTTCATTTATAGCGCAAAAAATAAAAAACCCAGTGGCGATTAAATGCCACCAAAAGATAGCTCTATTTGTGTGAAAAAAAGGACAAACATTTCATATGGGTACAGTGTTGCATGAATGAATAATTGGCATTCAAAGTGTGAGAGCGCTGAAAGCGGAAAATTGGTCTGGTTAGGAAGGGGGTTTAAGTGCCCAGTTGTCAAGTGGTTAAAAGAGTAGAGAGGGATTAGAAAACCCATCAGGTTTTTGTTGCTGTCTGTGCCCTTATTAGGGAGATTTGCCCTCTCTTTGTCCTGGTTACCGTTATCGAAAGTGAAAGTAAAAGAAATTCCAAATTTTGGGTTGTCCCCAAAACAGCAATAGAGAGGAAATCTTCCAATGGGAACACTAGTTCTGGTAGCAACCACTTGCCAGTTCTCATCATCAATAGGACCCAATTCAGCCTCACTCATAATCTATTATAAATCTGGGCGCATGCCATGAAATCCTGGAATTCTGCAAAGAATTCCTAAATCGTTTGTTTGGAAGAAGCCCCAACCATATTGGCAACCATGTGATTATTCACATGCACAGGTAATATGGGTCCAAACTGCCTGGCGATAGTCTAAGCTGAAAGTATAGGAAAGCACAGAATTCAGTAAAGCTCTCCAGTTAAGATCTAAGCTAAGCGAGTGATACAATTTCTACACCAGAACTCAGGATGTGGCCCCATACAAAGATCAATTATGCCAAAGTGAACTATTAACCTATGAAATAGCCACTTTGGTCCCATAGCTTGGGAAACTCAACCTGAGGTTGGAAAACTGTAGGCCTGTATAATCTTTAAACCCACAATTAAAAATAGAAAATAGGTCTAGGGGAGGGGTAGTACTGCCAGTAGCTGTAATGTGCAAAAACTAGGGGGCTTTAGCACCAGTGGAAAATATGAAAAGTCTGTGAAGCCAAGTAGCTTAAATTGAAGTGCCAGGTTACTCACCTCCTTAGGCCCATTTCAAGCTGAGTGGAGCCCGCTCCGATCAGTAGGGGATCTTTGAGGATCTGGATGTCACATCTGTGCCCATTCAGTTTATGCATGGGCACAGTGGACATGGGCAGACCCCACTGAGCTCTTTGGGCGGCCGGGTGTAAACAGACTCAGCTGTCCATTTACAGTGCCTTGAAAAAGTATTCATACCCCTTGAAATTTTCCACATTTTGTCATGTTACAACCAAAAATGTAAATGTATTTTATTGGGATTTTATGTGATAGACCAACACAAAAGTGGCACATGTGAAGTGGAAAGAAAATGATATATGGTTTTACATTTTTTTTTACAAATACCTATCTGAAAAGTGTGGAATGCATTTGTATTCAGCCCCCTTTACTTTGATACCTCTATCTAAAATCTAGTGTTTACTGTGTCACATGGCTTCTTGCAAACTGCAAACCGCTTTCTTCTTGTCACTCTTCCATAAAGGCCAGATTTGTTAAGCGCAGGACTACTAGTTGTCCTGTGCACAGATTCCCCCACCTGAGCTTTGGCTCTCTGCAGCTCCTTTTTGAGTTACCATGGGCCTCTTGGCTGCTTTTATGATTAATGCTCTCCTTGCCCAGCATGTCAGTTTAGGTGGATGGCCATGTTTTCGTAGGTTTTCACTTGTGCCATACTCTTTCCATTTTCTGATGATGGATTGAACAGTGCTCCGTGAGATGTTCAAAGCTTGGGATATTTTTTAATAACCTAACCCTGCTTTAAACTTCTCCACAACTTTATCCCTGACCTGACTGGTGTGTTCATTGGCCTTCATGATGCTGTTTGTTCACTAAGGTTCTTTAACAAACCTCTGAGGGCTTCACTGAGCAGCTGTATTTATACTGAGATTAAATCACACACGGGTGGACTCTATTTACTAATTAGGTGACTTCTGAAGGAAATTGGTTCCACTAGATTTTAGTTAGGGGTATCAGAGTAAAGGGTGCTAAATACAAATGCAGCCATACTTTTCAGATATTTATATGTAAAAATGTTGAAAACCATTTTATCATTTTCCTTCCACTTCATAATTATGTGGCACTTTGTGTTGGTCTATCACATTAAAACCCAATAAAATACATTTAGGTTTTTACAAAATGTGGAAAATTTCAAGGCGTATGAATGCTTTTTCAAGGCACTGTACATCAGACCTCTGATCCTGTCAGCCAAAACAGAAAAGGACATTTTTCTGCTTTTTTTTTTTTTTTTTTTTTACTGGACCTGATTGAACCCCAGAAGTCCATTTACATCTGCCCGTCTATAGGCCTCCATGGTACTTCCAAACGGTGTCCACCAGAAAAACTGACAGGCCGCCCTAAATTGGACTGCCCATGTGAAATGGGCCCTAGGATATTTCAGAGTGGACCATTTCAGTTTTTGTCTGCTGGTGTCACCGGTAAAAGGTTCAACGCTTTCACTGCTTCCAGCTTGCCAGGTCCATACACCACACAAACCGCACATTCCTCTTTTTGCTACATGCACATGGTCACTTCAGTGACCATGAACTTATAGCAGAACTGTTCAGCAGACTCAGCTGAACAAACCAATAGTACTGATCAGTGGATGACAATCTGCTGATCAGAGCTATTCACCTAAAATGTGCCTGGTTTACCAGCCCCCCTCCTTTCCTGAATGTATACATATGTTCATGTGCGCTCTGTCAGCCCAAATAGAGAGAAATGGACGATTAATCTACTCTCTATAATGGGGAGTCCATGCATGAGAGTTCAAATGCAGCAAGAGGTGTGTAGATGGTCACAGATGGGCCGACTGTGGATGGCTGCTGTCTCATAACAAGCTAGAAGGGGCTCTGTAGACAGTAAAAAGCAAATAGAGCAGCGCCATCTAAGTGCAGCGTGATAAAAACATTTAAATATAGGACAGACGATTTTAAAAACTCACAAGACAGTAGAGATTACAGCACATGTGAAATGGTATAGGAAGTTCATCCACTCCTGGGGGAAGGTGGTCGGCTCGCAGGTGGAGAGGCAGCTGATGTTCCTGGCTGCGCTGGTGGCTCCCAGCGCTTCCTGGTTCTCAGATTCGGCTTGGGGGCAGCTGGACACGTCACTTCCGGATGGTGAGAGAGTGGGGAGAAGCGCGTGTTCGGAGCATGCGTGCTCCTTCATCGGCATCATAGCCTGATGAAGGAGCACGCATGCTCCAAACGCGCGCTGAAGACCAATACTGTATAGGTTTATGCAGATGGTTTAGATCTGTGTGGCACCATGCCCACAAGGGCATCCTATTAATCTTTGCGGAGGCACAGAAGAAAAGACTATATAAATCCTTTAGCTCTAATACGATGCATGCTGATATTTTCTAGAATTAAACAGGCAAAATAAATTTAAAAAAATCTAATTTACCATTCTGATGTATCCAAGAAGCAGATGGAACATTTTCTGATTCTGTTTTGCTCTGTTTATTATCCTCCTCATCTTCTTGAATGTCATGAAAATGTTCCTCTTCATCCATTTCCTAAAACAAAATACAGAATTCTCTCATTTAAACAAGAGTTTACATCCAAAGTCACAGACCACATATTAAATGGCTCTTACAACTGCAGGATCCTGTATAAATGCAGATCAGACACGCACACCAGAGTGACAGGGATAACTCTAGGGCCATCATTTACAGTTAACTATAAATGGATGGCCTGTAAAGACTTTTAAAGAATCACCTATGGACAAATTTTGTGCACAGTAGTTTTTGTTGTCTCACAGGCACTTGCAATTTTGATACTTACTAAATTTGGTATCTATTAAACCAAACAATTTAGGTGCATTTTTAATAAACATAGAGCTTTAATAAACAGTAATGAAAATAGTGTGACATAAAACAGAATTTTTGACAATGTAAAATCCTTTTCTTGAAGTTATTTAAAGCTGTATTAGGCCCCTTTCACATGTGCGTATCCTTATTCAGCCATCCGCTTGCTCAACAGGGAGCGCTCTGTTGATCCCCGCTGAGCCGGCGGATGACAAGTCCGTCTCTGCACACTGTGCAGGGAGGGACCTGTAAAATCTCCGCTCTCCTCTATGGGGGGGGGGGGGGGGGAGAGAGAATCGGATGATTACAGACCGCCTGTCCGTTTTCATCCGATCTGATAGACGGATGGAGAATAGGGTTTCCATCTGTCTGGATTTTGCGGAGCGGATCGGGGCAGACCGGAAGTCAGCGGACATGTCACTGCTGACATTCGTCGCTCCATAGAGATGAAGAGAGATGGAGCAACCGTTCAGGTCCGCTGAAAAAACTGACAGGCGGATCTGAACGGTCCACACGTGTGAAAGGGTCCTTAAACCCAAAAACAAGAATGTAATGTTGCAGGTTACCAATTCCTAAAGTGATATTAAGGTTTTGTTTTTTTTTGTTTAAAAATAAACGTCATATTTACCTACTATGTGCAGTGATTTTGCGTAGAGCAGCCCAGATTCTCTTCTCAGGTCCATCACCGATGTTCCTGGCCCCTCCCTCTTACCGAGTGCCCCCACAGCAAGAAGCTAGCTATGGGGGCACCTGAGCTGAGCTGCTGCTGTGTGTCCATTCAGAGACAGAGCCGCGGCTCGGCCCCGCCCCCATCTCTCTTCTTATTGGCTCACCGACTTTGATCACTGGCTCCCGCTACAGTTTCTTACCTAATCAGGAGGGAGAGTCCCAGACAGCCTTGGGTCTCATGCAACATCGATGGATCGAGATGGGGCTCAGGTATTAGGGGGGCTGCTGCACACAGAAGGTTTTTTATTTTAATGCATGGAATGCATTACGATAAAAAACCTTCTGCCTTTAAAAACACTTTAAATGTGGTGGCTACATTCATTTTTTTTTACCGGGATTTCACCACCTTTACTGGGATCTCCCATGTCATCAGGCCCATTACCTATGTGACTGCCTCTGTTTTTACTGGCAGGAACAGAAGTTCTCATCCCTCCTCTGATGTCAAAAACCAGCCTTTGCTCAATACTTTGCTGAAGCACCTTTGGCACCAATTACAACCTCAAGTCTTTGAGTATGATGCTACAAGCTTGGCACACCTATTTTTGGACAATTTCTCACATTCTTATTTGCAGGACCTCTCAAGCACCATCGGGTTGCAGCCATTTTCAGATCTCTCAAGAGATGTTCAATGGGGTTCAAGTCTGGGATCCAGCTGGGACGTTCATAGAGTTGTCCTGTTGCCACTCCTTTGTTATCTTGGCTGTGTGCGTAGGGTCATTCTGTTGGAAGATGAACCCTTGCCCCTTGTCCAGTGCGCTCTGGAGCAGGTTTTCATCAAGGATGTTTCTGTACATTGCTGCATTCATCTTTCCCCTAACCCGGACTAGTCTCCCAGTTCCTGCCACTGAAAAACATCCCCACAGCATGATGCTGCCACCACCATCGTTCACTGTAGTGATAGTATTGGTCAGGTGATGAGCGGTGCCTGGTTTCCTCCAGACATTAAGCTTGCCATTCAGGCCAAAGAGCTCAATCTTTGTTTAATCAGACCAGAGAATTTTGTTTCTCATGGTCTGGAGAGTTCTTCAGGTGCCTTTTGGCAAACTCCAGGTGGGCTGTCTTGTGCTTTTTACTGAGGAGTGGCTTCCGTCTGGCCACTCTGCCATACAGGCCTGATTGGTGGAGTGCTGCAGAGATGGTTGTTTTTCTGGAAGGTTCTCTTCTCTCCACAGAGAAACGCTGGAGCTCTGTCAGAGTGACCATCAAGTTCTTGATCACCTCCCTGACTAAGGTCCTTCTCCCTGATCGCTCAATTTGGCCAGGCGGCCCGCTTTAGGAAGAGTCCTGGTGGTTTCAAATGTGTTCCATTTACGAATGATGAAGGTCTACACAATTCCTTGGACTTCATGGCGTGATTTGTGCTCTGACACGCACTGATAACTATGGAACCTTATATAGACAGGTGTGTGCCTTTCCAAATCATGTCCAGTCAACTGAATTTACCACAGGCAGACTCCAATCAAGTTGTGGAAACATTTCAAGGATGAGAATATGATAGCTAAGGGGGTACCACATCCATATATAGACTGTTTAAAAGATATAGGACCACTTGAGCGGAATTTACCGGTACCAGAAAAGGAACACTACATAATCCTATGAAATTCAATTCATTACAGATATTTTTACAGGAATAAAAGTTGATAAGAATAAAAACAAAAGAATTTGAGCTCTCATTAATATAACATATTAGATTCCTATTACTGCTGGGTCAAAGAGGTCGACATTTCACTTCATGCTTCCTCAGGACCTTAATACCTTGACATTAAGCAGAGGGATTCTGTATAGCAGACAAGGAGGGAAACATGTTTCAGCAACGGATATAAAATGCAGCAAAACATTTAGTAATATAGTCCCCATAAATAATATGGAGAAAAGTGTAATACGAGTGCCACTCGCATATCAGAGAGAGCGCTCATACATGTAACATGTCATGTGCTATCCAAAGGCGTCTAGGTCAGCGATATCCTCCCCAGATATATCAGCCAATAAATCTACATGCCCCATTCTACAAGAGGTACAGAATGGAAAATCAGTCTCCAAAAAATATGCATAGTAATAATAGGTTCCAGTCAACCATAATAATACACTACTTACTGGACAGAAGTATCCCCAAAGTCACTACACCAGGATAAGAGTTAATAACCAGTATGGCGTGTTAATCAATTTGGCTAGTTATACTTTCTATAGGAGTTAGTTGGATAACTAGTTACTACTGGTTATTAACGCTTATCCCGGTGTAGTGACTCTGGGTATACTTTTGTCCAGTAAGTAGTGTATTATTACGGCTGACTGGAACCTATTATTACTATGCTTATTTATTTGGAAAATGATTTTCCATTCTGTCCCTCTTATAGAATGGGCCATGTAGATTTATTGGCTGATGTATCTGGGGAGGATATCTCTGACCTAGACTCCTTTGGATAGCACACGGCATGTTACATATATGAGCGCTCTCTCCGATATGTGAGTTGCATTCATATTACACTTTTCTCCATACTACTTATGGGGACTATATTTCTAAAATGTTTTGCTGCATTTTATATCCGTTGCTGAAACATGATGTTTCCCTCCTTGTCTCCTACACAGAATCCCTCTGCTTACAGTCAAGGTATTAAGGTCCCGAG
The DNA here is from genome assembly GCA_037952925.1 of Lithobates clamitans. Classification (NCBI taxonomy): domain Eukaryota; kingdom Metazoa; phylum Chordata; class Amphibia; order Anura; family Ranidae; genus Lithobates; species Lithobates clamitans. The sequence goes on from JBBGZY010001275.1 coordinate 1,107,539, forward strand.
GAAGCATAAAGCGAAACGTCGACCTCTTTGACCCAGCAGTAATAGGGATCTAATATGTTAAATATATTATGCCGTTATATTAATGAGAGCTCTAATGTTCTTGTTTTTCATTCTGTATCAACTTTTATTCCTGTAAAAATATCTGTAATAAATTGAATTTCATAAGATTATGTAGTGTTCCTTTTCTGGTACCGGTAAAGTCCGCTCAAATGGCCCTATATCTTTTAAACATTTCAAGGATGATCAGTGGAAACAAGATGTGCCTCAACTCAATTTTGAGTGTCATGACAAAGGCTGTGAATACTTATGTACATGTGATTTTTTTTTTGTTTTTTAATACATTTGCAAGGATTTTAAACAAACTTCTTTCACGTTGTCGTTATGGGGTATTGTTTGTAGAATTTTGAGGAAAAAAAATAAATGTAATCTGTTTTGGAATAAGGTTGTAACATAACAAAAACGTGGAAAAAGCGAGGGTCCGTGAACACTTTCCGAATGCACTGTATGTGCCTGTTATATCATGTACTTGTATTAAAAAGTATCCTGTTTAATTTGTATTGCTTTCTTTGTGTGAAATCCCAGGTGTTCCTGCCATTCCCTCTGCTTTCCTATTAAAAACTGACCACACTATGCAGGAGAACACTGGAAATAAAAGGTGATATAGGGCGCACAGGACTAGCGTAGTCCAAATAATGTCTCTATTAAGGATCGGCAGTCCAAAAATGAACGGGAGAAGTGTAGGTAGGAAGGGATGGAAGGATGGTGATCTTCAGCAAAAAGGGCTGCAACTTTAAAAGACTTGAAGCAGGGTCTAAAATGACATAAAAACAAACAAAGGCGCCTCTAAGTGCAGAAGATAAACAATTTTAATACCCCAACTGGGTTAAAAACACTTACAAAATAGAAGTAAAAAACAGGCACATCGTGGGTAAGGCTGCATTGGAAGAGGTCACGAAGGCTTCCTCTGATCGTGACCTCTTTTTAACCCAGTTGGGGTATTAAAATTGTTTATCTTCTGCACTTAGAGGCGCCTTTGTTTGTTTTTATGCAGGAGAACACACCATGGTCAAATCTGCTGGAAACTCATCCTGCTTTTCTTTAACCAATGGGAGCCAATGGCTGCGCTGCTATCAATCTATGCAATCAAGACCCGAAAAACCGGGCTAGAGAGGTAGAGCACATCTCCAGCAGGGGAAAAAACGGGCTCAGGTGAGTAAAACGGGGGCGGGGGGGGGGGGCTGCTGAGTGACAGAAGTTTTTTCACCTTAATGCATATGATGCATTAAGGTGAAAAAACACAAGGGTTTACAACCCCTTTAAGGATCCACAGCCCATCGCATCAATAGATGAATAGGGCTGAGATGGAAGGAAGACAATTGATACGAGAGGAAAGTTGTGGTAAAGGCCTGCGTGTCTACTTTTAGGCGTCTCCATTTTGTTTAGATATTAAGGATACATGGTCTCTAATCCTTTTATAGAAGGGCGCTTGGTTTTACCTATATAAAAAGGCTTTGCACTGGCAGGTCATAATATATACAACTTCAATGGATTGACAAGTAACTCTGCATTTCGGTGTCCACAGATTATTATTTGGCAAGAGCACATTGGGACCCTTGGATATATTCCAGGTATTTTTGTTCCAATTAGATCCACACAAGTGTATTGACTGGCTATCAAAGTATCTACCTAGAGTATCTAGATCTCTTGTAAGTAATTTCTGGGAATGGTTTGATGTACTTGCCGATTTTTGGATCGGCCGTTATTAAATACCAGTACTTGTAAATTGTCCTGACTTTTTCATGCTGTCTATTGTACCTAGTAATAATCCTAGTAGATGGAGTTTGAGTAGGTTTTTCGGGCTTGTATATTTTTTTTTTTCTGGGCCAGGCTGACAGGTATCCCAAATGCCCCAAGTGACCCTTGGTATGCAGTGCAATGAATAGCTTAAGCTTCGAAGATCAATGACCCCACTTTTACTCTAGCATGAGGCGAAGAGTCTAAAGCAAGCCGTTGACATCCTAGGCTGTCAGTATTTGCAGTTTTGCAGTTCCAGATATTACATTTGCTAGCCAGCTCCCCCCCTCGGTGATTATATTACAATCCTTGAGCTCACTGCAAAGAGCTTATTACTTCTCCTATGAATTTTAACCTGAAGCACAACCAGAAAAAAAAAAGCAAGAGGCGACTGAACACAGTGATACTGCAGGCTCTATGAGCGGAAAGTCCCAGATGCGTGTAGCAACTATTCACAGAAAATCTCTTGTTTTAAGTCGCCTATAGCAGTAAATTCGCAGACCCCTCCAGCAGTTGGAAACACAAAACTATGATTCAGAGCAACCAGAGTTTAGCATAAACTTAAGTACTTAAAGTTCTTTAAATTACTTGCCCATTTTCATCTGTCATCTACTTCCATCCGTTGTACCCTGGCCGGGTGTCAAGCACTTACCCCTTCCTTCGGTTTGATTGCCCAGCTCTATCCTTTTCTCTTTAAACTTTTCTTTATTTCGCCATACCTTTTTTTTTTTACCGTCCGCCTGATCTTATTTAGATGTAACCTGTATCTCCTCAGCCCAGGCAGGGCGGGCGGGCTAAGGCTAGGAGGCCCGGGGACGAGTACTCTGCTTCTGTTATGGCTGCTCTGTTCTCTCCGGCGAGCCGCGCGGCGTCACCACGGCAACGGCTCCCGCGTCGGGGGAAGGGAACGAGTACGGAGACGGTGCAGTAGTGAAGCGGTGAGATGTGATGGTAAGCAACAGCCGATCGAAGAAGCCACGGCGGGGCGGCCTCGCCAGGGGGGTAGCGGGTCAGGGGACGGGAGGAGAAAGGAACGCAACGGCCCTACCTAGGCATGAGCCGGCGTCTCAGGGAGGGGATCACCGGCCTCCCGGGCTTAGCATCGCGTCCAGCGAGCCGCCCACATCCGGCTCCTCCCTCCCGCCCAGAGTCCTTTCGGGCTTGTATATCAAGGTATGTCTGTCTATCTAAAGCTCCAACTTTATTGAAGGCTATCCTCAGGCAAGTTTTACTGTATCCTCCAAGAGACACTCCCGAAGGGCATCTGCCTCCTTCTGAAAGTCACTGTCCAAAGTGCAGTTGCGTCTTAATCTCAGGAACTGGCGATACAGGATACTCCTCAGTAGAGGTTCAGGATGCGAACTGCTGGCATGCAGAATAGTATTTCCAGCCGATGGCTTTCTGTAGAGGGTAGAGCCAAGAGTGCCTGCTTCATCAATGTAAATTTCCACATCTAGAAATGTAATTCTTTCTAAATTAAAGTTATACGTGAACTTTAGATTGTAGGCGTTCTGTTCAAGGCCCTCCAAGAAGGCAATCAATTCCTCTTTTGATCCTGCCCAAACCATAAATACATAAATCGATGTATCGATGCCAGAATATGACCTCATTCAGTTCAAAGGCTTGAGATTCATCCGATAGCAGAATTATACATTGAGGGTCCCCCATAGGAGGGTTGGGACTTTAAAGGGAACTGGATATAATGGAAAAGGCAATGAATTTAAAAATCAATATATTTTATTATTGTGGCAATTTTAAAAAGAGTTAGTGCATATGACTATTGCAATTGACTCATTAGTAACGACATAAAAAAGAGGAATCAAAATACCACTTTTTTTATGTCATTGTTGTTACTACTGAGTCAGTTGCAAGTCATATGCATTAACTCTTTTTAAAATTGACACAATAATAAAATATATTGAATTTTAAATTCATTGCCTTTTCCATTATATCCAGTTGCCTTCAAAGTCCCAACCCTCCTATGGGGGACCCTCAATGTATAATTCTGCATTAGGGATGATGGCAACATTGTTGTCTACTTTTGGTGAAATATCCAGTCTAGTTCATCCGATAGAAGGTCACGTTCCCACCCCCACCTGGTACAGGTTAGCATAGGAGGGAGCACGACATGCTCCCATAGCTACACCATGCATCTAGGAGGTAGTCGGAACGCTTAAAAATGAAAACATTGCAGGAATGAAGGGTTGACCTGGGACGGCCCTGCATGCTCATCCCCCCTCCCCCTTTCATCCGAATCATGCTGTGACGTCATACGCTGTGGCAGGATGGGGAGGGGTATATAAGGACACAACATGGTAGTGGCCATTTTGTGGAAGTCCAGGGAGCCTGACACCAGTGGTGGAGTGAGAGCAGGTATGGAGCACTCCATTATGATCTGTTAACGTGATGTAAATTTAGCCACTCTATGATGTTTGGGGCGTTTGCCCTATTGGCTTGGTGCTCTATATGTCTTTATAGGTTGGGGTGGCTCACACCCCTTTTTGTTAGAGGTGTTGATTTACCTTTCTTAATTCCTTCCATCTCAGCCCTGTTCATCTATTGATGCGATGGGCTGTGGATCCTTAATAGATCAGGTGGGCTGTATTGTGCATAGGTAAACTGTCTAGCTTTAATATCATCATTAGGAAAGGCAAGCTTGTTTATTCACGCTCAAAAACTTACCAATTTTTATTCCCTTTGTATTTGGCAATTTTTTCAGCCTCATTTGGGATTTATCTGAATGTTTGGTGCCATCTAGTGTTTAATCAGGTTCCTGCATCCCTTATAGTGATGATATGGAAGTTGTTTTAACATGGAATAATATAGGATTACAGTTGTGCTCATAAGTTTACATACCCTGCCAGAATTTATGATTTCTTGGCCATTTTTCAGAAAGCCATTACTACGCAAATGCCACAAATGATCCCGCTTACAATACGCCAAACAGCACAGAGACAAGCCTCAAACCTTCTGGCACAAAGTCATTTGGAGTGAGGAGACCAAAATTGAGCTTTCTGGCCACAACCATAAACTCTACATTTGGAGAGGAGTCAACAAGGCCTATGATGAAAGGTACGGAGGTGGATCGCTGATGTTTTGGGGATGTGTGAGCTACAAAGACAGAAAATTTCGTCAAAATTGTTAGCAAGATGAATGCAGTATGGTATAAAAAAAAAAAAAAAAAAATACTGGAGGAACATTTTCCTTCATCAGCCAGGAAGCTGCGCATGGGACGTACTTGGACATTCCAACATGACAATGATCCAAAAAACAAGGCCAAGTCGACCTGCCATTGGCTACAGCAGAATAAAGTGAAGGTTCTGGAGTGGCCATATCAGTCGCCTGACCTCAATATCATTGAGCCACTATGGGGAGATCTCCAACGTGCAGTTCATGCAAGACAGCACAAGAATTTACAGGAACTGGAGGCTTTTTGCCAAGAGGAATTGGCAGCTTTACCAGATGAGAAGATAAAGAGCCTCATCCACAAATACCACAAAAGACTTCAAGCTGTCATTGATGTTACAGGGGGCAATACACAGTATTAAGAACTGCTATATGTAAACTTTTGGTCAGGGTCATTTGGATAGTTTATGTTGCCATTATGATTTCAAAAGAGTAAACAGTTGATTGATAATAAATGGCTTCAGCCAAACACTAACCATGAGTGAAAGAAAACCAGAGTTAGACTTACCGGTAACTCCTTTTCCAGTGGTCTGCCAGGACAGTCCTTGAGAGATGGAGTCCCTCTCATCGCCACAAGAAACACATTACCACAGTTCAAAAGGCAGTCCCTCGGGTCCCTGGCCAGTCATTTACCAAGAACCGAACGATGGAACTGAAAAATATAACCATAACAGGTAATAACAGTTAATACATCAACGTAATTCAAGGGTGGGATAGTGCTGTCCTGAAAGACCACTGGAAAAGGAGTTACTGGTAAGTCTAACTCCGGTTTTCCCCAGTCGTCTTCCAGGATAGCCCTTGAGAGGAACCCCCAAGTACTTACCAGATCGGGGGGGGGGGGGGGTGGGGGACCACGGCTTGGAGGACCTTCCTCCCAAAAGCCTGATCCTGACTGAACATTAAAGCGGATCTTCACCCATCTAACTTTTTTTTTTTTTTTAGGAGTTCATTCAGAAACTTTTCTAATCATGATAATTTACTCACATGTTCTGTGAAGTAAGTCCGATTGTGGGCGATTTCGTTGCAAAGAATAACTTTTAAAAATCACAGACGGCGGTTCCCATCTTCGTTGTGGGCATTTGAAACCCACAAGCATGAATTTCCGGGATGCGGTGAATGCTGTCCTCCCAGCATTCACCGCTCGTTCCCGCGCATGCCCAGTGTCATCGCCGTCTGACTCTGGGTTGCCATGCTAACGGGCGTCGTCGTCGGAAGTTCCCGCCCCGTTGTGATGGCAACCAAAAAGTCTCACGAGATTTGGCGGAGGTTATCCGCAATGTCTCCTGGGATGAAAGACAATGAGATCCCAGGAGACATTGCGGGGAACGAAGGATATGACGACAATACCCGCAAAGTCCACGCCCACAGCCGCAGGGACAGAAGAAAGGAAAAACATATAACGTAAGGTAGGTAAAAAAATAAAAATAAAAAAAAGCTCCATATGGCACTCGGTGCTGCTTTTAGAAGCCACTGAGATGCTGATTAAAAAATGAGTGAAGATCCGCTTTAAGTCTAGTCAATAATGCCTTGTAAATGTGGAGAAGCTTGACCATGTGGCTGCTTTACAGATTTGCTCCAGGGTGGCACCAGCTTTTTCTGCCCCGGATGCAGAGAGTGCCCTTGTGGAGTGGGCTTTAACACCCCCAGGAGGATTTCTATTTATTGTTCTATACCCTTCTGCAATAGCTAGCCTGATCCAGCTAGCTATGGTGACCTTAGAAGCCTTTTGTCCCTTACGTTGTCCAGAAAAGGAGGATAAAAAGTGAATCTGTAATTCTAAATGGTTTGGTTACCTTTATGTACTCTAGGATACACTGCCTCACATCTAGTAAATGAAATGGTTTCTCTTTTTCGTTTGAGGCGTTTTGACAGAATGAAGGGAGGACAATATCTTGCAACCTATGAAACCTAGATGCCACCTTTGGCAAGAACCCAGGGTCCGTCCTTAGGATGACTCTATCCTCAAGAATCGGAAGGAATGGCTCTCTAATGGAGAGAGCTTGGATTTTACTAACCCTATGGGCTGAAGTGATTGCCATGAGAAGCACCGTCTTAAATGTGATCAGTCTTAGAGAGGCCACCGAGATAGGTTCAAATGGTGGACCCAAAAAGGGCCGGAGGACGATCGATAGGTCCTAGGTTGGAGTTATGTTAACTCTGACCGGTTTGTCTCGTAATTGCCTTGCAGAACCTAGCGATGAGAGGGTCCTCTTGTAATCGTTTCTCTAGGTACACATTTAAGGCTGCTATCTGAACCTTAATAGTACTATGAGTTAATCCCTTGTCTATCCCCTCTTGGAGAAACTGTAGGATGTTTGTTGTATCCTGGTTTACCTCACAACGGCTATCTAACCAGCTGTTGAAATTCCTCCAGACTTTTCTATAAATAGCTCGGGTGACTGGTTTTCGACTTTGTAGTAAGGTCTGAACAACACTTTGTTAGGCCTTTGCTCCTCAGAATTTCTTCCTCAGTAACCACGGTGAAAGGTTCAGCATGGCTACTTGCAGATGTAAGAGAGGTCCCTGTGACAGGAGATCTTGTCTGCAGGGAAGCCTCAGAGGAGGCTGGTCTGTCAACTTTAGTAAAGTTGTGAACCATGGCCTCTTGGGCCAAAATGGTGCCACTGGGATTAAACACGTTTCTTCCGCTAGAAACTTCGCTAGAACTCTCAGGATGAGGTGAAGTGGTGGAAACGCATAGGCCAAGTTGAAGGTCCAGGGAGTCTGTAAGGCATCTACCGCCAGGGGTTGATCTCCTGGGCATAGCGAGCTAAAACTGAAACTTTTGCATTCTTTTTGTTTGCAAATAGGTCCACTTTTGGTTTCCCCCAGTAAGTTGCTATGTAGTTGAAAACTTCCGGGTGCAGAGTCCACTCTTGATTTGAAACTAGTTGTCGACTCAAGAAGTCTGCAGTGCTGTTCTGCTCCCCCTTCAGGTGTATTGCAGAGATGGATTCTAGATTGGATTCTGCCCACTGAAATATGTCCTTGGTCACCAACATTAGCCAAGGACTTCTGGTGCCTCCCTGCTTGTTTATATAGGCTACTGCCGTCATATTTTCTGAGCGGACTTGTAGATGGTGACCTTGTATTGTGTCCTGAAATGCTAGTAGGACTCTAAAGATAGCCTTTACTTCCTTCCAATTGGAAGAGAATTGTTTCTTCTCTGGCGTCCACCTGCCCTGGGCCCAGCATGAGTTGAGATGGGCTTGGCAATCCAGACTGCTCGCATCCGTGGTCAGTGTGGATGTGAAAGGCAAGAACCAGAGTACCCCTTTGTTTAAATTTTCCGTGTCCTTCCACCACCAGAGGGGATCGATAAGTATTCTTCCAGATCTTTGTCCTTTAACTGTTCCAACACAAACCTCTGAAGGTCTCTTTGGTGGAACCTGGCCCATTGTACGGCCGGAATTGCTGCTGTCATAAGTCCTAATGCTGACATCACCTCTCTTTGTACATTTGCTGCTGGTTTGAACAAAGGACATCCTCTGCTTCAGATTCAATTTTTTCTTCCGGCAAGACTATCCTTTGATCTATAGACAGGATCTTGTAGACCAAATACAGAATATTCTGTGTTGGGGTTGTTTTGGACTTTTCCAAACTGATTATCCACCCCAATTGACTCAGGCTGACTTGTGTTAACTCTGAGTCCTGACAAAGTTGTTTCTCCAAGTGGGACATGAGGAGCAAGTCGACTAGATACGGAATGATCGAGACTGACTGAAGTCTCAACGGAACAAGTGCTTCCCCGAGAAACTTGGTAAAAATTCCTTGGAGAGGACGACAGTCCGAAGGGAAGTGCTCTGCACTGAAAGTGATAAATTTTGTTATCTGAAATCGCTGTACAAAGAAATTTCTGGCATTCCTTCTTTATTGGGATATGCAGCTAGGCATCCCTTAAATCTAGGGTAGCCATAAACACCTCCTTTTGGAGAAGATTCTGTATTAAGTAAATGGACTCCATCCAAAATCTTTTGTATCGGATGGAGAGGTTCAAGGGTCGGAGGTTCATGATTAATCTGAACTTCCCTGACGTTTTTTTTTACCACAAAGATGTGCGAGTAAAAACCATCCCCCTGTTCCTGAATAGGGACTGGTGTCAATACCTCTTGATCCACCATCTCCCCTATTAGTAATGGTAAGGCCCTGGCCTTTTGAGTGTCTTGGAAGTTTTGTCAATAGAAATTTTGAGGGTGGGTCCCTGTGAAATTCCAGCACATAACCTCTTTTTATTATGTTTAAAACAAACTCGTTTAAGGTTATCTTTTCCCACTGCAGGAGAAAATGTTTTAAATCTTCCTCCCACAGGGACCCTGATGTCACTGGGGTTTAGGGTTCTGACTGGGGCAGGTAAAAAGTATACCCCTTTTTCCTTTTTTGCCCTGTCCAGTGCTTTTTGGGTTTGAAGTCCTTCTCTGTTTTTGAGGGTTCTTTTGAAGGACGAAAAAAAACTTCCTTTGAAAGTTTTTCTTTAGTGGGAAAAGTTTTTTTTATCCGCCGTTCTAAGGCGGTATCTAATTAAGGGCCGAAGACTACGTCACCTGTAAAGGGGACACTGCACAGGCTTGTTTTGGACGCTGTGTCCCCCCCCCCCCAAATTTTCATCCAGACTAACCCTTGCGACAGAAAGTGCCACAGTCTTGGCCGTAATTTTTATGGAATCAGTTGACGCATCAGAAATTAAACTTGTCGCCTTAAAAAGCATAGGGAAGGTTTTTAGGAGCTCCCCTCTAGGAGTGCCTGCCTTTAGGTGCTCTTGTAGTTGTGACAACTAGAACTCCAGATTTCTAGCTACACAAGAAGTGGCCAAAGCTGGTTTCAGGCCTGCCATTGATGCACCCCCGTCCCTTTTTAAGGCTACGTCTTTTTTCCTGTACATTGGGTCCTTTAAAATGACCCATATCCTCGAAAGCGAGGTCAGACTGTTTCGACACTTTGGACAGTGGGGCGTCTAGTTTTGGATTTTTAGTCCAGACCGCCTCTGGGTTCTCGTCAAAGGGGAGCCTTCTTTTAAGAGAATTCGGAAAAAGAAAACTTTGTCCGGCTCGGCCCACTCCTTACGGATAAGGTCAGAAAGCACGTTATGTATAGGGAATACTTTTGCCTTCTTTTTCCCCAGGGTCTCATACATCTTGGTCATGTCTGGACAATTGAACTTTCTCATCAATTTCCATTGTATCGTAAATAGCGCTCAACAGCTCGTCCACTTCCTCAAGGGACAGTTTGTATTTTGCGGCTTTGTTATAGCTACAGCCTGATCCTCATCCTGGTCAGAGTCTGCGTCAGAGGATTCAGGGCTAACTAACACGGGGCTATTCTCCCTGACTCCACAGGGCTCCCCGGAGCTGGGTGTTGTAAGGCCTGGTGAAGAGCGAATCACAACTCTACTGGTGGAAGCAGACGTATTTACATATGCGATGGACTCCCTTTTAGTTAAAGGTTTAGTTAAAGGTTGACGCCATCTCATCTTTAAAGGAGCTAAGGAATTTAGCCAAGGGAGAGTCTGCCTCAGATTTTAGTAAGCCTGCAATACACTGTCTGCATAAAGCTTTGTTAGAGCCTGAGGATAACTTGTTACCACAATTAGGGCACTTTTTGTGCTTCCCGACTTGTCTTCCCTTAGAGCCTCCTTAGCCTGTAAATAAAGAATAGATGATCTCAGCATCAAAAACCTTTTACCCTCTTTAAACACCCGTACTGCAACCACCAAACTGCATAATCCCGGGACAGTGAGGCATCCACCACCATGGAGTACTACAAGTCCCAGCCTTACAACTACCAACATGAAAAAACCTCAGTACAGGGCTTGCCCAGCAGCCTACCTGGGTTTGGCTGGTGCCGGCATGTCCTGGGGATTTGTCTCCATGGTCCCCAACTCCTGCTCCGGATCCCGACGCTAGTCCGGTATTGCTGGTCGGGAATAGTAGGCCCAGCCTGGGCTTTCCCCTTCCTCCTTGCGCCCTTGGAGACCCAAAACCGGAAGTCTCGGCGCACAGCGATGACGCGGTTCCGCCGGAAATGACGCAGACGGCATCTCCAGCCCCCACCACAATTGCAACAAGGAGCTGGGATAGACGAATCCACCTACAGCGCTCCTGGGGGAACCCGCATCACCCTGCCACTGGCACACCTCGGCACTGGAAGGAGGGGGGTAACGGGTCTGCTCCTACCATGCTGGACGGTACCCGAGCCCTAAAAGCATAAGGTAGGAACTTCACTGGAGCCGACTGATAGAACCTAGTCCCCCTGTGCGGTCTCCACTCCCTTCAGGCGGCCCCTGAGAGATGAAACCCCTCTCCTGGTTCCTAGCAACAAGTTCCTCCAACGGAGGAAATAAATGACTGGCTAGGGACCGCCTTTTGAACTGTGGCAATGAGAGGGACTGCATCCCTCAAGGGCTGTCCTGGAAAACGACTGGGGAAATGTTTGTGTTATCATTCATATTCTCTGAAAAATGGCCAAGAAATCATAAATTCGACCAGGGTATGTAAACTTATGAGCACAACTGTATATAGTTAATACTAAAGGTGATAAACCAATTATACATTTTTCGTATTAATCTCTCTAGGATATATATATATATATCTCTAGGAGATAGAGATATATATATATATATATATATATATATATATATATATATATATAAAAAAATACACACATACATACACATATACACAAATACCATACACACACTTCACGCTTTATCACTCCCTGTGGGAGATCTGGCATTTTTGGGCGGTTCTAACCTGTTACATCTGTGCTTTTCTGGGCCACGCAGTGTGCTTGGCAATAACTGGATTTTAGTTTCTATCATCGAGTTATGACTCCATTTATGGAACTCTTGCCAATGGATAAGATGCATTCATGCACTCATTGTATACGCTATGTATAGTGTTGGTATTTACTGATATAACATTACATGTGTTGTTTGCAATTTGCTTTCTGTTCATTCATATAGTAGCCACAAAACCACGTTTGTCCCTGAGGAAGCTATTCGGTGAAACATGTAGGGTTAAGATGTGGGAACAACTATAGGAGCTACAACAACAATCTTGAATGACCATAAAACTGTTCATGTATTGTACAATAGTATTTTTATTGTTAATTTTTTTTTTTTTTTTAATTTTTAAATTTTTAAATTTTTTTAAATTTTTGTTATTTGTTTATTCATTTGTTTTATTATTGTTTTGTTCAGGTGGAAAATTTGTTATGTTTAGTCCATCTGAAAGGGGGGTAATTGGCTATGCCCTCAATTAGCAGCTGTATAGATGGTCATGGGACATGTCCTCCAGCTGGATACATTTTGTTTGTTTAAGACAAGAGTTGGTAGGAAGCCATTCTAGCCTCTGGAGTTCGTTTTTTTCTTTGTTTTTATTTTCATTCAGGTGCAAAGAGTTCCAAAAGGTTCATGTTGTGTCCACCTGAAAGGGGGATTAGTGCATAGGTCTTAAGATACAAATAAATGCATTGAGTTTTTTTAGTGTTTAAATTGAGAAACATCATTGATGTTCGTTTTGTTTTTAAATTTTTGATCATACTATGGGGATCCAGTTTAAAGTGGGTTCAGCCTAAAGAAGTCATGGTTGTTTTGATAGTTTGGTCAGAGCTGCAGAAGCCAGGAATACTAAGTTCCTGGGTTCCAAGGAAGGAACTATAAGTAAATATAGCAAGCGAGCAGATATCGTGGATAAGAATTTGATTCTGCTCGTTTTTCACTTCCAGAGTCCTGGTGGAGCGAGATTGGAGAGGTCTCTGGAACATGGATGACAGATGATCATCTGGTTGGCAGTTTGTCTGTGCCACACCACACCGCAAATTTGTTCTGATAAACATCAGGAGAGAAGGGACAAACAAAAAGATTTTGTTCAATACTTGTTTTTTTCTTATGGACAAGGTAGTGCTAATGCTGAATCTGAAAGACTGTGCCTATCAACAAGACTAGTGAAACATTTTTGTCGGAGTCTCTCCTGATGAATGCAAACGTGCTATGAATACAAGTGCAATGGGTTGGAGGTTGGGGAAGGAATATAACATATCCAATCTGTCAGAACATGAAATGTAAAATATGTTTTTTCGTCGGAGGGAGGAAGTGGAAGAAAAGGTTTTTATTGTATGACATGTATTGACATAACGGAATTAATATGGTGCAGGTACCCATGAGGCTGGCTGGCACTTATGCATAATAAGGTGTCTGTTGGCCAGACTAGAGGGTGCCAGGTGACACATCAACAGGGTTAAAAACTTCCTTGTAGGGGGGGGTATCTCGATCTTATCTGTCCTACAGAGAAGCTCTCGGTTACTGGACGTGTGGGACACCAGAATTGGTCATGGGGGAGATACGCCTGGTTGAGGTCTCACCTGAGAGGTTGAAACCCTGCACAGGTAATGCCCGTGACTACACAGAGGAGCAAGCTCCGTTAAATAAAAGGGAACGAATGCTCGCTACCAGGGTACAATATGCCTTCACCACATGGCGCTTCAACATCTCACAGTGGTTGATAAAAACCTATTACCCTATATGTGCAGAGTATACACTGAATCAAATGCGGTCATTGTACCAGTGGCTTGCTCCCAGAGATGTGCGGACACAGGATGAGGTGCATGCAGGACGCTTATTTCTGAGGAGTAACCGAAAGAGAGGGGATATATTCAGCACTATATTGGGGGGGAATAGGAGCTGGGATGGGTGTTAATGGAGTGGACATCGGTATCCTGAGGAACAAACTATCAGCCATAGCTTAAGACAGGCTTTGTTACTCAGAGAGATTGCTGGCATCCTTAAAGTGGTTGTAAACTCTCCCCGACAACTTTGTCCCATGTAAATCAGCATAAAAAACCCTAATGAACACTGCTTGTAGACATCTCCTTATTTGCTTAGTATTGTTGTAATCCTTTTTGTTCTTTAGAATGACTTCACTGAGCATGCCCAGATCTCCCCTGATTTGCGGCACACTCTGTGTACTTGTTTGTCTATTGTCAGATCTTCCTACAGCACAACTCTGAAATCCCAGGAGACTGCATAATCAGTCAGTGCCGGTTCACACTGATACGAGTTCATGACGAATTTGATGCGTCAAGAACATTCTAAATTTGCATGTCATCCATAAAGTCATTGTTTTCAATGACCGTCGTTCACATACATGTGTTGCGATTCCCCTACGAATGCGATGCGGTAAAAAAAAAGGGTCTTGTGCGAGTTTACTGCGTTGCGAATTTAGCCTCCATAGACATCAATGTAAATCGTACTGGAATCGCATTGTTGGTTCAGATATGTGTGAATTCCACCACACTACTCTCCACAAAAACCAGGAAATACACAGGAAGTTAACACCTTTTTTCTTTTTCCATTATGATTCCATTGGCTAGAACATCAATCGCAGCTATGACCAACTCCTGAAATTCGCGGTAAAATCGCGGTAAAATTGCACCTCACACAGGGCAAAGAAACGGAACAAATTCGCAGCGCAGCAGTGTGAACCGGCACTCAGAGTTTCCTACTACACCCCATGTGACATCACTTGCAGTGTAAACCTGGCCATCGGACAGCATTACTGCAGCCTTATCAGCTGAAGCTGATAAGACTGACAAAGGCAAACACTAGATAATTGGCACAAGTAAATACTATGTAATCAAACAAGTCAGCTATGAACAGTAAAGCAGGGTTGCCATAGAAACACTGGATTGAGAAGGAGGCTTGGTTAACAGTACAGGAAGTGCTCAATGTAAGGGCGGAAATACACTCTACTGTGGACTCAGAAAACAATACTTAAGATGGCGCTGCCTAACCCCTGGAAACAAGTTTTTTAAAGTTTCTTCAAACAGTAAGTAATATGCGATTTGGACTGGATTACAGTGGCTATAATTTGATAATTACTTATTATAATGGACAAAATGAAAAGCAGCATCAGAGTGGGAGAGTTTACTTCCTCTTTAATAACATTTAACAAAGTCACATAAATACACAGTGTAAAGTGGCTCAAGATTTTGTCAACCATGTTGAGAGGTTGGTAGAGAGTGTGATGGCACAGGAGAGAAATCTGTCATGGGCTTTGGCGTGCACGCAGGGACAGGCGGAATTATCAACCAAGATCAAGCTGATTGTACAGTCTCAGTATGAGGGGCAGTGGCCTGATGAGTTAGCATCACCGCTCAATAAGAATTTGCCAAAACACGTTGCTTACACTAATCCAAAGTGGTGGTCGAATGCCTGGATGGGCTGTACTAGTTTAGGTTTGTGAAAGGTGTTATGCTGTATGATCCCATATACAGAAGTGCAGACATGGTCTGTATATTTAGTGGCATTAATGGGCTTACTGACTGGGGATTCTATCTTGTTGCATTTGAGGCTAAAATTACCCACATGTGATCAGAGAAGATGGAAGCTAGAGGCAGGTTGATGATATTTCCCTCAGTCGGAAGCATGACCATGATGTCCTTTGCATGCCAGGTCAATACACAATGGTGAATGAGAAATGTTGGGAAGATATTTCACTCTGTGTTCTGGATGGAGAGATCATTGCTGGGAAGGAAGCACCTGGGTATTATTTGGGACATAGACAAGTTTTTTTTTGTCCTAAAGGATACTGATGTAACGTTAGGTTCAAGGAACACCCTAGTTCCATGACTAACAGTAGGTAGAGGTGCATGATATACCCTGGGCATGGTCACTGAAATCCAGGCACAGGGATAGAATTGTGTGGTTGTCATTGTTTCAGATTTATATGTGTTGTTAGACTCAAAACTTATATAGAAGGGTCTCCCACTTACGGTGGGGCAAAAAAGTATTTAGTCAGCCACCAATTGTGCAAGTTCTCCCACTTAAAAAGATGAGAGAGGACTGTAATTGTCATCATAGGTATACCTCAACTATGAGAGACAAAATGTGGAAACAAATCCAGACAATCATATAGTCTGATTTTTGAAGGAATTTATTTGCAAATTATGGTGGAAAATAAGTATTTGGTCAATATCAAAAGTTCATCTCAATACTTTGTTATATATCCTTTGTTGGCAATGACAGAGGTCAAACGTTTTCTGTAAGTCTTCACAAGGTTGTCACACACTGTTGCTGGTATGTTGGCCCATTCCTCCATGCAGATCTCCTCTAGAGCAGTGATGTTTTGGGGCTGTCGCTGGGCAACACGGACTTTCAACTCCCTGCAAAGGTTTTCTATGGGGTTGAGATCTGGAAACTGGCTAGGCCACTCCAGGACCTTGAAATGCTTCTTACGAAACACTCATTCATTGCCCGGGCAGTGTGTTTGGGATCATTGTCATGCTGAAAGACCCAGCCACGTTTAATCATCAATGCCTTTGCTGATGGGAGGAGGCTTGCACTCAAAATCTCACGATACGATACATGGCCCCATTCATTCTTTCATGTACACGGATCAGTCGTCCTGTTCCCTTTGCAGAGAGCCAGCCCCAAAGCATGATGTTGCCACCCCCATGCTTCACAGTAGGTATGGTGTTCTTTGGTTGCAACTCAGCATTCTCTCTCCTCCAAACACGACGAGTTGTGTTTCTACCAAACAGTTCTACTTTGGTTTCATCTGACCATATGACATTCTCCCAATCCTCTTCTGGATCATTCAAATGCTCTCTAGCAAACCTTAGACGGGCCTTGACATGTACTGGCTTAGGCAGGGGGACACGTCTGGCACTGCAGGATCTGAGTCCCTGGTGGCGTAGTGTGTTACATTGGTCCCAGCTCCGTGCAGGTCATTCACTAGGTCCCCCGTGTGGTTCTGGGATTTTTGGTCACCGTTCTTGTGATCATTTTGACCCGACGGGGTAAGATCTTGCGTGGAGCCCCAGATCGAGGGAGATTATCAGTGGTCCTATATGTCTTCCATTTTCTAATTATTGCTCCCACAGTTGATGTCTTCACACCAAGCTGCTTGCCTATTGCAAATTCAGTCTTCCCAGCCTGGTGCAGGTCTACAATTTTGTTTCTGGTGTCCTTTGACAGCTCTTTGGTCTTCACCATAGTGGAGTTTGGAGTGTGACTGTTTGAGGTTGTGGACAGTTGTCTTTTATACTGATAACAAGTTAAAACAGGTGCCATTATTACAGGTAATGAGTGGAGGACAGAGGAGCCTCCTAAAGAAGAAGATACAGGTCTGTGAGAGCCAGAAATCTTGCTTTTTTGTAGGTGACCAAATACTTATTTTCCACCATAATTTGCAAATAAATTCTTTCAAAAATCAGACAGTGTGATTGTCTGGATTTGTTTCCACATTTTGTCTCTCATAGTTGAGGTATACCTATGATGACAATTACAGGCCTCTCTCATCTTTTTAAGTGGGAGAACTTGCACAATTAGTGGCTGACTAAATACTTTTTGCCCCACTGTATCTATGCAAGCCGAGGGACAAACTGACCGTAAGGTCTCTTTGTACAAGTTAGAGACTTTGCTGCCAATTCAGAGCCCTGAAGTACCGCAGACATGCCAAGTTGCGGTAGGAAAGACCATTGTGAGAAAGCCTGACTAATCCCGACCCGTATTTACAGTAAAGTGTTATAGGAGGTTGGGAGCGGGATGCATAAGTAGATGGGTCACATATATATGTATATATTATGGTAATGGGTTGATTTGTGTTATGATATAGTGTGACCTATGTGTATATTAGGCTAGTAATATGGTGAGTAAGGCCCTCCTCAAGAATCTGTATCTGAAAGCTGGTTGATATGTTGCTCTGAATGTGTGCTGGTGAATGGTGAGTGAATAGACACCCCTTGCCTGTAATGCACCCTGTCCTGAAGATACCGAAGATATAGAATGGTGACATGAAAGCTGTCGCTGAAAAATGATGGTTGTGTGTCACTTAGTGGCAAAGCGGCACATGTTGGGAAGTACAACCCATTAAGACCATAATGGACTGTTCCATAGAAGCGGTTTCTTAAGGACCTATTGGAAAACCTAACATGTTAAAGACAGTTATGAACTGTTCCATAGGAGCCGGGTCTGAAGAAGGGTGGTATGCGCCCTTTAGGCGCAAAGTGGTATATGCTGGAGTTCAACATGAATTAGTACCATATTTCTGGAGGTTTACTTCCTGGTTGATACAGCCAGGTGGCCTAGGTTGAAGTGTAGACAATTAAGTCTAACTCTGCATGACATTACTGACTCCGATCTGTCTATGAGAATTCCTGATTAGCACGTCTGCAAACAAAGCTTCAAAGAGAGCCACTGCTGCCAAGATGATTGATGGGTTAAGCTAAGATTTGACCCAGGTCGAACAGTGGCAATTCATGGACATGTACTGCCCCCTAGTGGACAATACAGCATGCTTCCTGGAGAATGGAGAGATATTAGGAATACCTCTTGGCAATATCTATGGGGAGGAGGAGGCAAGTGGGGGTGGCTACGAGTGGGCGTGTAGGTTTGAGTAAAAAGGAGCACACACAGGCAATTTGCCCTCTCTCTCTTCTGATGCTGGTCTTTGCATGAGGCTGCTGGCTCTGCCATCTTGAGACCTTGCTCTAAATCAGTGGTTCTCAACTCCAGTCCTCAGGACCCACCAACAGGCCAGGTTTGCAAGATAGCTGAAATACATCACAGGTGATATCACTTGCTGCTCAGTGATTGCAGTATTCTAGTCTGCAACTCCCCAAGGTAATACTTAAAATCTGGCCTGTTGGTGGGTCCCGAGGACTGGAGTTGAGAACCACTGCTCTAAATGCTGGCTTGGGCCCAAGCCATGTGGCCCAGAGCTCTTTCAACATCTTGAGACTAGCTGAAGAGTCTAGCTAGAGGATGTGATAAGTATATTCTTGTATTGTGTTCTGATTGTAAGCTTTGTAACATTGTAATTTCTTTTAATACCTTTATGTTAGTTTTGCTAATTCTGCGGTTTAATATATTCCTATTTTCTTGGGAAAAAAATGTAACATTGTTTACTAAGCAGATGTGTTTGTTATATCATTGTGCTTATCAGACTCTTATAGACTAGCTCATTTATAGGGATAGGCAAGTTAATACATGTATACAATAGTTATATAGGATATATTAGATTGTATAATATTGCATAGATTACTTCACCTTGTAACCTTAATAAATTGTGAGTTTATTCAATTTGGTACGTCCTTGTACTAATTGCACCTATAAAAGTCCCATCCCCCCCTACTCTGGATTCTCTATATCTTTATGGGGACATTGGTGCTGTAAACACAGAAGTTGACCACTTAACTACATATAGACTTAATATTACACTTAGGTACGTACCCCATTTTCCTCCAACAAGACTCTCAATCCAGGTTTAAGTTTAATAATCTCAGAGATTAGGTACAATGCTCCACAGATGAAAGTAGGCTTTTGGCAGCAGGTGACTTGCAGTAACCTCTTCACAAATGCCTTTACCCTCTTCAGTGCCACATCAGCTTTCAAAGATTTGAAGAGAAGATTCAGAAACATTGTTTGTTTAGAACCCTGTGCCAATCCCGGATCCAGAAGTTTCCTGATGACAAAAATTTAAAAAATTAAACTGCACCTATGGACACAATGAAAATCCGACATTGTATTTCAATGATTTCTAGCCTACTCCTATTAATCTGAATGATCTTAAAGTTTGTAAACTACCGTATTTATCGGCGTATAACACACACTTTTTACCCCTGAAAATAGGGAGCAAATCACGGGTGTGTGTTATACGCCGATAGTGTACCTTGGAGGGGAAGGAGGGGGACGAGTGCCGCCAGAATTCACCGAGCCGGCATCTCCTGTTTACTCTGCTCTCACGTCACACACACACACAGTCCCGCCTCCGCCACTGGTCCAGTGTTCTGTCTATCACAGGAGCTGGTCCAAAGGCGATGGTGGAGGCGGGACTGTGTGTGTGTGACTGCCGAGTGAGAGGCAAGTAAACAGGAAATGACGGCTGTGTGATTTCCTGCACCGATAACAGATGGTGAGGCTGCAGATGAGCATTGAGGCTAAAAATGGGCATTAACCACTTGCCGACCGCCGCACGACGATGTACGTCGGCAGAGTGGCACGGGCAGGCAAAAAGACTTACATGTACGTCCTTGCCTTCCCGCAGGTGGGGGTCCCGATTGGACCCCCCCCCCCGGTGCCAGCCGCGGTCGGATTCAGGTCAGGGGCGATCAAAGGTGAGGGGGAGGCCACTCATTCGTGGCTCCCCCCTCGCGATCGCTCCTGGCCAATGACAGACTTCCTCGACTTCTGTAATGTAAACAGAAGCGGAGGATGTGATGTCATCTCTCCTCGGCTCGGCATTTTCTGTTCCGGCGCCGAGGAGAGAAGACTGTAATGTGAGTGCACCAAACACACACACACACACACAGTAGAACATGCCAGGCACACATTACACCCCCCTTTACCCCCCGATCACCCCTCCCCCCCGTCACACTGACACCAAGCAGTTTTTTTTTGATTACTGCATGGTGTCAGTTTATGACAGTTAGGGTGTTAGGGCAGTTAGGGTTAGCTCCCTTTAGGTCTAGGGTACCCCCCTAACAAAGTTTTAACCCCTTGATCACCCCGTCGCCAGTGTCACTAAGCGATCATTTTTTTGATCGCTGTATTAGTGTCACTGGTGACGTTAGTTAGGGACGTAAATATTTAGGTTGGCCGTCAGCGTTTTATAGCGACAGGGACCCCCATATACTATCTAATAAATGTTTTAACCCCTTGATTGCCCCCTAGTTAACCCTTTCACCACTGATCACCGTATAACCGTTACGGGTGACGCTGGTTAGTTCATTTATTTTTTATAGTGTCAGGGCACCCGCCGTTTATTACCGAATAAAGGTTTAGCCCCCTGATCGCCCGGCGGTGATATGCGTCGCCCCAGGCAGCGTCAGATTAGCGCCAGTACCGCTAACACCCACGCACACAGCATACGCCTCCCTTAGTGGTATAGTATCTGAACGGATCAATATCTGATCCGATCAGATCTATACTAGCGTAGATTGACCTTACCAGAATATCAATTAAACAGACGGATGGCTTAAACCCAGCCAGGGCCTTTAGGATGAACACCAATCCGCTCCGTCCGGATTCGGGATGTAATTCCCTCAGTGGGTACAGGGAAGAGAATAACAAAAAAAAAACATAGTTTAGTATGATCAAAATGTTTCTATGGACATACAGACATACCAACACCCTGGTGTGCACACAAGAACAAAGGAGCGATAACCCACCACCGTGGCTGTAGATTGCGCTTACGGACTCACAGTGGTAACCAGGCTTTATATCATACTAGGAGCTGATTGATGGATGACAAGGAAACGATTGATTCGCCCGCTGTAGCCAGGAATCCATGCCCTCAGTACATGACCCAAAAAGGAAATAAACTATCCATGGTGTAATACATTCAGGGAAAGTTTAATAGATAAAAGTATTGCACTTACAGAATAGAAGGATGATTTGCGCATCAGATATTGAGAACGTCCATGTGATGACGAAACGCGTCTGGGTACGCACGCAGCGACGCTACCACATGACCAGGAAGTTGAACGAGCTCCGCTTTGTGTTTTTTATGCCGGCCGGCGTTTTGTTTTATGTCTGATGCGCAAATCATCCTTCTATTCTGTAAGTGCAATACTTTTATCTATTAAACTTTCCCTGAATGTATTACACCATGGATAGCTTATTTCCTTTTTGGGTCATGTACTGAGGGCATGGATTCCTGGCTACAGCGGGCGAATCAATCGTTTCCTTGTCATCCATCAATCAGCTCCTAGTATGATATAAAGCCTGGTTACCACTGAGTCGGTAAGCGCAATCTACAGCCACGGTGGTGGGTTATCACTCCTTTGTTCTTGTGTGCACACCAGGGTGTTGGTATGTCTAATGTCCATAGAAACATTTTGATCATACTACACTATGGCCAGTCTTTTTTGTTATTCTCTTCCCTGTACCCACTGAGGGAATTACATCCCGAATCCGGACGGAGCAGATTGGTGTTCATCCTAAAGGCCCTGGCTGGGTTTAAGCCATCCGTCTGTTTAATTGATATTCTGGTAAAGGCAATCTACTCTTGTAATCCTTGGACTATTATCCATACATGTTGAAATATTCTGGTGATCTGGAGATTGATCCCATCTCAAGATATATCTGGACTTTATTTTCATTTTTGAGTTTTTTTATTGTGGCATTCATATTTCCACCATATTAATCTCTGAGACTATTTTTTAGCGCGGTTTGAAATTTTTGTTTCTAATTTGGTGTTGTCGCACTGTTTACTGCTGCTTATGTTATATATCTTTTTCTAGCGCGGAATTTTTTTATTATAGATCTATACTAGCGTCCCCAGCAGTTTAGGGTTCCCAAAAACGCAGTGTTAGCGGGATCAGCCCAGATACCTGCTAGCACCTGCGTTTTGCCCCTCCGCCCGGCCCAGCCCACCCAAGTGCAGTATTGATCGATCACTGTCACTTACAAAACACTAAACGCATAACTGCAGCGTTCGCAGAGTCAGGCCTGATCCCTGCGATCGCTAACAGTTTTTTTGGTAGCATTTTGGTGAACTGGCAAGCACCAGCCCCAGGCAGCGTCAGGTTAGCGCCAGTAGCGCTAACACCCACGCACACACCGTACACCTCCCTTAGTGGTATAGTATCTGATCGGATCAATATCTGATCCGATCAGATCTATACTAGCGTCCCCAGCAGTTTAGGGTTCCAAAAAAATGCAGTGTTAGCAGGATCAGCCCAGATACCTGCTAGCACCTGCGTTTTGCCCCTCCACCCGGCCCAGCCCAGCCCAGCCCACCCAAGTGCAGTATCGATCGATCACTGTCACTTACAAAAAACTAAACGCATAACTGCAGCGTTCGCAGAGTCAGGCCTGATCCCTGCGATCGCTAACAGTTTTTTTGGTAGCGTTTTGGTGAACTGGCAAGCACCAGAGGCCTAGTACACCCTGGTCGTAGTCAAACCCGCACTGCAGTAACACTTGGTGACGTGGCGAGTCCCATAAGTGCAGTTCAAGCTGGTGAGGTGGCAAGCACAAGTAGTGTGCCGCTGCCACCAAGAAGACAAACAGGCCCGTTGTGCCCATCATGCCCTTCCTGCTGCATTCGCCAATCCTAATTGGGAACCCACCACTTCTGCAGCACCCGTAATTCCCCCATTCACATCCCCAGCCAAATGCAGTCGGCTGCATGAGAGGCATTTTCTTTATGTCCTCCCGAGTACCCCTACCCAACGAACCCCCCCAAAAAAGATGTTGTGTCTGCAGCAAGCGCGGATATAGGCGTGACACCCCCTATTATTGTCCCTCCTGTCCTGACAATCCTGGTCTTTGCATTGGTGAATGTTTTGAACGCTACCATACACTAGTTGAGTATTAGCGTAGGGTACAGCATTGCACAGACTAGGCACACTTTCACAGGGTCTCCCAAGATTTCTTGGAACCTGGAACCGGTTACAGTTATAAAAGTTAGTTACAAAAAAAAGTGTAAAAAAAAAATATATAAAATAAAAAAAAATAGTTGTCGTTTTATTGTTCTCTCTCTATTGTTCTGCTCTTTTTTACTGTATTCTATTCTGCAATGTTTTATTGTTATTATGTTTTATCATGTTTGCTTTTCAGGTATGCTATTTTTTATACTTTACCGTTTACTGTGTTTTATTGTTAACCATTTTTTTGTCTTCAGGAACGCCATTCACGACTTTGAGTGGTTATACCAGAATGATGCCTGCAGGTTTTAGGTATCATCTTGGTATCATTCTTTTCAGCCAGCGGTCGGCTTTCATGTAAAAGCAATCCTAGCAGCTAATTAGCCTCTAGACTGCTTTTACAAGCAGTGGGAGGGAATGCCCCCACCCCCCCCCACCGTCTTCCGTGTTTTTCTCTGGCTCTCCTATCTCAACAGGGAACCTGAGAATGCAGCCGGTGATTCAGCCAGCTGACTATAGAGCTGATCAGAGACCAGAGTGGCTCCAAACATCTCTATGGCCTAAGAAACCGGAAGCTACGAGCATTTCATGACTTAGATTTCGCCGGATGTAAACAGCGCCATTGGGAAATTGGGAAAGCATTTTATCACACCGATCTTGGTGTGGTCACATGCTTTGAGGGCAGAGGAGAGATCTAGGGTCTAATAGACCCCAATTTTTTCAAAAAAAGAGTACCTGTCACTACCTATTGCTATCATAGGGGATATTTACATTCCCTGAGATAACAAAAAAAATGATTTAAAAAAAAATATGAAAGGAACAGTTTAAAAATAAGATAAAAAAGCAAAATAATTATAAGAAAAAAAAAAAAAAAAAAAAAAAAAAAACAAAAAGCACCCCTGTCCCCTGCCTGCTCTCGTGCAAAGGCGAACGCAAGCGTCGGTCTGGCGTCAAATGTAAACAGCAATTGCACCATGCATGTGAGGTGTCACCGCGAACGTCGGATCGAGGGCAGTAATTTAGCAGTAGACCTCCTCTGTAAATCTAAAGTGGTAACCTGTAAAGGCTTTTAAAGGCTTTTAAAAATGTATTTAGTTTGTCGCCACTGCACGTTTGTGTGCAATTTTAAAAGCATGTCATGTTTCGTATCCATGTACATCAAACATTTGGGCAATATAGTGTGTTTTAGTGCATTAAAATTTAAAAAAGTGTGTTTTTCCCCCAAAAAATGCGTTTGAAAAATCGCTGTGCAAATACTGTGTGAAAAAAAAAAATGAAACACCCACCATTTTAATCTGTAGGGCATTTGCTTTAAAAAAATATATGTTTGGGGGTTCAAAGTAATTTTCTTGCAAAAAAAAATAAATTTTTTCATGTAAACAAAAAGTGTCAGAAAGGGCTTTGTCTTCAATTGGTTAGAAGAGTGGGTGATGTGCGACATAAGCTTCTAAATGTTGTGCATAAAATGCCAGGACAGTTCAAACCCCCCCCAAAATGACCCTATTTTGGAAAGTAGACACCCCAAGCTATTTGCTGAGAGTCATGTCGAGTCCATGGAATATTTTATATTGTGACACAAGTTGCAGGAAAGAGACAAATTTTTTTTTTTTTTTGCACAAAGTTGTCACTAAATGATATATTGCTCAAACATGCCATGGGAATATGTGAAATGACACCCCAAAATACATTCTGTTGCTTCTCCTGAGTACGGGAATACCACATGTGTGAGACTTTTTGGGAGCCTAGCCGCATACGGGACACCGAAAACCAAGCACCTCCTTCAGGCTTTCTAAGGGCGTAAATGTTTGATTTCACTTTTCACTGCCTATCACAGTTTCGGAGGCCATGAAATGCCCAGGTAGCACAAAACCCCCCTAAATGACCCCATTTTGGAAAGTAGACACCCCAAGCTATTTGCTGAGAGGTATTGTGAGTATTTTGCAGACCTCACTTTTTGTCACAAAGTTTTGAAAATTGAAAAAAGAAAAAAAAAATTTTCTGGTCTTTCTTCATTTTGAAAAACAAATGAGAGCTGCAAAATACTCACCATGCCTCTCAGCAAATAGCTTGGGGTGTCTACTTTCCAAAATGGGGTCATTTGGGGGGGGGGGTTGTGCCATCTGGGCATTTTATGGCCTTCAAAAACTGTGATAGGTAGTGAGGAGTGAAATCAAAAATTTACACCCTTACAAATCCTGAAGGCGGTGATTGGTTTTCGGGGCCCCGTACGTGGCTAGGCTCCCAAAAAGTCCCACACATGTGGTATCCCTGTACTCAGGAGAGGCAGCTGAATGTATTTTGGGGTGCAATTCCACATATGCCCATGGCCTGTGTGAGCAATATATTTAGTGACAACTTTGTGCAAAAAAAAAAAAAAAATTGTCACTTACCCGCAACTTGTGTCAAAATATAAAATATTCCATGGACTCAACATGCCTCTCAGCAAATAGCTTGGGGTGTCTACTTTCCAAAATGGGGTCATTTGGGGGGGGGGGGGGGTTGTGCCATCTGGGCATTTTATGGCCAAAAAATTTACACCCTTAGAAATTCTGAAGGCGGTGATTGGTTTTCGGGGCCCCGTATGCGGCTAGGCTCCCAAAAAGTCCCACACATGTGGTATCCCCGTACTCAGGAGAAGCAGCTGAATGTATTTTGGGGTGCAATTCCACATAGGCCCATGGCCTGTGTGAGCAATATATCATTTAGTGACAACTTTTTGTAAATATTTTTTTTTTTTGTCATTATTCAATCACTTGGGACAAAAAAAAAAAAATATATATTCAAATGGGTTCAACATGCCTCTCAGCAATTTCCTTGGGGTGTCTACTTTCCAAAATGGGGTCATTTGGGGGGGGGGGGGGGGGTTGTACTGCCCTGCCATTTTAGCACCTCAAGAAATGACATAGGCAGTCAAACTAAAACTAAAAGCTGTTTAAATTCCAGAAAATGTACCCTAGTTTGTAGACGCTATAACTTTTGCGCAAACCAATAAATATACGCTTATTGACATTTTTTTTTACCAAAGACATGTGGCCGAATACATTTTGGCCTAAATGTGTGACTAAAATTGAGTTTTTGGGATTTTTTTTTTAAAACAAACAGTAGAAATATCATTTTTTTTTCAAAATTTTCGGTCTTTTTCTATTTATAGCGCAAAAAATAAAAATGTCAGAGGTGATCAAATACCATCAAAAGAAAGCTCTATTTGTGGGAAGAAAAGGACGCAAATTTAGTTTGGGTATAGCATTGCATGACCGCGCAATCAGCAGTTAAAGCGACGCAGTGCCAAATTGGAAAAAGTCCTCTGGTCCTTATGCAGCATAATGGTCCGGGGCTGAAGTGGTTAATCAGGCTGCATTGATGAGATGGGCTGCAGATGGGAATTGATCAGGCTGCATTGAGGCTGCAGATGGGCATTGTTCAGTCTGCATTGATGAGAGATGAGGAGGCTGCAGATGGGCACTAATCAGGCTGCATTGATGGGCACTGTCCCTTATTTTAATTGTAAGTTATACGGTAACTGTGAAGCTCTCCACGTGTATTCACAGTTCCCTTGCTGCATCACAGAATCCACAGAGCCTGCCTCCTGAACTACAGAGGTGCTGAAAGGAGGTGTTTCAGGAGATGGAGTCAGCATATGAATAACTGATTGAAGGCAACAAAAAGGTACCATGGGGATATGTACAGTGCCCCTAAAAAGTATTTACACCCCTTGAAATTTTCCACATTTTGTGAGATTACAACCAAAAACGTAAATGTAGCTTGTGATTGTATGTAATAGACCAACACAAAGTTGCACATAATTGTGAAGTGGAAGGAAAATGATAAATGATTTTCTAAATTTTTTACAAATAAATATCTGAAAAGTGTGGCGTGCATTGGTATTCAGCCACCTTTACTCTGATACCTCCAACTAAAATCTAGTTGAACCAATTGCCTTCAGAAGTCACCCAATTAGTAAAGAGAGTCCACCTGTGTGTAATTTAATCTTAGAAACAAAAATTCTGTACAATACGATTTCTAGCGTGTCGTTCGGGTGGGGATGGCTGGTCGTAAGTCCGAGTGGTCATTAAACAGGTAGGTCGTTAATCGAGTAGTATCTGTATTACAAATTTTGTGAGCAGACTGAAGTTCCTCTAAATAATAAGGCGTTAAAATAACACCTGTTTAATTTTGGAGTGAATAACAGCGGGAATCTGAGATGGCCATTGTGCTGAAGGAGAAAGATACAGTAATAACATGCAACATAATATAGTAAAGAAACCATGTTGCTGTTAGGTTGATCAATTTTTTTGAGCCATCATAGAATTTTAGGTCACGTGATACATCACTTCCGCTAGTTGGAGCGCAGGTGGAACGCAAACGGTGTGCCTGCATGTTTTGAATTGGGAAAACTGCCTTTATCGCGTTTTATGTCGATGCCTTGTATGAAACTAATATATGATCAATTTGTTGGAGTTCATCGTGCCGAGGACCAGTCTCTCTTTAGGAGAGATACTCCTACTGGTATCTGCGCTTGGTTTGACTACCTGTAACGGTGTAAAATTCATTTGGCGAGTAGATTGTTTGCCTGATGATGGAGGAAGACGCTATCTATCTCACCCAGTCCGCAAAAATTCTCATCACTCATGTTGATAGAAGATTTTGGTGGTGGTCTATGGACATTTAATTTCAAATCTAATTTTCTTTGGAAATGGTTTATATATAAATATACATTTATTATTATTGCTTCAGCACGCATGTTTATGAATTAACTCACGATTTTTAGAACTATTATTGTTTATGTTATTCAGAGCGCAATATGAAATTTATTTGATTTCTTTAACATGTAGCGCTGGTAGATTTTTAATCCACCTGCTGATAGGTAAATCTTGTGGGTTACTTGTTAGAGGAAGTTAGATTTGCCTCTGTTCCAGCTTGGCTGAGTGGCGTGTAGTTCCACACTGTGCCGGTGGGTGTCGTTGTCACCATGGGCTGGTGTTGGAAAGGCAACATGTTGAAGCGTATGAGTGCTCCTCTGTCCCGGAGACAACTCGGTGGAGGTGGTCCTCTGAGTTGCATTCTGGGAGAGGGTATTTATGGGACAGACGCCATGTTTAAGGGTTCGTTTTTCAGCCACCTGCTGGCCCTCCTGGCCGACAGGTATGCGTTAAGAGTACCACCTCGTGGTCTTCCGTTCCGGAGGCCCACGTTGCTGCGGCGCGTGGGTGGGCCCAAAAGCCTGTCTGGGGTCTACCACAGCAGCAGAGGAACGGTCCTGAGCTGTCTATCCTGAGTGAAGAAGCTGGACAACCGAGGGGATCCCAGGGGAGGACCCGTCATGGAAGGATCATGCAGAGTGCTAGTCTGGAGAGGGGCCTGGTTACTCAGTTGGAAGACGTATCCTGAAGTAATCTTACTGCATAGTACTGCCGGGTTGGCTTAAAGGTTCAAGTACTGTGTCTGACATTCATCGCAAACCAATACATCCTGTGGCCGAGGATCGTACGGGTTTTATTCCAAACAAGTCTGTGGCAGAGACTTTTGTTCGTGCTGCGTACTGGCTGCTAGGCAAGTGAGAGAGGCCTATCCAGGCTGGCAAAGATTGAATCCCACAAGGGGATTGCATTCAACCACAAGTGTTCAATTCCAAAGAATGTTCTAAAGAATACTAAGGAAAGGTATTTGAGCTTCCCTGCAACTTTCCTTCTGCCTCTTTCCTGCTACTTCCTTTATTACTTGTTCATTAAAGCATTGGAAAATATACTCAAGTGTTTGGTGCTTATATCGGAAGGTAAACTCAACGGGACCCTAGACCCGATGCCGGTGAAACAGAGGTATCGAGAGTGAAGGTAACAGCTCGCTTTAAACCAGCAGCTCCACCGAGAGTTAGTGCCACAAACACATTATTAGACCTTTGGTTTCACTACCAGCTGCTCCTTAGAGGTTTTTCAGCACAACTTTTTTTACTTTGATTCAGAGTGCAAAGCTTACAGGTATTTCCTATATTTTTTCAAAAAATACATTCCCCAGTGCACAGTACAATAGGGGTGCAACGGATCAAAAAACTCAGGAGTCACGGTTTCGGATCATTTTTGGATCAACAAAAAAAAATTTCCCCCACTTTAATATTCACAATCTCCCTATTGGCAGGGTGTGGCAGAGTATTGGCAGAATATTGGCAGGGTATTAGCGGGTATATTGGCAGAGTATTGGCAGGGTATTGGCAGGGTATGGCAGAGTATTGCAGAGTATTGGCAGGGCATTGCAGCAGGGTATTGCAGAGTATTGGCAGGGCATTGCAGAGTATTAGCACTACTGCCATCCGATCTCTCCCCTCCACTGTACAGATCAGTACACAGAGGTGAGATAGGAACCGGCGTCATGACATGACGCCGGTTTGTTACAAGTGATCGCTCCGTCATTTGACGGAACGATCACGTGCTAAACGGCCGCCGGGTGTACCAAGATGGCCGCCGCTCCGGAGCTAGGCCGAAGCCGCGGCCTTTCCTATGGCCGAGGCCACAGAGCGCTCAGCGGATCGCGGGTGTCCCGTATGGATCAACCTCCGCGGATCGGATCACAGATCGAAGACGATCCGTTGCACCCCTACAGTACAAACACATGAAACTACTAAGGGCTGGTTCACACCAAAAAAAAAAAACAAAAAAAACACTCCAGATCCGTTTCAGATGAGTTTCTGCATGCGCGTTTTTAAACGCGTTTTTGATGCAGTGCCAGATGCATTCCAGGTGCTTTTTTTCTAATTTGTTCTTGTTTTTTTCCACTATACTAGGGTCCAATGCATTTTTGATACGTTTTACTGTGTTCCAGTACAGTAAAAATGCAGCACGTTCTACTTTTTTTTTTCTGGAACTGGAAAGCCCTGGAACTGACTGCACCGGTGTGAACTATGCCATTGCCATATAACCTACTTTGCATACGTTTTTGATGCAGAAAAAAAAAACAAAGAGAAAAAAAAAACAAAGGAGAAAAAAAAAAAAAAAAACGCACTAGACGGCATGTGGTGTGAACTAGCACTGAAAGGGCACAACTGTTTCACATTAAGATTTTCTAAAGTAACAGCGATGATCAACCTAACAGTGCATGGTTTCTTTACCATACTATGTTCCACCATATTGCAATGTCTCTCTTTACTACACTGGTCATTGCAGATTGCTATCACTGTTATTTATAGCAAAGAAGAAACAGGTGTAAATTAGAACTTTTTTTTAAAAACAATGGCAAAATTTCTATTTGAAATTTTTGCAACACAATGTAAAAGTGTTGCACTTAGGAACCACCTGAATTTGCTGCATGTGTCAGAAATAGGGAAGAAATTGTCACAAGGCTTTCATGAATTTGGGGCAGGAATTTGTAATATGGTTATACCACCAGAAAGGTGTTCAAACCGCTTTACTGAAATCACCCTACAAAAGGTTTAATTTTGGCAAAGAAAATGCTCTTGCCCATCTCTGGAATATATAAATTGGGCACAGCAGCATAAACAACTGTGGGTCATGTGACTTAGCAGATGCAAATTCAGCAAAACATGGAAAATACCAACAGGTATTAGGGGCTGCAAATAATGCCCTTCTTCCATTTAGCTACTGTAATGCTACTGGATCAAAAATTTCAACAAGGTAGAATTCAAAAATATTAGGCAAGTGCTGCCTTAGACCCCATTCAAATATAGTGTATCAATAATCAGTCAGAACTGTGCAGTTTTCAAAATGCACACTTGGCTACCATTCATTGTTAATGGTGCCTCAAATATGCTAGAGAAACAAGCGTGTTGTAGTGCGACAAAACACCCAAAAAGCCTGCCCAAGTTGGCTTCCAAAAAAAAAAAGAAAGGAGGAAGGGGTACAGGTGCAACTTTGGCTCATTCTTGAAGCATAGGGCAGCCCATTCAAGTGAAGGAACCGTTCAAAGCAGTGCTACTCAAGTCGTTTCGACTTAGAAAAAGGTTCCAGCACTACTTTGGTGCAAGGTGAAAAAATTCATATACAATTTTAGACAATAATTAAAGTGCACAATGAATTACATAATACTGCGGTCAAAACTCCAACACCGTGCTCCTAAAGTGCAGTGTGCTTCAAATACTATGGTGCTTCACCCGAAGTGATAATGAAATACATTCACCAGATGACCTCAGCCACAAAGTGACTTCCTGATGACGTGCGCTTGAGCGTAAAATGCATTGAAGCAAGGCCTGACACGCATACCCACAGGTTCCTCCACTTTCGCTCTGGCAGCTGAGACGCACACCGCGAGTTACACAGCGGTAATGGATCAGTTTCTGCTTTGCCCTGAGCTATACCTTAAAGCCTTCTGTACCACGCATTGGACTATGTAAGTGCTAAACTTAAAAGGATTAAAAGCAATATTACACGATCTTACTTTTTCTGTGGATCTTTTACAGAATTTTATGATGAGAGTTGGATATATGCAATAGTGAATGCATAAGCTTGAAGACTACTGCTAACTACATTTTTATATCTTTGCATACTGGAATGGGATTTGGTTCTCTCTTATACGGATGAGGAATTGGGAGGAGATCCCTGGAGAGGTATACCGTTGAAACAAGGAGTTTCCTATACTACATGCCCAAGAGTCACTTTGTGGCCGAGGTCATCTGGTGAGCGCATTTCATTATCAATTTGGGTGAAGCACCATTATATTTGAGAATTTGATGGACTTTTGGACTATGGACTTTTAAATTCATTAATTCATTGTACACTTTAATTATTGTCTAAAATTTTATATGAATTTTTTCACTTTGTAAGTTACATATATTTTTTGCATCCTTCACTATCATTTTTTTATAAGCTATTAGTTACTACTAATTTTAGGTGCTGCAATAGATTTAGAGATTTGCATTTGGCGCCACACCCCATCACTTTTCTTTTCACTACTTTGGTGCAACTTCAACACGACTTGCATTGACTTCTGTTAAAGAAGTCGTATGCAAGTCACGATGAAGTAGCGCAGGGATGTCGGCTTTGGAGCCACGCTAGTGTGAACTGTGCCTAACTATAACATAGTCGTAGTTGCAATTTTTTTGCACACAAATTTAAACAAAATCATTTTAAGCCTGAAGATTAGTAACAAGGGGTGTGTGTAAATGAAAATCCTAGTGCCGAAACCGAAAATTCAGGATGCACTTAGGCCGAAACCGAAACTGACAAAATAAAAAAATATATATATAATTTTATAAAGAATTGTATTATATTCCACTTTTGAATTATCATCATGAATGAACATATTGTCAGCACCTTTTAAAGAGGTGTTAAAAATCCTGCTTGCTGCATCTTTGGTCAGCACCTCCCCATAGAAAAGCATTGAAGACGCAGCCAAAACGCATAAAAAAATGCACCCATGTTGTGTTTTGATGCATTTTTTTGGAGTCACATGACCTATGAAAAACACACCATAAGCACGGTGAAAATCGCAGCACAATGTTGAAAACCCTATTTTCAGCAACCAAAATCTGCATCACTAGTGTGGAAGTAATCCGGCAGCTGAACTGTTCCATCTGACACACGGTAGTTGGCTTGTCAGATATACACATACTCCCAGTGGCTGTAAAACCTCCGTGCAGCCACCGATGTATGATGCATGTCAGTAGCAGTAAAAGGGTTAAAGAATTACTTATAATTGAAAGCTGCTGAGAGATATGGAATGCCTGCACATATAGCACCTGCAGGCAAATATGTAATATTGCATACTACTACTAAGAATTTTCTTTTTGCATTAACTGGGTGAGCTTTAGGCCAGGTTCACACTGCTCCGACATGAAAGTTGCACGACTTCGAAGCACCTTCAGGGAATGCCTGTGTAATCTTCCTATAACGTTGGATCCAAATCACATCAATTAAAGCTATTGTAAAAGCTTGTTTAAAAAATAAATAAAAACAAACACGTTATACTTGCCTCCTCTGTGCAGTTGGTTTTGCACAGAGCAGCCTGGATCCTCCTCTTCTCAGGTCCTTTGCTGCTCCTGGCCCCTCTTATTGATTGCCTTTACAGTCAGCAGCTTTCTATGGGGGCACTGGAGCCGAGTCACAACTCTGTCTGTCCATTCAGACATGGAGCCCCAACCTGGCCCCCTCTGTCCCCCGATTGGCTGACTGACTTTGATTGACAGCCGTGGGAGCCAATGGCGCCGCTGCTGTGTCTCAGCCAATCAGGAGGAGTGTCCCAGAAGTGGACATTGCGGGAGAGAAGTAAGTAATTAGGGGGGTGCTGGGGAGGCTGCTACAACCAGAAGGTTTTTTATTAGAATACATTAAGATAAAAAACCTTCTGCCTTTACAACTCCTTTAAGATGAGGACCTGACTTGGATGCGACATCCATTCAATTCTATGGGCTGAAATTGGACAGAAGTCGGACCAAAGTAGTGCAGAAACTTTTTCCAAAGTTGGACCAACACAAGTCAGACCAGTTAAGATGGCTCTCATAGGGATAAATAGATTTTTACATGTCATGCGACCTGTGCTCTCAAAGTCGGAGCGCATGTCCACCAGTGTGAAACAGGCCTAAGGGTCTTTTTTACATTTTCCCCTTTTTGCTTCATATTTTCTTTTTTTTATTAGCAAAAATACGTTTACAGAGCCCTAAAGCTGAAACCAAAAACTTAGACTCAACCAGTTGACACATCCCCTTATTGGACCACTTTGTCAAATGGAGCCCTAAAGCAAGAAGCATCAGCTGTGCGGTCTCTTTAGCTAACCTAAATTTGGGAACCTATTTGACAATAGAAAAAAAAAAAAAAATTATATTATGACTTACCTATACAAAGCTGCATAATACCTATGTGACACCGTTTGCTGAGAATCCATGACTTGAAATAGAAGCATTAGAATTTGCACACTTGTATTAAAGTTCACAGCATGGAGTATTTTGAACAGGGTGTCCAGCTGCTTTTTCACTTCTTCATTAACAAGGTCAGCAAAAGGATAGGCTCTATTCACCCCAGTCAACAAAGCCCTCAAGATTTTGGAATCAATCTCTTTTTTCTTTATACATGCACGGAAAAAAGAAAAATATACTGTGATGAGTTGGTTTGCCAAGTCTGATTCTTCATGGGAGAACATAATTTGATTCAAAAAACAAATGCCATAATACTGGGCTTTCTCACTTATATTAGGTCGATATAACAGTCTTTCTACTTCAAGACACACAACCACTTTCATATTTGGATGCTTATTCAGCAGAATCTCAAGTAAATAGGAGGCCTTTGTGGCTACCCTGTATTGAGGGTCTCCTAACTTATTAACCAGGAGTGAGAGAAGAGTTTTTTCTTCTTCTGGCTTATTACATAGCAACTCACTGACAACATTGAGTGCCTTTGCTTTAGTTGCAATCAAGTTGTCATGAGTCAACATATCTAGCACCTTGACAAACTCTGACACGAGTTGCTTCAGTCGCTCTTCAAAAAACCACAGTATCAGCCGTCTATCCCTTGCATCCTTATTGCCACTGGATATTTCTTCAAGTTTGTCAAATTCATGCTGAGCAAATGTATGAAGCTTCCGATTGTCAGGCAAAAGATCAGAAAGAACCAAATCCTTAAACGTATCC
This sequence comes from Lithobates clamitans, assembly GCA_037952925.1. Classification (NCBI taxonomy): domain Eukaryota; kingdom Metazoa; phylum Chordata; class Amphibia; order Anura; family Ranidae; genus Lithobates; species Lithobates clamitans. The sequence continues at coordinate 1,142,451 of JBBGZY010001275.1, forward strand.
AGTGCCATGAGGTTCTGCCGCTTGCTGCCCTTTTTTCTGAGTAAATTTATTAAATTTTCAACAAAATGTAGTGTGTGAACAGGAGCATCCTGTATAAGAACTGTCATGGCAGCCATTCTGTCTGCTAATGTGCCTGCTGACACAACAGTTTTCATCCATCTGGTGTTTGCACCTTTCTGTAGTTCCTTTTTATTTTTATACAGATTCACTTCATGTTCATATAGCTTCTCAGCTAAGGTTTTATATCTCCCAACATCCTCTTCATTCTGAGGTTTGGCAGCGAATTCCTTAGTATAGTCATGATCATACCACTTTCCGCCAGGTTTCAGAAGCAGCATGGAACGTTCTGAAAATTCATAGACATGCTTTCCTTTGTTTTTCAATGGAAAAATTGAACTCTCTTTTTTCTCAACTGTTTTTGTCTTTACTTTCTCTTTGCCAACTTGAATTGTGTCTTTTTTCTTGCTTTTCTTTACCTTTTTGTCTTCCAAACTGTGGTTTGTTTCTTCTTCCATATGTTCTTCGGCCACCGCTTCTTGCGCCGTAATTTCTTTAACAATTTTCTGAACGCCCAATTTTTCTATGAATGCCTTTAATTCACCTTCTTCTAAATCATCAATTCCGCCCTTCTTGCCACCATCTACAATTTCTTCTATATCTTCCAAGCCCGCAAGCATTATAAAATCTTGCTAAACAGAAGAAAAAAAAAAAAGAAGCAAATTGTAACCATTTGGAATTAATGCAACAATGGAAAAAGGCTATGAATCTTCTATGCTGGATTAAAATGAATTTTAGGAAAACACAACCGTTTTATAAAGGTAAAATCTGACTAGAGACTAAGCAGAATCCTTTTTTTTTGCCCTTCTAAGTTTGGGAACTTTTTACAGATCCAGAACTGCTCCCAGGTTTTCATAGGCAAGCCTGTAAAGTATTTTAGTTAGTAGCTTGTAAATCAATGCATTCTATTACGCACACATCAATTTAGACAAGGAAAGTCACCACTTTGGGCACATCACTTCACAGGTGGCTTCACTGAAAAATATTGGGCAAAAATAAATAAATAAATAAAAAGACAGGACAAAGGACCAACTTCTACCTGAACTATCAAAAGAATGCCTGATCACTGACACAGTGATACAAAAAACATCTATGTATTGTATACAATAACAGGGTAACAATTAAAAAGGTATGGAGAATGTAAAAGGGCACAGCGTACAAGAGTACAGTGGTACAGTGGTGTGGAGTGCGTAACAGAGGGTACCCTACTATTCTTACCAATATACTCAGAACACTCAATAATACAGTATTACACATTAAACACATTTGAATATCACATATCGTACTCACCTCAAGTATTACTGTCAACCGTCACTTACCAAGCAGATCTGTACATACGGGCCAAAACCTACAGCCGTGGCCAAAGGTTTTGAGAATGACACAAATATTAGTTTTCAAAAAGTCTGCTGCTTCAGTGTTTTTAGATCTTTTTGGCAGATGTTACTGAAGTATAATTACAAACATTTCATAAGTATCAAAGGCTTTTGTTGACAATTACATTAAGCTTATGCAAAGAGTCAATATTTGCAGTGTTGACCCTTTTCTTTATCAAGACCTCGGCAATTCACTCTGGCATGCTATCAATCAACTTCTGGGCCACATCCTTACTGATGGCAGCCCACTGTTGCAGAATCAATGCTTGGAGTTTGTCAGAATTTGTGGGGATTTTTTTTGTTGACCCGCCTCTTGAGGACTGACCACAAGTTCTCAATGGGATTAAGGTCTGGGGAGTTTCCTGGCCATGGACCCAAAATGTCAATGTTCTGTTCCCCAAGCCACTTAGTTACCACTTTTGCCTTATGGGAAGGAGCTCCATCATGCTGGAAAAGGCATTGTTTGTTCTTGGATGGTTGGGAGAAGTTGCTCTCGGAGGATGTTTTTGTACCATTCTTTATTCATGGCTTTGTTCTTAGGCAAAATTGTGGGTGAGCCCATTCCCTTGGCTGAGAAGCAGCCCCACACATGCATGGTCTCAGTATGCTTTACTGTTGGCATGACACAGAACTGATGGTAGCGCTCACCTTTTCTTCTCTGGACAAGATTTTTTCCAGATGCCCCAAACAATCAGAAAGAGGGATTATTTAGAGAAAATGACTTTACCTCAAATCCTCTGCAGTCCAATCCCTTTACCTTTAACAGAATTATCAGTCGGTCCCTGATGTTTTTCCTAGAGAGAGGTGACTTCTTTGCTGCCTTTCTTGACACCAGGCCATCCTTCAAAAGTATTCAATAAAAGTAGTAATCCTGCCCCTGCAGCGCTCACTGAAGCACCGGACTGCAGAGGGTGCGGGAGTGGCTGGCTAAGACTGTCAGCAGCGCGCTAAAAGGCTTAGTCAGCTGCCTGTAGGGTATTTGAGCAGGTCCCAACATTTTTGGGATCTCTGCAGAGCCTGGACCAGCTCTGTGACATCAGCCATCAGCAGGCTTTAGCCCACTGTGGGCTGAATCTGGGTCACAGGAGTGCAGAAATAAATGCACTCCTGTGACCCATAGAAGTATGGCCAAAAGAGCTTTGGCCATACTTTTCCTTTAAGCACATTAAAGTTAACCAAACAGGACAACTCTTTTCCCACCATTCTGGTAATAAAACCATGATTTTAGGATTTATTCTACATGTTGGGGAGTTTAGTGGTACAACATTCACATTTTTCTCCTAGGTGCAATGCCAGGCAAAAGTATGTTTGGTGTCCTAGCCTAAAAGACAATTGAAAATGGCCAGTTGATACCATATATTGCAAGACCTGGCTTCAAGCCCTGTCATGAAGTGCAGGGGACGTCAACCACCGGGCCGTTGCCTCTCTGCAGCTGGGCTGCGGGTGGCAGGCATGAGACACCTGGCGGGGCAGCATGAGACTGCCGGGTGGATGAGAGAAGCGAGCAGGCGGGCAAGCTGAGATGACATTATCTCTCTCCGCCCCCCGCATCACCACACTTCCACCCTCACAGCCGGTGTTCTGTCAGCCTCCATGCCGGAGATGCGGCGGGAGCAGAGAGATGATGACATCTCTCACCGCCTGCCCCGCATCACCGCTCTCCTGCCTTCTCACTCAGAACCCACCACTGCACAGAGGCCTGCCTCTGTGCTAAATGGACCAGTGCTGCCACCAATGCAGTCACAATTCACATCTGGTGGCAGGCAGCGTGGCAAGTGACAATCCACATCTCGTGGCAAGTGACATTCCGCATCTGGTGGCAGGCAGCGCGGCAAGTGACATTCCGCATCTGGTGGCAGGCAGCGCGGCAAGTGACATTCCGCATCTGGTGGCAGGCAGCTCGGCAAGTGACATTCCGCATCTGGTGGCAGGCAGCGCGGCAAGTGACATTCCGCATCTGGTGGCAGGCAGCGTGGCAAGTGACACGCTCAGGGCTCCCACTGATTCTGCATTATTTCATTTATTACTACAGTACAATGTAACAATACAAATAATGCGCTTCAATCACCCTGACACCATATCAAGCATGGTGCCATGATAATTGAAGCACTAACACCAGCCATTGCCCCAACAAATTGCCAGCGAAAAATTACTTACCCCCAATACCCCCCCCCCCCGCGTGTCCCTCCTGGTCCTTGGCACAATTTTCTCCCAAGCAGCCAGTCACCGTTGCCAAAAAGGTTGGGGGACCGCTAATGAATTGGATTATAATATATATATATATATATTAGGGCTGGGAGATTTTCTTAAAAAAAACTCGAGTTTTTTTTGGAAACCGCGCCGGTCCCGAGGCGCTGCGGGCATAAGTTTTTAGGCGAGGCCGCAGCTTCGGCCTAGTCCGCGGTGTCCGGCCGTAGCCGCGGCCTCGCCTAAAAACTCATGCCCGCAGCGCCTCGGGGCCGGCGTGGTGAGAGAAAAAAAAAAATCTAAAAAAATCGATTTGCTTAAATTTTGAATCGATTTGACCTCTCAACTCGATTCAAGATTTAAATCGATTTTTTCCCAGCCCATATATATATATATATATATATATATATATATATATATATATATATATATATACATACACACACATACACCTATGTGAATTGGATGCGGGATTTCTCTGCATCCAATTCACATAGCAGGAGAATGTGACCGGCTCTCTATGGAGCCAGTTCACATATCTCTGGGGCAGCTGCGGAGCACACTGCACAGAAACGTGCGTCTTTGGCTCTGTTTCAGGGCCAAATTCAGGCAAAGATTTGGCCCTGAACCGGAGAATGGGGACGCACAGAGTTCTGGTGTGATCCGCAGCCAGTTCCAGTGTGAACTGTGCCTCATGCTTTCAGCACTTAAAGCAACCACCCTCAGTGGAGAAGCCAAATGAGACACTTTGCACTAGGGTTGTCCCGATACCGATACTAGTATCGGTATCGGCACCGATACCGAGCATTTGCCCAAGTACTTGTACTCAGGCAAATGCTCCCGATGCTTCCCCCGATACCTAGAAGACAGCTGTGATCGGCGCGTGGGGGAGTTACAAGATTCTCCCCCAGCGGCTTTCACCAGCTTTAGTGACAGACAGGGTGATCGCTCACAGCTGACTGTCACTGCATCCTCCTCCATACCCCCTCCTTTCCTCTGTCCCTCTCCGCTGTCCCCTTCGTTCCTCTCTCCTTATCTGTCCCCCTCCGTTCTGCTCTCCTTATCTGTCCCCTGCATTCCTCTATCCTTATCTGTCCCCTCCGTTCTTCCCCTCCGTTCCTCCGTCCCCCTCCTCCTTCCTTTGTGTATGGAGAGAGTCAGCTGACTCTGTCCATTCACATAACTGAAACATTGTAATCTCTTGTGATTACGATGTGTCAGTTTATGAATGGAGAGAAGCTGCTGTCATCTCTCCATTGATTCTCAGTGCAGCTGACGCTGCAGAGAAAGGGACTGGGGAATCTCTATCCTCTGTCTCTTTCTCTGTCTCAAGGGGGAGATATCAGAGGTCTGTTAAGACCCCTGATATCTCACCAAAGCCCCCCAAAAGGGCTGATTAAAAAAAAAAAACAAAGAATAAAAAAATATTATTGGAAAAAATACAAATTGTAAAAAAAAAAAAAAAAAAAAAAACACACACACATACAACGTTCACCCCCCCCCCCCAAAAAAAATAGCAAAAAAAAAACACTGTCACGTGACAATAAAAAAAAGTATCGGTAATCGGTATCGGCGAGTACTTGAAAAAAAGTATCGGTACTTGTACTCGGTCCTAAAAAAGTGGTATCGGGACAACCCTACTTTGCACAATGCCCACACTTGCTTGTGCAGCATCCAAAACAGCGGTAGTCAACTTATGAGCTAAAGGTAGCTTCAAATGTGACTCCCGACATCACCATAGGGTCACACATAATGTTCGATTTATGTAATGCTTGAGAGCATTCAGGGAAACTGCAGACCTAATAGAGGAAATGGAGGTTGGAGAGTATGGACATGCTACATTTTTGACTGGAGATATGTTATAGAAGACAATACGAAGCTGGGAACATGTTACATGAGGCTAGCAAGAGATCAGTGCGATCAACGTTCCCACTTTAGGCTGCTGCGGTCCAAGGGCCGCAGGTTGGGCAGCAGGGATCTAGAGCCTAATAAAGATACATACTCAACCCCCCCCCCCCCCATTACCTCAGCAGGAAATGTACCCCCCTCTTTCCAACAAGCCACTCCAAGCTCTCACACTTCATATGTATACTAGTTGTCATCTTGCAGTTTTTACTAGCTACTGTGCCAAAAACCTCACTACACACTGTCAGGCGAGCACCAGTTAAGAAAAATAATTCATAGAGACAGTCCAATGTCCGACAGGCAAGCAGGAAACCCAAGAATTGAGCAGTGGTAGTTGCTGAGGGTTTTTAACCTGTTTATCTGTTGGGTTTGAGTGGAGGAGCCTCATGTGACTGTTTTGGAGGATGATGTGGGAAAACGAGAAGACAAAAATATTTTTTATTTTCCTAAATAATTTTTCAAAATAAAAAAATAAATCCACCAACCAAACAAACTATACGAGAACCCCCTAAAGGGGCTTTGAAGCAGCCAAAAAGGTACAATGTTTGTAATTGAAAAATTCGATTTTATTGGTACAAAAAATATCTAAATAAGTATTATAAAAAGATCACGGGAACAAAGTACAGACTAATCGAGTCATGACATGATCTGAGTGTGGCATACCATTATAGTGGACAAAGCATACAATTAGACCAGAAAATGGGCGCAATACATAAAATAACGACCAAGATTGACTTGGAAGTAAATTCTTAAAAACAGTGGTAGCACATATTGCCTATGATACCATGCATGCGTTGGGGGTAACAAGTTTGTATACGTAAATCCTGACGCGTTTCGACCCTTCCCGGGTCCTCTTCAGAGGATAGTTGCCCCCTAAGAAAAAGGTCAACATATGTCAGATATAACGTCAAAACCAATAGTGCCAGACATATGCACTTGCACCGCCATGTTAAAAATTATTATCAAAAACATATAGTTACCTATTGTGGAAATTGTAACATTTTCACACACAGTTTGGGTATTATAGGTTGTTATGTTTTGAGATTTCTCCTTGGCTTCCCCGTCTCCCCTACGTCAAAAAAGCTCCCTGGAGAACCGGCGAAGGGGGCAGTGAGGAAAGAAAGGAGAGAAAAAAAGAAGAAGAAGAGAGAAAGATATCCCAAAGCGGTGTGGGTGTGAATGAAAATGAGATGGGGAATAGCACATGCCCTACTGTCAATAAGTTCCCATAATGGATATATGCCAGAGATAATAGGTGAAATCACCAACAAAGCCTCCAGAAGATAGGCAAAGTGGAGTGGGAAAAAGGGGGGGGGGGAGGGAAGAAAAAGGAGGGAGCAAAGGGGGCCGTAGTGGGGTGGTGGAAGGTGGATGGAATAGGTGTGGTGAAAAGGAAGAAAAGAAGAATAAAGGGGAGGGGAAGAAATATGGGGAAAAGGGGAAGGGAAGGAACGGGGTGTGTGACAGGAGGAAAAGGGGAGAAAAAGGGGAGACCATGGGGAGCAGGGAGTGACTGGACTGGGTGGAACAAATATGCAAAAGTGTGCAATAAACATGTGCAACAAACAGTGAACTAAAAAGCAAACGGTGAAAGTGACCTACAGTGGGGTAAAAGGTGCTGGAGGTGTGGGGACTGTTTACCTAGTTAAGCTGGGCTGAATGAGAAGTTTTTTTGAATGCTGAAAAATTCAATGAATGGAAATAAAAATAAAATGTAAATCAGTCTAACATGATCAACAGTGATTCAAAAAGAACCAAAGCGTTGAAGAAATGTCACATTTGTTTGGTTAGTGCTTACCCGTATTCGCTGTCAGAGCTGTGTGACCTGTCCACGATTTGAAAGACGTTCAATGAAATCACCTTATAGTTCCCATATTTATAGGGAGTGCCGATTGGCTAACTCCCTTCAGGTGCTTAGTGCGTCCAAAATCCCCCCTCCCCCTCCCCCCATCCATCAGGGGAAGGAGCAAGAACAGCAGTGCTCCTCCGTGTGATCCCCCCGGCGTTCCGGAAAGGAATACACCTCCGGGCGTCCCCGTCGCTTCCGCCGCAACTGCGCAGGCGCCGCCACGTCACGCGCACGCGCCCTAGGGTGCGCGCTCGTGAGTGCGGCGTCCGGAAGGGATCCGGGACGCCGCTGGCAGGGAGAGAGACATCCCACTTAGGTGGTGCCACCCAGTGGACATGTTAGGAGACGCGGGGCCCCAGCGTCTCCTGTCTCACCCTGCCAGGAAGACACTAAAAAAGGTCCATCCCCGCCCCCACAAGGAAGACATGGAGACCGAGGGAGACAGGGGAAAGGCAGAACCGTCCCGCCCCCAATGTATTTTTGGGCAGGGATGGTGGTGATACTGATGAGGCATAATCCTGGCCATTTGTATGCCCCATCTGTGGGTGCTAAGTGCATAGTCTGTATACTGAAGGTTGATTACTGACTGGCCGTCTTATGCGTGTCCTGTCATATCTGGTATTGTATGCCTTGGCATGACAGCATAGTTATAAAGGCAATGACTTACTATAACCTATGCAATCAAATTGGTATGTAATATAAAAACAAGGAAAAACAAACAATTACATAATCTTAAACAATGAAACAATTTTAGAAACTCCGAACTGTTTAAGGCTACATTTACCGGAAATGATACAAAGCATATGATCCATTGTGTTATGTACATTAGTATACCTCTCGTACAAATGAGCATACTGGAGAACAAGGATAATCGTATTGATGTTGATATTTATATGTGGGGAAAAACCAGGCAGCGACATCTACGGATATGGAGACGCAATGTCACTAAGATACAGGGGAGGGAAATTACAAAGGGAGGTCATTGTGTCTTCCCTGATGAAAAACCCTGCAAGAAGGGGGCAAAGGAGATTGATTCATTTAAGCCTGGTGGAGAGGTGGCTTGTAAATGGAATATCCATCTCTGCTCCTTTTGCAGCAGAGACTTGTTCCAGTCGCCACCTCTGTTGGGAATATTCATTCTGTGGAGGGCCACAAAGGTGACTTTGGGAACTTTGTAATTGTGTGTGAAAATGATGTGCCTCCCGATGGGGAGGTATGGGTTCCCCACCTCCATGCTGTAAACGTGTTGGGAAATGCGTTTACCAAATTCCTGCCTGGTCTTCCCCACATAGTATGCACCACATTCACATTCCATCAAATATACAATACCGCGAGTACGGCAATTTACAAACTGTTTTGGTGTAAACATATTGCCGTTCGGTAGAACAAAGGTTTTATCCTGTTTGATGAGTGAGCAATACGAACAGTGTCCACATGGGAAAGTACCCACTGTGGAGCAATGTTTGAATCTATTATTATCGTTGGTATATTCACTGTGGACAAGCTGGTCCCGCAGTGACCTAGCTCTTCTGTATGTTATGTTGGGTCTATCTTGAACAAATTCACGTAGCTTGGGGTCGTCGGTAAGAATGCTCCAATGGCGTTCTATGATCTTCCTAATAGCCTGATGCTGACGGGAATAGCGCATAGTAATGCGGGTAGGGTTACATACAGGACTTGGAGGGGGTTTGGATTTAAAAAGTAACTGAGATCTTGAATATCCAGTAGCCTGATTATAAGCTTTTTTGAGGCAAGATCTACTGTAGCCTCTTGCTAACAGTCGATTTTGGAGCCCCTCTGCTTCCTTAATAAATAAGGTGTCACTGGAACAGTTGCGCCGAAGGCGCAAATACTGTCCATATGGGATCGAGTTTTTCAATGGGGTCGGGTGGAAACTGTCGAAATGAAGGACCGTATTGCCAGCGGTTGTTTTACGAAACAGGGTGCTGGAAAGATGTCCCTCTTCCGTAATCGAAACTGAGACATCAAGGAAGGTGACGCTGTGGGAATCATGGGTCATTGTGAACTTCAGATTTCGATCGTTCACATTTATTCTATTGAAAAATTCAAGTAGCTTGGTTTCCGGTCCCTCCCATACGACGAAGACGTCGTCGATATACCTCAGCCATTTGGTTATATGGCTGGTGTATTCGACAAGGTCCTCGTCGCCAAAGAGGGACAACTCCCACTCCCCCAGGTACAGGTTGGCGTAAGAGGGGGCACAACAGGTCCCCATAGCCACACCCTGCACCTGGAGGTAGTGGGAGTTGTCAAAACAAAAGTAATTGTGGTGCAGTATAAAATGCAGGCCATTCAAAATAAACCTAACCAGAGACGGATCATATTTAGAATGTTGTTGCAAAGCTCTTTGCACAGTGGCCAAACCCTTAGAATGGGGAATGCTGCTGTACAGCGCCTCGACATCTATGGTCACCAAGATCGCATTCTTGGATAGCCTCAATTCACTGATGAATTGCAGGAATTGTATAGTGTCTTTGACGAAGGAGGGTAGGGCCAGGACGAGGGGTTGCAGGTATGCATCTATGACACGACTTAAGTTTTCAGATATAGCCCCATTGCCTGAGACAATGGGGCGACCTGTAGGTTTTATCGGGTTCTTATGTATCTTGGGTAGACTGTAAAATGTGGCCACCCTCGGGTGTGGAGTTCTAATAAATTCATAGATGTCTTTGGTAATTTCCCCTCTACGAAAAGCCCTGTCAACCATATTGTAAAAGCTGGAGTTGTATTGATTAATATTGAGGGCTGAGATTGCTTTGTACCACTCTTTATTTTTCAATATGTCCAGACACATTGAGACATAGTCGTCATTGTTCATGACGACTACGTTACCTCCTTTGTCTGAGGGTTTTATCACAATTGTGGAATTTTTTATGAGGTTTTGGAGAGCTGCGTTTTCACCGTAGGAAAGGTTAGTCGGTTTTAAGTGAGTTTGTGGTAATTTAGATATATCACGAATGGTCTGCCTTAAAAACACTGCAACATTCGAATTGATACTTGACGAAGGAAACGTCGTGGAGGCTTTTTTGAACATCATAAGCGGATTCGGGGTCGATCTGTCAACCTCCTGCAGTAAGGCGTCTAGATCGATTTGATCAATCAAATCCACTGTGTTGTTTTCCTGATAAAGGAGAGTTAGGTCTCGTAAGGCTCTACATTCCTTCATACTGAGGGGAGGCCCATCCACAGCGTCACCCTCCAAGTCCTCCCTATTGTGCAGGTATTTAAGTAATAACCTGCGTGCAAAAAGTTGTAAATCAGTAATTGTTTCGAAAACATCGAAGTGTTGTTCTGGACAGAACGTTAATCCACGGGACAAAAGTAGTATCTCACTAGATGACAGTTTGGTGGAGGATAAGTTAACTACACTTAGGTGGTTTGTTGTATCCGCACCACAAAAGGGTCCAAACCCTTGCCCAATTTGTGAGTTTGTGGGGACACTGGTCCCCGAGAGGAGTTTAAAGCTTTTTGTGAGGCTACTTTGTTTGGGCCAACAGGGGGGGTAGGGAGTTTAGGAGGTTCCTGCATAGGTGCAGTATTGCTGTTGGATTCAGAAGGTGTTGCCCCACCCACCTCTACAGTGCCATCGTTTGTTGCACTGTGGCCAGATTGGGTATCATGGGGGGTTGCTTGTGTGAAGACAGTATCCATCGCACGTTTTTTTGGATCGTGTTCCGGAGAATTCCTAGAACTACGATCCCTTTTCTGTTGTATTTTACTCCGCACCTGATTGCGTTGTGAGGAGTTTTTACGTTCAGTTTCGGGATTGGAAGATGCCCGAGATTTCGAAATTAGAGTATTCTTTTTGTTTTTGGGGTCCTGACGAGGTTGATTTTTCGATGGTGAATCCACCAACCACCAACCACCATGAATAATCTTTCAGAAAATAAAATATATAGGTTCATGGAAATGTATATTTAAATCTTAAATTTATTAAAGCAGTTTTAAACCCAAAACCAAAAATGAAATATATTGCAGCTTACCAAACATTAGATGTGGTGGCTGCATTCCTTTTTCCCTTCCGTTTTCACTTGGTGATCTGGCCAGTAACACACCCCCCATATTAGGCTCCATGCACACTGGACGTTAAAATAACGTCATAAAAACACCAGTAGCTTTGCAGTGAGTCTTTCAACGCTTATTAGCGGTTTTCTGCGTTAGGCTCCTTGCGTTTTTTAGCATTCTTTTTTTTAAATGTATTTATTTTTTTTCAATAGATAGGCCCATAAACTCCACTGCTGATAAAAAAAAACGTCCATGTGTGCATGGGCACATAAGATAACAGAGGGGAGTTCATGGGCTGTTAAAATAAAAATAAAACCCAAACTCCCAAAAACGGCAGTTTATGAACTTCAGTGTGCATGGAGCCTAACAGTTTCACCACTCTGGATGAATGAGCACAGGCGGTAGAGTGACAGAGAAGCATTGTCAGTCTGGGTAGAAAGTAGTGTTAAATATATAGTACTAGGAGATAGGGGTGCAACGGATCAAAAAACTCACGGTTCAGATCGTTCCTCGGATCAGGAGTCACGGTTCGGATCATTTTCGGATCAACAAAAAAAAAATCTCCCCCACAGTAATATCCACAATCTCCCTATTGGCAGAGTATTGCAGGGTATTGGCGGGTATATTGGCAGGGTATTGGGTATATTGGCAGGGTATTGGCGGGTATATTGGCAGGGTATGGCAGAGTATTGTCAGGGCATTGCAGAGTATTGTCAGGGCATTGCAGAGTATTGGCAGGGCATTGCAAAGTATTGGCAGGGCATTGCAGAGTATTGGCAGGGCATTGCAGAGTATTGGCAGGGCATTGCAGAGTATTGGCAGGGCATTGCAGCAGGGCATTGCAGAGTATTGGCAGGGCATTGCAGAGTGTTGGCAGGGCATTGCAGAGTATTGGCACTGTTGCCATCCAATATCTCCTCTCCACTGTACAGATCAGTACACAGAGGAGAGAGAGAGGAACCGGCGTCATGACATGACGCCTGTTTGTTACAAGTGATCGCTCCGTCATTCGACGTGCTAAACGGCCGCCGGGTGTACCAAGATGGCCGCCGCTCCGGAGCTAGGCCAAAGCCATGGCCTTTCCTATGGCTGAGGCCACAGAGGTGTCCCGTACGGATCAACCTCCGCGGATCGGATCAACCTCCGCGGATCGGATCACGGATCGATGACGATCCGTTGCACCCCTACTAGGAGATTTAAATACACTGACAAATTGAAACCAAATTCCAGCTCGTACTTTTTAATCAGTTACAGCAAAGCTTTTTTCCTTTTTGGATATAGGATTTACATGAATAAATACTAATAAATGTAACCACCCCTGAAAGTGGTAAATGATTTGTCTCATCTCTGTAAACTGATACGTCTACAGGGACAGACTTACTGACATAGTTCACCAGGTGAAAATAGAAGAAAACAAGCCATAAAAAAGAAAATTACTGTAATATAGCTATCACAACTGAGAACCAGTAAGCTGCAATATAATAGATATTTGTTTTGGGGTTTAAAAGTACTTTAATGCAGATAATGGCTTAAACGCTTCACGAGCAGAAACAAAAAAAAAAAAAAAAAAGCACTTTACGGCTAGATTTACACCAATGTGTTTTTTAGTGAGTTTTGCAAACGCATTACAGTCCATTTAACATAGTTTTCTTGTTTTTAAAGCGGTTGTAAACCGCAGCTGCTGTAGGGAAGAAAAAGGAAAAAAAAAAAAAAAAAAAAAAAACACACCTGCAAGGCAATGGCATAATGTGTTTGTATGCATCACATATTAGCACATTATGAAATACTCACCTTGGAACAAAGCCCTCCAGCGCTGTGCTGTCATCACTGAGAGGACCGACATCTTCCCCCAGTCTCTCTTCCAGGTTTATGTGCTCCGGCAATGTAACTGGCTAGAGCCCTAATGACGTCACTCCAGTGCATGCGCGTGGGAGCCCTCGGTTTCGGCACAAAGCTCTGAGGGTCCGACAAAGTATGCCCTTCACAGAGCATGCGGCGATGACACAACTGGCTGCATCCAGGGTGAATATCTCCTAAACAGTGCACGTTTAGGAGATATAAATTTTACCTAGAATTAAGCCTTATTATAGCCTTACCTCTAGGTAAAAATAACCAAGCAGGGTTTACTACAGCTTTAAATAAAAGACTTGTCCAAAACTGCCTACTGTTATTTTTTTTTACACTACACTTTTTTGGGTGAATGAGTAGTGGTAATATGTAATTCATACTCATTCACATGGGGGGTGGTCAGGATCTGGGAGCCCCCTTGTTAAAGGGGGCTTCTAGATTCCGATAAGCCCCCTGCCCACCGACAGTTTGTCAAGGTAAAAAAAGAAAACACATGAAAACCACATGCCAAATCGCATAAAAATCGAGTGTTCAAAAGCACGCCAAAAAACATATAAACCACAACTGCATAGATGTGCACCCAGCCTTAGAGCAGAACTCCACATGTAAAAAATAACTGTCCTGTCGTGGTAGAAACAAAAATTAAAAAGCAGCTTTTGGTGCAATACTCTACTTCAGGGGTGTCCAACCTTAGAAATATGGGTTAGGCTTTTACACTGATCCACAAGTGCAGCACAGTGCATTTGCGGCTTTCCTGCAGGCTAGCTGCACAGTGAATTACTGTGAAAGCAGCCTTATGGGGGCTCAGGAATGTAAGGGCTTGTTTACATTTGCTGTTTGGGGGGGGCGATAAAATCCCATAGTTGCAAACCCTCCTAGAAGCCTTCTCTTTTTAGCAGAAAAAGCGCCTGATGCTTGTAAAAGTGTCTCACACCTTTACAAGTATCAAATGCTTGAGTGTTAATTCATTTCAGTGACTAGAATAATTAATCTGGCCACAGAAATAAATTAATGCTCAAGTGCTACTAACCGTTAGCACACGGTTAGATGCTTTTACAAGAATCACACATTTTTTTTCTGCCAAAACTCTGCTGCTCCTGGACGCACTGGAAGAGGGTTTTTTTCCCCTGCCTCTAAACACTGCTTAAAGCCTAAGACCCCTTTCACACCGGGGCGTCTTATCGCTAAAAATAGCGCCTGAAAAATGCCTCATTTGCAGTCTGCAATCTGGGGTAGTGTGCTTTCAGGACGTTAGAAACAGTCCTGCAAGCAGCATTTTTGAGGTGGTTTGCGAGCAGCGTATACACCGCCCCTCCACCGTCCCTGCCCATTGGAATGCACGCTACACGGAAGTCGGCACTGCACAACGTTAATCAAAGGTAGCAAGACATTTCCCAATCTCTGCAGCTGCTATTAGCGGTGTGCAGTGCCGACTTCCTGGTGGGCTCTGCACGTGCGGGTTGCGAACACGCCTGAGCTCATCCTTAATGGCCACACAAGTTAACATGCAGAAAACTTAGAGGCAGGAAGAAAAAACAAAAATTGACACCCCTAGAAGCAGCTGAAAAAATGTCCGGTGTGCATGAGGACTTAAAGCGGCGTTCCGCATTGGGGGGAAAAAAATTAAAAGTAAGCAGCTACAAATACTGTAGCTGCTGACTTTTAGGCTTCATGTACACTGGACATTAAAATAACGTTATACAAACGCCAGTAGCTTTGCAGTGAGTTTTTCAATGTTTTTGTAATAGCGTTTTTTTTTTCAATGGGTCACAAACGTAAAAAAACAATGGCGAGCCACATTTTTGAGCGTTTATCCGTGTTTTTTGACGTTAGAGAGTCTTTACAGTTGAAAAAACTCCTCTCAGAACCCACTAGTTTTGGGGGTTTTTTTAAAGCCAAAAAACTGCTGATGCATGAACACATAGGATAACATGATGGGGAGTTTATTGACTGTAGAAAAAAAAAAAAAAAAACGTCTGAAGCCAAAAACATCTGCTGTAAAAACGCCCAAAAACATCCAGTGTGCATGAGGCCTAAATATACAGACACATGTCCAGGGAGCCTGCAATGTTGGCACCCCAGCCGATTTTCGTCAGGTGCTGCTGCCACCATTCGTTGTAAGGGAAACCGCTACTGCGCATGCACGAAGCGCGCTCTCTAACGAGCCTGGCGGCAGAGGGAGGAGCCGAACTTGCGAGGGACGGCACCGTGGCGCTGTCTCCTAGAAGTGGGGAGGGGTACCTGTCAAACAAAAGGTACCCGTTCCCCCAGGCCCCCTAAAAAGGTGCCAAATGTGGCACCGGAGGGGGGAGAGAGAAAGCAGATGAGCCGAGGTTCCACTTTTGGCTGGAACTCCGCTTTAAGCGACCCTTGCTATTCCTCACTGAGCACCCCTAGCCTAGAAGATCCAAGTGGAAGTTCTTCTCCCACTCCCTGCCCACAACCTTCTGGGACACAGCAGAGGTCCCAGAAGGATTCTGAACTATTTGCAAAGCACTAGAGGTCGACCGATATATCGGCCGGCCGATATATCGGCCGATATTTGACGTTTTTTACTTAATCGGCATCAGCCGATTGTGCTGATAAAAAAGGCCGATTATAACTTCAGCCGTGACTTGCAAATGACTTCTGTAATAGAAGTTAATGCAAGTTTCCTGAGGTTATCTGTGGAGAGGATTCTCTCCTCCTCTGGGCAGCCTGCCAAGTCTGATAAGAAGATACATTTGTATCTTTCAGGTTCTTTTTATCAATAGACTGAACTCCTGGAGAAGTTTTCAGTTTAACCATTTAAAGACTAAATCTTTTCTGACACTTGTTGGTTACAAGTAAAAATCCTGTATTTTCTGCTAGAAAATCACTTAGAACCCCCAAACATTATATATATATATTTTTTAGCAGAGACCCTAGGGAATAAAATGGTGATTGTTGCAATATTTTATGTCACACGGTATTTGCGCAGCGGTCTTTCAAAGTAATGAATTAAAAAAAAAACCTAAGCAGTAAAGTTAGCCCATTTTTTTTCGTCCAAAAGTTTTGATTACCTGTTTTTGTGTATTTATTATTTAAGATAGTTTTTTTTTTTTTTTTATTAAATTATACATACAAGTGAACTGATTGGAGGTTTGTTTTGTTTAATGTTTAAATGAAAAAAAATTTCTGTATTACTTAAGGCTGCTTTCACGCTGGAGCGGGCATGCGTTGATGGTAAAACGCTGCTAGTTTTAGCGGCGCTTTACCGTCATTTTAGAGGCGCTATTCAGCTGCTAGCGGGGCGCTTATAACCCAGCTAGCGGCCGAGGAAGGGGTTAAATGCGCCCCTGAAGCGCCGCTGCCAAAACGCTTTGCAGGCGCTTCGGCAGAGGTGCGCATTCATTTCAATGGGCAGGAGTGGTGGAGCAGCGGTATACACCGCTCCAAAGATGCCGTTTGCAGGACTTTTTTTTACATCCTGCCAGCGCATCGCCTCAGTGTGAAAGCACTCGGGATCTCACACTGAGACAGCAGGGGAGCCGTTCTACAGGCACTTTACAGGCGCTATTTTTAGCCCAAAAGCGCCTGAAAAACGCCCGTGTGAAAGGGGTCTAACTGTTAGATTTTATGAGATAAAGGGGGGGGGGGGGGAGAAAGGAAAAAAAAAAAAATCGGCCCAAAAAAATCGGCATCACATATCGGCCATCGGCCACCGCGCTTTCTAAATATCGGCATCGGCCAGAGAAAAACCCATATCGGTCGACCTCTACAAAGCACAGTGCACTTTGCACAGTCGGCTGCCCACAGTTCACATGCCGGTGTCAGAGACCAAAGACTGGTGAACAAACTAGTGTTCTATAACTGCCAGGATGGAGCCGCACTCCAGCTGATTTCCCAATCAGCTGGAGTGACGTGACCATGGCGCATGCGCACATCACATGAGGCATTTTTAAACGGAAGGGGGCATTTCACGGACACAATTAAAAGCTATTCACAGAGCAGAGGGGGACACCGTAGTTGTTACATTATGCCTCGCTGTTGTAGGGCGGCTTGCAACCCGCCCTTAGACACAGGCGCTGATCAAGACACTAAAGCCACCGTCTAACACTGACAAAAGGCAACCTTGAGCAGACTGAAACCCCGCCCCGCAACAGCGATGTACAATCTTAGAACTACGGTGTCCCTCTGCTCTATGAATAGTTTTTAATAGTGTTCGCTCGTATTCTCTGTCCCGTCGAAAAATGCCTCCTCTGATGTGTGCATGCTCCATGGTCACGTCACTCCAGCTGATCGCTAAATCAGCTGGAGTTGGGCTCCGTCCTGCGTATGTGTGGGCACTTTTCGTCGGAGACGACATATCGATAGAACACCGGCACTGGATGGAGATGGCGCTGGACCCATCGGTCATGTGTTTATTAAAAGGTCAACAGCTAGTTTTTGCAGCTTCTGACTGATAATTTTTAAAGAAATGACTGAAGAATGGCTTTAAGTGTATTCAGACTAGGATCTGAACATGCCTGAGCTCATCCCTAAAGATGACATATGCATACCTCCCAACTTTTTGAGATGGGCATGAGGGACATCTATCAGCAAAAGTATGCAGGCATAGGACACAATTCTTGCCACGCCTCCTTAACCACTTCCCTACCCGCGTATAGGCATATGACGTCCACAGATGGGATCTCCCATCCTGGGTGGACGTCATATGACGGCCTCGGGTTCCCGGCCGCCGGGCACCCGCGATTGCCCGTTAACCGGGCCGGACCGTGGATCTGTATGTGTAAACACACAGATCCACGTCCTGTCAGTTCAGAGGAGAGCGATCTGTGTTCCTAGAACAGCGGAACACTGATCGGTCTCCTCCCCTTGTGCCCCTCCTCCCCCTACAGTTAGAAGCATTCCCTAGGACAGTGTTTCTCAACTCCAGTCCTCAAGGCGCCCCAACAGGTCATGTTTTCAGGATTTCCCTCAGATGAAATGGCTGTGGTAATTACTAAAGCAGTGAAACTGATCAAATCACCTGTGCAAAATAAGGAAAGCCTGAAAACATGACATGTTGGGGCGCCTTGAGGACTGGAGTTGAGAAACACTGCCCTAGGAAACACATTTAACCCCTCCCGGCCCTCTAGTGGTTAACCGCTTCACTGCCTGTCACATTTACACAGTAATCAATGCAATTTTATAGCATTGATCGCTGTATAAATGTGAATGGTCCCAAAAATGTGTCAAAAGTGTCCGATGTGTCCTCCATAATGTCGCAGTCACGAAAAAAAAAATCGCGATCGCTGCTATTACTAGTAAAAAAAAAAATAAATAAATCATTTTTTTTTTTTAAATGCCATAAATCTATCCCGTATTTTATAGACGCTATAACTTTTGCGCAAACCAATCAATATACGCTTATTGCGATTTTTTTACCAAAAATATGTAGAAGAATACGTATCGGCCGAAACTGAGGAAAAAAATTTGTTTGTTTTTTTAAAAATTGGGATATTTATTATAGCAAAAAGTAAAAAATATTGTGTTTTTTTCAAAATTGTCGCTCTTCTTTTGTTTATAGCGCAAAAAATAAAAACCACAGAGGTGATCAAATACCACCAAAAGAAAGCTCTATTTGTGGGGAAAAAAGGACGTCAATTTTGTTTGGGTACAACATCGCACGACCCCGCAATTGTCGTTTAAAGTGCGACAGCGCTGAAAACTAAAAATTGGTCTGTCAAGGAAGGGGGTGAAAATGCCCGGTATTGAACCAGTTAAAGGAGAATTGTACAAAAAAACCCAAAAAAAAACAAGATTGGTTAAACCCACAAATGCTTTTTTTACCACTACTATTCCTTTATATTGGCTTTTGGAATTTAAAAATGCAGCAATTTAGAAATCAGATGAAAGGTTTAGCACTGGAAAACACTTTTTGATAGATAAAAAGTGCATTTTATATACATCTACATAGATCAGACCAAAATGAGGGACAAATGAGAAGGAATGAGGGACATTGCTCCAAATCAGGGACAGTTGGGAGCTAAGCATATGGCTTCCCAGCCCCCTATCAACCATGTGCAAGGGCTGCTGCATGTCTGAACAAGCCCTTAAACTGAGCACGTTTTTGCCATTTACATGATCTGAGGAGGAGGCAAAGCATACCTTAGTGCCTCCTAACCGCATGACTTCTTCCAGTGTAAAGTCACCGTCTACGTCATCTTCTTTATCAGACTCCATATCCATATCGCCAGCACGCAGCTTCTGCACCATCCTTGGCTCCATAAATCCCCGTGCTACCAAGACACAAACTTGCTGGAACTCAGCAACCGAGAAAACGTGAGCAGAGGTCTCAACCGGAAACCTGCAAGTCCTGTCCCAGCTGTAAACACAGTCAACGCAACGCTAAGTGATATAACGGCATTGTATTTTATAACACCGACGCTGATTTTTTGTTTTTTACTTTATATAATTAGATATACAATATTAAATCGCTTGCAAATTACAGGTTTCCAATGTGCTACAGATATATACGTCG
Organism: Lithobates clamitans; assembly: GCA_037952925.1. Classification (NCBI taxonomy): domain Eukaryota; kingdom Metazoa; phylum Chordata; class Amphibia; order Anura; family Ranidae; genus Lithobates; species Lithobates clamitans. Next base: position 1,162,180 of record JBBGZY010001275.1, read on the forward strand.
TCCCTTACAGGACCTATTTAGAAAAAAGTCACGTGCTGTACAGCGTGCGTTTCTGAGGTGAACTTCCGGTTTTTCCCTGGCTGAATGTGGTGGATCTCTAGCTTCGAGCCAATGATGAATGGTTATGTCAGATTCAGACACTTTGGAAGGACTGTAACTCATGCACGTTCGGGTAAGCAATAAAAGGGGGTTGGGTTGCTTCTTTCTCAGTACGTCTTTCATTATTAATAACTTAAAGCTTAGGTTTGGTAAGATTTTTGTTTTTTTAATCCCCACGAGGTACAATGCTTACAGTGAATGAAAGGAGAAATTTGGGGTGGAAGAAAAAAAAAAAAACATCTCTATGCTGCAGCAGTCCCCCAGCTCTAAGCCCAAGAACTGAGCGATCAAATGACTGTTGATCGCTCAGTTCTCAGTCTGCTTGGAGCAGAGAATGGTGATTGTCAGTCTCCGCTGTCCTCTTTGCCCCTCCAGCTCTCATTGGAGCGCAGGGAAGGAGGCAGGAGCAGCTGGCTCCAGCACTGATGCACGCTGCGAGGCAGAAACAGTTGCTGATGAGACACATGGGTAGATCCTGACAATATGGTCGGGATCCTTCCATAGCCTGGAGCAGCTCTGTGACGTCTGCTGACATCTAGCTTTAGCTGATTCTGGGTCACAGGAGGGCACAAATAAGTTCACGGTTGTGACCCAGCAGAGAAGTTTGGCCATACTTCTCTTTGAAATGTGTCCCTTTCCAGATTTTCCCATTGAAGTCCATGTGCCTAAAATATGCTAAAAAAAGAGCTTATTTACTTTTTGAGTGTGAACTGTGACAGAACATATGGAATTTTGTGCATAAGCGTAAGACAGCTCAGCCTTTTTCAACCAGGGTGCCTTCAGGGGCACCTTGGCAAAGTACCTAGAAATTGCCCCAAAACCGATATTGCCCCTGCAGTCGGGACGGACATGTGGGAATGAAATTGTGGGAGTGACCGGATGCCAGAGTGAGAGGCGGTGTTAGCGGTCTCCCTCTGGCCTGATGCCTCCGTGTTCATCCGCACCAGCATGACGGATCAAGCCCAGCCAGAAGCGCTCCTCTTTTGCACTGCAGGGCTTGGGGCTCGCTTGGCTGCCTGGCTCCCCTCAACCATCTCTGTGCCTGCAGGGGCCGCTGGAACGTCATCGCTATTGTCTGGATAGCGGCACCAACGACCCCCACCTTGGAGCGGCGAGGAGAGAGCGAGTCGCCGGCCGTGTCTGGGAGGGTTGCCGGGGCGACGGCTCCGACGCTAGCGGCTCCGGCGGCGTCCATTGATAGGGGAAGAGGCGATCAGTGTGGAACGTCCCTGCACTGCCCAGGCAGCTTGGCAGTATCGAGGTACCGAACATTATATAGGAGACTGTCTCTGCTTCTCTTTCTCTCTTTTTCATTGGGGCCTGGATTGCTGCCTGAAGCTGTGGGGCTGAGGTTCAGCAACTCACCCTGCAATTAAAGAGTGGCTTGCCCTCGTGGGGGAGAGGAGCATTCTGCTGGCCAAAACTGGTACACACAATTAAAAGCAAATGTTTATTTTTGGCAGAAGAAAACAACAGATTGATAAAACAGAATTGCCCATTATACTAGGCTGGGTACTAGTCCTGCATGCAACCAAACACTAGGAAAATATAACAGCGACTGTGTTATTATTTTGACCTGGGAGGAAGAAAGGAAAAAGAAAAGGAAAGAGAAAGAGGAAGGGGGAAGGTAAAGGCTAACTTGACGAGCCGTTAAAACCCCATAATCGTTCTCCTTTGGACCATATGATAAGCCATGACTAGAAAAAAAGGAGAGGAGCCGCAGCAGCACGAGAACGTCAGTTCTCAAACCACTCGCACATCAAAAGAAAAGGGGAACCAGGCAGCAGCAGCAGCAGTGGCCAAGTTGGAAAAGTTTGCGCATCCCTCGACCCTATCACCATCTAAAAATACCTCCCACCAGCAGGAGAAATCTCATGTGGGGGGCTCTGGGGACAGGAAGAGCTTAGGAAAAGGGCTGACGGTAACACACACAACAAGAACCGCGAGCAATAAAGGCTCCCCGGGCGAACCTTCAGGAACGGCAACTAGTATTGCCGCCGAGCAAAATATATCTTTAACAGAGGAGCCTACATTGAAAGATGTCCTATGTGCTGTTAATTCCTGTAAAGCCTCCCTAAGTGAATTGTGCGACCAGTTGAAGGGGTTAAAGGAGGAGTTAATTACAGTAAACCAAGAATTACAAAGGACAGCCGCTAGAACAACTATACTGGAGGAGAGGATGAGCCAGGTTGAGGATGATCTGGCCCCACTGAAGCAGGAGCTTAAAGCAATGAGAACGCAGGTTGACCTGCATAAGGCTAAGATGGAGGAAATGGAAAACAGGTCCCGCAGGAACAATGTACGGGTGGTAGGTTTACCAGAACGGTGTGAGGGCCCCCACCTCGAAGAGTTTATGGAGAAGTGGCTTAGGGGAACATTCGGAACAGAAACCTTTTCGCACCTTTTTTCCATCGAAAGAGCCCACAGAGTGCCAACCAGGCCCCCGCCACCAGGAGGATACCCCAGACCAATAATCATGAAATTCCTTAACTATAGGGACAAGGTTACATTGATGCGCAGGGCTAGAGAGAAAGGGGATGTTTTATATAACGGCGCAACAATTTTATTCTTCCCCGACTACTCCCCAGACCTGCAGAAACGAAGGGCTGAATTTAGGGACATTAAGCGCAGACTGCGGGACTACAAAGTAGAATATGCCCTGTTGTATCCGGCACGCCTGCGCATCACTGCCCTAGGGGCTACTCATTTCTTTGACACAAAAGACAGGGGTAACAAAATGGCTCGAAGATAACAAAACGACTTTACAGAGTTAGGGGTTCTGTGGGGCTGGCTGGGTTATCAAGTTTTGTTTTGTTTCCTTTTTTTTTTTGTTTTTTTTTTATATATAGCGGATGGCACGGGGGGGGGGGGGGGGCAGGGGGGGGCGTGATGGATGGAAGCACGGATGAAGGATGTGGTTTTTCTAGGTTTATACACTATAAGTATCGATTTGATGTTTTGGAATTTGGTTGGGGGAGGGGGGGAGGAGCTTGGAAGTGTGTCACGATGCACTTGGTCAGTATATGAGTGAGGAGTTTTTTTTCTCTTTTGAATGGTTGGAAGGGAGTAAAAAGGTCACATGCACAACCCTTAGGGCTGGCCTAGCTAGGCAGGAGGGGGGGACACGAAAAGGGGTGGGGAAAGGGGGGATGGGTCAGGTTAAAGTTGGGGGGGGTAGGTTAAATAGAGGGAGGGGAGGGGGGCTCATAATAAATTATGGGGTTAGATATTCTGGGGAACGAAAGGCACACGTATTCAGGGGGAGAGGGTCTACAAAAACAAAGCACATCTGCACATGCTGTTCACATCTACAATTAAATAGCACTGGAGGAGGGGGCAGAGTGGTCCCTGGATGTGGGGACCCTTGCCCCCTCACCCTATTTTTCTTTTTCTTTATTTTTAATATAACCATAGAGACTATGGCAAGCTTAGTAGACACAACTGCACAAATGAATCGTTTTTATCTTTCTGAAGGGTTAGTTTGTTTCTTGTTTTTTTTTTTTTTCTTTGTTTTTGCAAATGCCATTTAAAACCTTGAAAATAGGTTCGTGGAATATTAGGGGTATGAGTGACCCGGCTAAGAGGGCAGCTGTATTTTTGGTGATGGAAAATTACGGTGTCGGACTGGTTTGTCTGCAGGAAACTCACCTCACCAATGAGACTAAACAGTATGTTCGGAGTAATAAATTCCAAGAACAGTACCACTCGGTTCACACCTCTTATTCAAGAGGGGTGAGTATCTTGGTGAGGAGAGGTATTTCATTTTCCTGCAGGGAAGCTGGGCTAGACGCGTTGGGAAGGTATGTTTTTCTGAGCTGTGTTGTGGAAAATAGACCCCTGGTGATAGCAAATGTTTATATCCCTCCTCCGTTTAAAACAGAGATCATGCTGGATCTGCTGGAGTTTGTGGATGGTATGGTGGGTATTCCTATAATAGCGGTGGGCGATTTTAACGCAGTTTTAGATAGCAGCATGGATCGACTACCCCCTGTGTCCCGCACGGAAAGAATTTCAGAGGGGCGATTAGCCCAACTGCTTGTAGAAATCGGATGGCACGATCTGTGGAGATCTTATAATCCAAACATCCGGCAGTACTCCTGCCACTCAGGGTCACACTCCACCCTCTCGCGCATAGACATGGCAGTAGGTAATAACGAAGCCCTGCGATTAATAGGAAATATAGAATATAGACCGAGGGGAATATCGGACCACTCACCCCTGACTTTGACTCTAAAGTTAAGTACCGGAACCAGTCAGAAGAGGTGGACAATAAATCCACTATGGCTGGACCTGATCAGCAGTCCAACAGAAATACTCTCCAAGTTAAAAGAGTTTGTAACATTTAACTCAGGTACAGCACCAGTAGGAGTGGTGTGGGACACCCTAAAAGCATATCTTAGAAGACTACTACATCAGCAGGTTGCTATGGTAAAAAAAACATCAAGGGACTGGGAGGTGAGGGCCAGTAGGGAAGCTATGGAAGCAGAAGCACAATACATGTCAGACCCAACCCCAGAAAAACAGGAGATTTGGCTCAACAAACAACAAGAGTATAAAGAGGTAATCAACAGAAGAGTAGAGAACAAGAGACTCTTCCAGAGACAAAATTATTTTGGGGAAGGAGAGAAAGTAGGCCGGATGCTTGCCCTTTTAATTAGGTCCAATCTACTCTCACCAACCGTCTCCTCAATTAAAACACCAGCTGGAAACATTACATCTGACCCGGTCGAGGTATTAGAAATTTTTTCCATATTTTATAGAGACCTGTATAGGTCCCGCCAGGGCTCGAACCAGCACGAGATGGATAGGTTTTTGGAGGGAGTAGATCTGCCCATGCTCTCGGAGAGGGATAGAAGTGAGATGGATTCCCCTCTGACTCTGGAGGAGCTACAAAAGGCAGTCGCAGAATTGTCAGGCCAGAAATCTCCGGGCCCGGACGGGCTACCACTGGAGATTTATAGGAAGTATGGGGAGATTTTGCTCCCGGAGCTCCTAAAAGTGCTAGAGCAGACGATCAGGGATGGTAGGTTGCCCTTATCAATGTCAGAGGCTGATATAGTAGTGATCCCAAAGGAGGGGAAAGATCAATCGGAAGTTTCTTCATACAGACCGATATCACTGCTGTGCACAGATGTCAAGATCATCGCAAGAGTGCTGGCATCCAGGCTAAATAAATGTATAGACAAACTAGTGCACCCAGATCAATCGGGGTTTATCCCCGGCCGGTCCACCAGCACAAACATCAGAAGAGCTTACCTGAACCTACAGGTACCAACAGAGAATGTGGGATCCAGAGCCATATTGTCTCTGGATGCTGCCAAGGCTTTCGATAGCCTAGAGTGGGAATACCTTTGGAGGGTGCTAGAGAGGTTTGGATTCGGTCCTATATTTATTAGCTGGCTAAAAATTCTGTACATTCAGCCAAGGGCAAGGCTCAAGATAAACGGTGAATACTCGGAAAGCTTCCCCCTCGAAAGAGGGACAAGACAGGGATGTCCCTTATCTCCTTTGTTGTTTGTGCTGGCCATGGAACCATTAGCGGGAGCAGTGAGATCATCCACGGAAATACAGGGATTCCAAAGAAAAGGGAGAGAAGAGAGAATAGCACTCTTTGCAGATGATATCATATTTTTCCTGGGGGATACGATTTCCTCGTTGGAGAAAGGGATGCATCTAGTAGAGGACTTTGGAAAGTTTTCGGGATTAGTTATCAACTGGGAGAAGTCGTCGCTTCTACCGGTAGACCCAGTGGCTATCACTACCCCAATGTGCCTGCCTCACCTGAAGACCACAGAGAAAATGAAATACCTTGGCGTAGTGCTGTCCAAGGACCCCGGTACGTTTATCAAGGACAACTTGATCCCCCTCTTATTAAAATTTAGGAGGAAACGTGACATTTGGAGCAGACTCCCTTTGTCTGTGGCGGGCCGAGCCAATCTGATAAAAATGGTCTGGATGCCGCAGCTGTTATACCTATTACATAATTCCCCAGTTTGGATTGGAGGGAAGTGGTTCCAAAAGATCCAGTCCCTTTTTAGGGAATTAATATGGAAAAAAGGGCAGGCCAGGATCGGCCTACAAAAACTGCAGCGCCCCGACACGGAGGGGGGACTGGGGGTCCCACAACCATTCATGTACTATCTGGCAGCCCAGCTACAACAATTGGGAGGATGTGCCACTGAGAGAGGGGGAAACAACAACGTTAAAATTATTCTACAGGGGAATCCACACAGCTCACTAGTGGGAGCACTGGAGGCAGACTCGCTACAAGGAGAAATTCCAACACATAAAATGATCACCAGGGTCTTGCAGGCAGCTTAGAAAACAATGGGGTACAAAGGAATATCAGAACATGCGCCACTATGGAATAATAAGCGATTGCATGAACTATCAACAGTAGATAGGAATAGATCATGGGAAAGCTGTGGGATAAGCCGGTTGATACAACTATACGAAGGGGATACTTTGAAATCCTTTGAGGACCTAAGACACGAGTATAGGATACCAAACCAGGCTTTCTACAGTTACTTGCAGATCAGGCACGCTCTTAGCAAGCAGTTTAGTAGGCAACCCCCAGTATGGTGTAGGACCCCACTCCTACAAACAATAACTAAATCAGAGACTACTAAAGGCTTAATCTCAGAGATATACTCCCAACTAACAAAGAGAGGAAACACGAAGGCAGGCCTATTAGGAGGAAGGGGTAAATGGGCGGCCGACGTGGGGGAGATAACGGACGAGCAATGGGAGAGGATTCTCGAGTTTGGACCAGAGGTATCGGTCTCTCCCTCACAAAAAGTCTCCCACTTGATGCTGCTACACAGATCTTACTATACACCAAAAAGGCTGCTTATGTTTGGCCATAGAACCAATGATGAGTGCCCTAGATGCAGAGGAACAGGTGACCTAATTCATATGGTTTGGAGGTGCCCAAAACTAGTAAGGTACTGGATTGAGATTATAAAGAAAATAAACGCTACGTTTAGAGTGAACTTAGAGCCCGACCCCAAAATCTGTGTGCTGGGGTACGTCAGTAGTGGACTGAGGGATAGAAATACAGCCATAGCGATAGCAAGATGCTTGTTTCAAGCTAGAAAATTAATTGCACAAGCATGGCAATCAAGCACACCTCCAACCCCGGAAGCCTGGGCCGGGACGGTTAACTCCACAATACGGAGTGAAAGGACATTTTATATAAGGCTAGGCAATTACAAAACGTTCACAAAATTATGGAACCCATGGATCCAAGCAATGTCATGCTCCTTTCCAGTGTTATCTTAGTGCTGAGGGCAATCACCCTCTCACTGGGGTAGAGATGTGCACTATAGCCAGAGACCCGAAGTTAAGGGAGAATAGGGAGAAGGAACAATAGCTAGACATAAGGTGTGTATCGGAACAGTGAGCGCAGGTTAATGGGGGGAGGGCGGGCGACGGGGGGGTTCACTAGTTTGGGTAATTTGGAAAAGGCTTAGGGAAGAGGTCTTCCCGTTTTCACTATGACATATTTTTGTATAATTGTAAATTTTACACACTGAATATATAAATTAAGAGAAAAGTCTGAATGGCCACAATGATGTCACTCGGCAAGAGACAAATATGACCATCAATCTGAAAGATGTCTCTGAATCAAGGTAACTGAAGTGGCCAGAAAAAAAAAAAAAAAGAAATTGCCCCAAAACTGTATACAGGTCAGCTGGTGGATCAAGCCTGCCTATCAGGCTGGGTTCACACTATAACATGCAGCAGCTCACAGCAGGACTCTGGTCCGGAGTCTCCATTCAGTTTCAGGTCTGATTTCAGCCCAAATTTTTGGTTTAATTCGGACCTGAAACAGGCCAAAAGACGCACAGGGTTCCTGTGCAAATTGCACCGGAGCCGCTGCGGAGATGTGTGAACTGGCTCCATAAAGAGAAGGTCACAATCTCCTGCTATGTGAATTGGATGCGGAGAAACCCCTGCATCCAATTCGCATAGGTGTGAACCCAGTCTTAGTTACACAAAACCACAAGTTTTCGTTGTGCACCATTACAACCTTCTAGCCGCCAGTGTACTAACAACTAATGATGTCATCGGTTGATAAGGAGGATGTCAGGCACCTGCATAGCATCCTTTTTTGCCCCTCCCCTGTCCCTCTCCTTCAGCATCAGGCCCATATTAGTTGACACATGCTGGATACACAGCATCCAATTTTTGGTAGATTTTTTTTTCCTTCAGATTTACCAAAACGATATAATAGGAGGTCAAACCTTAGGAGTTTCAATTTGTATGCAATCAGGCAGGCCCTTGCACTACATGGTTTTGGTAAATCTGAAGGAAATCTGACAACAAAAGTTGTATAGTGTGTATGGGGTCTAAGGGAGAGAAACACAGAGAAGAGAACTTTGGAATACTAATCAGTACCAGTGTGCAAAGGTGTACTTGCTTTGGAAGAATAAATCACTGCTAATGTTCGGTGTCCTATGCATGTGGATGTTGGTACATTATGCAAAACTATCAGCCTCTCCCCCGATGCCCCCACATCTGTGATCTTCTGGTGTTGGGACGGGGGGGGGGTTAATATGTGCCACTGGATATGTCAGAGGTACTCATTAAAAGTGCCAACTATACCTGCCCTGTCCACCCCCTTTGCTGCATTCATAAAAGCTGTACTACTCTTCTAAGGCTTCATGTACACTAGCAGCTCCTAAACTTGAGTTTAGGAGCTTTTGCCTTTTTTTTTTTTGCCAAAGTTCCTAAACTCAACTCCATAAAAGCCTATGGAGTCAATTATCACAATTCACTAAGCGTTAAATAACGGCCAATGCTACTGTAATGCACATTCGTTTATAAAAAGTGTTAAAATAACGGCCAATCACTGCGCATGCGCGCGAGATCCGAGATGGCCGTCTGAGCCGGGAGCTCCGCAACAGCCCATCCGACATTGGGATACCGCCGGGACCTCCCCTGGATGTCTGGACCGGCCGCCAGATGTGATCTGGGGCCGGAATTTGATCGAGTGGGCCGCGGCGGGTGTACCAAGATGGCCGCCCGCATTTTTAGCAGCACCGCCACACACGGTCTATGAGGGGATACAGCAAGACTTCAGGCAAATGATATCACCAGCCACATTGACTTACTCCCAAGTGGCCCAGGGAACCCCACAATGCCAGCCAGCTCCCTCCCCGGCCTCCACTGAGTCACTGCTGATCAGAGCAATGGAGGATTACAACCTGTCCCCAGCAGGGCCTGCTCCCTCCATTTTACCAAGGATCTCCCTCTCCCTATCTGCAGGACCAGTCCTCATCACAGGGGGACCTTTTCCACAAATTCTCTGCCTTACTGGAGACGGGTCTGGCTAACACAGCTGCCCAGATCACCAGAGAAATTAAATCGGACTTTGCCAACCTCGGCTCCAGAATGGAAGCCATAGAAACCAAATTGGACATCACTGTCTTACATACCAACCAGAACGCTGCCCACATACAGGTCCTCCAGGATCAACTGGACACTGCCCTGGCCAGGATAGATGACCTCGAGAACAGGTCCAGGAGATACAATTTCCGAGTCCGATGTCTCCCTGAAAACATCACGGATATCCCCCCAGCAATTCAGGACCTCATCAAGGAGCTGCTTCCTAACACGCCCCCCCCACCGCCTGGAATTGGACAGGGCCCACAGAGCCCTTGGTCCCCCCAGAAATGATGGTTCCCCAAGGGATATCATAGTCGAGCCCCACTTCTACGCTGTAAAGGAGGATGTGATGAGACAATCTCGCCTCAAACAGCAAGTCACTTGCCGAGGACATCAGATTCAAATATTTGCAGACTTGGCCCCCTCAACCATCCAAAAGCGAAGAACCCTTAAACTGCTCCTAACGGTTTTGTCCCAACAGGACATCAAATATCGCTGGACCTTCCCCTTCGGAGTGAAGTTCACCATCCAAGACAAGGCATATTCCTTCTCCTCCCTTCCAGAAGGGGAGAAACTCTTACTCTACCTTAAGCTGATTTCCCAGGAAGCACCCATGGATTTTACCTCGGCACCAGGAGGATCCACCAAACGACCCCCCCCCCCACCCCCCAGCTAGTCCAGTTTCCCCTCTCTGGAAAAAAGGCAAGATCAAGAAGTCCAAAGATGGCAGACCGCCATAAGACGCCCTCCCGAATCTATTCCTCCAACTCGCCCCCTCAATAGGGCATTCCACTTAGGTATAACAATTCCCTCTGTTGTGGGAGCCTAGGGCTCCAATCTTAACCCTTGTTGTCCATCTTTAGACCTTCCTATGTTTCCGTCTCAGGTTCCCCGTTTCATACAAGTTAACTCAATCCACGGCCAGACTGATGACCATGACAGGGGCACCTGCCCTAGGTCTCTTAGTAACTTTTGGTCAGAGAGGCAAACCAGAATGTGACTTTTAGGTTCTCTCAAGTTTCCTCCTTAAGTTTGATCTCTCTCATTTTCTCGCCGTCTCTCAGGAAATCAACCTAAAGAACTGAAATTCAAAGACTCTATTGATCTCAGGGATCTTTGGCAGAACCCAGCACAGGGTCCCCAACCAGGCAACACCACTAATAACAAACGGATATCATCACCCAAAGGAGTCCCCCCTGCCTCCCCTCTCCCTGAGTAGGAGGGGTAGGGCACAGGAAGCTGACCTCTGTCGAAGAACCGCCTATAAGCCGAGCTCTTTGAACCAAGGGAACTCATATTGTTACTAATGTTTATTAGAAAAGTTGACTTTACGCTGTGTTAGTTATTCTCGACTAAATTTATCTTAGAAGCAAGGAACAGGGGTGACACCCTTGCGCATCAACTCATTCCACAGATGAGGTTCCCACTCCTCTGTGGTATGAGCCTTCGGGCCTTTATTAGAGGCTGCCGAAGCCAAACTGAGGATGACAGGTGGGGCCCTTCCCCGTCGGTCGTCGCTCGTCTTCCCAGAAGATGCCGCTTTACGTTTGATTCATTCTGTTTCCCCTCTCCCTACCTAACCTCTTTTTTCTTTTTCGAGCCACTCAGCAGGTATCACGAAGCACCAGACGCCAACACCGGTCTGAATAAAGCATTACCAATGTCAAGGGCCCCTAAAGAAACGGCTTTTAAGGGTAAGTGATGACTTCCTCAACAGTATTCCACCCCTCTGATCAAATGTCTGTAAGGAGCACGACAGACAAGAATCTTAGAGTAGCCTCACATAATGCTCAGGGTTTGAACTCCCCCAGAAAACGTAGAATGGCTTTTGAAAACTACCGATCCATGAGGATAGATATAGTTTTATTACAAGAGACACACTTTCCGATCCGATACAGCCCCAAATTCCTCCACCCACACTACCCCACATTCTATATAGCGAACACCGCAAACAAAACCAAAGGAGTAGCAATACTATTCTCTAAGAACAGTAAATTCTCCTACATTTCTGACCACAGAGACCCCCGAAGGTAGATATATCCTGGTCAAAGGTACTATTGAAGGTAACATTTACTCCATAATTTCCTACTATGCCCCCAATAAAGGACAAACTAAATTCTTTCAATCTCTCCTCAAAACACTATTGCCCCTCGTAGAAGGCAGGGTCATCTTCGGAGGGGACTCAAATATAGCTTTTGACCAAGGACTCGATAAATCGAAACCTCCCAAGGCCCAACTAACACGCCCCACCAAAGCCAGCTTGAACATAGCTAAATCCCTTCATGCACATGGGCTGGTCGACATATGGAGGGAACTTAATCCCTCAAAAAAGGGACTATACCCACTTTTCGGCTCTCGTATGCCAGAATAGACCATATTCTGGTACCCCCCTCTCTTATTCCAGCAACATATAAGGCGAACATAATCTACACCGCCTGGTCGGACCACTCCATAGTCCTACTTTACATGCAAAACTCTCTCACTAGGCCTTCCGGCTCACACTGGTGCCTAAACTAATCATTCCTGAGTGATCCCATTAAAACCACTGAAATAGAGAATTCACTGAAGGAATATTTCCTACTCAACAACGTAGACAATATCTCCCCCGAGACCCTCTGGGCAGCCCACAAAGCTACCATTAGGGGCAAAATCATCAGTATTGCAACTCAATTAAAGAAAGAAAGACTAATAGATATCACAAAACTCGAAAAGAACTTTGCTGCCCTAAAACTCCGACACAAGAAGAACCCCTCTAAAGCCCTAATAGACCAACTGGACACAACTAGGCTGGAATTGAATTTAGCCCTCACGGTAAAAGCGGAGAAGCACATCCACTGGAGTGGAGCTAGATTCTACCATCAAAAAGATAAAATAGGCCCGATGCTGGCCTCTAAACTATCCCCGCGACCACGTTCCTACTGTATTCCCAGGATTAGAGTAGCTTGTCAACCCACTTTGGCCGACCCAACAAGGTACTGGAGGCCTTCCGGGACTTCTACACCAACCTTTATAGCAAGCCCACCAAGAATATGGACCCCTTAATATCCGGATTTCTCTGTGACCTCCCAATACCAACTCTATCTGCCGAACATAGAGAGCTTATGGAGGCATGCATCTCTGTTGAGGAAATAAGGGAGGTCATTAAAAATCTCAAAACAGGCTCGGCCTCTGGACCAGATGGTCTATCCATGCCATACTATAAGTCCTTCGTTGACACGTTAGCACCCCACATGGCTAAATTCTTTAACACGAAGGCACAGGGATCCCCCTTGGACCCTGAGCTCAATGCAGCCTATGTAACGGTAATTTCCAAACCAAATAAAAACCCAGAAGTTGAGAATTATAGACTAATCTCCCTCATAAATAACGACCTCAAGATCCTGACGAAAATAATGGCCAACCGTTTATCCTCCTTCATAAGCCGGTACGTCCATAAGGACCAAGTAGGGTTCATCCCGGGGAGACAGGGGCCGGATCAAATCAGAAGGGCCATTGACCTAGTCTCCCTTCTACAATCGGGATGGGATGGGGGCCCCAAACAGGAAGGGATGCTTCTATCCTTAGATCTTCATAAGGCCCTCGACACAGTCAAATGGCCTTACCTATTTGGTTTATTGTAGCGGTGGGGATTTGGAAATCGCTTCTTGGGCATTCTACACTCCCTCTACTCCCAATCCAACTGCACAGATTCGTCTCAACAGGCACCACTCTAGACCCTTTAACATTGCACGGGGCACTAGACAGGGATGCCCCCTATCCCCATTAATATTTGCCATTGCCTTTGAGACACTCGCAGTTGCAATTCGATCCAATCCCAATATCCAAGGAATTTCCTGTGGACCCCAAATACACAAATGCGGCCTCTTTGCTGACGATATGCTATTATTCGTAACCTCACCTATCACATCCCTCCCCAACCTATGTAGACTCCTAAATGACTTTGCTATTGCGTCAGGCCTCAGGGTTAACTATGACAAATCCCATACCCTCAACATATCTTTGAAACCGGCCATAGTAGAAACGTTGAAAAACTCCTTTAGTTTAGATAAAACGTCTCGTCAATAGAATATCTAGGGATTCATCTCACCGCCGAAATTGACCAACTATACCCAGCAAACGTTCCACCCACATACAAGAAACTTGAGTCGGAGCTTAAGACCTGGGGCAGTAAAGAGGTTTTCTGGCTGGGGAAGATCCATTCAATAAAAATGACACTCCTCCCCAGATTACTATACTTATTTAGAGCTATCCCGATAAACCTAAAAAGGGAACACTTGCAATCCCTCCAAAGGTGAGTCAACAAGTACATCTGGGGAAGAAAAGGACACAGACTACCAAACAACACTCTATACAGGAAGCGTACACAGGGCGGACTTGGGTTACCAAGACTTTTTTGGTACTATCAGGAGGCGAGAATTGCCCAACTCTCAACAGTATTTTCCAGAACGGAAAAACCAGACTGGATCCAAATTGAAAGACAGTCGGTCCCCAATCATACTCTTGACTATTTATTATGGATCCCATCCAGGGACAGACCCCCCCTCCCCATACTCTCACCGATCCTTTCACAACCCCTGACCCTTTGGGACAAATTAAAAACCCAACCTTCCTTAACCCCTGATTGCCGTCTCCTGACCAACATCTTCAATAACCCTGATTTCACCCCTGGTCAAGACATAAAATCCTTCAAATGGTGGTTGGACAAGGGGCTGTATCGGATTGGTCACTTCTTTACAGCAACAGGCCCAATAACTTTAAAATTCTGTGAACAACAACTGGAAATCCCGAGGAGGGAACAATTCAGGTTACTCCAAATAAAACACTTTCTCCATAAAATATGGATAAGGAAACCCATCCCTCCTAGATTCACCCCATTTGAATTATGGATAGGACATGCCACAAATCAGAGGGGTGGAATCTCTGTTATCTACCAATCACTTGCTTAATAGGCTGGCAAAACCCCTTACATGACCGCATGGGAAAATGATCTTCAAATTCAATGGGATCTTGAGGAATGGCAGACATCCTTTTCCAGAGCCTATAGGGGGATAAAGAATATTTCCCTAATAGAATCAAACATCAAAGTGATGACCAGATGGTATCTCACACCTGCTAAATTAGCCCACATGTTCTCCTCTGCTAACCCTCGGTGCTTCAGGGGATGTGAACTGAATGGCACTATGGCCCACATATGGTGGGAATGTCCCAAAATCAGGTCATTCTGGAAAAGGATGTTTGCCCTAAATCATAAAGTGACAGGGCAACAGCTTCCCAGAACCCCCGCAGTGGCCCTCCTGAACGCTAATATCCCAGGAGCTTCTAAATGGAACCGCAAATTAATCCACTTCATACTCCTAGGTGCTAAGCTGACAATTGCCAAGGCCTGGAAACAGCCTGGGATATCTTTTGCTGCTGCCAAGCGCAAAATTTCCTGGATGATGTCCCAAGAGAAATTAACCAGTGTTCTGCTAAACTCCAAAGCACAATTTGAGTCCACCTGGGAACCCTGGGCCAACCACATGGGTCTCTCCCTCATCCCAGGGATGCAAACATAACAAGTAAGCGTCAACAATTCTTCTCCTACCCGATACCTGGTGAGTGGCTCCTCGACCCCTCTCCCCCCCCCCCCTTTTTTTTTATTTAGTTTTTCGGATTCACCCAGCTTAGGTCTGTTGTGACCATATATTATGTACCGTATATCAATATAGTACAAGTGCCCCCAGCTTCAAGTGTTAAAACCACTCCAAGGGGCTATTAGGCCAAACGAACTACTCCACTTAACTCATGTGGTGCTCTATGTCTCCCAATAGATGTTGCTGCGCTCCGGGGGCCTCAAGGGGGCTGTCTTGGCACAGTATGATCCCTTTAGGGGTGTTGGGGGAGCCTCCCGGGGCAACTGGGGCCAGGTATTGCACGGAACGAGTACCACAAGGTTTACTCTGGAAAGCATCATTTTCATCACTCTCAGCAAACCTTGAGTTGCTATTCTCCTCAGTTATGGAATATGCCCCTTCCATGCCTACTAGAGGCATTATTTGTTCTGTAATGTTATGGCGCATTGTATTCCATCTTTATGCATTGACTGAACCTGATTTTTCGTTATTGGACAATAATAAAAAACTTTGAAGGTAAAGTAATCAGTTTTGAAAGTGCAATTCACTAAGAATTTTGCTTTAAATAATGAAATGCGGTATTTGTTTGAACGATAATTGGCAAGTTTTTTCATGTGGTAATTTACCGCATTGAGCTGGTTGCTAAGGAGTGGGCCGGGAAGCCGGCCACCGTGTCCTGAACTGACAGCTGAATGTGGAAAAAAAAAAAAACAGTGTGCCCCCCCCTCCCCTCCAATGCATACCAGGCCCTTCAGGTCTGATATGGATTTAAGGAGAACCCCACGCCAACATTTAAGAAAAAAAACGGCGTGGGATCCCCCCAAAAATCCATACCAGACACTTATCCGAGCGTGCAGCCAGGCAGGTCAGAAAAGTGTTTGATAATTTCCTTATTAAAAAATAAAAACTGTCCCCCGATGTAGATCCATCGTCAATCACGGCACCACCACTGGAACCAAAAAAAAAAAAAAAAAAAAAGCCCCGCCCTGTGCATTTTTAAACCACTTAGCAAAGTGGTTACGATATCCTGACCGGACATCGGCAGGATGTCGAGCCGATGCACGCCGCGGCGATCGTTGTTGCGGTGTGTCAGACTCACACACCGCAACGCCGATCTATGTAAAGAGTCTCTGATAGAGACTCTTTACCACATGATCAGCCGTGTCCAATCACGGCTGATCACAGTGTAAACAGGAAGAGCCGTTGATCAGCTTTTCCTCACTCGCGTTTGTCAGACGCGAGTAGAGGAGAGCCGATCGGCTGCTCCTCTGACGGGGGGGGGGGGGTCTGTGCTGATTGATTATCGGCGCAGCCCCCCCCCCCCCGAGCATGCCCACACTTGACCACCAGGGTTGTCACCACCAGGTATGCCACCCTAGACCACCAGGGATGCCAATCAGTGCCCACAATAGATGCCAATCAGTGCCCACAATAGATGCCAATCAGTGCCCACAATGGGCATCACTGGCAGGCATTATTGTTTGGCACTGATTGGCATCCATCGTACCATCAATTATGTGCATCCGTGCCACCTTTCAGTGCCACCTATGTGTACCTATTTCTGATTTCAGTGCCACCTCATCAGTGCCCGCCAGTGCAGCCCCATCAGTGAAGGAGTAAACTTACTTAATTACAAAGTTTTGTAACAGAAACAAAAAAAAACTTTTTTTTTCAAAATTTTCAGTCTTTTTTTTATTTTTTATTTGTTTAGCAGAAAATAAAAATCCCAGAGGTGATCAAATACCACCAAAAGAAAGCTCTGTTTGTGGGAACAAAATGATAAAAGTTTAGTTTGTGTGACAGCGCTGAAAGCTGAAAATTGGTCTGAGCAGGAAGGTTATAAGTGCCCTGTATTGAAGTGGTTAAATAGCTATGGTGGCACCGCCCCTTGTGGCATCACCGACCCAGCATGCACCGGCGGCGTGATTGGCGATGGGTCTACATTAGGAGACAGTTTTTTTTTATTTTTTAATAAAGGAATTGTGAAAAACTTTTGTACTGTCTTTTGTTTCTGTCTTCTATTCACTTTTACACTTTTTTGATGAATGGGTAGGATACTTATTCACATGGGGGGTGCAATCTAGGGGCCCCCTTGTTAAGCCCCTGTCCGCAGTGCACCTGAAAAAAAATGGTTTAAAATCACCAATGATATGCTCTGCTCGGGTGTGAATGCCGGCTTTAGGGTGTTTTCCCACTGCTCCGCTTCAGTTTAGTCAAAGCGTTGTTGCAGCACAGTGTACCCACGGTTTTCGTGCGGGTTTCCCATAGACTTCTATTATGTCCCACATTTTTAGTGCATTTTCTGAAAGCACACCAAAATTCCTGCATGCTGCATCTTTGGTGCATGTTCAGCAAAACACACCAAAAATGCGGAACGTAATTAGAGCTGTAAATAACGATTATTTTCATAATCGATTAGTTGGCCGATTATTGTTTCGATTAATCGGATGAAAACCTAAAAGTTTGGTGTATAGTTAGTGTGTAAAGTTTAAAAAAAGACAATTTATTGTTGAATATCTATTTGCAGTTGTAAATATAATCTAATCAGCTATATGCTTAGGGAACAAAATCTCTAATCCTAATAACAGACTGAATTTGGTACATATCATCAGACTCCGATCAAAATTTTTATTGAAATAATTTTTTTTTTTTCAAGACCTAAATCAATGTTTTTTTGCAGATTTTCAAACAGGATTGTAATAAAATATTATGCATGACAGTCCCCCCTGTCAGAGGCATGTAGCTTGATCGAAGATTTTTTTAAAAAAAACGTTTGGTTTTCTAATCATTAGTGGGGTCAAATCGACGTTCATTTTTAACAACAGTGATAGGAATATTCGACGGAGCAGAATAGGAAACGTTTCTCGATCAAATCTTTTTTTTGGACAGTGTATGTGGTTTTTGTTCAGAAATTACCTACCGTATATACTAGAGTATAAGTCGTTCCGAGTATAAGTCGAGGCCCTAATTTACCACAAAAAAATGGGAAAAACTTATTGACCTGAGTATAAGACGAGGGTGAGAAATGCACAGCTACTGTAAGTGGAAAAGAGGGTCAACAATGCCCATTTGTAGCATCACTGTGCCCATTTGCATGCCTCACTGTGCCCATTTGCAGCCATAGGTCCCCTGAATCTCAAACTCGGTATTTAAGGGTTCCTAGATGCCCCCTAGCTGCAGCCAAAATTTGGGGTCTCTGAACCCAAAGGGTCCCGAAATGACATTGCTGCAGATAGACACAGTTGACTGAATTTGGGGCCCCGTATCTCGGGGCCACTTAGTGCTAAGAACCCCAAATTTGGTGTACAAACCCAGTGGAACTAGCACCATAAAATTTCCAAAGCTGGGGTTTCTAGCACCAAGTGTCCCCGAGATACAGGGCCCCAAAAATCAGTTCAGAAAATGTCAAGCACTTTTCTGCAGCAGAGAATGACATTTTCCATACCAGTTTTGGGGCCCCGTATCTCAGGGCCACTTAGTGCTAGGAACTTCAGCTTTGGATATTTAAGGGTTCCTAGATGCCCCCTAGCTGCAGCCAAAATTTGGGGTCTCTGAACCCAAAGGGTCCCGAAATGACATTGCTGCAGATAGACACAGTTGACCGAATTTGGGGCCCCGTATCTTGGGGCCACTTAGTGCTAAGAACCCCAAATTTGGTGTACAAACCCAGTGGAACTAGCACCATAAAATTTCCAAAGCTGGGGTTCCTAGCACCAAGTGGCCCTGAGATATAGGCCCCCAAAGTCGGTTCAGAAAATGTCAAGCACTTTTCTGCGGCAGAGAATGACATTTTCCGAACCGATTTTGGGGCCCCGTATCTCGGGGCCACTTAGTGCTAGGAACTTCAGCTTTGGATATGTTATGGTACTAAGTCCACTGGGTATGCATACCAAATTTGGGGTTTCTAGCACCAAGTGACCCTGAGATACGGGGCCCCAAAGTTGGTTCGGAAAATGAAATTTTTTGCTGCAGAAAAGTGCTTGACTCCAGTATAAGTCGAGGTGGGCACTTTCAGCACAAAAAAATGTGCTGAAAAATTCGACTTATACTCGAGTATATACGGTACATTTTAAAATTGAATGTTAAAAGCAAGTGACATTGTCTAATGACATTCATCCCTTCATCAAACAGTTTTGCACAGAGCAGCCCTGATTCTCTTCTTCTGGAGTCCCCCACTGGCGCTTCTGGCTCCTCCTGCTCTCAGAGTGCCCCTATAGCAAGCTGCAAAGTATAGTATAGAGTGCCCCTATAGCAGAGTAAAAAAAAAAATTCTGCCTTTAGAACTGCCTTTAGAATCACTTTAAATCACTTCCTTCTTCTGCCCAGGCCTACATGTCCCACAAGGCATTGCTCCTCAAACATTCACAAGTTCTCAGGCACTTACTGACATGTATGGATGGTGTACTGAGCTGTGTGTGTGCTGTACTGTATTTTATCATATGTAAACAAATAATGCATTCTGTAAGCAGGCCAACTAATCGTCTGCCTTACAGATAATCAGTCCATCCCTAGTTTTTGCAGGCTTCTTTTTCAGCAAACATTTACAATTACTTTAAGTGATCTGTGAACGGAAGATCAGCACCTAAACCCGGAGAAGATGCAGGCGGATACGGAGTGTGATGATCTGCAGTTTTTGTATTATAAAGAGCTAATTTTTGTTTTTAAACCCCATGATGACAGGTGATACAAATGCTGCTGTTACTAAATATCTTGGTGAGAACAGGCACAGGGAGCTTGTATCAAACTACCTGCCTATGACAAGAGAGTCTGTCCTGTATAATATTATATTAGGCCCCTTTCACACATGCAGACCATTCAGATCTGCCTGTCAGTTTTTTCAGGCGGATCTGAACGGTCGCTCCATACAGCTCTATGAAGCGTCTAATGTCAGCGGTGACATGTCCGCTGACATCCGATCCGCTCCGCAAAATCCAGACGTATGGATGTCCTATATTCCATCCGTCTGGCAGATTGGATCGGATGAAAATGGACAGGCGCTCCGTAATCATCTGATCCCCCCCATAGGGAAGAGCGGACTCTCTGACAGGTCTGTCCCTGCACAGAGTGCAGAGACGGACTTGTCATGCGCCGGCTCAGCGGGGATCAACGGAATGATCCCCGCTGAGCAATCATAGTAGTGAAAATGGACAGCCCCGTGTGAAAGGGGCCTTACAGTCCTGTCTGAAAATCTGCAAAACAGTGTTTTAGGTATTATTTAATTTTTTTTTTCATTAACCACTTCAGCCCCTGAAGGATTTACCCCCTTCCTGACCAGAGCACTTTTTACAATTTGGCACTACATCGCTTTAACTGCTAATTGCGCGGTCATGCAATGCTGTACCCAAACAAAATTTGCGTCCTTTTGTTCTCACAAATGGAGCTTTCTTTTGATGGTATTTGATCACCTCTGCGGTTTTTATTTTTTGCGCTATAAACGGAAAAAGACAGAAAATTTTGAAAAAAAAAGATATTTTCTACTTTTTGTTATGAAAAAATCCAATAAACTCAATTTTAGTCATACATTTAGGCCAAAATGAATTCGGACGCATGTCTTTTGGTAAAAAAAATGTCAATAAGCGTATATTTATTGGTTTGCGCAAAAGTTATAGCGTCTACAAACTAGGGTACATTTTCTGAAATTTACACAGCTTTTAGTTTATGACTGCCTATCTCATTTCTTGAGGTGCTAAAATGGCAGGGTAGTGCAACCCCCCCCAAATGACCCCATTTTGGAAAGTAGACACCCCAAGGAAATTGCTGAGAGGCATGTTAAGCCAATTGAATATTACATTTTTTTGTCCTAGGTGATTGAATAATGATAAAAAAAAAATAAAAATTACAAAAAGTTGTCACTAAATGATATATTGCTCACACATGCCATGGTTATATGTGGAATTGCACTCCAAAATACATTTAGCTGCTTCTCCTGGGTATGGGGATACCACATGTGTGGGACTTTTTGGGAGCCTAGCCACGTACGGGGCCCCGAAAACCAAGCACCGCCTTCAGGATTTTTAAGGGCGTAAATTTTTGATTTCACTCCTCACTACCTATCACAGTTTTGAAGGCCATAAAATGCCAAGATGGCACACCCCCCCCCCCCCCAAATGACCCCATTTTTGAAAATAGACACCCCAAGCTATTTGTTGAGAGGCATGGTGAGTATTTTGCAGCTCTCATTTGTTTTTGAAAATAGAGAAAGACAAGACAAGAAAAAATTTTTTTTTTTTTAATTTTCAAAACTGTGACAAAAAGTGAGGTCCAAAAAATACTCACCATACCTCTCAGCAAATAGCTTGGGGTGTCTACTTTCCAAAATGGGGTCATTTGGGGGGTTTTGTGCCATCTGGGCATTCCATGGCCTCCGAAACTGTGATAGGCAGTGAAGAGTGAAATCAAAAATTTACACCCTTAGAAAGCCTGAAGGCGGTGCTTGGTTTTCGGGGTGCCGTACGCGGCTAGTCTCCCAAAAAGTCTCACACATGTGGTATCCCCGAACTCAGGAGAAGCAACAGAATGTATTTTGGGGTGTAATTTCACATATTCCCATGGCATGTTTGAGCAATATATCATTTAGTGACAACTTTGTGCAAAAAAAAAAAAAAAATTGTCTTTTTCCCGCAACTTGTGTCACAATAGAAAATATTCCATGGACTCGACATGCCTCTCAGCAAATCGCTTGGGGTGTCTACTTTCCAAAATGGGGTCATTTGGGGGGGGTTTGAACTGTCCTGACATTCTATGCACAAAATTTAGAAGCTTATGTCACACATCGAGGATACAAGAAAAAATGAGAGCAAGGTGTATACAAAGGGGGGGGAAAAAAAGGGGGCCAATATCCTAGAAACTAGAACTATAGAGAAAATTATGCACTGAATGTGCATAGGGGTCGCCCTTAATGGATATTTTTGGCCACAGGTGAGTATTAAATCTCATAGATTATTGTATATAAAAGTGCACTAGAGTGCCATCTTTATTAAATACATTCAATACATAAAACAATATAATGACAGTAGGATTTACAATTGTGTAAAGTGCAAATACAAACACTATACATTAGCTTGCATATAGAGGATATGGCACCCATGTGCCTACAGCCCGCAGCCTGTATGGGGAGAGTCAGGCAGATGAGTTGTATGGCGTGTACCCGACATGTTTCAGAAATAGGTATGTATTACTCCTTCATCAAGGGATTTATAAATGGGTGCTCAGATCTATCTGTAAATGTCAAAGGACAAAATAATAATGAAAAAATATCTGTGTCGTCATAGATTATATGCGACTGCATTTTTGCGATATATGCGATTTTAGTAATCATTGAAAAGAAAATATATATATAGTATGAGAAAGGTTTGGTATGGACTAGTTATACTTACATCAATTTGATTCATAAGGACAAAAAACAGCAGTAAAAACAATATAATATAACTGGGAGCAGGCTGGCTTCTGGTTCACATGACACAAGGTGGGCAACCAAGAGTGTGATGCGGAGCGTTGCAGCACTTTCACAAGGGATGACCGATGGAGATCTATGTATTTAAAAAAGTAATGTTTGTAAGTATACAAGGCATATAAGTAAGCCCATACATTGCTGAAGGATAAAATATTCCTTCAGCTGTAGTTGAAAAGAAGGAGAGTAGATGTATAAAATAAGTACTCAGATAGTCTAAAACAAAGTATCTATTCTAATTACCTTGTGGTTGTTTAGTAATCTCATGAGACCAGACCTCCAGGCAGCAGTTCAAAAAGACTGACAGTGGCCATAGGAGTGTCTGTCTGCTAAATAGGACAGCTGATTGGACATCAGCCAATCAGTGTCCACTCCACATAATCAGCTGCAAAACAAGCAGCCATGTGTGGAGATCGGGCATCCCCCAGACGACGAGGCGCGCGGCGTAGCCACGCCCCGGGGGGCGTGTTGACGTCACCGGCGGGTATACGGTCCCGGCGCGGTTAACGAAATCCACATCGGGAGCCGTACATGCGGATGACCTCTTGTACGGCTCCCGATGTGGATTTCGTTAACCGCGCCGGGACCGTATACCCGCCGGTGACGTCAAGACGCGTGACGTCATCACGCCCCCCGGGGCGTGGCTACGCCGCGCGCCTCGTCGTCTGGGGGATGCCCGATCTCCACACATGGCTGCTTGTTTTGCAGCTGATTATGTGGAGTGGACACTGATTGGCTGATGTCCAATCAGCTGTCCTATTTAGCAGACAGACACTCCTATGGCCACTGTCAGTCTTTTTGAACTGCTGCCTGGAGGTCTGGTCTCATGAGATTACTAAACAACCACAAGGTAATTAGAATAGATACTTTGTTTTAGACTATCTGAGTACTTATTTTATACATCTACTCTCCTTCTTTTCAACTACAGCTGAAGGAATATTTTATCCTTCAGCAATGTATGGGCTTACTTATATGCCTTGTATACTTACAAACATTACTTTTTTAAATACATAGATCTCCATCGGTCATCCCTTGTGAAAGTGCTGCAACGCTCCGCATCACACTCTTGGTTGCCCACCTTGTGTCATGTGAACCAGAAGCCAGCCTGCTCCCAGTTATATTATATTGTTTTTACTGCTGTTTTTTGTCCTTATGAATCAAATTGATGTAAGTATAACTAGTCCATACCAAACCTTTCTCATACTATATATATATTTTCTTTTCAATGATTACTAAAATCGCATATATCGCAAAAATGCAGTCGCATATAATCTATGACGACACAGATATTTTTTCATTATTATTTTGTCCTTTGACATTTACAGATAGATCTGAGCACCCATTTATAAATCCCTTGATGAAGGAGTAATACATACCTATTTCCGAAACATGTCGGGTACACGCCATACAACTCATCTGCCTGACTCTCCCCATACAGGCTGCGGGCTGTAGGCACATGGGTGCCATATCCTCTATATGCAAGCTAATGTATAGTGTTTGTATTTGCACTTTACACAATTGTAAATCCTACTGTCATTATATTGTTTTATGTATTGAATGTATTTAATAAAGATGGCACTCTAGTGCACTTTTATATACAATAATCTATGAGATTTAATACTCACCTGTGGCCAAAAATATCCATTAAGGGCGACCCCTATGCACATTCAGTGCATAATTTTCTCTATAGTTATGTCACACATCACCCACTCTTCTAACCACTTGAAGACAAAGCCCTTTCTGACACTTTTTGTTTACATGAAAAATGTTTTTTTTTTTTTGCAAGAAAATTACTTTGAACCCCCAAACATTATATATTTTTTTAAAGCAAAGGCCCTACAGATTAAAATGGTGGGTGTTTCATTTTTTTTTTCACACAGTATTTGCGCAGCAAATTTTTCAAACGCATTTTTTTGTGAAAAAAACACTTTTTTAAATTTTAATGCACTAAAACACACTATATTTCCCAAATGTTTGATGAAATAAAAAAAAGATGAGCTTAGGCAGAGTACATATATACCAAACACGAAATGCTTTAAAATTTCGCACAAACGTGCAGTGGCGACAAACTAAATACATTTTTAAAAGCCTTTACAGGTTACCCCTTTAGATTTACAGAGGTCTACTGCTAAAATTACTGCCCGCGATCTGACCTTCGTGGTGATGCCTCACATGCATGGTGCAATTGCTGTTTACATTTGATGCCAGACCGATGCTTGCATTCGCCTTTGCGCGAGAGCAGGGGGGACAGGGGTGCTTTTTTTTTTTTTTTCTTTATTTTTTTTTTGCTTTTTTTATCTTATTTTTAAACTGTTCCTTTCATATTATTTTTTTTTTTTTTTTTTAGCATTTTTTATTGTTATCTCAGGGAATGTAAATATCCCCTATGATAGCAATAGGTAGTGACAGGTACTCTTTTTTTTTAAAAAAAATTGGGGTCTATTAGACCCTAGATCTCTCCTCTGCCCTCCCCAGATCGGTGTGATAAAATGCTTTCCCAATTTCCCAATGGCGCTGTTTACATCTGGCGAAATTTAAGTCATAAAATGCTCATAGCTTCTGGTTTCTTAGGCCATAGAGATGATTGGAGCCATTCTGGTCTCTGATCAGCTCTATGGTCAGCTGGCCAAACCAATGGCTGCATTCTCAGGTTCCCTGTTGGGACAGGAGAGCCAGAGAAAAACATGGAAGATGGTGGGGGGGCATTCCCTCCCACTGTAAAAGCAGTCTAGGGGCTAATTAGATGCTAGGATTGCTTTTATACGAAAGCCAACCACTGGCTGAAAATGATACCTAAACCTGCAGGCTAATTAGCTGCTAGGATTGCTTTTACACGAAAGCCAACCACTGGCTGAAAATGATACCAAGATGATACCCAAACCTGCAGGCATTCTGATATAACCACTCAAAGTCCAGCAACATACTAGTACATTGCTGGTCCTTGTTGGGCATATATTGTAAACTTTTTTTTCATGCAGCCTGTGGGCTGAACGAAAAAAAGAGATTGATCGGTGGATATGCCCACCATTAGAATACCTCCCTTCATCCACCCACTTCTAATGATGGGCATACATGCACCGTTAATATATGCCGAAGCATGGGGGCATCCGCCCTAAAAGGTAGGAGCAAATCGCTCCTCCGCCCATGCTGCCCTAATGCTTCGGCATATATGCTCTTTTTTTTTTTAACTGTGATGGCGAAATCACTTCCTTTAGCGCTGGCGTCATGGCTTTATGTATCGTGGAAGCAAACGCTGTTGCTGTCAAAATAAATCCGCGCTGCAACTGAATGGCGTACGTGCTAAGCAAATTATAGTTAACAATAAAACAATAACATTACAGTATAACAGTAAGACTTACCATACCTGCAAAGCAAATACAAAAAAAAATAGTAAAAAATAAAACATTTTTTAACGCAACCTGTGCCTAAAATATATACATGCCAAAGCATGGGGCCATCCTCCCACAAAAGGTAGGAGCAAATCGCTCCTCCACCCCTGCTGCCCCCATGCTTCGGCATATATGCTGAAGTATGTAACTGTGGTGGCGAAATCACCTCCGACAGCGCTGGAGTCACGGCTTTATGTATCGTGGGAGCAACCGCTGTTGCTGTCAGGATAAATAAATCCGCGCTGCAGCTGAATTGCGTACCTGAAAACAAAAAAATGGTTAACAATAAAACACAGTAAACAGTAAAGTATAAAGTTATATATCTGAAAAGCAAACAAGCAAACATGTTTAAAGATAATAACAATAAAACATTGCAGAATAGAATACAGTAAAAAAGAGCAGAACAATAGAGAGAGAGAGAACAATAAAACGACAACTATTTTTTTTTTTACTTTTTTTTTTTTTTTTTACACTTTTTTTTTTGTAGAGAGATTTTTCACCTAGCGCAATTCTTTTTTCTTTTATATTTTTTTTTTTTGTAACTAACTTTTGTAACTGGTACCAGGTTCGGGTCTCTCAAAATGCGATGGCATCTTGGGAGACCCTGTGAAATTGTGTCCTAGTCTGTGCAGTGCTGTACCCTACGCTAATACTCAACTAGTGAATGGTAGCGTTCAAAACATTCACCAATGCAAAGACCAGGATTGTCAGGACAGGAGGGACAATAATACCGGTTTTCACGCCTATATCCGCGCTTGCTGCAGACACGACATCTTCTTTGGGGGGCTCGTTGGGTAGGGGTACGTACTGGGGAGGACATAAGGAAAATTCCTCTTATGCAGTCGGCTTACTGCATTTGGTTGGGGAAGGTGAGGTGGAGCACCGTCTGGAAATAGAAGGGCTCTGACGATCTCTTCCTGGAATTTAAGGAAGGATCCAGTCCGTCCTGAAGCTCTGTATAGCACATGAGCGTTCAGCAAAGCCAATTGAAATAAATAAACAGACACTTTCTTGTACCAGCGTCTGGCCTTATGGGCAATTAGGTACGGCGCCAACAACTGGTCGTTGAGGTCCACCCCTCCCATGTTAAGGTTATATTCTTGGACACAGAGGGGTTTCTCCACAACACCAGTCGCTGTAGGAATTTGGACCATCGTGTCTGCATGAAGGGAGGTAAGAACGAAAACATTCTTATTATCCCTCCACTTCATAGCGAGCAAGTTATTACACTTCAAGCAGGCTCTCTCCCCCAGCCTAAGATTGGAATCTACAAGCCGCTGGGGAAAGTCCGGCGATTAGGTCGCACGGTGCCACATGCTCCAATCTGCTGATCAAACAAGTGACTAAAAAGTGGCACGCTCGTGTAATAATTGTCCACGTACAAGTGGTACCCCTTTCCGAATAAGGGTGACACCAGGTCCCACACAATTTTGCCAGCGCTTCCTATGTAGTCAGGGCAGTTTGTTGGCTCTAAATGACTATCTTTGCCCTCGTAAACCATAAAACTACATGTATAGCCTGTGACCCTGTCACAGAGCTTATACATCTTGACTACATATCTGGCACGCTTGCTGGAAAGGTACTGTTTGAATGACAAGCGGCCAGAAAACGTAATCAGGGACTCATCAACACAGACAACTTGATGGGGCGTAAACAAGTCTGTAAAATGTTGGTTGAAGTGGTTTTTCTGAGGGGCCGAATTTTGTAGAGCCGATCGTCTCCACGAGGACGACAGAGTTCATTGTTGTTGAAGTGCATGAACCGCAAAATCTGCTCGTATCGTGCCCTGGTCATGGAGGCAAGGGCATATGGTGAATTGGGTCAGTGGACCAATATGACCGCAACTCACTCTTTTTAGTTATGCCCATGTTGAGGGAAAGGCCCAGAAAAATCTTAAATTTGGAAACCGTAATTGGTTTCCAATCTCTGGCAAGGGAGGACTGGGGAATAGAGGCGATGTGTTGACCAGCGTACAAATTGCTTTGGTCCACAATTGATTTATAGAGATCTTCGGTGAAAAACAGCGAATAAAAATCAAGTGGCGTAAAATCAACTGTTTCCAGTGAATGGGGGAAATACGGGTGCTGCAGAAGTGTTCGTCTTCTTGGTGGCAGCGGGACACTACTTGTGCTTGCCACCTCATCAGCTTGAACTGAACTCCTGGGACTCGCCACGTCACCAAGTGTTACTGCAGTGCTGGATTGACTACGACCAGGGTGTACTAGGCCACTAGTGCTTGCCAGTTCACCAGAAGGAATAGCAGCGCTAGTACTGCTCTGCTCCATACGAGGGACCTGCGATTCTTGCACCTCAACAACAGCAGAAGAAGATCGGGGTCTGATACGCCTGACCTTGGCAGGGACCACAACTCTGTCGTCAGAGCTATCTGTCATGGAGCCGCTGTCCTCTACAGGATCGTATTCTGAGCCTGAATCTAAAAGATGAGTGACTTGCTCTTCACTATCTGTCATGCTCAGAAACGTGTAGGCCTCTTTACTAGCGTACCTTCGATTTGCCATTTTGGGCTCTAAATTTAGTGGTACACTAGTGAGACTCACAGGCAAAAAAAGCTCCTGACAGTTAGCGACTGTATCAAAACGCTACCAACAAAAACTGTTAGCGATCGCAGGGATCAGGCCTGACTCTGCGAACGCTGCAGTTATGTGTGTTTAGTGTTTTGTAAGTGACAGTGATCGATCGATGCTGCACTTGGATGGGCTGGGCCGAGGGGCAAAACGCAGGTGCTAGCAGATATCTGGGCTGATCTCGCTAACACTGCGTTTTTGGGAACCCTAAACTGCTGGGGATGCTAGTATAGATCAGATCAGATATTGATCTGTTCAGATACTACCACTAAGGGAGGCATATGCTGCGTGCGTGGGTGTTAGTGGTACTGGCACTAACCTGACGCTGCCGGGAGCGACACTGACCCTATCTGACCCTAAAACTTAACTTATATCACCCGCCGGGCGATCAGGGGGTTAAACCTTTATTAGGTAACAAACGTTGGGTGCCCTGAAACTATAAAAAACTAACTAACCAGCGTCACCCATAACAGTTATACGGTGATCACTGGTGAAAGGGTTAACTAGGGGGTGAAGACCTTTATTTAGGTAGTAGGTGTAATCCTGGAGTATGTCTGATGTATGTGTGAGAAGTAGGTGTAATCCCTAACATCCGAATGCATAATTCTCCATGGGTCAACCAAACACAAACTCAACAGCTCTGCTTTAAGTTTTTAAGGTAGGAAAAAGAAAGATGTGATGCTCCTCTCGAAACATCCAATAAAGGCTCCTGTGCGAAATTGAAATCTCCACCTAGCAAGAAAACACCCTCCCAGAATTCTAATATGATAGGTACTAAAGACTTTAGAAAGGCCAAATTATCTGAATTCGGGAAATACACGTTCACCAGGGTCACAGTAATATTTCCAATTTTCCCTTTTCACAAGCAGATATCGACCTTGTGGATCTACCCGTTCCTCCACAAGGGTCCACGGGACCGATTTAGCAATTAAAATACTTACTCCCTTAGATTTCGACAAAGGAGAGGGTGCATGATATACAGCGGGGAAGTCGCGATTATAAAGCCTAGAAATCGCTTGCTGCTTGAAGTGGGTCTCCTGTAAGAACACTACCTGGCTATGCGACTTTCTGAGATCATAAAGGAGTCTGAAACGTTTCTCAGGTGTAGCTGAGCCACGAACATTGAAAGAAGTAAATTTGACTCCCTGTAAAATGGAGCGAGATCCAATCCCCCCAGCAAGGGTCATAATGCTTAACACAAAGAAGGAGAAAAAAACAAAAAAGGGGGGGGGAGAGGGGAGATAGGCTGAAAGAAGAGAAAAATTAAGAAAGAAATAGTAAAAAAGAGACACCAAAAATAATAAGTGAAAAAGAAAGAATATCCAGAAAGTGTTAAATAGTTAATAAAAAGAACCCACTTTATTGGGAATAAAATTCTAAAAAGAATAACAGTAAAAATTGCTATTACGCTCTCCAGTCTTAAACTGGAAAAATGAGCACTAACCTACAAGGGGATATAGTCAGAGAGAACCGGGAGGGTCCTCCCCCCGACCCCTACCACTCTATTTATTTTACAGATTAAATTCATAATTCTACTTATTTTGAACGGTACATAATGTTATAAAAAAACATACAATTGTACAAAACCATGTATATATAACGTGAGTTTTGTCACCTACTCCTAACCTAAGTTCGGGAAGGAAGAGAAGGAGGGGGGAAGAGAGAGGAGAAACCCCCCCCCCCTCCTATGTCATCCTTAATTGCCCTTGATTCACCTTCTTCCTAACCACCTTTTAAACTAGCCCCCCCCCCCCGGCTGTCTCCCCTCTATTCTAGTGGTATTCTATCACAGTCCACTCCCCACGATACCCGACCAACCCCCCTCCCATACTCTCCCCAGTGTTGGAATCACTCCCAATGGCACAGAACAGCAGCACAGCTGCATACCTCTTCCAAACCCAAGGTCTCTTACTTCTAATATCAAAATCTACATATAGAGTGGTTGTAAATAACAAATGATATATCAGGGGGCAGAGGGAAAAAAAAAAGGAAAAGTGCAAAATTTAAGATGTGTAAATAAAAACCAAACACACACACCTTACACCCTAAAAAATATGTGACACAAAGATGCATAACATACAAAGTCATACAATATATATAAGTGCAATACTCAAAAAGAAACAACACCCCTCGGCCTCTCTTAAAAAGTGAACCCCCCCCCGCAGTGAATATATATATCCCGATTAATAAAACCCCAACTTAAAACTCACAATATATTAGACTAACAGTGTTCCCTAAAATAAATTAAATAGAATTAGTGTTATATTTCAATATTCAGTGTCTCTATTTGGTGTCTATCAATACAAATTACACCTACCATTCCCCTATTCAGGTAAGTGATCACAAGTGTTTTATGAATAAAAAAAAAAAATCTTCGTTGGGTCATAACACCCTAACTCGAGTGGATGTTATGGCACCCCCGCCCCACCTTCCCTCCACCCCACCTCCCGTGGCCCACCAAATTCATATATTAGAGGGTACCCATGTACCCTCAGTGCAAAAAAAAAAAAATTTACCTTTTCCCCTTTTTTTCCCCCTTTCCCTTCTTCCTCCCTTTCTATCCGCTCTCGTAGGGAGGGCTTGCAGCATAGAACTGAGTTCCTCATCCAGTCTGCTATGGTGTTGTGCGGGGCTTACCGCATCCGCCCAGGAGGCTGCCGCCATCCCTGGAAGCTGAACAGAAGCCTGAGAGGGGACATGTAACCCTGGTACTGCTAAAGCTGCTCCGTCGTTCATCCTGAAAACTTGTGGAGCCGCCACTGTGTCTTCCGCCGTCAGATGCTGCAAGTCATAGAGAAACCTTCGGATCCCACTCTGTGGCGTCGTAGGTCTGCTCCCCCTAGTGGCTGATCTGGTTCTATACCTTCTATGAATTTTCATACCGTCTTCACATGTCAGATAGTCGGCTTACAAGTGGTAGTGGTCCGGGGGAAGCCAGGAGCTTCACAGATGCACGTCCTCACCCGGTCATCTCCAAGCCCTGTACAATAAATTTAAAGTAAGTCCATGAAGGTCTGAAAACTGTAGAACAGACATGAAAAACAAAATAAGCTAGGGAAATGGGGATCCCCTGAAAATGGTCACAGGTCTATGATCAGACTCTAGGTCTGAGATAGAAAGGAGGTGTTGTGGAAGAAGGATCTCAGTCAGGTAGGACAATTGTCTTTGATTTTTTTCATCTTTCCCTTGTTCCAAAGGGGAGACTGGGGACT
This sequence comes from Lithobates clamitans, assembly GCA_037952925.1. NCBI lineage: Eukaryota > Metazoa > Chordata > Amphibia > Anura > Ranidae > Lithobates > Lithobates clamitans. Next base: position 1,193,917 of record JBBGZY010001275.1, read on the forward strand.
TGTTGGGGTTGGTCTTTTGGTTGAACTGGGGCTGGTTGTGGCGGTATCCATGTCAGCTTCATGTGAGATGAGCTTGAGTTGTAGCAATATACGTTCTCCCTCTTGAAGGTTAGCGAAGGAGTATGACCTTCCATTGACAGAGAACTTGAACGCATAAGGGAAAGTCCATCTATATTTGATTTCTTTCTGCATTAGGACTAGTAATAGTGGTTTTAGAGCTCTTCTACGTTGAATTGTGGAAGGAGAGAGATCTGCAAATAGCTGGATAGGGTGTCCTTGACACAATACTTGGGAAACGGATCTGGCCTGTTTCATGACCTCTTCTTTAATTGAATAATAATGAGGCTTGGCAATAATGTCTCCATCCTTCCTGGGAGGTCCGAGGGCTCTGTGGGCCCTGTCTAGTTCAAGTTGGTGCTGGGGGGGACATTAGGTAGCATTGTTTTGATCAAATCCTGGACTGCAGAGGAAACATCTAGCACAGATTTGGGTAAATCTCTGATTCTGATGTTGCACCTTTAGGGACCTGTTTTCCAGGTCGTCAATTCTAGATATGGCGTAATCAAGTTGCTCCTGGATTGTGGATAAATGTTTGGAATGTTGATTGGAAGCAGACACTGTTTCTTCCAGTTTATGTTCTATTGTATCTATCCTTGTTCCTAAATTTTGGAAATCGGTTTTCAAATCCACAGTAATTTTTGCCGCCGTTTGAGCCAGTCCCCTATCCAGGAGTTCCGAAAATTTCTGGAATAGATCCTCCATTTGAAAAGCCTGGTCTCTGGGTGAGTTTCTGACAGGAATAAGCTGTTCTGAGCTGTAGATATATTCCTCACGAATGAGTAGGGAGAGCCAGAAATAGGCTGACTTATAAAGGGTTCAGTGGAGATTTGTGGGGAACCCGACTGGGATTCTGAGGTACAATTTTGAGCCTCTGAGGTAATTATCTGCCTGTGTTCTGTGAGGCAGAGCGCACTGGAGGCTATATGCTGTGCTGCGGAGGCCATTTTGGATTTTTTGTCCTTGATAAAGGACTTAAAATACCGCTGAAAATGCCCCTCATTTCAAAAAGTACAAATGAATAGGAGGTTGGGACTTTAAATGAAGCACTTGGGTAGTGGAGGTAAAATAAACCATCTGTAGATTGTATTATGAAATGTTTATTAATTGTAAAAAATATTACACACAATAAAGGAGTATTGATTTCATATACAATAAAAAGATTCATTACATACATGTATAAAAGATGTACACATAGTATAGGCATAATAAAGAATATACACATATAGCAGCACATGATTGGATGTTGATGAAAGAAGTAGAAAAGCATGATGTTGCTAACAGCAACATGCCTGATATCGATACATGTGCCCACGTTGTAAATGTGCATTAACTACGTAGGAAAATAGTTGATGTAGTCAGAGGAAACGGGTAGTGTAAGTGACTATGGTTCCATGTGGGATGTAGCTGGGGCATCAAAATAGCAAAGCTCGACACGTTTCGTGGGTGTATCCCCACTCATCAGAAGCTGATGTAACGAAATTTTCCTATAAGATATGTATAAAAAAGTATAGTGAACCATAATGTCCATATAAAAAAGTAAGAAATGTAGATAAATGAACATTGAATATATAGAGCAGATTTGGCTAAACACACTCACCGACTCAGGCAGCAAGTGCAGTGCGCGGTGGTGGGCACAAGGTGGGCCAGGGACATAGTCTCTCCACGGGATCAAAGGCGGCGTAGGTATAGGTGCGACATCGGGCAGGCGGAAAAGAAACAAAACAAGATGGGACAGAGTGTGTCCTCTCAACGGGAGTGTGTTTGTCGTGGGAACAACCAGATCTAAGAATAGAATAGTATATTCCATTAGGTGTATATATAACATGTAATAGTGTTTTAGTTATAATAATAATGGAATTGATCGTGAGCCCAGTAAGTTCCAAAAAAGGTGATAATGTAATAGGACAGGTGTGTGTGTGTGCGCGAGAGAATCTATACTTATAAGTGAGTGACATGAAAGAAAATATGAGGATAGCCAAAATGGGGTGGGAGTGTAATGGCAACTATTGTGTGAAAAATGGCAGATAAAAAGTGACAAGAAACTAGAGGAATAAATGAGGCAAAATCACCAAGAAAATAGACACTTGAACCAAGAAAAACCAAAACCAAACAGAAGGGGAAAGAGGAAAAAGGAGACAATAAACCTACCCAAATGTGGCATCTAAAAGCACCACCAGCCGAACAGGGGCTGCAGGGCTGGTGTGCAGCAAGAGACTGGCCATGAGGGCAGCCAGCTCCAAATGGGGAGTATAAGTACGCCGCCAACGCCACGTGCGTGACACAGAGGAGGAGCCGCCGCACCTGAGCCGAGCCAGCCTCGGCCATCGGCGCGAAAAGGCTCCTCCATGGAGACACCGAGGTGGAAACGCTAAACGTCGGTGCGGTGACTCCAGGAAATGACGTCACACACCCGACTTAGGATACGTGGTGCCGATGCGCAGAGTGGCGACCGCCCGATCTCCCACTCACACATGGATGGGAAAAAAAGGGGGAGGACCCACTGGCGCATCGCAGCTCCCGCAGAGAGGAGAACCCAGCATCACCCAGCTGCCCAATCACCGCACTAGAGGCAAAAATGCTGACCATCTAATCCAATCCATCCAACATCCAATCATGTGCTGCTGTATGTGTATATTCTTTATTATGCCTATACTATGTGTACATCTTTTATACATGTATGTAATGAATCTTTTTATTGTATATGAAATCTATACTCCTTTATTGTGTGTAATATTTTTTACAATTAATAAACATTTCTTAATACAATCTACAGACGGTTTATTTTACCTCCACTACCCAAGTGCTTCATTTAAAGTCCCAACCTCCTATTCATTTGTACCGATAAACCGGATGGAGGCACATTGTGCCTCATTTAAAGTCCCAAACCCCCTCATATATTTCTATAGAATACCGGGATGGAAGCGTTAGGTTAAATGGGATTGGTAGTGCTCCCCTACCCTCCCTGTGTGAGGCTTGCCCCCCCTTTTTTATAGGGTATTACCATGTATAGGAAACAGTTTTTATATGTGTATATATATATTAGAGCTGCACGATTCTGGCTAAAATGAGAATCACGATTTTTTTGCTTAGATGATAGATCACGATTCTCGCGGCGTAACATCATCTTTCACATTAAAACAAAAAAATTGCGCTAACTTTACTGTTTCTTTTTTTTTTATTTATTGAAATGTATTTTTTCCCAAAAAATTGCATTTGAAAGACCGCTGGGCAAATACAGTGTGACATAAAATATTGCAGCAATTGCCATTTTATTCCCTAGGGTCTCTGCTAAAAAAAAATATATATATATTATGACGTCCTTTTTTCCCCCACAAATAGAGTTTTCTTTTGGTGGTATTTGATCACCTCTGTGGTTTTTATTTTTTGCGCTATAAACAAAAGAAGAGCGACAATTTTGAAAAAAACACAATATTTTTTACTTTTTGCTCTAATAAATATCCCAAATTTTTTTCCTCAGTTTCGGCCGATACGTATTCTTCTACATATTTTTGGTAAAAAAATCGCAATACGCGTATATTGATTGGTTTGCGCAAAAGTTATAGCGTCTACAAAATATGGGATAGATTTATCGCATTTAAAAAAAATATATATCTAGTAATAGTGGCGATCGCAATTTTTTTTCGTGACTTCGACATTATGTCGGACACATCGGACACTTTTGACACATTTTTGGGACCATTCACATTTATACAGCGATCAATGCTATAAAATTGCATTGATTACTGTGTAAATGTGACAGGCAGGGAAGGGGTTAACCACTAGGGGGCGGGGAGGGGTTAAATGTGTTTCCTAGGGAATGCTTCTAACTGTAGGGGGAGGGGACGCTCAAGGGGAGGAGACCGATCAGTGTTCCTCCGTTCTGGGAACACAGATCGCTCTCCTCTGAGCTGACAGGACGTGGATCTCTGTGTTTACACACAGAGATCCACGGTCCGGCCCGGTTAACAGGCAATCGCGGGTGCCCGGCGGACATCGCGGCCACCGGGCACACGCAACGGGACCCGAGCAACGCGGCGGGCACGCGCGCGCCCCCTAGGCGGCCGGGAATCCCAGGATGTCATATGACGTCCACCCAGGATGGGAGATCCCATCCCAGGACGTCATATGTACATACGCGGGTATTGAAGTGGTTAAGAAAGAAGTGTCAGAAAAAGATTTAGACTTTAAGTGGTTAAACTTCCTGCATTTACATGTTGTTTAAAGCTTGGCAGATTGCCCAGGTTATTTGTTTACACAGAGAAGTTTATCCCTTTGATCTAAGAAGGAAGTTAGATACAATGTTTCAAGTTCTAAACTTGGCAGACTGCCTGGATGTTTTCTTTTGACAGCTGAGTGAGCAGAGAATCTCTCCACTTGTTTATATGAAAGAATCGTCAAACTCAGCAGGAGAGATCGTCAGGGGAGGTGAATCGAGATCACGATTTTTTAACGATTAATTGTGCAGCTCTAATATATATTCCTTAGTTGTGGACATATCAGTGTTTACTTTATTTAGCCATCAATTTATTTTTTAATTTCCATAAGCAGCATCTTGGTTATCGATTTCATGCCCCACATGGTTGTTTTCTTATAGATGCTCTAACAACATTCTCCACCTGGTCAGCATTTTTGCCTCTAGTGCGGTGACTAGGCGGCTGGGTGAAGCTCTCCTCTCTGCGGGAGCTGCGATGCGGCAGTGGGTCCTCCCCTTTTTTTGCCCATCCACGTGTGATTGGGAGATCGGGCGGTCGCCACTCTGCGCAGCGGCGCCACGTATCCTAAGTCGGGCGTGTGACGTCATTTCCTGGCGTCGCCGCGCTGACGTTTAGCGATTCCACCTCGGTGTCTCCATGGAGGAGCCTTTTCGCGCCAATGGCCGAGGCTGGCTTGGCTTAGGTGCAGCGGCTCCTCCTCTGTGTCACCCACGTGGCGTTGGCGGCGTACTTATACTCCCCATTTGGAGCTGGCGGCCCTCATGGCCAGTCTCTTGCTGGGGTCTCTGCACACCATCCCTGCAGCCCCTGTTCGGCTGGTGGTGCTTTTAGATGCCACATTTAGGTAGGTTTATTGTCTCCTTTTCCCTCTTTCCCCTTCTGTTTGGTTTTGGTTCTTCTTGGTTCAAGTGTCTATTTTCTTGGTGATTTTGCCTCATTTATTCCTCTAGTCCCTTGTCACTTTTTATCTGCCATTTCTCACACACTAGTTGCCATTACACTTCCACCCCATTTTGGCTATCCTCATATTTTCTTTCATGTCACTCACTTATAAGTATAGATTCTCTCACACACACACCTGTCCTATTACATTATCACCTTTTTTGGAACTTACTGGGCTCACGATCCATTATTCCATTATTATTATTATAACAACTAAAACACTATTATATGTTATATATACACCTAATGGAATATACTATTCTATTCTTAGATCTGGTTGTTCCCACGACAAACACACTCCTGTTGAGAGGACACACTCTGCCCCATCTTGTTTTGTTTCTTTTCCGCCTGCCCGATGTCGCACCTATACTTACGCCGCCTCGGCTCCCGTGGAGAGACTATGTCCCTGGCCCACCACCGCGCACTGCACTTGCTGCCTGAGTCGGTGAGTGTGTTTAGCTGAATCTGCTCTATATATTCAATGTTCATTTATCTACATTTCTTACTTTTTTATATGGACATTATGGTTCATTATACTTTTTTATACATATCTTATAGGAAAATTTGGTTGCATCAGCTCCTGATGAGTGGGCATACACCCACAAAACGTGTCAAGCTTTGCTATTTTGATGCCCCAGCTACATCCCACATGGAACCATAGTCACTTATACTACCTGTTTCCTCTGACTACATCAACTTTTTTCCTACGTAGTTAATGCACATTTACAATGTGGGCACATGTATCGATATCAGGCATGTTGCTGTTAGCAACATCATGCTTTTCTACTTCTTTCATTAACATCCAATCATGTGCTGCTATATGTGTATATTCTTTATTATGCATATACTATGTGTACATCTTTTATACATGTATGTAATGAATCTTTTTATTGTATATGAAATCAATACTCCTTTATTGTGTGTAATATTTTTTACAATTAATAAACATTTCATAATACAATCTACAGACGGTTTATTTTACCTCCACTACCCAAGTGCTTAATTTAAAGTCCCAACCTCCTATTCATTTGTACCGAAAAAACAGGATGGAGGCACACTGTGCCTCATTTAAAGTCCCAAACCCCCTCATATATTTCTCATTTCTAAAAGTAAGCTGTAGGGATGTTCCCGAGCCTTTCATGAACCTGCCTAATAAGTTTGGAGGAGATCCATTGACTGTGCTGGATAATACTGGCGCCGCTGCACGTCCTCAGAGCTCCGCCTAAATTAAAATTTTGATCTCTGAGGCTGATATGTACCAGATTCGACCTGTAAAAGTTACTATACGGTTGTGCTCAAATGTTTGCATACCCTGGCAGAAATTATGACATTTTGGCATTGATATTGAAAATATGGCTAATAATGCCAAAAACTGTCTCTTATTTAAAGTGGTTGTAAGCTCTGTTACACCACTTGTAACTACAGGCAGAATAAGGCTTAACTGTAGGTACTGTGAATATCTCCTAAACTTTCACAGTAGGGCTGAAACAACTAATCGATTAATCGACAACTAATCGATTATGAAATTAATCGATTACTATTTTCATAATCGATTAATCGGCCGGTAACATAATGGGGTTAAAAAAAAACTAAAATGAGCCCTTTTAAAATACAAAAAGAGCAAATAATCGCTACTGTAAATATTACTTTCACAGTTCTACAGTAAAAAAAATGAACCAATTACAGTAGTGATTATCTGCTTTTTTTGTACTATAAAGGGCTATTTTTTTTTTTTTTTAACCCCTTTATGTTACTAAACATCTTAGACCTGGTTCACATCTATGTGTTTCTTTGGTGCTTTTTGCAGAAACACACTACAGTTCATTTACATGGTTTCCTATGTGGGACACGTTCACATCTATGCTTTTTTCAGCCGCTGCGTATTTGGAAAGGGTCAGAGACTTATTTTTTAATGCAAAACGGTGCTTTTTTGGTTCAATATACTTGGAGAATCTGCAGAAAAGCATGTAATGTGTTTTTGCAGCAATTTGTGTTCTTTAATCTGCCCAACAACAAATTGGCAAAAAAAAATGCAAAAACGCAAATTGCAGCAAAATCACGTGCGCAAAAATCAAAATGCACAGCAAAAAGCACTGCAGAAACAGATCAAAAGCAAACTGCATAGGTGTATACCGAGCCTTATGCTGGCCACACGGATCAATTTTCAGACAAGAGTATTCAGACGAAAAATCTTTGTACATTCGCTGAATGAAGGAATGTTTGAAGTTTCCACTTGTTTTTAACATTCTGTTTTCAAAACAAATGTAATTTCTGAACGAAAATCACATACACTGTCTGAAAATTCCTTTCACCAAGAAGTTTTCTATTTCCAAATTTTCCTGTCACTGTGGTTGAAAATGAACGTCGATTTGACCCCACTAACGATTAGAAAATCGAACGAACGTTCTTAAAATTAATTTTTTTTTTTTTTAAGGAAGACATTGATTGTTCTTTAAATGAAAAAATTTGATCTCTGAGTCTGATATATACCAGATTCACCCTTTAATAATAGTATATATCCTCTAAAAGTATATACAGTATATCTCTCCTCTAATAGTATATAGACAGTATATCTCCTCTAATTGTATATTCCGTATATCTCCTCTAATTGTATATTCCGTATATCTCCTCTAATAGTATATTAAGTATATCTCCTCTAATAGTATATCTCCTCTTATAGTATATACAGTATATCTCCTCTAATAGTATATACAGTATATCTCTTCTGTCTGTTATTCTCAGAGTGGATTAGATATTTTGCTCCCTAACCATATAGCTGGTTATTTATATTTACCACTGCATATAGATATATAAGAATACATTTCCTTTTAAAACTTTACATATTAACTAAATTATATACCACGCTTTTTTTTTTTTAAGGTTATTAATCGATTAATCGAAACAATAATCGGCCAACTAATCGATTATGAAAATAATCGTTAGTTGCAGCCCTATTTCACAGTGTGGCTTTTTAAATTGAGATCAGTGTCCGTTAGAGCTGCACGATTAATCGTTAAGAATCAAAATTGCGATCTTTTTCCCTTCCCGATCTTCAAAACAGCATGTCACGATCTTTCTAACAAGTACAGAGAGTTCTCACAGCTGGGAAAAAGATCCAGGCAGCCTGCCAAGTTTTATTACAACAGGGGAATAAGTAGAAACAAAGTATCTTTTCGTTCTTTTATCAAAAGAAGAGAACTCCAGTGTGTAGATGAGAGAAGTTTAAACATTTAAAGACCAAATCTTTTCTGACATTTGTTGCTTACAAATAAAAATCATTATTTTCTTGGAACAACCAAACATGATAACATAATCACTGTTATGTTACGTCGGTAACTTAGACGGCCACTAGGGGGCGCGTGCCCCCGCTCACTCCCCGAGCCGATGCGAGTGCCCGGCGGTCTCGACCACCGCCAGGCTACCGCGATCACTTGAGGCACACAGAGAACCGGGAACTGTGTGTGTAAATACACAGTTTCCTGTTCTCTGAGCAGAGAACTGACAGATCGTCTGTTCATGCAGAGTATGAACAGCGATCTGTTAGTTTCCCTGCACAGTCCCCATCCCCCTTCAGTTAGAACACAAACTAGGACACACATTAACCCCTTCACTGCCCCCTAGTTTTAACCCCTTCACTGCCAGTGACATTTTTACAGTAATAGTGCATTTTTAATCGCTGTATTAATGCCAATGGTCCCAAAAATGTGTCAAAATTGTCCGACGTGTCCGCCATAAAGTCGCAGTCATGATAAAAATTGCTGATCGCCGCCATTACTAGTAAAAAAAAAAAAATATTAATAAAAATACCATAAAACTATCCGCTATTTTGTAGACGCTATAACTTTTGCACAAACCAATCAAGATACGCGTATTGCGATTTTTTTTTTTTACAAAAAATATGTAGAAGAATACGGATCGGCCTAAACTGAGGATATTTGGGGGTATTTATTATAGCAAAAAGTAAAAAAATAATGCTTTTTTTTTTTTTTTTTTTCAAAATTGACGCTCTTTTTTTGTTTATAGCGCATAAAATAAAAACTCCTGAGATGTTCAAATACCACAAAAGAAAGCTCTATTTGTGGGAAAAAAAGGACGTCAATTTTGTTTGGGAGCCACGTTGCACGACCGCGCAATTGTCAGTTACGCAGTGCCGAATCGCAAAAAGTGCTCTGGTCTTTGGCCAGTCAAATGGCCAGGGGCTGAAGTGGTTAATAAAATAAAAAAAAAGTAAAGTTAGCCCAATGTGAAAGAAGATGTTACGCCGCGAGAAGCGTGAGAGAATTGTGATCTTTATTATAAGCAAAAAACAAATATGTGATTCTCATTTTAGCCAGAATCGTGCAGCTCTAGTGTCTGTGTTTAAATAGTCAATGAGTTTGTTAGCTCTCGTGTGGATGCACAGAGCAGGCTAGATACTGAGCCAAGGGGAGCAGAAAAGAACTGTCAAAAGACCAGCATAACAAGATAATGGAACTTTATAACGATGGGAACAGATATAAAAAAAATATCAAAAGCCTTGAATATACCAGTCAGTACTGTTCAATCACTTATTAAGAAGTAAAACATTTGGGGATCTCTTAATATCAAGCCAAGGTACGGTAGACCAAGAAAGATTGCAGCCACAACTGTCAGAAAAATAGTTCAGGACACAAAGAAAAACCCACAGGTTAACTTAAATTATAGGCTTCTCTGGAAAAAGACCATGTGGTTGTTTTTAAGGGGCACAATATGTTAATACTTGAAGAAAAATTTGGTGCATGGGTCGAGTTGCCAGAAAGAAGCCTTTATTGCACCAGTGCCATAAAAAAGATTTGTTACAATATGCTTGACAACACCTTGACAGGCCTCACTGTGCTTTTTTGTGGCATTGACGTAGTAAAGGCTTCTTTCTGGCAGCTCAAACATACCTAGTGATCCAGTCATAAAGGTTCTTGATTCTGCACTTGATGTGGTGACAATGCTTTGCTCCCCTCACTCAATTGCTCTCCTGCTTTGTCTTCTGCACTACTGGTGGAATCGTTAATGGCTTGTCATTTATTGAACAGGCATCTTCTGCTGTTGTCATTATCAGGAAGCCCACCCTAAGCAATTAATGCAGCCATTGATGGAGTGAGCGCTTAGAGAAAGAAAGTGGCAGCAAAGAGGCCAGGAAACTCAGAAGCTCAAAAGTTGAAAACAGAATTTTTCTACATGGAAAAAAAACATGACAATTGTTTGTTACACAGAACTATAGAAAACTAAATGTTATTCGGTTAAAGTGGAAGTAAAGCTGAACTTTGAGAACTAGCCAAAATATACCCTTGCAGTGCAGTTCTATCCTCTTACCCAATGCCACTACAGGACATAGCAGTGCCATAGGGTTCAGAGGATAAAGGCTGCGGTTAGGGGTGCACCGAATGGAAATTTTGGTGCTGAAACCAAGGCTACACTAGGCCGAAAACCGATACCAAAATTACAGTTTTTTTTTTTAAATAATAAAATTTATTTGATATATAAAATTGTGTTATATTCGTTATTCATATTCGACTTTTCAATTATCATGAATTTTAATCAATAAAAAAAAATAGTACAATCCAGTAGGTAAAATAAGTACTTTAAAGGGGTTGTAAAGGTAAATTTTTTTTTTTTTTTAAATAACAAACATTTTATACTTACCTTCACTGTGCAGCTCGTTCTGCACAGAGTGGCCCCGAACCTGGTCTTCTGGGGTCCCTCGGCGGCTGTTTCAGCTCCTCCCCGCAAGCATTAACCACCCTAATGCGAGCTCCCTCGCGTGGTGGTTAGTGCTTGCGGGCGCGCTCCTGTGATACAGCCGGCGGCTATAGCCGCTCGCTGTATCACTCGGCCCCGCCCCCCGGCGCGCCGCGTCATCGGATGTGATTGACAGCAGCGCGAGCCAATGGCTGCGCTGCTTTCAATCCATCCACTGCAGTCAATCAGCGACCAGGCTGAGCTGCAATGGAGATGATAACGAGCAGCGGAGATTCGAGGCGTCAGGTAAGTAAAACGGGGGGGCTGGGGGCGGCGGTATTGTCAAAAGTTTTTTCACCTTAATGCATAGAATGCATTAAGGTGAAAAAAATTTTACCTTTACAACCCCTTTAATAAAAAGTAACCCCATAAATTGGACACAGAAAATAAAATACTAAATTAACCACTTGCTTACTGGGCACTTAAACCCCCCTCCTGCCCAGACCAATTTTCAGCTTTCAGTGCTCTCACACTTTGAATGACAATTACTCAGTCATGCAACACTGTACCCAAACAATTTTTTTGTCCTTTTTTTCATACAAATAGAGCTTTCATTTGGTGGTATTTGATCACCTCTGGGCTTTTTAATTTTTGCGCTATAAATGAAAAAAGACCAAAAATTTTGAAAAAAAATGCTTTTTTCTTCGTTTCTGTGATAAAATTTTGCAAATTAGCAATTTTTATTCATAAATGTTGGCCACAATTTATACTGCTACATATCTTTGGTAAAAATAACCCAAATTAGTGGATATTATGTGGTCTGTGTGAAATTTATAGAGTCTACAAGCTATGGTACAAATCATAAAAAAATGATCACACCTGATGTACTGAGGCCCATCTCCTTTCTTGAAAAAGAAATAACCCCTCATGAAATGGTGGGAAAAATCTGTTACAATCACATAGAATGGTCAGTTAACAATAAAATCAGGAATATACTGATGAGCGAACCAAATGTGTATTCATGTAGTCTTCCACCTGAGCCTACGCGTTTCGGGACTGCTAAAGGAGTCCCTTCATCAAGGGCAAATTGTAGGAGGATTTTACACTACATAACAAAACATGAAATAGCGTAATTAGAAATAAATGCATTGAACATATTTCCTACATCTAACATCATTCTGTACATTTTAACATAAAAAAAAAAAAAAAAAGAAATTGCACATACCCAAGTATATTCAGGAAGGGAGGCTGACTGTCAGAGTAAATCTCGGGGGCAAGAACACACAGGACGCCAGGAATACAAACAAGGAAACGAGCGTACATCTGGCCCGGCCTTCTCCACGCTGGTCCCAATGTGCCACCCCAGGAGAGAATTCCGGGAGTGACAACACTATCCCGAAGGGGTCCAAAAAGCGAAGAGCCAGAGGAGGGGGGGGAAATTATCTGAAAACACAAAAGAGAGGGGCCAAATAGGCTGGGGTATTGTAAAGAAGCAAAGAGCACCCATATGCTAAAAATGCATAGACGCAACGCATCATGCAGGTATGCGTACAGGCCGGGTGTAAAAAAAAAACAAAAAAAAAAACAATCTAAGTGTTCATAGCTTACCCCAATGTTGGTATATGAGGGATATGGTAATTGGGTGTAAATTAGGGCTGCAACTAACGATTATTTTCATAATCGATTAGTTGGTCGATTATTGTTTCGATTAATCGATTAATCGGTTAATAACCTTAAAAAAAAAAGTGTGGCCTATAATTTAGTTAATATGTAAAGTTTTAACAAAAAAAACAATTTATTCTTAAATATCTATATGCAGTGGTAAATATAAACAACCAACTATATGGTTAGGTAGCAAAATATTGAATCCACTCTGAGAATAACAGACAGAAGAGATATACTGTATATACACTATTAGAGGAGATATACTATTAGAACTGAAATACAGTCTTTTGGCCAATTTGTTGTCGGGCAGATTTAAAAACACAAATTGCTGCAAAAACGCATTACATGCTTTTCTGCAGCTTCTCAATTGAAGTATATTGAACCAAAAAAGCACCGTTTTGCGTTAAAAAAAAAAAAGTCCTTGACCCTTTCCAAATACGCAGCGGCTGAAAAAAAGCATAGATGTGAACCTGTCCCATAGGAAACCATGTTAAATGAAAAAAACACATAGATGTGAACCAGGTCTAAGACGTTTAGTAACATAATGGGGTTAAAAAAAAACTAAAATGAGCCCTTTATAGTACAAAAAAAGCAGATAAACACTACTGTAAGGGGTTCATTTTTTTACTGTAGAACTGTGAATGGAATATTTACAGTAGCGATTATTTGCTCTTTTTGTAATATAAAGGGCTAATTTTATTATTTTTAACCCCATTATGTTACTGGCCGATTAATCGATTATGAAAATAGTAATCGATTAATTTCATAATCGATTAGTTGTCGATTAATCGATTAGTTGTTTCAGCCCTAGTGTAAATAGATGCCCCCAATGTGCGAGCGGGGGAACGAATGTCCCTTGAGAGCACAAGCAGCTCCAGAAGTTGTAAAAGATAGCAGCCTCATACAGTACAGAATCTGTAGGGTAATACAGGAGAGGGAAGAGCTTACTCGCCAGCAAGACAGGAGTATTTGCTGTGTATTATGATATCTAATGTGCATAAACAGGAAACTCATCAGAGAAGGCACAATAGGAAACATACCACAGTTGGAGGTTCCCAGAAAAATAATAGTGCTAACAAAGAGATGGAGGACAACATTACCGTGTCTGAGGTACTGTGTTGCAATGTAATCGATAATCCTGCTTGTGCCGTCTCTAACCACCGCCGCCGAGCCGGACAGTGACACCGACCTGGCGTCCGGTGGTTAAATATAGAGGGGAAGAGGAAATTAGTGCGGTGCTGATTGGCGTCTAAGTTCCGCCAATCATACCGCCGCTCCAATCAGGGTGGATACGACATTTTTGAATACGACCATCAGCAAGAACTCTGAGGGGACCCTCTCTAGCAGCCTCTTTCGGAAACCTACCGCGGGCAATACCATCTTACATGCCTCCAGCTCTCACCCCCCACCATTGATCCGAGCGATTCCCTACAGCCAATACTTGAGGCTGAGACGGAATTGCTCTGACCAACAGACATACTTGACTGAAGCTGCCGCACTCAGAGACAGACTTCGTTTTAGGGGCTACTCTTCTACGCTTTTGAAAAAAGCGTTTAAACGCGCCAACAGACATACTCGACGGGAACTTCTCTTTGGTCCTCAAAAAAAGGCTGCGATGGATCCTACCACTAGGATTATTATGAGGTTTACAAACCAACACGAATCAGTCAAATCCATTTTTAACAAACATTGACACCTTCTACACTCTGACCCCACCCTACGTCCACACTTACCTGCACGACCAGCGATCACCTATCGGCGTACCAGTTCCCTGCGCGACCACTTGGTCCACAGTGAATTTGTTGGTAAATCGCGTGGGGATCCCTGTAAGCGGTTTGGAACATTCACATGTGGAGGATGTTCCATATGCAGATTTATGAATACACAACAGAACGTGACCCTCCCAAATGGGCATCCATATAGACCACGCCACTTTTCAAACTGCAAGACTGAGGGTGTGATATATCTTTTAGTTTTCCAATGTCATCAATTCTATGTAGGTAAGACCAAACAAAAATTCTCTTTGCGAGCCTCGCGGCACATCACCGCCATGAGGAAAGCGAATCCAGAGCTCCCACTGGGTAGACATGTGGTGAATGTGCACCATGGTATCTTTCCCAATATTTATTTTTAAATTTTGGACAGAGTTCACCCCAGCCCAAGGGGTGGAGATTGGAACAAGGCCTTGCTACAGCGGGAAGCCCGTTGGATCATGGACCTTGCCGCCACCTCACCCCCCGGCCTAAATGATCACTTGAGTTTTAGACGCTTTTTAGAAGGTTTCTCTTCTGGGGTTTGTGAGAAAGATTTATAAGGTGTTGATTTGTAGGGTGCTGTTATGTCCCTCTTGGTTACCTTTTTAATATTTTCAATATGTTACTTTTCTTTTTTCTTTTCTTTTTTTGTTTTTACCTCAGTGTATACAGGTTTATCATCACTTGAGGTACACTGTCCGTGTTACGCGGGGAACAACTTTTTTTTTACCACAGCTCTGACCCCTCTTTGTCCCGCCCGGCGCACGTGGGCCTCCCGGGATTTGCCGTCCCTTGGGGGGCCTCCTTATGGGCGCCCGGAATATATTCACGGGGTGGTTGGCGGCCAATGGCTGTCCTTCCATACCTGCGGATCCGGTCGCCCCTCTATGCATCGGTGGGCGGTTGCTGCATGACCCCTCCCACAGTCCGCTGTGGGGGGGTGCCGTGCAGTTCCCGCCCAGGGTCCCACTGCCCCGACGGTGCCTATTCAGTGACCACCCGAGGATACTAAGATATGAGGTTGATGACTTCGTTTCATTTAGGTAGTTGTGCTTGTTTATCGCCTTTGCCCCTCCCTTTTCTATTTACCTACTCCCCCCTTTTTAAATTTTATGTAGCAATGTTCTCTCAGCGGCCCCCTTTGTGGATTGGGCTGCAGTGTTCGGGTTGTTATGTGCCCTGTCTAAATATTAATTGACTGGGCGGAATGCCTTTGCGCAGGACGTCTTTTCCCTGCTGTCAGGGCTTCCGTTTTACCCTCCCCTTTGGACGGAGCGGCGTCACAGCGTTACCATGGATCCCCTCTCCCAGCGTCCGTAGGTGGATCGGCGTTGTGGGGTTTCCATGGTGTCTACACCCTGATTGGAGCGGCGGTATGATTGGCGGAACCACAGACGCCAATCAGCACCGCACTAATTTCCTCTTCCCCTCTATATTTAACCACCGGACGCCGTGTCGGTGTCACTGTCCGGCTCGGCGGCGGTGGTTAGAGACGGCACAAGCAGGATTATCGATTACATTGCAACACAGTACCTCAGACACGGTAATGTTGTCCTCCATCTCTTTGTTAGCACTATTATTTTTCTGGGAACCTCCAACTGTGGTATGTTTCCTATTGTGCCTTCTCTGATGAGTTTCCTGTTTATGCACATTAGATATCATAATACACAGCAAATACTCCTGTCTTGCTGGCGAGTAAGCTCTTCCCTCTCCTGTATTACCCTACAGATTCTGTACTGTATGAGGCTGCTATCTTTTACAACTTCTGGAGCTGCTTGTGCTCTCAAGACATTCGTTCCCCCGCTCGCACATTGGGGGCATCTATTTACACCCAATTACCATATCCCTCATATACCAACATTGGGGTAAGCTTTGAACACTTAGATTGTTTTTTTTTTTTTTTTTACACCCGGCCTGTACGCATACCTGCATGATGCGTTGCGTCTATGCATTTTTAGCATATGGGTACTCTTTGCATTCGTTCCCCCGCTCGCACATTGGGGGCATCTATTTACACCCAATTACCATATCCCTCATATACCAACATTGGGGTAAGCTTTGAACACTTAGATTGTTTTTTTTTTTTTTTTACACCCGGCCTGTACGCATACCTGCATGATGCGTTGCGTCTATGCATTTTTAGCATATGGGTGCTCTTTGCTTCTTTACAATACCCCAGCCTATTTGGCCCCTCTCTTTTGTGTTTTCAGATAATTTTCCCCCCCTCCTCTGGCTCTTCGCTTTTTGGACCCCCTCGGGATAGTGTTGTCACTCCCGGAATTCTCTCGTGGGGTGGCACATTGGGACCAGCGTGGAGAAGGCGGGGCCAGATGTACGCTCGTTTCCTTGTTTGGATTCCTGGCGTCCTGTGTGTTCTTGCCCCCGAGATTTACTCTGACAGTCAGCCTCCCTTCCTGAATATACTTGGGTATGTGCAATTTCTTTTTTTTTTTATGTTAAAATGTACAGAATGATGTTAGATGTAGGAAATATGTTTAATGCATTTATTTCTAATTACGCTATTTCATGTTTTGTTATGTAGTGTAAAATCCTCCTACAATTTGCCCTTGATGAAGGGACTCCTTTAGCAGTCCCGAAACGCGTAGGCTCAGGTGGAAGACTACATGAATACACATTTGGTTCGCTCATCAGTATATTCCTGATTTTATTGTTAACTGACCATTCTATGTGATTGTAACAGATTTTTCCTTATACGTATTTTTTTGTATATTTGTACCAATAAAATTGCTTTTATTTACTCCGTTGCCTTCAAAGTCCCACCATTTCATGAGGGGTTACTTCTTTTTCTCCTTACGTCAGGGATGGCGGCAACTCTTGTGACATAATTGGATGGTACCCCCTTCTTTCTTCCATCTCCTTTCTTGACCCTAACAAGCCAGGAAAGTACAAATGCCCCCCAAATGACCCCTTTTTGGAAAGTAGACATTCCAGGGTATTTAGTAAGAGGCATGGTGAGTTATTTGAAGTTGTCATTTTTTCCCACAATTCTTTGCAAATTAAGGTTTTTTTTTTATTTTTTATATTTTTTTTCAGAAAATTGTCATTGTAATAGCTTATTTCTCTCACATGGAATGTGCATACCACAAATGACACCACAAAATACATTCGGCTACTCCTCCTGAGTATTACAATACCACATGTGTGGGACTTTTTCACTAACTGGCCACATACAGAGGCCCAACATGCAGGGAGCATCATCAGGTGTTCAAGGAGCATAAATTACCCATCTAACTTGTTGACTACCTATTACACTTTTGAAGGCCCTAGAGCACCAGGACAATGGAAACGCCCACAAAATGACCCCATTTTGGAAAGCTAACACCCCAACGTATAATCTATGAGGCATAATGAGTCTTTTGAACGGTTCATTTTTTTCCAGAAGTTTTTGGAAAATGTGGAAAAAAATGAAAACGCATTTTTTTTACACAAAGTTGTCGGTTTATAAGATATTTCCAACACATAGCATTTACATAGCAAAAATAACACCCCGAAATACATTCCGCTACTCCTCCTGAGTAAAACGATACCACATGTGTGAGACTTTTACACAGCCTGACCACATACAGAGGCCTAACATTGAAGTAGCACCTTCAGGTGTTTTAGGAGCATAAATTACACATCTCATTTCTCACCCACCTATTACACTTTTGAAGGTCCTGGAGCACCAGGACAATGGAAACGCCCACAAAATGACCCCATTTTGGAAAGCTAACACCCCAACGTATAATCTATGAGGCATAATGAGTCTCTTGAATGGTTCATTTTTTTCCAGAAGTTTTTGGAATATGTGGAAAAAAAATGAAAACACATTTTTTTTACACAAAGTTGTCCGTTTATAAGATATTTCCAACACATAGCATTTACATAGCAAAAATAACACCCCAAAATACATTCTGCTACTCCTCCTGAGTATAACGATACCACATGTGTGAGTCTTACACAGCCTGACCACATACAGAGGCCTAATATTGAAGTAGCACTTTCAGGCGTTCTACGAGCATAAATTACACATCTCATTTCTCACCCACCTATTACACTTTTGAAGGCCCTGGAGCACCAGGACAATGGAAACGCCCACAAAATGACCCCATTTTGGAAAGCTAACACCCCAATGTATAATCTATGAGGCATAATGAGTCTTTTGAATGGTTCATTTTTTTCCAGAAGTTTTTGGGATGTGGAAAAAAAATGAAAACGCATTTTTTTACACAAAGTTGTCCGTTTATAGGATATTTCCAACACATAGCATTTACATAGCAAAAATGACACCCCAAAATACATTGTGCCACTCCTTCTGAGTATGGCAATACCACATGTGTGAGACCTTTACACAGCCTGGCCACATACAGAGATCCAACATGCAAGGAACACCATCAGGTGTTCCAGGGACACATAGCATGCATGTACCAAGAATTACACCCCAAAATACATTATGCTGAGCAAAGAGAAACAAAAGATTACCTGTGGTTTTAGTAGTATAGTTGTCCACAGGAGGATAGCACTGGTCCAGGCAGCAGGCAGGGACTTGGTCAGCAACAGCGAACACAATTTTTCAGGCAGCAGGCAGAAATACTGTCCATAGTCAGTACAGGCAGCAGGGATACTGTCCATAGGTCAGTGCAGTGCAGGGTCAGTGCAGGCAGAGATTGTCAGCAGTGCCAAAATATTGGTCTTGGTAGTAGGCAGGAACAAGGTCCATGTGCTGTGGTCAGTGCGACAAACAGTAACTCCTACAGGCAGCAGGCAGAAGTAGGGCCTCGTTCAGGACAGAATGGGGACAGGGGTAGAGGCTTCTCCCACCCAAATCTCTTTGAAGCCTCCGAGTCTCCAGACCCTAATCTAGGAATGAGAAAACAAAGAAAATTGTTTTCTTCATCCAGAAAAACTATTCTGGAGCCCCTCATATATGTGAGACCCCTGTGTTGAATCCCACTAGTCCAGTTGCAGGGTACAAGATCAGTCCAAGAGGCAGGCAAGAGGCACGGTCAAACAGTCCAAGGTCAGTTCCAGATCAGACAAAGGTATGTACAGAATCGTTAGGCAGAAGCATGGTCGAATAACAGTCCAGGGTCAGTTCCATATCAGGCAGAGGTATGTACAGAATCGTTAGGCAGAAGCATGGTCGAAAAAACAGTCCAGGGTCAGTTCCAGATGAGGCAGCGGTATGTACAAAATCGGCAGGCAGAAGCGTGGTCAAATAACAAGCCAGGGTCAGTTACAGAGCAGGCAGTGGCATAAGGGGTGTGAAGGCAGGAACTGAGGATTACGGTTACCATACTTCACTAATAATTTAGTGAAGTATGGTAACGGCGGAAGCATTCACCTATACAGAGGCCTGGTTCGGAAGGACATTCTGCACAATAATAAGATGTGTCTCTTCTGACTCCTGCTCTGGTACACACCTTACATCTTTTTTGACGTCTTTGGCCTGTTGGTCTGGGAGGGAGTTTATCTGGAAAGTGGCGCTCGGAGAGTCGACTAACAACATCTGATCGGATGTTTACTGGTGGGCCGTTCGGGAATATAAGGGCTGTGTAAATTTCCTCTTGGTAGCCAAGGAAGCGTTGGGGGTTTTGGGTGGATTTGCGGTAAATGATATAGGAGTTGTATATGGCCAATTGAAAAAAATAAATCGCTACTTTTTTGTACCAGTGGTATGTCCTTCTTGAGGCAAGATATGGTTCCAACATTTGATCGTTAAAGTCGACTCCCCCCATAAACAAATTGTATTGATGGATGCATGTGGGTTTCTGGATGGGGCCATTCCTTCTGGGGATTTCCACATAGGTGTTGTTGTGGATGGAAGACAACATATACACATCCCTTCTGTCCCTCCACTTCACTGCCAGAATCTCTTTGTTACGCAGACATGCCGTTTCTCCTTTTCTCAACTTCTTATTAACAAGACTTTGAGGAAAGCCCTTCCGATTTTTTTTCACGGTGCCACATGCTGGCGTCTTCTTCCGATGAAGGTTGTGGAACAGGGGCAGAGAAGTGTAGAAGTTATTTACATACAGGTGGTATCCTTTGTCGAGTAGGGGGTATATGAGGTCCCAAACAACTTTCCCGCTGGTTCCCAAGTAGTCCGGGCAATTAGGAGGCTGCAGCTGGGTGTCCTTCCCTTCGTACACTATGAAGGAATATGTGTACCCTGTGGCTCGGTCATATAGTTTGTACACCTTCACCCCATAGCGGGCCCTTTTGCTGGGGATATATTGCTTAATTTTAAGCCTGCCGCTAAATTTCACAAGGGACTCATCTACACATATTTGTTGGTCCGGGGTGAACAGCTGGGGGAATACTTCGGAAAAATAATTTAATATTGGGCGAATTTTGTAAAGCCTGTCAAAATTTGGATCAGTTCGGGGAGGGCACTGGGTATTGTCGCTGAAATGTAGGAACCTCATTATCATCAGATACCTGGTTCTGGGCATTACCGCGGAGAAGAGCGGCATGTGGTGGAGGGGGTGGGTTGACCAATAGGAACGGAATTTGTTTTTTTTGGTGAGCCCCATATTCAATGTGAGGCCCAAAAAAACCTTGAACTCCTCTACTGTCAGGTCTCTCCACTCATAGGGACGGGCATAATATGATGTGGGATTTTGCAAAATAAATTGCTGTGCATACAGGTTGCACTGGGCCACAATTGACGCCAACATGTCCTCCATAAAAATTAAATTAAAAAAATTAATTGGGGTGAAATTCCCTGTATCCACCTGGACTCCTGGCTCGGCCGTGAAAGGGGGAACGCTAGCTTCTCCTGAATTGGGAGGAAGCCACAAGGGGTTCTGAAGTGCAAAGGGAAGGCTGGCATGGGACCTAACCCTTTGGGGCTGGGGTGACACCCCACTGGTACTTGGCCTTTCTTGCCGAGGCACTGCGGTGCTAGTGGATGGCACTGCGGTGCTAGTGGATGGCACAGCAGTGCTAGTGGATGCCACTGCGGTGCTGGCGGATGCCACTGCCTCCTCACTAGAACGCCTTCGTTTGGCGGGCCGAGTTTCTTCCTCCTCTGAGTCTGTAAGTGTTTCGCTACTGAGGACTGGCTCATAATTTACGTCAGAATCCGAATTGGAAAGGGAATCTGAAAAAGAGAGCTCCGCATTGCTCTCGTCGGCCGTAGAAAGAATTTGGTATGCCTCCTCGGCGGAAAAGCTTTTCTTGGACATGGCTGCTGGTGGTTTATGAGATTGCACAGCTGTGTGCTAAGCCTGCACTGATGAGGTGGCACTAATTGATGGCACAGATGTGCACTGATGAGGCGGCACAGGTGGGCACTGATCGCACAGATAGGCACTGATGAGGCGGCACAGATGGGCACTGATCGCACAGATGGGCACTGATGAGGCGGCACAAATGGACACTGAGGCAGCAGATGGGCACTGAGGAAGCAGCACAGATGTGCACAGATTTACACTAATGAGGCAGCACAGGTGGGCACAGATATGCACTGATGTGGCACAGGTGAGGTGGCACAGATGGGCACTGATGAAGCGGCACAGATGGACACTGATGAAGCGGCACAGATGGGCACTGATAAGGCAGCACAGATGGGCACTGATTGGTACAGATGGGCACTGATGAGGTGGCACAGATGGGCACTGATGAGGTGGCACAGATGGGCACTGATGAGTTGTTGGCACAGATGCACACTGATTGCACAGATGCACACTGATTGCACAGATGCGCACTGATTGCACAGATGCGCACTGCACAGACGGGCACTGATGGGCACTGATGATGCACTGATGGCACAAGTGGGCACTGATGTGCACAGGTGGGCACAGATGGCACTATATTGGTGTCACTGTGGGCACTGTTGGGCACTTTTTGGGCACACTTTGCTGTTTTACTACTCACAGAAGCTCTCTTTTCTTACACGCTGTCTCTGTGTGAGGAGAGAGAGAGCCGGCAATGAGAGATGATCTCAATTGTTTACCTTTTTAGATCATCTCTCATTGGAGGCGGCGATCGCGCTGTAAACGGCCGCTGTGATTGGCCGTTTACAGCGATCTGTGATTGGCTGTGTCCAAGGGACACGGCCAACACAGATTTTCCCCGAGGCACGCTCACGAGAGCGCGCTGGGAATGAGGAAAGGGGACGACATCAATGGACGTCGTCCCGGTATTTCAGATCCGCGCTGTTGCCGTCATTTGGCAACGGCCCGGATCTGAGAAGGTTAAATAAAGAAAATAACTTACAGTAACAGTACATATGCTGCACATTGCACAATAATTAATAATAATAAAAAACTAAATCAAATAAAAACAAGGCATAATATAAAATGCCAAAGACTAGCCTCTATGTTTGAGTAGATGTACGGCATTTGCACTGTTTATATTGTTCAAAAATAGAAGAACCATAAAACAAGACAGAGGGCGCACCGGGCTATTATACACATCATACTTCTAAGCCATCAGGTCAGTTGTATCAAAGCTTGTTGTCAAAGTAAAACATTAGCTTCCAGTCCACGGTACATCATCATTCACATCACATAATGGGAGTGGGACAACTGGAAGACCCAACAACAGGCTAAGGGGTTTTCAAAGACTTGGCTCTTTCTTAGAGCCAGAGCACCAAGGAGAGGCAAGTCCCAAAACACGTTAGCCTGTTGGGTTTTCCAGTTGGCCTAGGCTAGGTGATGTGATATGATGTATTGTGGACTGGAAGCTTACTTTGACGACAAGGTTGATAGAGTACACCTGTTGGTTTGTTGTTTATTACTTAAAGCGGGGTTCCCATTTAAAAAAAAAAAAAAAAAATGAAAAGTCAGCAGCTACAAATACTGTAGCTGCTGACTTTTAATCAGACACTTACCTGTCCCAGGATCCAGCGATGCCCCCCAATCATCTAGGACCGGTCACGTGTCCCAGATGATTGACAAGAGGGAGGGTGGAGAGGCGATCTCCCTTCCTGCGCCGAGGGAAGTGACGTCAGGAGCCCAGGCACCGAAGGAGGCAGACTACGAGGGACCCCCTAGCAGCATTTAGAGGTGAGTAAAAAAAAAATTTTTTTTTGGGGGGGGTGGAACTCCACTTTAAGTTACCATATTAACAAAGAGAGGTCTTCCTTAAGATAATGCACTAGGCCGGGGCGCCCTCTGTCTTGTTTTATTTCAGACAGTGTATCCACTGACTTCCCTAGTCATAAGAGGGCATCAAGGCGAGGCATGTCCAGTGAAGCCAGCAGGGAAGAATGTAGGCAACAGTCTGGGGCCCACTTCCAAGCACCAGAGATTGTTGAGTTGATTTACTAAAATTTTTAGAGATTGAAAAATTTAGCGCAGCTGAGTAAATTAGGCTAGCCAATGAGCTTCGAAGTTCTTCGGCTTGTTCAAAGCTTTGACAAAAAAACTGGAAGCCGATTGGTTAACCTAACCTTCTACGCAAAGCTGCACCAGATTTTGCACTCTCCAGTTTTAGTAAATCAATCAATCTCTGTGTGTTTTCCTATACAGTCTCATATCCCTTTAATGGCAAAGTTACTGTGCAAAATAAACTGTTAGAAAATTAAAGAACAACTAACCATAACAGAAATATGGCAGAAGGCCGTTATTCTGTTTCACAGTTTTTCTGTAAATAATATTAAATAACATATGATATATATATTTTTTTTATTATTTTATCTTCAACTTAAATGAGAACAAATTTCCCTAAGTTCTCTCCCTAAGGTGTCAGCGGCTGCATGTACGATAAAACTGTATGTATATGTAGCTGCGGGTTACATGCATAGTCGTACAGTATACCGCACCTTGTTACGGGTAGGGGCGGAGACTTCCCGAAACACAGACTAGTCTACAGTCTGGTCTACAGCAGCGGCGCTCAGCCAATCACGAGTATAAGAAAAAAGTTTTGGATGATGGACTTTTTAGGCATAACACATTCTTTATAAAAAAAATTATATTTATTACAAATTTAAAATCAAGACAATTACATAGATTTCTTATATATTTTTCATTCACATAAAATAGCCTATGAGCATGAAAGGCACACCACCTATAGACAATAAAGTCAAACCCCGGAGGGCCGGACTGATCACTCTTGATAGAGAGCTTGATTAGGTAGCGTGTCATAAGGTGCTCAACTCTGCTCTACATGTTACACGTAAGGAAACGCTTCTTCAGGAGCTATGGCGAATTCTATGAACAAGAGAAGTTTTTACAATTAAGTACCGTATATACTCGAGTATAAGTCGAAATTTTCAGCCCTTTTTTTGGGCTGAAAGTGCCCCCCTCGACTTATACTCGAGTCACCGCTGTCTGCCTACATGATCAGCGTGTCATGCAGGCAAAGGCGCGGCTTTTGAACAGCGAATGGTCGCCGAATAGTAATAGCACACGCTGATCGGTGCAGAGCGGCACACGGAGGCATGCACAAGACACAGGTAGGATGCACACAGACACATGCACACAGACACATGCACATATACACATGACACATGCACATATACACAGGACACATGCACATATACACAGGTACATGACACATGAACATATACACAGGACACATGCACATATACACAGGTACATGACACATGCACATATACACAGGACACATGCACATATGCACAGGACACATGCACAGGACACAGGGAGGTATACAGCTGCAGATGGGCATTGTTGACCCTCTTTTGCCACTTACAGTAGCTGCTGCATTTCTCACCCTCGTCTTATACTCGGGTAAATAAGTTTTTCCCATTTTTTTGTGGTAAATTAGGGCCTCGACTTATACTCGGATCGACTTATACTCGAGTATATACGGTACATCACAATCTTATATATTTAATCAAAATTAACATAAAATATTATTATTGCCCCACTTAATTTAGTATGGCCACAAAATATCTGCAAACAATCAAACCACTCCCTTGGAAGTACAGCATGTGGGGGCTGTGAAGATATATATATATATATTAAACCTATAGGGTTTTCCTGAAGTAATACCCACCTCTGAATTGTTGTGAATCTCTACCACTTTTGAGGATATTACTCCCTGCCTCATCCCTACTGTTTCTCTTTCTTACCCATGTTTAAATGTAAGTATAAATATAATCATATATACTTTTAGGGATAAGGCCCCCCGTAGCCCCCCCTCCTTTTTTTTAACCTATAACTGTTTTTTGTTACGAATCCTTCAATGGTTATATGTCACGTTTTCACAGCCCCCACATGCTGTACTTCCAAGGGAGTGGTTTGATTGTTTGTAGATATTTTGTGGCCATACTGAATTCACTGGGGCAATAATATTTTATGTTAATTTTGATTAAATATATAAGATTGTGATGTACTTAATTGTAAAAACTTCTCTTGTTCATAGAATTCGCCATAGCTATTGGAGAAGTGTTTCCTTCTTCAGTAGGCTATTTTATGTGAATGAAAAATATGAGAAATCTATGTAATTGTCTTGATTTTAAATTTGTGATAAATATAAATTTTTTATAAAGAATGTGTTATGCCTAAAAAGTCCATCATCCAAAACTTTTTTCTTATACTCGTGATTGGCTGAGCGCCGCTGCTGTAGACCAGACTGTAGACTAGTCTGTGTTTCGGGAAGTCTCCACCCCTACCCGTAACAAGGTGCGGTATACTGCCATCATCCAAAACTTTTTTTTTATACTCTAAATATCGGGACGTGGCAAAATAATTATAAACTTAGCATCGTATCCACAGTACCACTCTGTGGATATACGATGGGGAAATAATCATTTAGCTCAGCCAATCACAGCAAGCAATGTAGACTAGTCTGTGTTTCTGGAAGTCTCCGCCCATACCCGGAACACAGTGCGGTATACTGTATGTATGTAGCCAGCAACAGATACAGAATAGATATACATACAGTTTTGCACATGCAGCGGGCTGACAGCTTAGGGAGAGACATAGTTTGGTCCAGCAACAAACTATGTATGTACAGTAGTTCAAAAGCTGGAGTTCTCTCTTAAATTGAAGAAGTGCAAAAAAAAAACTGAAGAAGAACTACAATGAACAACCAATGGCACAACTAGACAATTGGAACATACTATGTTCCAATTGTGTGCAATAGCACAGTCAACTATACCAATTCTTTTGCTATGTTCATCAATATAGTAATTGAATTGGACTGTGCTACTGATTTCTAAAGCTATTTCAGTAAAAGTGGCAGATTTTGCTTTAAGAACAAAAGTTGTTCAGCTTTCTCACAGGAGAGATGGTTCCTCTTCTCATCAAGAATATGAGATGCTAGACTTAATAGTATCACTCTCTGTACTGGTGCTTGGGGCAGATAAATATCTACGTGCAATCTGTGCAAGCAAAGGAAAACGTTGTTTGTTCAGCTAAATAAATCTCCAGCTGTTTGGTAGCTGCAGTTGTTGTGGCACTGCTATGGACCGGAGTGCGTTCATGTCTTCAAATATATCAGATATCGAGGGAGTGTTTTCCTCTTCACTTTTATGAGGCCTTTTCTCTGGTATACTTCCCTCTGTGCTACACCTCAAAACGCTTTCCCAGATGCTTCCATCACCTCCATTTGTGCCTATATCATTTCCCGTGCACGTTGCTTTTTCTCCACATTAAAAAAATAATGCTCTTTAAATCGAGGATCTAGAACTGTTGCAATGCAGTACAGAGGGTTAGAATCGGTGCCTTGAAACCGGTTGTTAACGGCCTCCAGTAGAGCGGCCTCCTGGACGACCGATTGTTGCAGCCATGGGAAGCATAACTAGTGGTCTTTCACAGTATGTTGATCAGTTTTTATAACCACTCGCCCAATCCCTCCAGTCATATATTAGAGATGGCACCCACTTGCTGGAACTCCTCTCCTCTCTCCTTATTCTTGGGAACCCACTTACCTTTGGGTCTCCCTAGACGTTCAATCACTGTATACCTCCATACCGCACAATGTGGGACTATGCGCTACACAATCCTTTTTGTGCAAGGACCCAATGCTTAATTCCAGACAAGCCTCTTTTATTGGAAGGCCACTTCTTTTTGTCTTACCCATAATTATTTCAAATTTGATAATGATTTTTTCCTACAGATCAATGGGACAGCTATGGGGGCAAACTTTGCGCCCTCATACGCCAACCATACTATGGGGCAATGGGAAGGTATATAGACGATGTGATCATCATTTGTGATGGTAATGCATCCATTTGGATTTTGTTGCACATTGCAACAATAATAATATGGGTCTACAGTTCACCCCTGTCATGGACCTTGGCCTTCATTGATTTGGAACTGTTTTCTGTTGAAAAAGAAATCCACGCTAAGAACTTTAGCAAGCCAACAGCAGGAAATGCTTTTCTTTATTATAAAAGCTGGCATCACCCTCAATGGCTTAATAACATACCTAAAAGCCAGTTTTGTAGACTTAAAAAGAACTGTACCCGAAGCAGCACCTATGACACTCAGAGCAAGATTTTGAAGGATACATTTCTTGACAAAGGATTTCCAGCCGACATTGTGGAAACAGCGTATTTCCATTACAAAGATACACCTTCTTCATCATATCCTCCTATTCATGGTAGGGCTGGGAGATTTTCTTAAAAAAACTAGATTCACTATTCGAATCGAGTATTTTTTTTTTTTTTTTTGGAAACCGCGCCGGTTCCGAGGCGCTGCGGGCATGAGCTTTAAGGCAAGGCCGCGGCTTCGACCTAGTCCGCGGCGTCCGGTCTCGCGGACTAGGCTGAAGCCGCGGCCTCACCTAAAAACTCCTTGCCCGCAGCTCTTTAGGCTTAAATTTGCTTAAATTTTGAATCGATTTGACCTCTCAACTCGATTCAAGATTTAAATCGATTTTTTTCCCAGCCCTAATTCATGGTGATACTAATAAGAATGATCTGCGTTTCTTTACTCAATTCCACTCCCGCCATAGACGGATGGAGAGCATCGTGCGGAGGCACTGGCCTTTGTTGCTTCAGGATGAGCACCTTCCCCCTGATCTATCTGAAGCCCAAGTTTGCTTATAGAGAAGCCCCTAATATTAAAAGTAAGGTGGCACCAAGCAAACTCAAAGAGAAACTACCACATCCAGGCCATTCTCTCCCCTCCTTTTTAGCCATTTCTGGCATGTATCAATACCGTAAACCCTTATGCAAGACCTGTCGGTTTGTCAAACATGGTCAGAAGGATTTCTGTGTGAAAGGCAAAACATACCCTATTAAGGGATTTCACACATGCTTCTCTGACCATGTAGTACTGCTTGACATGCCCCTGTGGTCTTTTCTACATTGGGCGAACTATTAGGCCAATACGTAAGGGATTTGGCGAACATCGCCGTTTCATTACTGATGGACTGGACACTCATAGTGTCCCTAGACACTACCTCGAATTAGGACTGGGAGATTTTCTTTAAAAAAAAAATCTTCGATTCTCTTTAAAAAAACTCGATTCACGATTCAAATCGAGGTTTTTTTTTCTTTGGAAACCGCGGCGGTCCTGAGGCGCTGCGGGCATGAGCTTTTAGGTGAGGCCGCGGCTTCGGCCTAGTCCGTGGCGTCCGGCTTCGCAGACTAGGCCGAAGCTGCGGCCTCACCTAAAAACTCCTTGCCCGCAGCTCCTCAGGACTGGCGCGGTGTCAGCGCCGGTCCTGAGGCGCTGCGGGCATGAGTTTTTAGGCGAGGCCGCGGCTTCGGCCTAGTCCGCGGCGTCCGGCCGAAGCCGCGGCCTCGCCTAAAAACTCATGCCCGCAGCGACTCAGGACCGGCGCGGTGAAAAAAAATCGATTTGTTTAAATTTTGAATTGATTTGACCTCTCAACTCTAATCAAGATTTAAATCGATTTTTTTTCCCCAGCCCTACCTCGAATACCATAATAAATCTACTGAGGGTCTTAAGGTTTGGGTTATCGAGGCGATGCCTAGAGACCTCCCTCCAGCTGAGCGTTTTCGTAAGCTTTGTCATAGAGAAATGTATTGGATTTTCTCTTTGCATGTTTTGGCTTTGAAATCCGTGCCATACTTTAGAAGTTTATTTTGTACATTAAATTCCACTTCACGCTTGTCCTCATTTGGTGATCGCTTTTCCATAGCCCTTGGGATGCATATATATATATATATATATATATATATATATGTGTGTGTGTGTGTGTGATGTGCGTTATGCTTTATCCCCCGGACATGTGTACACACATTTTTGCATTATGGCGTATGCAAATATGTATGTGTATACCCATTAGAGCTGCACAGTTAAACGTCAAGAATCGTTATCGTGATTATTCGCCCAGAATCGTTATCACGATCTTGACTAAAGTGTTTCACAATTCTTTCTATGCAAAGAATTCTCTCTGCTCTTCTGAAGCCACAGCCGTCAAAAGAAAGGAAGAGAATATATTTTAGGAAGAGAATACTTTTATATTGTAAAGCGCTGCGTAAACTGTTGGCGTTATATAAATCCTGTATAATAATAATAAATAGAAAAACCGGGCAGTCTGCCAAGAAACAAAACATTCTTTATCAGTTGAACTTAAGTATAAACATTGTAACAATTTTGCAATGGAATAGACTTTGTGTGTAAGTGAAAAAAGTTTAACCACTTAAACACTAAACCTTTTTCTGACATTTGTTGGTTTCAAGTTAAAATCATTTTTTTTTTTTTGCTTGAAAATTACTTAGAACCCCCAAACATATATATTTTATTAGTAGACACCCTAGAGAATAAAATGGTGGTTGTTGCAATATTTTATGTCACACTGTATTTGCGCAGCGGTCTTTCAAATGCAATTTTTTGGGAAAAAATTACTTTAATGAATTTAAAAAAAAAAAAATCTTACC
Source organism: Lithobates clamitans (assembly GCA_037952925.1). Taxonomy (NCBI): domain Eukaryota; kingdom Metazoa; phylum Chordata; class Amphibia; order Anura; family Ranidae; genus Lithobates; species Lithobates clamitans. The sequence goes on from JBBGZY010001275.1 coordinate 1,224,015, forward strand.
AGTAAAGTTAGCCCCTTTTTTTTTTTTTTTGCTGAAGAACATATATACATATTGGGTCATGCTAATCTTTTTATGTAGACAATTTTTAGATATAGACATTTTCTGCCTGGTCCTTTTACTCAGAGCGCCCTTACAATCCTTTTATCTAGTAGAGTGGTTTTAGCAGTTTTTACACCATGGTCTGTTTCTGCCTCTTTTCTGTGCAGATGCTTCAGTGCAGCAATCGAGGGAATAACTTCAGCAATGGAAGCATTAGCTGACCTTATATCTTTTGTTAACTGTTCAAATGGAGATAGAAGAGACAAACTATTTTCAACTAACATTCACTAACGTGCGCTCAGTGTTGCTGGCAGCTCATAATCTGCAATGTATGCAGGTAAAACACACTTTTGTTCGAAAAGACTTTGCAGCATATAGTACAGGGATCCTCAAACTACGGCCCTCCAGCTGTTGCAGAACTACACATCCCATGAGGCATTGTAAAACTCTGACATTCACAGACATGACTAGGCATGATGGGAATTGTAGTTCCTGAACACCTGGAGGGCCGCAGTTTGAAGACCCCTGATATAGTAGTTGCTGTTACGAGTGGCTACATCTTGCTGCAGTCGTTTCGGTGGCATTCCAAACTGTATCTGCAAAGCTTGTAATTTGGAATAAGCAAGTGGAGAATGCTTAAAGTGACCCACAATTTTTCTTTCTTTTGATACGATATCAGATGTGGTGCGCTGACTCAGCAATCCCTCATTCACAGCCAAATGCAGCGTGTGTGCCATACACGGTATGCTTTTAAGTTCACTGTGCCAAGTGTCAAGCATGCTTTTTAAAGCATTAGATATTGCTGCTGCAGTATGTGATCCAACAAACTCACTTGGTTAAGTAGGATGTTTTGCAATTGAAATTTGGCATCTATCCACTGCGCTGTCAGGCTAAGCATGCTCGTTGGACTGGTGTCTGAACTCCAAATGTCGGTAGTAAAACTGATTGCTATGATGTCGGTAGTCATGAGCTCATGAACGGGTTTTCTAACACTGCAAAACAATTCAGGTAGACAGGTATCTGCAAAGTAGCATCTGCTTGGTAGCGTGTAACGCGACTCAATATGTTGCATGAGCCTACGGAATCCAATGTCCTCCACAACAGAGAATGGCTGGTCCTCTAGTGCAATAAATTTAAAAAATAATTTTATCTGTGATGTCGCAAGCTTTGGGACTGTCACTTGTAAAAAATTTTAACCTGTCACTTGTAAATTTTTTAACCTTTTCAAAGACGGTGGCCACAGATGGTTTTGAGCCTGGCCCTGATGCACTTTTTGGAAATGGTACTGTTTTCTTGTATTCTGTATGCTGAACTGGATGACGTGTTTTCAGGTGGTGTATCAAACCTGTTGTTGAAAAATGCCTTTGCACTGTACCCCCTCTTGAAATTTCTACTAAGCAAAGACTGCAGATTGCAAATTTGGGGTCTTTATCAGAAACTTTAACTACTTAAGGACTGAGCCTCTTTTTGAGATTTGTTGTATACAAGGTAGAATCTGTTTGTTTGTTTGTTTTTTTGCTAAAAAATTACTTAGAACCCCCAAACATACATTTTTTTTTCTAGCACCCTAGAGAATAAAATGGCGGTCGTTGCAATACTTTCTGTCACACCGTATTTGTGCAGCAGTCTTACAAGCACACTTTTTTTTGAAAAAATAAATTTTTTTAAAATTAAAAAATAAGACAACAGTAAAGTTAGCCCAATTTTTTTTTATATTGTTAAAGATAATGTTACGCCGATTAAATTGATACCCGACATGTCATGCTTCAAAATTGCACCCACTCGTGGAATGGCAACAAACTTTTACCCTTAAAAATCTCCATAGGCGACATTTAAAAAATCTACAGGTTGCATGTTTTGAGTTAGTGTTGTGAGTATGGTATGGAGTCTTAATTAAGATCTCAGTGCCCCCAACCTTAGGCCCCTTTCACAATGGGGCGGTTTGCAGGCGTTATTGCGCTAAAAATAGCGCCTGCAAACCGACCTAAAACTGCCGCTACTGAGGGCTTTCACACTGAAGCGGTGCACTGGCAGGAGAAAAAAAAAACTCCTGCAAACCGCATCTTTGGAGCGGTGTATTCACCGCTCCTAAACTACTCCTGCCCATTGAAATCAATGGGGCAGCGCGGCTATACCGCGGCTATAGCCGCGCTATGCGAGCGGTTTTAACCCTTTTTCGGCCTCCAGCGGGGGTTAAAATCGCACCGCAAAAATGACGGTAAAGCAGCACTAAAAATAGCGCTGTTTTACCGCCGACGCCCCCACCGCACCAGTGTGAAAGGGGCCTTTTGTGAACCTAGTTCCCAGAATATCAGTACATACCACAATCCTTTCCTGAGTTTGTTGATTTATGGGGTTTTCTTACCAAAGTATAAATATCTCCCAACAAAATGAATAAGTAAATAATTTGACTTTATTAAGCAACGAGTATAGTCATACAATTTCATACAGAATTAGATTTTCTGGTTATTTGATATTGCACACATACATTATCAAAACATCAACATGGCAATAAATTGGTATATCTAAATATCACAGTTTACTCAGGGGAGCCCAAATTGGTCTGTTGGAAAAATATGTTCGGTAATCTACGCTTTATATTCAAGAACACAATGGGGGTTATTTACCAAAGGCAAATCCACTTTGCACTACAAGTGCAAACTGCAAGTGCAAAGTGCACTTGAAATTGCACTGAAAGTGCACTTGGAAGTGCAGCCGCTGTAGATTCGAAGAGGACATGCAAGGAAAAAAATAAAAAATAAAAAGCATTTTAGTTTGTACATGATTGGATGATAAAATCAAAAGAGCTTCCCCTCGTTTCAGATCTACCCCTCAGATTTACAGTGACTGCACTTCCAAGTGCACTGTGCACTTATAGGTTTCACTTGTAGTGCAAAGTGGATTTTCCTTTCGTAAATAACCCCCAATATTCCTTTGTCGCTCAGGGAAACAGTGTTCTGAATTTCTCCGGCCGGAAGGAATCCAAAGTATGTCTCATGAAGTCAACAGAAAAATATTGCCAATTTGAAATAAACATTAAACCAACAGAGCTACTAAAATTAATTGGAGCAATAGAACTCTCCCTGGGACCACATAATTTTAAATTGATGCAAACAAGTTTGTCTGAATTCCCCTAAACACAGGTACAATAATACACAATCTAGACAATCAAGGTAGGCAGATGACCATGATAAATTTCCCTACACACTGTATCTGATAATATCAATACGTCAATAGTATAATATAACCTCTACAATTCTGAGAGAAAAAGATAATTAAGATATTATAGTCTGTATCTTACCAATAGCTTAAAAGGGGAAGATGTCCGCCAATATCTAAGTACATCAAGTGGTTCCAGTCACAAGGTCCAGCAAGATGGGGAGTGGTCAAATATCAGCAGACTTCTTGATCGTCTAGGGGTGTATCTGGTGTGTGGGTCTGTGATCCCTTCTCTATGGCCCTGACAACCTTTATACTATTTGGGACAATAAGCTCATAAAATTATCATAGGCTCAACCCAGAAGGTTTGGCTCATTCTCCATTGGTTGGGGAGTTCTAATGTTTTACAGGGTAAGCTTAGGTAATATCATCTTCAGCCACTAGGTATGTCTGAGGACAGAAAATGTGTTCTAAACTTATTTGTTAAAATAAAAATGTTTTCTTTTATAATGGGTATTTATATATTGGGGCTATGAATAGATGTATATATTGTTTAGGGACCCCCAGCAATTGGTACAAAATATAATAATTTAGTATAAATTTGATTAATATCCCGCACAATGGATATTTATATGGAAAGATGCATGACAAATCCTATGAAAACTTATATGTCTTGGGACAACCCATGTAATATGGGTATTTTCATGTGGATGCGGTTACGGTTTCTATGTCTTTACAACAATGATGGTATCTAAAACATAGTTCTTCATTCATTTCTATCCAATCCTGGGATGGGTGATCTGTCTATCAAAGTTCCCCGGACAAGGGGGAGGCTGTATGTGACGGCGCGCAGCGGGGAACACACAGCTATTGAAATGAAAGCTGTGATACATAACAAATTTGATGAAACAATGGTCTTTCCTTCCACTATCTTGGTTTGGAAGGATTAATACTATTAAAATGTCGATCTTACCTAAATTACTATATCTGTTTAGAGTTCTCCCGATTCCAATTCCGGCTTATTTTTTACGAATAATTCAAAATAGAACGAAAAAATTTGTATGGGGATCCACAAAACCACGAATTCCTATACATACTTTATACCTCCCCAAATCTTCTGGTGGCCTGGGCTTCCCCAACTTTGCAGCATACTATCAAGCTGCACATATGGCAAGCTTAATTAAGTACCACACAACTCATGACACACCCCTGTGGGTAATGATAGAAGTGGCTGAATGTGACCCTCTATCGGTCTCAAATTTATTATGACTTAATCCCAAGGATCGTCAAGGTTTACGGAACCCCATCACAAAGCACAGTATAACCCTTTGGGACAAGCTTAAAATTAAGCATCAGTTTCAGTCTCCTCATAACCCCCTCTTCTCCTTCCTCAAAAACCCGGCCTTTTACCCAGCATGGGTTTTCCCTAAATCGTTTAAAATATGGGACTCTATGGAAATATCGAGACTATATAAATTCGTCACACCTTCCAACATTATCCCATTTCCAGAATTACGTGAAACAGTTGGATTACCTCAATCAGAAACATTCCGATACCTTCAGATCAAAAAATTTTTCACACCTTTCACAAATACAAACACTCCTTTACACCAATTTACTAAATTTGAATCCACTTGTCTAAAAGATCCACATGCCAAGAAACAAATTTCTTCTATCTACTCTCATTTACTGACTAATATTAATTTAGATAAACCATCCTATGTTCAGAAATGGGAGGAGGACCTAGGGCGAACTCTTGAGGATATGGAATGGTCAAGTATCTGGCAGGCCACTAAAACATCTTCTGATAATATTTTAGCAATGGAAACAAATTACAAAGTTCTGACTCGTTGGTACTTAGTACCTTCTAGAATTGCAAAATATGTTCCAACTTACTCAGCTCTTTGCTTTCGTGGCTGCCCAGACCTGGGCACACATTTGCATGTCTGGTGGACCTGCCCGGTAGCCCAGATCTTTTGGAAAAAATTTTTTGGCAAAGCCTCTGAAATGTTCAAATTTAAAATTCACCCTGATACCACCATAGCTTTGCTCAACTTAAAACCGGTATACCTAACACATATACAATTCAAGCTGTTGATCCAGCTACTGACAGCCGTTAGACAAACAATTGCGAAAGCCTGGAAATCCCCTTTACTAGGAGTGGTTGAGACTAAAAATAGAATGAATAATTTCATGATTCACTCTAAAATGGCTGCTATAGAAAATAATCTTATACCAAAATTTGAGAAAATATGGAACCCATGGATTAAATTTTTCACTGCATCATCTATGGATGAAAAAGTCCTATTGCCATGGTAGTGGTTAAAATTAACTGATCTTAGTCTTTACTCATCTCCATATGGCTCTCGGACCAATCTGGTGAACTCCTTCTCCCCCTCTTCTCTCTCTTCCTCTATATTCCTGTTTATCCCTACTCTCTTCTTTTCTGTCCCCTACCCCCCTTTTTTCTTTTTTTTTTATTGCCTGTGAACATCGTACTATTTAAGTTAAATGTTATTTTTATAATGTAATGAATTGCTCTCATTGTATATCTTAAATCTTTAGCTTTAGATTAGCTTATTAATTCAGCAATAACATACAGTCATCAAACTCCCCACACTAATTCCCTTATATGTACAATGTAATCTTTACATATGATTTGTTTTCTCTTGTTTATTTATTTTTATTTATTTTTTTCTCTACTTATTTGTAATTTTCCTATGTAATAGCAAAATTAGACTCTGTTCATATGTGATTATTCAACATATAAGTTTTGCTGATTGTTATATATTCAATAAAATCTTTTGACAAGGAAAGCTGTGATGTTCCCGGCGCTGTAATCAAACAGGCGGCGGCTCTCCTCTCCCTTCACTGGCTACACTACTGGGGACACTGGCTAAGCTGCAATGGGGACACTGGCTGCACTACTGGGGACACTGACTGCACTACTTGGGACACTGGCTAAGCTGCGATGGGGACACTGGCTGCACTACTGGGGACACTGGTTGCACTACTGGGGACACTGGCTACGCTGCGATGGGGACACTGGCTGCATTACTGGGGACACTGGCTGCACTACTGGGGACACTGGCTGGCTGCATCTGACGGGCACTGGTGAGGCTGCATTAATCTCTTGTATCATGTCCGCAGTCTCTGACTCTCTGACCATGTCCCAGTCTCTGTCCATCTCCTGTACCATGTCCCCAGTCTCTGACCATCTCCTGTACCATGTCTGCAGTCTCTGACCATCTCCTGTACCATGTCTGCCGTCTCTGACCATCTCCTGTACCATGTCCTCAGTCTCTGACCATCTCCTGTACCGTGTCCCCAGTCTCTGACCATCTCCTGTACCGTGTCCCCAGTCTCTGACCATCTCCTGTATCATGTCTGCGGTCTCTGACCATCTCCTGTATCATGTCTGCAGTCTCTGACCATCTCCTGTATCATGTCTGCAGTCTCTGACCATCTCCTGTATCATGTCTGCAGTCTCTGACCATCTCCTGTACATGTCCCCGGTCTCTGACCATCTCCTGTAATGTGTCTGCAGTCTCTGACCACCTCCTATATCATGTCTGCAGTCTCTGACCATCTCCTGTATAAAAATATTTTTTAAAAACAGTCGGTTTCGGTGCTGTTTCGGGATCAAGGAAGATTTATTTTCGGTATTGGTTTCGGCACCAAAAAACCTATTCGGTGCATCCCTAATACACACAGTATCTCAAAGTGAGTACACCCCTCACATTTTTGTAAATATTTTATCATATCTTTTCATGTGACAACACTGAAGAAATTACACTTTGCTACAATGTAAAGTAGTGTGTGTACAGCTTGTATAACAGTGTAAATTTGCTGTCCCCTCAAAATAACTCAATACACAGCCATTAATGTCTAAACCGCTGGCAACAAAAGTGAGTACACCCATAAGTGAAAATGTCCAAATTGTGTCCAATTAACCATTTTCCCTCCCCGGTGTCATGTGACTTGTTAGTGTTACAAGGTCTCAGGTGTGAATGGGGAGCAGGTGTGTTAAATTTGATGATATCACTCTGACTCTCTCATACTGGTCACTGGAAGTTCAACATGGCACCTCAAGGCAAAGAACTCTGAAAATCTGAAAAAAAGAATTGTTGCTCTACATAAAGTTGGCCTAGGCTATAAGAAGATTGCCAAGACCCTGAAACTGAGCTGCAACACGGTGGCCAAGATCATACAGCGGTTTAACAGGACAGGTTCCACTCAGAACAGGTCTCATCATGGTTGACCAAAAAAGTTGAGTGCACGTGCTCAGCGTCATATCCAGAGATTGTCTTTGGGAAATAGACATATGAGTGCTGCCAGCATTGGTGCAGAGGTTGAAGGGGTGGGGGGGTGTCAGCCTGTCAGTGCTCAGACCATACGTCGCACACTGCATCAAATTGGTCTGCATGGCTGTCGTCCCAGAAGAAAGCCTCTTCTGAAGATGATTTACAAGAAAGTTTGCTGAAGACAAGCAGACTAAGGACATGTATGACTGGAACCATGTCCTATGTTCTGATGAGACCAAAAAAAACTTATTTGGTTCAGATGGTGTCAAGTGTGTGTGGTGGCAACCAGGTGAGTTTTACAAAGACAAGTGTGTCTTACCTATAGTCAAGAATGGTGGTGGGAGTGTCATGGTCTGGGGCTGCATGAGTGCTGCCGGTACCGGGGAGCTACAGTTCATTAAGGGAACCATGAATGTCAACATGTACTGTGACATACTGAAGTAGAGCATGATCCCCTCCCTTCGGAGACTGGGCCACAGGGCAGTATTCCAACATAACGACCCAAACACACTTCTAAGAAGACCACTGCCTTTCTAAAGAAGCTGAGGGTAAAGGTGATGGACTGGCCAAACATGTCTCCAGACCTAAACCCTATTGAGCATCTGGGGGGCATCCTCAAATGGAAGGTGGAGGAGCGCAAGGTCTCTAACATCCACCAGCTCCATGATGTCGTCATGGAGGAGTGGAAGAGGACTCCAGTGGCAACCTGTGAAGCTCTGGTGAACTCCATGCCCAAGAGGGTTAAGGTAGTGCTGGAAAATAATGGTGGCCACACAAAATATTGACACTTTGGGCCCAATTTGGACATTTTCACTTAGGGGTGTACTCGCTTTTGTGCCAGCGGTTTGGACAATAATAGCTGTGTGTTGAGTTATTTTGAAGGGACAGCAAATTTACACCGTTATACAAGCTGTACACTCACTACTTTACATTGTAGCAAAGTGTCATTTCTTCAGTGTTGTAACATGAAAAGATACAATAAAATATTTAGAAAAATGTGAGGGGTGCATTTACTTTTGTAAGATACTGTGTGTGTGTATATATATATATATATATATATATATATATATATATATATATATATATATATATATATATATGTGTGTGTATAATATATACAGGAATTGAAACTCTTACATAGTTACATAGTAGGTGAGGTTGAAAAAAGACAAAAGTCCATCAAGTCCAACCTATGTGTGTGATTATGTGTCAGTATTACATTACATATCCCTGTATGTTGCGGTCATTCAGGTGATTATCTAATAGTTTCTTGAAGCTATCAATGCTCCCCGCTGAGACCACCGCCTGTGGAAGGGAATTCCACATCCTTGCCGCTCTTACAGTAAAGAACCCTCTACGTAGTTTAAGGTTAAACCTCTTTTCTTCTAATTGTAATGAGTGGCCACGAGTCTTATTAAACTCTCTTCTGCAAAAAAGTTTTATCCCTATTGTGGGGTCACCAGTACAGTATTTGTAAATTGAAATCATATCCCCTCTCAAGCGTCTCTTCTCCAGAGAGAATAAGCTCAGCGCTCGCAACCTTTCCTCATAACTAAGATCCTCCAGACCCTTTATTAGCTTTGTTGCCCTTCTTTGTACTCGCTCCATTTCCAGTACATCCTTCCTGAGGACTGGTGCCCAGAACTGGACAGCATACTCCAGGTGCGGCCGGACCAGAGTCTTGTAGAGCGGGAGAATTATCGTTTTATCTCTGGAGTTGATCCCCCTTTTAATGCATGCCAATATTCTGTTTGCATTATTAGCAGCAGCTTGGCATTGCATGCCATTGCTGAGCCTATCATCTACTAGGACCCCCAGGTCCTTTTCCATCCTAGATTCCCCCAGAGGTTCTCCCCCCAGTGTATAGATTGCATTCATATTTTTGCCACCCAAATGCATTATTTTACATTTTTCTACATTGAACCTCATTTGCCATGTAGTCGCCCACCCCATTAATTTGTTCAGGTCTTTTTGCAAAGTTTCCACATCCTGCGGAGAAGTTATTGCCCTGCTTAGCTTAGTATCGTCTGCAAATACAGAGATTGAACTGTTTATCCCATCCTCCAGGTCGTTTATAAACAAATTAAATAGAATTGGTCCCAGCACAGAACCCTGGGGAACCCCACTACCCACCCCTGACCATTCTGAGTACTCCCCATTTATTACTACCCTCTGAACACGCCCTTGTAGCCAGTTTTCAATCCATGTACTCACCCTATGGTCCATGCCAACAGACCTTATTGCGTACAGTAAACGTTTATGGGGAACTGTGTCAAATGCTTTTGCAAAATCCAGATACACCACGTTTACGGGCTTTCCTTTATCTAGATGGCAACTCACTTCCTCATAGAAGGTTAATAGATTGGTTTGGCAAGAACGATTCTTCATGAATCCATGCTGATTACTGCTAATGATATCGTTCTTATTACTAAAATCTTGTATATAGTCCCTTATCATCCCCTCCAAGAGTTTACATACTATTGATGTTAGGCTAACTGGTCTGTAATTCCCAGGGATGTTTTTTGGGCCCTTTTTAAATATTGGTGCTGCATTGGCTTTTTTCCAATCAGCTGGTACCACTCCAGTCAATAGACTGTCTGTAAAAATTAGGAACAACGTTCTGGCAATCACCTGACTGAGTTCCCTAAGTACCCTCGGATGCAAGCCATCTGGTCCTGGTGATTTATTAATGTTAAGTTTCTCAAGTCTAATTTTAATTTCGTCCTCTGTTAACCATGTAGGTGCTTCCTGTGTTGTGTCATGAGGATAAACACTGCAGTTTTGGTTACTGAAGCCCCCCGATTCACTCGTGAAGACTGAGGAGAAGAATAAATTCAATACCTTTGCCATCTCCCCATCCTTTGTAACCAGATGTCCTTCCTCATTCTTTATGGGGCCAATATGGTCTGTCCTCCCTTTTTTACTGTTTACATACTTAAAGAATTTCTTGGGATTTTTTTTGCTGTCCTCCGCTATGTGTCCTTCATGTTCTATCTTAGCTGTCCTAATTGCACCCTTACATTTCTTATTGCATTCTTTATAAAGTCTGAATGCTGAGGATGATCCCTCAACCTTGTATTTTTTTGAAGGCCTTCTCCTTTGCTTTTATATGCATTTTTACATTGGAGTTAAGCCATCCAGGATTTTTGTTCGCTCTTTTACATTTATTACCCAATGGGATACATTGGCTAATGCCCTTATTTTATTATGCTCTTAAAGCAACAAGCAAGTAAAGGCGCAAAAACCGGAAGCCTTATACCACCATCATGCTACCGACAACTAAAGTTGTAAATAAAACTTATAAATGATATAGTCCATAAAAGTCTATATAAAGGGGCAGGCTGATATTAAAAAGTCCACACAGAGGGCTGCCTTCCAAGAAGAGCTGAAACCAAGCTCCAAGATCTGCAAAAAACACAAGGGGGGAGGCGCCTCTAAGTGCAGTATGTAAGCCAATTTATTTAAAAACACTGTGCAAACAACTCACATTTTGAAGGTTAAAAAACAGCGTGTAGTGCGATTATGATCCATCATGAAAAACGGGGGGAGTCCATCAGATCGATCACAGGTATCTCTGCTGCCTGCCCTGCGTAGGGCTTTGCTGGACACCGCTCGAGCCGGCCGCGGTGGTGGTGTAATTCAAAGCGAGGCCTGGAACGCTGGTGGAAGGCAGACGCGGAGCTGTGACGTCACTGGAAAGCGACGCATTTCCTGAGTGTACGGGCTACGATGTCACGGTAGCCGCGCTCCTTCATCAAGCTACAGATGGATCGTAGTGGCGACTTAAGAGAGAATTGGGGGAGGGAAGGAAGGAGGAGAAGGGGAGGGGACGGAGAAGGATGGGAAGGGGAAAAGTAGTGGCTATAGGAAAACACTCTCTCAAGTGTAATTAAACGGTGCATGTCTAGAGGTAGTCTCAATTGATAACAGACATACAGGTGATATATATATATATATATATATATATATATACCTCTATAAAAAAACCAATATGGGAAAGACAATGTAAAAGATTAATATAAAAACATGATTGAAATAAATAAAAGTAATAATAAAATAATCAATGCATATTAAGCGCAGTATAAGGCCAACAAGTTTTAAATATAAATGGTAATATTAAAAAGTAATAATAGTAATATTAAAAACTAATAATTGGTTAAAAAGAGCTCAATATTATAGTCAGAGGTATTGGTACATATATATACATGCACATACAGATGCGTATATATACATACACACATATACATGTATACGCCTCTGCTGTATAGCCCCATATATATACAACCCATGCAAAGCAGGGAACAAAGAAGCACTCATATGAAGGAACCAATGCATATAAATGGGTCATATATAATTAATGACTTGTAAAAGCCGTATGATGCAATAAAAACAATTTGACCTCTAGGGGACAGTATATGATTAACATTGGGACCACTTGTTGGTTTAATGGATTTTAATGAATAAGCAAATGTTACGGGAGTATTTAATGTATTTATAGAATGGTTGCGATCTCGATGCTCTCATTGATTCCTCCTGGCGAGAGTACATCCAGGGTGTAGATCCAAAAGGTCTCACGGGCACAAAGCTTCTTGAATCTTTCAGCGGCTGGGAGGGACCTCGGGATCTGTTTGATGACCCATACCCTGAGGCCATCTGTGGAACTTTGTTGGGCTGAGGCAAAATGTTTTGGGACACTATGGGGGTCTTTTCCCCCCTCGATAAGCCTTCTGTGTTCACCAAATCTTCGTCTCAAGGCCCTAATTGTCCGGCCTACATACAGTAGGCCACAAGGACAACATAGGCCATAGATGACGAAGTCAGACGAACAGTTAAAAAATTCTTTCAGCATATAGGTCTTACCCTTGGTGGTGAAGGATCTCTGTCCATGTGGGAAAAAACTACAGGTTTTACATAAGGCCTTTCGGCATTGGTACATGCCTACCAGGGGATTCAATGTGGGTACAGGCGGTATCATTGAAATAGATTTAAACTTACTGGGTGCAATCTTGTTTTTAAGATTGGGAGCCCTGCGGTAGGTGACTTTGGGCCGAGGTGGGAGTAACGTTTTTAGATGGTGGTCCTGGTGTAGAATACCCCAATGCCTTTCTAGGATCTTCTCCATACCTTTGTGTTTGTTATGGAAGGTAGTTATAAACCTACTAGAACCATTGTGTTTTGGTAGATTATTTTTTGGTTTTGGTGGTTTTCCATGCAGGTAATGTTTGAAGGCTTCTTCCACTAAAATTTCCAGATATTTTTTGTCAAGGAATTTTCTTTTAAGCGTTTCACTTAGTTCAACATAATTTGAATCCTTAGTACAGTTCTGCCGAAGATGGCAGAACTGTCCTTTAGGAAAGTTTGTAACCCATTTGGGAAGATGGCAACTTTCAAAATGTAAATACGAATTGCCTGCTGTGGGCTTGGTATAATTTTTAGAGGTGATGGTGGAACCATCATGTCCCAGTTCTAGATCTAAAAAAGCGATAGTGGCTGACGTAAAAGACAGCCCATAGGAATTGGTATTGCAATGTTGGATAAAGGGAGTTATCAAGTCAGTATCACCATCCCAGATGATGATTAGGTCATCGATATATCTCCCGAAGAATATGATGTTGGCCGCAAAGGGGTTGTTTTTGTAGATGAAATTGTTTTCCCATAGACCCATCGCCAGGTTAGCATATGAGGGTGCGAAATTCGCTCCCATTGCTGTACCTTGTATCTGTTGGTAGTATTCTTCATTAAAGGAGAAGTAGTTATGTGTCAGGCAAAATCTTGTGGCTTCCACAATAAACCTTGCCTGGCGCATATTAATCAGAGGATCTGTAGACAAAAATTGTTCTAATGCCATCAATCCGTCATGTGGGATGGAGGTATATAATGAACATACATCCAGTGAGAGCCAGACGTAAGTGGGCTCCCACTTATATAGTGACACCATTTCCAAGAGATGGGTACCATCCCGAATATATGATTGTAATTGGGCAACTATAGGTTGTAGAAATTGATCTATATATAAACTAAATAGATATATATATATCTATATATATCTATCTATATATATATATATATATATATATATATATATATATATATATATATAGATAGATAGATAGATAGATATATATATAAACTATATAGATCAATTTCTACAACCTATAGTTGTTAGATCTAGAACTGGGACATGATGGTTCCACCATCACCTCTAAAAATTATACCAAGCCCACAGCAGGCAATTCGTATTTACATTTTGAAAGTTGCCATCTTCCCAAATGGGTCACAAACATTCCTAAAGGACAGTTCTGCCGTCTTCGGCAGAACTGTACTAAGGATTCAGATTATGTTGAACTAAGTGAAACCCTTAAAAGAAAATTCCTTGACAAAAAATATCCGGAAATTTTAGTGGAAGAAGCCTTCAAACATTACCTGCATGGAAAACCACCAAAACCAAAAAATAATCTACCAAAACACGATGGTTCTAGTAGGTTTATAACTACCTTCCATAACAAACACAAAGGTATGGAGAAGATCCTAGAAAGGCATTGGGGTATTCTACACCAGGACCCCCATCTAAAAACGTTACTCCCACCTCACCCCAAAGTCACCTACCGCAGGGCTCCCAATCTTAAAAACAAGATTGCACCAAGTAAGTTTAAATCTATTTCAACGATACCGCCTGTACCCACATTGATTCCCCTGGTAGGCATGTACCAATGCCGAAAGGCCTTATGTAAAACCTGTAGTTTCGTCCAACATGGACAGAGATCCTTCACCACCAAGGGTAAGACCTATATGCTGAAAGAATTTTTTAACTGTTCGTCCGACTTCGTCATCTATGGCCTATGTTGTCCTTGTGGCCTACTGTATGTAGGCCGGACAATTAGGGCCTTGAGACGAAGATTTGGTGAACACAGAAGGCTTATCGAGGGGGGAAAAGAACCCCATAGTGTCCCAAAACATTTTGCCTCAGCCCATTAGAGTTCCACGGATGGCCTCAGGGTATGGGTCATCGAACAGATCCCGAGGTCCCTCCCAGCCGCTGAGAGATCCAAGAAGCTTTGTGCCCGTGAGACCTTTTGGATCTACACCCTGGATGTACTCTCGCCAGGAGGAATCAATGAGAGCATCGAGATCGCAACCATTCTATAAATACATTAAATACTCCCGTAACATTTGCTTATTCATTAAAATCCATTAAACCAACAAGTGGTCCCAATGTTAATCATATACTGTCCCCTAGAGGTCAAATTGTTTTTATTGCATCATACGGCTTTTACAAGTCATTAATTATATATGACCCATTTATATGCATTGGTTCCTTCATATGAGTGCTTCTTTGTTCCCTGCTTTGCATGGGTTGTATATATATGGGGGCTGTACAGCAGAGGCGTATACATGTATATGTGTGTATGTATATATACGTATCTGTATGTGCATGTATATATATGTACCAATACCTCTGACTATAATATTGAGCTCTTTTTAACCAATTATTAGTTTTTAATATTACTATTATTACTTTTTAATATTACCATTTATATTTAAAACTTGTTGGCCTTATACTGCGCTTAATATGCATTGATTAATTTTATTATTACTTTTATTTATTTCAATCATGTTTTTATATTTAATCTTTTACATTGTCTTTCCCATATTGGTTTTTATAGAGGTATATTTCATATATATATATATATATATATATATATATATATATATATATATATATATATATATATATATATATATATATATATATATATATATATATATATATTATATCACCTGTATGTCTGTTATCAATTGAGACTACCTCTAGACATGCACCGTTTAATTACACTTGACAGAGTGTTTTCCTATAGCCACTACTTTTCCCCTTCCCATCCTTCTCCGTCCCCTCCCCTTCTCCTCCTTCCTTCCCTCCCCCAATTCTCTCTTAAGTCGCCACTACGATCCATCTGTAGCTTGATGAAGGAGCGCGGCTACCGTGACATCGTAGCCCGTACGCTCAGGAAATGCGTCGCTTGCCAGTGACGTCACAGCTCCGCGTCTGCCTTCCACCAGCGTTCCAGGCCTCACTTTGAATTACACCACCACCGCGGCCGGCTCGAGCGGTGTCCAGTAAAGCCCTACGCACGGCAGGCAGCAGAGATACTTGTGATCGATCTGATGGACTCCCCCCGTTTTTCATGATGGATCATAATCGCACTACACGCTGTTTTTTAACCTTCAAAATGTGAGTTGTTTGCACAGTGTTTTTAAATAAATTGGCTTACATACTGCACTTAGAGGCGCCTCCCCCCCTTGTGTTTTTTCCTGCTGCTCTTAAAGCAAACCCATCTCTCCTCCGTATTCTTTGTTCCTAATATTTTATCCCAATTTATGCCTTTTAGCAAGGTTTGTAGTTTAGGGAAGTTGGCTCTTTTGAAATTCAGTGTCTTTGTGTTCCCTTCATGTTTCCTATTTGTGTGATTTATACTGAAACTAATTGACCTCTGATCGCTGTTACCTAAATTGCCCCGTATTTCCACATCTGTGATCAGGTCTGTATTGTTGGTAATCAGTAGATCCAGTAATGTTTTATTTCTAGTTAGTGTGTCTACCATCTGACCCATAAAATTGTCATAAAATTGTCCTGCAAGACATTAAGGAACTGGCGAGCCTTAAATGAATGTGCGGTTTCCTCCGCCCAGTCTATGTCTGGATAATTAAAATCCCCCATTATGATAACACTTCCCATCCTTGCTGCTAATCCAATTTGTGATAGAAGATCCGTCTCCACTTCCTCCCTCAGGTTAGGGGGCCTATAGCATACTCCCAGTATTATTTTCCCCTTGGCTTCATCCCTTTGGAGCTCTACCCATAAGGATTCCACCTCCTCTCTAGCTCCCTCAGTGATGTCATCTCTCACATTCGCTTGTACATTATTCTTGATATATAGGCATACCCCTCCCCCTTTTTTACCCTCTCTATCCTTGCGGTATAGGGTATACCCTTGAATGTTTGCCAGCCAATCATGAGAGCTGTTGAACCAGGTCTCTGAAATTCCCACAAAATCCAAATCCTCCTTGTACAACAGTATCTCTAGTTCACCCATCTTGTCCGCCATGCTCCTGGCATTGGTGAACATGCCACATAGTTTAGACCGGTCGCATATTGTCCTCGTATTGGGTGTTTCAAGATTGCAACTAGGACTTGCTACTATACTCACCTTGTGTTTTTGTGCTTTGGTTACCCTACCACTAATGCCCCCAATACTACCCTCTGGAATATCTTCCGCGCTGGCTATCACTGTTTCTGGACCCTCCCCCCCATCGCCTAGTTTAAAAACCCCTCTAACTTTTTGGCCATTTTCATTCCCAGCAGATCTGCACCCTCCTCATTTAGGTGCAGTCCGTCTTTTCTATAGTACCGGTTACCGACTGAGAAGTCGGCCCAGTCCTCCAGGAACCCAAACCCCTCCTTACTACACCAGCTCTTCAGCCACTTGTTTACTTCCCTAATCTCCCTCTGCCTTTCTGGTGTGGCTCGATGTACCGGTAGTATTCCTGAGAATACTACCTTGGAGGTCCTTTTCCCCAATTTAGCACCTAAATCCCTCAAATCGTTCTTTAGGACTCTCCATCTGCCTCTGACTTTGTCATTGGTGCCAACGTGCACCATGACAGCCGGGTCTTCCCCAGCCCCTCCCCGTAATCTGTCCACAAGATCCGTGATGTGCCGAACCCGAGCGCCCGGTAGACAACATACTGTTCGACGCTTCAGGTCTTGGTTACAGATTGCCCTCTCTGTCCTTCTAAGAATTGAGTCCCCTACCACCACAATCTGTCTTTCCTTTCCATTTGCTGCCCCCCACTCTCACTGGAGGAGTTATTCCCCTGGCAGCTAGGAGAGTCCCTCATCTCCAGCAGTGCTGGTCCCTGACTGGTTTCACCAATGTCACTCAATGGAGCGTACTTATTGGGATGCTCCAGTCCTGGATCGGCCTCTCTGGCACTTCCCCCTCTACCCCTCCTGACTGTCACCCATCTACTCTTTGCCAGTGCCTGCACCTCTTTGTCTCCACCCGCCTCTGTGCTGGCCCCTGCCGGCACCTGCCGTGTACGTTCCTGGCTCACCTTTAGTATGGAGGGACTTCTCAGTGCTGACAGTTGCTTCCCCAGATTCAGAACCTGGGCTTCCAGGGAAACAATGTGCTTACATTTTGCACAGCAGTATTCGCCCTCGATCGGATGATCAAGGAACGCATACATGCGGCAAGATGTACAAAGAGTCGCCTCTCCACACCCGCCGGGCATCGTACCTATTAAATTTAGTGAGGATTTGTGGATTTTACCCTGTCCAAATTACCTAAGAGCTAGCTTCCTGGCACTAATATTCAAGACAATACACAGGTACACAACAAGACAATACACAGGTACTCACAGACCTGCGTGCAATCGCAGAACAGTCGCAGACCTACGTGCACTCGCAATACTCAAGTATACAGTACACAATACACAAGTACTAACGATCCACACACACTACTCAGACAACACTCAGATACTCACACTACACAGGTACTATGACCCCTGTTATAACCTCCTGTTTTAAAGCCTGGTTTTTAACTCCCACTTATACCAGCTCCACTTACACCGAGTTCCACAGCCTCAGACTGAGCACGCTCAGACTGAGTCCTACACCCAGTTAAATAGGCACCTGTGAGCAATTAACCACCCCCCTTAATTGATAGACTGAAGGAACCAGAGAAAAAAAAAAGAAAAAAGCTATTTAAAAAGTGACAAAAAAAGGCAAATAAAAAACTAAAAGCAAAAGCCCCAAAAATGCAACCCAGCAAACAACAAGCAAGACTTATTCACTCTAGCTCTGGTTTTTAACTCCCACTTATACCAGCTCCACTTACACCGAGTATTTGGAAATTTGAACTGGTTTTACTGAGGGTCTAGAGAAAGGTTTTATTTGTACAAACAATCTCTCCTTATAGACACTTTTGGTCAATAACATTATAGTCTGTTCATACATTTGGGACTATTGACGTTTTTGGTGTCATATAAACCTTGCATCGCAGTCATTGTCTGCGAGACAGCTTGAGTCAATATTGGGGTTGACTAAGGAGATAAATTCACCCTTTGACACAATGGTTCACCCTTAGACACAAAGCTTTGTAACTTGGATTTGGAAACACAAATTGTGTCCCTTGTCAGCTGGTCTTGTGTGAGATGACCATAGTGTTTATGTTTATTTAGCTTTAACACAGTTTTTGTCTCTTTACTTCAGCCATCAGCCTATTCTCTTGAGAGGGGGAGTGCTTTCTTGGAGCACTGACTCAGTTAAAGTCTAAATTAAAAAAAAAAGATATTTCTTTATTGTACATCATGGGACTTAGAGCCTTAAGTAATTACTTAATGGGTTATGGACCACTTTCAGGTGCTGATACTGGTATACTCAATACAGAAAGTGGACTCCCCTATATAACTCCCACCTCCTTCCAGGAGTACCTCAGTTTTTTCGGCAGTGTCTAAGGTGTTGGTCACAAGTGAAGCTGTGCTCTGAGGTGCTCCAGGAGGGATCCATGCTGGATTTAAAAAACGTCCACAAGGAGATCCATCCAAGCCACTGTGGCCACAGGATGGTACCCGGGCCTCGCATACAAGAACGAGGTTTTTCCTGTAACACTTGAGGTTTGGACCCTAGGAACCAGGACTCTTTTTGGTCTTTTTGGTACTCCGGTTTCCTCCCACACTCCAAAGACATGCTGGTAGGTTAATAGGCTTCTGTCCAAAATTGGCCCTGGTATATGAATGTTAGGGACCTTGGATTGTGGGCTCCTTGAGGGTAGAGGCTGATGTGAGTGTGCGATATATGTGTGGAGCGCTGTGTAAAAAAAAATTGACACAGTGCTATATGGGTACCTTTAAAAAATAAATAAATAAATAAAATAGGGATAATTGTAGACATGCTCCCACACTCGCTCAGGTTGAACTCGATGGACTGGTGTCTTTATTCAACCTTACTAACTATGTAACTATCTATGTAACTATGGTCTTACTACATTACCTAAAGTGTCCAGAGGGGTGCTAGACAGGTCCAAAGGAATGGAACCCCTATTAAAAGGGACCCAGTCTTTGAAGGTTTTACTACGCTACCTGCTGTGATGGGTGAAGTTTGGATCTGTCTGTTTTCAGCAGTATTCTGCAGTGAGGAAAGGGTAAGAGAAAAGCTTAGGAACTGCAAAGTCCACCTATGCCTTTTCTTTCATATTTACATTGTTATGCCTTAAAGTCTCTTCTAGAGGGAGTTCCAATACACATACCCTTTCAATCTGTGCTACAAACAGGGTGTGTCCTAGCAGCTGGAGGGAGTTCTTTAGTCCTCTCCCCCCAATAGGGGAAACTGAGTGGCTGGTACAGGTACTGGGACTTTTTGTGGAAGGCGGAGGGGAGGGGCCTGGGATTCAGGCAGGCTACTGGGCCCGGCCCCCTCCAGGCTCCCACTTACCCTCGCCACCTCCTGGCTGCCACTTTTCACGGCCTCCTCCTGGCTGAGACTTTCCTGTGTATGAAAAAGGGACATTCGTTTTAAATTTTGGTTCATCAATAAACACAATTTTCAGCTCATGACTGTTGCAAACTGAATGTTAATAAATAGAAAAGACTATCATTCTGACCCCAGCATTTTTCATTTTTGTCCCAATCATTTGTGGCTACTACTGTCTATTGATATGTAAAACACTTTGTAAAATCAGAAATTAATGATCAATAATAACATCTAGTTAACATCATTAATTATTTGACTAGAAATATGTTAAACAATGCTATACCTGGCTCAAGCTGGGCTCCTCCACTTCTTCTGGGCTGGAAGGCCCAGGTTGGACGTCGGAAGCCTCAGCTGAGGTGGAAGGAAGCCTTGAAGGAAGATTGGAGAGTGCTGGCCTGGGTTCAGTCTGGCCTGCCAGAAAATGCAGTCTGTCATAGTACCACAGCCTAGGTACATAAATGTCACCTGCTGCAGCTCCTGATCTCTGGGAATCCTGGACCTTCTTGCACTCCCTATTATAAGTGCTCCTCATGCCACCAACTAGGGCCTTCAAATAGGGGATGTCTGCCGTGGGGATCACCGGCTTCACAGATTCCAGCAATTGATCCAGCGCTACCTTCCTCTTTGGTTTATTGTTATAAAAGGGGTGGTTTACCCGCCACAGACAGGGCAGCTCCCTGTACATATCAATGAATATGGGGATAAAGTCCTCAATATTGAATAGATCCATTTTCTCTGCAAGACAAACACTAATGTCAGGCTAAACTCTCTTAATCTTGTCCCAATATAGGCCTCAATCCAGAAGCAGTATAGGCCACTGATGCACCAAGTTAAAATTGTACCTTCGTTATAACGATTGGCGCTTCCGTTACTCCTTCCTCCGCTCACAGATCGTACGTACGACACACGCGTGTTATGCTTTATATATACTGCGCATGCGTGAAACTCCGCCTGCCCCAGATGTTCTTTCTAGTATTTACCCCGCCCCTTGTCTTTCGGCGCAGTGGGAGAGCACATGGCGGAGAGACAACAAGTGCATGCAGACAGCAGCAGCAACAACAAAAGCCCGGAACCACAAACGCCCCGATCCTGGAGGATATTTAAGCCCTCAAATATGGCCTTTATAGAGATGGTGAAGACGGTGGACATCTTCAAGAGGGCGAACTATGATGGGAAGCATGGACCATACCCAAACCCAAATGTGAGAAAGGCCAAGATCATGACTAAAGTTGTGAAAAGTCTGCCGAAGAATTTTGGGGTATGGCGATCCAAGGATCAACTGAGGAAACGCTGGTCAGACCTCAAATTGAGGGAGCACGATCAGTACAGAATAATCGAGAGTGCTGCAAAAAAGTAAGTATTTTTTCGTGTGTTCCTATTCTTCTTCTTACGTTCGTGCTGCTCCATGTGCTTTTCTTTACTGTTGTACAGTTTAAAGTGGCAAGTTTCAGGTTCGTGGGCACAGTAATCGTTCGTAGTAAACATCGTTAGTTCGCCCACTAATACTATGTTTTTTGCAGATGCAGGTTAACTACATTTGGTCATGCCTATTTGTCCTAAAAGAAGTTTAGTACATTGTTTTCTAGATGGGTTTGTAACTAGAATGAAATGCAAACTTAATTCAGTGTAAGGAGAGGACACTCAGCAGCTGTTTACACATCTGGACGCAGGAGCACTAGCGTGGGACACCAGAACAAACTTTTTAGGGTGTCCCACACAGGTGCTCCAGTGGATACTAGGAGTCTCTACATATACTTTAACAAAAAAGGTAAGTATTCCAGCATTGTAAAGGGAAAAAAATCATGTCTTCAGCTTTGAACTCCGCCAAAACAGACAATTGTATGACACTTCCAAGCAATGTTTCAAATTACTATTTCTTGCCTCAAATATCTGTGTGCTAAGTATACCTTTATTTTATTTACATAGGGGAGAAAAGTCTTGGGACGTCTGAGGTCACCAGGGACCCCCAACCTCCTAAAGAAGGGGAAATCCAAAAACAACAACCAGAGGATGTGGAGGAAGGAGAGGTTTATGAAGTGGCCGAAATAGTGACCACAACAGGTGGGTGTCTGAGACCACAGCTTCAGGTAATAGATGGATGCCTGCATATTTATAATACATGGTGTTTTTTTTGGTTTTTTTGTTGTTTTTTTTTTTAGGTGATGTGGATGTTGAAGAAGAAACATTTCACAAGTGCACAAGTCCTCATTGGGGAGATCATGGTGTTCAATCGGGATTTACAGAAGATCAAGGAAACATCAATGATGTTGAAAAAAGACTCAAAAACATCATTGATTTTTTAGGCAGAATTGAAAACACACCAACATTTATCAAATTCTTTCTATTTTTGTAACTTTTCTCCAAAATTTTGAAAGCCAAATTTGGAAGATGCACACAGTGTGTCAACATGTGCTATCTGCCATCCCGGGATATCAAGGTAAGCGTTTTGGGGGTGCAACCCCTTCCTCGCAACTAAAGTAGATGAGAGGAAGGGGTTGCACCCCCAAAACACGTCCATTGATCCCCCATGATGGGAGCTAGCACATGTTGACATTTGGCATGGGATCAGGAGGGAAATCCCCATTTTGACTGTCAATTTGTGTACATCTTCAAAATTTGGCTTTCACAGGGGTGACATCACCCCATCTGATGAAGGCAATATCAACACAGTTTGGACATACTAATGTCTGATATTACTAAGTATAAAATTGATGCGCTTTAAATAAATAGTGCACAATATGCTGCTGCGACTAAGCTTGAATCCAGGAATAAAAAATGCATACATGTGAATAAAATAAATAAATAATTATGGTGCTAATACATGTGTTAAAATTGCCAAAATAAATCTTCAAATTGGTGATGTGACGGTGAGTATAAATAAAATAATAATGACACTCTGAGTACAATGTCCAGGCAGAGATAAATGGGAGAAAGTAAAAATAATTAAACAGTTCCTTCCCTTAATCCAGATTGATTGACTCACTGGGTTAGATCGTTTGTATCAGGATATTTAGTTTTTCTTGCATCCCACTTCAGCAATTATACTGCTGGTGATTCGGCTCTCAGGATAAAGGTTTTATGCAAAGCAAGCAAAGAAAAAATAGATCATTGTGCAGTGAACTTACTAGATAGTACATAAGCAAAGCAGGGACAAGAGATACACTCACAAACTCCCGGTCTATTAGAAGCATTCAAATAAGCAGATTGCAGTCAGCCGCTCTGGACGAGGTTTCCCATAGAGAAACAGCTGCTGTTAACCTTCAGGTGTATTGCAGCACTGAACGTCCTAAGCTCCTCCCACGCGTTACATCACTGACACGTGACTTTTTCAAGGATCCTTAAGGTTAACAGCAGCTGTTTCTCTATGGGAAACCTTGTCCACAGCGGCTGACTGCAATCTGCTTATTTGAATGTATTACATGTATTAGCACCATAATTATTTATTTATTTTATTCACATGTATGCATTTTTTATTCCTGGATTTAAGCTTAGTCGCAGCAGCATATTGTGCACTATTTATTTAAAGCGCATCAATTTTATACTTAGTACTATTTGTTTGGTTATCTGATCACCCTATATTGATAGCAGCTTTAATTTACTGATTTTTTCATAGCACTAACTATATTGGTATATATATATTTTTAAGCACAATTTATTTATATCACACATATCTATCCACATCAGCGCTTGGTTTTTATTCATTTTTTTAATGTCTGATATTGCCTTCACTTTGTCAAAGTAGAACTTTGTAAGTTCCTGAGTTGTGTATTGTTTTATGGTTTTAAACATGCCTGTTTTTACACAAAAAAGGCTATTTGTATTTTTTTTTTTAAAAATGTTATTACTAAAATATGTTTGTTTGTTCAAAAACCCTTTTCTAACGCAATGTGCACAGAGTAAAACATTTTCTTCTCAACAATGTGTGCTTCTTCTTTCAAGGCTCAATATCATTTTTTGGACTAAGTTGGTGTTTACACTGAAATGGGGGGTTATTTACTAAAGGCAAATCCACTTTGCACTACAAGTGCAGTTTCATGTGCACTTTTGCAGTGCACTTGGAGTGCAAAGTGGATTTTCCTTTAGTAAATAACTCCCACAGTGCTTTATAATTTTCACAATCATGCCATTTTCGTGACTCACCAAAATTCATTCATGGTGCTGAAAATGATGTATATTTTTATCAGTAATGCATTACATACATTAACATCAAAAACAAGGTGTAGCAGACCCACAACATAATAATAGTTCGCTGAAGAAGAAATTGCCACCTCATGTATCAAATAAATTACATTTGCACTATTGTAGAAAATGGCCAAAAAGAAAAGCCCATTGGAGAACATAGGAGACAGCTAAAAGAAACACAAGCAGTAAATCTTAGTTCAGTTTAACTAAAAAAATTATTTTCAAAATGTTTCTTAAACATTTTCTGGCATATTGATGGCCTCCCCTACCCGCAAAGTACTCTATGTAATTCTGTCTTACTTCACGGGCGCTTTGGGGGGCCAAGCCAGGACGGCCAGCTTCAAGCGCTGTCAGGGTTTCTTCTTGAAGTCCGGCCTCAGGCCCAACTTAGTTCATTCAATTTCTCTTTAAAGAGTTGTGGAGCATGCAGCATGCAAGGATTACATGGTTAAGTTTATATTCCGCCATGTTGTTTGCCGTAAGGAATGGGCAGAACCGTCTGGCCATTAGCCCGAAAGCATTCTCCACCACTCTTCTGGCTCTGGCCAACCGGTAGTTAAAAACTCTCTGGTCTGGGGTGAGGGTCCTCATGGCTTCAAAACGGTCGGCTGGTCAGAACGAACTAACAGAAAGCACTGAAAAACAGAAAGGCCTGAGAAGAGCGAGCTGAAAATCAGAAAAGAGCAGACAACGCACTGTAAAATCAAATACATACTATAAAATATGCACTGAAAAACAAATGCAAACTGACTACACGCACTGAAAACCAGATACGAACCCACAGGCACAAACTGAAGAGCAGTAATGATCGGAAAAGCACGAGGCTGAAAACCGCGAATCATCTCTCACCAAACTTCTACTAACATGAGATTAGCAGAAGGAGCCCAAAGGGTGGCGCACTTGGTATTGAACTTCCCTTTTCTAGTGCCGTCGTACGTGTTGTACGTCACCAAGTTCTTGATGTTTGGAATTTCCAACAAGATTTTTGTGACCGTGTGTATGCAAGACAAGTTTGAGCCAAAATCCATAGATTTTGTTGTCGGAATGTCCGATTGTGTGTACAGGGCATTAGAGTGCTTTTGTGCTTTGCACTATGGCTTTCAAGGCTACTTCTAAGGCATCAAAAATTCCAGCCCCAGGCGCTGGGAACTCCAGTCATGCCTCCACACTGTCATCCTCTCCGGACATACCTGACATGGCAAGCCAGGGTGAGTCTTTGGAACCGATTGGTGGTGCAACTGCTTTTCACACTTCAGCTCCTGTATACGTGACTGAAGATGCATCTTCCTCTGCCTTGCGAGGCTTAGAAGAAATATTAGTGGCCTCTCTCCCACTTCAAACCCTTTACCAAGGGAACAGTTGTAAAGCGCTACGTAAACTGCTGGCGCTATATAAATACTGTATAATAATAATAATAAAAAAAAACAGTGCAGACAGGATAAGGTATTGCCCTCAGACGATCGAGAGGAAGAGCAAACCGATCATTCCTCTGCAAAGGAAACAGTTGATTCAGCTTCACAATCTGAGGTACAGATCCTTACAGAGATGGTTCACTCCACTTTCATGTTACCCCTAACAGAGCCAGCTGAAAGTTCGGTTTCTTCCTTGGGTTCTTTTTAAACCTTCACAACCTTTGCATGTGTTTCCTGTCCTGCATTACTAGAGAAGCTTATTTATGCTGAATGGGCTCATCCGGATAAGCATTTTCTTCCTCCAAAGAGATTTTCAGTTCTCTATCCCATGGAGGAAAATTTCACCAAAAGATGGAAAGTTCCAGCAGTTGATGCTGCGATTTCCAGTGTGAATAAAAGTTTGACTTGTCCAGTTGACAATGCACAAATGCTTAAAGATCCAACAGATAAAAAGTTGGAATTCTTGTTAAAATACTCTTTTTCCTTGGCAGGGACTGTTACTCAACCTGCAGTCGCCGCAATAGGCATCTGTCAGTCCTTAAAGGACCAGTTTACAGATGCTCTTAAAGAGGTCCCTGCACAACAGGCCCATGCGTTGGCCGAAATACCAAAGGCGTTATGTTTTGCTATAGACGCTATAAAATATTCTATTCACCAGGCGTCCCGCCTTGTGCTTGTGCTAATACACATGTGTAGAACCCTTTGGTTAAAGAATTGGACAGCCGAAGCACCTTGTAAAAGGCTTCTGACTAGTTTCCCTTTTCATGGGGAGCGACTATTTTGGTGATGATTTGGATAAATACATCCAGACAATTTCTAGTGGAAAGGGTACTCTTTTTTGGCAGTCAAAGGAAAGTATAAACGTCCTTCATTTAAACTGACTTTTTCTCCTGTGCCAGGGGCATCCACCTCTAGGCAGTGGCGACGGCCTCTGCTGTCAGACTCTAGAGGAAAACCTCAGGGTCAGACCCAGGCACAAAAGAAGACCTGGGGCCGCAAATCTGCAAAGCAGGACACTAAGGCCTCATCATGAAGCGGCGTCCCCCCTCACCAAAGTGGGGGGAAGATTTCTGAAATACTCAGAAGTCTGGCAAAGGGAAATTCAGGACAGATGGGTTCTCTCCACGGTCTCAAGGATCCAGGGAAAAGACTGTCCCTGTTTCGAGCACTAGACCTGTTATTGGCTAAGGGCACAGGGCATAATAGTCTTGGCGTACCTAGAAAATCTATTGTTAATAGACCAGTCAGTGGCTCGCTTGGAGTAAAGTGCATGCATTACAACCAGTTACCTGGAAAGTCTGGGTTGGATTCTCAACCTAGAGAAGTCTTCCTTAAAACCGCTAAGAAAGCTGGAGTATTTGGGACCTGATCATAGACACAGCCCAAAAAAGGGTATTCTTGCCTCCGGCAAAGATCAGCTCCATACGAGAGCTGTTGCGGATGGTCAGGTCAAAAAGATTCCTCAATTTGCCTTTGCATGAGGTTGTTAGGAAAGATGGTAGCTTAATTCGAAGCAGTTCCCTATGCACACTTCGAGTGCAAATATAATAAAAGTGTACACTGCGCTAAATTGAAAGAATATATGGTGCGGAGCAGCTACTTACAAGGTGACAACAACCAAAGAAACATGTGAAAATGAAATAAAAAGTAGCGCATAAATGGTGCCAAAAGTCTTCAATCAAGAAAACAACTGAAAAAAAAAAAAAAAAACAAATGTCCACAAATAATAAACATAACAGTGAAAAAACTTGTAAGTCTCTCAATATAGGTGAATAAAATCCTGTCGGTGAGTGGGAAACAAATGACATGGAATGTCCCACTGAAAACCATGCATGGATGCAGGGAGACAGAAGTTAAAAAGCAGGTGAATCAACAAATCATCCCCAAGTTGTATCTCTCAACAACATGCGACTTGGTAAAGGTGGTGTGTAAGAAACTCTTACCAGATATGATGGACTCCCTTGTCAGCGACAGGGAGTCACTCGAGCAGGTTGCCTCTCAGGGCCAGTGAACGGGCATCACAGCTCTGCGAACCTTCTGGGTCAAAGGCTGCGCGGATCTCCCGGGGTCGCCAGGTGGGTCCTCCCAAAGGATGGCCAAGGTGCGGATCAGAGGGAACAATGCGTCACGTACAAAGGCTGGAGTGAAGGCTGGTTAAATCTCTCAGTAAGTATGTGGAGAAAAAATAAACAAGCTCCACATAGTGTAGATGAGCAAAAATAGGATTTTTATTGCTAAAAACGCCAGGTAACAATAAAATGTGATCACAGAGTATAAAATCGAAAATGGGCAACAAGGAGGATGCTGGAAGCGCCCGAAGCTTTTCGATCAATGGATCGTCTACTGACTCATCTACACTATGTGGAGCTTGTTTATTTTTTCTCCACATACTTACTGAGAGATTCAACCAATTTTATTCACCTATATTGAGAGACTTACAAGTTTTTTCACTGTTATGTTTATTATTTGTGGACATTTGTTTTTTTTTGTTTTTTTCAGTTGTTTTCTTGATTGAAGACTTTTGGCACCATTTATGCGCTACTTTTTATTTCATTTTCACATGTTTCTTTGGTTGTTGTCACCTTGTAAGTAGCTGCTCCGCACCATATATTCTTTCAATTTAGCGCAGTGTACACTTTTATTATATTTGCACTCGAAGTGTGCATAGGGAACTGCTTCGAATGAAGCATGTTGTTGAAAGATACAACTTGGGGATGATTTGTTGATTCACCTGCGTTTTAACTTCTGTCTCCCTGCATCCATGCATAGTTTTCAGTGGGACATTCCATGTCATTTGTTTCCCACTCACCGACAGGATTTTATTCACCTATATTGAGAGACTTAAAAGTTTTTTCACTGTTATGTTTATTATTTGTGGACATTTGGTTTTTTTTGTTTTTTTTTTCTTATGCACACTTCGAGACTGTTGTAAAACAGTATCCTGTCTGCTTGGAACAAAACGACCCAAGCTTTGAACTTGCCAATGCGGCTGTCCCCAAGGGTGTCCCAAAGCCTAAGTTGGTGGTTACTAACCCAGAATCTGCTGAAAGGAAAATCCTTCAGACCAATTATCTGGAAAGTAGTAATGACAGGTCCCAGCCTCTCAGGCTGGGGAGCAGTACTAGAGAAAACGACTGTCCAGGGACAGTGGTCAAGATCCCGAAAGAACCCTGCCCGTCAACATCCTAGAGATTCGGGCAGTGTGTCTGGCTTTGAGAACCTGGACCTCCGGGTTAAGAATTGTCCTATCAGAGTCCAATCCGACAATGCCACGGCTGTGGCCTATATCAATCACCAAGGGGACACCAAGAGTGTCTCAGCTCAGAGAGAGGTGAACCATATTCTAACTTGGGCAGAAAAGAATGTCCCTTGCCTATCGGCAGTTTTCATCCCGGGAGTAGAGAATTGGCAGGCGGACTACTTAAGTCACCAGCAGTTATTCCCAGGGGAATGGTCTCTTCACCCCAATGTCTTTTGGGCTGTTTTCCAAAGATGGGGGACTCCGGACGTAGATCTTCTAGCGTCCAGGTTCAACATGAAGTTAGTCAACTTTGTGTCCAGGACAAGGGATCCATTCGCATGCGGAACAGATGCGTTGATGACCCCCGTGGGATCAGTTCTTACTGATCTATGCATTCCCCCTATTCAGTTGCTTCCACAACTTCTTTGCAGGATCAAGCTGGAAAGAAAGCCGATAATTCTGGTAGCACCAGCATGGCCCAGAACGTCATGGTATGCAGAAATCGTAAAGATGGCAGTGAAGGGTCCATGGCCCCTCCCACTAAGACCGGACCTGCTTTCACAGGGGCCGATATTCCATCCTACTTTACGAACGCTAAATTTAACGGCCTTGCTATTGAGACCCACATTCTGAAGAAACGTGGGCTTTCCAGGTCAGTTATCTCAACTTTGATTAATGCAAGGAAGCCAGCTTCCAGAACTATATATTATAGAGTTTGGAAGGCTTTTGTTTCCTGGTGTGAATCCAAGGGTTGGCACCCTCGGAGATATACAGTTAGGTCCATAAATATTGAGACACCAACACAATTCTAATCTTTTTGGCTCTATACATCACCACAATGGATTTAAAATGAAATGAACAAGATGTGCTTTAACTACAGACTTTCAGCTTAATTTGAGGGTATTTACATCCAAATCAGGTGAACGGTGTAGGAATTACAACAGTTTGTATATATGCCTCGAACTTTTTTTTTTTTTCAAATATAAATTTTATTGTTTTTTCAGAGAACAAAACAAAAAAAATACAAAGACAAAGAATAAGAGCCAAGAAAACAAAGCAAAACACGAATAAATAAAAGGATGGAAGCGACAGATACTGCAGTACAGTGCCAGCCTTAACAACTGGTGTTCACAGTTAGTGAAATGCGACAATGGTAACCATAATATCTGTACCAGCTATAATCACAATAGGATAGACGTCCTCCATACTTTCCATCTGCAAAATAAAACGGTGTACTGGACAGTAGGTCTCACCACGTCTTTGTGGTTGTAAATCTGTTTCTACTGCCCATTCCCTGAGTGACAAAAGAATTTACAACCATAGATAAGAGATATGTTGAGGGAGAGGCAAGGCGAGCTAAAGCATAGTAATTAGAAAAAAAAAAGAAAGTGAAAAGAGCGTAGAAATTTCAGTGAGGTAGGAGAGAAAAAGGAAAGGGGGAAAAAGGGAGTCAAAGAAAAAATTGAGGGGAAGGGGTAGGGAGGGAGGGGGGGGGAGTTTTGGGTCCGGCCGACAGGACACGCCATCTTCAGATCTGTGGGGTTTTATTATTCATGTAGCAAGCAGCGCCATCCCTTCATCAGAGAATATAAACATCATCCAGAGCCTCCATGCCTTGGAATGTTGTTCTTGTTTGTTATGTGCCGTCAGGACTAAGTCCTCCAACTTCCTGATCCGGGTCATCGCTTATCATGTGATCTGTAAATTTTTGGGCGATCGTCCGGACTGATGTCCAGAAATGCTGAAGCAGAGGGCAAGACCAGAAAATGTGGAGGAGCGTCCCAATGTCTATCTGACATCTCCAATATTCTGTCTGTAGTATTAGGGAAGTACGTATGTAGCCTTTGAGGTGTGTAGTACCATCTGGTCAGGATCTTATAATTGAGTTCTTGTATTTTTGTACAGATAGATGTTTTTAGGGAGAATCTGATAATCGTTTGAATTTGCGTGTTATTAAACTTGCATTGTAAATCTGTTTCCCATTGCTGTATAAATGTCAGGTCAGGTTGTTCAATAGGGGAATTGAGTAATTCATATGTTTTAGATAGTACCCGTGACAATGTTCCCTCGTCTGCACAGTAGTCTTCAAAGGTCGTCAAGTCTCGGTTAAACTGTGCTGCGTTAGGGATCGAGTGTAAGAAGTGGTGTATTCTAATTGCTTTCCAGAATGGCAGTTGGAATTGTCCTTCCACATCAGTTAGGTTTGAGATGGAGGGCCATTGGTTTTCAACCAAAAAATGTGATGCTCGGTCCCTGCCGGACGCTGTAAGTGTCTTGTACTCTGATTTTTCTAAACCAGGGGGGAAAGAAGGATTTCCCAATATCGGGTAAAGAGGAGAGTCTCTAGAGGAGATGGAGGTAGTGGACAGAATAGATGCACCTATTTTGAGGGTCGTGCCTATTACCGGGTGCGACTTCAATTCTGGTGGGAGCTGGTCAAAGCACCACACTGCTCCCTTCAAGGGGACTGCGGACTGAGCCTGTTCCAATTGTATCCAGAGCTTGTTTTGACCATGTCTGTTTCAGTCTATTGTTCTACCTAGGTGAACTGCCCGGTAGTAGTTCCGCAAGTCTGGAAGAGCTAGTCCACCAAATTGTTTGGGTAATGTCAGGTAGCGCCTGCGCAGCCTAGGTTTTGAATTCGCCCAGACAAATTTAACAAAAAGGGAGTGCATTTGCTTAAAGTATTGGGGTGGGATCCTGACCGGCAGTGCCTGAATTAAATATAAAAATTTCGGTAGTATAGACATTTTTAGCAGATTACACCTGCCGAACCAGGAGTGCAGGCCCTTGTTTCACTCTTCCAGAAGTACGCGAGTCTTAGTAATGGTGGGAAGTTGAGTCCGAAGGTGTGTTTTAGGTCATTAGGGATCTGGGTTCCTAGATATCTGTGGGAAGCATCGGACCATTTAAATCTAAACTGTGATTTTAGAGAGCCTAATCTAGGCAGTGTGATATTAATCCCCATTGCCTCCGATTTATCAAAATTCATTTTTAGGTTGGATAAACTTCCATATCTATCAAATTCCCTGAGTTAATTTGGCAGGGACACTACCGGGTTGGTTAGGGAAAACATCAGATCATCAGCGTAGGCTGAGATCTTGTATTGGGAGTCCCCCACTGTCACGCCAGAAATATCCGGATTAGATCGTATAGTGCATAAAAAGGGTTCTAGGGCCAGGGCAAACAGGAGAGGAGAGAGCGGGCAGCCCTGTCTGGTACCATTCGATATAGGGAATGGGTCTGATAGTATTCCGTTGGCTTTGACCTGGGCGGTGGGGTTGGAATATAAGCTGAGGATCTATTGTAGCATCTTGTGCCCCAGGCCGATCTTTTTGAGAACTGAAGACATAAAAGTCCAACTAACCCGATGAAACGCCTTCTCCGCATCTGTACTAAGGAAGACGCATGGGGTTTTAGTAGTCGAGACTATATGAATGAGATTGAGTACCTTAGTAGTGTTGTCCCTCGCCTCTCGGCCAGGGACAAACCCCACTTGATCCGCATGTACTAATTCCGGTATGTGTTGGGATAGTCTATTGGCCAGAATCTTCGTAAAGAGCTTGAGATCTACGTTCAACAGGGATATAGGTCTATAGCTTCCACATGCCGACGCATCTTTACCTTCTTCCGGTATAAGGGAGATGTGTGCCCTCAGAGTGTCTCTGGGTAAAGGGGTTCCCTCTCCCAGGCAGTTAAACCTCCGAACCATATGAGGAGCCAGGAGCGGCAGGAGGGTTTGGTAATATTGTAGGGTAAACCCATCAGAGCCCGGAGCTTTGCCGGGTTTCATCCCACCTACCGCTCGCTGTAATTCCTCCACGGTAATGGGGTCCTCCAAGTCTGTGCTCGCTGTCGTCGAGATGTGGGGTATTTGAGCTGTCGATATGTAATCGTCTATCGTCGCGTTGTTCGGGGGTCGTACTGGGAGGTTGTATAGGGATGAGTAGTAGTCCCTGAATTCCTTCGCTATCTGGGTATCTGGGTTGGTGTGGTCTTTTTCTGTCCCGATGAAGCTGTGATATGGGGAATGTATGTGGTTAATTTATGATTTCTAACTGCTTTGGCGAGTAGTTTCCCGCACTTATTCCCTGATTCGTAGGAGAATTTTCGACATACTTGTAGTGCCGCTTTGGCTCTATAGTGTAGTAGGTCTACCGCCTGTTTTCTGAGGGAGAGTAGTTCTGCTTCTAATGAGGAAACTGGGGTTTGTTTGTGTTGTGATTCAATTACATGGATTTTACGAAGGAGTAGAAGTAGTTGCTGCTCCCTTTCTCGTTTAATGCGGGCGCCATGTTTAATTAATACCCCTCTTATCACAGTTTTGTGGGCCTCCCAAAGAATACCAGGGTCGCAGTCTTCAGTGTCATTAGTTTGAAAGTAACATTTCAACTCATTTGTGACGTCTGTCATTACCTCTGGTGTCTGGAGTAAGCTTTCATTTAGTCTCCAAAATTTGGATCTAATGTTCAGAGTGGATGTCAGGCTATAGCGCATAGTGATAGGCGCGTGATCCGACCATGTAATATTGCCTATTTCCACATTGTGGACAGCTTCTACTTGGCTGTGGGGGACAAAGAAATAATCTATTCTCCAATACACTTTTTGCGGGGACGAGTAAAAAGTGTAGTCTCCAAATGTCCAATAGTTGGGCATCGTGAAGATCTCGAATTATGCGTTTGTGTGTGCTCGTGCGTACAGGTGAGGCGCCCGAGGAAGTGTCTACCATAGGGACTAGGGGTATGTTAAGGTCACCCCCCAGGATCAGTTAACCCTCTCTGAATTCTGCCAGTAACGTCAGTATACGGTGCAGGAAGGTATCCTGTCGGTCATTAGGGGCGTAAATATTGGCCAACGTGACCTTCTTGTCCCCTATCCAGCCCTTAATGAATACATAGCGGCCTTCAGTGTCCACCAAAGTGTCACTACATGTCCAGGGCACCACTCCCGATAGGAGTATGGATACTCCTTTGGATTTGGCTACTACATTAGTGGCATGATAGCAATGTGGGAAGTACCGATTTTTAAGGCATGGTGGATTACCGGTCCTAAAGTGCGTTTCCTGAAGGAACGCTATGTCTGCATGCGCTCTTTTAAGGTCATGTAGTAGCATGCGTCTCTTTTCTGGTATGTTTAAACCCTTTGTGTTCAGTGAGAGGATGGTAATGGTGTCCATTGTCGCCCGGGCCCAGGGGTGTTAATAAAGAGAGTGGGCTGAAGAGAGGGGTTGGGGAACAATTAAGGGGGAGAGGAGTAAATAGATGTCAGTAAAGGCTGGATAAAGGAGAAGATAAAAGAGAGAAAGAAAAAGAAAGAGAAGATAGAAGAGTTGAGTATGTAACCGTCCAACAAGACGGATAACTGACAGTTGAATCTGACTGTCGTATACCCAAATGCAAATAAACTTATTTGCTAAGAAGCGTGTCCCTGTTTACGCCAGGGAAATGCTCCGTCCTAATTGGGAAGAGGTAAGAGTTGACAGAGAGGGAGTCTCCCGATCCACTCCACGCCCCCCAGCTTGATAGCGTAAATTAATAATTAACTCTATAACAACTTAAATGTTTCTAAGGAAAGAAAACAAACCCCCCCCCCAAAAGGGGGGGAAAAGGAGATATACCAAGGGATCCATTTAGACCTAGTTAGTTACCTATCTCCCCGTCCATTTGTGTTATAATAAACCCAGAAATTAGTAGTAGGAAATACAGCCGTGTTCCCCCTCCCTCCACCTCTGGATGGCTCCCTCCAGTTCACCCCCCCCCCCCCGCAGACCCCCTGGGGTCCCCCGGGTATATTGGTGGCATTATGGGTATGGCATGGCTCATTCCAGCAAATACTGCTCAAATCCTAACTTTCAACAGTGGGTATTCTCTAGACTATACAACCGCAGCAGCATCAGTATATCACAGTATAATCTCACAGCATGGTTAACCCCACATATCTTCAGATCCCAGTGTTAGATGAGCATATATAGCAGCTAACTGCGAAGCTCCTTTAATCCAATCTACTGGTTTAAGCACATGTTCCTTGTGTCCTCAGCGTGGCAGGAGAAGCTGAATCATTTGGTGTCCCCATATTATGTTCCAAGGTCCCCTGAGTGACTACCAGAGTGTCCCATTAGCCTTTCTGCATAAGAAAAGTGTGTTCAAGTCCTGTGACAGTAGGCTTGGTTGGAGATAGTTTGGATGGGGTGAGGGGATGAGAAAACAATCAAAGGAGATGGATAGGCTCTCCCATAGCGTTTACAGTGAGCATGGAGAGACGGCCTCCCCCCTCTCTGCATGCAGCCCCTCTCTCCCTCCCTCCAAAACTCTCCACAGGTTGCTTCAATAGCATGTGTATCTGTACGGGCAGAGATGCAGAGAGCACTCAGACACATCTCTGCCTATGTAAGGATTTCACATGACGATCTCCTCCATCCTCTCTCCTTGCAGGCTGTCAATGTTTCCTCATAGCTGGTGACAACGAACACCACAGCCAGGGGGGGGATGGGGGCCGTTCAAGCTATGAGGGAGATTCCCAGGAGGTAGCGATGATTTATCATCCTGGTAAAGAGAAACTATCAGGGGGTGGGAGAGGCTCACATTATCTATCAGAACATAAACGGGGGAAGTGGGACATAAGGGGGGAAACTGGTCTTTGGTATCTCACCGCAATACTGGTACCGCTCAGTCCTCTCTTGGTGCTTCTGCAGGGTTGAGACGAGATCTGCGCTGGCTCCTCTGTGGTCTGGGTGATCTGGCTCTTCTTATGCCCGACATTCCGGGACGGGGATTGGAGCGCTGTAGCAGCTGCAGTCAGTCAGGCACTTCGATGGGTTCTATGTCTATGAAGGAGAACAGAGCAGGAAGGTCTGCAGGGGTCCGGAGAGTGAAGGAGTGCTGGGCTTTCTTGAATGTGACCGAAATAGGGAAGCCCCACCGGTATGTGAGACCGCTGTGCCGGGCAGCCTCCAGGACTGGCTTCAACAGGGCCCTCCGCTGCAGTGTTGCTCTAGATAAGTCCGGCATGATACGCACAGTAGCGCCGTCGAATTCCAGGTCTCCTTTATCCCATGCTGTACGGAGTATTAGCTCCTTGTGTGAATATTGGTGGATTCGGCAGATGACATCCCTCGGTCTGTCCGGGTCAGCTGAGCGCGGGCCGAGAGCTCTGTGAATTCGATCAAAGGACAGGTTAGGGGGGAATGAGGTTCCCGTTAGATCCCTGAAGATGGCGAGGGTAGATGCCGCCAGGTCTTCCGATCCAGTGGCCTCTGGCAGGCCCCTCAGGCGTAGATTATTGCGCCTGCTGCGGTCCTCGATTTCTTCCATATGAAGTTGTTGAGTGAGAATGGTCTCAGCCTGGGATGTCTGTGCTGCCTCTACCGCCGATATCCGCCGTTCCATTGCCGTCACTGAGGCTTCTCCAGTCCCCATTCGCTCCGATAGTGATCGCACTTCTTGTCTCACTACAGCTATCTCCTTACGGTGAGTTGCTTCCATTCTGCTGACTATAGCTTCTATGTCTGAACGGGTCGGGAGAGCCTACAGCAGGGCTCTTAACTCAGCGTCAGCTTGTAGAATCAATAGCGTGGAAGATTGCTGTGACGGTGCTGCGGTTCCCATTCGGAACACCTCCGGGATATTACAGTCCACATCCAGACTATCTGGTCCCGATAGGGAGGTAGAGGGGGCCCGCGGCTGTTGTTCAGCAGAAGGACCAGGCCTTGTGGCGTCCGCCATCTTGGTGATCGGAGAGGCCCCTTGATTGTTTAAGAGGTACTGCTGTATATCAGTATTCCTGTGCGGTTTGGGGGATTCCCTTTTCCTCTGCTTTCCTCTCTGCTTCCCAGCGGAGTACATTCCAGGTGTACCGAGAAGGTATATGCTGAATAAAAGCTGGTTAAGGACAGGTCGGACCGGGAGCTCCTCAAGCACACGTCTTCACTCGGCCATGTCCAGACCACGCCCCCTGCCTCCCACTTTTTAAGGGACCAAAAGTAATGGGACAATTGACTGCTCAGCTGTTCCATGGCCAGGTGTGTGTTATTCCCTCATTATCTCATTTACAAGGAGCAGATAAAAGGTCCTGAGTTAATTTCAAGTGTGCTATTTGCATTTGAAATCTGTTGCTGTCAACTCTCAATATGAAATCCAAAGAGCTGTCACTATCAGTGAAGCAAGCCATCATTAGGCTGAAAAAACAAAACAAACCCATCAGAGAGATAGCAAAAACATTAGGTGTGGCCAAATCAACTGTTTGGAACATCCTTAAAAAGAAAGAACGCACCGGTGAGCTCAGCAACACCAAAAGACCCGGAAGACCACAGAAAATAACTGTGGTGGATGACCAAAGAATTCTTTCCCTTTTGAAGAAAACACCCTTCACAACAGTTGGCCAGCTCAAGAACATTCTCCAGGAGGTAGGTGTATGTGTGTCAAAGTCAACAATCAATAGAAGACTTCACCAGAGTGAATACAGAGGGTTCACCACAAGATGTAAACCATTGGTGAGCCTCAAAAACAGGAAGGCCTGATTAGACTTTGCCAAACAACATCTAAAAAAGCCTTCACAGTTCTGGAACAACATCCTAAGGACAGATGAGACCAAGATCAACTTGTACCACCTCATCAGTGAAGCATGGTGGTGGTGGTAGTGTCATGGCGTGGGCATGTATGGCTGCCAATGGAACTGGTTCTCTTGTATTTATTGATGATGTGACTGCTGACAAAAGCAGCAGGATGAATTCTGAAGTGTTTCGGGCAATATTATCTGCTCCTATTCAGCAAAATGCTTCAGAACTCATTGGACGGCACTTCACAGTGCAGATGGACAATGACCCAAAGCATACTGCGAAAGCAACCAAAGACTTTTTTAAGGGAAAGAAGTGGAATGCTATGCAATGGCCAAGTCAATCACCTGACTTGAATCCGATTGAGCATGCATTTCACTTGCTGAAGACAAAACTGAGGGGAAAATACCCCAAGAACAAGCAGGAACTGAAGACAGTTGCAGTAGAGGCCTGGCAGAGCATCACCAGGGATGAAACCCAGTGTCTGGTGATATCTACGTTCCAGACTTCAGGCTGTAATTGACTGCAAAGGATTTGCATCCAAGTATTAAAAAGTGAAAGTTTGATGGATGATTGTTAATCTGTCCCATTACATTTGGTCCCTTAAAAAGTGGGCGGCACATATACAAACTGTTGTAATTCCTATACCGTTCACCTGATTTGGATGTAAATACCCTCAAATTAAAGCTGAAAGTCTGCAGTTAAAGCATATCTTTTTTGTTTCATTTCAAATCCACTGTGGTGGTGTATAGAGCCAAAAAGATTAGAATTGTGTCTATGTCACAATATTTATGGACCTGACTGTATCATAGGCAGAATTCTTGCAGTTCTACAATTAGGCATAGAGATGAAGTTGGCCCTGAGTACTATTAAGGGCCAAGTCTCAGCCTTATCGATTTTTTATTTCAAAGACCGCTTGCTACGCATTCTTTAGTCCGGGGTTTTATGCAAGGGGTGATGCGGATTAATCCGCCAGTTAGAACACCCTTGAGTCCTTGGGTCTTGAATTTAGTTTTGTCAGTGTTACAAAAACAGCCATTTGAACCGATACAGCATATTCCCTTAGTCCTTCTGACAAGGAAGCTGATATTTTTGGTTGCTATATCCTCAGCATGGCGCCTCATTAGTGCACATCTGTGTAATCAGTGCACATCTTTGCCGCCTCATCAGTGCACATCTGTTCCACCTCATCAGTGCCCCTCTGTGCCACCTCAGTGCCCACCTGTGCTCATCAGTGGCGCCTCATCAGTGCCCATCAGTGCAGGCTTAGCACACACCTGTGTAGTCGCATCACCACCAGAAATCATGTCCAAAAGATGCTTTTCCGCCGAGGAGGCGTGCCAAATACTTTCCCAGGCCGACAAGAGCAGTGGGGAGCTCTCTTTTTCGGATTCTCTTTAAACTCTGATTCTGAGTCGGACGTAAATTATGAGCCAGTCCTCAGTAGTGGAACACTGAGTGACTCAGAGGAGGAAGATATTCAGCCCACCAAACGAAGGCGTTCTGGTGAGGAGGCAGTGGCATCCACCAACACCGCAGTGCCATTCTCCAGCACCACAGTGCCATCCATCAGCACCGCAGTACCTCAGCAAGAAAGGCCAAGGACCCATGCCAGCCTTCCCTATGCCTTTCAGAACCCCTTGTGGCTTCCTCCTGATGCTTCCTCTTAATTCAGGAGAAGCCAACATTCCCCCTTTCACTGCCCAGCCAGGAGTCCAGGTGGACACGGAGAATTTTTCCCCAGTCAATTTTTTTTATTTAATTTTTACAGAGGACATGCTATCAACAATTGTGGCCCAGTGCAACCTTTATGCACAGCAATTTATTTTAAATAATCCAACGTCCTATTATGCCCGTCCCTACGAGTGGGGAGACCTAACGGTCACATTTTGTATGGGACTCACCAAAAAAAACACTTTGAATTCCTATTGGTCAACCCACCCCATCCACCACATGCCAATCTTCTCCAAGTTAATGCCCAGAACCAGATACCAAATGATAATGAGGTTCCTTCATTTCAATGATAATACCCAGTGCCCTCCCCGAAATGACCCAAATTATGACAGGCTTTTCAAAATTTGGCCACTTCTATATTATTTTTCTGAAATATTCCCCCAGCTGTCTACTCCGGACCAACACATATGTGTGGATGAGTCCCTTGGTAAATTTAGTGGCAGGCTTAAAATCAAACAATTTATTCCCAGCAAAAGGGCCCGCTATGGGGTGAAGGTATACAAATTATGTGACCGAGTCACAGGGTACATGTAAGCTATTACAATGACAGCTAGAAATAAGCTATTACAATGACAATTTTGTGAAAAAAAAAAAAAATCTTAATTTTGCAAAGAATTGTGGGAAAAAATTACGTCAAATAACTCATCATGCCTCTTACTAAATACCTTGAAATGTCTACTTTCCAAAAAGGGGTCATTTGGGGGGCATTTGCACTTTCCTGGCTTGTTAGGGTCTCAAGAAATGAGATAGGCCGCCAGTACATCAGATGTGATAAATGTTTTATGATTTGCACCATAGCTTGTAGACTCTAAAACTTTCACACAGACCAAATAATTTCCATTAATTTTGGGTTATTTTTACCAAAGATATGTAGCAGTTTAAATTGTGGCCAAAATTTTTGAAGAAAAATTACTAATTTGCTAATTTTTATCACAGAAATTAAGAAAAATTTGTTTTTTTTCAAAATTTTCGGTCTTTTTCGACCACCAAAAGATAGCTCTATTTGTATGAAAAAAAGGACAAAAAAATCATTTGGGTACAGTGTTGTATGACTGAGTAATTGTCATTCAAAGTGTGAGAGCACTGAAAGCTGAAAATTGGTCTGGACAGGAGGGGGGTTTAAGTGCCCAGTAAGCAAGTGGTTAAAAAAAAAAAAAAAACTCCATTTGTGCTGGCTGCAAAATTGTCTCAGAGACATGAGAGCAAAGGGAGCATGAAAGAGGTTTTGGTGACACAGGCATTTCCTGCTTAACACATTTACTATTTGCATGAGGCTGAGCATTAATAGCAGTGGCTGGACTATTGTTCAAGCAGTGGATGCAATTTCGTCTGATAGTACCTCTGCTTTGTGCATCGGGCTAAGGTCAGAAGGGAGGTTAAAACATCCCCAAAATAGAGCTAAAAGGGTCCCCCTCAAGCTCTGGAAAGCCTACTCATCTCTACAAATGGCATCCTCCCCTGAGAGGGAGTGGCTGGTTAGAATGAGCATCAGGGCCATGAAATGTTTGCAACTGTTTTCAACACTGCAGCCCCTGTGTATTTTACCAAAATATCTTTTTTCCCTCAGCCATGATGGGTTTTTAAAAAAAAAAAAAGTTTAGCGACTTTAATCGCACAGGTTCTCCTCCATTACCCGGGACCCTCAAACTGAGGAACTAGGGGTGGGAGAAGACGAATCCCCTCAGGGGAGGCTGATGACTCCTCTTCTGAGGAGTCCTCAAACTGTGCATGCCTTTTCCTGTACATTTATTGTTGGAAAAGCTTTTTTGTATCTGAGAGGATCTCCCAGACAAACATTATTTTTCCTCCTAAAAAAGTTTTTTACACTTTATCCTATGGTGGAGGAAATTCACTAAGTAGAATATACCAGCAATTAACGCTGCTTTATCCTCTGTGAGTAAGAGCTTTTGTTCGGCAGACAATTCTCAAATGCTTAGGCATCCAATGGATAAAATGTTGGAATTCCTGTTAAAAAAAAAACGCTTTTTTTCTCTGGCAGATTGAGCAGCCTGCGCTGACAGTAATTGCTTAATCATCGTGAGGCCAGTTTAACAGGTGTTCAGGTATCCTGCTCAGCAGGCCCAGGATCTGGCAGCTTTATGTTTGCAATAATTTCTTAATGAGTTTCTATTGTTGAACCTGCAGAACATGCAGGTGCTTGCTTATAAACTAGCCAAACTGCTGAGATGCCTACGGCCAGCCACATCACCCTGAAAGCGCCTGATCTCGTCTGATCTTAGAGGCTAAGCAGGGTCAGGCCTGGTTAGTACCTGTATGGGAGACCGACTGGGAATACCAGGTGCTATACACGGTTCTGTGCACATTGTTTCTAACACAAACAGCTAAATGCATGAGTGCGGGAACGCATGTCAGCAGAGGATAAACTTCCTTTCACTATGCAGAAGCTCCAGGCTAGTCTTCCTTTTGCGGTGAAACAGCTATTTGAGAATGTTTGGATGATTCATCCTAAGAAATTCTAGTGGGAAATGTACCCCCTTTTGCCATTTAAGTAAATGAGTAAATTTATTTTCATTTTTAAAGCTCCTCCTTTTGTGCCAGGGGCATCAGCCTCCAGGCAGCCTGATGGCTTTCACCACCAGGTTCAAAAGGTAATCCTCAGAATTAACCCCAGGGACAAAAGAGGTCTTGGGGGAGGAAACCTACAAGATACTGAAGTCTCCTTATGAGGAGGCGGCCCGCTCACTCAATAGGGGGAATTCTTCTGCAATTCTCAAGGATCTGACAGGAAGATGAATAGGGGACTTCCTCAATAGCTCCAAGGTACAAGCTGGAGTTCCAAGAGTTCCCGTCTCCCCTTTTTTTTCTAAATCTTCCCCGCTCACCAGAAATTTCTACGCTTCGAGGTAGAAAATCTTAATTTCCAGTTTGCAGCTCTACCTTTTCGGGCTAGCTACTGCACCTCAAGTGTTTATAAAGATCCTGGCTCCTCCTTTAGCTAGGTTAAGGGCTCAAAGTATAATGATACTAGCCTACTTAGACAATCTACTCTTGATAGATCAATCGGTAGCCTGTTTAAAGCAAAGTCTGGTCACCACAGTCAGCTTTAGGCTGGAATACTTTAGGTTGGATCCTCAGCCTAGAAAAATCCTCCTTAAAACCAAGGAGATTGCAGTACTAAGGCTGATCATAGATACAGTCCAGAAAGGGGTATTTTTGCACCAGGAAAGAATCGGTTCCTTAAAGGAACTGATTTGGTTGGTCAAAACAAAGAAGAATCCTTCTATTCATCTTTGCATGAGTTTATTGGGAAAAATGGTGACTACTTTCGAGGCCCTACCTTATGCGCAGTTTCATTCAAGACTGCTGCAAAACAGTATCCTGCCAACTTGGAACAAGAAGGTCCAAACTCTGGACTTCCCGATGCATTTATCCACAAAATGGGTCGGAGCCTCAATTGGTGGTTAATATCCAAAAATCTTCAAAAAGAAAAATCCTTTCAACCGGTTACCTGGAAAGTAGTAACAGATGCCAGCCTTTTAGGCTGGGGAGTAGTCCTGGAAGAAGTGTCTGTCCAAGGGAAGTGGTCCAAATCAGAGTTGACCTTGCCCATCAATATTCTAGAGATTTGGGCAGTACGCTTGGCCCTTAAGGCCTGAACGCGCAGACTTTGGAATTATCCTGTCAGGATCCAATCCGACAATGCCACAGCTGTGGCTTATATCAATCGCCAAGGGGACTCGAGAAGTCGTGCGGCCCAGAGAGAGGTGAATCATATTCTGTCTTGGGCAGAGAACAGCATCCCTTGCCTATCAGCAGTTTTCATTCCAGGGATGGGGAATTGGCAGGCGGACTACTTGAGTCGCCAACAATTGCTCCCGGGAGAATGGTCCCTGCACCCCGACATCTTTCTGTCAATATGCCAAAAATAGGGAATTCCGGGCGTGGATCTGTTTGTGTCCAAGTTCAACAACAAGATCGACAAGTTTGTGTCAAGGACAAGGGATCCAATGGCATACGGAACAGATGCCTTGGTCTTTCCATGGGATCAGTTTTCACTGATCTATGTGTTCCTTCCTGTTCTGCTGCTTCTGCGTCTCCTACGCAGGATCAAGCAAGAGGGAAAGGAGGTGATTCTGGTGGCTCAGGTGATCTTGGTTTGCCGAGATCATAAGGATGGCGGTAGGGGACCCTGCCCCTGTGGCCAGACCTTCTCTCGCAAGGTCCGGTGTTCCATCCTACCTTACAAACGCTAAATTTAACAGTTTGGCTATTGAGACCCACATTCTAAAGGACCGCGGTCTGTCAGCTTCAGTAGTTTCTACCTTGGTAAATGCTAGGAAGCCGGCCTCTAGAATCATATATTATGGAGTCTGGAAGGCATATGTCTCCTGGTGTGAATCCAGGGGTTGGCACCCCAGGAAATATATCATAGGTAGGATGCTTGAGTTCCTACAGATGGGATCAGTAATGAAGCTGGCCTTGAGCACTATCAAGGGCCAGGTGTGGGCTTTATCAGTGTTTTTTCAACAACCACTTGCTTCACACTCTCTGGTTCGTAACCTTATCCAGGGGGTAACGTAGATTAATCCCCCAGTTAAGTCACCCCTGAACCCTTGGGACTTAAATTTAGTCCTGTCGACTCTACAAAAACAGCCTTTTGAACCGATTCAAGATATTCCCTTGATCCTCTTGACGCGGGAAATAGTTTTCCTGGTTGCCATATCTTCTGCAAGGAGAGTATCAGAGTTGGCTGCTATTTCCTGTAAAGAGCCATATTTGATTATTCATAAGGATAAGGTTGTATTGCGGCCTCATCCTAATTTTCTACTGAAGGTAGTGTCAAGTTTTCATTTAAGAAGAAAAAGTCACTACATTCTCTTGATGTGGTGAGAGCGGTCAAGGTCTATTTAAAAGCGACTGCTCAGATTCGTAAAACAGATGTTTTGTTTGTGTTGCCAGACGGTCCTAAAAGAGGACAGGCGGTGTAGAAATCTACCATTTCTAAATGGATTTGTCAAGTGATTGTTCAAGCTTATGGTTTAAAGAGGAAAATTCCTCGTTTTAATATTAAAGCGCACTCCACCAGGGCTTTTAGTGCT
Organism: Lithobates clamitans; assembly: GCA_037952925.1. NCBI lineage: Eukaryota > Metazoa > Chordata > Amphibia > Anura > Ranidae > Lithobates > Lithobates clamitans. The sequence goes on from JBBGZY010001275.1 coordinate 1,268,228, forward strand.
TCTTGGGCAGTGCATCACCAAGCCTCCATGGCTCAGGTCTGCAAGGCCGCAACTTGGTCTTCAATCCATACATTTACCAGTTTCTATCAAGTAGATGTAAAATGTCATGAGGATATCGTCTTTGGGCGCAGTGTACTGCAGGCTGCCGTATAAGTCCTCTGGTCTCTTGGTGTCCTACTTTTGTTATGTCTCCCTCACTTCAGTTGGCATTGCTATGGGACATCCCACATAGTAACTACTATGGCTCTGTGTCCCCTGATGTATGAAAAGAAAATAGGATTTTTAAAGCGGCTTACCTGTAAAATCCTTTTCTTTGAAGTACATCAGGGGACACAGAGCTCCCTCCCTCCTTGGTATACACGTGTATTGCTTTGCTACAAAACTGAGGTACTCCCAGTAGTGGGAGGGGTTATATAGGGAGTGCACTTTTTGTCTTAGAGCTTGCCAGTGTTCATCACCTGAAGGTGGCCTATAACCCACATAGTAACTACTATGGCTCTGTGTCCTCTGATGTACTTCAAAGAAAAGGATTTTACAGGTAAGCTGTTTAAAAAATCCTATTTTTGTGCCAAACATATATTTTGGAATTATGGCCAAAAAGTTCCACTTTGGTTTCATCAGATCATAACACATTTTCCCACATGCTTTTGGGAGACATCAGGTCTGTTTTTGCAAAATTTAGCTGGGCTTGGATGTTTTTCTTCATAAGAAAAGGCTCCCGTATAGAATACGGGAGATTGTTGTCACATGTACCACACAGTCAGTACTTTCCTGCAGCTCCTTTAATGTTGCTGTTTGCCTATTGGCAGCCCTCCTGACCAGTTTTGTTCTTGTCTTTTTATCAATTTTGGAGGGACGTATCAGCGCCGGTCCTGGTGAAAAAGAAAAAAATCGATTTGCTGAAAATTTGAATCAATTTGACCTCTCAACTCTATTCAAGGTTCAAATCGATTTTTGCCCTAGCCCTCACCCGGGGTAGAATTAAATGTTGCCACTTTACAAACTTGAGATACAGTCTTCCCAGCGGAAAAGGTGCATATAATTGTTTAAATAAAGTGTGTGTGTGTGTGTGCATATAATTGTTTACATAAAGTGTGTGTGTGTGTGTGTAGTAAAATTTTCCATAGTAAAATGGAATATAGAAAGCATGATTTCTACTGAATTAACAAGACGTACTATAATATGTGGGCTCTCTGTCCTTATGTCCGAGTTTGAAATATTACAGGAAGAATCTATCTTGGAGTTTGGCGTCTCATCATCCTGCTCACCAGACTAAGCCTGTTTGACCCACAACGCTGTACTGCTTGAGTGGTCCATTGGATCTGGTGAGTAACCACTCGGGGGTTGTGGAGCACATTATCACTCGTGTGGATATTAATTACCATTGCAGCACCTTGGGAATTGTCAGCACAGCAGCACTTGTGAAGGAGTCTTTGCAATTGGAACTTTATTTATGCAATTTTGCACACTTATTTGAACTTTCACTGGCCACATGCTTGTTCAATATTTTTCAATTTTTTTTGCACATATTTCATGCACAGTATTAGCACTTTATTAGTATTCATTTAGGTTTGTTCACACTGTGGTGTATATATATTTTTTTCACATTTTTTACTTTTGACATGAACAGCAGCGGCAAGTTTAAAACCAATTAATATATGTAGCGCGGGTGATTGACTGTTTAACATGTCTTTAGTCTGCTTGTCTTCAGCAAACTGTTTGCGGGTTTTCTTGCGCATCATGGCAGTTTGTGGAATTGTGTGGTAAATCTAATCTTGTATAGCTCATTCTTGGCTGGTAACAAAGTAGAGCTGCTAGGACCAGCCATATAGCTTGTATAGGCCTTGTCGTCTAGGGAAGGTGGATATTCTTTTTCAATAGATTTTAATTTGAGAGATTCTCCTTGTATCTTATAATCGCTCTCCTTCCTGCACAGTGACAGGGAAAATCATTTTAGGAGGACTGTTGATGAGCCTGTTTTATTCTGTAATCTTTACAATGTTTATAACCGTTGCCTTTTAATAAAATTGCTGACATACTGCACTTAAAAGCGCTTTTCTCTGCATATCTTCAAATTACAATGTTGCATCTACTAATGTCAGAATAACTCATGCAGAGATCATCCCAGTCAATAATTTTTGAGGAAGATATCCTCCAATCCGTGTTCAGCATTGCTTTTACCTACCCAACAACATGTGTGTGTATATATGTGTTTGTGTATATATGTGTATATGTATATGTATATGTATATATATATATATATATATATATATATATATATATATATATATATATATATATATATATATATATATATATATATATATTAGGGCTGGGAGATTTAAAAAAAAAAAATCTTCGATTTTCCAAAAAAAAAACTTGATTCACGATTTGAATCGAATTTTTTTTTCTTTGTGGACACCGCGCCGGTCCCGAGGAGCTGCGGGCAGGAGTTTTTAGCCGAGGCCGCGCCTAAAAACTCCTGCCCGCAGCTCCTCGGAACCGGCGCGTTGTCAGCGCCGGTCCAGGGGAGCTGCAGGCAGGAGTTTTTTGGCGAGGCTGCGGCTTCGGCCTAGTCCGCAGCGTCTGGTATCGCGGGTTAGGCCGAAGCCGCGGCCTCGCCTAAAAACTCCTGCCCGCAGCTCCTCGGGACCGGCGCAGTGAAAAAAAAATTGGAAAAAATCGATTTGCTTAAATTTTGAATCGATTTGACCTCTCAACTCGATTCAAGATTTAAATAGATTTTTTCCCCAACCCTAAATTACACTCAGACTCATCCACCTTACAAACCGCTCAGCGTCTGCTACCCCTCTCTGCCAATCCCTCCATTAGCTGCCACCCACCCAACAAATTAAATTCAAAATACTAACAATAAGTTACAAAGCCATCCACAACTCTGCCCCCAGCTACATCACCAGTCTAGTTGCAAAATACCAACCTAATCGTCCTCTTCGTCCTCCCAAGACCTCCTGCTCTCTAGCTTCCTCATCACTTCCTCCCATCACTTCCTCCCGTATTCGCCTCCAGGACTTCCCCAGAGCCTCTCGATCCTCTGGAATACCCTACCCCAATCTGTCAGACTATCTCAAAATCTTTTTTTAGGGGATCCCTGAAAACTTTTCTCTTCGGCGAAGCCTACCCTGCCTCCACCTAACAACTGTTCTTTTATTTTCTTCATCAGCTCATGCCCCACAATCATTATCCCTTTGTATCACTTGACCCTCCCTCCTAGACTGTAAGCTCTAATGGGCAGGGCCCTCTGATTCCTCTCGTATTGAATTGTATTGTAATTGTACTGTTTGCCCTACTGTTGCAAAGCGCTGCGCAAACTGTCGGCGCTATATAAATCCTGTATAATAAATAAATATATAGATATATGTGTAAATAGAAATTGTTGGACGTGGTCTTCACATGCAGATCCTGTACAGTTTATTGCACATTGGATAGTTTATGGAAAATTGCTCTATTTTTGCTAAAAACTTTAACTGACAAATTATTTCACCTCCCTCTTCATAGCTTATGACTTATTGATTTACTATGCTCTATTGTGCTTTACCTAAACAACTTGTAAAGTCTAATTATACATTGTAATTTTTACTTAACTTAGTGTTTGCGGCAAGAAATGTTGGCAGATACCAAAGTAGCAAAACCGAAAACTCTCAAGATGGCAACCCGTTACTAAAATACCTTACAATGAAAATAAAGGCAACAGGTCCTATTACTGTTGCAGAATATATGAGGGAAGTTTTAACAAATCCATTGAAGGTAAGAGCTGGGACTTGTCTTAAGAGCAAATTATAAATTGTTATGATTGGTACAAGGGTCTATGTATAAATTGCTGTACGAATGTGACTAACATTCTCACAGCCCCAATGAAACTTGCCAAATTTTGTGTAATATAGTTATCTCCAATGATCTTCTCTAGATCTATTTACTGGCCATAATAATTTTTTTTTCTGATTTGAGGAATTTAATAAAAATACACATTATTGCCCCTAGATGGCACTTAAGGTAATAAAAGATAATTATAGTGCACAAAATATGAATGCTTGTCACATTCATACCACAGCTTTTTCTATGCATAAACCCTATAGTGTTCTTATTGTTCATTATATGGTTACATAGTTATAATAATATAAATATTTGTCTTATGCTTATTACATTATTGTATGTAAAGTAAAGGAAATATATATTTTTATGATTGTATATAAATCCACAGCTCATCTTAACTACATCCGTATTCTCCTTTTTGATTTTTGTTTTATTTCCTTGCCATGGTTTGTATAATTTTAACTCCTCTGTACTGTAGATTATTTCATGTCCATAAAACTTTGAAAACTGCATATTCAAAAGAGCTTCTTGATGATCAGGTATGTGCATGATTGTCTGAATTCATATTTGTTATTAACAAAATGCACATGCAAGGGGGTCAGCACTTAGGTATGAACAGAAAAGGTATTTCCCTGTGCTCGTGCAGGCGGTATTGATGTAAAATGGTAGTACTTTCGAATGGTGGGTAGTAGAGGATGATCATGCGTGACCTACTGCCTAAACTGATCAGGGGAGGTCCTAAAAAGGCCGAGTGAAAGACAGGGGTGCATGACGTGTGATCTAACGCTTGAATCAAGATAATACAGTTTATTCTTAAGCAAAGTGGATAAATAGAAAAAAGTTACTATGTATTCATAAAAACTAGGTTACAAAATATCCATTAAAAGTTAGACATGCCCATGCCATGGCAAATGCTCAAAGGTAGACTAAAATGTTACGAGGGGTTCCCTCTTCATCAGAGACTTGCAAAACAAAAGTGATGGAGAAGGAGTGATGGAGAATCCATCACTTACCATGTGATACACCTCCCAATCAGCACTCCTCTCTATGTTGGTCTGCTACATTGTACAGACTTTCTTTTGTTTTCCAAGGCTCTGATGAAGAGAGAACCCCTCGAAACACGTTGGCCCACCTTTGAGCATTTGCCCTTGCATGGGCATGTCTAACTTTTATTATTTTTTTTTTTTACACTAGTAACTACTTTGTAGAAACTGTCTCCTCTGACAGCACAGGGATTTGTGTGTTTACACACCCAAGTGAAAGAAAGGCCTTGCGCCCTTCTTCAGGATGGAACAAAATTATAATGACAAATAATTTCACATCACTTTTATATCATCACATTTCACACACCAGGAATCAGGAATCAATTATGTAATCATTGACTAATTAGTTCAGAAAAATAAATTTGCATAACTTCATCCTATTCTTAAGCCTCGTACACGCGGTACGATTGTTGGCAGGGGATTGTCTGTTGACAGACTGTTGTTCTAAAATCTTACCGTTAGTATGCTCCTTTTGACAATTGTCCAACTTTCGGCCAACAAATGTTGATTTTCGTATCGTCCGTACACAAATCCGTCACACAAAAGTCGAAAGTACAAACACGCATGCTCGGAATCAATGTTCACCAAACACCAAATTAGCAGAAGGGGCCCAAAGAGTGGCGCTCGAGCTGAAATTCCGACAATTGTGTACCGTTAGTATGCAAGATCCTGGCACACGCCCTTTTGACAAAAGTCAGACGCTCGGTTGGCCAACAATCTTACCGTGTGTACGACGCTTTAGAGAGACAGCCTGACGAGGTGTAATCACCCTCCAGAATCACATAGGAAGCACTCCGGCATTATCCTATCATGGAAAACATATATAAGATAAATATGCACATTGCAAATATTTACGTGATTCTGGAGGGTGATTACACCTTGTCAGGCTGTCTCTCTAAGAATAGGGTGAACTTATGCAAATTTATTTTTCTGATCTAATTAGTCAATGATTACCTAATTGATTCCTGGTGTGTGAAATGTGATGATATAAAAGAGATGTGAAATTATTTGTCATTATTATTTTGTTCCATCCTGAAGAAGGGCGCAAGCTTTACAGCCCAAAACTGTTGAATATTGGAACTAGTACGGTATGATATGCTATCACTTGTATGTGATTATTTTTGAATAAATGATTTAAAGTGCAGCAATCCCTTGACTGATTTCTATATATGGCCAAATGGGAAGGCCTGATTGCATGCATTAGAAGACTGCTGTGTGCTGTTCACTCCACCTTGAAGCTATATATATATATCATATATAAACACACACACTAAACTGTTTTTAACTGAACTCGATACAAATTAAGTGGTTTTATTTATCTATAAGCTGAAGATTTTTGTCAAAATAGTTTTATTGAGTACGGAGATTATGTACAGATAACATTGAATAATAACATACATTCAGTATAAGGAAGCTTATTTACAATTAAATAATAGTTAATTCATTAATAATATCGTAAAACAAGACAATATATTCTAACACAAGGCAATATATTTTAAAAGGAAATAAAGAAATAGGAGAGAAAAAGAACTTTGGAGTCTTTGTCCATTTCAAAAGAATAGAATTAAATGTAAGTTCTGCTACATCGTTTGCCTTGTTTTATTTCTATTTCTAGACAATAATTGAGATTATTATTTAAATATCAATTAGAGCTTCAATATCATAGAATGATATAGTATAAGGAAAAGAAAGGATAGAAAGTATAGTAGGAAGGGGAGAAGAGAAGAAGGTTAAGGGAAAGAATCCGCGAGGTCAGGCCGAAAGTCACCACAACAACTAGGGCTGAAATATAGCCTATATCTTGTTATCACTACTACCATGGCAGTAGAACACTCTTGTCTAGGGTTGGCATGCAATATGTAATCCAAGGCTGCCATATTACCTCAAATCTGGGGATCGTGTCCAATTCTATAGCTATCATCTTGGCATGAGTCATATAGTAATTCATTTTAGCTTTTGCTTCATTTATATCTAATGTTGGTGATTTCCAAGATTTTGCTAAAGTCTGTTTAGCTGCTGTGAAGAGATATACCAACAATTTGAATTGGGTATGCATTATGAATTCAGGTTTTAAGTTGAGAAGGGCCATTGCTGGATCGAAAGGGATTGTTTTCCCAATAAGGTTAGTTGCAATGTTAAAAATTCCCCTCCAGAATATTTGAGCTAATGGACACGACCACCAGATATGAAGGTATGTGCCAGGGTCCAAACAACCCCGAAAACATTGCGCCGAATAATTTTGCACATATTTTGCTACTCTAGTAGGTACTAGATACCAGCGTGTTAAAATTTTATAATTAGCCTTAACCGCCAATTAGGGGAAGCTGTTTTTGTTGTTGACCATATTTGTTTCCAATCTGAATTATCAAAAGTACGCTCAAGGTCCTCTTCCCATTTCTGGACATAGGATAATTTGTCTTTACTGGAATGAACCAGCAGGTGAGAATATATAGTAGAGATTGTGCCTCTAGCATGCGGATCTTTTTTACAAACTTCTTCAAAACTAGTCATATGTGTTAACGGGGATGTGGTAGACACTAAGGGTGCAAAGAAATTTTTAATTTGGAAGTATCTAAATAATTCCGACTGCGGTAGACCATATCTCTCACAAAGGGTTGAAAAAGTGATGAATGAAGAGGAATGTACAAATTTATACATACACAGTACGTCTCTAGATACCCATTCTTTAAAGGAATTAGGGAATATCCATGCTGGATAAAAAGCAGGATTTTTATAGAATGACAACATCAGTTATGAGATGATTGTAAATGGTTATTCTTTTTGAATCTATCCCAAAGGGAAATGTAGTGTTTAGTAATTGGATTCTTTAGGTCTATGCGATCTTTTGGAGTGATCCATAGTAAGTTTGATATTGGAATAGGATCGCATTCTGTGGCTTCAATATGTACCCATAACGGGGTCTCCTGATACGCATGATATTTAGCCAGGCTTGCTATGTGTGCAGCCCTATAGTAATAAGCAAAATTAGGGCAACCTAGGCCTCCGTTTAATTTTGGGAGATATAGTGTATGTAGTTGTATACGTGGTTTGGAGGAACCCTATATGTGTGACGATGTTTTCCTTTGTAATATTCTTAGGTGATAAGCTGGAATAGGAATTGGTAATACTCTGAATAAGTACAGTAATTTCGGTAGTATCGTCATTTTTACCGCGTTGATTCTTCTGAACCACGATAATGGAAGATGAGACCATGATTTCATTAAGTTTGATAATTGTTTTAAAATTGGAGGGTAATTAACTGAAAATAGATCTGCTAATGATGCTGTAATATGTATGCCTAAGTATGGGATTGATCTGTTCAACCATGTGAAAGGAAGACTAATTTTAGCTGAAGTCAGTTCAATGTTAGAAAGAGATATGTTCAATGCTAAACATTTTTTAGGGTTTATGTATAAACCAGAAATGTTAGCAAATTTATTGAGAATTGGGATTAGGTTTGGGCCTGACACTTGTGGAGATGAAAGAAATAGGAGGATATCGTCTGCAAACAAACAGAGCTTATGTAGAAATCCTCCCATTTCTATCCCTGTTATAGTGGGGTCAGATCTAATTACTAGTGCGAGTGGTTCTATTAGGAGGGCGAATATCAATGGGGATAGGGGACATCCTTGTCTTGTGCCTCTCTCAATGTTGAAGAAGTCAGATTTATAACCTGCATATTTGACATACGCTTTAGGTTTGTTATATAGAGCCGTAATCCAATTTATAAAATTTGGACCGAATCCCCATTTCTGCAAGGTATAATTCAAGTAAGGCCATGCAATAGAATCGAAAGCCTTCTTTATGTCAAGTGAGAGAAAGCAAACAGGTATGTGACATTTTTTAGCTATGTGTGCCAAGAGGGTTGCTCTTCGTACATTGTCACCTGCCTGTCGGGAAGGCATGAAGCCTACTTGGTCACGATGTACGAGGGTACCAATGATCATATTAAGGCGGGCTGCTAGAATTTTTGCCAACACTTTAATGTCCATGTTCAACATGGATATGGGGCGATAATTTGTACATAGAGTATCATCTGAGTGAGGTTTAGGAATCATGCAGATGATTGCCAATAATGATTCTTGTCTAAAGGATTTATTATGTAATAGGTCATTAAACGCTTCAACAAGCATGGGTGAGATAATGTCGGTAAAAGTTCCATAATAAAGGGCTGTGAATCTGTCTGGTCCCGGCCTTTTATTTATTTTTAATGTTTTAATAGCCTCTGCTACTTCATCGCTAGTTATGGGTTTTTCTATTGACAATTTTTGGGATTCTGTCATTTTGGGTAGGTTGATACGAAAGGCATCAGCTTCCTCAATGTTAGTTTTATTTGTCTCTGTGTATAGAGTTTTCAAATGAGAGCTAAATTTCTGTACGATTTTAAGAGGATTACTGGTGTAAACGTCTGCTATTTTGAGTCTAATAGGTTTATAAGATTTGTTGATAGACTTTAATGCCCTTGCCATGAGAGTACTTGGTTTATTGGAATTCTTATAAAACATATGCTTAGTTTTCCTGAGGGATTTGTCAGCAGATTCAGTTAAGAAAAGATTATATTCTAGGCGGGCTTTCTCTAAGCGAATTTTCCCTTTCTGGTTAGGATTGTTTTGAAAAGCTATGAATGATGCATTAAATTCAGTTTCTAATTGTCTAGCCAATTTTACACGATCTTGTTTGAGTATACCTGCTTGTTGCTGAAGTATTCCTCTCAGAACTGGTTTGTGTGCCTCCCAAATTGTGAGTGAGGAGATTTCGTCACTTTTGTTATGTTCTACGTAGTCATTTAGAGCCTGTTGGATTGTTAAACAGTGGGAGGGGTGTTTAAGTAGCTCATCTGGAAGATACCATTAAGCTGAAGATTTTTGGAAAGACGTAGAGGAATGTTGCTTAATTCATTATATATGGATAGAATTACCATTTCCAAGAACAGGCAGTCAGAATGAGCTAAATCAAAACCATGCTCATTCTTTGTAAAGATTGACTGTGCATCCACTGTATTTTCACTCTAAAAAGTTTCTTCTTCTTCACATCTCATTTAATAGTTTGAACATTTAGGCTCCATGCACACTGAAGCTAATAAACGGCCCTTTTTGGGAGTTTTTTTTAACAGCCCATAAACTCCCCTCTGTTATCCTATGTGTCCATGCACACATGTACATTTTTGGACGTTTATCAGCAGTGGAGTTTATGGGCTGTTTTCTGAAAGCCATAAAATTGCGTCCAGGAGTCGTTTTTCTGACCCCAAAAAAAACACCAAATGCTCTTAAATGCTGATAAATGCCGATAAATGCTCAAAAACGGAGCTCACCAGCGTTTTTTAACAATTTTGATCCATTGAAAAAAAAAAATAAAATAAAAAAGCTAAAAAATGCTAATAAACGCTATTGCAAAAACGTTTAAAACCGTTGAAAGGCTCTCTGCAAAGCTACTGGTGTTTTTATAACATTATTTTAGCATCAAGTGTGCATGGAGCCTTACCGTATTTAGGCAGACCCACAAACAGTCCAGTACTGGCAATAGAAACTGATCCATGTAGCAATGGGATATACATACATGGGAAAGCAAGCCCCTTTCCACATAGGAGCACCATGAGTTGTGAAGGCTGAGGAAGAGAAAAAGCTTTTTTGGATGCTAATTTTGTATCTTTGTTTAAGGGCAATGGTGACTACCTGCCCTGATAAAGTTGAGTATGCTTTGAAATGCATTGATAATTGAAGCAGTCTATAATTATTTGCAATGATCATTATAATTTTGTTTGTGCTGCCAGATATATGCCAATTCACTGTTGGTTTTACAATGCTGTGAAAAAGTAATTGCCCCCTAAACCTAATTACTGGTTGTGCCTTCCTTGCAATCAACAACTGCAATCAAGCGTTTGCGGTACTTAGCAATGAGTCTTTCACATTGCTGTGGAGCAATTTTGTCCCACTCTTCTTTGCAGAATTGTTTTCATTCAGCCACATTGGAGGGTTTTCCAGCATGAACGGCCTGTGTAAGGTTATGATACAGCATTCCAATTGGATTTAAGTCCGGGATTTGACTAGGCAACTCCAAAACCTAAATTTTGCTTTGTTTGAACCATTTGGAGGTGGACTTGCTCTTGTGGAAGTAACATTGAAGGGGAAGGACAATGGGAACAGATGGGACTTTATATGAAGCATGCAGTCTCAGGGACAACCAGCTAACAATGGTAAAATTGCTTATACATGTACATTAGGACCATAATCAGCAAAATAATGTCAATAAGTGATAGTGGTACTGTAACCCCTGGATAGGATCTTAAATACACCTAAGCATGTATAAAGTACATAGTCTCAGGGAGAACCAACTATCAATAGTACAAGTATAATTTTGTTTATTAAGATGCAATAGGACCATGATTAGTAAGATAAGAACAATAATAATTAATTATATAACCCATAATTTCATCTATATACACATACAAGTTATGTGTTTACATATCAAAACAATATTTACAATAATGGAAATGACCTCCAAACTTGCTATTCTGCCAGGTGTATTAGGAAAGAGACCCTGGGTATGGTATCTCGATCCCATACCACAAAATTAGGTATAAAATGTAGAACACATAGTAATATAAAATATAATATGTAAATCCAGACACTGCTTCAACTAGCTCGATACGTTTCATGGTTTTTTAGTACCACTCATCAGCACGTGATAATGTGAAACGAAATGGATAATTGTCCAATAATTGACATATAACAGAAGAAGTGATATACATATTGGGATGGGACCAGTCCCATATTAGTACTTACAAACAGGTCTGCTGTGTATAGGAGGCATGGTGAAGCACTGGATATCCGGTGCCCACCGGTAATGTCAGGCACGGGAACTGAGGGAGCGTGTAAACAGAAGTGACCCAAACAACAACCCCGCCCAAGATGGACAGGCATCCAAGGACAACAAATCCGTGTAGGGCTGGGAATAAGTGTAAATAATAATATCTGTTGAGAATAGTGTAAACGGTGACAATGATAGCAAATATAAAAACTGCCATAGTAGAGCAGTGTCTAATATGACAAAAAGGATATAGTGATTAGCTAATAAGCGTGGTGAAACCTACATAGCACAGGATTGGGAAGTGAGTGGGTGGAGATAAATAATTACAATGGCATGTAAGAAAGGAAGGGAAAATAGGTTCAAAGGTTTGGCGCCATCCCTCCATGAAGCTCGTAAAAAAATAATAAATAAATAATATTTATTTACTTACATGCCATTAATATTTAATTCTTACATGCCATTGTAATAAATAATTACAATGGCATGTAAGAAAGGAGGGGAAAATAGGTTCATAGAAACCGTAAAATAGGACCCAAAATTAGTAATAATACCTCAGGTAAGGAGTAAAGAAATCCAAATCCATTTGAACAGTGCAGTGTGTGTAGGTGAATCTGACCAGGACAAGAGGCCACAGAGGTAAGGTTTTTATGGGCACAGCCAAGACACGCCCCCAACGTCACGCAACGTGCATGTCGGGGAGGGGGGGTGAGCCATCATAGAGCACCCGGCGTTTGGCGCCATCCCTCCACTTGCTCTTGTGTTTCGGATCATTGTCCTGCTACATAACCCAAGTTCACTTGAGCTTGCGGTCACAAACTGATGGCCGAACATTCTCCTTTAGGATTTTCTGGTAGAGGTCAGAATTCATGGTTCCATCAATTATGGTAAGTCGTCCAGGTCGTGAAGCTGAAAAGCAGCCCCAGACCATCACACTACCACCACCATGTCTGACTGTTGGTATGATGATCTTGTTATGAAGTGCTGTATTAGTTTTATGCCAGATGTAAAGGGACGCATACCTTCCAAAAAGTTACATTTTTGTCTCATCAGTCCACAGAATATTTGCCTAATAGTCTTGGGGATAATCAAGATGTTTTTTGGTAAATGTGAGATTAGCCTTTGTGTTTTTTGGTCAGCAGTGGCTTTGGCCTTGGAACTCTCCCATGGATGTCATTCTTGCCCAGTCTCTTTCTTATTGACGAATCATGAACACTGATCTTACCTGAGGCAAGTGAGGCCTGTAGTTCTTTTAGATGTTGTTCTGAGTTTTTATGACCTCCTGGATGAGTAGTCGTCATGCTCCTGGAGTAATTTTTGTAGGCCGGCCACTTCTGAGAAGGTTCACCACTGTTCCAAGTTATCTCCTTTTGTGGTGGATAATGGCTCTCCCCGTTGTTCACTGGCGTTCCAAAACCTTAGAAATTGCTTTGAAACCCTTCCTAGACCGATACATGTTTGTTTCTGTTCTTGAATTTTTTTAGATTGTGGCATGATGTGTGGCTTTTTGTGATCTGTGCTTCACTTTGTCAGACAGCTTCTATTTATGTGATGTCTTGATTCAACAGGTTTGGCAGTAATCAGGCCTTGGTGTGGCAAGTGAAATATAACTCGGCTTTCCAAAAAATTGTGGTTAATCACAGTTCATTCATGATTTAGCATGGGAGGGGGGAATTACTTTTTCACATAGGGCCAGGCAGGTTTGAACAGCTTTTTTCCCCTTAATAAATGAAATAATAATTTAAAAACTTCATCTTGGATTTACTCAGGTAATCTTTGTGTAATATTAAAATTTTTTGATCATCTGAATCATTTAAGTGTAAAAATATGCAAAAAAAAAAAAAATCAGGAAGGGGGCTTTTTCACAGCAATGTATATAGATTTAAAAATACACCAATTTTAGTATTTTTATACATAAGAAAAGATGGAAAATCTGACTTGTGTGTTTTCTTAAAAGTCCCAGTGCTTTTAGTTTTTTTTCTACTGACATTTGAAGTGGGACATAGATACTTTTACATAACACCTAATTACATTTATTGACCCACTCCCTTTGTAATATATTTATCACATTATTTAGAATATGGTTTGAAAATCAATGTATTGCAGAAACCTGCAACAACCAGTCACTATTATTCAGACAACACTACACTTTTAAATGTCAAGTTGCTTGTTACAGTGGTTATAAATAAGCATTGTATCTCCCATATGTTTGACATTAAAGGCAATCTCAGACAGTTTAAGTAAGGTCTAAATAAATATATATATATATATATATATATATATATATATATATATATATATATAACTTGCACATTAGATCATATGTGTATTTTTATATACAGTATATTGTATATATTTTTGTTGTAGCACTTATACCACATTCTGTGTCTAACTCTAGATCTGTTTCTTCTGTTTTTCTGTTAACACAGGGTTATTATATGCACCATGACATGCTGGGAGAACATGGAGATTTTGTTACATCCCCTGAAATAAGTCAAATATTTGGAGAGGTATTTGTATGAACATCATACTTCTAATGTAATGTGATATGATCTCTTATTACATCCAGTGAGTGCTAGCAGATGTGTGTGATCATATGCATCTTTACACCGCTCTGTCATGCACAAGCTTTGTATTTATACAGTGTAATCACACAAATATACTGTGTTCTTTACTTCTTTCTCTATTATTAAGTAAATACTGGTAAACCCAGCATATATTGACACATTGCAATGTCCATACTAGGTTTATTTGCTAAGGTTTCTGACTTATCTGTGCAACACTGATATCTTTTTCTTTTAAATACACGGTTTAAAGCAGAGTTCCACTGGTTTTTGAGTTTATTAAAAGTCAGCAGCTACAACAAGTATAGTTGCTGACTTTTAATAAACAGACACTCACCAGTCCAGCGATGCGGCCGTCCGAAGCCCCCGTTCTCTCCCCCTCCTCTTCGTGGCGCTGACATTGTGAGTGTGGGCGCCCGGCTGTGACAGTTTGCGGCTTCAGAGCCGGGCGCACACTGCACTCCGTCAATGGCCAGGTAATGTTCTGGGACCTGTGATGTGTCCCAGAACATTGCCAGAAGGGAAGGGCCACCTAGGGGGACAGAAGTCAGAAGGAGGAAGTGGGACAGGAAGTCCCACTCCAAACCAGGTACCCAGCCCCCCGCTCCCAAAAAAATGACATGCCAAATGTGGCATGTCAGGGGGCGAAGAGTACTTAAAGTGAAATTTCCACCTTTGGGTGGAACTCCGCTTTAATATGTATGTAAAACCTAACCATGAACTTATCTTATTTGCTCACTTTGTTTCTGGTAAATATTTTTATTTTGTTACATGTACATTTTTGTTAGGTGAAAAAAAACATCTGTTATCATCTGTGTCATCTAAAGGAGCCTAATCAGCCCTCCCAATTCTTTCCTTGGACCATAAAACACCTCCCTTTTAAGCTGTGGATATGAGGAGAAGGGAAGCAATTCCATTGTTAAGCAAAAGAGATCTAGACAGGGCCAAATCTTTGCAATTTTAATTAACCACTTGACCACTGGGCACTTAAACCCCCTTCCTAACCAGACTAATTTTCAGCTTTCGGTGCTCTCACATCTTGAATGACAATTACTCAGTCATGCAACACTGTACCTATATGAAATGTTTGTCCTTTTTTCACAAAAATAGAGCTTTCTTTCTTTATCGTACATCACGGGACACAGAGCACCATAATAATGACTATCTGGGTTATACGCTACCTTTAGGTGATTGGACACTGGCAACCAATAGTAAGACAGTTCCTCCCATATAACCCCTCCTATACAGGAAATACCTCAGTTTTTTCTCCAGTGTCTTGAAGGTGATGGTCATGGCTGTTGAAGTTCCTCAAAATGCTTCAAATTATGTCCCAGTGAGGATGTTATAATCGGATCCATTCGGATGGCATAAGAAAGCTAAAGTGGATGGTACCCGAGCCTCGGTTCAAGAGCGAGGTTTTGCCTGTAACGTGTCCTATATGGCACTGGACCCTTGTTAAGTTGGTATTTCTGGTCAGAACATGCCCAAGGTAAACCAGAAGGGTGCCTTACAGGTCCAAGGGTGTGGCCCCAAAAAATGGGGGACCCGGTCCTTGAAGGTCCTCAGAGGCGCTACCCGCCGTGATGGGGGAAGATTGGGCCTGGTAAAACAGGCCCTGCTGCTTGGGATGGTGAGTGCTTTCTTTGGGAATTTTTTATATATATTGCCCTCTCTTTCCACTGAAAAACCTTATACTTTTGTCTGGGATTACAGATGGCTGGTATGGCGCGCACTTATGGTGGGTGTGCGCATGCGCCGCGTGCGCCCTGCCGGTGTGCGCCCCTGCTGTGCGCGTCACAGGTGCGCCACGTGCGTCTGGGCACACCAGATGCGGCATGCCGCTGGTTGCTCGTGTGCGCTCAGTGCACTGCCAGGTTAGGCTTTATACGGAGCCGGAGCTCCTGGCATGCGCTGGGACAGCACAGAGCGATACTTGGGCACATGAGTCTGGAGGTTTTTGGACACAGTTGCGACAGGTTGAACACTGGTTACTGCTTGTGGGGAGTACTTTTTTTCTCATGTGTAAATAATGTCTTCCAGAAAACGAGGTACAGGGAGCAGGACAAGCACAGGGGTTAGAGTACCTCCCTTAAAAACAGGAGACCAACCCCATGCAGATGCAGCCTCAGTCTCCCCTGAAAGACCTTTTGCATCTGGCCTGGCTGAGCCTTTGCATTTGTAAGGCATAGTGGCCACTACCAATATTCCTGCCTCGGCTTATGTTGCAAAGGATGATTTGGCATCTGCATTAGCGGGCCTTGAAGGCAAAATAGCTGGCATGATTGCTTCTGTAACACAGGGAGGGAAGAAGCGTAATAGATCTCCCTCCCCTGAGCCCGGGCCAAGTGGAGAATCACTAGACCACCAGGACTCTTATAGCCAGATGGGTCCAGGTGATCTGGAACCAGAGTGGACAGAGGATTTGGAGGAGGTGGCCATAAAAGACCGGGAGGAAGGAGAGGCTGAAGAATCCCAAGCTGAGGACTCAGGTTCAGAGGAGCCAATTTCAGCCTCCCATTCCCAGAAATTGTTTATCCAATCTCTGACTGAGATGGTACGAGCTGGGTTTAAGTTACCCCCGATTCAGGAGTCTGGACTCCCCTGTTCTACTTTGGGATCCTTGCGACCTCAGCAAGGTTCCTGTAATGGATGTGAATAATAATGATACCAGGTGTTACCAGGTGAGGTATATTAAAATGTCTATTTCAAACTCTCTATATCTGTATCAGAAGTTTTGATTAATGAGCCTTAAGACTTTCCAGATATTTTGCTACTTCCTCTTTTTCTGTCTGGAGCCAGACCACATTGAGTTATCAATAGACTGTAGCTTCCTGTAGCTTTCTGCTGCTTCCTCATTCATCTCCCAGAATTTGCATCAAGACCAGACATGACGTCAACATATAATAATAGCTTTGATTAATTGTTAAGTTTGTTGAAATTATTGCTAAATTTACTAAAACTGCTGACATTGTTAAAATCTTATGAATTGTCATAACAACATGTTTTGCATATACTGTACTCTTTTGCGAGGGTATAAAAACCAACTAAAAAATGGAAATAAACTAGAAGTTTTTTATTCTGAACTAAGTGTCAGAGCGTGATCACTTCTTAAAGGCATGCATGCTTTCATTTGATAAAGGGGTAGATATAATAATTTCAGAACTTTTATTCTGAATCCAAAACATTTTGGCGCCCAACGTGGGGCTTGAGGCTAGGATTGCTAGGTAGCTGATCTCGAGAAGGAACCAGGAGAAGCCATCACGGAAATACAGGAAGAGACTGATCAACTCTAGAATTGGTAAGACACTTTTGATATCTTGTATATCTAGTCTACTGTTTATCCTGTATCCGTGGCTGGTCAATCTCTGTGCCCATATCGGCTTCCTGCGGCCCTCAAAGACAGGTATTAATCTTGCCTCGAGTCTGTTGATAAGTTAAAGAACCTGCAAATTATAACTACCGCCTGTTTTGTTGTGTTCTGTTTTGTTTTGTTAATCGATCTGTGTTTTGTGATGGCTGTTGGGAGTTGGGGATTGCTTATATAGTCACGGATGACGGATGAAATTAGTTGACGTGGTTAAACTTCTCCTGGGACTAGGAGAAGGCGTCAGGACGTGGTTAAACTCCTAAGGGGATAAAAATAAATATTTGTGCAGGTAAAGCACGGGTACAATAAGTACGGAAGTACGGGCAACCGGGAAACCTCAGGGGGGGCCGTCAGGAACACGCATAGTGGCGTGGGGGATCCTGTGACAGTTTGAGAAATCCCCTGTGCTTCACTACAGCTGTCACATATCTGGTGGTTGGTTACTTTTTGTTTTTTGATTATGTCACGTCCTAAATGTGTTTGTGGATTGTTTGGTATATATGAAGGAGGCTGGGGGTTGGTTAAAGTGGTAGAGCCAGGATATAGATTTGAGTCTCTTGGTTACAAACCTCTACTGCCACATATCCCGCATTTATTGGTGTTCAGATTGAATGTGCATTATCCAGTAAAAATTGTTGTTGGCAAATCACTGGAAGTAATAGAGGCTCAAACTAGAATAACAGGACGTGCAGCCGAAAGGTGTCTGTTGCAACTTCAACAACCAGAACAATTTGAAGAGGAGGAAAAAAAAATAGGGTGAGGAATTTGGGTATGGTTCTGGGGAATGTAAATGACATTTAAAGTGGTGCATTGAATATTAATTACTGTACTCCTTATCTTTTTGTTAATTGTCTTGTTGAGGGTAATAAGTAGTCACGTATTACCCGCCCGCTCCCTTAACTGTGGCCACCTGAAGTGGACAGGGCTGTGACTGGTCTACGTTTTGGGAAGACGCGTGTAAGGAGACTTGCACGGCAGTCGAACACTGTAGACGTTCTTTTCTCTCTCTCTCTCTCTCTCTCTCTCTCTCTCTCTCTCTCTCTCTCTCTCTCTCTCTCTCTCTCTCTCTCTCTCTCTCTCTCTATCCATTTTGTCTTTTGTCCTCGTTAACATGAGACTGTGATATGGTCTGAATCGGTACCAGGTGACGGATAGAGGATTGTCAGACCCTTGAGTCAGGACAGCCTCATGACCCATTGAAAATCCTGAGCAGACACACATAAATATCACAGTCATCAAGACAGAATGTAGCAAGATAGTGTTATATATTGGAAAGTGGTCCGAAAAAGGACAGGTGGTGGTCAGAGGATTGTCAGACCCTCGAGTCCAGGACAGCTTCATAAAACCACCATACAAATCCTGAGCCTGGACACATAAACTTCCCAATAGCGAACGATGGGGCAGAAGTTAGAAAGACCTAAAGAGGGTAGTTTGGCTTGTGATCTGGTATTAGAGCGAGAAGAGAAAAATGCTGTCAAGAAAGGGAAGAGACTGGCAAAGGTGTGTGGGGTCACTATGCATTTGGGTGGTCAGCTAGAGCCGAATGAATGGCGTACTCTTATAAAAAGGAAAAGGGGCTTGTTATGGGACCATGAGTTGCTGCGAATAGCAGACGCTTGGTTCAAAGTTACCAAAGCCATTCATGAAGAAGGATGGATAGAACATGAAATATGTCAGAATGATTGTACTATGTATGTGTACAAGAAGCCAGAAAAGGGGTCAAAATCCAAGACAGACAGCCAGCCACCACCCTATGATGGCACCCAGCCCTCAGGAAGTGGGTATCGCCCCTTTGGCGCCGCCCTTTCCTCTGTGCACAATGATACCTCTCCTTTGACACCTCCACCTCAACCCTCCGCACCTCCACTATGCTTGGATGTGGGAGGGGCACACTCATCTTTGCACTCCTCATCTGGTTGCCACCACACATGCATGACACCATCTAAGACCCCCACACCAAAACCCACCCATATGTATCCAGTGATTGACCAATCCTCTGGAACATATTATAAAGCCCAGCCTGCCCCGCTCATGATGGGCTCTTTTTCTGATGAGCTGAGTCAGGGGGATGAGGCAGCCGGTCCTTCACAAACACGTGGGACACAGGCAACTGATCTTGGTTCTGCCCAGCATGGTGCCACCCATCAAAGCCCCGACCAAAGTCGTGCCAATCCAATGGTGTCTGGAGTTCAGGCTGACATGCAGGCTGGGACAAGTGCAATCCCACCTCAGCAGACTGTTACATTCCGAAATATTACATTACCGCTGTATGACTCACAAGCTGGAAGAGCAACAGATTCCTTCATGCCACTGTCCACAAATCCATTCGACAATCCAGTCGAAAATCCATTCGACAACCCATTCAGCAATGACACACATTTACAGTTCCCCCCAGTACTCTGCACCCAGGATATGGACCAAGAATCCATCAAGATCTCAGACAGGCACCACCACAGGGTGGGGGGGGGGGGGGAGCAACACAAACATTCAGGGGGATGCCTGCAGCACCAGGGGCTCCCCTGTTGTACGTAAATTTTAAACCATCTCAGGCTGCTTCTCTTGTCACGAGCCTACCAGATCCTGAAAAGCATCCCATGCCATTCTTTAGGAGGATCGCCCAAATCCAAAAGACATATGCAGCAGCATGGCGGGATTTGGTGAGCCTGTGTGAGATAAAGGCAGGGGATGCTTACTGGCCAGTGATGAAGAAATGCTTTGATGAGTATTATGTGGATAGTAGCTATGACTCAGGATGTGATTTTGTGGCCCAGTTAAAAAGATGGGCCCAAGACCGCTTGGCAGACCAAGCAACGAGTATACAGGAGACTACACAGGACAAAGGTGAATCTGTTGAGAAATACCATAACAGGAGAACACAAGTGTTCACTGATTTGGGTTTTAGCATGCTGAACAAAGTACATAAACACATGTTGGCCGCAGCATTTGTTTCAGGCCTTAAAGAATCAATCTGAAAAGGTCTGATCCTGTCACGCCCAGAGTATAGAGTAATGGATCTTGAGACATTGTTATTAGTAGCAAAGGGTAGCAAAAAGGTAGCTCCTCTCATGATGACCTCTGACAAACCATATCCGCCCCCAGCAATACAAAAACCGCGTGTCTGTTATAACTGCGGAAGACCCGGCCACTTCAGAAGGGAATGTCGAAGACCGCGGACGCCTGCCCACAGGCAACCAGGCCCCAACCATGACCCACGTGAAGACGCCCAATATCGGAGACATGACACACCTCTTCCCCCTCCAGACCATACAGACCTTCTCCGCTAGGATTTCGGCGAACCTGTGTCACTTACCCCTACAATGGTATCCTCTGGAGACTTAGGAGGTCCTCTCGCAAAAATAACTCTCCCCATCGAGGGCCATCCTACAACGTTCATGTGACACAGGCACTGCCAGAAGTGTAATTAGGACAGAAGAACTATCCGATACCTTGTTTTTATAAGACATTGAGATAACATGCGTAGGGGTGGATGGAACACCCAGGAAAAACCCCCTTACACGGCCTTTACAGGTGGGCAACTTTCCTGATCTACTAGCAAGATTTGTGGTCTCTTCCACATGCCCCTTAAATCTTTTAGGGGCTGTTGCCTTATCCAGACTCCAGGCTTCCATTTCCTTGCAACCCGATGGTGGTGTTCTGGTCTCCCCATCGCTGACCATCGATGATGTCTCAGCATTGTGCTCTGTTGCCCCTTTTTGTTATCATTGGATGCATAATGTGAGGTTGGAATCCCGAATCCCAAAAGAGGTTCTGGATCAAGTCCCTACACGCCTGTGTGCAGCTAAAGCCTGGGCCCCACAGTACTCCTTGAAGCCAGCTCAAGCTGCATCTATTTCAAAGCAAACCGAAACCCTTCTGTCAAATGGAGTTCTGATACCCTGCACATCTCCGTGCAACACACCACTGTCCCCAATGAAGGAACAAACTGCAAAAGGAGAGCCAGAAAAACACAGAATGGTACAAGACCTTAAGGCTGTGAACAAAGTTACTGTATTGGAGACACTTATGGCGTCCCTGGGTGGGAAACCCACACGCCTTGCTGGCAGGAATACTGCCCGCAGCAAAATACTTTACAGTAGAAGACTTAGCTGGACTGTTATGCCACAGGGTACCCAGAACTCCCCTTCCCAATCCGCCAAGGTAATGGCCCTCATTCTGGACTACTGGATGAAATTACACCCACACGTTATACTCCAGTATGTAGATGACTTCCTGCTCTGTGCAGATACCCTTGAGAACGCCCTTCATCTTTTCCTGAAAGTCTCCTCCAACACTTGGCAGAGCAAGGATGCAAGGCCTTAAAGCAAAAAGTCCAGAGAGAAAGTGAATTTCCTAGGCCTCTGCATCTCCCAAGGTACCCGACATCTCACTGAAGAAGGAGCTGCTGCAATCAAAGCCATCCCTTTGCCTCAAGAATGAATCCCAGAAGCCTCCCTCTTGCTGCAACCCCTCTATGATGCCCTTTCTTGGTTTCTCCAGAAGTTGTGGACTATTTTGAAACTCTGAAAGTCTTTTAGTCCCAAAGCGGGGGCTGTTGAAAGGATCTCCTTCAAACTGTTTGTCTCAGAGAGACAAGAACATGCCACAGGAGTTTTGGTTCAGACCCATGGCAACAGACTCAGACCCATTGGGTATTACTCCTGTCAACTGGACTCAGTGGCTCCAGAGCCGTCTTTGAAGTACAATGCCCCTCATGAAGTAGCTGCCATACTAAACCAAATATTATCCCATATTTTTTTTTTTGGGTTACCATAACCATAACTTTTTTTGGTTGCCATACTAAACCAAGTACAGCCCAAGCACCTGTCTTCAGCAAGACACCTCAAACTCCAGTGTGCCTTGCTCATCCCTGATGACATCACTCTCCTCCGATGTGATACTCTCAACCCATCCACTCTACTTCCAATTCTCGAGGGGGGGGTCCTTTTTAGAGAAAGATGCTCGTCTCACCGGTCATGACTGTTTCGAGGTGATGAAAATGGAGACTTCACATTTACGACAGTGAAACAGCCCTTGAGAATCCTGACGTGACAATCTTTGTGGATGGGTCTAGGTATACTGACAGCATTGGACGGTGCCACAAAGGACCACGCAGTCGCCACCGAAGATGCAGTTCTGCAGGCTGGATTCTCAAGAAGCACAAGGCAATCACCTGGCAGATACTGCTGCAGAACAAGCTGCAAACAGAACACAAGAAGTTGTCAGTGGAGTGGATGCACCCATCCTGGATGGTACAGTGGGTACCCCTGAAGAAACGGTACAGACCACCATGATTCTACAAGACTTTCCTGTGAGCAGGACCCATCTCAAGGAGCAGCAAGAAGCAGCTGATAAAGAAGAAGAAGTATGAATCAAGAAAGGAGGGATCATGGAATTAGACAAGAGGCCGTGTCTGCCACGATCACTGTTTCCTGCAGTAGTGCAGTGGGCCCACGGTGCCTCTCATCTATCAAAAAACTTTGATGAATGCCCTGATCAATAAATACTACTTATCTCCAGGGATTACATCACTCACCAACAACTTTTGCAAGTCATGCACTATATGAGTAAATGTAACCCAGGAAGAATGGAAAAGGTACCTTTGAAGCATCTAGCAAAGGCCCAGTACCTCTTTCAAAGTATTCAGATCGACCACATCCAGATGCCAAAGAGTGGCCGCTATGAATACGCATTGATTGTCATTGACATGTTTTCTGCATGGCCAGAAGGCTATCCCATCACCAACATGACAGCAAAAACCACGGCTAAAATACTTTTAACGGAAATAGTGTGCAGGTATGGTGTCCCAGAGGTTATAGAGAGTGACCAGGGGCCGGCTTTGATGGCCTCAGTAACCAAGGAAATATGGGCAGCTCTAGGGGTCACATTATCTTTCCACACCCCATACCATCCTCAGAGCAGTGGGAAGCTGGAAAGATTAAAGGGCACAATAAAATCTAGGATGCTAAAAATGTCTCAGGAAACAGGGATGGGTTGGCCAGATAGCCTGCCCATAGCCTTATTCAGTGTTAGGTACACTCCAAGGGGAAACCATGGTTTGTCACCCTATGAGATATTGTTTGGTACAGCCCCCAGACTGGGTTGTTACTTCCCACAGCAATTACAGCTCCAATCTGATGTATTGACTGATTATGTGACTGTTTTATCTCGAGAATTAACCCGTATCCATTCGCAAGTGTTCTCCTCCATTCCAGATCCTGAACGAGATACAGGATCACACAAGTTGGTCCCCGGAGTCTGGGTCCTGGTAAAGGAGTTTGTGAGAAAGCACACCCTTGAACCCAGATATGATGGTCCTTTCCAGGTTCTCCTAATAACCACCACATCAGTCAAGGTGGCCAGGAAAAACTCGTGGATACACGCTTCCCACTGCAATAAATTCCCTGTACCTGAGGAAGAGGCCGAGGGAACCAAATGATTCTGTATATCCTTTTCATTGTGACTACTATTCAGGCACAGGAGGTAGCCATAAAGCAAAAACATGGTGTAACACAATTCTGGTATAACTCATCCAATAGACATGTTGCTACTTTTATATCCTCTCATGAACAAATAATTCCAGGTGCTATGTACAAAAATCCAGCCCTGGGATGAAGCAGTGAGACCCATGACTGTGTATGTATGCGTCACTGACACCTATTGGGGCGACAACTGTGATTCTTGGGGAGCAGTGGGTTGGAACACAAATGGTGCCCAAAACAGGTACATGTTGTACCTACATCCCAGACAAAACTGGCCCAAACGGTAAGGTGACTTTGGCTATCAGGAAACTAGAGGATTTGTCCAAAGAATTAAAAAAGAATTCAGGGCTCACCAACCCTTGGGGTCAATACTTCACCTGGGTTAGGGGAGGGTGGCAGGGATTACTAACACAGATAGAAATAACCATCCTAATAATCTTGGTTACCTTGGCTGTCATAGTTTGCTGTATTCTCCCGTTTTAAAAAGTGTGTAGGGAAAGTTATTAACCAATGTTCTTTCGCTTTTGTGAATCAGGAAATACCAGATGAAAATTATGAAATGCACTCCGTTACAGTTACCTCCCTTCAAGATGCAACACCGTAGGGCTATAGGGATAGATAGCACCTGGGCACATTTCGCCAGTTGTATCGAGAGGGGTGGTGAGCTGGTCACTGCCCCTTCTCTACATACAGCTTAAAAGAGTTGCAGTGGGAAATGGGCCGGGTGGGGTAGGTTTTTTTCCAGTGTGTGGGACAGATTTTTAAATAGACATTTTCAAGGGGGGAACTGTAATGGATGTGAATAATAATGATACCAGGTGTTACCAGGTGAAGTATATTAAAATGTCTATTTCAAACTCTCTATATCTGTATCAGAAGTTTTGAAATGTTAAAGAGCCTTAAGACTTTCCAGATATCTTGCTACTTCCTCTTTTTCGGTTTGGAGCCAGACCGCATTGAGTTATCAATATACTGTAGCTTTCTGCTGCTTCCTCATTCATCTCCCAGAAATTGCATCAAGACCAGACATGACGTCAGCATATAATAATAGCTTTGATTAATTGTTAAGTTTGTTGAAATTATTACTAAATTTACTAAAACTGCTGACATTGTTAAAATCTTATGAATTGTCATAACGACATGTTTTGTATATACTGTACTTATTTGCGAGGGTATAAAAACCAACTATAAAACGGAAATAAACTAGAAGTTTTTTTATTCTGAACTACGTGTCAGAGCGTGATCACTTCTTAACGGCATGTATATATTGTGTAATGGGGTATGGCGCTCCCTTTAGGATAATGGGATATTAGAGTGTTGGGGGAAAGGTTTTTCTGTTGCAGGGTTCCTTGTGACTGGAACCAATTATTTACTCCAGCTATACCCCTATTAGTGGTACGGAGTACCATCAACCCAATAAAGTGAAGAACCTAATGTGCAACGATGCAATCTTCAGATGAAGCAATACATAATTCATACATGTGACCAAAAAAAAAAAAAAATATTCCCAATTTCAGGTGTGCTAAATCAGTAATTTTCCCTTATATCACATGGACTTCCAAGTGCATTCTTACTCAAATAAGTGCAAGTGTGTGCAATGACAATTTAGTGATAGATAATGTGTACAACAACGATTTGGTAATAAATAATAAATAATTATAGTCCATGTGGTGATCAAAATCTTCAAGTCCGATATTCAAATGATTTCCAAACGAACTGTGACAACGGTGCTTTCAGATGATAATGGTGACTTATTGTGCTCCCCCTCTCGGGTCCCCACTCACCGAATCCTGCAGCCCCTGCAGGGGCAAAGCAGCTTAGGGTATCACGGCCACAAACTCCTCTCCACCGCGATCATCTGAGGTATCCAATTTTGGTCTCCACTCCCCGTGTTTTTCTCAAATGGCTCCCTCATGTAAAAAGGAATAAAGTGCTCCCATAGTGTAATAAAGTAAAACCGTTTTTATTCCACAACTTTTCCAATTAATTACACCATCAGGTAAAAAATAGTTAAAATTAAAAAATATATATAAACTAAAAAATATATAAAAAATATATATCTAAAAAATATATAGAGAATCCAGTGCTGGTAGGTCAAAGAATACCATCCAGGGTGCATAAACTAGTGGAACGTGCCTATTAGCGTGGAGGCGACAGCGTGGGCTATGGCCAGAGATGTTTGCGCTCCACCTGCGTTCCAACAAAGTCCGCACCCGGAAGTGACGTAGCGTGCGTGGCGCCGTCGTACGCGTTTCGTCATCGACGTCCTGAGGACGTCAATGACGAAACGCGTACGACGGCGCCACGCACGCTACGTCACTTCCGGGTGCGGACTTTGTTGGAACGCAGGTGGAGCGCAAACATCTCGGCCATAGCCCACGCTGTCGCCTCCACGCTAATAGGCACGTTCCACTAGTTTATGCACCCTGGATGGTATTTTTTTTTTTACAACAAAGTCCGCACCCGGAAGTGACGTAGCGTGCGTGGCGCCGTCGTACGCGTTTCGGCATTGACGTCCTGAGGACGTCAATGACGAAACGCGTACGACGGCGCCACGCACGCTACGTCACTTCCGGGTACGGACTTTGTTGGAACGCAGGTGGAGCGCAAACATCTCGGCCATAGCCCACGCTGTCGCCTCCACGCTAATAGGCATGTTCCACTAGTTTATGCACCCTGGATGGTATTTTTTTTTTTTCCAACAAAGTCCGCACCCGGAAGTGACGTAGCGTGCGTGGCGCCGTCGTACGCGTTTCGGCATTGACGTCCTGAGGACGTCAATGACGAAACGCGTACGACGGCGCCACGCACGCTACGTCACTTCCGGGTACGGACTTTGTTGGAACGCAGATGGAGCGCAAACATCTCGGCCATAGCCCACGCTGTCGCCTCCACGCTAATAGGCACGTTCCACTAGTTTATGCACCCTGGATGGTATTTTTTTTTTTTCCAACAAAGTCCGCACCCGGAAGTGACGTAGCGTGCGTGGCGCCGTCGTACGCGTTTCGGCATTGACGTCCTGAGGCACGTTCCACTAGTTTATGCACCCTGGATGGTATTTTTTGACCTACCAGCACTGGATTCTCTATATATTTTTTAGATATATATTTTTTAGTTTATATATATTTTTTAATTTTAACTATTTTTTACCTGATGGTGTAATTAATTGGAAAAGTTGTGGAATAAAAACGGTTTTACTTTATTACACTATGGGAGCACTTTATTCCTTTTTACATGAGGGAGCCATTTGAGAAAAACACGGGGAGTGGAGACCAAAATTGGATACCTCAGATGATCGCGGTGGAGAGGAGTTTGTGGCCGTGATACCCTAAGCTGCTTTGCCCCTGCAGGGGCTGCAGGATTCGGTGAGTGGGGACCCGAGAGGGGGAGCACAATAAGTCACCATTATCATCTGAAAGCACCGTTGTCACAGTTCGTTTGGAAATCATTTGAATATCGGACTTGAAGATTTTGATCACCACATGGACTATAATTATTTATTATTTATTACCAAATCGTTGTTGTACACATTATCTATCACTAAATTGTCATTGCACACACTTGCACTTATTTGAGTAAGAATGCACTTGGAAGTCCATGTGATATAAGGGAAAATTACTGATTTAGCACACCTGAAATTGGGAATATTTTTTTTTTTTTGGTCACATGTATGAATTATGTATTGCTTCATCTGAAGATTGCATCGTTGCACATTAGGTTCTTCACTTTATTGGGTTGATGGTACTCCGTACCACTAATAGGGGTATAGCTGGAGTAAATAATTGGTTCCAGTCACAAGGAACCCTGCAACAGAAAAACCCTTCCCCCAACACTCTAATATCCCATTATCCTAAAGGGAGCGCCATACCCCATTACACAATCTATACATTTTGCGGAGTCTCCTTAGGGAAGCTCCTTTAGGGGGGCTGCATACCTTACACTTTATCCTAAGCGCAGCACTTATATATATACTTCTTAACGGCATGCATGCTTTAATTTGAGAAAGCGGTAGATATAATAATTACAGAACTTTTATTCTGAATCCAAAACACCTTTGCATCCATTATTGGAGCAGGTGGTTTACGCAGACTGGGATCATCCTCACAGGATATACTTACCTCCAAAAAAGGTTTTCTATCTTATATCCTATGGAGGAAAAGTTCAGGAAGAGATGGGATACACCTTTGGTGGACGCCGCCAATTCTTCAATGAATAAGAGTTTAACCTGCCCAGTCACACTCCACTAGAGGTGTCTGGTGCAGCAGTTCAGCCAGCAGTTGCAGCTATTGGGATTTGCCAATCCCTAAAAGACCGCTTTAAAAGGTTGATAAAAAAACCTACCTGGTCAAAATTGTCGGAGCTTCCTCATGCTTTATGTTTTGCAGTGGACGCATTGAAAAGACTCAATCCAGCAGATGTCTCGTTTTGCGTTGCTGTCCATACATATGCGCAGGGTTTTGTGGCTAAAGAACTGGTCTGCTGAGACACCATGCAAGAGGCTACTTGCAGCTTTTCCATTCCATGGAGAACGCTTGTTTGGCGAGGATCTGAATAAATATATCCAAAAGATCTCTGGAGGAAAGTGCCCTACTCCCTACTAAAAGTAGAGGTAAGCAACCCTCTTCTAAAATTCCCAATGCTCCAGGACCTAGTGATTCTTCCCCCAAGTGGTATTGACGGCCTCAGCCGTCTGGGTTTAAAAGACCTCAGGGTCAGAGGAAGCCCTGGAACCAAAAGCCAGCCAAATCCAACTCCAAGTCAACCTTGTGAAGGGACGCCCCCGCTCTCACGGGTGGGGGGCAGGCTTTGGCTGTTTTTGGATGCATGGGAAGAATTTGTCCAAGACAGATGGGTCATTTCCACTGTAACACAGGGTTACAGAATAGAGTTCCGGGAAATTCCTCCAAACCGTTTTCTGTACTCAAGGGTCCCGTCGGATCCAGAGAAAAAGAAATGCCTATTCCTAGCTTTGGAGCATCTGCTGAAGCAGGGGGTAATTGTCAAAGTTCCGCACTAAGAAAAATTCAAGGGGTTTTACTCAAACCTTTTTACCGTGCCAAAACCAAATGGGGAAGTAAGGCCCATTTTGGACCTCAAGGCTCTCAACCTCTTTGTAAACGTGCGGTCCTTCCGTATGGAGTTGGTTCGTTTAATAATAAAATCTCTGAGAAAAGGAGATTATTTAGCGTCCATAGATATCAGGGACGCGTACCTTCATGTACCGATCTTCAGTCCACATCAAAGGTTTCTGCGTTTTACAGTAGAGGGCCGTCATTTTCAATTCGTGGCACTGCCATTCGGTCTTGCCACGGCCCCAGGGTTTTCACAAAGATTCTGGCCCGCTGTTGGCATCCCTAATGTCCCAGAAGATCTCCCTGGTAGGATATCTGGACGATCTTCTGAGGGATTGCTCTTGCCCCATCCTGATCCAAAACGTGTCAAGAACAGTGCGAGTTTCACAACGCCTAGGTTGGATTCTAAATGTGGACAAGTCAGCCCTTTGTCCAACCCAAACCTTGGTATATCTGGGTCTGGTCTTGGACACCGCCCAAGAAAGGGTGTTTCTACCCCCCTAAAGGTCGTTTCCATAGTGGAACTCGTCCAGAAGGTGAAAAAAGAACCAAGACCTTCTATTCGTCCGTGCATGAGGTTGCTGGGCAAAATGGTGTCATCTTTCAACGCAATTCCATATGCACAGTTCCACTCCAGGGTGTTCCAGAACAGTATTCTGGAAGCCTGGGACAGGTTTGCTCGAACCGTAGATCATCCTATGGTTCTATGTCCACAGGTACAATGGAACCTCTCTTGGTAGTTAAGAACCAGAAATTTGAGAAAAGGAAAATCTTTTCCACCAGCAGCCTGGAGAGTGGTAACTACAGACGCCAGTTGTCTCGGCTGGGGAGCAGTCCTGGAGGAGGCGTCTGTCCAGGGAATATGGTCCCAGGCAGAAAGGACCTTGCCCATCAATCTATTGGAGATTCGGGCAGCTCGTCTGACTCTGCACGTCTGGACGTCCAGATTGCGGGGTCTCCCTGTCCGAGTCCAGTCCGACAACTCCACGGTAGTGGCATATATCAACCACGAGGGAGGTATCAGGAGTCGGGCAGCCCAAAGAGAGGTAAATTACATATTGATTTGGGCAGAAAAGCATGTGCTGTTTCTTTCGGCAGTGTTTATACTGGGGGTGGACAATTGGCAGGCACACTTCCTAAGTCGCCAAAAATTGTTGCCAGGGGAATGGTCCCTGCATCCCAAGGTTTTCCTACAGATCTGCCAACACTGGGGGACCCCAGATGTGGATCTGCTGGCATCCAGATTCAATGCCAAGCTGGACAGGTTTGTATCCAGGACCAAGGATCCGCTTGCTGTTGGGATAGACACATTAGTAGTTCCTTGGGATCGGTATTCTCTGATATATGCCTTCCCCCCGATCCAAATTATGCCGCACTTACTACGCAGAATACAAGAGGAACAAAAGACAGTGATCCTGGTGGCCCCAGCATGGCCCCGGAGATCCTGGTACTCAGAGATTGTGAAGTTGGCAGTGGGGGACCCATTGGTCCTTCCGTGCCGTCGAGACCTATTGTCTCAAGGACACATACTCCATCCTTCTTTACGGTTGCTGAATTTGATGGCATGGCTATTGAGACCAGAGTATTGAAAGACCGTGGTATTATGGGTTTAGTCTTGTCCACTCTGATAAATGCTAGAAAGCCAGTTTCTAGAGCTATCTACTATAGACTCTGGAAGTCATACATTTCCTGGTGTGAGGAAAGGAAGTGGAACCCTCGTAGGTATACAATTGGAAGAGTTCTTGCCTTTCTTCAAGCAGGAGTAGACTTGAAGCTGGCTTTAGGGACAATTAAAGGATAGATTTTGGCCTTAACGTTTTTTTTCCAAAGACCAATTGCATCCCATTCTTTGGTATGAACCTTTGTCAAGGGAGTAACACACCTGAGGCCGCCGGTTAAACCGCCTTTATGCCCCTGGGACCTAAATTTGGTGCTGTCGGCCTTACAGAGCCTATTGGGCATATTCCTTTTGTCCTATTAGCCAGGAAATTGTTTTTTTTGGTGGCTATAACGTCGGCTAGAAGGGTGTCAGAATTGGCCGCCCTTTCTTGCAAAGAACCTTTTTTGATTCTTCATCAGAACAGAGTGGTCATGCTCCCTCGTCCGGATTTTTTACCAAAGGTAGTTTCCAATTTTCATTTGAATCAGGATATCATTCTACCTTCCTTTTTTCCAAACCCTAAAACTAGGGAGGAAAGGTCGCTTCACTCGCTTGATGTGGTGAGGGCGATCAAAGTTTACTTAAAGATGTCAGCTCCTTTTCGGAAGACTTGACTGCCTTTTTGTCCTGCCGGAAGGTCCTAGGAAAGGACAGCCAGCTACAAGTTCAACTATTTCTAGGTGGATTCGCCAGACCATTATCCAGGCGTATGGATTAAGGCGCAAGGTTCCACTTTGGGATTTAAAAGCACACTCCACTAGAGGGGTTAGTGCATCATGGGCAGTACGCCAACAGGTGTCTATGGCTCAGGTTTGCAAAGCGGCCGCTTGGTCTTCAGTTCGTACATTCACCAGGTTTTACCAGGTGGATGTTAGATCTCAAAAAGAGACTGTTTTTGGCCACAGCGTGTTGCAGGCAGCTTTATAGTCTCTGGCCCGTTTGGGCTTAGGGATATTGTGTGTCCCCCCCCCCTCAGGTGCATTGCTTTAGGACATCCCAAATAGTCATTATTATGGTGCTCTGTGTCCCGTGATGTACGATAAAGAAAAATTGATTTTTAATACAGCTTACCTGTAAAATCCTTTTCTTGGAGTACATCACGGGACACAGAGGTCCCTCCCCTCTTTTTGGGATCGTCATTGCTTGCTACAAAACTGAGGCACTTCCTGTATAGGAGGGGTTATATGGGAGGAACCTTCTTACTATTGGTTGCCAGTGTCCAATCACCTGAAGGTAAGCGTGGTGCTCTGTGTCCCGTGATGTACTCCAAGAAAAGGATTTTACAAGTAAGCTGTATTAAAAATCAATTTTTTTGGTGGTATTTAATCACCTCTGGGTTTTTTTATTTTTTGCGATATAAAAGAAAAAAGACCGAAATTCTGTGTAAAAAAAAAAAAAAAAAAAAAAAGCATTTTTCTTAGTTTCCGTTATAAAATATTGCTAATTAGTTATTTTTCTTCATAAATTTTGGCCAAAATTTATACTGCTACGTTTCTTTAGTAAAAATAACCCAAATCGGTGTATATTATTTGGTCTTTGTGAAAGTTATAGAGTCCACAAGCTATGGTGCCAATCTCTGAAAATTGATCACACCTGAAGTGCTGATGGCCTGTCTCATTTCTTGAGACCCTAACAAGCCAGGAAAGTACAAATACCCCCCTCCCCCAAATGACCCCTTTTTGGAAAGTAGATATTCCAAGGTATTTAGCAAGAGGCATGGTGAGTTTTTTCAAGTTGTAATTTTTAACCACAATTCTTTGCAAAATCAAGATTTTTTTTTCTTTTTTTTTTTTTATCTCTCACACACAGCATATGCATAGCACAAATTACGCCCCAAAACACATTCTACTACTCCTGAGTACGGCGATACCACATGTGTGAGACTTTTACACATCGTGGCCACATACAGAGGCACAACATGCAGGGAGCACCATCAGGCATTCTTGGAGCATAAATTATACATATAATTTCTTGACTACCTCTTACACTTTTGAAGGCCCTGGAACACCAGGACAATGGAAACGCCCCAAAAATTACCCCATTTTGAAAATAAAACAACCCAACGTATAATCTATGAGGCATAGTAAGTCTTTTGAACATGTCATTTTTTTCTACAAGTTTCTGGATAATGTGATAAAGAAAATATAAACGCTTTTTTATTTTTTACACAAAGTTGTCCATTTACACAATATTTCTAACACATAGCATGTACATATCAAAAATTACACCCTAAAATAGATTCTCCTACTCCTCCCGAGTACGGCGATACCACATGAGACTTTTACACAGCCTGGCCACATAGAGAGGCCTAACATTCAGGGAGCACCATCAGGCGTTCTAGGGGTATAAATGTCAAATCTAATTTGACCACCTATTACACTTTTGTGAGGCACTCTAGTGGCATGGATGTGGCATGGATGAGAACTGATGTGGCATGGATGAGCATGAATGGGGATTGATGAGACTTGGATGGGGATGGCTGAGTATGGATGGGGGTGGATGGGATGGCTGAGCATGGATGGATGAGTATTGCTGAGTATGGATGGATGGATGAGTATTGCTGAGTGTGGATGGCTGGCTGAGTATTGCTGAGTATGGATTAATGGCTGAGCATGGATGGATGAATATTGCTAAGTATGGATGGATGGCTGAGCATGGATGAGTATTGCTGAGTATGGATGGATGAGCATGGATGAGTGTTGCTGAGTGTGGATGGCTGGCTGAGTATTGCTGAGTATGGATTGATGGCTGAGCATGGATGGATGAGTATTGCTGAGTATGGATGGATGGCTGAGCATGGATGAGTATTGCTGAGTATGGATGGATGAGGATGGATGGATGAGTATTGCTGAGTATGGATGGATGGCTGAGCATGGATGAGTATTGCTAAGTATGGATGGCTGGCTGAGCATGGATGGATGAATGGCTCAGGATGGATGGATGGCTGGCTGGAGTGGGCACAAATCAGTGCTGTGGGCACTACACATCCAGCCCACAGCGCTGCAGCAGCATCTGATCTCTCCCCTCTCTGTACCAATCTGTACAGAGAGGAACCGTACGTGACCCCAGTTTGTTTACAAGTGAACGCTCCGTCATTTGACGGAGCGATCACGTGGTAAACGGCCGCTGTCACAATGTTACCGGGTGCGCGCCCCCTGGGGCGGGCGTGTGAAAGCAAGATTCTGGGAGGATGTCAATGTACGCCCTCCCAGAGTTATCAAGCCACTTTGTAGCCATCATTCGGCTATAGCACGATTGTTAAGTAGTTAATAGAGGCATTGTACTGTCAGCCCACAACAGGAATTTTGTAGGGTGTTAAATTGTGTTTTTTTGGTCTTGCCGAGTCTTTATAGTCAATAATAATGGGGAAATGTGAATATATTGGCAATATATACTGGTCGTCTTTACTGTCGAGAAAAAAAACCGAAAACAAGGGCACAGTTAAACAGGAGCATCATGAATAAAGGAAACTGTTATAAGCTGTTTCTGAGTAATCCTTAAAGATTTTAGTTTATCAACTTATTTTATTGTCATATTATAGTTTGAGTAAATGGCTTAAACACACAGAGCTTATGACAGCTATTTATACTTTGTTAATTGTGTTACATAGTTAAAATTAGTCAGGTTGAAAAAACACACAAGTCAATCTAGTTCAACCATTAAAAAAAAAAGAAACATAGAGAACTTCCATATACACAATCTTATACCCACAGTTGATCCAGAGGAAGGCAAACACAATAAAGCATGATCCAGTTTGCTCAAGTGGGACAAGAAAAAAAAATTCCTTCCTGACCCCCCCCCCCAGAGGCAACATAATATTTCCTGGATCAACTACCCCTGATGTTATTACCTATAAATGTTAAAGCGTTTGTTAACCCCCCCCCCAAATGGATCCTGCTCCTATAAAGCATGTTATATGACACAGTGCTTGTGCTGTGTCATTTGGCCCCCTGTAACACCTAAAAAAAAAACCTGACTGATCCTGCCAGTTTCTACCCTCCCCCTGTAAACTGACCATGGTATATCATGGCTGCTGAGGCCTGACACCGTGGTAAGAGTATGTGCCTCCGTAATCCGCAGCCTGCTATCTGTCTGCTCCTGTGTCCTCCTCCCCTCTCTGCCTGTCGGCTTGTGACAGTGCCACACCCCCCCCCCCCTCCTGCTGCTTGCATAACACTAACCTGTATACACCATCAGCACTGCCTCCTATTGCAGTGTCCCCCTCTGTGTATGATTTATAAAAAGAAATGTTGCAAAGATCGCAATCACATGACTGGCTGGCTCTCTACTCCTCTCCTCCCCTCCTGAGTGATGTCAGCAGGAGAAGCAGCATTTATTTTTATAAATGACTCACAGAGGGGGACACTACAATAGGAGGCAGTGCGAATGGTGCATACAGGTTAGAGTGGCTTAACAACCACTTAAATATACGTTCTATTTTGTGCATTTAGAAATGCATCCAGCTCTTTTTTTAAAAACAATTGTGGGATTGTTAGTGAAAATGATCTCACATTTTTAAAGTGGAAGTAAACTTCCATCACTAAATTTTACCTATAGGTAAGCCTATCATAAGGCTTACCTATAGGTAGTGTAAATATCTCCTAAACATGCACCGTTTAGGAGATTTATTCTGTACATGCAGCCAGTGACATCACTGGCGCATACGCTCTGAATAAAAGGTCACCCGTGCCGTTCCTTTAGAGCCCTGTGCCGTGAATGGCAGCTCCCACGCGCATGTGCGGAAGTGACGTCATCGCGGCTCCAGCCAGTCACAGAGCCGGAGTCCGCGAACCCGGAAGCAAGACAGGTGAAGATGGAAGCGGCCTCCAGCGATGACATTGCATCGCTGGAATGCTTTGTTTTCAGGTAAGTTTAACATAATGTGCTAGTATGCGATGCATACTACCACATTATTAAATTACCTTGCAGGTAAGAAAAAAAACAAACAAACATCCAGTGGTTTACAACCGCTTTAAGTATTATGTGCTCCATGTTTGAAAATACTGTCCTGTGTATGTCTTGTGCAATGTATGCACTCCCGGAGCTCCTGTTCAGTAGTGTATACCGCTGCTCTATATGTGATTGGGTTGCTTTTTTGAAAGCCCAGGTTTTGGAACCAAACAAACAGACAGTACTGAGAGGCTTTGCTAGAGCTTGTTGCACACTTATGCCTGGTACACACAATGTCGTGTTTTTTTGTTTTTATTTTTTGGTTTACTTTTTTTTTTTTTTAGCAGTCTTATATTGAAAAATAATAGGTTACAAACGTTCTCGTACGACAGAATAAAAATTCAGAAGTGATGTAATGTATTTTCGGACGACGACTGTACTGATTACACAAAAATTGTATTTTATCAGTTGTCGTGAT
Source organism: Lithobates clamitans (assembly GCA_037952925.1). Classification (NCBI taxonomy): domain Eukaryota; kingdom Metazoa; phylum Chordata; class Amphibia; order Anura; family Ranidae; genus Lithobates; species Lithobates clamitans. Next base: position 1,304,416 of record JBBGZY010001275.1, read on the forward strand.
CGGCTCTCGAAGCTGTGTACGAACAGTCGAATTATCGTACGATCGCTTCAAAAGCGGTATTTTTCGTACAATTTTCTGATCGTATGTACGGGTCTATGGTCAGTAAAAAGGAGGACAGGAAGGAGTAAGTCCGTGATTTATACGGGTGTTAGAGTCAACAGAAGGGTTGGGAAAGAGTGCTAGAAACGCTAGTCCTGAACTGGCACACTCTAAAAATGTGTTTGCTTGGCTGATATTGGGGATATATTTTTACGCATAGCAGTGCAAAATCATTTGCTCCCTATCAACCAGGGGAATGAGAGAATAGACATTGAAATGTAGTGAGGGACCTAGAGGAATGTGGGATAGAAACAGGAATTTTGTGAAACGAAAGAGGGCATTACTAAGGAGGTCATAAAAACTGCATGAATTTTTAAATTAATGTAATTGAAAATATAAAATGTAAGTAAAAGTCTTCAAACCATTTGAGTGAATGGGAATAAACAGAAAATCAAAACCACCCCAATTTATAACTAGCTTTTAACCACTTGAGCCCCGGACCATTATGCTGCCTAAGGACCAGAGGTCTTTTTCCAATTTGGCACTGCGTCGCTTTAACTGCTAATTGCGCGGTCATGCAATGCTGTACCCAAACGAAATTTGCGTCCTTTTCTTCCCACAAATAGAGCTTTCTTTTGATGGTATTTGATCACCTCTGCGTTTTTTTATTTTTTGCGCTATAAACGAGAAAAAGACCGAAAATTTTGAAAAAAAATGATATTTTCTACTTTTTGTTGTAAAAAAAATCCAATAAACTCAATTTTAGTCATACATTTAGGCCAAAATGTATTCGACCACATGTCTTTAGTAAAAAAAATGTCAATAAGCGTATATTTATTGGTTTGCGCAAAAGTTATAGCGTCTACAAACTAGGGTACATTTTCTGCAATTTACACAGCTTTTAGTTTATGACTGCCTATGTCATTTCTTGAGGTGCTAAAATGGCAGGGCAGTACAAAACCCCCCAAATGACCCCATTTTGGAAAGTAGACACCCCAAGGAAATTGCTGAGAGGCATGTTGAACCTATTGAATATTTTTTTTTTTTGTCCCAAGTGATTGAATAATGACAAAAAAAATATATATATTTACAAAAAGTTGTCACTAAATGATATATTGCTCACACAGGCCATGGGCCTATGTGGAATTGCACCCCAAAATACATTCAGCTGCTTCTCCTGAGTACGGAGATACCACATGTGTGGGACTTTTTGGGAGCCTAGCCGCGTACGGGGCCCCGTAAACCAATCACCACCTTCAGGATTTCTAAGGGTATAAATTTTTGATTTCACTCTTCACTGCCTATCACAGTTTCGGAGGCCATGGAATGCCCAGGTGGCACAAAACCCCCCAAATGGCCCCATTTTGGAAAGTAGACACCCCAAGCTATTTGCTGAGAGGCATATTGAGTCCATGGAATATTTTATATTTTGACACAAGTTGCGGGAAAGTGACACATTTTGTTTTTGTTTTTTTTGCACAAAGTTGTCACTAAATGATATATTGCTCACACAGGCCATGGGCATATGTGGAATTGCACCCCAAAATACATTTAGCTGCTTCTCCTGAGTATGGGGATACCACATGTGTGGGACTTTTTAGGAGCCTAGCCGCGTACAGGGCCCCGAAAACCAATCACCGCCTTCAGGTTTTCTAAGGGCGTGGATTTTTGATTTCACTCTTCACTGCCTATCACAGTTTCGGAGGCCATGGAATGCCCAGGTGGCACAAAACCCCCCAAATGACCCCATTTTGGAAAGTAGACACCCCAAGCTATTTGCTGAGAGGCATGGTGAGTATTTTGCAGCTCTCATTTGTTTTTGAAAATGAAGAAAGACAAGAAAAAACATTTTTTTTTTTCTTTTTTCAATTTTCAAAACTTTGTGACAAAAAGTGAGGTCTGCAAAATACTCGCTATACCTCTCAGCAAATAGCTTTGGTTGTCTACTTTCCAAAATGGGGTCATTTGGGGGGGGGTTGTGCCACCTGGGCATTCCATGGCCTCCGAAACTGTGATAGGCAGTGAAGAGTGAAATCAAAAATTCACGCCCTTAGAAAGCCTGAAGGCGGTGCTTGGTTTTCGGGGTCCCGTACGCGGTTAGGCTCCCAAAAAGTCTCACACATGTGTTATCCCCATACTCAGGAGAAGCAGCAGAATGTATTTTGGGGTGTAATTCCCATGGCATGTTTGAGCAATATATCATTTAGTGACAACTTTGTGCAAAAAAAATAAAAATTTGTCTCTTTCCCGCAACTTGTGTCGCAATATAAAATATTCCATGGACTCGACATGCCTCTCAGCAAATAGCTTGGGGTGTCTACTTTCCAAAATGGGGTCATTTGGGGGGGTTTTGAACTGTCCTGGCATTTTATGCACAACATTTAGAAGCTTATGTCACACATCACCCACTCTTCTAACCACTTGAAGACAAAGCACTTTCTGACACTTTTTGTTTACATGAAAAAGTTTTGTTTTTTTTTTTGCAAGAAAATTACTTTGACAGGGGTGCTTTTTTTTTTTTTTTTTTTTTTTTCTTTATTATTTTTTTGCTTTTTTATCTTATTTTAAACTGTTCCTTTCATTTTTTTTTTAAATCATTTTTATTGTTATCTCGGGGAATGTAAATATCCCCTATGATAGCAATAGGTAGTGACAGGTACTCTTTTTTGAAAAAATTGGGGTCTATTAGACCCTAGATCTCTCCACTGCCCTCAAAGCATCTGACCACACCAAGATCGGTGTGATAAAATGCTTCCCCAATTTCCCAATGGCGCTATTTACATCCGGCGAAATCTAAGTCATAAAATGCTCGTAGCTTCCGGTTTCTTAGGCTATAGAGATGTTTGGAGCCACTCTGGTCTCTGATCAGCTCTATGGTCAGCTGGCTGAATCACCGGCTGCATTCTCAGGTTCCCTGTTGAGACAGGAGAGCCAGAGAAAAACACGGAAGACGGTGGGGAGGGGGCATTCCCTCCCACGGCTTGTAAAAGCAGTCTAGAGGCTAATTAGCCGCTAGGATTGCTTTTACATGAAAGCCGACCGCTGACTGAAAAGAATGATACCAAGATGATACCTAAACCTGCAGGCATCATTCTGGTATAACCACTCAAAGTCGTGAATGGCGTACCTGAAGACAAAAAATGGTTAACAATAAAGCACAGTAAACGGTAAAGTCTAAAAAATTGCATACCTGAAAAACAAACATGATAAAACATAATAACAATAAAACATTTCAGAATAGAATACAGTAAAAAAGAGCAGAACAATAGAGAGAATAGAGAGAGAACAATAAAACGACAACTATTTTTTTTTTTTTTTATATATATATATTTTTTTTAACACTTTTTTTGTAACTTACCTTTATAACTGTAACCGGTTCCAGGTTCGGGTCTCTCAAAATGCGATGGCATCTTGGGAGACCCTGTGAAAGTGTGCCTAGTCTGTGCAATGCTGTACCCTACGCTAATACTCAACTAGTGAATGGTAGCGTTCAAAACATTCACCAATGCAAAGACCAGGATTGTCAGGACAGGAGGGACAATAATAGCGGGTGTCACGCCTATATCCGCACTTGCTGCAGACACAACATCTTTTTTGGGGGGGTTCGTTGGGTAGGGGTACTCGGGAGGACATAAAGAAAATGCCTCTCATGCAGCCGACTGCATTTGGTTGGGGATGTGAATGGGGGAAGTACGGGCGCTGCAGAAGTGGTGGGTTCCCAATTAGGATTGGCGAATGCAGCAGGAAGGGCATTATGGGCACGACGGGCTTGTGTTTGTCTTTTTGGTGGCAGCGGGATACTACTTGTGCTTGCCACCTCACCAGCTTGAACTGCACTTATGGGACTCGCCACGTCACCAAGTGTTACTGCAGTGCGGGTTTGAATACGACCGGGGTGTACTAGGCCACTGGTGCTTGCCAGTTCAATAAAAAGCTACCAAAAAAAATTGTTAGCGATCGCAGGGATCAGGCCTGACTCTGCGAATGCTGCAGTTATGCGTTTAGTTTTTTGTAAGTGACAGTGATCGATCGATACTGCGCTGGGCTGGGCCGGGCGGAGGGGCAAAACGCAGGTGCTAGCAGGTATCTGGGCTGATCCCACTAACACTGCGTTTTTGTGAACCCTAAACTGCTGGGGACGCTAGTATAGATCTGATCGGATCAGATATTGATCCGTTCAGATACTATACCACTAAGGGAGGTGTATGCTGTTTGCGTGGGTGTTAGTGGTACTGGCGCTAACCTGACGCTGCTTGGGCCTGGTGCTTGCCAGTTCACCAAAATGCTACCAAAAAAACTGTTAGCGATCGCAGGGATCAGGCCTGACTCTGCGAACGCTGCAGTTATGCCTTTAGTGTTTTGTAAGTGACAGTGATCGATCGATACTGCACTTGGGTGGGCTGGGCCGGGCGGAGGGGCAAAATGCAGGTGCTAGCAGGTATCTGGGCTGATCCCGCTAACACTGCGTTTTTGGGAACCCTAAACTGCTGGAGACGCTAGTATAGATCTGATCGGATCAGATATTGATCCATTCAGATACTATACCACTAAGGGAGGTGTACGGTGCGTGCGTGGGTGTTAGCGGTACTGGCGCTAACCTGACGCTGCCTGGGGCTGGTGCTTGCCAGTTCACCAAAATGCTACCAAAAAAACTGTTGGCGATCGCAGGGATCAGGCCTGACTCTGCGAACGCTGCAGTTATGCGTTTAGTGTTTTGTAAGTGTCAGTGATCGATCGATACTGCACTTGGGTGGGCTGGGCTGGACCGGGCGGAGGGGCAAAACGCAGGTGCTAGCAGGTATCTGGGCTGATCCCACTAACACTGCGTTTTTGGGAACCCTAAACTGCTGGGGACGCTAGTATAGATCTGATCGGATCAGATATTGATCCGTTCAGATACTATACCACTAAGGGAGGCGTATGCTGTGTGCGTGGGTGTTAGCGGTACTGGCGCTAATCTGACGCTGCCTGGGGCGACGCATATCACCGCCGGGCGATCAGGGGGCTAAACCTTTATTCGGTAATAAACGGCGGGTGCCCTGACACTATAAAAAATAAACGAACTAACCAGCGTCACTCGTAACACTTATACGGTGATCAGTGGTGAAAGGGTTAACTAGGGGGCAATCAAGGGATTAAAACATTTATTAGATAGTATATGGGGGTCCCTGACGCTTTAAAACGCTGACGGCGAACCTAAATATTTACCTCCCTAACTAGCGTCACCAGCGACACTAATACAGCGATCAGAAAAATGATCGCTTAGCGACACTGGTGACAGGGGGTGATCAAGGGGTTAAAACTTTGTTAGGGGGGTACCCTAGACCTAAAGGGGGCTAACCCTAACTGTCCTAACACTGTAACTGTCACAAACTGACACCAATGCAGTAATCAGAAAAAAAAAAAAAACTGCTTGGTGTCAGTTTGTGACAGGGGGGGGGGGCGATCGGGGGGGGATCAGGGTGTCTTGTGTGCCTGGCATGTTCTACTGTGTGTGTAGTGTTTGTGCACTCACATTTCAGTCTTCTCTCCTCGGCGCCGGAACGGAAAATACCGAGCCGAGGAGAGATGACATCATTTCCTTTGCTGCTGTTTAGCATACAGCAGCAAAGGAATGTTCCCATTGGCCGGCGGCGATCACGAGGGGGGGCCACGAATGGATGGCCTCCCCCTCACCTCCGATCGCCGGGGGACAAAACAGGACCGCCTCGGGCACCGGGGGGGTCCGATCGGACCCCCCACCCGCGGGAGGCAAATCACGTATATGTACGTGATTTTGCCTGCCCGTGCCGCCTTGCCGACGTACATCGGCGTGAGGCGGTCCTTAAGTGGGTAAGGTACATGTGGAAGGATACAAAACAAATGTATTTCACAGAACACTTACCAGCTTACACAATTTGCAGTAAAAACAGGTTTTAAATGCAAAATTGCAAACTTTATGTGGAAGCTGCATTGCCTCATCAGGCTGGGTTCACACCATTGCGAATTGGATGCGGATTCCCTGGCATCCAATTCGCAATAGCAGGAGATTTTGACTGGTGTGTCTTTTGGTCCGTTTCAGGTGCGAATTCAGCCCAAAATTCGGTCTGATATCGGCCCTGAAACGGTGAACCAGGATGCACCAGACCCTTGCTATGAGCCAGATGCTGCGATGGTGTGAACCCAGCTTTTAGGCGTCTGTATAGTATGGTCCTAACTCTAGTCTATGAGAGCCTCCATGTTAGAACATACAGTTGTGCTCATAAGTTTACATACCCTGGCAGAACTTGATTTCTTGGCCATTTTTCAGAGAATAACAAAAAAAAAATAGGATTCTTAAATACAGCTTACCTGTAAAATCCTTTTCTTGGGAGTACATCACGGGACACAGAGTATTCATTACATAGTGGGTTAGATAGGCACCATCGGTGATTGGACACTGGTTAACCCCAATTAGGGAGAATTCCTCCCCTATATAACCCCTCCCATACGGGGAGGACCTCAGTTTTGTAGCAAAGCAACAGGTAACCACGTAAAACCCACAGAAGGGCGGGAGCTCTGTGTCCCGTGATGTACTCTCAAGAAAAGGATTTTACAGGTAAGCTGTATTTAAAAATCCTATTTTCTTGATCATACATCATGGGACACAGAGTATTCATTACATAGTGGGATGTCCCAAAGCAATGCTCATTTAAGGGGAGGGAAACACAGATCAGAAAATATAGACCGCAAAGGGACCAGAGGAACTAAACTGCAGCCTGCAGTACACTTCGCCCGAAGGCGGTATCCTCTTGCCCTTTTACATCCACCTGATAGAATTTGGTGAATGTATTGACTGAAGACCAAGTCACAGCCTTACAGATCTGAGCCATGGAGGCCTGGTGATGCACTGCCCAAGAAGCACTAACAGCCCTAGTTGAGTGCGCTTTCACATGAAAAGAAGGACTCTTCCTCTTTATATCATAAGCCTGAAAAATAACCTGTCTAATCCATCTATAAAGAGTGGATTTCGACGCTGCTTGGCCTTTCTTATGGCCATCTGGCAGAATAAACAAACAATCAGTTTTCCGTATCTGAGCGGTTGCCTGCAGATAGACACTGACTTCTCTAACCACATCAAGAGTGTGCAAAGATTCTTCCTCCGCGGACTGCAGATTTGGAAAAAAGGATGGTAGGATTACATCTTGATTCAAATGGAATCCTGAAACCACCTTAGGTAAGAAGGAACGATTAGGACGCATAACAATCCTGTCCTTGTGAATAATTAAATATGGCTCTTTACAAGAAAAAGCTGCCAATTCTGATACACTCCTAGCAGAGGATATGGCTATCAAGAAGACAATTGTTTTAGTCAAAAGCGCTAAAGGAGCCAAGTGCAGTGGCTCAAAGGGTTGTCCCTGTAAAGCCGACAACACCAAATTCAAATCCCATGGGCATACTGGAGGTTTGACTGGCGGATTCAACCGCAGTGCCCCCTGAATAAAGGCCCGGACCAGGGAATGTGAAGCAATTGGCTTCTGAAAAAATACAGACAAAGCCGAAATTTGGACTTTGATAGTGCTCAAAGCTAATCTCATTTCTAGGCCTGACTGAAGAAAGGTCAAGATTCTGCTAATCTTATACCTTCTAGGATGCCATCCCCTGGGTTCACACCAGGAAACATATGCCTTCCAGATTTTGTAGTAAATAAGCCTGGAGGCCGGCTTTCTGGCATTGACCAGAGTGGAAAGGACTGATTCCAAGAGCCCACGGTCTTTTAAAATGTGGGTTTCAGCAGCCAACCGTCAAATTTAGACTTCGTAAAGCAGGGTGGCAAATTGGACCCTGTGTGAGCAGATCTGGCCGGAATGGGAGGACCCAAGGCCTGCCCACTGCCATCTTTATGATCTCTGCATACCAAGGTCGTCTGGGCCAAGCCGGGGGTACTAAAAGGACGACTTTGCTTCCCTTTTGACCCTTCTCAGGAACCGCAGAAGTGGGTTCGGAGGGAAGGCATACATTAGATTGTACTGATCCCATTGGATTGTCAGAGCATCCGTCCCCTAAGCAAGTACATCCCTTGTTCTAGACACAAATTTGTCCAGCTTCCTGTTGAATCTGGACACGAATAGATCCACATCTGGTGTTCCCCACCTTTGACATATGGTTTGGAATATGTTGGGGTGTAGGGACCATTCTCCTGGGCATAATTGCCGGTGGCTTAAGAAATCCGCTTGCCAATTTTCCACTCCTGGGATGAATACTGCAGACAGGCAGGGGAACATGGCTTTCTCCCCATGCAAGAATGCGATTCACCTCCCTTTGGGCATCCAGACTTCTGGTGCCTCCTTCGTGATTGATGTAAGCCACAGCCGTGGCATTGTCGGATTGTATCCAAATAGGATGACCCTGTAGCCTGTAAGACCAGTCCATGAAGGCCAAATAAATTGCCTTCTTTCTAGAATATTGATGGGCAAGCATCTCTCCGTTGCAGACCATCTTCCCTGCGTGCATGTTTCTTCCAGAACTGCTTCCCAGCCTGTCAGACTGACATCTGTGGTTACGATCTTCCATTGTAGTGGAAGAGAGGCTTTGCCTTTCAAAAGATTTTTGGTTCGTAACCACCAATTGAGGCTTTTGCGTATCCTTGGGGATAGGCACATCGGAAGATCCAAGGCATAAGTCTTTTTGTTCCGAGCTGCGAGAATGCTTCACTGTAGGGGCCTTGAGTGAAACTGGGCAAACGGAACAGCCTCGAAAGTGGCAACCATCTTTCCTAACAGTCTCATACATAGCCAAATGGATGGACTCTTTTTGCTTAATACTAAGCGGACTAGAGCTCTTACGGCCTTGACCTTTGGCTCTGGTAGAAACACCCTGCCTTGAGCAGTGTCTATGATCATGCCTAGATACTTCAACCTTGTTGAAGGTTGCAAAGAAGACTTTTCTAGGTTGATTATCCAGCCTAGTCTTTCCAAATGTCTTACTGTCTTGAAGACAGCGCGGTTCAGGTGTGCCACCGATTGCTCTATGAGTAGCAAATCGTCTAGATAAGCTACCACAGTTATGCCCTGAGCTCTTAGATTTACTAAGAGAGGTTCTAGAATTTTTGTAAAAATTTGAGGAGCTGTAGCGAGATCGAAAGGAATGGCCACAAACTGGAAATGGCGCTGGTCTACCACGAACCTTAGATATCTTTGGTGAGCGGGAAAAATCGGCACATGAAGATATGCATCCTTGATATTTATTGATGCCATAAATTCTCCCCCCTGCAGGGTGGAGAACATCGATTAAATTGACTGCATTCGGAAGGATCGAATGTGTAGAAACTAATTCAGATCCTTTAGATCTAGGATAGGTCTGACATCTCCATTTGGCTTTGGAACGGTGAAGAGATTCGAGTATAACCCTGAACCCTGATCTTTTGGGTTCATTTCTACTATCACTCCCTGGGATAGTAAGCGATCTAAGGCCAGTAGCAGCTGTTCTCACTTTACTGGTCTTTGGGAACTCTTGACCTTAGGAAACGAGCTGGTGTAAGCTCTAGGAACTCTATTTTGTAACCTGAAAACTGTAGGAGCCTTCCCCCCACTCGGCCGAGTGGGGGCGCCCCTTCACAGGGATGTTTTGGGGCTCTGCTTAGCAGCCTTTCATCCTCAAGCCTTTTTCTGCCCTTGGGTGTGACCCTGGGCCCTTCCTCTGAAAGTAGATTGGGAAGGCCATCGCCACTGCTTAGAGCCTGATGTTCCAGGGGAAGGGGAAAGAGACCGTTTGAATGGTGGAAGTTTACTCCTCTTAACTGGTAGGAGTGTAGATTTACCACCTGTAATTTTTTGGATAAAATTATCTAGGTCATCCCCAAATAGGCGTTCCCCTTTGAATGGGAAGCCAGCTAAATATCTTTTGCATGAAAGCTCTGCTGCCCAACTTTTAAGCCAAAGGGGCCTGCGCATGTGTACCAACAGGAGAGACAAACGAAATGCTTGCTGGGCAGAATCCAGAATGGCATCAATCATAAAACACAGCACCTGTGGAAGGTCTGCATAGTTCTCCACTTCCTCACTGGGAAGGAGGCCAAGCATCTGCTTAACTTGTTCCTTGAGGAATTGACACAAACCCACAGTTGCGACTGTAGGTTGGACTACAGCACCAGCCATGGAGAAGGAGGCTTTTAATAAAGTTTCCAGCTTTTTATCAGTTGGATCTTTAAACACCTGAGCATTGTCCAAGGGACAGGTCAGGTTTTTATTCACACAAGAGACAACCGCATCCACGGATGGGACCTCCCACTTGGTGAAGCTTTTCTCCAGAGGATAAAGCAAAGAAAACCTTTTAGGAGGAGTAAACAGTTTATCAGGATGTCCCCAGTCCTCATACAACAATTTATCCATTAAAGGATGAATTGGAAAGGAAAAGGCAGTCTGTGGGATCCTTCTGACCCCCAGGGAAGAAACAGAGGATGTAGCGGCCTCAGCAGAGAGCATTTTAAATGTGGAACACACTAGTTCAGTATAATACTGGACCTGCTTCTTGAGCGCCTGAGAGGAAGAAGCTCTCTCCTCTTCCTCTGAATCCCCAGGCTGCTCTTGATCCCTATCTCTGGATAGGGAACTCTCCTCATTGTCAGAAGAATCATCTGAAAGAGAAAGTGCAGCAGAGTGAGGGGATCTACCCCTTTTTCTGCTATCTTTTAAGGAAGCTGAAATAAAATTCATAATTCTTCCCTCAAAACCCTCCAATGTAGCCCTAAGGGAATCCTCTGTGACATACGCTGGGGCTGTAACATCAGGAGAGGCTGCAAAACCTGACAGGGGCACTGACTCATCCTGTGAGGCTGGCTCCAGTCTTGCAGAGGGGATGGTAATCTGCAGGCATCTTAGGACCCCTAGACACAGGCGGTGACTTTCTTGTGCCTTTACATAGTCCCAAGCTACAAAGCAGAGGTTCTAGTACATATGCAATCACTGTTGTGCTAAAATTCTCACAACATACATATATGCTTAATACTGCACAACCTGATGCCGAGCAAGTATCTTAGGTTGAGCCTGGATCCGACCACTTTAGCATGCTCACTGCCCACACTCTGTGTCCGTCTGTTTACAGAGCTCTGAACGCTCTGGGCTTTTAAATTAGCCACCTGGCGTCTGCAGTGGAGGAAGTGAGCGGATTGGACACCAGCTTCACTGAGTGTGTATCTGAAAAGCACGTAAGTTTGCTCCTTACTCCCTCTAGTGGTGGAAATCAGGTAAGACATGCAACTACTCATTGAAGAAAAATCCATTTGTAATATAAATATATATATAGGATTAACTTCTCTTACCTGTCCCCGCTGCAGGAACTGCTGAGAACAGACAGTTTCCAGCCTTCACCCATCACGGCGGGTAGCGTTGTGCCAACCTTCAGGGTTTTTTGGGTTCCTACTCAGAGAAACCTCTTACCTGGACCTGTAAAAGACTCTGCCAGAAACTTTCGTGCCACTGTTTTAATAGTACACCAAGCCTGGTTTTCTCAGAGCCCAGTCCTCCAAAGAGGACAATTGGGTAGTTTCTGTTGTCATTATGATTTAAAAGAGTAAACACAGTTGATTGATAATAAATGGCTTCAGCACAACACTAACCACGAGTGAAAGAAATGTTTTTGTGTTAACATTCGTATTCTCTGAAAAATGGCCCAGAAATCATAAATTCTGCCAGGGTATGTAAACTTATGAGTACAACTGTATATAGCACTGGATAAATTTAGGGCAGGTATGCCTGGAGGCGGCCCATTCTTGCCTGTATGACCAGATTATAAATTTGTGTTGATAACGGAAGTCTGGTTGCATGGAAGTCACGATTGGATGAAAAATTGGTTATAATGGTTCAAAAAGGATCGAAAAGAAACAAATGGAAAGCGTTTGTAAAATCATATTTTCCATGAGCTGTTATTCAAGGAATCTGTAAAGACTGTGACAACCTAGAGTCCATATAATAAACCCGATGAAGTTATTAACTGCAGTGACATAAATTATGCTACTACTGAAGTTTAAATACTAAGCTGGAAGCGAGCAAAAATACAGTGGGTATTATGGGTGATTTCAACTGTCCTAACTATGACACGGAAGCTTTTGTTTCTAGACATAATTTGTTACTGCTTACTGTGTCCTGCTATAGAAATTATCCTTAATTTCAACAAGAAATGGGAGGAACGCTCTCCCAAGTGATTGGAATTCCCATGCTAGAGTGTTGTCACAGGAAAAGATTGGAGGATGTTTATTCATCTCTTGCTCCTAAAGACAACTTACATTTTTTGAACGTCCCCTCATTTCTGTCTTATTGACCGTGGACACCAGGATAAGAAGGGACACAGCAATAAAACCATAAAACAGTGTTCTGCCATATCCTACTCAATCAAAAACCATAAAAAAGCCATTGCACACACTTTAATAAAAAACACGAAAACCAGATACTGCAGCGGGAATCTTCCATATGGTAACAAGACTTCCAGAAATGAAGGACAACCTGGATAAATGAATAGGAACATTTTAGAAAAAAAAAGTTAGTAGAATGGGTCGGGGAAAAAATATTGCAAATATCTGCCTTTAATAAAGAGTGAAATAATAATCTAATGTGGTAAAGAGACAATCAATGCTTCTTTTCAAGGTGATTCTTTTTTTTTTTTTTTCCTTAAGGAGTGGGAAGGCTTCTGTTAAACAAATTTGGCCAGCCTAAACCTAACATTTACAATCAAACTAATGTAAACAAATTTTACACCATATACCATCCATACCTAAAATTAACATTTTTGGTAACGTTATCTTTTTTTAGCACTGCCGCAATATATTGATTGCTACATGGAAGCATTCATTGAGAAATTTAGATTAGAAAGAGGGAGTACGATCCTAATAAAGTGACATTTAGCAGTTAACACAAGCAGAACAGCCTTATGCCGCGTACACACGGGGCGGACTTTTAGACCGGACTGGTCCGACTGACTTTTCAACGGACTTTCGAATGAACGGACTTGCCTAGACATGATCAACCAAAGTCCGACAGATTCGTACGTGATGACGTACGACCGGACTGAAATAAGGAAGTTGATAGCCATTATCCAATAGCTGCCCTAGCGTCGGTTTTTGTCCGTCGGACTAGCATACAGACAAGCGGATTTTTCGACCGGAATCAAGTCCGTCGGAAAAATTTGAAACATGTTTTATTTCTAGGTCCGTCGGATTTTTGGGGAAAAAAAGTCAGCTGGAGCCCACACACAATCGAATTGTCCGACTGAGTCCGGTTTGCCGGACCAAGTCTGCCGGAAAGTCCGCTCATGTGTACGCGGCATTAGGCTGGCCATACATACAAGCGGGTTGAACGAAAGTAAATGACTTGATTCCCTTTTCCACACTCTCAATGTGGATGGGGGCATCCCTCTCGTCACCCTATTGTAATCTGATAGTGGCAAGACTTCTTCGAGGAATTTTTTTCAAACAGGCTTGGTTGGTGGTTACAATTAATCCACCCATACATGAATCGAGATTCGGCTGGTCCCTGCTGAACCAGCCCAATTTCAATCCATGTATGGCCGGCTTTACTGTAGAGGCAAAGGTACTTGCACCAGAAAATGTTTATCAGAAAATGTAAGCAATAAGCAGTATTTTTTTCCCCCTAATTTTATAATCCCTTACTGAGATCTTAAACCATTAATCTGTGCATTTCCAATTAGATAAACTGATATTTGTTCATATGTTTACAATTTCAGCTAATTGGGATATGGTGTGTCAGTGAATGGATATCTGGAGGGAAGTCAAAATCTCTTAATTTAGTGGAACTTGGTCCTGGAAGAGGCTCTCTAATGGGTGACATTTTAAGAGTAAGTAAAATATGAAATGATGGTTTGCACTTTTTCATGTTTTTCTTCTGTAACCTGCAACTTCCTGAATATGCAAAGTTTTTTTCCCTTTTTCTCAGGCTTTTTCCAGAAATCTGTCTTTTAGTATTCTTTTGTGTTCTGTCTTGTAGTAGAGATACATTTTTGCAGATAAGGTTTAACGTTTACTAAAGTTTTTACAAAACGTTGACTGGGATTTTTTAGGGCACCAAATACATCACAATGAAAAATGCATACTCTTATTGAAACATGTATTAAAGAAATTGTCATAAAAAAACACTGAGGTTAAAGTCACCCGCACATACAATATGTTACACAATAACTGTTTTAATAATCACATTTTGACAGTTATACACATGAAAGCTTGACACGTCTTAATTTAAAAAATACTTGTTTTTATTGCACATGAGCAGTTCAGTTCTTGTGATTGAGATTATATATATATATTGTAATATTGGGGGTTGTTTAGACCGTGTTGCACCCGCTAGTGAGAATCTCTGGCTTCTCCAGTGCACACCTGCACTCTCTGGGTTCTCCCTTGCAAGCCTGGACTCCTCGGGAGGGTGGAGGCCAGAACCATGGTCCTGACTCTACTATCAGGCCCACACACACCTCAACAATCAGTGTGTCGGTGTGTGTCAAAACCCAGACCCAGGACTGGGAATTTCATCCCACCCAGGTATCTAAGAAATCCCCGGGCTCCAGGTCCCAGAATGGACTTTACTAAATAATGAGGAAACTGACAAGCCAGTTTCCTCCCAAACAAGCAAATACACTGGAGCCCCTCAACCTACCTGGTTGAGAATTCTGGACCCATACACTGACCCATACAATATATATATATATATATATATATATATATATATATATATATATATATATATATATATATATATATATTAGAGAGAGAGAGTGAGAGAGACAGACACAGTGGGTAAAATAAGTATTGAACACGTCACTATGTTTGTAGGTAAATATATTTCTAGGGGGGTTATTGACATGAAATTTTCACCACATGTCGGTAACAACCCATGCAAACCATACATACAAAGAAACCAAAACAAATAAGTTCAGAAATTAAATTATATGTCATAAAATGGAATGACACAGGGAAAAAGTATTGAATAAATGAAGAAAGGGAAGTTCAAAAGGGCATGGAAAGCCAAGACACCAGCTGAAATCTATCAGTTATTAGAAAGCAATCCTGCCCCCTGTCAGTGCAAATTAATGTCAGCTGGTTCAGTCTCAACTGATGGCCTATAAAAACGTATCTCTTTACCAGGGTGTCACACAAGAATCATCTCATGATGGTTAAAAGCAAAGAATACTTATTTTACCCACTGTATATGTGTGTATAATATTTTTATATATGTGTATATATATAATTAGAAAATGATATAAATCGAAGCATCCGGATTCATATGTATAACTGTCAAAGTTTGATTATTACAACAGTTATGTAATTAATGTGGGTTGACTATAAAGTGGAGTTCCACCCAAAAGTGGAACTTCCACTTTAAGACCTCCTCTCCAGGTCCTGATGATGAAACTGAGCTTTTGGGGAGGAGGGGGGGGGCGCGGGTAGCCGATTTTGACAGGTACCTGCAGCCACTTCCTTTGGTCGCCTTAGGCAATCAGAAGTGGAAGTTTTCCTTCCCCCTCCCTCCCAAAGTCTTCTGGGACACAGGACAGGTCCCAGAAGACTTCGGGACCAATCACAGAGCACAGCACCGCTCACGCATGCGCAGTGGGCACCCGGTTGTGAAGCCTCAAGCTGTCACAGCCGAATGCACATAGTAATGATGCCGGCGCCGCCGAGGGAGGAGACAGGAAGAAAACTGCTGGAGTGAGTGCATCGCTGGACCGTGGGACAGGTAAGTGTGTGTTTATTAAAAGTCAGCAGCTACAATTTTTTTAAGATTTTGAGGTAACTGTTACACAACAAAGCCTATTGGGCATACCCAGGCTTGGCATTAAAAAAACAAGTTGAAAAAAAAACCAGAATAAACAGGTGTTTGGTAACCAAGGCCTAGGATGATCAATTCAAGATCGTTGGAGTGTACTAAGTAAACATCGTAGGACAGTCTCCCAGTGCAGAACCAAAAAGGTACACAATAGCAAAACAGAGCATCCTATGGAGGCCTTGCCGATGACCCGACAGTATCTCTGGATTCCGTTCAAATATCCCATACCTTGGAGAATTTTTTTGGGCATCCCCTAGATTCATAAATTTATACAATGGGACCATTTTGTTTGCAACAGTCTTCCAGCCATCAAAGGTAGGTGCCTGAGCAGATTTCCATTTAAGAAGCATAGACTTGCGTGTGTAAAACAATAAGAGGCCTATCGGAGTTCTCATGGCCCTAGAGGTGGCCAATAAATGAACGAGACCTAAAATACAAATGTCAATAGATAATGGTACAGCAGTGGTGGTAACTGTGCAGATACATTGGGAAAAAGCTGACCAGAATTATTATATACCCGGACACTCCCAAAACGCATGCGGGAACGTGGCAGGGTCTGCCGTACATTGCCAACAATTTGAGGAGTGTGAGGGATACATTTTATGTAACCTTTGAGGCGTTCGATAAACTCTGTGAAGAACCTTAAATTGTATTAGCCTGTCTCTGGCTGAGACCAAGCTTTGCATAGGATAGTCCCAAACATCCTCCCAGTCCTCTGAATCTAACTCTGGCACCTCCGCTCGCCAACGTGCTAATAATTTGTCAAGGCCATAGTGAACGGTGGGTTGAAGGGTCTTCTATATGGAGGAGAGTGTTTTTTCTAGAATATCCTCGCGTAGTAGGGATTCAATTCCAGGTGAGGTAATAGTTATAGGCTGATTGATAAATTGCAGCTGAAAGGCATGTCGCAACTGAAGGTATCTGAACAAATATGATTTAGGGAGAGCGTATTTCTCTTTTAGGGAGGCGAATATCTGGAGCACCCCCCCCCCCTTCACAAATTTGGCTAAGGTATTTTATCCCCTTAGAGGCCCACATAATAGGGTCAGGAAACAAGAAAAATTGCTTTAGAGAGAAATTATGCCATAATGGTGTATGTGGTGAAAAAGTATTTTAGGATATCGGATGCTGAAGTTGCCAAGCTTTAATGACAGCTTCATAAACTGAGTGATCGGGAATAAGGCTGACCGGCCTCTATATAATATATTACGTAGGGCTTCAAGCATTACAGCAGCATTATTTTCATCAGCTAGCAACCATTTGTGGGCCTAAGTAAGCAGGGCGGCAAGGTATTACGCAAAAAAATTTGGGCATTCCATCCCTGGTGCCATGACTTATTACCTAGGAATATGAAACATCATCCCCTGATAAGAGTTACCACACGAACCTGTTCATCTCTTTTTGCTAGACTACATCTTACATCCCTTAATTCCCCACTACGCCCAATTCTGGGTACTCCAGAATTCAATCCAGAATATACAAATCCAATATTTCGCTCCCTACGTAAAGCAGGTCACTCACAAGCATCCCATTACATCTCAAATGGACAGTGGATCTCAATAGGAGAGTTGATGAGACCGGAAGGAGAATTCCACTTAGATTTTTGGAGAGCCTTACAGCTTAACCACTTTCTTAAGAAGCTACTCCCTCCTGGAAATTTTGATAGAGCCTTGACTACATATGAGATATATTGCTCAGGAGAGGGGGATCTCCCTCACACACTGTCAGCAACATATCAACTATTGATTACACCATCAGAAAACTACCAAATACCCACCCTCAGGTCCTGGGAGAGAGATATACAGTGTAGTTTTACATCAAAGCAAAAACAAAATATACTCTACTTTACATTTAAATCCTCCATATGCATGAAAATGCAGGAAACCAATTACAAAATAGTAACTAGATGGTACAACACCCCGGACAAATTGCGGAAATTTTTCCCATCTTCCTCAGGAATCTGCTGGAGATGCGGAGAGGAACAGGGTACGATTCTCCATATCTTTTGGACGTGTCGGAGGCTGGAGCAGTTCTGGAAGTCCATACAGTTGATAATACAGAAATTTACGGAACGCTATATTGTGGCGGACCCTGGTTTCTTCTTGCTGCATGCCTCTACCATGTCCAGAAAGACTTATAAAAAATCTCTGATCAGACATCTCCTAGATGCAGCCAAGGCGTGCATCCCCCTGTTGTGGAAGACCACCAGACCTCCTACTCTGGGTATGTGGTTAAAAAAGGTAGAGGATATACGGAAGATGGAGGATCTTATTCTCACAGACCGTAACCAAACTGAGCTATACACTAAGACCTGGTCGCAATGGCTTATATTCATATTCTCCACTGAGGGTCAAAACCTGCTGGCAAGCCCATGATTGAAGCAATGGGTGGAAACCTACTGACAACAGCTTCCCTGTGGACATATACATATTAAGCAATGGATGGATACAGCCGCCTCCGTGTTTCCCCCCCTCCCCCACCACACACCTGTGCTTTACACCTTCCCTCATCACTATTCTAACCTCTCAATTCTCTGCCTTCTCTCTTTCTCTCTTATTTCCACTATTAATCTTCTACAATTACTCCTTTTCTTCTTTATATTTTTTATTAAAAAAAAGAAAATGGCGGGAGGAATGGGGATACCCAAACCTATTTTAGACCCAAATCAAGGGTGAATTTAGCGTACAAACTGTAATAATTTATATATATGACCCTGAAACGGGAAACCACACTGTCATGATTTCAGTTATGTTGCTGTATGAGGCTGCGTCCTCGAACCTGTTTATGTTTCTATTGTCACTGCGGGCCCTTGCCCTTTCTGCTTCTGAATAAACTTATATTTGAAAAAAAAAAAAATTTGGGCATTCCAGTCCACCCTCAGTCCATTGTCTTTGCAGTATTGTCAGCTGAAATCTAGGCCTTTGAGCTCCCCACAGAAATTAGGTCATTGCAGATTCAAATTGCCTAAAATTTTTCCTAGGGATCCGTAGCTGCTGCCTTTTAATAAACGCACAAATGACTGGAACTCTGCCTTAATGTGACATTTGTGTATTACAGCAAACATAACAAAAACAAAAAAGACGTGGAAAACAAGACACCAACTGAGGCTACCTTGTACCAAAAATAGAAAATGTTTTAATCAAAATGTGTGTAAGACCTGACAGCAGACCCCTGGTCAAACTCCTGAATACCCTCCAACCCCCTGTCAACCACCCTATAAAATCACCAAGTGACCCACCATCACCATACTCACTAAGACAGCCAGTTTACAAAATCGCAACAATAAACAATGTAATTCTATTAATTTGCTGTGCCTTTGATCCTGTCTGTCTGTGTGCCTATTATCTCCCTATAAAACTGTCCCAAAGTGAACTGTATTGACATGAGTCAGAGCTGATAGACCGCATGCAATTAGAAAATGGTAAGCAATGGAAGACTGCCAAGGCTGAGCAACAAGTTTCTAGTATATATAATAGATATGGTACAATATATTGTATAATGATAAGCCTTATGGCTTAGGGACTAGGGGGTTAGAGGGTATTCGGGGATTTGACCAGGGGTCTGCTGTCAAGTCTAATACAAACTGGTGCAGTATGTACATGTTTTGATAAAAATAAAATATTTTGGGGGGCGTGGCTTGCGAGCGTGCTGAATGGCAGCATAACTCCGGAGCTCCGGTACAGAACTGGGACATATCGGCACAAATCAACCCATCGGGTCTCGTTTTCAACACCCACGGTAGTAATTACTACAGAGAAGAGCCTGGTACCATGTCCAGGAAAAGAAAAGACCAGAGGAAGCCACAACGCCTGACGGACTTCTATGAAGTGAAGCAGCATGACGGTAGGCAAGATGGCGCTGGGTCATCATCTACCCCAACAAACAAACCTCGTAGCAATCTCCCCAAAACGAGCAGGCACAGTCACAATTCAAACACCCCTGAGAGCCCGCAGCAATACTCTCCCTCTCCACCCTCAGGCAGCCCGGCTAAGGCCAAACTCAGGATGGATGGCGAGGGATTCATTGGCACAGCCAGCCCTTCTAATGATTCAGGGGATGACACTCGTGAACTTCCTGACTCCATAGAAACTTTTCCTACCTCACACCAGCCTGTGATTGATACTCTCTTAAAAGACATGCTATTATCCTTGAGAAGTTCACTGCAATCGGACTTGATGAAATGCATGCACAAGTTCAACAACAATCTACAGGCTGTTGAAACCAGGGTTGAGCACATAGAGCAAAAAATGGGGGAATATGCTACCACCATCAATAATCTGGTAGATTCACATGAAGAGAGAGAGGGAGATACTGACTGGATTAAGGAGAAAATCGCAGACATTGAAGACAGAAACAGGAGAAATAACTTAAAGATTAGAGGGATCCCTGAAACTGTACAACAAGCTGAATTACGCACTTATGCCTCTTCTCTGTTTAAATCTCTCCTTCCTGACCTCTCTGACCTTGAGATCACGATCGACAGAATTCACCGCCTACCTAAACCCTCTTACTTATCAGATCATATCCCTAGAGATGTTATTTTGAGATTACATTTTTATCATTCCAAGGAGCAATTGATGCTGATCATGCGTAAGAAAGAACAAATTCCCGCACAATACCAGCACTTGCAGTTTCATGCAGACCTATCTCAGTACACACTACAAAAAAGAAAGAACTTGAACACCATCACTAAGGTGCTGAGAAATCACAATATCACTTACAGATGGGGATATCCTACTAAACTGTCTGTCTCAAAAGATGGAAGCACCCACGTGGTGAATTCCTTGGAGAAAGGCCTTTCTCTTTTGGAAGAGTGGAATATTTTACCTGCTCAAGAACCAGCAAATGATAGATCCCCAAGACCAGTAGACCCTGTGTGGAAAACGGTCACCACAAAAAATGCAAAATCGCATAATTAAGCACAGATGGTAACTTTACACTTTTCAAGTTCCCAGCGAACCAACCAGGAGCTCATAAGCCTGAACTTTCTTCCCCACATAACGTTGAACAGCAAACTGCTGTATACAAGTTTCACAGTTAGGATTGACTCATGCAGAAGTTGATCTTTCATGCCAAAGTTGATTTCACAACGTTAACTGTTTACTTTGTTTTTTATGTTTTATTTTCAACACTTTTGAAGTTGCAGCAGCTGGATACACAAGGCCACAGATGAAACAACTCTATCTTCTTACCACTCCAAACTGAACTCAATCTCAGCACCATACGTGAGTACATCTTATGTCCTATATTACTAAAAGCTGTTTCTGTCCGCTATACCAGAAAACACCACATGAGGGCAGCAAGACCTCAAGAATGTTCCTTCACTACAAAATTCTCTAGCATTCTATCCCCATGAACATGGGTATAAAAATACTCTCTATTAACTCAAAAGGTCTGAACCACCCCGCCAATCGGAAATCCATGTGGTCGGAGGCTATTACCCACAAATCTGATATTGTTTGTGTGCAGGAAACACACTTTTCTGCAGCAGCAGCACCCTCTGGTATTCACAGGAGCTTCCCTTTCATCTTTTCCGCCAACTCCCACAATAAAACGAAGGGAGTCCTCACAGCGATAAGAGACTCTGTGGCATTCACACTTCACAAAGAAGTTAAAGATACAAGAGGAAGATATCTTCTATTCGTATGCGACCTCAACTCAATCACCTATACCATTGTTAACGTCTATGCCCCCAATAGACACCAAGTACGTTTCCTTAATAAGCTATTACAAAAAGTTAGAATCCACCAAAAAGGGAGACTGATTCTTTGCGGGGAATTCAACGCAACACCTGACCCACAATTAGACTCCTCTTCTGGTGCAAGACGTTCGAGCCCACATCTTTTGAACACTCTTCAAGCTCAGGAATTATTTGATGTATGGAGGTGCATGCATGCGGGAGAAAGGGACTACACCTTCTTCTCTTCTACACATAATTCCTATTCCCGAATAGATCTCTTCCTTGTAGACCAAAGTACTCTAGCCCATGTATCATCAACAGCCATTAATGCCATTACGTGGTCGGACCACGCGTCCATTACCCTTTCTCTGAAAGAAGAAGCTGCATGTAGTACGTCCTATATGTGGAGATCAAACTCCTACTTAATGCAACAACCAGCCTTCAGGAAAATCATAGATCATTTGAAAGAGTTCTTTAGCATTAACGCACTCTCTGTACAGGATCACTTTTCCTTATGGAATGCGCATAAGGCGTATATAAGGGGCATCTTTATACGAATGGGGGCAAGGGCCAAAAGGTGGAGGCAGCAGCAAATAAAAGAGCTGACAGACAAAATCCTTCTACTCGAATCTAGCAACAAACAAAAGACATCTCATTCAATCTCCCAACAACTTACACAATTAAGATATGATCTGAGATTGTTACTACTTGAAAATTTTGAAAAGACCTCAAAAAACTTAAAATGACATATTATGCCACAGGCAACAAAGCAGGTAAAATCTTAGCTTATAGAATTATAGGACTTAGATACAAAACAAAAATTCCATACATACTCCATCCCCTCTCCAAACACAAACTCTATCACCCTCAAGACATAGCTGACACTTTCAGTCAATACTACAGCACTCTGTACAACCTAAAATATGACATGAATACTCCTCAACCCAATACTGACGCAATCAATGCATTTTTACAACAACTAGATATACCTACATTGTCACAAAAGCAACTTCAAACTCTAAACCAAAAATTTAGTATAGAAGTACAAAATGCTATTGATTCCCTGCCGAGTAACAAATCTCCTGGCCCCGATGGATTTACAGGGGACTATTACAAATCCTTCAAACATATATTGAGCCCATATTTGGAAGGCACTTTTGATGCTGCTGCTGCCTCTGCCTCTTTTCCTCCTGAAATGTTAAACGCAATTATTGTAACATTGCCTAAGCCAGGGAAGGAACCCAATACCCCCCCAAATTTCAGACCGATCTCATTACTTAATATAGATCTGAAAGTTTATGCCAAAATCATAGCATCCCGGTTACTAAATCTTCTCCCCCTTCTCATTCATCCTGACCAAACAGGATTCACCAAGGGTCGTCAGACATCTGACGCTACTCGAAGGCTGATGAATATCATACACTTGGCGAGAGTATACAAAAGGCCTTCTCTGCTGCTAGCTTTGGATGCAGAGAAGGCCTTTGACCGCATTCACTGGCAGTACCTTACCCAGGTATTGAGTAGGTTTGGTTTTTCTGGTACTATACTCTCTGCAATTTTAGCATTATATTCTAAGCCCTCTGCTCAGGTTCTCACATCTGGAACATTATCCAAACCATTCAACATAACGAACGGAACGAGACAAGGTTGTCCCCTATCCCCTCTAATCTTCAACCTGCTAATGGAACCTCTGGCTATTTACATTCAAACACACCCCGATATTACTGGCTTCCCTATATCTAACTCCATACATAAGATCAGCTTATTCGCTGATGACATAATTATGATTCTAACCAACGTGGAAACTTCCCTGGCTTCGGTACATGAGGCTCTAGACATGTTTAATAAGATCTCTTATTATAAAGTAAATGAGAGTAAATCCTATATCATGGGATTAGGTATTGACGCATCTCTTAGAGTGAAACTGAGTGAAAGATTCGCCTACACCTGGGAAAATGAAGGGATAAAATACCTAGGGATAACGCTAACAGCATCAACAAGCAATTTAGTCGCAGCCAACTACACCACATTCCTGGGATCATTGCATAAAAAACTTCTGGACATAGGCAAAACGGAACTTTCATGGACAGGTAGATTGGCTGCGTTTAAGATGATAATCCTACCGCAGTTACTCTACTTATTTAGGACACTGCCAATCCCTGTCCCCAACTCATTTTTCTCTAAAGCCCAATCTTTGTTAAATAGGTTTCTTTGGCAGGGCAAAAAGGCTAGATGTGCCTTTAAAAAAATAACTAAAGGTAGGGATGCGGGAGGAATAGGACATGTTATACTAAAAGATTACCACACAGCAGCAATTTTATCACAAGCCAAATTCTGGTTATCTTGCGAACAGTCCCACAGATGGGTAGAATTGGAGGAAGCACAAATACCGGGAAGAAAACTAGCTGACATACTATTGACCTGCATTACTCAACAATATCCACATTCCCACATGTCTCCTACAATGGTAGCCACACTAACAACCTGGAGATCCTTTTAGTATCGGACTTCTCTAGTCAGATAACTAAATCCATACCGGTCACTACTTCTAGTCTTCCACTAACCATCCCAAACTTATATATATCACACTGGATATCCAAAGGTATATTAACACTAGCAGATCTCATGGATGGTCCAACAATCAAATCATTTGCAACACTACAATTAGAATACAGTCTAGCTGACAATGACCATTATAGATATCTACAAATAGCACATTTCTTCCATAAATCTCCCACAACATCTATTAAGGTTCCATGGAGGGTGTATCTTTATCTTACGAATCCCAACACTAACATAAAAGGCATTTCACTTTTCTACAATATACTTAACAACAAGCAAGTGTTCAAAAAGTCTAATAATATATTGGCGTGGGAACAAGATTTAGGTATATCATTCACTGATGAGCAATGGCAAAAAGCCAATTCGCAATACTTTTGTCGCAGCTAAATGCGTTAAATTATGGGAGACAACTCACAAAATAATGCTAAGATGGTACTTAACTCCACACCGAATATCCAAATTTGTGAAACAGGCTTCTCCTTTGTGCTGGAGAGCCTGCGGATATAGAGGTACATTACACCACATACTATGGTAATGCCCAGTTCTCCACAAAGTTTGGCAAAAGGTATTCAACCTAATATCAGAAATTGCAGGTTCATTAGTCATACCAGAAGCAGCTATAGCAGTTGTTGAGTACAAGACTGACTATATTAAGAAGATGGAAAGACGCTACACCCCCCTCATTTAAGGAAATAATAGAGGTGACCAATACCCATGCTACATACGAGCTTATGTTTGCTGCAGCCCACGGTAACTACCAAAAGTCAAAATTCAAGTGGCTTAAATGGTCTGAATGGTACACACATAATCATAAAGACAGAAATTCAGTATCCTGATTACATTCAATACAGGTTATACAATATGATGCACTGCTGCATATTCTTTGTTTCTTTAAATCTTTATTTGGTTATTTATTTTAGAGCTCAGTTTCTTTAGCTCACAGTTTTCATTGTTATTTAAATTACCCTATTATGTTTAAAATAAACAGGTAAACATACCTAGTGATAGGATAATGTGTTCTACCACTAGTTTCGTTAAGTTGCGCACCGCCTGTATAAAATATCTGATACGGAACAATTAATAGCTAAACAGTTCACCAGCTCTAACAACTGATTGGTTATTACACATATATCTTATACTTATTGTATATTATTGTATGTATATGCTGACTATATGATAACAAAGGTGTCTGTAACTTATTTAATGTTTTCAAACCAAAAAAAAAACTATTGAAATTAAAAATAAAATATTTTTTTTCTATTTTTGGTACAGGGTAGCCGTTGGTGTCTTGTTTGCCACGTGGTCTTTGTTTCTGTTTTGTTTGTTCTGATTATCTGTGCTAACACCCACCTATATTGAAGGGTAAGGGACCTGTAATAATTGGTGGATTCCCCCAACTATCTATTTTTTTTGTTATACTTTTAGTGTATCAGCCTCAATTTTTTTTAATGAGAATTTCTTTTATATACAGTATCTCACAAAAGTGAGTACACCCCTCACATTGTTGTAAATATTTTATATATAAGATGTAATGCTTGTGTTATTTTCAACCATGCAGCTGTTATTTTCAGCTCCCATTGGCTGTCTTTGGTGAAAATAATAGTTCTAGCATATTAATGTAATATTCGGCAAGCTTCGGCAAACTTGCCTGCATCACTGTATACATAATGATATTCTGCTCTTGGTTAATATACAATATATGGCAGATAGTACTGTTCTTATTGCTATGTATACCCAAGAAATCTTTTATATTATTGCTGTTTTAATAAAATTTGTTGTTTTTTTTTTTTTTGACGTATACTCTGCCAGTATAGTCTGACATACACTTTTTCTTCTAGTTGTAGCATATAATGATCATTATAGCTTGGTGAACTTAATAATATTCCATTTTGCCTGAGAAAAACTGTTAATACTATTGTATGAGATTTTAGCTTATGTTTAGAACATTTTCATTTGGTTTGGAGATTTATTATTTTTTAGATTTTTTTTTTTTTCACTTTCAATTTAGACATGGTGGTAGAGAATGGATTGCAATCACAGCGGTGGGAGGTGCTGATGTAACAGTCTTGAGGGGGGTGGTTGCAGATGCTATAGTGCGTGGTTCCTCTGCAAGAAGCTATCACCTGTGAATCTAAATTAAGTCCTGTTGGGTTAGGAGGGATTGGTGGGGTGATCTTCCAAGCAAGAGATTTCAGTTGTTGTGTATGCCACAGCAGAAGCTGCTAGGTGGTGTGAGCTGACAGGGTGAAGAATTAGAAGACCATGTCCGATTACAACACAAACTCATCTGCTGCAGGGACCATTCTAGATGTATAGACAAATAAACCGCGCTAAAGTGAGTCCAATAAAGTCTGTGATAATAAACAGTCTGTGGTACTGAACAATGAACTCCAAAATCCTTCTGTATGATGAAGTGAAGAAAATAGAGTGACTGTGTGGTGAACTGCTTACCAGAATGTAAGCCAAAAACAGGCAGGTGGCTTAAACCCAGCCCGGGCCTTTGGGAGCACTTCAAATGGACTGAATCCTTTGCGCTCGAACGGCAGAACAAATCCACATAGAGTTAAATCAAAAACAAAAAACCATAGTGTGATACTGACATAACATACTTCATCAAAGAAGGAGGGGGTGTGTTCACACAAATAATCATAAAATAGATATCATGCAGGCACCCTGAGGATGTGAGACCACTCTGGGACGCCATAAATTGTGTACAGCATGCAATAGAAGATGTCCTTATATCTACTGTAAATAACCACCAATTGCCATACAGCTAAAGGAACACCCAGTGCCCAGGTACGCGGGGCCGCTTACCAGATAGTGAACTAGTGAGGGCATCAATAGTACAGGGTGCAACTTGTATGTGACCTGGGGTATATGTTGAATGAACCTACAGGGGTTCCTGCTCACCAGAAGGACGACCAGAGATAGCCCAAAAACGAAGTACTGGCAGAGTATCTCGATCCCGTCTTGGCAGGTCTTCCCAGGCTCGATGGATATGTGTATTAGAGAGGAGAAGCAGCCAATGGTGTGATAACGTACAACTCCAGTTTATTAAAAACAAAGCAAGCACTTACATATAAAAACGATTAACATCGATGCCGGCCGGCACTCAAAACAGCTCCCGTCCACTCAGAGCAAAGCGTGGTGACGTCCATTCTAGATGTGCTTCGCACTGGGTATGGTTGCTCTGGATGGTGCTGGTCTACATTTAAATGGTGATGCTTCTGGTTTTACCTACCTGCTGTTTTCCTCTAATCTGCAATGATCTTTGCAAATATCAGCAATCGGCTTCCAGCACATGAAGTCTCTCTTCAAAAATATCATATTTAAGTAAGCTTCATGTCACATGATCTACTGAAGTAAGTCGCAAATAAGTTATTAATGTTGGGAGACTTTCTGCGCTGGGAGCTTGTTTATGATATTTGTGGAGAATGCTGGATGTTAGAGGAGATCAGTAGCACTGTCATTAAACATTGGGTCCGGGCCCCTCTTCCTACACATGTGCAGTAGAACCTCATAGACCTTTATGGGGTTGGGAGACAGATCAGTCTCCTAGTCCTATTGAAGTCTATATGACTCTACTGCACACCATAGGTAAACATTATGTTAGAACACCAGTCGAATCTGTGCCAGAAATGCGAGTGAACTGAATGAAAACCGCAAGACTGTAACTATGGAATATAGTGCACTCACAATTGAAATCAAATATTAACCACTTCAGCCCTGTAAGATTTTACCCCCTATAGAGCTTTCTTTTGGGGGTATTTGATCACCTCTGCGGTTTTTAATTTTTGCGCTATAAACAAAAAAAGAGCGACAATTTTGAAACTTTTTAAAAAAATTTTACTTTGTGCTATAATAATTACCCAATTTAAAAAAAAAAAAAAATTCTTCATCAGTTTTAGGCCGATATGTATTCTTCTACATATTTTTGGTAAAAAAATTGCAACAAGCATATATTGATTGGTTTGCGCAATAGTTAGAGCATCTACAAACTATGGGAATGATTTATGGCATTTTTATTATTTTTTTTTACTAGTGATGGCGGTAATCTGCAATTTTTTTTTTTTTTTTTAAGCGGTATTGCGATGGACAGATCGGACACTTTTGACACATTTTTGGGACCATTGACCTTTATACAGCGATCAGTGCTATAAATATGCATTGATTACTGTATAAATGTCACTGGTAGGGAAGAGGTTAACACTAGGGGGCGATCACGGGGTTAAATGTGTGTTCCCTCAGTGTGTTCTAACTGTATGGGGATAGGACTGACTAAGGGAGGAGACGTATCATTATTCCTACTTCGTAGGAACAAACGACATGTCTCCTCTCCCCTGACAGAACAGGGATTTGCCCCGTACTGGCTCTCGTGCATGCAATTGCGCATGGCCGGCCACGATTGCTGGCCACATGCAGCGTGCGCACGCCCTCTGGCGGCTCTTAAAGGGCACCCCGTACCTGTACGGGGTTTCACGCAGGGGTGCCATTCTGCCCCCGTAAAAATACGTGAGCGGGTCGGGAACCGGTTAAACCTTTTTTTATAGAAAGATAAATCACATGTTTGTTCCTTCATACCATAAAAAATGACAGATCATCCTTCAAAGCCAGCAAACAAATTTGGGGTACCCCCACTCTCAAACAATATATCCCCAAAAGTGCATTTCACAATAAGATTTTTTACTTGTGTCCTCATTATTCCGCATCAGTTTTAGGAATCCAGCTATACAATGTTACCCATCATAGATGTTATCTCCATATAGTACAAATGTACATCTACAGCTTTATCAAATGGTATAGAGATAAGTCTTTGTACAGTGCAAACTTGTCATACACTTATGCATTAGACACTCTTTGTGGTGCATCCTGAGGTGCAGTCGATAAATATGCACAGGAAACTGTGATAGACATATTTTGATTTTATGCTGGGGAATAATTTTATTGTGCGTAATCCTTTTGTATTACAAGCTCCAGTGTCCCATCACATTATTTGTGTATTATAAATGTTTTGCCAGTAGACAGAAAAAGTTAATTGTCTCTTTGTAGCCTCTATCATGACAAGTCTGTTTGACAATATCCTTGCACCTGGCTGCTACACAGGCCAAGCATAGATAATTAATGTGTCTAATCTAAAGTCCACATTGGCAGTAATATTGCATAATCCATATGTGTAAAGATATCTGTTCCACTTCCACTGACTAGATTAGCCGTGTCATTTGAAGTTTGGTTGACCAGAAAATGTAGCTGCACCTTGGGCTCCTTCTCCTGGCTCGCCTTCTGTATTGGAGATCTGAAAATAATTGAGGGGGTTTGGGACTTTAAATGAGGCAAGTGACAACCAACTGGGTAAAAGATGTATTGACATGTTTATTTACATAAGCAAAGTAACATAGCACATAACCATAGGTACATTCATTGGTATTGGTAATTTCATAGATACATACACATGCCGTAGACAAGTTGCAGTTTATACATATACGTGAATAACATCATCACACATTATAGTGGCCCGTAATGCAAGACAATATATTCCGTGTCATGGGGTCAGTTAAAATAGCAAAATTTGGGGGGGCGTGGCCTGTCGCTGAAGCCGGGTGGTCGCATAATCCCGGAGCTCTGGCGATACAGGGACACAGCGGCACAAAGCAGCCCATCCGAGGTGACATACACCCTGATTCCTCAACGGGACAGCTCTGGGACCTTGTTCAAAAAAATGGTGAAACAATCGGAAGCCCCAGTGCCTGACGGACTTCTTCTGACTGAACCATGTGTGGAGGTAGGCAAGATGGCGCCGAGTCCTACTCACCCCCGGCAGCCTCATCAGAAAAAAAGGCAATCATCCTTCCAACAACAGCTCCCCCACTAGCCAGCACTCCTGTCCTCCCACTCCATCATCTAGCAGCCTGGCCAAGTCAAATTCTAGGCTGGATTGAGCCCGGCGGTGAGCCCTGCTCCAGATTCAGCGGAGGACACAAGGGAGATGCCGGAGTCCATTGAATCCTTCCTCACACAAAATCAATCTATGCTGGATACTGTTCTAAAAGACATGCTTTTGTCTCTGCGGAGCACAATCCAAACCGATATAGCCGCTTGTATGCACCAATTCAATAAAGACATACAAGAAGTGGGGAATAGAGGGGATCACATTGAGGCAAAAATAGAGGAATACGCCTCCACCATAAATGATCTAATAGATGCCTATGATGAGAGGGAGGGTGAAAATGAGTGGATTAAGGCAAAGCTGGCAGATAGGGAGGACGGGTCGAGCAGGAACAATCTGAAAATAAGGGGGATCCCTGAAACAGTGCAGCAATCCAACCTGGGCCTCTATGCTGCGACAATGTTTAAATCTCTCCTACCAAGTCTCACAGACTTAGACGTTACTATTGACAGGCTTCACCGCCTGTCTAAACCGTCTCATCTGTCAGACCAAATACCCAGAGATGTGCTTCTTCGTTTACATTTTTTTCCATGTTAAAGAGCATCTTATGTGGATTATGAGGAAGCAAGAACAAATTCCCTCACAGTACCAAAGCTTGCAATTTTTTGCTGATCCGTTGCAATAAACACTTCAGAAAAGGAAATACTTAAATGCTGTGACCAAGGTATTGGGAAATCATAAAATCGCATACAGATGGGGCTACTCAACGAAAATCACCATCACCAAAGATGGTGATGGTGATACCTATGCAGTAACAACCTTAGAAAAGGGGATTGCTTCCTTGAAGGAATGGGGCATCCTTCCTGAGTTTGGACAATTCTCAGAAGACTGGACAGAAAATATACTGCTCAGTATGAGTACCTTACCAAGTTTCTCAAATATGGAACTCTATTATTATTTGCAGCTCTGGTTACAACCACTAGAGGGAGCCTTAACAACCTAAAAGGGAATCCTTACCTTATCCAAAGCATTGATACTACCCGCAGGTTATGACACTTACTGTACTATCTATTAACACCAAAGGGCTTAACCACCCTGTGAAATGCATATCTTTATGGAAAGAAGCACTTCTGAACCATAGCAATATATTATGTGCACAGGAGATTCATTTCTGTAAACAAGCCCCACCTAAGTGCACACATAAGAATTACCATTATGTTTTTACTGCTAATGCGGACTCTAAAACCAGGGGCGTTCTTGTAGCCATCAGGGACTCTGTGGCGTTTAAGCTACACAAAGAAATACGAGACCCTCGTGGCAGACTCCTGATACTGCTTTGTGATTTAAAATCCCACTACGTTTACGATAGTAAATGTTTACTCTCCCCACAAACACCAAGTCCATTTCTTCAACAAATTAATGAAAAAGGTTAGATGTCATCAAAAGGACTATGCAGAGACTTCAACGTCACCCCAGATCCAACAATGGACTCTACATCCCGTACTAAGCGTTCTAACCCAACTCTACTACCTTCTCTCCACAATCAAAATGTGTATGATGCATGGCGATGCTTACATGCTGGTGAACAGGATTTTACCTTTTTCTCCCCACCTCATCAAGTCTAAGCTGGAATAGACCTTTACTTAGTTGATCAACAAGTTCTGCTTCAAATCAAATCCGCTATTATAAATTCAATAACGTGGTCTGTATTTTTATTCAGTTGGGAGCAAAAGCTAAGAGGCAGAGGCAAAAGTGTTTAGCTGAATTAACAAAAGAAATTTAAATTATAAACGCCCAGAGTAAACTTAAAACTTCCCCGCCCCCTCCCAAAAACTAACGCAGCTCAGATATGAACTTAGACTCCTTTTTATTAGCATTACTACAATGTGCTATGATGTTACTCACGTATATATATAAACTGCAACTTGTCTGCGGCGTGTGTATGTATCTATGAAATTACCAATACCAATGTATGTACCCATGTTTATGTGCTGTATTATTTTGCTCATGTAAATAAACACGTCAATACATCTTTTACCCAGTTGGTTGTCACTTGCCTCATTAGTTCCTTCCTTTATCCCATTGTTTTGCAAATCTATGTACACTACAAACTGTATGATTGAATTGGTTCTGATATCACTGTTTTACTATCCTGACAGCATATTATTCTAAATAGGAAACCTTCATTTTGTTTGCAAATATTAAAGCTTCTAACTACCAGCAAGAATAAGTCCTTACATTTAAAGAGCACCTGTCATTTCAGATCCATCATGGCAGCGCCTGTTAGCAGGCATCCACTCACCTGCTGCCACCACCACGTCCCTCACCTTGTCTCACTGCTGCATCACCAGCCGTCCCATTAAAGTAAATGGGACTGTTGGTGAGTCAGCAGCGGGTCAAAGGAGGAGCCGCTGCGGGACAGAGATGACAGTTGCTCTTTAAAAATTATAATTTAAATCGACTTGATTTAAATCAAGCTTTTTTACTAGTGATTTAAATCAAATCCACCCTGAAACATACTAAGGCAATTTCTCTCTACTGTCTGAATTTGGTGTGTGCTGTGAGAGTTTACCTCCCAGCTTCTGCTTTAGGCAATCAGATTCCTCTTTGTGCTCCCTGAAGGTTCCTGCATGTGTCTCTCTGCCTCATGCTCCACCATTGCTAGGTGGATCAGGCAAGTTATCATTGGGGTCTGTAGTCTAAAGGATAAGGTTCCTCCCTTCTCTGTTAAGGCGCATTCCACCAGATCTCTATGCTTTATGAGCCTTTCAGCATCAGCCATCTGTTTCTCAGTTTGCACGGCTGGCACTTGGATTACTGTTCACACATTTGTTTTATCAGGTGAATGTTGAGGCCTCCTCTGTTGCAAGTTTGAGTTATACAAGCTGCTCTCTGAGTCTGTCATGTCCTCTTGACCTGTTTTGTTATGTTCTTTTTTTTATTATGTAGGCCTGTTGGTATTGTTTACTGTTTCCCACCCCTCAGTTGGACTGCTTTGGACATCCTTATTGTACTAATTAGATAGCGCCCTTTATTGTTTGACTAAAAAAATAGAATTTTTGACCAGTAAAATCTGTTTTTCATAGCACAGTACAGGACACAGGTCCTATTTCCATGTTCTTATAACCTCCTTATTATTTTTTACAAAATCGAGGCTAGCTGGAAGTGGGAAGAATTGTATGGGGGGTTGGGGGGCTTTCTCTTCTATGTCGGTGTCCAATAACCAGAAGATAGCTTCATAATCCAGACATATTAATTGAAGATCCTGTTTCCACACTAGGAAATTGAGTTTACTGGTAAGTAAAATATCCTGTTTTTATCTATTTAAATAGCCTCTTCCCGCCGATGGTACACATATATGCGCCTCTCGGCTGGTGGGTTTTAACACAGAGTCGCCGCATATATGCGGCCCAATGTAAACCCCTTTCTACTCTGAGAGCACATGCCCTACATGCTCCCAGCACAGTTATCGGCAGGAACGTTAAAGTTCCCGATGCATGCTTGGAAGGAAGCAAGACCAGGTGAAGATGGAAGCGCCGGGGAGTTGTGACAGCGTTGTGCTGGAGGGCTCCGTGTCCAGGTAAGTCTGTCATAATGTGCTGGTATGCGGTGCATACTAGTACATTATAACCTAAATCTGAACTCCATCTTTTCATACACTTTACAGCCACCTTGGCCCAAACTATGTCCCTCACTAACATGTGAGGCCGCTGGATGTGAGGTATAAACTGTATGTAGCTGTGGCTACATACAGAGGTTGTGACATCATCAGCCCGTCTTTCTGACAGAGGAAGCTTGGGAAAGAAAGCAGCTTGGTAGAACCATTTCTGTTTCTTGTGTTAGGTTAATTTCTTGATGTTTTAACTCCCCACAGGGCTTTATTGGTGTGTGTTGATTTTTTTCAGTGAGATTTGCAGGTCCATGAGTCTTTGGCAAAATGGCTTGCCGTATATGTTAAAAGAAATTTTAAAGGACCCCCCATGTTTAGGCCTTAAAGACATCTAATTGAGTATCAACATAAGCAGATTGCTCACTCATTGCCCAATACTGTTGTTCTGTGTCGACTGTCTTCTGGACTTATTGCACGGTTAACCACAGTGGGCTTGATCTCTAAAAACAGCCATTTGTGAAGAGAACCACAATATGATTGACCTTAACAGTGGAGCGATCACAAATAGTTTGGGTCTCAAGGCACAGATACAAGAGATCCCTCCTGATCCACTTACAGTCCCCAAGGTGTGCTTCCCTCAAAAAATGGAGAAGTACTGAACCACTGAAAATTGATCAATGGATAGCATTGTTCAATAAGAATACTATAGAATTCTATGGAATGCTTGACGACAGCCCTGAAACGTAAGTAGGAACAGTTTCGTAAAACATGGTATTACTGGGATGATTTCCAGTACTAGCAAGAATACGCTGCATTTGCGGCCACCCTGTTTCACAGTCCTGCAGTCTCCCTAACTAATTTTCCTTTTGGTTTGACAATCTGCCCACGCTCTGAACACTTTATCTTTTATCCTCAGCGACCATCGCCAACTTCCAGAGGCTTTTTGCTTTCTGAATGTCGAACCATTCGATCTGCCTGATTAGTTGGCCATAAACGTGGCTTCTAACCACGCCCTGCTTCCACAACAGAGACGTAAATGACCCTCAAATGGTGGTGAATCTAGACCTCCTTCCTCTGACCCACAATCTAGAGAACTGTAACCTATCTTGGGCCTCTCTACTTCTTCAGATAACACTGCTACATCACAGCTTTGGACATTAATAACCTGTGCCCCCCTTTTTTTTTTTTTGTACATCTTTGAGGACATCTTTGTTTTTGCCCTTCCTCTGCAGGGGGAGTTTATATGTTTTGAACTCTGTCCTCCTTTTTGTTACTTCTGTTTAAACTTTAATTGCTTGAAAGACCCATACAGTTCTAGTATGCCCTGCCACAATTGGTTGTGGGTCAGATTATGGTTCTGTTACTCGTTTGCTGTACTGCCATGAATGCTACTTTAATATGTTTTGAACTCCAAATCTACACATATATGTTTCTCTGATATCGCCCTGAGAGCTCTCACTTCCTTCCCCATCCTCTCCCTCTCTCCTCTTCATTCACTCCTTGCCCCTTCACTCTACCCCCCGTTGTGATTTTCTCATGGGCACTGTCTGCTTTATAATCTTACTGGTATTATGTAGTCCTATATTCAGGTCTAGGGATAATGCAGCCCTTTATTTGTTATGTTCTACTGTTTTAAGAAACTTTTTATTCCTGTTATAGGGTCAGCCAAATAATAAGCCATGATTTATAACTACCTTCACTATCTATGACATTGGCGGGTGCTGCTCAGCTACAGCTGTCTATGTTTGGTTTCAACCCCGATAGTTTACAGAGACCCTGTTCGTCCTTCCAGTGGGACAGAAGTGTCTCTGCTGGCTGTTATAGCTCCCTTCCCTTCTTTTGCTATTAGATGGGGTCTCTTGACTGTACTTCTATCTCTTTTTCCCCCTCTGTCCCCCCCCCTTTTTTTTTTCTTCTTTCTTTCCCCGCTATGACTGGATCCTGGAGGGATACTTCCCTTATGCTTTACTTGTTCAATGCGCAAGGTTTTAACAAACCATCTAAGAGATCGCAAATCGTATATGATTTTCACAAGTCCAAGGTAGGGATTGTGTTTTTCCAGGAAATGCACTTTCGGACAGATCACATTCCTACCCTTCAAAATGTAGTACCCAAACTGGTACCACAGTACCTACGCCCACTCAAAATCTAAAGGAGTGGTGCTTACATTTCATAAATCCATCACATATCATATGTCTGTGCAGACCCAGAGGGCAGATTCCTCTTTCAGAAACTTAACATCAATGGCAAGACCTATACCCTGGCTACTATATGTATCCCCAACCAGGACCAAATCAATCAAACTATAAAATACTTACATAAACTAATGGGCTTTGCTGAAGGGATTCTCCTTCTTGCTGGGGACTTTAACCACTTAACAACCGGCCCATAGCCAAATGACGGCTACAGGGCGGTTGCTTAACTCTGGGAGGGCGTCCAGGGACATCCTCCCAGAATTCTGCTCTCACGCGCCCCCTAGGGCGCGCACTCAAGAGCATCCGTGACCGCCGGCTCCAGAACGCTGCGCAAATATCGTGCGAGATAGAAAGTTGCAATGACCGCTATTGTATTCTCTAGGGTCTTTGCTAAAAAAACATATATAATGTTTTGGGGTTCTATGTAATCTTCTAGCAAATAAATGATGATTTTTACATGTAGGAGAGAAATGTCAGAATTGGTCTGGGTGCTCCAGAACGCCTGAAGGTGCTCCCCTGTGGGATGGTCCTCTGTATGTGGCCACACTGTGTAAAAGTCTCACACATGTGGTATCGCCATACTCGGGAGTAATAGTAGAATGTGTTTTGGGGTGTAATTTGTGGTATGCATATGCTGTGTGTGAGAAATAACCTGCTAATATGACAATTTTGTGAAAAAAAAAAAATGATTTTTCAAAGAATTGTGGGAAAAAAATGACAACTTCAAAAAACTCACCATGCATCTTTCTAAATACCTTGGAATGTCTTCTTTCCAAAAAGGGGTCATTTGGGGGGTATTTGTACTTTTCTTGCATGTTAGGGTCTCAAGAAATGAGATAGGCCATCAGTACTTCAGGTGTGATCAATTTTCAGATATCGGCACCATAGCTTGTGGACGCTATAACTTTCACAAAGACCAAATAATATACACTAATTTGGGTTATTTTTACCAAAGATATGTAGCGGTATAAATTTTGGCCAAAATATATGAAGAAAAATTACAAATTTTCTAAATTTTATAACAGAAACGAAGAAAAATTTATTTTTTTACAGATTTTTCGGTCTTTGTTTCTTTTATAACGCAAAAAATAAAGAACCCAGCGGTGATTAAATACCACCAAAAGAAAGCTCTATTTGTGTGAAAAAAAGGACAAAAATTTCATATAGATACAGTGTTGCATGACTGAGTAATTGTCATTCAAAATGTGAGAGCACCAAAAGCTGAAAATTGGTCTGGTTATTAAGGGGGTTTAAGTGCCCAGTGGTTAATTGTGTCCTAGACCCCATGCTCGATACATCTGCGGGAAGAAGCTCTATTTCTTATTCACAAATAAATCGCCTGAGAAAATTTCTGGGGCAATATAATTTGATGGATGTCTGATGACTTTCCCATCCTACGGATGCCCCGCCCCTAATTCCGCCCCTAAACACGCCCTCATAAATTATCTCATGAAATGACACCTAAATGTTTTATGCAGAATTAAAGAGGGAGTCCACCCAAACCACAAAAAAAAAAATATTAAAAGCCAGCAGCTACAAATACTGCAGCTGCTGACTTTTAATAAATGGCCACTTACCTGTCCCAGTGTCCAGCGATGTCGTCAGGCGACGCCGAGAACCCGCTCGGCCATGGGAGTCTATGCCGGAAGTGGGTGCAAATACCTGTCTTAGACAGGTATCTGCACCCCCCTCCCCCCTGAAAGGTGCCAAATGTGACACCGGAGGGGGGAGGGTTCCGAAAAGCGGAAGTTCCATTTTTGTGTGGAACTCCGCTTTAAGTTACAATTAACAACTTTATCAGTGCCCCTCTGCACACCCTTACCAGTGCCCATCAAAGCAGGCTCACCTTTGCCCACCAATGCAGCCTCACCTGTGCCCACCGCTGCAGCCTCACCTGTGCCCACCGATGCAGCCTCACCTGTGCCCACCATTGCAGCCTCACCTGTGCCCACCATTGCAGCCTCACCTGTGCCCACCATTGCAGCCTCACCTGTACCCACCATTGCAGCCTCACACTACCCACCATTGCAGCCTCACTGTGTCCACCATTGCAGCCTCACCTGGGCAGAGGAAGAGAGAGGGCGGCCTGACCATGACTGGGGGAAGAGGAGAGCCTCGGGATGACAGAGCAGGATAGCACGCCAGAAAAGCTTACATTACAATTGCCTCTGCTCCGCTCGCCGTCACACAGCCCCGCCTCCTCCTGACCCCACGTCTGTGATACACAGAATCCTAGTATTGGACGCGCGTTCTGTCTATCACGGGTGTGTTCTGTCTATCACAGGCTATCCCGCGGCTCTCCTCTTCCTCTAAGCTCTCTTCCCCCGGGGCGATCGCTGGGAGAACGGCTCCCGATCAACCCCGCATGCCAGCAGCGCTCCCAGGCAACCCAGCTCTGAGTCCTCTGTCACAGAAACCGGCCCACTGAGCCATCCGCCCACCAGGAAAATCCCGGTAGTCCCGACGGCCAGTATATCCCTGAGTATATGGCCTAATTATTCTTGATACTCATATTCTTACTATGCATTATCCACATATGGGGGTACTGATATGATCAGGCTTCTCTGACCCATTTGTATTGTATTGGCATGTTATTGCTTTTATTGGTGTGTTTTATTGTGATTGCAAAATCATTTAAAAAGATTAAATATAAAGAAAAGAAATGGAAGTTCAGAAGCGAACAGACAGAGTATATCCAGTAAAGAATCTAATTTCAAGTTGAAATTCCCTATGAAAGAGTGGAGAGAGGTAGAAGAGTTTGTGCTATCTTAGATGGAATAAATTGCCTGCCCCTGAATTTTACCAAGGATTCATGAGTAAATAAACTTTTTCAGAGGAGTATAGCAATTTAATATAAAATATTTTTGGACAAGTGGTTTAGAAGAATTCTAATTTTGTACAAATGTTCTATGTCTGGGTGTTAGTTGGGCGTAGTCAGTTATTACTAAAAAGTAGAAATCTGAGGACTGGATAGTGGAAAACTGATCCTGCAAATATTTATCTACAAATTTTTAGCGGTAACAAGGATAATATCATTTGCTTACATATCTGGGAGTTTGGAACATTTTTTTTAAGACTTCAAGTAAGTGCTCTGACTATAGATTCCAAACTGTTTATTTATGTTTATTTTGCTTTGTTTATTCATTTTATTGGGTGTTTTCTGTTTTTCAGGTTTTTGATCGGTTTCAATATCTACTAAACACATGTGATATCTCAATACACCTAGTAGAAGTGAGTCCTAAATTAAGTGAAATCCAAGCACTCAACTTAACAAAAAAGAGCACTGAGCCAAAAGATGAAGACACGTCATTATGTTATAAAATTGGAATAACAAAGACAGGTCTTCCAATTAACTGGTACTACCACATACAAGACGTACCCTCAGGTATTTTATATAATGTTTTGGCTTCAAAGTGTTTATAGAATACAAATGTCATTTGTCATTTCATCCAGGAAACAATAGATACACCGGTAAGTAAAACCAAACTTTCAAGTTTATATTGATAACATACAGATTTTATTTAAATAATGTATATAGTAGTGTGTGCTTGTAGTCCTTTACAAAAACATTCATTTTATGTTTTCTAGTCACATCTAAATATAGCAAAAAACGTGAGCATATTTACAGGATTGATTTATTACGATCAGAAGATTGTCTGATTTTCAATTTACAAATACCGTATACTGGTGACCCCACAATAGGGATAAAACTTTTTTCCGGAAGGGAGTTTAACAAGACACGTGGCCACTCATTAAAATTAGAAGGAAATAGGTTTAACCATAAACTATGTAGAGGGTTCTTTACTGTAAGAGCGGCAAGGATGTGGAACTCCCTTCCACAGGCGGTGGTCTCAGCGGGGGGCATCGATAGTTTCAAAAAACTATTAGATAAGCACCTGAACGACCAAAACATGCAGGGTTATACAAGGTTATGTGATTTATAATCATACACATAGGTTGGACTCGATTGAACTTGTGTTTTTTTTTTCAATCTCACCTACTATGTAACACTGAGCTCCTATATATACAGTATACGGTGTCATGAAAGTGGGCCTTCTTCTGAGGTGCTGCATATTTGCATTGGTGTTTGTGCTGGAAGCACGCTCCATAGTGTAATCCCAGCACAGAAACTGAGCTGTCACTGACAACTCTGGGTCTTGTACTCGATATTGTACAAATCCATAGTAGGGGAAGAAACAATCATGTACATTCTGCTTTTTATCATATCTAAACACACTGACACTAAATTAAAAAAAAACAAAAACTTTTTTTTTTTATTCCTTCCTACACACGAAAGCTGACCTTTTAACCTGGCTATGACCTTGACCCTAACCTACATCAAGCCTTGATCTGGCCATTTTATAGTTATTTTTTTACACATAATTTTATGTTTGTTTACATTCTCCTCTTTTAAGGGGGCAAAAAAGATATATTTTTGGGCCAGTTTTTCATTGACAATAAAAAAAAAAAAAAAAAAAAAAAAAAAAAAAACAGGAGATATCTATTACCATTTATCATCAAATAAAGACTCAATATATCCTGAAAAAAAAAAAAAAAGCGAGGTATAATTCACCTGGATACACTAAGTAGTGATGATATGTAAAGTTTTTCCAACACATGCCAAACTTGCAAAACTGGGTTCAGGCCCATTTTTTTACTTTCATGCAATAAAGGGTTAGAAGGAGTCTACTTCTCCATCTCCTGGTTGGAAATTAGATTAAAAAATATTCCTCAATTATTTATGTTTATCCGATTAAAACTTTTTTTTGTCCCAATCATAAACAATAATTAGAAAATAGTAAAAAAAAAAATCATTTCACACTAACTTTAAAACTGGCATGCATTAGATGTAATTTCATATTTATGATTCCTTTTTTTATATATATATAACTATATATATTTTATATCTATATGTTCTTTTCTGTTTAGGTTACACGTTTTACATTGCACATGAATTTTTTGATGCTTTGCCCATACATAAATTACAGGTACCAATTTATTTTTATTAAAAAAAATGAAAAAAGAAGTCCTTGTGTACACAGCACATACAAATTAAACTGCATTTCGACATTTTCACCACATTGCATAATAAATATGTCCTGCAGGGCCAAAAGACAAAACCTTATTTTATTATGACCCACTATATACACAAGTGCCTTCCACACAACACATAACAAACTTATGAGCATGGAACCTTTTTGTTTCATTCTTGAAGCTATCATTATGTTACTCACATGCACTATCCTAAGAAAAGAAAAACTCTCTAGCAATATACACCAAACTGAGCATGTGCAGGCTGACTCCACTAACTGTCTTATCCAAACATGTTTTGGGGACAATGCAATAAGGGGAGGATATCTGCATACAGGAACAAATAGCCTTTTTACACAATGCAGAGGATTAACCCCTTAGCTTCCACAGTCAGTATAACCAGCATGATTTACTGCATATACAGGCTGATTTTACTGTTGTGGGTTTAGTACCACTTTAAAGGAGCCATAGAAAGCAATTTTGAACTTCCACATTGGTCAACTGACTTTTTCTTTGATACAGTTGACTCAGGAGTGTTTGCAAAAGATGGTGGCAGCCAGAAGCAGATATATTATTTGTGCAGATCATGAAACTGCATAAAGGCCCTCTGTGGCATATGGGCCAATTCATATGAGATGTTGGACATACCTTAGCCTTTCTGCTTACTTTGACCTGGGCACGTCTTACTTATTGGGCAAGTGAGAAGTGGGGGAGGCATTGTAAAAGATTCCAAAACCATAATATCTGTGTGGTGTCGGGCAAGGAGTACTTTCCTGCTGGTCCAGCACATGACATGCATAATGCTCTTACAGTTTAATCTGCACATCTTTCATCTGTAAGCAAATGAGATGTGAGCCCAGCTGCATATCATGGACTTTGGGAGTGTGAACTGCATTGCAAAGGCTGCTCTTCCACTGCATCTATCTGCTTATTGATACTCAATTAATATGTTTGTACCTAAGTATTAAAAGAATATGAGGGCCTAAATTTGTTCTTGAACAGGGGCCCTTTGCAGGGTATGTCCACCACTGGTGGTAGCCCTTGTGCGTGCAATTCGCAATCAATTTGTTATCAGCTGTCTCATATTTATGATAACAAGAGACATGCATTGTGGTCTCATGGAGCAACAACTCATTGCTCTTTGTGATCAACAGTATTGTAGAGTAATGTTTTAGTAAACAAGCTACTAGCAGTCCTGACAGCAGGCCAAAAAAGTAAGTATTAGTAGAAGAGCCGCCCATACACCTGTTGAAAATACAACCAAAATTTAATTTATACACCATCTTCCTTTTGCACCAGTATAATGTACACAACAGACTGCATATCTCAAATTCTCATGAAAATATTAGATTATACAGTGTTATTCACAAAGAGTAATTTTATTGTACATGTCAATAACATGTTATTTTATATTTGATCCAATAGTAAATCCTGAACACATTTTTCTAAACAATTTCATCCTTGCAGAAAATCCAAGATGAATGGAGAGAAATATTGATTGATGTTGATCCAGAGATTCCACAAAAATTAAGATTTGTTCTTGGTTCTAGCTGTTCTCTGATTGCAAAAACCTTTGTTCAGGTATTTCTTTTTAGCTTTTATAGAAATATATTCTTCTGGAAGATCCTAAAGCATAATTTAAACCCCAAAACAAAAAGGTAATATATTGCAGCTTACCTGTCCTTTAAAGTAGTGGCTGCATTCCTTCTGTTTTTTAAGTTTTAGAAAATTTTTCAACATTTACAGAAAATGCCTAGTAACAACCTCTCTGATGTTATCACATACAATGCAGGATCAGCAGTTCTGCCTTGTATGTGAGGATGTTGAGGGCGTGCCCACATCCCAGGAGCTGACATTCGCAAAGGAGAGCACCGTCTGCCAACTGAAGAAGAAATAAGATAAGTATTTCTTCATATTCTCTACCCCTAATCTAAACTAACAACTAAGCTTGAGCAAGAGGGGCAACTAAATAGTTTCAATGGTGACTGGTAATTGGTATCAAAGCTAATTTGTAATGAAGACAAAAATATGAAGCTACAATAACTGTTGGCTTCTAGGCATCATAAAGTTCCTGACTTGTTACTTGTTTCAATAACTATCCTGATAGTGCTGCTGTGAGCCCCTGTATCCTGGGGCATGGGGAAGGTAGATGTTTGTGTCCAGCAGGGTGCAGCCTGGCATCTTTTATAATGCAATCGTTACTATAGGTTAATACTTTTGTTTTAACTATAGGTGTACTTTAAATGGATCTATTTGGGGAGTGGGGACGGAAAGTATTCAGACCCCCTTCAATTTTTCATTCTTTGTTATATTGCAGCCATTTGCTAAAATCATTTAAGTTCATTTTTTTCCTCATTAATGTACACACAGCACCCCATATTGACAGAAAAACACAGAATTGTTGACATTTTTGCAGATTTATTAAAAAGAAAAACTGAAATATCACATGGTCCTAAGTATTCAGACCCTTTGCTGTGGCACTCATATATTTAACTCAGGTGCTGTCCATTTCTTCTGATCATCCTTGAGATGGTTCTACACCTTCATTTGAGTCCAGCTGTGTTTGATTATACTGATTGGACTTGATTAGGAAAACCACACACCTGTCTATATAAGACCTTACAGCTCGCAGTGCATGTCAGAGAAAATGAGAATCATGAGGTCAAAGGAACTGCCTGAAGAGCTCAGAGACAGAATTGTGGCAAGGCACAGATCTGGCCAAGGTTACAAAAAAAATTCTGCTGCACTTAAGGTTCCTAAGAGCACAGTGGCCTCCATAATCCTTAAATGGAAGACGTTTGGGATGACCAGAACCCTTCCTAGAGCTGGCCGTCCAGCCAAACTGAGCTATCGGGGGAGAAGAGCCTTGGTGAGAGAGGTAAAGAAGAACCCAAAGATCACTGTGGCTGAGCTCCAGAGATGCAGTCGGGAGATGGGAGAAAGTTGTAGAAAGTCAACCATCACTGCAGCCCTCCACCAGACAGGGCTTTATGTCAGAGTGGCCCGACGGAAGCCTCTCCTCAGTGCAAGACACATGAAAGCCTGCTTGGAGTTTGCTAAAAAACACCTGAAGGACTGGTGAGAAATAAGATTCTCTGGTCTGATGAGACCAAGATAGAACTTTTTGGCCTTAATTCTAAGTGGTATGTGTGGAGAAAACCAGGCACTGCTCATCACCTGTCCAATACAGTCCCAACAGTGAAGCATGGTGGTGGCAGCATCATGCTGTGGGGGTGTTTTTCAGCTGCAGGGACAGGACGACTGGTTGCAATCGAGGGAAAGATGAATGTGGCCAAGTACAGGGATAGCCTAGATGAAAACCTTCTCCAGAGTGCTCAGGACCTCAGACTAGGCCGAAGGTTTACCTTCCAACAAGACAATGACCCTAAGCACACA
Organism: Lithobates clamitans; assembly: GCA_037952925.1. NCBI lineage: Eukaryota > Metazoa > Chordata > Amphibia > Anura > Ranidae > Lithobates > Lithobates clamitans. Next base: position 1,348,601 of record JBBGZY010001275.1, read on the forward strand.
GCTAAAATAATGAAGGAGTGGCTTCACAACAACTCAGTGACTGTTCTTGAATGGCCCAGCCAGAGCCCTGACTTAAACCCAATTGAGCATCTCTGGAGAGACCTAAAAATGGCTGTCCACCAACGTTTACCATCTAACCTGACAGAACTGGAGAGGATCTGCAAGGAGGAATGGCAGAGGATCCCCAAATCCATGTGAGAAAAACTTGTTGCATCTTTCCCAAAAAGACTCATGGCTGTATTAGATCAAAAGGGTGCTTCTACTAAATACTGAGCAAAGGGTCTGAATACTTAGGACCATGTGATATTTCAGTTTTTCTTGTTTAATAAGGCCTCTTTCACACGGGGGATCCGTATGTCAGTTTTTCATCCTTCCGTCTTCGGATGAAAAACATACATACATGTATCCCTATGGAGCATCGGATGTCAGCGGTGACATGTCCGCTGACATCCGACCCGCTCCGATCCGAAAAGTGTAACAGAGGAAAACCCTACTTTTCCATCCGTTTTCGGATCGGGTGACGACGGACACTACGGTCCGTCATAATCCGATCCCCCATAGGGGAGAGCGGCGCTCTGACAGGTCCGTCGCTGCACAGTGTGCAGTGATGGACCTGTCATCTTCCTGCTCAGCGGGGATCGGCGGAGCGATCCCCGCTGAGCAAGCGGGTGTTCACGGGGAGGATCATCAGTGATCCGCCCCGTGTGAAAGAGCCCTAAATCTGCAAAAATGTCAACAATTCTGTGTTTTTCTGTCAATATGGGGTGCTGTGTGTACATTAATGAGGGGAAAAATTAACTTAAATGATTTTAGCAAATGGCTGCAATATAACAAAGAGTGAAAAATTTAAGGGGGTCTGAATACTTTCCGTCCCCACTGTACATATACACATTACACTGTACATATTCACTTCAAATAAACTGAAGCAAAAACTTCAAGAGGATATAAACTCTCTCACATATACCCAGTGAAGTGAACAGCCTCAGATGATACACAGAGATGAAACAAATCTCCCTACAAAAGTTTTACATGTATATATGCTGTCTTCAGCTTGCTATATTCTTTAGAAAGTGCACATCTTGTTAGAGATTTTTTCTTCCTGTTCAGCACTGGGTGTGGATTCTTGGCATATACTGTGTGACAGTTGATTGGAGAATAGGCACACACCCCCACTCCACATAGGCAAAATAAGGAAGGTATGTGCAGAGCTGTGCTGTCAATAGACCAACTCTCTGCAAATCTATTTATAGCACCCACCCAGACACAGATTTCAGGCTGGTTTTATCTTGGTTGTCAGAGAACTTGTCGGAAGTTATCATGCTGATAACAGAAGAATGGAGCAGCAGAAAGACATGGGACTTATGGCTCTGGAGAGAGATAAGAAAACACTACACATATATGTGCTTAGGTCAAATTTCATGAATCAGGTTTACATCCACTTTAAACCTTCACATTTCAGTTTTTCATGGGTGGGTGCAATTTAAACCTCTGGTTTTCTTGCAATGGGGACTCTGTCTAATTGTTGTGGCTAGTGCACAACAAGATAATGGTTATACACTTTGGGGTATATTTATAAAGCAGTGAATGTGACTATATCTTCCTGAAGCATTGGTTTTCAAATGCAGTGATTGATTCACCTGCAATGAATGTTTAGTGAATATCACATTTACTGCTTTATACATATGCAATATCTTTGCATAGATTAAACATAAATATACTCCTTTTGTCTGATGGCTTCTCCATAATTTAGAAATAAAAAAAAAGGGGCCCAGATGCTAAATGGGTGCTTTCATTATATCCTAGTATGGACAGAGGGGATGTAGAGGCAACATACTGCTACAGTGGAGAAAATGTTACCAGTGCTGCTGTTTAACCACTTCAGGCCCGGAAGATTTTCCTGCTTAATGACCGGGCCTGCTTAATGACCAGTTAAAGTGACGCCACTGCGTCACTTTAACTGATAATTGCGCGGTCCTGCGACATTGTGCCCAAACAAAATTGACGTCCTTTTTTTCCCAAAATTGGAGGTTTTTTTTGGTGGTATCTGATCACCTCTGCGGTTTTTGTTTTTGCGCTATAAACAAAACAAGACCGACAGTTTTGAAAAAAATTAAATATTTTTTACTTTTTGCTATAATATCCCCAAAAATGTTTTTAAAAAACAAATTTCTTCATCAGTTTTGGCCAATATGTATTCTACATATTTCTCGTAAAAAAATTTCAATTAGCGTATATTGATTGGTTTGCGCAAAAGTTATAGCATCTACAAAATAGAGGATATATTTATGGCATTTTTATTAAAAAAATATATATATCTATAGATATATAGATATATATGGAAAAAAGAGAGAAGCTGCGCTATATAAAGGTGCAGGTCAACAATGGCTTGTATATTCCAGAATAGTGAAATGCAGTTCAAACAAATCCGCATTAAACACCCAGGTGAGCTAAATCCTTATTCAGTGCCACCACCTAATAAAAAACTCGCTTACCAGATGGCAAGCGGATGACTATAGCCCAGCCAAGGCCTTTGCTTTGAAGGAAAAGAACATCCAGGCAGGTGTAGTTAAATGGAATAGCTGTATGCTCCAAAGCCTTGGTGCTGTAAATCTCCCATGGGCAAATGGGGTGAGGTTGGAGGCCCTGAAAGGCTCCTATACTGATAGGAAGACGCGGGAGGAATGCGGAGGGATGGAACCCCCTCAGCACAGCACACCTTTTTTTCCTCTTTATATAGATATATCTATCTATAGATAGATATTTCTATCTATAGATATATATAATTAATATTACTAGTAATGGTGGCCATCTGCGATTTTATTTATTTTATTTTTTTTAAGCGGTACTGCTACATTGCAGCAGACAGATCAGACACTTTTGACAGCTTTTTGGGACCATTGACATTTATACAGCAATCAGTGCTATAAAAATTCACTGATTACTGTGTAGTTGTCACTGGCAGGGAAGGGGTTAACACTGGGGGGGGTGATCAAAGGGTTAAATGTGTTTCCCCATGAGTGTTTCTTACTGGGGGGATGGGACTGACTGGGGGAGGAGACATATCGCTTTGTAATTACTACAAACAGCAGATCTGTCCCTTTCTTCTGTCAAAACGAGGATTTGTGTGTTTACACACACAAATCCCCGTTCTGGCTGTCGTGCCCGCGATCGTGGGTGGCCTGCTGCGATCACGCCCGCTGGCCGCACGCATGGGGTCCCCAAACGTACAGCGGCCACGCGCGCCTGCTATGCCGCCCATACGGAGATTCGCGGGAACATGCCACTCTGCCGACATATAGCAAGTGGTTAAGAGGCCATAAGTACCCAGGAGATGTTTTCATTTACGCTGACATTGAAGTTTAAATAAGCTACCGTAGTGACCTTTTCAGTTCTGGAACGAATTGGACGATTCTTTTGCTCTACCTGTATCATGGGATTCCTTTAAGACCTTCTCTAGGGGCAGCTTCCAGGGCATCAAATGGCAGGTAAAAATAGAAATGAGTGCAGACTTGAGTAGTTAGAGGCTACTTTTGTTCAAACACAAGATCCACAGACAAAGGAGGCCCTGAAGGTGGCTCTGTGGGAGGTCGGTCTCCTACGAACTGAGGTCACTGATGTGCGCTTACTTTACCAGACTCAGCGGATTTTTGAACAGGGGGAGAAGACGGGGCACCTCCTGACTTGGTTGACCAAGGAGCAATCTGCGCCAGTCTCCATCCCCCGCATTTCTGACTCTGGTGGAGTGGTGCTGACAGATCTGGGTCAAATGAGTGCTTTGTCGCTTATTATCAGGACCTCTATGTCTCCAAAGTGGTGTGCTCTGAGGAGGTAGTGGCTGACTATCTGGAAGATATAGACCTTCTCTGCCTGACTACCTCATATAGGGATAAGTTGGAAAGCCCTATAATCTTGGAAGAACTTAAATGTGCTAACCATGCAAACTGGGAAGTCTCAGGGCCCTGATCGGTTCCCGACGGAATTCTTTAAGGCGTATGCAGATTCTCTCCTTCCTCTTTTTCATAAGATGTTGGCCTGAACACAGGACTCAGAAACTTTGCCTTTGTCAATGAGAGAGGCAGTAATAGTTGTCCTTCCCAAACCTGGCAGGGACCTGGATCTGTGTCCTCTTACTGGCCCATCTCGCTACTTAATGTGGATGCCAAAATTCTGACGCAGGTCTTGGCCATACGCCTCAAAAAAGTTATTACCGCTCTGGTGCATCTGGATCAAACTGAGTTTATGCCGGGTAGGGGAACAGACATCAACATCCGCAGACTATTCACACATATGGCTAGAGCAGAAGAACACAGCCCAGGGGTAGTGGTCTCTTTGGACAACGAAAAGGCATTTGATTCAATAGAGTGGACCTACTTCTAGGCTGTCCTCAAAAAATTCAACTTCGGTCCCAATTTTATTGCATGGATTTGCATGTTATATTCTGCCCTAGAATATCCATGAATAATTCACTGTCCTGACCCTTTTCTCTTGGTAGGGGGACTAGACAGGGTTGTCCCTTCCCCCCTGGCCTATTTGCACTGGCTATGGAACCCCTGGCTGCCATAATAAGAGCAGATGATTCGGTTAGAGGTGTCACTGTAGTAGAGGAAAAAATATTGTATGCTGGTGACGCTCTCCTGTATCTGACGGATGTCAATTCGTCCCCCCCCCCCCTGCGGCCCTCCGAATTTTGGACGTATTTGGCTCCTTCTATGGGATTAAAATAAATTGTGGAAAGTCCCTTCTTTTCCGCTTCATCCAGCACAATGTAAACCACCATCGGGTACCCCGCTTAGTTGGGTGGAGGATTTCAAATACTTGGGTATTCGGATTGGTGGGGAACTGAATTCATATTATGCCCAGAATCTAGACTCCCTGCTGCATTGGTTTTCCTAGCAATGAACCACGTGGCGTTCTCTCCAACTTACACCGGTAGGCAGGGTCAATCTAATCAAGATGGTATATCTCCCAAAATTTTTGTATTTTTTTCGTAATACCCCTCTACCCCTACTGAGCTCCTTTTTTTCATAAGATAAATGCTATACTCACTAGTTTTATATGGGCAGAAGGAACCCAAAGACTGGCCCTTTCTACACTACACCTACCTCTTGGCATGGGTGGATTATCTTTTCCTAACTACCAGCTATATTATTGGGCAGCAGTATTGGTTACTGTACGGCGGTGGTTCTCTCAGCCTAAGGATAACCCTGCTGTGACCTTGGAGGCCACCATCGTGGGATCCTATTTGACCCTTAGCCATCAAGTCTTTAGAGGTCCCAAAGCTCACCCTGATATGATATTCCTGATGCGTGCTACTGTGCAGGCTTGGCACAGGGCTAGGGCTAAATATCGTAATCCAGAGTCCTTCTCCCCCTATATCCCCCTATGGGGCAATCCTTCTATTCCACACATGAGTACAATCCCAGACCCTAGTGTTTGGGCCTCTTGGGGAATAGTGGGCCTCAAACGTGGCGGTGGAGGGTCGTTTGCGAACATTTCCCGAGCTTAAGGCAGCCTTCTACTTGCCCAACTGGATGTTCTTTAGATACTCGCAGCTTAGGCATGCCTTTGGCCGACCGTTCCCCTCTACGCTGGAATCTGATCCTATTAAAAGACTGCTGATTTCTGGGGTGTTAGATGAACCTCTCTCTGCGCTTGTCTATGACTTATGCTGCTAAGGTGGGTAGATTGTACTCCAAATGGCATGCTAATATCCCTGATCTGGAGGAGGATGAGTGGGAGAACTGTCTAGGCTCGTATGTCACCTCAATGATCTCAGCTAGGGATAGATTCATCCAAATTAGGTTTCTCCATAGGGTATATAACACCCCTCAAGGCTGAGCGGCCATCTACTCATCTGTCTCCTCGGGAATGCCCGAGATGCCAAAACTCTGAGGATTTTTCTTTCACATGGTGTGGTCTCGTTTTGGACACAGGTAGTGTCTGATGTCAACACGGTCTGTGATTAGGCTCTCTGATTGGACCCCAAAATTTAGTCACTAAATGTTTTTGAAGACTCCCATTTGAATAGATATGTTAATTTGTTTATTTGTTATACTTCAATTTACGCAAGAAGGGAGATACTCCTTTGCTGGAAATCCTCTCCGCCCTCCTGAGTCACTTCCTGGCGGACAACTGTGAACCAGGTGCTGCCTTTTTACAAACTTACATACTTAAACCGGAAGTGCCCGAAGAGGTTTGATAAAGTTTTGTCTGCTTGGATAGACTCTTGGGGTACTGGAGCGTTCTGAAATGCCAGCTTGTCACTATATTCACTGTTGTGAATTAACTATTCATCAATAGGTGGTATTTTTGCCTGTTGTCTACTACACTGGTGATCCTATGTGCATTCTCCCTGTCCCCAATTCCCCCCCCCCCTTTTCCCCCTCCTTTTCTTTTTTCTCCCCATCCTTTTCTCTTTTTTCCATCCTCTCCCTTCCTTCTGTACCCCTTATTTCCCTCCCCCTGTACTGACGCGGGGAGCATTCCTGCCCCCCGTCCCCCCCTTGCAGTAAGTTGAATTTGAGGGCCAGTTCTGGAACCTTTATTTTCATATCATTTGTGGCTGTTTAGATTATTATTGTTGCTTAAATTATGTACCAATGTCTTCTTGGTTGTCTGCATTGCTATGTACGTGCCTATGTACCTTGATAAAAAGATTTCCCTGTTAAAAAATAAATTTAAAAAAAAGTTTAAGTTAGCTGTGCTGCTTGTACCTTAACTGGATGTTCTGCTTTATGTATTCTAGTGTATGACACTGGTAATTAATTCATAGACATCAGTACCCTTGTTTAACTTTCCAGCCAGGCAAGACTGCGACAGAGGCAAACTTTACACTTTTTTTTTTTTTTCTATCTTTTTTTTTTTTTTTTTTGTTTCATAAAGTTTTATTCAAACATAAAGGGGTTATACAAAAAGATAACGATGCCAGTACATTTTAAAAGTGTACAAAGGTACATTAGTAGTTAACAATTTTGAAAAGTACAGAGAAACATCAGATGACTTATATGCTTATTCGTGAATCAATTAAAACGTATATTAATAAGTATTTTGAAGTTCAGGTCACCTTGAATATACTAAAGCTAGCATAATAAACATAGAGTTGTCTAAGGACAAAACATAGTAACTGGGGTAGGTGCTTTAAGGGTGCATCTATTGATGGCGTGTGGACCTGGGCAAAGCCGCTCCTTTCCCAAGCACCCCTAACGGGATCAGACTGTGCGAAGGGGGATGGCAGTATTTACTTAACGTATGGGGTTAGTACTCATGGTCCAGTATGAGTAGCAAAGTATTCTTAAAGTCTTGTATGACATTCAGAGTAATTACGTGTGTGCTATATTTAGGTTTTAAAGTGGAATGGGAACTAAGTATACAGGCATCAATAAAAGGTAAGTCATGGGCAAAGTAAGGTATAACTAAAGGTAGGAAGGTATGGACATGGCGGGTAAGGACATGGCGGACACTCCAGCCCCCGGCCAGGGCATTCTTCCACTGTGTGGGTTATTTATTTCATAGTATGAGTCTTGATTATTTGTCAAGTATTAATGTCTTAAACTCTGAGGAGTCTCTAAAGTGTATCCAGCAAGCCCAAGTATTTTGATATTTTGTTGGGTTGTCTTTTGCTTGATGTATTAAGTCCTCCATCTCTGCTGTTTTTTCAACCCGTTTCAGCCAATCGGATAATGTGGGTGGGGCAGCGTTTCTCCAACGTAATGGGATACATTGTTTAGCCGCGTTTATGAGGTGAAGCATGAGAGATTTTCTATAAGTAGCTTGTGGTAGGGATGTGTGGTGTAGTAGATATTGAGCGGGAGAAAAGTCGAGGGTGTAGGTGGTGATGTGAGAGATCATGTTGTGCACTTTTTCCCAAAATGGTTGTATGTGAGCACATTCCCACCAAATATGGAGAAGAGAGCCCACTGCAGAGTCACATCTCCAGCACAAAGGTGAAATAGTAGGTTGAAATATATGAATTCGTGTAGGTGTTCGATACCATCTTGAGTATAGTTTGTAATTGTTCTCCTGAGCTGAAATGTTAATAGAGCCCTTATGCATGTGCTCATATATGTTCTCCCATTCCTCATTGGGGAGGTCTACGTTAAGCTCTCTCTCCCATTTTTGGTTGACCGGGTAGGCCTTAAGGTTAGTCTCACCAAATAGAATAGAATATACCGTCGAGATTAGGTGGTTTTGAGGACCAGATCGGGAGCATAGTGCTTCAAAGGGATTTAGGTCTCTATACCATTGAGATTTGTGGTTGGCGCTGTTGAGGAAGTGTCTAATTTGCAGAAATTTGAAAAATGGTATGTTACCATCTGGGAATCTAGAGGCCATGTCAGTGAATGGGATAATGGAGCCCTTGTGAAAAAATTGATGAGCTCTCAGAGTAGATTCAGTGTTAGCTAAACGTTTATTGTCTTCTAGAAGGCTAGGGGGGAAGTCAGGGTTGCTAGTTAGAGGAGTCATTGGACCCGGAGAGGGAGGCAGTTTAAGAGATTGACAAGCATTTCTAAAGCTATTTAACGTAGGACCTGTTAGTGGATGTGTGGAGTGTTCTTTAGGGGTGGCCTTAACGCTAATCCACGGCACGTGTGATAAAGGAATCTGGGTGCATGAGTCTTCTAATGTGATCCAATCTTTGGAGTGAGCATGTATGTGCCAATCGATTAGTCTGGTGATGTGGCACGCCGTATGATATTTATGGCTATCCGGTAGGCCTAACCCGCCTTTAAGTTTGGGGAGAATCATTCTGTCCCAGCCAATTCTCGGGGGCTTATGGGCCCAAATAAAGTTTCTGCAGAGTCTTTTGTAAGTTTAAAAAAACGTTGGTGGTAATTTGATCGGTGTGGTTTGAAAGACGTATAATATACGGGGTAGGACGTTCATTTTTAGAATGGAGATGCGTCCAAACCAGGAGAATTGTCCCGAGGACCATTTAGTGAGATCCTTTTTTATGTTTTGGAGTATGGGAGAGTAATTTCTATCATATAATTCAGTAAGTTTGGAGGGTAATTGAATACCTAGGTATGTGAGGGCGTGTGGTTCCCAACTAAATTGAAAATTAGCTTGGCATTGAGATACTATTGATGAAGGGAGGGTTATGTTGAGGGCCCTGGATTTCGCAAAGTTTATCTTTAAATTAGATAATTTGTGGAATAGGGTAAAATCCTGCAGTAAGTTAGGTATAGAGATTAACGGATTAGAGAGAAAAAGAAGAATGTCGTCTGCGTAAGCCGTTAGTTTGTAATGTCTTTGTCGGATGTCAACTCCCGTTATGTTTGGGTTGGTCCTAAGTTTATGTAAAAGAGGTTCCAATGAAAGAACAAAGATAAGGGGGGACAGAGGGCACCCTTGTCGGGTGCCATTTGAGACAGAGAAGGCGTCCGACAGGCGGCCGTTGACCCTTATTCTGGCTGTTGGAAAGGTATATAATGCTAGAATCAATTTGAGGAAGTGTGCTGGGAACCCCATCATCTGCAGCACTGCCATCATGTAGTCCCATGCCACCCTGTCGAACGCCTTCTCTGCGTCCGGTGACAGGAAAAACCCTTGTTTGGAGGAATTTGAAAGCCATTGGTGGATGTTGATGGCCTTTATAGTGTTATCCCTGGCCTCCCTGCCAGGGATAAAGCCGACCTGATCCAGTGAAATTAGTTTAGGGAGGAAAGGGAGTATCCGATTGGCTAAAATTTTGGCGTAAATTTTCATGTCGACATTAAGGAGGGAGATAGGTCTGTAGTTAGAGACTAGCGTCTCATCCTTGCCAGGTTTAGGTATGAGTTTAATGTGGGCTTCAAGTAGGTCTTTATTGACTTGGGTTGGAGAGGAGAGAGCATTAAACGTCTTAGCAAGGTGAGGGGTAAGTACGTTGTGGAATGTCTTATAGTAACTTACTGTCAGTCCGTCTGGGCCTGGGCTTTTACCTGTTTTTAATTGTTTTAACACCGCATTAATTTCTTCTATACTTAGGTCAAGACTGGCTGCATCTTCTGGTGCAATAGGAGGGGGGCAATATTGTGTTAAAAAATCTCTAATGACCGCTTGTCTTTCTGGAGTGTTACTCGTCTCGTTGGATGAAGGGAGATTGTAAAGATCTAAAAAATAATGTACAAATTGGTTGGCAATATCTTCAGAAGACACAAAAGAAGTTCCTGACGGGTCTTTGATTGCGTGTATGGTATTTGTCGCTTTCCTAGATTGCAGAGCTCTGGCTAATAGTTTACCGGATTTATTTCCGAACTCGTAAAACAATTTTTGTGTTAAGACGTATTTGCGTTTTAGTGACTTGCCTAATTCTTCAAGGAGTTCCTCCCTAGCTTTGATCAATTCAACCAGGGAGTTGGTGGCTAACGTTAGTTTATGCGATTGTTCCAAAATATGTATTTTCTCTGATAGGGCAGCAATGCGATTCCTTTTGAGTTTGTGTCTGTTGGCAGTAAGGGAGATGATTTCTCCACGTATTACGCATTTATGCGCTGCCCATATGCTGGATTGTTTTGAGTCCTCAAGAGTGTTTTCTGTAAAATACTGCAAGAGTCGTGTGCTGAGTTTGTGAGTGATCTCAATGTCTGTAAGGATTGAGTTATCCAGGCGCCAGATCATATTTTTGGATCTATTTGACGGTATGTCTAGTGTAATGGATATGGGGTTATGGTCTGATATGACCATAGGGTCAATGGAAGCTGAAGAAAGGAGAGACAGGTCAGACTGGGATATGAAAAAATGATCAATTCTCGTGTATTTGTCGTGTGGCGAAGAGTAGAACGTAAAATCCCTCTCATTCGGGTGTAGTGTACGCCAAGCGTCGTGCAAAGTCAATTCTCTTAGGTGTTTTTTGATGGCCCTGAGGGCTTTGTATGGCATAGAGGAAAAGATAACGACCATTGACGTCTCTTTTAATTTCTAGTACTTGTAAGGGGCAGTTTTTTGCTATCAGAATCGCTACACCCTTTGTTTTAGATTCATCATTGGATGCGTGATAAACCGTAGGGTAGTTTAGGTTGTAGAGTTTTGGAATGTTGTTTGAGCGGAAGTGCGTTTCTTGGATGAATGCTATCTGAGTTCTGCTCTGCCTTAAGGTGTGGAGTAGCTGAGATCTTTTCTCTGGTATGTTAAGCCTGCGCATGTTCAAGGAGCAGAATTTCACTTGGGAGGTAGGTGGTGATTTAATGCAATTATCCATGTTCGGGGTTGGAGTGTCCGCCATCACTGGAGGGGAAGAGGTGTTTATTTGGAGCTGTTGATATGTAATTGGTTAAAGATCGGAATTAATGAGAGTTCTTAGTGGATTGTTTGGTTGTGTCAAAGTGGCACAATGGGGGAAAAGGAGAGGGGGGGTATTTAAGTACCCTCTGCGAGCAGAGGGAAAATATGTACGGTGTGTCGTCAGAGGAATCTGGCCTGAACTCAGATCCAAACCAGTCCACTGCACCGTGTGGGGGTTGGCTAGAACCTAGCACAAAAGATGTTTTCCATAGCAAGCAAGCCCGCCGTTACCAGTCCTATGAGTAAATACGTGGAGGATAGTGATTATCAAGATGTATGCGAGAATGCATCAATTATGAGGGGTATATTATGAATCGTTTTAACAGTGGAGGTGGTGATCAAAATTATAAGTGGTAAGTATGGAAACTTACAAGGTTATGTGACCAAAGAACCGGTGTCTAGGGAAGAGATTATGCTCCCTTTGATCAACTACCTGATATGGAAGTAAAGAGCAGTGTACTCTTTACGTAAATGTGAGTGGTGAGACGTTGAGCCCATGGGAGGAGTATAATGAAGAGCCGTATGAGCGGCCGTATCTAAAGATACTGAAGCATGTAAAAAATACACCAGAAAGAAAAAAGGTAAAATAATTCAACAAAATAAAGCATTAAATGAGCCTTAAACCTTATATTGTATGAAAACATGGCGTAGGTAAGTGGATCTGGAAATAACAACAAGTTTCGGCAGTTTCTACGGAGTTCTGATGAATGCTGTGAGTGAAAATAAAGTTTATCTTATCCACATTCTGTCTGCTGAACTGTCTCCGTCTCCTGCTATGTGCCTAGTGTGTTAAGTGTATCACTGTACAATCGCATTGCTGTATATATATTATCGGTTCATTTAACTGACAAACATTTGGTGGTGGCTGGATAGAAGAAATTAGTCATATCTTGATATCCAAGCTTTTCATATAATTGCTGAATGCCTAGAGGATATAGTCCTCTCTATCCCTGGTCATATTTAGTTCCAACCAATTGGTGTTCCATTATAGGGTGACGTTTGTGGATTAACATCCAGCCTAAGTTTCAAACTGTCGTGTGTTCTGCATACTAAACCCCCTAGTATTATCTCCCAGAGCTATGTAGATTTGTGTCAAGCAGTCTGATGCTACAGACGTGTGTTTTCGTAGCTAGCTGCTATCAGATCCAGGTATCACGGTATCTCAATACTGAGTGTGTGGGGTGGGTGTGAGAGAAAATTATCTCCTCCCATACCCTCCCAGCAAGAGGCCAGAGCCTTGGGGTTTGTGCTGTCATGAATCACTGTGTGGTAAGGGCGATAGTGGCATCTAGTGGAGGAAGGTGAGAATTACATGCAAGGTACGTAACGATGAGATAGGCCATCTATATCAGCTAAATGAAGAAGCATCTAATCCCCTGCGCTATGACGGAATGATAGTTGCAGGAGACCCATAGTAGAGGGGATCCCTGCACACTGAGATAACTATGCCAGGGTATTATTAAAGTCATAGTAATAGACAGTATGTAAGTAACATGAAACCATGCAGTTTAGTTTATTCATTGTTTTAACCTGTCATACATTACCCGTTTTAAAACAATTTCGTTCTGTGGTAATTACTGAAATCAAAGAGGAACAAGTGTGGGTATAGCACAGTGCAGGACGAGGGGACGACCTTCAATGGAGGCACAGTATTGTTCACATAAGAGAAGCGGGGGACAGACGAGAGTGATAGGTGTATACTGTGGGAGCATTGGAGGGACAGTCTGAATCAGCATCTGAACATGTCAGTTTGTCATTAGTCAGAGGCGATGCGGTATCTGTAGAAAGGCAACAGGAAAGGGGTGAGAAGCCAGCTGTAAGGAAAATCATCTCGGTAGTAAATCAGTGCAGCCGTCTAAGGGGAATTTGAGATCGCCGTTCCTCTTGCCAGTGTCAGTGAACGATAACGAACGAGTGAACTTTGGAATGTGCTTTGAACATAACACTGTTGAAAGTAGGGTTCACACAATTTGTGCCAAAACCTGGCAATAAACGATCAAAGGGGGGATCAATATCACTCACAGTTTAATAATCCCGCCTGGCTCTTCGGGACCGTGGAGAGTCGGAGTGGTTAGGGTCATGTGATGTATCATGATGCTGGTAGCGTCTTCTGTTGCCTGATGGGGATCTCCGTTCTCTGATCCTGTTGTCTGAAGCTTCCATCGGTTCTTCCCTCGGTGCGTGTTTCCTGACCGCCTGATGGCGGAATTCCGCGTACCAGTTTGGTACATCCACGAGGGGGATATTCAGTGTATCACAAAATGGATGCAGGTCTTCTGGAGTTTTTAGCAGGGCAGTGCGACCCTGATGAGTAGCCGAAAGGCAGAAGGGGAACTTCCACCTATACTGGATCCCTTTTGAGCGTAGGACATCCAGTAATGGTCTGAGATCTCTGCGATGCTGTAATGTTATACTGGATAAGTCCTGGAATAGCTGAATGGACGTTCCTTCATGTTGTAACTGCTGTCTGCTTCTGGCTTGCCTGAGGATTTCTTCTTTTAATTGATAATCCACTAAGCAGCATATGATATCCCTCGGTGGATCCCTTTCCTTTCCTTTGGGGCGTAGGGCTCTGTGGATTCTTTCAATGGATATAGGTGTTTGAGGCGGTCTATTCAATAGATTATTGAACAGGCTAGTCACAGCAGGGGAAAGATGTTCAGTGGTGATTGCCTCGGGCATACCTCGAATCCGAAGGTTGTGACGGCGCCCCTATTATCGAGGTCCTCAACATGACTCTGGATTTCTCTCAATTGCATGGTGTGTGTGTCAATCCGTCTAGTCGCTTTGCGAAGTACAAGGTCATGTTGAGCTGTGACCTGTTCCACTTCATGGACCCTGTCAGACAGCGTGTGTATATCAATGCGTAGCTCCGCAATGGCTGCTGACAGGGTATCTTTAATGTCAGCCGCTATGGTTCTTAGATCGTGGATGTTTAGGTATGGTGGAGCGGGAGTAGTACTGTCATCCATGAGTGGCGGGGCTGATGTTTGAGGCATAGGATGGAGAAGTGGATATTGCTGCAGTGATTCCGAGTTCTGAGGTAATCTGTGGCGGGAGGACGCCATGTTGCCTCTTTGTGTCCGGAACATCTCCGGGATATTCTGGCTGATTCCTCTGGAATGCTCTCTAGGGGAACGGGATCTAGAAGCTGAGGATTGTCTGGAAGCTGTTCCCATCTTAAAGAGCAAGGTTGGTCGCAGGAATACCTCCGGTAATTGAGTTAGAAGACTGGTAACGGCAGGAGCTCTCCAGTTACACGTCCATCTTCCTGCTTGGCCAGGCCACGCCCCCTTTCTATCTTGATTTTTGATATATAGATAACATTTTGTGCCACTCACAGTAACGATTATAAAAGTTTCTTTACACACACACTACCCAAGGAGTGCACTGTCCAGATTTTCCTCTCTTAACCAAGACCTTACATGGTTTTCATTTTTATAAATGCCTGAGGTGACAGAGGGAGTGTGGCCTCATGTTGAATCTTAAAGTATAGGTAAAGTCAAAAAGTTTTTTGCAGGCATAGTGGCAAAAGCACGGGTGGGGTCCCAGGGGCACTGAGGTGAGGAGGGTGTATGCAGGTACAGTGATGGGAGGAGGGGTGGAATATGGCGATCAGGCGCAATGGTAAGAGTGGGACTATGGGTCAGGCAGTGAGAACAGGGTGATGGGTGGTCATGTAGGTGGAGTGTTAAGAGTGGGGAAGTGGGGAGTGGTATATAGGTGTAGTGCTGAGAGTTGTGTAAAAGCTATGCACATACAGGGAGGGAGGAATGTGCCAGTAATATGACCAGGGGGGTGGGGATGGCACCATGGTAAAAGCAGGATGGGCAGCGGATCTGCAAGTGAAATAGGGGGCAGCTGTTCAGCTGGTAGTGGGTGGGCATGCAGGATTTTTTTTGGGGGGGGGTGCAGGTGTAGTGGCAAGTGAGCAGGGAGGGGATGATGTGGGGACAGTTGTGCAGGTGCCAAAGTGAGAGTGGGTTGAGGGAGGAGCATGCAAGTATGGTGGGGTGGGGTATGATTGTGAAAACACTATGGTGAGAGCTGGGGGTTGTAAAAGTACATGCCATGCTTTACTGCACAATGCTCTCAGTCAAAACCGAGAGCAGTGCTAGGGGCTTGAACAAAAAAAAGGACACATCCCAGGATCCACACGATGATGTGTGATGCGGGAATCTCTCCCGCTGTGCAAATGTATTCTGACGGGGACAGCCTCCAGCCAGAGCACACTGATCAGGTTCAGCAGGACCGTTTTGACAGAAGCTGGTCGTTAGATCAGCTTCTGTTGAACAGTCAGGTGTACACATGTACCAGAAGTCGGCTGATTCCTGCTGAACCAGCCATTTTTCCATACGTGTGTACATAAATATGCAGGAGTTCAGTATGTGATCTTTTGAAAATGCAACCCATTGTCAGGGTTGTGTTCTAGCTGGAAAAATAGACACAACATCACACATTAGGGGAAAAGGCTCTTAACTACTTTTCCTGTCCCAGGTGGCAGTTCATGCATGTCTACCATTCTATTAACAGTTCAATTTCTGCATTCTTGCCCAAAACATAATTGGTTTTTCTCTACCTGTAAGCCCTAAGCATCACTATGCTATATTTCTTCCCTGTCTATGATCAGCTCCCATTCTTCTGCACAACACCCCCCCCCCCCTTCATTCCTGACACAGTCATCTACCCCTATGCCCCCCAATCATGCCAGTTTTTCCAATAAGCAAATTACACTCATTCTGTCTTATACCCAGATTATTGATGTAACTCCCCTGTACCATACAACCCATGCTATGATCAGCTTATATTCTGCATTGTCTATACCCTGATGGTCCACAACCAGTTGCCCTTATGTCTCCTCTTTTGCCTCTGCCAGATATGTTCAGCTACCTTCCTGTCACCTTTTCTCCGTAAGGTTCATGAACAGTTCCGGTTCTGTGCCTTCTCCCAGTAGTGTTTACATCCCATATTCACCTTCACTAGTGAAGTAATATCATTGAGCAAACGTGTTCTGCTCAAAATGTGTACCTTTTTACAGGCAAGTAAATAGCAATTTAATCCTAGGCCTATGTTTAGAGAATGTGACCAACATCTTAAGAAGCTTTTTTTAGCTCTAAATAAAAATGTGCTTAAGTATTTAATACTTTCTTTTCCAGGCTGATGAAAAAAGGAATCACGTGGAGGTTTGTCCCGAAGCAGCTATAATTATTCAGAAGCTTGCGAACCAATTAAAAAAATATGGAGGAGCTGCTCTCATAGCGGACTATGGACATTCAGGAGACAAGGAGGACACTTTCAGAGTATGTGTTATTTGGCTCTAACTTAAAGCCATTGTAAAGTCTCGTTTTTTTTCTCCTATAAAAATAACAAACATGTTATACTTACCTGCTCTGTTGCAATGGATTTGCATAGAGCAGCCCGGATCTTCCTCTTCTCGGGTCCCTCTTCTGTGATCCTGGCTCCTCCCTCCTGTTCAGTGCCCTCACAGCAAGCAGCGTGCTATGGGGGAACGCGAGCCGAGTCACAGCTCCCTGTGTCCATTCAGACATGGAGCCTCAGCCCCACCCCCTCTCTCCCCTGATTGGCTTGCTGACTTTGACAGCAGCGACAGCCCATGGCGCAGCTGCTGTGTTTCAACCAATCAAGAGGGAGAATCTCGGACAGCTGAGACACTTGTGGACATCTCTGGACAGAGAGGGACCTCAGGTAAGTGGGGGGGGGGGGGGCTGCTGCACACAGGAGGCTTTTTATCTTCATGCATAGAATGCATGAAGATAAAAAACCTTCTGCCTTTTTAACCCCTTTAAGATGGCAAACTCCAGACAGTTTTTGCATCCTTAGGTTTAGGGGCTATAACCTTTTTGCCTTGTTTACTTTCATCCTCTATGCTGTTTCCATCCTCTCAGACTGAGATATGGTGGCACCTTTCTAGTGCTTTCCCATTATACAGTGTCCTTTTAGTTTTTAGAGCCTCCTAGCGGCTTCCCGGAGCTGTCAATTAGAATTAAAGCATGCATAATGCAAATCAATATTTCAGGGAATTCTAGACCCCCTTAAACAAGGTGAAATTTACAGAATGCAAAATAAACGTATTTATATACAGTAGATGATGATAGCAAATTTTTCAAATATAAAAAAGGTGATAATTCGTAATCTTACCCACACATGTAAAATGCAACTCCCCAAACCAAACCATGGCTTATGTATCCAGTGTAAAATGTAACCACATTTAAATGGATTAGAGGGACAAGGTATTGTGTGACACTAGGTACTGCATCCTAAAAGTGGTGTGTAACTGAAAAGGGTAAAAGGCAGTCTTTTAAGGTACACAATAATATAACTTAACCACTTCCAGACCGCCCCCACTGTATATATACGTCATTACTGTGACGTTAAATACCGTTGTTATGGCAGCAGATAGCTGTCCATAACCCTGTATCTTTTTAAACAGCGGGCGGTTTGCTTTCACATAAAAGTGGTCTCAGCGGCGGATTCGCTGCAAGCTCACTTTTATGGGCGGCGGTGCTCCCTCCCGGCTGTCTCCGCCGCTTACCGGACCCTTCGACAGCGGCGGAAATGATCCGATCGTTGTGATGGATGGACAGGAAGTCAAGTAAGGGCAAGATGGCCCCCACTTGACTTTATGCCCTTGGAGAACCAGAGCAATGTCAAACGTCCCTTCCGCCCTCTGGCCTTCAAAGGGCCCATTTTTTATTTTTTGAGTAAAAAAAAACAAAAAAAACATTTATTTATTTATTTGTATTGCTTTTAAGTGTAGATGTGAGATCTAAGGTCTTTTTGACCCCAGATCTCACATTAAAGAGGACCTGTCCTGCTTATTTCTATTACATTCCTTGTAATACGAATAAAAGTGATCCAAAAAATAAAAATAAGAAGTGAAATAAGAAAAAAATAAATTTAAAGCGCCCCGTCCCTCCGAGCTCACGCGCAGAAGTGAATGCATATGCAAGTCACGCTCACATATGTAAACGGTGTTCAAACCGCACATTTGAGGTTAGAGCGGGAGCAATAATTCTAGCACTAGACCTCTGTAACTCTAAACTGGTAACCTGTAGAAATTTTTAATCGTCGCCTATGAAGATTTTTAAGTGCAAAAGTTTGTTGCCATTCCACGAGCGGGCGCAATTTTGAAACATGATATGTTGGGTATTACTTTACTCACTGCAACATTGTCTTTCACAATATAGAAAAAAAGTGTGCTAACTTTACTGTTTTCTTCTTCTTCTTTTTTTTTTTTGTTAAAAATGTGTATTTTTTTCCAAAAATATTGTGTTTGTAAGACCGCTGAGCAAATATGGTGTGACATAAAGTATTGCAACGATCTCCATTTTATTCTCTAGGGTGCCTGAAAAAAATATATATAATGTTTGGAGGTTCTAAGTAATTTTCGAGTAAAAAAAAAATTTTTTAACTGCAACTATCAAAAATAGGCTTGGTCCAGAAGTTGTATCATATTTTTATTTGCATCGTATCTAAAAAGTTATGGGCATAAGTGGTGTAGTGGTAGCACTCTCGCCTAGCAGCAAGAAGGGTCACTGGTTCGAATCCCAACCACGATGCTACCTGCTTGGAGTTTGCATGTTCTCCCTGTGCCTGCGTGGGTTTCCTCCCGCACTCCAAAAGACATGCTGGTAGGTTAATTAGATCCTGTCTAAATTGTCCCTAGTATGTATGAATGTGAGTTAGGGACCTTAGATTGTAAGCTCCTTGAGGGTAGGGACTGATGTGAATGTACAATGTATATGTAAAGCGCTGCGTAAATTGATGGCGCTATATAAGTACCTGAAATAAATAAATAAATAAATATTAAAACACAATACAATTATTCGTATTGCACCAATGAATATGAAAAAACCTAATTCACGAGAGCACTTGCACCCCCAGTAATTGTTAGATGAACACATAATCTATATATGTTCACAATGAAACCACAAAGCTCCTGATTCACTCCATGGTTATCCCTCGCCTTGACTACTGCAACTCACTCCTCATTGGCTTACCTTTAAATAGACTATCCCCCCTTCAGTCCATCATGAATGCTGCTGCCAGACTCATCCATCTTACAAACCGCTCAGTGTCTGCTACCCCTCTCTGCCAATCCCTCCATTGGCTGCCACTCACCCAACGAATTAAATTCAAAATACTAACAATAAGTTACAAAGCCATCCACAACTCTGCCCCCAGTTACATCACTAGCCCAGTCTCAAAATACCAACCTAATCGCCCTCTTCGTTCCTCCCAAGACCTCCTGCTCTCTAGCTCCCTTATCACCTCCTCCCATATCCGCCTCCAGGACTTCTCCAGAGCCTCGCCCATCCTCTGGAATTCCCTACCCCAATCTGTCAGACTGTCTCCAAATGTATCCACTTTTAGGCGATCCCTGAAAACTTTCCTCTTCAGAGAAGCCTATCCTGCCTCCATCTAACAACTGCACTATTTTCTCCATTAGCTCACCCCTCATAGCTATTACCCTTTTGTATAACTTGACCCTCCCTCCTAGATTGTAAGCTCTAATGAGCAGGGCTCTCTGATTCCTCCTGTATTGAATTGTATTGTAATTGTACTGTCTGCCCTAATGTTGTAAAGCGCTGCATAAACTGTCGGCGCTATATAAATCCTGTATTATAATAATAATAATATATATGGTATAGCGTGAGGTACTCAAACTTCTAATATTGGATTTGGTTTGTATGCGATTGGAAGTGGGAATAGCTCTCAATGTGTTTCTCGGAAACCAGTTCCGCTTCTTCAGGATGTGAACGAGGTTTACAATATTGTACTCAAATTTCATAATATGCTGAAGCAATACCACCAAATGTCTTGGGGAGAGCACTGGGATCACCAAGGAGCACCACCAAAATGCCGGGGAATATTACATAAGTGAGATACGGTAGCAGCAAAATTGAACCTGCAGATATCAAAGCATACTAGAAATCTCAAAATATATCTGTACCAGTCCCTGTTGTGTCACAGATACAAAGCTCAAGGAGTCTCACTGGTTATAACATGGCAAATAAGAAGAGGTTGCTCAGCCATTGAGACAGTCCTAAAAAAATGGACTATCTGGTAGGTCAGTGAATTGCTGCCACAAACAACCAAAAGGAAGCCATAACCAGGAGCAACTGAGATAAGAAGAAAGCCCAATGCAGTATTTTAATTGTCAGGGAAAGGATGCCGTATAGCTAGGAGCTCTCAGGAGCGTGCTCCCTCACCTCAGGGAGGGAAGGTTTTTATATAAAATAGTATAAACAGCAGCGTTGTTTTTAGCGATCTGTGTCCAAAATTAAATGTATAAAAACCACTACGATAAATACTCCCTAAATAGTATGTATTCGAGCAACCAAAATGGATTCAAAATATTCCACAACAGTTAAAATTAAGTTTGCAAAAAAGTCTAATCAGCATTGTTATTAGCAATCTGTGTCCAAAAGGAAATGGAGAAAATACACTACAATAAATGTATGTAGGAATCAGGTAAGCCAATTCATGAAGAGGTGATGCTTGTTTCATGTTTGTTTTATGAATTTAAATTGTATGATAACTGTATGAAACATGATAATCCTCTTGCTAAGACTGTAAAAAAAGGAAAGAACAAAGGCAGATTTACTCTTTTATGCTGTTTGCTTCTACAGAAAATACTAGGATTGCAGCTAAGGCTATGGCTCTCTCTACATGTGTGGGAAGAGCAATATCAAGTACCAGTTACTGTCATTTGACTCCCAAAATTTGATCCTGGGGCATTTTGTTCCAGATATCTATTGGGACATGTGTTAGAAGCTGTACTGTATCAGGCAGAGGATGACAAAGCTTTTACTTTATTTTCCAAAAACAGGCAAATGACAGCAGCAGCAAAAGAGAATCCATGGCACATCATTTTTTACATAGTCTGGCTAAAAAAAAGACATCTAGTTCAACCGATTAACCGCTTGCCGACCAGCACACGCCGATGTACGTTGGCAGAATGTCGCTGGTAGGCAAAAGGGTGTACAGGTATGTCCCCTTTAAGAAGCGGTCTCCATGACCACGGGTCCCGCGGACTCGATGTCCGCCGGGTGCCTGCAATCGTGTCACGGAGAGGAAGAACGGGGAGATGCTTTTGTAAACAAAGCATTTCCCCATTCTGCCTAGTGACAGGACAGTGATCACAGCTCTCTCTCATCGAGAGCTGTGATCACTGTCCTGTGTGTTGAAGTCCAGCCCCCTAACAGTTAGAATTACTCCCTAGGACACACTTAACCCCTTCACTGCCCCCTAGTGGTTAACCCCTTCACTGCCAGTGTCATTTACACAGTAATCAATGCATTTCTATAGCATCGATCACTGTATAAATGACAGTGGTCCCAAAATAGTGTAAAAAATGTCCGCTGTGTCCACCATAATGTCGCAGTCCCGATAAAAATCGCAGATCGCCGCCATTACTAATAAAAAAATTAAAAATAAAAATGCCATAAAACTATTCCCCATTTTGTAGACGCTATAAATTTTGCGCAAACCAATCAATATACGCTTATTGCGATTTATTTATTTATTTTACCAAAAATATGTAGAAGAATACATATCAGCCTAAACTAAGGAAAAAAATAGTTTTTTTATATATTTTGGGGGATATTTATTATAGCAAAAAGTAAAAAAGAATGATTTTTTTTCAAAATTGTCCCTATTCTTTTGTTTATAGTGCAAAAAATAAAAACCGCAAAGGAGATCAAATACCAATAAAAGAAAGCTCTATTTGTGGGAAAAAAAGGACATCAATTTTGTTTGGGTACAACGTTGCATGACCGCGCAATTGTCAGTTAAAGCGACGCAGTGCCGAATCGCAAAAAGTGCTCTGGTCAGGAATGGGGTAAAATCCTCTGGGGCTGAAGTGGTTAAAGGGGGGAAAAAAATTATACAATCCTATATACACAATCCTATACCCACAATTGATCTAGGGGAAGGCAAAAAAAACCCAGCAAAGCATGATTAAATTTGCTCCAGCAGGAGAAAAAAAAGCACTTCTTGATCCCCCAAGAGGCAGTCGGAGATTCCCATGATCAACTTTACCTATAAATGTTAGTATCCCATTCTATTATCTATCTACTAAGCTGGAAAGAACCAGCTCTGGAAGGAGTCTTTTCCACATTTTCACAGCTCTTATGGTGAAGTAACTTTTCCATATTTGGGGAGTAAATCTCTTTTTCTCCAGATGTAAAGAGTGCCCCCTTGTCCTCTATAATGACCTTAAAGTGAATAACTCAACACCATGTTCACTATATGGACCACTTATGTATTTATGCATGTTAATCATATCCCCCTTAAGGTTCGGTGAGTGACCTCTTCCCAGGCTATGTCAATGAGTTTAATGCAATGGAGAATATTGAAATGTTTCTTCCAGAATCCTTTCAGAGTCAAGCACGCCTCTTCATTAAAACACCTAGTAAAGAGCGCCTTTGTTTACAGCTTCTTGAAGTTGCAGATCACTTGCTGGTCCATGAGCTGCAGAAGAGGTGTCATGTTGGGGGGAGGAACTTGACCTTTTATTAAGTCATACTCAGCATCCATATCATCCACCAAGGCTGGAGGTTGTGCCGGGGCATTGTCCATCAGAAGAAGGCACCTTTCAGGCAGTTTGTTGTTAGAAAGAAATTTTCTTACGGTGGGTGCAAACACCTCGTGCAGCCATTCAATAAAGAATTGCCTTGTGACCCAAGCTTTCGCACTGGCCCTCCACATGACAGGCATGTCTGGCCTTGTTCACATTCTGTTCCCTGAATGCACGAGAGGTCTGGGAATGGTACACCAGCAGTGGCTTAATCTTCAGATCGGCACTTGAGTTTGCATACTGCAAAAAGTTCAATCTGTCCATCATGGGCTTGTGCCCCGGCAGTGCCTTTTCCTCCTGCATGATATAGGTTCTGCTCTGCATCTCTTTCCAAAAGAGCCCTGTTTCATCACAGTTAAACACTTGTTGAGCAATGTATGCTTCTGTCTTCATGAATTCCGCAAATTCTGTCTTGTAGGATTCTGTACCGGCCTTGTCAGAACTGGAAGCCTCACCATGTCTTATCACACTGTGGATTCCACTTCTCTTGCGGAATTTTTCAAACCACCCTCTACTGGCTTTAAATTCTTTGTTTGCAGTAAATCACTGTGCAATTTCCTGGCTTTTTCACGGATCATAGCTTCGCTAACGCTATCACCTACCAGCTGTTTCTCATTCAACCACACTAACAAAAGTTTTTCCACCTCTTCCAGCACTTGTGTCCTCTGCTTGGTTAACATTGTTACTCCTTTTGCCACATCAGTTCCTTTTGATGGCAGCTTTGTTCTTCAAAATAGTTGAGATTGTCAACATTGCCATCTTGTACTCCGAGGCCACATCAGTCACACAAATACCACGGTCATGCTTTTCTATAATTTCCTTCTTCAGCTCAATGGTTATTTTCTTCACAATCTTATTCTTAGAATTCCTGCTCTGCACATTCTTGTCACCTTTATTAACGTTCTGCACTTTCTTTTTACCACCATGCTTGCTCTGCACATTCTCGTCACCTTCATTACCACTCTGTACATTCTTGTCACCTGCATTACTGCTCCGCACTTCTTCTTACCACCATGCTTGCTCCTAATTTTCCGTGGAGCCATACTGGATGTCTGGTACAGTACGTGCTAAAAAGCACACAAAACTGTAAAATCAAGTATGCACAGGGATGTGTACTGTACAGCATGTGCTAAAAAGCACACCAAAAAGCTTCAAAATACTGTAAGTGTCTTCAATCTTGTACAGTCAAAGTACACGCACAGTACTCTTCTCTGTGACCATGATCCACCTACAGGAAGTCGCAACCCTGTGTCAGAGCAGAGAAAATGGGCGTGGCTCGTGTTAGTGAACTGAAGCAGAGTTTGCGTACCGAAGCAAATTTTTATGAACTTTTCTGTTCGTGTACCGAGGTATCACTGTACACGTTTTTTAAAATTCCTGTATGTGTACTCATATATAGTGCTCCATAGAGTCCCAGACTTCAAAACCCTAAGTGACTTTGTTATGCCAATTTCAACCAGCCAATAAGGTGGTGTGAGTGCCTTCTTTAGCTTACTGATGCCCATGTAGCACTTTTAAAGGCTATCGCCACTTTTAGCAGCCATATTTAGGTTGTATCATGTTGCTAATCACCCCAACATTCACCCACTGACCCCCATTCCCATGACAGCAGGTGGGAGTTCCTATCCCCCGCTGCCACTTTTAAAATCGATTTGACTCTGCCCACACAGCCACATCATTCATTCATATGGATCTGTGAATTAATAAACTACAAGTCCGTTTTCCACCATTGCAAACAGACTTGTAGTTCTAAGTGGATTATGACTTCACTAATGGACTACAACTGCAGCTCTGTAACTGAAGGCCATACAGAGGTACAGGCAGTGAGCTGGAGGAAGTGTCTGCAGAAGCCTGACATTGCACCCGCGATCATCTGATCATGGATGCAATACCCCCCCAAAAATGGACATTTTTTGGGGTAAAACTGAACTGCAACTTTCTTTTCACTAGAACTAAATGGAATGATCAATCCCAGCATAGATCATACCTTTGTACCATGTTGCTCTGTTGTCTGCAGATCCTCTCATATTCTGGGTTTAGTTGTGGCTTTGTACCATGTGACAGTCTGTATAGTCTTATGTAGACTGAGACCCTTCCATAACCACTTTCTGTTGCATCTCTAGCATAAAACACACCCCTCTTGTCTTTGAGACTATGCAAATGATGTAACTTCCTCCACAGCTCTGATGGTGGGTGGGAAGGAATACATCTCAATTAGCATTCAATCCTTCCCAGTCACACATACAGGAAGAGTCCAGACCTTCCAAGTCCCGCCTCACAGATCACAGCATTAGATCCCTTTCACACTGGGGCGGTTTGCAGCGTTATTGCACTAAAAATACCACCTGCAAACCGACCCAAAACAGCCGCTGCTGTTTGTTCAGTGTGAAAGCCCGAGGGCTTTCACACTGAAGCGGTGCGCTGGCAGGAGAAGAAAAAAACTCCTGCAAGCCGCATCTTAGGAGCGGTGTATTCACCGCTCCTACCCATTGAAATCAATGGGGCAGCGCGGCTATACCGCGGCTATAGCCGTGCTATGCGAGCGGTTTTAACCCTTTTTTGGCCGCCAGCGGGGGTTAAAACCCACCGCTAGCAGCCGAATACAGCCGCAAAAACGACGGTAAAACAGCGCTAAAAATAGCGCTGTTTTACCGCCGACGCCCCCACCGCCCCAGTGTGAAAGGGGCCTTATTGAAAATCAAATTGGACACACTTTCATACACAGACTGTTCTGAAAGCTAGCTGTGCTGCTGCTGGGCAGGATTAAATGGATCATAATTAGAATTCAGTCCTGCCCAGTTAAATATGCTGACCAGTGTGAACAAGGAGAGTCCCACCCCTCAGATCCCGCCTTCCCAGAGCCCTGCTCTCCGTGAAGTGATTAATTTACATATGAAGGAAACTGCTTCATAATAGCCTCCTATAGCTCTTTCTCTGTAGTCTTGCAGTAAGGCATCATTCTTTGGCATGCTGCAAGACAGAAATTACACATTTACACCTGCTTTGAAAATTGAAGAATGATCTGCATTCAGATCACTCTTCAGAGAGCATTTGACAGGTGGTGAGAAGGAGTTATATTCTCCGTGCCTCCAGGCTGCTGGGTGAATTGCGCTTCCAAAACAACAAACTGATGATCTTCCCGGATTACTCAGTCAAGATGCAAAAGCTACGCAAATCGTTCAACTCGGTGAAATAGGCGATGAGGACCCGCAATATCCGTTATAATGTGCTCTTCCTGGCGCGCCTTTGGGTCCAGGATGGAGAGACAACACGCTTCTTCCACTCACCGAGGGAGGCCTCTGCCTGGTTGGATTCCCTACCACCGATCCATTTATCCGGATACCAGTGCGTTCTTTATCTCCTTATGACACTACACGTTGGCTTGTCCCAGTCTGCGGCATGCCTGTCCATTTCCCTGCACCTGTTGCCCCCTTTGAGGGTATGCCCATCAGAGGTCTGCCGGGACCCTCACTATGAGCAGACTTCCTCCTAGTTCTTCCCCCCCTCTGCTGTCCTGATGGGGCATGGGAGAGCCCCCGGGTAATATTTACCGGGTCTGGGAGCAAGTTGTTGGGGGTGGTCTGCATTTTTTAAACCTAGGCTTCAGACTGTTCCTGTTTTTCCTGCAACATAAGTTTTGTGCCCCTGACATGGCCAGCCTGTTTTTCTCCCCTTGGTGTGCCACAGCAAAAGCAGAACACCTAGCCCCCCAATAAGATTCAGAAGGGTCCAGCTCGCCTCTTGCATGGGTTCCCCCATTGCAGCCAGCGTGCTGAATTGGGACTTTGGGTTGGAAGCCCTTCCCAGTTTTGAGGGAAAGGGTGGGGTGGGGGGGATTGTTGCCCCTTAAGGGCTGGTTTGTTAGTTTTATATAACTATACTTTAAGATGTTTGATTGCTAACCTACTACCTATCATGATTAATACCTCAGCATTGCATTGGCACTGTGATTGCTCCGTCTGGGTCCGAGTGCGAGGTTCATCATGGTCTCAACCACAAGATCCTAACCCTCCTGAATGCTCCAGCACCCATGTCCATCCTTAACATTTTATCTTGGAACACTAGGGGTCTGTACTCTCCAGTAAAAAGGTCACTGGTGTTCCAATTTATCAAATTGTATAGCCCTCATATCTGCATACTCCAGGAAAACCACCTGGTGGGCAGCAGAACTTTAGCCCTTAAAAAAAGTGGGTGGGCTACCACTACCACTCCACCTACTCCAACTTTGCACGGGGTGTCAGTGTACTGGTACTCAAGACTCTCCCCTTCAAACTCCTGGATTGGCATTGGACCCGGAAGGCAGATATGTCATTATTAATGCTAGAATTCTCCCCCAGATATGGACTATCGTGGGTCTGTATTTGCCTCCACCGGCATCGCTGCAGCTATTGAACCAAATATCAACTAAGATTGCAGAATTTGCCTCAGACCATGTCGTACTGCTAGGTGACTTTAATATGGCTCCAGATCCAGGCATGAACAGACTAGCAACAGGGGCAGAGACTTCTGGTCTAACAGATGTCTGGAGATGGAGACACCCTCAATCTCGGGTCTACACTTGCCACTCTGCAGCATACAGATCCTTTTCCCATATCTAATTTTTGCCCTAAATTTATGTCATGGTTAAAGATGCTGTATGCGTAACCGCCATTTAGGGTACACATGAATGGTTGGCTGAACCGCGGAACGAGACAGGGGTGTCCCCCTATCTCCAGGGCTGTTTGTCCTGGCGGTGGAACCCCTGGCCTCCCTCATTTGACCGGACAGGGAAGTGAGGGGTATACAGGTTGGGTCCATTGAAGAAAAGCTCTCCCTTTATGCGGACGATGCTCTGCTTTATCTAGCTGATGCATCCACATCCCTTCAAAAAGCGCTATCCCTATTTGACCAGTTCAGTGGCTACTCGGGCTTACGCATCAACTGGGATAAGTCTGTACTTTTCTCGCTGCACCCCTCATCCACTAGACCTGATACACAGACACAGCTTAAGTGGGTGGAAAAGTTTAAATATTTGGGCATTAAGGTCACAGGTGAGATAGGAGAATACATGAACAATAACATACAGCCTCTTATGGCACAGGTCACCACCAAATGTGCAGCATGGCGCACACTCCCCCTGACACCTGTAGGTAGGGTCAACCTACTGAAAATGGTATATCTACCTAAATTTCTTTACTTCTTCAGGAACACCCCATCACATCTCCCCAAAAGCTTCTTCAAGAGATTAGAGGGACTGCTGGTTCCTTCGTCTGGGCCAGGAAACCCCCTAGGGTGGCAAAACAAATATTTCTTTTTCATACATCATGGGACACAGAGTCAGGCTAATATTCATTACCTGCTGGGTTATACTTCATCATCAGGTGAATGGACACTGGTAGACCAAAGGTCTTCAGACAGGAAGTGATCCCTTATATAACCCCTCCCATACAGGAAGCACTTTAGTTTTTACCAGTGTCTGCAAGGTGGATGGCACGGTTTGTTTGAGCTTTCTGTGAGCTCCAGGTCTCTAGCCCCACAAACGGTTCCAAAAATGAATCAAGGGATTGACCGATCGGATCCATTTGACACAGGCTTTAATGCTTAGATAAATGGTACCCGAGCCTTCCAAAGAAGACTCAAGATCCTGCAAAGTTTTGCCTATAACATGGCCTCCGGGCGCTGGACCCTGCGGAGTGTAAATCCTGAACACTACAGCCTTAAGGCATTTCCTGCAGGGTGCCGTACAGGTCCAAGAGAGTGGACCCTAAACAGTCCTTGAAGGTCCAAGTACCCATTCCTTGAAGGTCCAAGTGACAGGAACCCGTCGTGAAGGGTGAAGATTGGGCCCCTAGTTTCTAAGTGGCCCTGCGCCTGGACGGGTAAGTGAAACCCCTTTATTTTACTATTGTGGGGTGTCCCAGTGATTGTAACAATCAGTCAAGCTAGCTAAAAGCTGGACACCTGTGTGCGGTGACCATATGGGGGAGGTTTGGGCTAGCTGTGGGTGTTTGCAAAGTGTACCTTTTTTGCTTGTGTCTGGCTGTTTTTTACCTGTATGAAGGTGCGCCATTTCGCCTTGGTTCGCCATGGCGCACGTGCGTTCGCAAGTTCGCTGCTGGGCTCAGCAGTTTGGCGGCCATGGTGCATGCCGCTGCACCGCATATGCATCAGTTCCTGATAAACCTAGTCATGTTGTATCCCCTGAAAGACCAGAGGCTCCCGGGCAATCTGAGCCGCTGCGCCTATCTGGTATTGTGCCTACAGTCAACGCTGCTGCCTCACCCTTTATCACTAAGGATGAACTGTCCTCAGCCCTAGCCAGGTTAGAGCACAGGATTGCTGGCATGATTGCCTGCATCCCGCAGGGTGGCAGGAAGCGTGACAGATCCCCTACCCAGAGTCTCCTCGTATGGAGCAGGAATAGGTTGAAGATGGGGAAGAGCTTAAAGCTCATAATTCGGTGGTGTGCCTGGCAGATGAGTCTGCTTCTGAGCAATCTGGACAAGAAGATATCCAGTCGATGTCTGCCTCTCAGTCGCAGAGACTTTTGATCCTGACTCTGACCAAAATGGTTCGTTCTGCCTTTAAGTTGCCTCTTGCAAAGGTGACTGAGCCCCCCTGGA
This sequence comes from Lithobates clamitans, assembly GCA_037952925.1. Lineage (NCBI taxonomy): Eukaryota > Metazoa > Chordata > Amphibia > Anura > Ranidae > Lithobates > Lithobates clamitans. Next base: position 1,378,067 of record JBBGZY010001275.1, read on the forward strand.
CCTCTTTGGGATCTCTGAGACCTTTTCAGGTCGCACAGACTTTCCCACTACACCCCCCTGTTGGAACAGGCGATGTATGCTGATTGGGAACATCCCGACAGGACTTTTTTGCCTCCTAAAAGGTTTTCCCTTTTATATCCTATAAGCGAAAAGTTTGTTAAAAACGGAGCATGTCAGCAGTAGATGCAGCTGTCTCTTCCTTAAACAAGAACTTAACTTGTCCGATAGATAACGCACAGGGCTTGAAAGACCCTGTTGACAAGAATTTGAATTATTATTAAAAGCTTCCTTTTCTTTGGCCAATTCAGCTATTCAGCCAGCTGTTGCAGAAATTGGTATTTGCCAGTCCATAAAGGATCAGGTCAAACTGCCTGATAGGCCTAACCAGGAGGATGATCTTCCTGAAAGTAAGACAGATATTCCTTGAGCGCTGTGTTTTGCTGTTGATGCGTTAAAGGATTTAATACAGCTGGTTTCTCATCTGGCTCTCTTGTCTGTACAATATGTGTAGACTTTTATGGCTTAAGAACTGGTCAGCCGAGCTTCCTTGTAAAAAGTTATTGGCTGGTTTCCCGTTTTATGGGGAACGTTTATTCGGTGATCATTTGGACAAATATATCCAAAGGATTTCCGGAGCGAAGAGTTCTCTACTTCCTGTGAAGAAAAGCACCAAATGTCCCTCATTTAAAAACCCAGGAACTGCTTCCTCAAATGTCTCAACGTCAGGGCTGTTCCGCCGCCAACAGGGTGCTAGGGTCAGAGGCAAGCCGCAAGGCCAGGGCCAGAAAAGACCCTGGGTCCAAAATTCTTCTTTTTTTTTTTTTAAATCTTTATTTAATTTTATATATAAACAAAAAAGGTTGAAGTTGGACATTATACATGTACAATAACACACCCCTTCATATCCCCAATCCTTACCCTCCCTCCTCCCCAAAACCACACCCCCCCTCCCCGCAGACTCTTCACGTATACTTCCGACAAGGAACACACGCCTCGCAAACCAAAGCTGGCATCAGTTTAGTTCAACATCCCTTCGACATTTCTCACAGACTTCTTAAAGGCTACCCAACTTGCCCATCTACCTCCCGCTGTCTCTTGCTCCCCATTCAGAGGGTCTATTTCCTCACTCTTCTCCATATTATATATTTCCTGGATCCTCAAGAACCAATCCCGAATCCTCTGACCTTCTACTTTCTGCCATTTTTTAGGGATTTCACTTTTTGCTGCATTCAAGTACACTGGAATTGTGGAAGACTTATACCCTCTATTTCCTCCCTCCGAACCATGGAACAGGCAAACCCAAGGGATAGTTTTACCCATAATCTCCTCTATGATCTGGATTACCTCTAACCAGTATTTTTTTGACTACTGGGCAACTCCACCAAAGATGGGCCATAGTCCCCTGGACCATACATCCTCTCCAACAGTTTGGGGACCTGTCTGGTTGAAATTTGCTAATTTTCACCGGTGTTACATACCATCTCGTTAGACACTTGTATTTTGTCTCAGTCATTTTCATGTCAACCGCCGTGCTGTGTGTTGCCTTCAAAATGTTCCCCACAGAATTCTCCTTGAGGGTTACCCCCAATTCCCTTTCCTATTTTTTAATGAATGGCGGCACATCCATCCCTCCTTTGTTTAACAAGATTTTATATAGCGCGGAGACATGCCTCCTTGGCTTTTCACTACAGAACAGCTTCTCTATTGGTCTGAGGTCTTTTTCCTCTCTTATAGGCCCTGGAATACTTTCTACGAAGTGCGAGAGCTGGGCGTACCGCCATCCATTTAACTTCATTAAATCTCTATGTGCGACTAAGTACTGAAAAGTGCAAATTTTCCCTTTCTTAGTGATATCTTTTAATTGTGTCTCACTATTTATGATCCTATTCCCTCCTACTTCCTCCATCCCAGGGGGAAAAAACACATTATTTTTTAAATAAATCAGTGGTGAATTAAACTCCCAATTATTATTTACGTTAAACACAGAAAAACAAAAAAATACTGCGCTACCTATAGAAACTATCCCCCCAAAAAGCAGCAGTTAAACAGTGAGATGTGCACTAAAATAACTAATAAAAACGAAATAACCGCGCTAAATATAAGTGAAACATGTGAAGCAATCTCAAAGACTTCCGTGAGGAAGTACATATATACCGTATTTATCGGCATATAACACGCACTTTTTTCCCCTGAAAATCAGGGGAAAATTGTGGGTGCGTGTTATAGGCCGATCCCCCCCCCAATTGTGTGTGATCGGAGCGATCGCGGCAATTGCCGCGATCGCCGCCGACATACACAGCCGTGTGGAAATTCAAATACGGCCCTGCAGTCTCGGCGGAGCGGAGCTACACATAGCCGAGAGTCCTCGGGTTTTCTCGGCGCCGCTTACAGTCCCGCCCATAGGGCGGAACTGGGCGGGACTGTAAGAGGCGCCGAGGAAACTCGAGGACTCTCGGCTATGTGTATCAGCGCTCCGCCGAGTCACTGCAGTCTCGGCGCCATATTTAAATTTACACAGGGCTGTGTATGACGGCAGGGATCGCGGCGATCCCACCCACAAAGCTGCACGGGGGGGGGGCAAGGCTGCACGGGGGCAAAGCTGCACTGGGGACAATGCTGCACTGGGGCAAGGCTGCATGGGGGCAAAGCTGCACTGACATGGCTGCACTGAAGAAAAGCTGCACTGACATTGCTGCACTGACAAGGCTGCACTGGGGCAAGGCTGCACTGGAGAAAAGCTGCACTGACATGGCTGCACTGACATGGCTGCACTGACAAGGCTGCACTGGGGCAAGGCTGCACTGGAGAAAAGCTGCACTGACATGGCTGCACTGACATTGCTGCACTGACAAGGCTGCACTGGGGCAAGGCTGCACTGGAGAAAAGCTGCACTGACATTGCTGCACTGACAAGGCTGCACTGGGGCAAAGCTGCACTGACAAGGCTGCAATGGACACTGGGGCAAGGCTGCACTGACACTGACAAGGCTGCAGATGGACACCGATAACGCTGCATTGATGGGCATTTTAATGTAAGTTTTTCTTCCTTAAACTTTACTGCTAAAAGTTTTTTTCCTTAAAATTCCCTCCTTAACTTGGGTGCGTGTTATACGCCGGCGCGTGTTATACGCCAATAAATACGGTAAATACAAAAATGTTGAAAAATATTAAAAATTAAATTATGCAAAGTACATGGGTCAACACATGTATGTATGAATCAAACATGAGTGTCCATATGTAATATTTGCGAATAAAAATAAGTGTCCATATATGAGCACCCGTCCACACTGAAAATGGCAATGACGTCAGAGCGTCAACCTCCCGACGTACGTTTCACCACAAATGGCGTCGTCTGGCTCTGAATCATCGCTCTAAATAGTGTACAGCTAAATCACGCCTCGTTCTGAGATCTCAGCAGCGGAAGGAAGACATACGAGCCGCCTCTCTCTCACAGCTCATATTGCCATACGAGACGCCTCTCTCTCACAGCTCATACTGCCATACGAGCCGCCTCTGGCAGTATGTTGGCTTGCCTTGTGGTAAGCGCAATATTTGCACAGAGTGTGGGGTCTCATCTTCACCACGGAGTTTACAGTGTTCACTCTAAGTTCCCTTTTTTTCCTGCTGTATCTTTATGCACTAGTGTAAGTTTTCTACCTTTTCTAAACTTTGATTAGTTTGGCAGTATTACACTATGGCCAGTTTCTTTTTATTTACATGTCTATGAGATGGAAGTTTGGTGTCCTCATTACATCCTTTCAGCTACGATGTATACAGTCTAGGAGTACCATCTGGATTCTCCACACCAAGACGTGATACATGCTGGTGTTCGCTTGCCTTGCGGTAAGCGCAATTATTGGGTATTTGTGGATACTGTATGGGTTGTCACTCATATTTTTTACACCATTGACTCTGGTTGGATTCACCCAAGGGGTCTTTCTTGGACTGATTTTAGATCATTACTTCACATTTTTATTTTCTGTTACTATATATGGACACTTATTTTTATTTGCAAATATTACATATGGACACTCATGTTTGAGTCATACATACATGTGTTGACCCATGTACTTTGCATAATTTAATTTTTTATATTTTTCAACTTTTTTGTATTTATATATGTACTTCCTCACGGAAGTCTTTGAGATTGCTTCACGTGTTTCACTTATATTTATATATAATATACGTTAATCTGGTCCCAAATTTTAAAAGTGTGTTGTGTTATAATATGTGTGTCTGGACCTAAATTCCTAAATTGTGGCGGATTCCAAAGTAAATACAATCGTGCCCTACTTAAACCCGTTTCTAAATTAACTCATCTTTTATTGGAGCCCCCTTTAACCCAATCTATCGCCCGTGATATTACAATCGCATTATAATACTTTTTGAAATCGGGTAAAGCCACGCCCCCTGTGTTTTCTCTCTACTTAACACCGTATGTGCTAACCCTGGTTTCCTGTTATTCTAAACAAACCCACCTATTAATCCTGTTAATTTTTTTTTTATAAATTTGAGGCAAAGGGATTGGAAGCATCTGCATCTTGTAACACACCTTTGGGGCCAGCACCATTTTAACGGAGTTAATTCGCCCAATCCATGAGATCAGGCGATGTGCCATTCTTTTTATTTCTAATCAAATTTCATCTAATAGAGGAAAAAAATTTAGTGAATAAATCTTCTTCACTGAGCTTGTTAACTTAACCCCCAAGTATTGAATGTTTTCCCTCCACGGGAAATGGAATACCTCTCTAAGTCTAGCCTCTTCCTGGCTGTCAATGTTGATGTTTAGGGCTTCCGATTTTCTGAGATTGATTTTAAAGTTTGAAAGCTCTCCGTACTTCTTCAATATAGACAATAGATTGGGGATCGAGATCCTAGGTTTCGTAATGTAGAAAAGGACGTCATCAGCGAAGGCTGCCAGTTTATGTTCCTCCTTCCCCACTATACAGCCACTGATATCTGGATTTTTTCGTATCGTGGCCAAAAGGGGCTCTAAAGTCAGTACAATTAGGAGGGGGGATAGCGGGCATCCTTGCCTAGTCCCATTCTCCATTGCGAACTGAGCTAAAGCGACGTTATTAACTTTCACGAAAGCTGTGGGGTGGTTGTACAAAACTTTGATCCATTTTAACATTGTATCTCCCACGCCCAAAGCTTCAAGCGTTTTAATCATGAATCCCCAGTCCGCTCTGTCAAAGGCCTTCTCGGCATCTATTGACAGAAATAGCCCTAGGGATCCACTGCGCTTAATGGCTTCTGAAATAAGCAAGGACTGCACCCCATTGTCTCTTCCCTCTCTCCCCGGAACAAATCCCACCTGGTCCGGATGAACCAGGTATACCATCCTTTCCTTGAGCCGTGTTGCAAGGACCTTTGCGTATAATTTAATGTCTGCATTTATTAGCGCTATAGGCCTATAACTAGAACAGAGGGTGCGGTCCTTACCCTCCTTAGGGATCAAGGTCACCGAAGCCAACAGCTCCCTCACACAGCTTGCCTTGCGTCCCAAGCCCATTCCAGAGCCGACAGAGCTTTGGGACCTGGGAGTCTTCAAATCTTTTGAAAAAGCAAGAAGTGAAGCCATCTGGGCCTGGGCTTTTCCCTAAGGGAGATGATTTTAAAGCTGAGCGAATTTCTTCTTCAGTAATGGGGCTGTCAATTTCTTTTATATCATTTTCAGTCAATTTGGGCAACCTTGCCTCTTTCAAAAAAATCACTCACCCTTTCCTCTTTTTTCCCCTCCGCAGCTTTCCCTTGGTCTCACGGAATAAAGAGATGTAAAATACTGTCTAAATTCCTCACCTATCTCTCTCAATGAAAACCTAATTTCGCCTTTTTTATTTTGGATTTTGTCCATGAAATTTATATCTCTTTTTTTCCTCAGTATTTTTGTCAGGTGTTTGCCCACTTTGTTTCCCCATCTATATTTATCTCTGAGATGTCTATTCATTATCCTATTCGTCTCACTCTCCATTAGATCTTTTAGCTCATCTCTTTTGATTGTCAGCTGCTGCAATAGGAGCCTATCTACACCTCTATGGGCTTTATGTGTCTGTTCTAGCTTATAAATCTCTGTCATAAGTTTCTCTTTCTTGTTGGCTCTTTCTTTTTTCACTCCCGCACCTACAGAAATCAAAATCCCTCTTATATAAGCCTTGAAAGCTTCCCATAGTATAGCCCCCAAAATCTCTCCAGTATCATTTATCAGAAAGAACGAATCAATTTCTTGTTGAATTTTTCTGGCAATTTTAACATCCCTGATTCAATTCTCGTTTAGACGCCACGTGTACCGGGGTTTTTGTAATCCTTTTACTCTCACTTTCATCAGGACTGGGGCATGGTCTGACAATGTTCTAATCTCTATTTTTGTTTCCTCCACTGCATCCAATAGGCTATGATCCGCCATCAGATAGTCCAATCTTGAGTAATTCCCGTGCACGTGGGGGGAGAAGAAAGTATATTCCCTGACCTTTGCATGTTGGACCCTCCGGACATCAATCAACTGACAGTCATGTAATTTTTTTCCTATGCTCCTCAAGAGATTTTTACTCATAACCCGTGCACTTGACGAACTATCCAAGGCTGGATCAAAGCAGAAATCGAAATCTCCCGCCAATATCACCTCTCCCTCTCTAAATTCCATCAGTCTGTTAAGTATCTGGGAAAGATATTTGGTCGGGCCTCTGTTTGGGCAATAAACATTGGCGAGAGTGAGGATCCTCTCTCCAAGTTTAATCTTTAGAAAAAGAAAGCGCCCTTCTGGGTCACATTTCCTGTCTAATAGAGCATAATTTATCCGTTTAGAGAAACCTATTGCCACCCCTTTCGCCCGTTTTATGGGGGAGTCACTGTATATCCAGTTTGGAAAGTTCCTTGAATACAGCTTAATACCTGCTTCCCAAGCCAGGTGGGTTTCCTGAATAAAAACCACATCTGCCCCATACTGCTGCAGCTTTCTTAGTACCTTATGCCTCTTGGTTGGGGAGTTTAACCCTTTAACATTATATGTCAAGCAATTAATATTTATTCAGCCTGATCCTTATGACTCCCTTAATTCCCGGTGTTTGCACGAAGCGCTCCATTTGTAAAGAATCTGCAAGGGCTATCCACCTCCACCTCTGACCCAAACCCCCCTTTCCCCCTCTCCTCCCTCCCCCCTTTCAACCCCTGCCACTACCTGGCCACTAGGTCAAAGTGTCGAGAATGCCACGCTCTCGCCCTGCGCCCCCTCGTGCTATGGAGTGAGGCTCTGGCCGTGGATAGCCGTGGCCCCCCCTCTCCCCATTGGGGGGGGCCATCTATCTCTCATTTTCCCCCAACCCCCCCAACTCACCCCCCCAACCCCCCACAGCCTCAGAACCCTAACTAATTAAACAAAATACTCTCAGAACCCTTTTTCCACCCCTTTCCTTCAACTATGGTAATACCCCCTCAGGGATATTAGGGGCAGGGATACCTAAGTTCCTGCAAAAATCCTGTAAGTCTTCAACATGTTTCATTCTATAATTCCTGCCGTCTTTCATCACATTCAATGACAATGGAAAGCCCCAACTATAATTTATATTTACCCCCCTCAGTGAGGTCTCAGTTGGCGTCTCCTAGCCAAGGTTCCGGCTGAGAGATCTGAAAGTATTTGAATTTCCTGGTTATTGAATTTCATCGGTTGGACCCCTCTTAATTTGCTTCAGATCTTTGCCTTGTCCTCAAATTGATGGAACTTTAAAAATGATGTCTCTAGGCACGTCCTCTCTCACACTTGGGGGTTTTCTTATCCTGTGGACTCGATCAATTTTTAATTCACAATCTGGGTTTCTCCCCAGGAGTGGGTTAAAGACTTCCTTCATCACTATGGTCAGATCTTCTCCTCTCTGCTCTGGTAAGGATCTAATTCTTAGGTTTTGCCGCCTACTTTGATTTTCTTGTTCTTCCAGCTTGTACATCAACTCACATTGATCCAACTGTAATGTTTTTAGTTGCACAAAACAAAGGGTTCCCCTAGATGGACTTTACCGGCACTTGCATAGGCAAAGAAAATTTATAAAAGTAGAGAGCGTTTGTATATAGTAAAAAACATATGATTTTATTCGTGTTGAAAAATACAATTGTTAAAAACAAGCAATAGATATCTAGGGTAACATAGTAAAACTACATAATAACCATGATGAACAACACATAATGAGTCATGATGAAAAGCTCTTCTCAAGCCCGACGCGTTTCGGGGTACTTAACATTTGTAAAGTCCTTCTTCAGGGGCATAGTTGGGAGAGAAGGGTTCATCTGAGCTGAAAATATATAGTTGTTTGCTTGTGAAAAGGAGATTTTTGCTAAAAGCAAAGAGAACCACGGAGAAAGGGCAGGGTATGGGGGTAAGCAGTAGTGGTATAGCTAATGTGGATGCTGAATACTTAGATGGTGAGAGATGCAGGTTGGTAGGCTGCAGTCACCCTAGAGGAGTGTGACAATACTCCCGTCCCACCCGACCCGGGCGCGCGCAAGCCAGAGCGGTATGCTGAGGTCACAGGAAGGCGTCTCTTAGATGGGAACAAGTGTTCAAGAAGTCAGCCTCACAACTAAGCGTCCGGCGTTCTTGAGAGCGGTAATTTCCTGAACCTGTTGTTCCGCCACCTCCTCAACTTCTTCTACTCGCTTTAGAAGGTGGCCCATGTCTGTCCTTACGTTGAGGATCTCTGCTTTAATTGAGTGTTCTAGCTTAGTAAACATATCCTGCATCTCTGTTTTAGTTGGGGGTGCTTCTATAGCAGGATCCGCATCCATTTTTAAATCTGATTCTGCTTCAGAGGGAATCCCTACACTGGGGGTCCCCCCTTGAGCCCCTTTATTTTTAGTTGAAGCCTTCTTTTTGTCCTTGATTTCTTGTTGTTTGTTATCCATATTTGGGCTTTTTAAGTATTTTTGGATTGAACTAGAATTTAAGCTGTCTCTAGGCTTATTTGGGTCTGCTGATTTTTGGGAGCGACCTCTCATGTTCCTCTCCTCCCTGCTCTATGCAAATTCCCTTTTGCACCGACCTTATCACCTCTGCAGGGGGGGCCCAATCAAGGCCCTTTTCAATTTGGCAGTCTTTAAACGTCTACACCCAAGATCAGATTAACAGCCCCTTTGAAAATTGCAATATTTGCTTCACCAAGTACTGTCCTGTTCAGAGGGTCACATCAAATCCCCCTCCTTTCAGGTGGAAAATATAATAATAAGATAGAGAGGGTCTCCACTCCCACTCCAGCTGAGCTTCATCGCCCGCACGTAACTTGTTGGCGGAGCAGCTAAACTAGCCCCCCTTCCAAGTCCTTGGGACCACTGTGCCTTAAATTTCTCCGTTTGCAGTGTACTATCTCAAAACGCAGTATACAGTTCAAATGGATGAAATTGGGCTCAGCAACGCTGATCCTACCTGGATCCTGCAGACCTCAGAGGGGCGGCCAGGACTTCCAATGGGGGCATCTTTTACCCTTGTTAGGGCGAACCACAGCCTTGAGAGAAGGAATCCCGAAACTACCTGATCCTCACAGGTCTGCAGTGGGTCCGTCTTGTAATAGGTGCTGTGCTTGCATGCTCTTCGGGTTCTGGCCTTGCTCGGCTCAAGGGCTGAGGGGGATGGGATGGAGAGCAGCAGTGAGCCGGGATGAAGGGGGAGTCAGGGGATGCCGTGGCGGCGAGCTGCCGCTAAGCCGGGAGATCCCGGTGCTGTTAACTGTGCTGTGCAGCGATCCGCAAGAAAGATGCGGCCGCTTCTCCCAGCCTCCGGCTACCACCTTCTAAGCGACACCTCCCGCCGCCTTGGGAGGAAGATTAGCTGGCCGTCCACGGGCTCTCACCCCGCGCTCTCCCGCCGCTATCGCCATTCGGACCTCCTTCCTCCACCGCACCACTACCAGACCCCTCCCCCGATCCTAGCACGTCACATACCCTCTGCCTGACACACACCCAAAATTCTTCTAAACCCAGCATCAAGCCCTCTTTTTGAGGAGACGCCCCCACTCCATCGGGTGGGGGGAAGGCTGCTGCACTTTGTGGACATTTGGAAAACAACAATTCAGTATGAGTGGGTCACCTCAATTATATCTCACAGTTACAAGCTGGAGTTACGAGGGGTGCCCCCTTAGAGGTTTATAAGATCCAGCGTTCCCTTGGATCCTCCAAAAAGAAACTTATTGTTTCAGGTACTACATCATCTAGTGCATCAAGGAGTGATTGTAGAGGTTCCGGTATCCGAAAGGGTCACAGGGTCTTACTCAAAACTTTTTAAGGTTCAGAAACCAAATGGGGACACGAGGCCAATTTTGGACCTAAGATCCCTGAACAAGTATCTTTTGATACAGTCCTTTCGGATGGAGTCTGTCCACTCAGTAGTAACCTCACGCCAGAGGGGAGACTTTTTAGCCTCCATCGATATAAGGGACGCGTACCTATCTTTCAGCCTCATCAGAGGTTCCTATGTTTTTGTCAGGGCTGGCTCAGCCCTTCCTTCTCTGAGCTGGCCGCTCAGCTGTTGGCTAATTGCCAGCTCACATCTCTCTCCACAGTTAACCAGCTGTTGTGGATCTGCTCGTCAGTCCCTCCTACTCAAAGATCTCCAGCTCACTTCATTCCTGCTTTCGCCTTGGTCACATCACAAGAAACCATCTCCTGCATTCCTGTTTAAAGACTGGCTTTGCTGACATCCCTTCTGGCTCCTTATCCTGCTTGCTGTTCCTCTACTTGGATCCCCGACTTCTGGCCTGGCTGATTACCCGATCTGGTTACTGAACTCTGGCTTGACTGATTACCCGATCTGGTTACTGAACTCTGACTTACTCTATTTACCTTTTCATTTTTATTAATAAACAAGTGTGATCTTACTGTACTTCTGTCTCGGTCTGGTTCATGGTTTCTGACAGTTTTGCAGTAGAGGAACGTCATTTTCAGTTTGTGGCTCTACCCTTCGGGCTTGCTACAGCTCCCTGGGTGTTCACAAAGGTCCTAGCACCAGTACTGGGTCGCTTAAGGGCCCAAGGGATCCTGGTGCTCGGGTATCTGGACGACCTCCTGTTTAGAGATTACTCAGTACAGGCTCTAGAACAGAGCATAATATACACAGTGAGGTATTTGAAAAGCTTAGGCTGGATCATAAATAACGAAAAGTCAGCCTTGAGACCAGCTCAAAGTCTAAAATATTTAGGTCTGATTCTAAACACGGTCCAAGCAAGAGTACTCTTGCTACCCGTAAGGATCTGTGCCCTGAAGGATCAGGTGCGTCAGATAAGGGGCACCAGACAACCCTCCATTTGGCTCTGTATGAGCCTTCTAGAAAGGAGGGTATCCTCCTTCAAGGCAGTGCCCTATGCCCAATTCCATTCTAGGCCTTTACAACAAGACATCATGTTGGCTTGGAACAGAGGAAGAAAAGCCCTGGATTATCCAATATGCTTATATCCTCAGGCATGCTTAAGCCTAAACTGGTGGTTGCAGGATGAGAGCCTCAAAAGGGAAAATCCTTTTTTCTGGTAACTTGGAGAGTACTGAGTACGGATGCCAGTCTCTCAGGCTGGGGAGCGACCCTAGATGGGCTCACAGCTCAGGGAAAATGGTCAGGGACAGAACAGACCCTGCCCATTAACGTCCTAGAATTACGGTAGTACATCTGGCCTTGCGGTCCTGGACGGTAGAGCTTCAGGACTGCCCCATCAGGGTTTAATCCAACAATGCCACGGCAGTGACCAATATAAACCACCAAAGCTGTACCAGGACTCGTTCAGTTCTGAAGGAGGTGAACTACATACTAGCCTGGGCAGAGGGACGTGTGCCAATGATATCGGCAGTCCATATCATGGGAGTAGAGAACTAGAATGCAGATTATCTCAGTTGCCAGCAGATCTTCCCGGGGGAATGGTTCCTACACCCAGAGTTATTCCAGGGAATTTTCCAACGTTAGGGATGGCCAGAGGCCGACCTACTGGCATCCAGGTTCAACAACAAGCTACAGCAGTTTGTGTCTCGAACAAGAGATCCTCTGGCAATTGTAGCAGATGCTCTGATACTTCCATGGAGCCTGTACTCCCTGGTTTATGCTTTCCCTCCGATAACTCTCCTTCCACATTTGCTGCACAGGATTCGGAGAGGGGGTTCCAGTCATTCTGGTGGCACCAGCCTGGCCCAGAAAGCCCTGGTTCCCGGAGATTGTGAGATTGACAATAGACGGGCCATGGACGCTTCCATGTCGCCCCGATCTACTGTCTCAAGGTCCTATATTCCATCCCAATTTACAGTCTCTAAATTTGATGGCATGGCTATTGAAGCCAGGGTGTTAAAGGACCGTGGCACCTTGGGACCAGTGGTGTCTACTCTAGTGAATGCCAGAAAAGCTGTCACTAGGAAGATTTATCATAAAGTCTGGAAGACCTATATTGCTTGGTGTGAAGCCAGAAAATGGCATCTTCCGGAAATATGTAATTGGGAGAATTCCAAATTCTCTTTTCTACAGTCAGCTGTGGAAATCAAATTGGCTTTGAGTACAATCAGAGATCAAGTTTCAGCCCTATCAGTTATCTTCCAAAGGCCTTTAGCCTCCCATTCACTGATCCAAACCTTTATGCAAGGGGCAACTCGCTTGCTTCCCTACATTAGGTCACCTATGTTTCCTTGGGACTTGAACTTGGTGCTGTCTGTGTTACAGAAGCAACTATTTAAACAAATTCAGGAAATTACATTAGACTTGGTGTCACGCAAGCTAGCCTTCCTGATGGCTACCACCTCGGCTAGAAGGATGTCAGAGTTGGCGGCCCTTTCATGCAAGGAACCGTACTTGATCCTTCACCATGACAGAGTCGTGCTACGACCTGTTCCATCCTTTTTGGCAAAAGTGGTGTCAGCCTTTCATTTAAATCAGGACATTATTTTTCCTTCTTTTTTCTCTCAGCCTCGTTCGAAGAGAGACAATTGCATTCTTTGGAAGTTGTCCGGGCAGTCAAGGTTTATTTCTCTAGATCTGCGGAGATCCGAGGATCAGACTCTTTTTTTTGTTTTACCAAAAGGACCCAAGAAGGTGCAGGCAGCTTCCAAAGCTTCCATTGCCAATTGGGTCTGTCAATTGATCATTTAGGCCTACGGTCTGAAACATAAAGCTCCTCCCTTTAGGGTGATAGCTCATTCTACCAGGGGTGTAGGAATCTCCTGTGCTTTTTCGTCATCAGGTATCTGTGCCTCAGATTTGTAAGGCTGCCACCTGGTCTTCAGTGCATACGTTCACAAAATTTTCTCAAGTGGATGTTGAGCATTCGGCTTCCAGCCGCAGTGTACTGCGGGCTGCCGTAAAAGTTCTGATGGCTATTGTTTGGCAGGGTGTCTCCCTCCCCTCAAGACTATTGCTCTGGGACTTCCCAGCAGGTAATGAATATTAGCCTGATTCTGTGTCCCATGATGTATGAAAAAGAAAATAGGATTTTTATGTCATTCTTACCTGTAAAATCCATTTCTTTGAGTGCATCATGGGACGCAGAGATCCCTCCTCTCTTTCTTGAGAATTCAGTGCTTGCTACAAAACTGAAGTGCTTCCTGTATGGGAGGGGTTATATTAGGGGATCACTTCCTGTCTGAAGACCTTTGGTCTACCAGTGTCCATTCACCTGATGATGAAGTATAACCAAGCAGGTAATGAATATTAGCCTGACTCTGTGTTCCATGATGTACTCAAAGAAAAGGATTACACAGGTAAGTATGATCTAAAAATCCTATTTTGGGGGGAGGTCTGCACTCCCAAACTTCCAGATGTACTGTTTGGCAGCCGTCCTTGTTACCATACTCTGGTGGTCTTCCCAGCCCAGATAAAACCCAGCGTTTACATTAGAAGTGGCCATCCTGGGATCATATGCAGCGCTGAGCAACCTAGCATTTAGGGGGAGGCGGGCTGACCCCTCAGTAACTACCCCTATGAAGATCACGATAAGGGCCTGGCAGGAAGCTAGAGCAGTATATAAAAAAAACCTTTAAAATATCCCCTCACATGCCCTTATGGGGAAATCCAATGCTTCCCCATCTGAATACCTTACTGGACCCTTCACTATGGGCAAGGAAAGGGATCACATTTGAATTGAAAGCCCTGTACTCGATACCCAACTCATGGGAATTTAGATACTGGCAGTTGAGACATGCTTTAGGACCCAATTCCCGGAATCAGTAATTTTGGAATCAGAGTCTATAGAGCGTCTGTTAATTTCCAGTGCGATGGGGAAACTCCTTTCCTCTATATCAGCGGTTCTCAACCACTCTAGTGCCGTGACCCCTTGATAAAATTTCCCAAGTTGTGGGGACCCCTAACAGTAAAATTATTTTCGTATCGTGGGTTGTCAGCACCCAAGGCAAGGCAAGACAAGTAATTTGCGCCCCCAACCCACAGATATTTAGCGCTCCCTGAGTCCCTTCCACTCGTACAGTATTAAAACCCCTTATGGTAAATTTTAGGATGTACCACTCTTTTTCTTTGTTCTCCTTTCTTTCCCTTTTATCCCTCTCTATCCTAATTTCTTGTTTTTTTCCCCCATCCCTCTCTCTAGCCGTCTTTCTTGTTCTTTCTCTTATTCTTTCTCTCCCTTTTTCTTTGTTCCTCCCCCTCTTTCCTCTCCCTTCTATGTATTCTCTATTTTTATTCCTTCTCTTACTCCTTGGAGGGGGGAACGGGATGAGTGGCAGTGCTAGTGGGGAGATGGGTTGAGTGGCAATGCTGGGGGAGTTCTGATCAGCCAACTTAGGGGCTCTTGTTAAAGGTCTTCTGCTGACCTGAGAACTGTAGTGGGGACTTTTAATGGCAACTATAATCACAGGTAGTGTTACTCACTGTGTCCTTGACTTTGTGGTGTCTCGTAGCAGTGACACCTATACCGAAAATTAAGAGATAGGGTCTCCTCCAACCCCTCCCATTTCGCATTCCTCACCAGTCAGCTGACCTCTAGTTTCTACCCCCCAGCCATGCCGTGAACTGAATGGGCGGCTGCGAAGAGGATGAGTGGGCAGCCGCGGGCTCCAGGAACAGCCCAGCTGGGTGGCCACAAAAAGGATGGGAGAGCCGTGCAGCTTTCAGGAACAGCCCAGGATTCGGTGACCCCTGGCAAAATCATTGTTCGACCCCCAGGTTGAGAATCACTGCTCTATATAAACAAAAAAGTCAGTGCTACTACCCATACATCACATAGAAAACAGAGCTCCCGGGTGCTCGATCCACAGTCGCTGGCTGAGTAGAGAAATGAGGAAAAGATGATCCGCACTCCGCTGATTGCTCTTAAAATATGTTATGACTAAGGCCTTGTAGGCTGAAACGCGTCAACTGTTCTCATTTGCGTTTGATCACTGTGGCTTGACAATAAATACAACATATTTTAAGAGCAATCTGCGGAGTGCAGACCTCCTTTCCTCTCTATACCTATACTTGACGGTAGCCCATGACATTAAACCGACCCAATCTCTGGACAAGTGGAAGACCAGACATACGGACTCTTGGTGGCGAGGAATGGGAGGAATGTGTCTCCACCTTTATTCCCTCGATGATGGCGGCAAAAGACAGATTTATTCAACTCCAATTTCTCCACAGGGCCTACTACACCCCACAGAGACTAGCCCGCATACACCCTCAATGGGATCCGTTGTGCTCCAGATGTAGACGGGAGGAAGGCTCATTCTGGCACATGGTCTGGTCATGCCCCAAACTCCGACTTTATTGGGAGGCAGTCACTGATACCTTGAGCAAAGTGTGTGGGACACAGATCCTGCTGGACCCCCTGACCCTCCTACTGGGCCACCTAGACGAGGTGCAGGGAGACAGTTATACAAAGCTATGTATGACATTCTCCCTGTTCTATGCTAGAAGGAAAATACACCTAAGATTGAAGTCGGCAGAGCCACCCACGAGAGACTCTTGGTGCCTTTCCATAAACTCGGTACTACCCCTCTACCGACTCACATACAAGAGCAGGTAGTGCCCAGCGAAATTCGACAAAGTCTGGTCGGGGTAGATAGACTCCGATGGCTAAGTACTAAGAGGGGACCTGAAGAATAACATGGGGAAATGAGGTAATCTCATTAGAACTCCTTTTTTTTTTTTTTACTCACCCACCTTCCTCCCCCCCCCTGGAAATTACCTAGAAGATAACCAATTGGTCAGGGGATTATATCCCTAGACTGCTACAGACTTTATCCTGTTTTCTATATCTGTATAGATGTATTTCTACTGACTGTGACATTGTAATGCTGATTTGTTTTCTTACAATAAACATCTCTGTTAAAAAAAGTGGAAAAAGTTCTGAAATGATTTATCTTTGTCTCACAGAAACCTGACATTTTAACAGAGGTGTGTAGACTTTTTACATTCACTGAATATAGAGATGTTCAATCAATGTGAATCATGCAATGCACATCTCTAGGTAAACACTAATGTGGTAGTTTTTGATTTTGTTTTGTCTTGTGTTCAGGGATTTAGGTCTCACCAGTTACACAACGTGCTACTAGATCCAGGAACAGCAGATCTTACAGCTGATGTTGACTTTAACTTCTTGAAAATGATGA
Organism: Lithobates clamitans; assembly: GCA_037952925.1. NCBI lineage: Eukaryota > Metazoa > Chordata > Amphibia > Anura > Ranidae > Lithobates > Lithobates clamitans. The sequence continues at coordinate 1,394,614 of JBBGZY010001275.1, forward strand.
CTGGAAATACCGTGAGCTCTTTTGGACCTATTACACAACATGAATTCCTGAGAAATATGGGAATTAATTTGCGGTTGAAGGTAAGGTTAATTAAAAGTCAGGTTTACTTGTATTTCATAACCTTTATCTTTTTTATTCTCCCACTAAGGCATTTATAACATTAGCACTAAACAAAAAGATAAGTAAGGGGAGGTGAAAAGTAAAAATAGAAATTAAAATAGGTAAGATCTATAGTGAAGTAGAAAACATTGAAGTTAGACACAAAGAAAACATAAGAGGTACAGTGCTCAGCATAAATGAGTACACCCCAGCAGATTTGTCAGAAAACCTTTACTTTCCTTTCAAAATCAACATCTATGGAACACTATACTACAAAATACTCCCACAAATGCGGGCCAATGATTGCAACCAAGATTTGTTAACTGGTTCAATACAGGGCATTTTCACCCCCTTCCTTCCCAGACCAATTTTTAGTTTTCAGCGCTGTCGCACTTTAAACGACAATTGCGCGGTCGTGCGACATTGTACCCAAAAAAAATTGACGTCCTTTTTTCCCCACAAATAGAGCTTTCTTTTGGTGGTATTTGATCACCTCTGTGGTTTTTATTTTTTGCACTATAAACAAAAGAAGAGCGACAATTTTGAAAAAAACACAATATTTTTTACTTTTTGCTATAATAAATATCCCATTTTTTTTGGGCCGATACGTATTCTTCTACACATTTTTGGTAAAAAAAATCGCAATAAGCGTATATTAATTGGTTTGCACAAAAGTTATAGCGTCTACAAAATACGGGAAAGATTTATGGCATTTTTTAAAAAAAAATATTTATTTATTTATTTTACTAGTAATAGCGGCAATCGTGATTTTTTTTCGTGACTGCGACATTATGGCGGACACATCGAACACTTTTGACACATTTTTGGGACCATTCACATTTATACAGCGATCAATGCTATAAAATTGCATTGATTACTGTATAAATGTGACAAGCAGTGAAGGGGTTAACCACTAGGGGGACATGAGGGGTTAAATGTTTCCTAGGGTTGTGATTATAACTGTAGGGGGTGGGGACGCACAAGGGGAGGAGACCGATCAGTGTTCCTCTGTACTGGGAACACAGATCGGTCTCCTCTCAACTGACAGGGTGTGGATCTGTGTGTTTACACACACAGATCCACGGTCCGGCCAGGTTAACGGTCAATTGCGGGTGCCCGGCGGACATCGCGGCCGCCGGGCACACGCACCGGGTCCCGAGTAACGCGGCGGGCGCGTGCCCCCTAGGCGGTCAGAAAGCCCAGGCCGTCATATGACGTCCACCCAGGATGGCAGATCCCATCTGTGGATGTCATTTGTCTATGGCCGGGTAGCGAAGTGGTTAATTTGCACACACAAAAAGGTATTTTCCTAACAAATTCATTCAAGACCATGTTGCAAAAATGAATATACCCCAATGAAAGTCTTAGGAGCAAAGCTACATTTTGAAAACAAAATCCTAATTAAAAAGAATTCAACTACAGGTGAGTCTAAATATTCATTAACCACTTCAGCCCCAGAAGAAAAAACACTATTTTGTACTTTTTGCTATAATAAATATCCCCCCCCTTTTTTTTTTTTTTTTTTTTTAAAAGGACATTTTTTCTCAGTTTATACTGATATGTATTCTTCTACATATTTTTGGTAATAAAAATCGCAATAAGTGTATATTGATTGGTTTGCGCAAAAGTTAGTGTTTACAAAATAGGGGATAGATTTATAGCATTTTTATGTATTTTATTTTTTTTACTAGTAATGGCGGCGATCTGCGATTTTTATCATGACTGCGACATTATGGCGGAAACATGGGACAATTTTGACACATTTTTGGGACCATTGGCATTTAAACAGCGATCAGTGCTATAAAAATGCATTGATTACTGTAAAAATGTCACTGGCAGTGAAGGGGTTAACACTAGGGAGCGATCAAGGGGTTAACTGTGTTCCCTAGTGTGTGTTCTAACTGAAGGGGGGATGGAACTTGCTAGGGGAAGAGAAAGATCGGTGTTCATACTTTGTATGAACACACGATCTGTCTCTTCTCCCCTCAGAGAACCGAGCGACGTAACATAACGGCATTTGCACAGCCGAGCCATGTTGCCGCAGTACAACTGCAGCAGCTGGTCAGCAAGCAGTTAAACAGGTGTCCAGCAGACAGTTTATAAAAGGGCATTACTTAACAAATAAAATCCCTTCCCATTTCATGCTATCAGCAATGGCACCACATGGAAGAGAAATGTCACTAAGCCTGAGAAAGAAAATAATTTCTCTACACAAGATGAAGGTGGTTGTAAAGACACAAGGGTTTTTACCTTCATCCATGAAGGTAAAAAACCTGTGTGCAGCCCCCCCCCAATACTTACCTGAGCCCCATCTCGATCCAGCGATGTCCACTAGAGCCTTGGCTCTCCAGGGACTCGCACTCCTGATTGCCTCTTGGCAGAAGTGGGAGCCATTGGCTCCCGCTGCTGTCAATCACAGCCAGTTAGCCAAACAGGAGGAGGCGGAGCCGAGCTGCAGCTTTGTGTGTGAATGGACACACAGAGCCGCAGGCCGGGAGCACACCTGCTTGGGTGCCCCTTGAGCAAGCTGCCTGCTGTAGGGACACCCGGCAGGAAGGAGGAGCCAAGAGTGCCGGAATGGGATCTGGGCTGCTCTGTGCAAAACCACTGCACAGAGCAGGTAAGTATGACATGTTTGTTATTTAAAAAAAAAAAACACAAGACATTAATATCACTTGAAGGCTACAAGGAGATCAGCAAAGCTTTACTTATCAGTCAGAATACTGTAGCAAAAGTGATGCAAACATTTAATGGAACTGCAACCATCTCATAGACGTCAAAGCTGTCCACGGAAGTTGACACCTCGGCAGGAGCGTCTTCTAATGAGAAGGGTTGAAGAAATTTGGCATGAAAGTTCCCTGCAGTTAGCTAAAGAAGTAAAATGCCAAACTGGGGTGTTTGTTTCCCATGACACAATACCACATACATTGCAGAGAAATGTCATCCATGAAGGAAGCCTCTCCTAAAGCACATGTACAAAAAAGCCCGCCTAGAATTTGCCAGGGCCCACGCTGAAAAGAAGACTAGTGTAACTCTACTCTGGAGTGATGAGACCAAGATAAATGTTTTTGGAACTGAAGGCTGCAAAACTGTATGGCATTGCAAAGATGAGGAGTACAGAGAAAAATGCATGGTGCCTACAGTGAAACATGGTGGTGGTAGTGTCCTTCTGTGGGGCTGCATGAGTGCTGCTGGTGTCGGGGAGCTATATTTAATTTATAGTATCATGAATTCACAGATGTACTGCTCTATATTGAAAGAGATAATGCTACCATCACTCCGTGCCCTTGGTTATTATGCACTTTTTCAACATGACAATGATCCAAAACACACATCTAAGGCCACTGTTGCATTTCTGAAGAACAGGGTGAAAGTGATTCAGTGGCCAAGTATGTCTCCTGATCTGGACCCAATCCAACACCTATGGGGAAATCTGAAGAGGAAAGTTGAGCATCACTCTCCATCCAGCATCCAGGCTCTAAAAGAGGAAGTTTTTTAGAGCAATATGTTGCCAACTTGTTCATTCCATGCCTAGAAGACTTGGTGCTAGATGTAGTAGTTTTTGTTGTAGGGTGTATTCATTTTTGCATCAACTAATTTAAGTAAAGCTGTAGATTTTGTAATCCTAAGTTATATATTTTTGAAAAACAAGATAAAACTGGGCTCGTGAGTAACTAGACGTGTAAATAGTAGCACCACTAACGTGAGTTATAATCACTTAGACAAGACAATAAAAACATATGTGTTGGGCTTGAAAATAAAAAATGCAAATCAGTCCCTGTGTCTTCAGAACGGAACCAATGAAATGCCTTCACAGAAGTCCTATTGTGACGAAACCGTTCGGGTAAAGGCATTGATTCCTGTTTTGGATTGAGCCCGTTGTTTTGGCTGAAGTTTTTTCTTCCAATGTAATGGCATGTCAGTGCATTACTTGAGTAAAACCTAATTTTAAGGATTTACACTATGTGGCGTTTATCTCTCTGCTTATACATTCCACTGGATACTTCGATCTGAGACCAGAGGAGTATCGTTTTCCATGCGACAGTTGGATGATCGCTCCTGGTCTTTGTATGCTAAGGAACAGCCGTGGATGGAGCATATGAGATTTATGAGCTCCTTTTGACCACCTGTAATATAGATGGTCAACATTCTCTGGTAAGAGTACATCCTAACTTATGGTGGTGGTCTATTCACGTGGTGGAGGAGCTGAGTGAATTAGAACTTATGCACATATTCACACTGTGAAGGCATTTCATTGGTGCCGTTCTGAAGACACATGGACTTGCATTTCTTTATTTTCAAGCAAAACACATATGTTTTTTATTAAGTTTTAATATTACACTTATGAGCTAAACAAATGTTCTATAACACTCATTTTTGTCAATATGTTGTAAATTGTTCTTGTGTTCATTGAGATATTGATTAAAATCTTACTTTTCAAAAGGGGTGTACTCATTTTTGCTGAGCACTGTATATAGTGGTAATGTAACTCTCTCTATCAAGTCTAGATACACAATAGGAAAAGGCTGTAGAGAGATTTAAGAGTATACCAAAGAAACAAAAAGTTGCTACGGGCAGACCGCTTCCAATGACAGTCTGCAGGAGACCTGCATGGCATCAGCGATCTGCTGATTGCTGGTGCAATGCTTTCCAGGCTTCTAAAACATATGAAATGGTAAATGTACATTTTTTTTTTTTTTACCTGCAAAAAGTTATCCTTTATTGACTTTGCAGCCTAAACCTCCTGTCTGTGTGTATCAAACTTGAACTACCTCTGGTAACTCTGGAGATCGCCACATCAAAATTGCTTCCACATAGGCTTTTTCTGTCAAATGGAATTTTGCACCAGTTTGTGTTTACGGCTGAAACAGCTGACCATGGCTTTATCCAAAAAGCTCTGTGTTAGAGGACAACCTAGCTCTTATGGATCCTGTTATCATGCCTATAAAATTATCCCTGGCAAATTCACTGGCCAGACTCTGCTTCTGTAGAGCTGTAAAGATTTGCTCTAAATCAGTATTCTGCCTTATGAATGATTCTGTATTTCCGTCCATGCCACAGTAGCTTTTGCCACTGCCTAAGTGTAGCTGCCGGCTTGCAAGCACCCCTAGCAGATGTATACTGTATATCGTCTTCAAAATCTAGGCTATTGTATGACCAATCAGATCCTAGGTTACTGCATATTCCATAGCCAGAGTTACATGCCTTGCCAGCCTCATTGGTGATGCAACCAACGGCAGCATAAAAAACTAATGACCAGTGCTGACAGTTAGGGTGGAGCTAAAGACTGGCAGCTGGAAATACCGGTATATGTGGATGCTGTAACCAAGGAGAACACCTGATCCCCAGCTATGAAATTCCTGAGGTCACTGAGCCACCCAAAGAAGCTCTATAGCCTCATAAACTAAAAGTTGTGTAGCTACCAGTTGGTGAAGCCCAGGATGGAGTTAAGAGGCACAGCACCCTATACTTCCTGTCTGTCTGTCACTAGGACTGTCACTGCTCATCACCAATAATATTTACCTGGCACATTAACTTCACATTACTCCGTGTGTGTCTGAGAGGGATCACAACTGATCTGGCCTGTGTAATCCTGTATAATACTAAAACACTTTTGAACACCAAAGCAAAGGTAATGCTGCACTCAAGTGTGTTAGATGTTTTTACAGTTTTGTGGGCTGGATGTTGCTATAGTCTTGAAGTCCAGGTGTCGCTATAGTCAAGTGTGAATGGAGTCACTGCAGTGTTGCAGCAGTCGAGTGTTTCAGGTGTTGCTATAGTCAAGCAGGTCAAATGTCTACAAAAACAACAATAGACCTCCACATTTTGAAGCCCACTTAAAGACATATTTACAGGGTTGGTAAGGTTGAATAAAGACAACAGTCCATCCAATTCAACCTGTGTTGGTGTGGGTGTGTGTGTAGAAATTAATTTCCCATATCCCTGTATATTTTTGCTAAGATGCATGTCCAAGAGTCTTTTAAAACTATCCATACTTTCTGCTGACACTAGCGATTGTGGAAGAGAGTTCCACATCCTTACCACTCTGACAGCGAAAACCCCCCTACACAGGTTATGGTTAAACCGCTTCTCCTCCAGTCTCATCCTGTGGCCCTGTGTCATCTTACACTCCCTGGGACTGAAAAGTTTCATACTTATGCTGGGATCACCATTGAGACATTTGTATAATGCTATTGTATCTCCTCTCAAGTATCTCTTCTCCAGGGAGAGTAAATTTAGTGCTTGTTGAGGGTGGTACCTCAGAGATGAGGATGTGATGCTCGTTGCGGAGGGAGGGGCCTGACCGTGCCACCAAGGGGAGTGCACAAGGGGATCCAGGAAGAGCCGAGGTAGACCCGCAGTGTGAGAGGCTGCAGTGTCTCTGCAAATGACTACCCGGAAACCATCAACTAGCTAGCGGGACAGGTGGGAGACCGGAGTACGGTAGATCGCTGGAAGATTAAAGACCTGCTGCTTACCCCCTGCTGATACCTGCGGACTTGCCTGTGACCTTGCAAATGGTCAGCTAAAAACTGACGGCCGGTGTGGGCGAGAAGAAGCGAGAGGAAGCCGCAAAGAAGCTGTTCTGAGGACCTCCCAGAGTGCCCAGGTGAAGAGAGACGCAGCGGACGGCTGAGCTCCCTGATGGAGATAGAAGCCGGGAAAAGCAGGACGAAGTGGAGGCAGCAGATAAGGAGGTACCATTGCAATCGAACTGTACCTGAACTGTATTAGAGTTTACTATAGCATATACCTGCTTGCCTGCTTTCCCACCTATCTGCACTTTTCTCAGTCAATCCTCTGTGTATCTGAACTAGCTGCATATCTGGGACTATCATACCTGCCACACCCTGGTGCTGCTTGAGGTGCTAGAAGTGCTAGAGCCACTCGAATAGCCTCCTGCTGAACTGCATATACCGGCCTGTCTGTACAGTGAAGGGACTGTAATATGGACCGTATATATGTTCAACTCGCCACAAACCTGTATACCTGCACATCTGCTCCCCCATATAACTGCCTGCTTGCTTGCTTGCATATCCTCCCCTCTTTATAATTATTGGGTCATATAAAGCGGATTTGACCTCTAGTCTTCCTGCCTATCTACCGGACCGTATTCCAGCCAGCCTCCATACTAGGATGTATGATAGCCTGTCTACAGATTTCCCAGACTACAGACCTATCTTCCTGCGTATCATTCTGCTTACACATAAGTTTATTAGTAGCCTTAGATATATATCTGTTCATCTGAATATCTGCTCCCTAGCATATTTGCCAGTTTAATAAGTATTTATGTTCAAATTCTGTGCAAAAAGGACTAATGAACTGTATTTGAAGTGCATTTGAAACAGAGCAGAGTAAATAATAGTAAAGATATAAAAATCGCATATAAATACTTACTTTGTCTGAATTCCCAAGGTAACTGCTCACTATCTATAAAGGAACTGGTGCGTACTAAGGGAATTACCTGCAACTACCTTGGGAACTTGTCTCTGATGTGAGGGATGATACCTTTAGTAAACCTACAAAAAGTTCTGGAGGTACTGTAGTGCAAGGGGAAAAAGTATCACCTGCATAAACTGTACTAATACTTCCTTAAAGGGGCGGAGACACGGAAAACTTTTGAGTCAGGGGGAAAAAATATATAATGAATAAATATCTGCTACTCGTAGTAATGTACATTCTGAGGAAGTAATAAAAGAAAGTAAACTGGGGAAACGCAAAAGTACGGATGAAAATATATGAATGGCAGAACTACGAAGGGCAGTGACCCAAAAACCCCAAAAGAAAAAGCAAATACCAGCTTGATTAAACGATATCTGACTAAGGAGACAAGCCCAAAGAGCCCCGGACTTGGAAAACAACAGCAGGTAAAACAAGATAAGAAAAAAGACCCCGCAAAAAAGAAAGGAGAGAACTCCGATCACTCTGGAGAACATAAGTACAGAGAGTGAATTGGAGATAAGTAAAATGGACAAACAGAGTGCAGGTGCCCAAATTCCAACAAAAATTGGAAACGTCTGAGATGCTATTAAGACTGGAAAATGCTATAAAAGTAGAAATTACTACACTACTAGCGGACCTGGGATAATTGCTGACACGTGTAGAGGAGACAGAAGAGAGAACTGACAAACAGGCTCAGGAACTAAGCAAATTAAAAGAGCAAGTTAGAACAACGCAAATAAACTAGCGGAAAATCCTATATAAACTAGAGGACCAAGAAAATCGAAATAGAAGACAAAATCTGAGAATCCATGCGTTACCAGAGGAAAGAGGAGAAGATCTGAGAAAAATCATGAATACGATATTTAGCCCCTTGTTGTTGGATAAAGGAGTAGAGAAGTGCCTCAAGATTGAGAGAATCCATCGGGTTAGAAAACCTAAAAATATAGCGGCGGATCGGCCTAGAGATATTATAGTGAGATTCCAAACATATGAAGAAAAAGCAGAAATATGTGGAAAGATGAGGGGAAGACCTCCCATAAAGTATGAAGGGGCCGAGTTTCAAATCTTTACAGACCTGGCGCCTGAGACACTTGCTAGGCGATGACTCCTCAAACTACTACTTGAGCAAATGCGTGTACAGAATCTCAAGTACAACTGGGGATTTCCAGCATGCCTGATAGGCCAGAAGGATGGATCAATGATACTAAGGTTTCCGGAAGACTTGCAGGAATTTTGTAATAAATTGGACTTACAAGTCCCAGACATCCCAGGATGGTCAGAATGAGAAAATATGCTATAGTAGGAAGATGAACTTTAGTAAAAGGTTTTTTAAGTTATAGGGGAAAGTTAAAATGCTTAAAAAAAAAAAGGAAGTGTTTACAGTGGGCGAGGGGGAGAGGGGGGAGGGTAGAGTAAAAGAGGTCTAAGATTGGCAATCCTGGGACCCAATTGTGCACTCTTGATCCACCCTCCCCGCCGCCAGTGAGAGCTGGGGGGATGGGAGTAGGGGACAGGGTCAGAGCTGCACCTCAAGATAGGAGAACCATTGGTGGGAATGAATTACAGGTCCACGTTCAGGGGCCAGAAAGGGGCCAAAAATGGTAGGTTGAGGCAGGAGGGAGGTGAGGGGGAGGAGGGGACAGGTGGGTGGGAAGAGGTACCTCTCAGGAAAAAATGGTAAAAACCTGTAGCAGATATAGGCCCCCTCCATAGGGACTGCCACCTTCAGTTTTGGGATGGAACTGGGGTCCCATATGTGGGATAACAGCCCTATTTGGTGGCACCATATCGGGGGCAAGTAGTACCCAAAATACTAAATAAGGTAAAGGGGCTAGAAAGTAGCATAAGGAGAGTAAGTATAAGGACGGAGAAAAAAGGATGACATCAATAAAGTTTTTGACATACAATGTTCGAGGTTTGAATACGCCAACTAAGAGACATAAAATCTTAAGAGCTTAAATATTACAGTGCAGAAGTGGTGTTTTTACAGGAGACCCATATTTCATAGGAAACAAACGTGAAATTGTTCTCCAAAGACTCTCCGATATGGTACTATGGGGGTTCAACGACAAAAAGAGCTAAGGGGGTGGCAATTGGATTTGCCAAGGGGATGCGGTTCAATCTGGAGGAAAGGATGACCGACCCTGAAGGTAGATATCTCTTCCTGAAGGGTAGCCTAGGTGAAATGGTTGTCACATTGGCAAACATCCTATTACCCCAATATGAATCCAATAAAGTGCCTGAAAGAGGTTATGGGGAAGTCAATAGATTTCAAGAAAGGAAACGTGATAATGACTGGAGATCTGAACTTTTGTATGGATCTTGGGTTGGATAGTACGTCCCATGTGCAGGGGACAAAAAATTTATTGTTAAAAATGATTAAGCAGAAAATACATCAGTGCCAAATGCTGGACGTGTGGAGGGTCCAGCACCTTAAAATATGAAATTATGCATTCTACTCCCCTGTACATGGGACGTACTCCAGGATCGATTATATAATGGTAGATCATAAGTCGCTGGAGTTGGTAACTGAAACAAATATAGAAATTTCTACGCTATCCAACCAGTCCCCAGTGACAATGAAAATGAGAGTAATAGGTATCCAAAGAACCCCCTACTCATGGCAAGAGGGTCAACACAGAACACTAAGAAAAAATACAAACAAGCTTTATTAGTACAAAAAGAATACCACTACAATTCAAAAAAAGAGGGGAGGCAATGGATAGACTGCTGCCACAGATTAATTAAAACTAAGACAACGTTGTCATTAGGGGTGTGGAATTTAATCGCTGCACCCTGAAAAATCGAAGTCGGGTGTGACGTCATCCCGACGTGCCCTGCCCCTCCCGGAAGTGTGCTCCGAACGTTTTTGTCAAAATGGCTTTTGCTATTAAATGCAATTGTAATCCATTCAGTGGTGATTGCTGTATGTGTTTTATTTTTAAATATATGTAGCTTCATACCTCGTTTTTAGTCTGTGTATATAACTGTATATCCCGGCGCTCATGTGACTGCTCGGTCCGGCCCGCCCCTCTCCTCTCAGTATCTCCTGATGTCAGCCCCGCCTGCCTCTCTTCTGATCTGATAGCTACAGTTGGTGGGCGGGGCTGAGAACTCCCACTGACATCAGGAGAGTCAGACATGAGACTGAGAGGAGAGCGATGCGGGCCGGACTGAGCAGTCACATGAGCTTATACAGTTTTATACACAGACTAAAAAAACGAGATATGAAGCTGCATATATTTAAAAAAAAACATACAGCGGTCACCACTTAATGGATTACAATTGTATTTATTAACAAAAACCATTTTGACAAAAACACAGTTATTTATATATATATATATATATATATATATATATATATATATATATATATATATATATATATATATAAACAGACTGAAAAATAAGATATGAAGCTGCATATATTTTAAAATGCAGATACAGCGGTGGGCACTTAATGGATTATAACTGCATTTTTCACCACACAGGTATTTTAACAGCAGTATGTAAGTATGTAGAGTACAAATGTGTTTGTATTTTACTTACTGTCTCCTTCACGTGCTCTGTGCTGACATTATTTCTCCCGCCCCCCCAGTTTGCACATTACACTGTTAACTCCTAGTGTGCTGGAAGGTACAAACGAGGGAGTCCAGAGAAATGCCATCACAGAGACAGTAGTACAGGAACTTCACAGGGCTCTTTGTCAGTTGTGGATTGTAATCCCTCCTGACCTCCCAGCAGCCGTGTGTGAATTCCTGTACCTTGTAGTGCACCGGATTAGTGCACCACGTAAAGTGGAGTTCCACCCGTTTTTTAGTTTATTAAAAGTCAGCAGCTACAAAAAGTGTAGCTGCTGACTTTTAATAATCAGACATTCACCTGTCCCACTGTCCATCGATGCGGCCGCACAGAGCCTCGCTCCTCTCCCTCTCCTCTGCGCCGTCATATCTACTGTGGGCAGTGACACCCGCCTGTGACAGCTTATGGCTTCACAGCCGGGCACAGACTACACGAGCCGCACTGCGCTCTGCCATTGGCCAGCCAATCTTCTGGGACCCAGAAGATCGCTGGCAGGGAGGGGCCGCCTAGTACATTTTTTGTTTATTAAAAGTCAGCAGCTACAAAAAAAGTGTATCTTCTGACTTTTAATAAAAAGACACTCGCCTGTCCCACAATCCAGCCGCGTGGCCACCCAAACCCTCCATTCTCTCCTCTGCCTTTCCACATTGCTGGCAATTCTACTGTGGGCATCTGGCTGTGACAGCTTGCAGCTTCACAGCCGGGTGCGCCTGTCTCACTGCGCTGTCCTGCACAGCCGGGCAATCTTCTGGGAACTGTGATATGTCCCAGAAGATTGCAGGGAGGAAGGGCCGCCTAGGTGGCCCAAGCGGAAGTGGGAGCGCATCAGTAATCGTAATGCATCGCGGAATCGAATCGAATCGTTGACCAGATAATCGTAATCGAATTGTGAGACCAGTGAAGATGCGCACCCGTAGTTGTCATAGGGTTAAAAACAGAGGGAGCCGCGGCTACACATCCCACACATACACACCAGATATTCACCACTAGCCTCAAACATTAGATGGACTGATTGAGCATAGGTAAGTCTAAGGCCGAGACAGGGAATTCTTAATGAATAGCTACTCCTATAGAGAGACCAGCGTCCATTGGCTGGTGAAATGCGTCAGCAGCGTGACATCAGCACGTCACTGGGAACCGCATGCTTTACGATCTGGGTGTTTGCCAGCACAGAACAAACAGCTGACGGCCGCTTTTTCTGCAACGAACGATACGGAGGCAGCGACAAGACCGTGAGGGACTTCTCTCCAGATGATCCTATCTATTGGCAAGTTTGGAGCGACACTCATGGCCACAGCATCTCAGGGGTAAAGTTATGCTATCGATAGATGACGGACTCTGTGTGATTGGTGAGAGCCTCTATGCCCCTTTCAGCACTGCTACTGTACGTCCATACTGATTACAGCATTCCCCCTGTTGTCTTTTACATGAACATATATCCGCTGCCTCTGCACCCGTCTTTCATTAACCTGTTGCTGACTAAGGAACTTTTCTGCTACGCTGCTTGGTTCATGTGCTGCATAATCTGATCACCTACTCATACTTATGGTCTGTATTTCCATCGGAATGACCCCGCAGCATTGTTAAGTGGAACATTAGTTCAGCACACCCAGCTTGTCCACCCACACAACTAGTATACCACGCAGTTGGTTTATATATATATATATATATATATATATATATATATATAATTAATCTGTGGCAGCCGTCTATTCATTGCCTCCCCTCCCCTCCCCTCTTTTTTTGAATTGTAGTGGTATTCTTTTTGTACTAATAAAGCTTGTTTGTATTTATCCTTAGTGTTCTGTGTTGACCCTCTTAAGAGAACTATCTTCTCTTGGTTTTTCTTATATGCACTCAGGGCAATCAGAACTGCATCCAACTGCGCTTGTTTGGATGAATGATTCATACTAGCTTGCTATTTCCATTTAGTCCTCATGCACACGGACGTTTTTACAGCTGCTTTTTTGAGCTTTTTTTGCAGCTTAAAAAGGCCTGTCTATGTTAGTCTATGGCTTCATGCCCACCTAGGCGTTTTTGAGCTGCAAGTGGCATAGGCGTTTTTAAGCTGTAAAAAAAACCCAGGACCAGTGGGTTCTGAGAGACGTTTTTCAGCTGTAAAAACGCTCAAAAACATCATTCACCAATGGTTTTTTAGCGTTTTTGATCCATTGAAAAAAAAAAACGCTAACGCAGAAAAACGCTCAAAAACGCTAAAAACCGCTATTGCAAAAACGCTGAAAAAAGTTTTAAAAAATCACTGCAAAGATACTGGCGTTTTCATAACGTTTTTTTAACAGCCTGTGTGCATGAGGGCTTACTATTAACTAATTTTGGTTGATCCAGGCAAAACTCCTGTTATTTTTCTTTTCCCCCTACTCATGGCGACTGAATGAAGAACTAATACAGGATAAGAAGGAAGAAGAAATAGTCAAAAAATAAATAGAACATTATTTCCTAATCAATGATACAACAGAAATATCAGATGCTACCCTAAGCCTATATTAGGGGTATCCTCATTGCTATAGAAGCAGGGGAAAAAAAGAGAACAAAAAATATTAAATCCCTAATAGAAGATATATATAAACAAGGACATAAAAAATATAAAGGACAACACCATGAAATATACCACACATTATTAATAAAGAGAGACGAATTAAAGGACTGTATGGAACAAGAGACGAAAAAGACATTTAATAGGATTTCAAAAGAAAGATACCTATGAGGAAATAAAGTGAGTAAACATCTAGCTAGGATGTTAAAAATGAAAAAATCAATAAACTATATAGAAAAAAATACAAAATAAGAGTGGGGAGATGGTATAAAAGACAAAGGAGATAGCAAAAGTGTTTAAGAGTTACTAAGGGACATTGTATTCAGTAAACCAGCAGGGGCTACAGGAAATAGAAAAAAACAGAAAAGATAAAAGAATTTTTAAAAAATGCTGGCCTACCCCAATTACTTGAAAGTGAAAGAGACATGCTAGAAAAACCTATAACTGAGGAAGAAATAAAGCATTACAAGAATCGGCCCCAGGTAAAAGTCCAGGACCCAACGGGTTTACAACGTATTATTTAAAAAAGTACATCGTACAAGAGATCTTAGTACCGAAATGATGTCATTATATGAACAGATTGGGGGTAGAATACGAGATGAGTGGGGAGGCCTCAATAACAGTTGTTTTGAAGGAGGGGAAAGATGGCATGCTCTGTTCTAGCTACAGGCCAATATCCTTGGTAAACACTGATACAAAATTATATACGAAAGTACTAGCGACAAGGATGAAAGAACTGATGAACGATCTGGTACACCCTGATCAGATGGGGTTCATCCCAGGGAGGGAGGGGAGAGACAATGGAGTGAGAACTTTGCTCTTCCTCCAGAAAATAAAAAAAGGTGGGTCCCCAGGTCTATTCCTGTCGATAGATGCTGAAAAAGCTTTCGACAGGGTAGACTGGGGATTCATGATAAAAACATTGGAAATCATGGGAGTAGGCCCAAGAATGATCCAGTGGATCAAAGTACTGTATAAACAACTGATTGCAACTGTAAAAATTAATGGGGTGCCATCCCCCTCCTTTGAAATGAAAAACAGAACGAGACAGGGGTGTCCCCTCTCACCACTTCTATTTGTGTTGTCCTTAGAACCTCTTCTTGCAACGATTCGCAGCAACCCAGACATAAGTGGTATTAAGACAGGGGATGAAGAACATAAATTGGCAGCATTTGCTGATGATGTGTCAAACCCCAGGATGACAATGCCACATTTACTAAAAACATTAAAACAATATGAATTATCACATTTTAAAATAAATATTCCAAATCAGAGATCCTCAATATAAACATAAGTAAACAGGAACAACAGAATCTGCAAAAGGAATTCCAATTCCCATGGAGGAAGGTGGAATTAAAATATTTGGGGATAAGGCTAACGTCATCTCTGGGGAAAATATATAGAGCAAACTATATACCCCTACTAGATGAAATAAAAAGCGGAATAAAAAAAAAATAGCAATAAGACCTTTCTCCTGGATAGGGCGTATTAACACCATAAAGATGGTAATACTACCTAAAATTATGTATACGTTTCAAATGCTGCCTATAGCATTACCGCAATATTATTTTAAAGTACTAAAAACTATGATAAAGAAATACGGCAAAATAAAAAACCCAGAATTGCATTTTCCGTACTAAGACAAGGGAAAAAACAAAGTGGCTTAGGGGTTCCTGACCTTAAAAAGTATTATAATGCAGTGGTGCTATCACGAGTAGTAGAATGAGCAAAGGAAAAAACATTAAAAAGATGGGTGAAATTCGAGAATAATATGTGTAGTGCACAATTAAGAAGTATAATATGGAACCTTCCACAATACAGGGCACTGGGAGAGAATACTCACGTAATGACACATAATGCACTTAAAATATGGGATTTGATTCACAAACAAATTAAATGGAAGTATAACTCACCTTTAATTTCACTGAAGGAAAATGATTATTTTAAACCGGGAAATAGGATAATAGGAGGGAATTGGATAAAAAGGGATATAACAAAAAAGGGGAAAATAAGCACTTTTCAAGAGATACAATATAACATTGATTTAATGGATTAAATGAATAGCGCTACCTCCAGTTGAAGCATTTTGTAGAGAATTTGCCTCAACCAATAAGAACAGGAGATGAATTAATGCCGCTGGAGCAACTATGTATAGCGGTAAATACAAGAAATAATATTTCTCTGATTTATAAAATATTTTTAGCAGCTGAAGAACTGGAGGTCCCGCCATACTTAAAAAAATGGGAAAAAGAATTGGGGTCACGTGATAATAAACACAAGATCGGAAAGATTTTGAAACAAACACATAGCTCCATGGTAGATATAAAGACGGCCGAAATGAATTATAAATGCTTGACAAGGTGGTATGCAAGCCCAGATAAAACATGTAAATTCCAACCGGGGAAATCCCCGGAGTGTTGGTGAGGATGTAAGGCAGTAGGAACGATGGCCCACCTTTGGTGGGATTGTCCCAAAATCAAAAAATACTGGAAAGAGGTCTTACAACTAATAACGGAAATTACTAAAAATAGTAATACCTGAAGAACTGTGGATATGTTTATTCCATGTAGGGGAAGGCTCCGTAAAACAATATAAAGAGTCAGTAATTCCCCACTTGTTGAATGCTGTGAAAAGTCTTATACCCAAAAAGTAGAAAGCCCTAAGATCTGGGAATGGATAAATGCTATAGAAGATACATATAATATGGAGTGTTTAAGATATAGTGGGGAGGAAAAAAGCGAGGGGTTGACTGACAAATGGGAAAATTGGAAAGTGTTCAAAAAGACGTGGAGGTATGTTGAGGGTAAAGGGGGAAACTTGTTGAAACGGGTGAAAACAAATAGAACTTGTTTTCTGAGAGGTAGGGTGGGTAGGGAAGCGGGAAGGGGTGGGGTGAGGGTAATTCGTATAATTCAAATGTAAAACTAGGTGGAATGTACAATGTGTTGTTTATCTTGTTCTACATTTTTGTACGTAGAGATTTTTAATAAAATAAAATAAATAATTAAAAAAAAATAGTGCTTGTAATTGTTATTTATAATTTAGATCCTGCAGTCCCCATATTAATTTTGTTGCCCTTCTCTGGACTCACTCCTGCATATCCTTTCTGAGGATTGGTGACCAGAACTGGATGGATTACTCCAGATGCAGCCGAACCAGGGTTTTATAAAGTGGCATTATTATTTTATATCTGGTGTAAATTCCCTTTTTAATGTATGCTAATATTCTGCTGGCTTTTCTAGCTTAGCATTGCATGCTATTGCTCAGTCTGTCTTTTACTAGGACCCCCAGATCCTTCTCCATCCTGGAATCCTGAGTAACTTGCATTTATATTTTTAACCTCCAAGTGCATTACCTTACATTTTTCAATGTTAAACTTCTTTTACCATCTAGTGACCCACTCCATGAATGTATTCAGGTCCTCTTGTAAAGTTTATATATCCTGTTGTGATTTTATTGCCATACTTATTTTTGTGTTGTCAGCAAACACTGAGATTGTGCTATTTATCCCATTCTCTATATTATTTATAAATAAATAAACAGAATTGGTCCAAGGACAGAGCCTTGGGGTACCCCACTAACCACTCTAGATTGTTCTGAGTACACATTTTTCTTTTTCATACATCATAGGACACAGAGTCAGGCTAATATTCATTACCTGCTGGGTTATACTTCATCATTAGTTGAATGGACACTGGTAGACCAAAGGTCTTCAGACAGGAAGTGATCCCCTATATAACCCCTCCCATACAGGAAGTTTTTTTACCAGTGTCTGCAAGGTGGATGGCACGGTTTGTTTGAACTCTCTGAGCTCCAGGTCTCTAGTCCCACAAATGGTTCCAAAATGAATCAAGGGATTGACCGATTGGATCCATTTGACACAGGCTTTTATGCTTAGATAAATGGTACCCGAGCCTTGCAAAGAAGACTCTAATGTGGCCTCCTGGCGCTGGACCCTGCGGAGTGGAAATCTTGGACACTATAGCGCTAAGTCATTTCCTGCAGGGTGCTGTACAGGTCCAAGGGAGTGGACCCTAAACATGAAAAGGGTACCCACTCCTCGAATGTCCAAGTGACAGGAACCCGCCGTGAAGGGTGAAGATTGGGCCCTTAGTTTCTAAGTGGCCCTGCGCCTGGACGGGGTAAGTGAAACCACTTTATTTTATTATTGTGGATTGTCCCAGTGATTGTAACAGTCAAGCTAGCTAAAAGCTGGACACCTGTATGCAGTGACCATATGTGGGGAGTTTTGGGCTAGCTGTGGGTGTTTGCACAGTGTACCTTTTTTGCTTGTGTCTGGCTGTTTTTTACCTGTATGAAGGTGTGCCATTTCGCCTTGGTTCGCCATGGCGCACATGCATTCGCAAGAGCACTGCTGGGCTCAGCAGCTTGGAGGCCATGGCGCACGGTGCTTCGCCGCATGGGCGCCATAGCCTTTATCTGGGCGCACAAAGATTTGCGTCGTACGCGAATAGTCACGGCCATTCGCTGCTTATTTAAGCTGTGTAGGCCAAGCATGAGGTGTTTCCAGAAGGCAGCTGTAGGACACAGAGCAGGTTCTGAACAGACACTTGCAGTGGTTCATTTTTCCTTACCTGGGTCACGTGAGTTACCAGGTGTTGCTTGGCAGGCTAAAGGTGCTTAGCAGGATTGTTGCATAGGGGCTTGATGAGCCCTATTAAAGGGTCTCCCTTCTGAAGTGTTTTAATACTACACCCAAGTACTCTTTGTTTGTGGCTATTAAATGTCTTCCAAAAAGAGGAGTGGGACTAAAACCACAGGGAAGGGCACATCTATGTGGTCCGTAGTTCCTGATGAACCTAGTCGTATCCCTAGTGTTGTATCCCCTGAAGGACCAGAGGCTTCCGGGCAATCTGAGCCGCTGCGCCTATCTGGTATTGTGCCTACAGTCAACACTGCTGCTTCACGCTTTATCACTAAGGATGAACTGTCCCCAGCAATAGCCGGGTTAGAGCACAGGATTGCTGGCATGATTTCCTCCATCCCGCAGGGTGGCAGGAAGCGTGACAGATCCCCCCCCCCCTGGAGTTTCCTAGTCTGGAGCAGGAATGGGTTGAGGATGGGGAAGAGCTTAAAGCTCTTCAGGTCGCACAGGCTTTCCCTCTACACCCCCTGTTGGAACAGGCGGTATACGCTGATTGGGAACATCCTGACAGGACTTTTGTTCCTCCCAAGAGGTTTTCCCTTTTATATCCCATGGATGAAAAGTTTGTTAAAGAATGGAGCATGCCAGCCTGCCAGATGCAGCAGTCTTTTCCTTAAACAAGAACTTAACTTGTCCGGTAGATGATGCACAGTGCTTAAAAGACCATGTTGACAAGAAATTGGAGTTATTATTAAAGGCTTCCTTTTCTTTGGCCAGTTCAGCTATTCAGCCAGCTGTTGCAGAAATTGGTATTTGCCAGTCCGTAAAGGATCAGGTCAAACGGTCGGATAGGCCTAACCAGGAGGATGATCTGCCTGAAACTAAAACAGATATTCCTCAAGCGCTGTGTTTTGCTGTTGATGCTTTCAAGGATTTAATACAGCAGGTTTCTCATCTGGCTCTCTTGTCTGTACATATGCGCAGACTTTTATGGCTTAAGAACTGTTCAGCCGAGCTTCCTTGTAAAAAGTTATTGGCAGGCTTCTCATTTCAGGGGGAACGTTTATTCGGTGATAACTTGGACAAATATATCCAAAAGACATAAAGATATTTCCTGGAGGGAAGAGTTCTCTACTGCCTGTGAAGAAAAGCACCAGACGTCCCTCGTTTAAAAACCCAGGAGCTGCTTCCTCAAATGTCTGTGTCATGGTGGTTCCACCGCCAACAGGGCGCTAGGGCCGGGGGCAAGCCACAAGCCCCGGGTCCAAAATTCTTCTAAACCCAGCACCTTACCACCCGTAAGGTTCTGTGCCCTGAAGGATCAGGTGCGTCAAATAAAGGGCACCAGACAACCCTCCATTCAGCTCTGTATGAGTCTTCTAGGGAGGTGGACGCCCCCACTCCATCGGGTGGGGGGAAGGCTGCTGCACTTTGCGGACATTTGGAAAACAACAATTCAGGACGAGTGGGTCACCTCAATTATATCTCGTGGTTACAAGCTGGAGTTGCGGGGGGGGTTCCCCTCAGAGGTTTCTAAGATCCAGCGTTTCCTCGGATCCTCCAAAAAGAAACTCATTGCTCCAGGCACTACATTATTTAGTGTATCGAGGAGTGATTGTAGAGGTTCCTGTATTTGAAAGGGGCACAGGGTTTTACTCAAACCTGTTTACGGTTAAGAAACCAAACAGGGACACAAGGCCCATTTTGGACCTAAGGTCCCTGAACAAGTATCTATTGATACAGTCCTTTCGGATGGCGTCTGTCTGTACCTATCTTTCAGCCTCATCAGAGGTTCCTACATTTTGAAGTAGAGAAACGTCATTTTCAGTTTGTGGCTCTACCCTTTGGGCTTGCTACAGCTCCCCGGGTGTTCACAAAGGTCCTAGCACCAGTACTGGGTCTTTTAAGGGCCCAAGGGATCCTGGTGCTCGGGTATCTAGACGACCTGCTCAGAGATCACTCAGTACAGGCTCTAGAACAAATCATAATATACACAGTGCGGTATTTGAAAAGCTTAGGCTGGATCATAAATACCGAAAAGTCAGCCTTGAGACCAGCTCAGTCTAAGGTATTTAGGTCTGATCCCAAACACGGTCCAAGCAAGAGTATCCTTGCCACCTGTAAGGATCTGTGCCCTGAAGGATCAAGTGCGTCAGATAAAGGGCTCCAGACAACCCTCCATTCGGCTCTGTGTGAGTGTTCTAGAGAGGATGGTATCCTCTTTCGAGGCAGTGCCCTATGCCTAGTTCCATTCCAGGCTTTTACAACAAGATATCTTGTGGGCTGGAACAGAGGAAGGAAAGCGCTGGATTCTGCAATGTCCTTATCTCCTCAGGCATGTTTAAGCCTAAACTGGTGGTTGCAAGATCAGAACCTGCGAAAAGGGAAAATCCTTTCTCCTAGTAACTTGGAGAGTACTGACTACAGATGCCAGTCTCTCAGGCTGGGGAGCGACCCTAGATGGGCTCACAGCTCAGGGGAAATGGTCAGGGACAGAGCAGACCCTACCCATCAACGTCCTAGATGTACGGGCGGTACGTCTGGCCCTACGGTCCTGGACGATGGAGCTTCAGGACTTGCCCCATCAGGGTTCAATCCGACAACGCCACGGCAGTGGCCTATATAAACCACCAAGGTGGTACCAGGAGTCGTTTAGCTCTGAAGGAGGTGAACTACATACTAGCCTGGGAAGAGGGACATGTGCCAATTATATCGGCAGTCCATATCCCGGGAGTAGAGAACTGGAAGGCAGATTATCTCAGCCGCCAGCAGATCTGCCCGGGGGAATGATCCCTACACCCAGAGGTGTTCCAGGAAATTTGCCAACGTTGGGGATGGCCAGTGGTCGACCTACTGGCATTCAGGTTTCTACAACAAGCTACAGCAGTTTGTGTCTCGAACAAGAGATCCTCTGGAAATTGGAGCAGATGCTCTGATAGTTCCATGGAGCCAGTACTCCCTGGTTTATGCTTTCCCTCCGATCCCTATCTTTCCACATTTGTTGCGCAGGATTCGGAGAGAGGGGGTTCCAGTCATTCTGGTGGCACCAGCCTGGCCCAGAAGGCCCTGGTTCCTGGAGACTGTGAGACTGACAATAGACGGGCCATGGACGCTTCCATGTTGCCCCGATCTACTGTCTCAAGGTCCTATATTCCACCCCAATTTACAGTCTCTAAATTTGATGGCATGGCTATTGAAGCCAGGGTGTTAAAGGACCATGGCATCTCAGGACCAGTGGTGTCTACTTTAGTGAATGCTAGAAAAGCTGTCACTAGGAACATTTATCATAAGGTCTGGAAGACTTATATTGCTTGGTGTGAAGCCAGAAAATGGCATCCTCGGAAATATGTGATTGGGAGAATTCTCTCTTTTCTACAGTCAGCTGTGGAAATCAAATTGGCTTTGAGTACAATCAGAGGTCAAGTTTCGGCCCTATCAGTGTTCTTCCAAAGGCCTTTAGCCTCCCATTCACTGATCCGAACCTTTATGCAAGGGGCAACTCGCGTGCTTCCCCCCATTAGGTCACCTATGTGTCCTTGGGACTTGAACTTGGTGCTGTCTGTGTTACAGAAACAACAATTAGGAAATTATATTAGACTTGGTGTCACGCAAGCTAGCCTTCCTGATGGCTATCACCTCGGCTAGAAGGGTGTTGGCACCCCTTTCATGCAGGGAACCGTACTTGATTCTTCACCATGACAGTCGTGTTACAACCTGTTGCATCCTTTTTGGCAAAAGTGGTGTCGGTCTTTCATTTAAATCAGGACATTATTTTGCCTTCTTTTTTCTCTCAGCCTCGTTCAGCAGAAGAGAGACGACTGCATTCTTTGGACTTTGTCTGGGCAGTCAAGGTTTATTTGTCTAGATCTGCGGAGATCCGAGGATCAGACTCTTTTTTTTGGTTTTTTGGTTTTACCAAAAGGACCCAAGAAGGGGCAGGCAGCTTCCATTGCGTCCATCAATTGATCATTCAGGCCTACAGTCTGAAATGAAACATAAAGCTCCTCCCTTTAGGGTGAGAGCTCATTCTACCATCAGGTATCTGTGGCTCAGATTTGTAAGGCTGCTACCTGGTCTTCAGTGCATCAATTCAGAAAATTTTATCAAGTGGATGTTCGAGCAGCTGGTATTCAGCTTTCGTCCGGCCGCAGTGTACTGCGGGCTGCCTTATAAGTTCTGATGGCTATTGTTTGGCAGGGTGTCTCCCTCCCCTCAAGGCTATTGCTCTGGGATGTCTCAGCAGGTAATGAATATTAGCCTAACTCTGTGTCCCATGATGTATGAAAACTAAAATAGCATTTTTTACGTCATACTTACCTGTAAAATCCTTTTCTTTGAGTACATCATGGGACACAGAGATCCCTCCCCTTTTTTTTGAGGATTTATTGCTTGCTACAAAACTAAAGTACTTCCTGTATGGGAGGGGTTATATAGGGGATCACTTCCTGTCTGAAGACCTTTGGTCTATTCACCTAATTATGAAGTATAACCCAGCAGGTAATGAAAATGACTCTGTGTCCCATGATGTACTCAAAGAAAAGGACTTTACAGGTAAGTATGACATAAAAATCCTATTATCACCACCCTTTGGACATGCCCCCGTTTTCTATTCAAGAACAAACCCTATGGTCTATCCCAGCCTTTCTCAACCAATGGGCCGCTAGAGGTCCTCAGGTGTGCCGCGGGATCCTGGGAGAGAAGGGCTGTCAGATGAGTCCAAAGAACAATTCAGTTCCTTCAAACTTTTGGCTGTGTAATCAACTTTCCAAAGTCTGTCCTCCAGCCCTCACGTGGTCTGGTGTATTTGGGACAAACCTGAATTTTCATTCCTCAAGAAAATGTTGCCTCCCTAAGGTGGACCCCCAGATCCAACCAGCACACGTCAGTCCTTTTGTGCATGAGAGTTTTAGGGCTAATGGTAGTTGTCTTTGCTCAGTTTCACTCTCAACCTCTTCAACCCAACATCCCCACGAAGTGGAACAAACATATCCAATTCCTGGCTCATCCCATTCTATTATCCAGCGGCCCCTTACCACGTGATCAGCTGTCAGCCAATGACAGCTGATCACCTGATGTAAAAAGATCGGTAAACGTTTTTTCTTGACAACGTGAGGAGAAAAAAAAGCAGATCACCGGCTTCTGTGTAAGGGACATCGGTCCCGAAGAGGAAGAGGCACAGCCACCTCATCTGTGCCCATCAGTGCCGCCTGCCAGTGCCCACCAGTGTATATCAGTGTCACCTATAAATGCCCACGAGTGCCACCTATCAATGCCCACCAGTGGTGCCAATCAATGCCTCATCAGTGCCACCTAGCAGTGCTGCCCATCAGTGTCACTACCATTGCCCTTCACTGCTACCCATCAGTGCCCATCACTGCCACCTATCAGTGCCACCTATTAGTGCACCTATTAGTGCCCTTCAGTGCCACCTATCAATGCCCTTCAGTGCCGCCTTATCAGTGCAGCCTCATCAGCGTTCATCAATGAAGGAGAAAAATTACCCGTTTGCAAAATTTTATAACAAAATTTAAAACTGTTTTGTATTTTGTTTTCAAAATTTTCAGTCTTTTTTAAATTTTTTTAACAAAAAATAAAAAACCCAGAGGTGATCAAATACCACCAAAAGAAAGCTTTGTTTGTGGGAAAAAAATGATAAAAATGTAATTTGGGTACAGTGTTCAAAGAGTGACAGCACTGAAAGCTGAAAATTGGTCTGGGCAGGAGGGGGGTTTAAGTGCCCAGTAAGCAAGTGGTTAATCACTCCTTATTGCTTACAAAAGGACTGGAGTCCCACACAGTCGGCAGGATTGTAATGTGCATTAGTTGTGGCTTTAGCAAGTTTTTGCCAGTGTCCAATCACCTTAAGGTAGCTTGCATATAACCCATAGTCTAGTAACACAATTCCGATACTAAAATAAAGGGGTGGACAACTACTTGGCAAATGAGGTTTAATGTTGTAAAATGTAAAGTAATGCACTTGGGGGGGCCAAAAACATGAATGCAAGTTACTCGCTAGGGAGAGAACCATTGAGGAATTCCAGGATGGAAAAAGATCTGGGGGTCCTAGTATCTCACAGGCTCAGCAATGACATGCAATGCCAAGCTGCAGCAAGCAAAGCAAGCAGAATATTAGCACGCAAAAAAAACTGTATTTACTCAAGGGATAAAACTATAATTCTACCACTGTACAAAACTCTTTAAGTATGCCGTCCAGTTCTGGTCACCAGTCCTCAGAAAGGATGTGCTGGAACTAGAGTCCAGAGAAGGGTGGCAAAACTAATAAGGGGACTGGTCGATCTCAGTTATGAGGAACGCCTACATTATTATTATTATTATTATTATTATTCAGGATTTATATAGCGCCAACAGTTTATGCAGCGCTTTACAATATAAAAGGGAGACAATACAGTTATAATACAATAAAATACAAGAGGATCCTGCTCAGAAGAGCTTACAGTCTAATAACATTAAACTTCTTCTCTCTGGAGAAGAGAAGCTTCAGAGGAGATATGATAGTGATATCTAGCATAGGGAGGAAACTATTCAGTTTCGACGAGCTTAAAGAGGTTGTAACCATAACAAAAAAACTGAGATCCTGTTTCCTTATAGCAGGTTAAACAGTACAGTGCTTGTGCTGTCTACCCTGTCCCTCTGGAAGCTGTAAAAAAAACTGGCTAATCCTGCCAGTTTCTGGCCTCCCCCCTGTAAACTGACCACAGTTTATCATGGCTGCTGAGCCCTGACACCATGGTCAGTTTACGCACCTCCGTCATCCGCAGCTCTCCTCTCTGCTCTCCCCCGTCGTCTCCTCCCTGACTGTCAGCTCGGGAGTATGTGTGAGCTGTCTCTGCCCCCCCGCTGCTGTTAGAAGTAAGCTAAACTCCTAAAAAACTCACTGCCAGCCCCTCTCTTTTAAGCTGCCACCCTGCATTATTTAATTGTTAGAAACTAAGTCTCAAAATACTTTTTTGTCATGTAGCTTCAGGCCGCTCTAATACTCTGATCCAGGGCTACAGCGGGAGGGGCTGACCTCCAGGTTGAAGTCAGAGGGAGATCTCGACCCCTCCCGATATAGCCCTGGATCGAAGTATTTGAGCTGCCGGTAGTCACATGACCGGCCTGAAGCTACATGACAAAAAGGTATTTAGAGGCTTTGTTTCTAACAAACAATTTCATGGTGCAGGATGGCAGCTTAAAATGGGGGGGGCTGGCAGTTAATCATGGTGCAGGGTTACAAACCCTTTAAGAAGACACATGGCCATTAAATAAAGCCTTAACCAATAGTGACTGAGGGTAAAGAAAATGTTAAAGTAGAAGTATAGGCAAAGGGAGTAAGGGAGATTTATATAACACATGTCAGATTTTTTTTCATACCTGTGTCCCATTGTGGAGATTTCCCTTCACTTCCTGTCCCATAAGCAAACAGGAAGTGCCACCAAAGAACTACTCAAAATAAATTCTCCTGTTCTTGACGATCGCAGAGATACTACATATGTGTAAGTTATACATTTGTACCCATAGTAGGACCTATAAACAATATTGTGCATTTTGCTTTTTTTAAAACGTAAAACACTAATTTAGAAAAATACTTTTTTTTTTTTAAATGCCACCCAAAATATATTGATCCTGACCTTTGACTCTGATCTTGACAAAAACACTAACCCTGGCACTGACCCAAATCAAACCTTGATCTTGCTATTTTTTTCTTTATTTTTTTACACATTTGTTTACATCTTTCTCTCCTGCAAAAAGAGAAAGATACAATACAGTGACTGATCACTGTGACAGCAATCGGGATATCACATTGATCAGGGAACTGGGAGTCCCGGGTCCTAAACGTTAGTACAACACCCAGGGCTCTCGGGGAGAGCCTTGTCTCACGATCAACATAAAGGGGTTAAACTAGGTACTTTACTGTTAGAGCAGTAAGGATGTGGGACTTCCACAGTCAATGCTGTCAACGGGAAGTGTTGATATTTAAGAACAACTCTTACAAGGGCACCTTAGCGAATACAATATACAGAGATATGGGAAATGGTATTGACATACAGTGGGGACAGAAAGTATTCAGACCCCCTTCAATTTTTCACTCTTTGTTATATTGCAGCCATTTGCTAAAATCATTTAAGTTCATTTTTTTCCTCATTAATGTACACACAGCACCCCATATTGACAGAAAAACAGAATTGTTGACATTTTTTGCAGATTTATTAAAAAAGAAAAACTGAAATATCACATGGTCCTAAGTATTCAGACCCTTTGCTCAGTATTTAGTAGAAGCACTCTTTTGATCTAATACAGCCATGAGTCTTTTTGGGAAAGATGCAACAAGTTTTTCTCACCTGGATTTGGGGATCCTCTGCCATTCCTCCTTGCAGATCCTCTCCAGTTCTGTCAGGTTGGATGGTAAATGTTGGTGGACAGCCATTTTTAGGTCTCTCCAGAGATGCTCAATTGGGTTTAAGTCAGGGCTCTGGCTGGGCCATTCAAGAACAGTAACTGAGTTGTTGTGAAGCCACTCCTTTGTTATTTTAGCTGTGTGCTTAGGGTCATTGTCTTGTTGGAAGGTAAACCTTCGGCCCAGTCTGAGCACCACTCTGGAGAAGGTTTTCGTACAGGATATCCCTGTACTTGGCCGCATTCATCTTTCCCTTGATTGCAAACAGTCGTCCTGTCCCTGCAGCTGAAAAACACCCCCACAGCATGATGCTGCCACTACCATGCTTCACTGCTGAGACTGTATTGGACAGGTGATGAGCAGTGCCTGGTTTTCTCCACACATACCGCTTAAAATTAAGGCCAAAAAGTCCTATCTTGGTCTCATCAGACCAAAGAATCTTATTTCTCACCATCTTGGAGTCCTTCATGTGATTTTTAGCAAACTCCATGCGGGCTTTCATGTGTCTTGCACTGATGAGAGGCTTCCGTCGGGCCACTCTGCCATACAGTCCAGACTGGTGGAGGGCTGCAGTGATGGTTGACTTTCTACAACTTTCTACAACTTTCCCATCTCCCAACTGCATCTCTGGAGCTCAGCCACAGTGATTTTGGGTTCTTCTTTACCTCTCTCACCAAGGCTCTTCTCCCCCAATAGCTCAGTTTGGCCGGACAGCCAGCTCTAGGAAGAGTTCTGGTCGTCCCAAACGTCTTCCATTTAAAGATTATAGAGGCCAACGTGCTCTTAGGAACCTTAAGTGCAGCAGAAATTTTTTTGTAACCTTGGCCAGATCTGTGCCTTGCCACAATTATGTCTCTGAGCTCTTCAGGCAGTTCCTTTGACCTCATGATTCTCATTTGCTCTGACATGCACTGTGAGCTGTAAGGTCTTATATAGACAGGTGTGCGGCTTTCCTAATCAAGTCCAATCAGTATGATCAAACACAGCTGGACTCAAATGAAGGTGTAGAACCATCTCAAGGATGATCAGAAGAAATGGACAGCACCTGAGTTAAATTTGAGTGTCACAGCTAAGGGTCAGAATACTTAGGACCATGTGATATTTCAGTTTTTCTTTTTTAATAAATCTGCAAAAATGTCAACAATTCTCTGTTTTTCTGTCAATATGGGGTGCTGTGTGTACATTAATGAGGAAAAAATGAACTTAAAACATTTTAGCAAATGGCTGCAATATAACAAAGAGTGAAAAATGTAAGGAGGTCTGAATACTTTCTGTCCCCACTGTATTTACACACACATACAAGGTTGAACTACAAGGACTGTTGTCTTTATTCAACATTACTAACTATGAAACTAACGAATTTACAGGCAACTCAAAATTTCCTTTTTTTGTGCCCAATTGCCTGTATACCAAGTTTGAAATCTGTGAAATCTTCTTTGAATCCTAGTTGTGGAATTACAATAGACAGTACTATATTCAGCCTTTTGTACAGATTCATATTGTACTGTTTTTTTTTGTTTTTTTTGTTTTTTTTTACAACCCAATCATGCTTTTAGGTTCTTATGGAAAATGCCAAAGATGATACTATGCAGACACATTTGATGCAGAGCTATGATGTTCTTATGAATCCAGATAAAATGGGAAAGCGATTCAAATTTTTTTCTATTTTTCCCTATGATAGACTGGAGCAAACGTCTAAAAATAAATACCCTTTAGCTGGATTTACTGAATTAGAAATGAGCTGATACAGATCTGTTGATTACATTGCTGTTTTTATGTTTTGTTTTTTTTTTAATACAAAAATGTATAAAATATATTGTTCATGCAAAATATTATGTGTTGTGAATGTATAAAACATCCCTAATAAATAAATAAATAAACATATATTCGCATCTTATGTGTCTTTTGTGGACAACTACTTAAATAATATAATGCAGGCTATAGATGGTTAATGTTTTGCTAATGAGATGGAAATGCTAGTATTATAATGGTTGCATAGCTGGGTTATAAAACCATATACTGTATATGTATATATATATATATATATATATATATATATATATATATCAGGTCCATAAATATTGGGACATCGACACAATTCTAATCTTTTTGGCTCTATACACAACCACAATGTATTTGAAATGAAACAAACAAGATGTGCTTTAACTGCAGACTTTCAGCTTTAATTTGGTATTTACATCCAAATCAGGTGAACGGTGTAGGAATTACAACAGTTTGTATGTATGCCTCCCACTTTTTAAGGGACCAAAAGTAATGGGACAATTGGCTGCTCAGCTGTTCCATGGCCAGGTGTGTGTTATTCCCTCATTATCCCATTTACAAGGAGCAGATAAAAGGTCCAGAGTTCATTTCAAGTGTGCTATTTGCATTTGGAATCTGTTGCTGTCAACTCTCAATATGAGATCCAAAGAGCTGTCACTATCAGTGAAGCAAGCCATCATTAGGCTGAAAAAACAAAACAAACCCATCAGAGAGATAGCAAAAAACATTAGGTGTGGCCAAATCAACTGTTTGAAACATCCTTCAAAAGAAAGAACGCACCGGTGAGCTCAGCAACACCAAAAGAAACGAAAGACCACGGAAAACAACTGTGGTGGATGACCGAAGAATTCTTTCCCTGGTGAAGAAAACACCTTTCACAACAGTTGGCCAGATCAAGAACACTCTCCAGGAGGTAGGTGTATGGGGAATGATCCCTACACCCAGAGGTGTTCCAGGAAATTTGCCAACGTTGGGGATGGCCAGTGGTCGACCTACTGGCATTCAGGTTTCTACAACAAGCTACAGCAGTTTGTGTCTCGAACAAGAGATCCTCTGGAAATTGGAGCAGATGCTCTGATAGTTCCATGGAGCCAGTACTCCCTGGTTTATGCTTTCCCTCCGATCCCTATCTTTCCACATTTGTTGCGCAGGATTCGGAGAGAGGGGGTTCCAGTCATTCTGGTGGCACCAGCCTGGCCCAGAAGGCCCTGGTTCCTGGAGACTGTGAGACTGACAATAGACGGGCCATGGACGCTTCCATGTTGCCCCGATCTACTGTCTCAAGGTCCTATATTCCACCCCAATTTACAGTCTCTAAATTTGATGGCATGGCTATTGAAGCCAGGGTGTTAAAGGACCATGGCATCTCAGGACCAGTGGTGTCTACTTTAGTGAATGCTAGAAAAGCTGTCACTAGGAACATTTATCATAAGGTCTGGAAGACTTATATTGCTTGGTGTGAAGCCAGAAAATGGCATCCTCGGAAATATGTGATTGGGAGAATTCTCTCTTTTCTACAGTCAGCTGTGGAAATCAAATTGGCTTTGAGTACAATCAGAGGTCAAGTTTCGGCCCTATCAGTGTTCTTCCAAAGGCCTTTAGCCTCCCATTCACTGATCCGAACCTTTATGCAAGGGGCAACTCGCGTGCTTCCCCCCATTAGGTCACCTATGTGTCCTTGGGACTTGAACTTGGTGCTGTCTGTGTTACAGAAACAACAGTTAGAACCTATTAAGGAAATTATATTAGACTTGGTGTCACGCAAGCTAGCCTTCCTGATGGCTATCACCTCGGCTAGAAGGGTGTTGGCACCCCTTTCATGCAGGGAACCGTACTTGATTCTTCACCATGACAGTCGTGTTACAACCTGTTCCATCCTTTTTGGCAAAAGTGGTGTCGGTCTTTCATTTAAATCAGGACATTATTTTGCCTTCTTTTTTCTCTCAGCCTCGTTCAGCAGAAGAGAGACGACTGCATTCTTTGGACTTTGTCTGGGCAGTCAAGGTTTATTTGTCTAGATCTGCGGAGATCCGAGGATCAGACTCTTTTTTTTGTTTTTTTTGTTTTACCAAAAGGACCCAAGAAGGGGCAGGCAGCTTCCATTGCGTCCATCAATTGATCATTCAGGCCTACAGTCTGAAATGAAACATAAAGCTCCTCCCTTTAGGGTGAGAGCTCATTCTACCATCAGGTATCTGTGGCTCAGATTTGTAAGGCTGCTACCTGGTCTTCAGTGCATCAATTCAGAAAATTTTATCAAGTGGATGTTCGAGCAGCTGGTATTCAGCTTTCGTCCGGCCGCAGTGTACTGCGGGCTGCCTTATAAGTTCTGATGGCTATTGTTTGGCAGGGTGTCTCCCTCCCCTCAAGGCTATTGCTCTGGGATGTCTCAGCAGGTAATGAATATTAGCCTAACTCTGTGTCCCATGATGTATGAAAACTAAAATAGCATTTTTTACGTCATACTTACCTGTAAAATCCTTTTCTTTGAGTACATCATGGGACACAGAGATCCCTCCCCTTTTTTTTGAGGATTTATTGCTTGCTACAAAACTAAAGTACTTCCTGTATGGGAGGGGTTATATAGGGGATCACTTCCTGTCTGAAGACCTTTGGTCTATTCACCTAATTATGAAGTATAACCCAGCAGGTAATGAAAATGACTCTGTGTCCCATGATGTACTCAAAGAAAAGGACTTTACAGGTAAGTATGACATAAAAATCCTATTATCACCACCCTTTGGACATGCCCCCGTTTTCTATTCAAGAACAAACCCTATGGTCTATCCCAGCCTTTCTCAACCAATGGGCCGCTAGAGGTCCTCAGGTGTGCCGCGGGATCCTGGGAGAGAAGGGCTGTCAGATGAGTCCAAAGAACAATTCAGTTCCTTCAAACTTTTGGCTGTGTAATCAACTTTCCAAAGTCTGTCCTCCAGCCCTCACGTGGTCTGGTGTATTTGGGACAAACCTGAATTTTCATTCCTCAAGAAAATGTTGCCTCCCTAAGGTGGACCCCCAGATCCAACCAGCACACGTCAGTCCTTTTGTGCATGAGAGTTTTAGGGCTAATGGTAGTTGTCTTTGCTCAGTTTCACTCTCAACCTCTTCAACCCAACATCCCCACGAAGTGGAACAAACATATCCAATTCCTGGCTCATCCCATTCTATTATCCAGCGGCCCCTTACCACGTGATCAGCTGTCAGCCAATGACAGCTGATCACCTGATGTAAAAAGATCGGTAAACGTTTTTTCTTGACAACGTGAGGAGAAAAAAAAGCAGATCACCGGCTTCTGTGTAAGGGACATCGGTCCCGAAGAGGAAGAGGCACAGCCACCTCATCTGTGCCCATCAGTGCCGCCTGCCAGTGCCCACCAGTGTATATCAGTGTCACCTATAAATGCCCACGAGTGCCACCTATCAATGCCCACCAGTGGTGCCAATCAATGCCTCATCAGTGCCACCTAGCAGTGCTGCCCATCAGTGTCACTACCATTGCCCTTCACTGCTACCCATCAGTGCCCATCACTGCCACCTATCAGTGCCACCTATTAGTGCACCTATTAGTGCCCTTCAGTGCCACCTATCAATGCCCTTCAGTGCCACCCCTCAGTGCCGCCTTATCAGTGCAGCCTCATCAGCGTTCATCAATGAAGGAGAAAAATTACCCGTTTGCAAAATTTTATAACAAAATTTAAAACTGTTTTGTATTTTGTTTTCAAAATTTTCAGTCTTTTTTAAATTTTTTTAACAAAAAATAAAAAACCCAGAGGTGATCAAATACCACCAAAAGAAAGCTTTGTTTGTGGGAAAAAAATGATAAAAATGTAATTTGGGTACAGTGTTCAAAGAGTGACAGCACTGAAAGCTGAAAATTGGTCTGGGCAGGAGGGGGGTTTAAGTGCCCAGTAAGCAAGTGGTTAATCACTCCTTATTGCTTACAAAAGGACTGGAGTCCCACACAGTCGGCAGGATTGTAATGTGCATTAGTTGTGGCTTTAGCAAGTTTTTGCCAGTGTCCAATCACCTTAAGGTAGCTTGCATATAACCCATAGTCTAGTAACACAATTCCGATACTAAAATAAAGGGGTGGACAACTACTTGGCAAATGAGGTTTAATGTTGTAAAATGTAAAGTAATGCACTTGGGGGGGCCAAAAACATGAATGCAAGTTACTCGCTAGGGAGAGAACCATTGAGGAATTCCAGGATGGAAAAAGATCTGGGGGTCCTAGTATCTCACAGGCTCAGCAATGACATGCAATGCCAAGCTGCAGCAAGCAAAGCAAGCAGAATATTAGCACGCAAAAAAAACTGTATTTACTCAAGGGATAAAACTATAATTCTACCACTGTACAAAACTCTTTAAGTATGCCGTCCAGTTCTGGTCACCAGTCCTCAGAAAGGATGTGCTGGAACTAGAGTCCAGAGAAGGGTGGCAAAACTAATAAGGGGACTGGTCGATCTCAGTTATGAGGAACGCCTACATTATTATTATTATTATTATTATTATTATTATTATTCAGGATTTATATAGCGCCAACAGTTTATGCAGCGCTTTACAATATAAAAGGGAGACAATACAGTTATAATACAATAAAATACAAGAGGATCCTGCTCAGAAGAGCTTACAGTCTAATAACATTAAACTTCTTCTCTCTGGAGAAGAGAAGCTTCAGAGGAGATATGATAGTGATATCTAGCATAGGGAGGAAACTATTCAGTTTCGACGAGCTTAAAGAGGTTGTAACCATAACAAAAAAACTGAGATCCTGTTTCCTTATAGCAGGTTAAACAGTACAGTGCTTGTGCTGTCTACCCTGTCCCTCTGGAAGCTGTAAAAAAAACTGGCTAATCCTGCCAGTTTCTGGCCTCCCCCCTGTAAACTGACCACAGTTTATCATGGCTGCTGAGCCCTGACACCATGGTCAGTTTACGCACCTCCGTCATCCGCAGCTCTCCTCTCTGCTCTCCCCCGTCGTCTCCTCCCTGACTGTCAGCTCGGGAGTATGTGTGAGCTGTCTCTGCCCCCCCGCTGCTGTTAGAAGTAAGCTAAACTCCTAAAAAACTCACTGCCAGCCCCTCTCTTTTAAGCTGCCACCCTGCATTATTTAATTGTTAGAAACTAAGTCTCAAAATACTTTTTTGTCATGTAGCTTCAGGCCGCTCTAATACTCTGATCCAGGGCTACAGCGGGAGGGGCTGACCTCCAGGTTGAAGTCAGAGGGAGATCTCGACCCCTCCCGATATAGCCCTGGATCGAAGTATTTGAGCTGCCGGTAGTCACATGACCGGCCTGAAGCTACATGACAAAAAGGTATTTAGAGGCTTTGTTTCTAACAAACAATTTCATGGTGCAGGATGGCAGCTTAAAATGGGGGGGGCTGGCAGTTAATCATGGTGCAGGGTTACAAACCCTTTAAGAAGACACATGGCCATTAAATAAAGCCTTAACCAATAGTGACTGAGGGTAAAGAAAATGTTAAAGTAGAAGTATAGGCAAAGGGAGTAAGGGAGATTTATATAACACATGTCAGATTTTTTTTCATACCTGTGTCCCATTGTGGAGATTTCCCTTCACTTCCTGTCCCATAAGCAAACAGGAAGTGCCACCAAAGAACTACTCAAAATAAATTCTCCTGTTCTTGACGATCGCAGAGATACTACATATGTGTAAGTTATACATTTGTACCCATAGTAGGACCTATAAACAATATTGTGCATTTTGCTTTTTTTAAAACGTAAAACACTAATTTAGAAAAATACTTTTTTTTTTTTAAATGCCACCCAAAATATATTGATCCTGACCTTTGACTCTGATCTTGACAAAAACACTAACCCTGGCACTGACCCAAATCAAACCTTGATCTTGCTATTTTTTTCTTTATTTTTTTACACATTTGTTTACATCTTTCTCTCCTGCAAAAAGAGAAAGATACAATACAGTGACTGATCACTGTGACAGCAATCGGGATATCACATTGATCAGGGAACTGGGAGTCCCGGGTCCTATACGTTAGTACAACACCCAGGGCTCTCGGGGAGAGCCTTGTCTCACGATCAACATAAAGGGGTTAAACTAGGTACTTTACTGTTAGAGCAGTAAGGATGTGGGACTTCCACAGTCAATGCTGTCAACGGGAAGTGTTGATATTTAAGAACAACTCTTACAAGGGCACCTTAGCGAATACAATATACAGAGATATGGGAAATGGTATTGACATACAGTGGGGACAGAAAGTATTCAGACCCCCTTCAATTTTTCACTCTTTGTTATATTGCAGCCATTTGCTAAAATCATTTAAGTTCATTTTTTTCCTCATTAATGTACACACAGCACCCCATATTGACAGAAAAACAGAATTGTTGACATTTTTTGCAGATTTATTAAAAAAGAAAAACTGAAATATCACATGGTCCTAAGTATTCAGACCCTTTGCTCAGTATTTAGTAGAAGCACTCTTTTGATCTAATACAGCCATGAGTCTTTTTGGGAAAGATGCAACAAGTTTTTCTCACCTGGATTTGGGGATCCTCTGCCATTCCTCCTTGCAGATCCTCTCCAGTTCTGTCAGGTTGGATGGTAAATGTTGGTGGACAGCCATTTTTAGGTCTCTCCAGAGATGCTCAATTGGGTTTAAGTCAGGGCTCTGGCTGGGCCATTCAAGAACAGTAACTGAGTTGTTGTGAAGCCACTCCTTCGTTATTTTAGCTGTGTGCTTAGGGTCATTGTCTTGTTGGAAGGTAAACCTTCGGCCCAGTCTGAGCACCACTCTGGAGAAGGTTTTCGTCCAGGATATCCCTGTACTTGGCCGCATTCATCTTTCCCTTGATTGCAAACAGTCGTCCTGTCCCTGCAGCTGAAAAACACCCCCACAGCATGATGCTGCCACCACCATGCTTCACTGCTGAGACTGTATTGGACAGGTGATGAGCAGTGCCTGGTTTTCTCCACACATACCGCTTAAAATTAAGGCCAAAAAGTCCTATCTTGGTCTCATCAGACCAAAGAATCTTATTTCTCACCATCTTGGAGTCCTTCATGTGATTTTTAGCAAACTCCATGCGGGCTTTCATGTGTCTTGCACTGATGAGAGGCTTCCGTCGGGCCACTCTGCCATACAGTCCAGACTGGTGGAGGGCTGCAGTGATGGTTGACTTTCTACAACTTTCTCCCATCTCCCAACTGCATCTCTGGAGCTCAGCCACAGTGATTTTGGGTTCTTCTTTACCTCTCTCACCAAGGCTCTTCTCCCCCAATAGCTCAGTTTGGCCGGACAGCCAGCTCTAGGAAGAGTTCTGGTCGTCCCAAACGTCTTCCATTTAAAGATTATGGAGGCCAACGTGCTCTTAGGAACCTTAAGTGCAGCAGAAATTTTTTTGTAACCTTGGCCAGATCTGTGCCTTGCCACAATTATGTCTCTGAGCTCTTCAGGCAGTTCCTTTGACCTCATGATTCTCATTTGCTCTGACATGCACTGTGAGCTGTAAGGTCTTATATAGACAGGTGTGCGGCTTTCCTAATCAAGTCCAATCAGTATGATCAAACACAGCTGGACTCAAATGAAGGTGTAGAACCATCTCAAGGATGATCAGAAGAAATGGACAGCACCTGAGTTAAATTTGAGTGTCACAGCTAAGGGTCAGAATACTTAGGACCATGTGATATTTCAGTTTTTCTTTTTTAATAAATCTGCAAAAATGTCAACAATTCTCTGTTTTTCTGTCAATATGGGGTGCTGTGTGTACATTAATGAGGAAAAAATGAACTTAAAACATTTTAGCAAATGGCTGCAATATAACAAAGAGTGAAAAATGTAAGGAGGTCTGAATACTTTCTGTCCCCACTGTATTTACACACACATACAAGGTTGAACTACAAGGACTGTTGTCTTTATTCAACATTACTAACTATGAAACTAACGAATTTACAGGCAACTCAAAATTTCCTTTTTTTGTGCCCAATTGCCTGTATACCAAGTTTGAAATCTGTGAAATCTTCTTTGAATCCTAGTTGTGGAATTACAATAGACAGTACTATATTCCGCCTTTTGTACAGATTCATATTGTAATGTTTTTTTGTTTTTTTGTTTTTTTTTACAACCCAATCATGCTTTTAGGTTCTTATGGAAAATGCCAAAGATGATACTATGCAGACACATTTGATGC
This sequence comes from Lithobates clamitans, assembly GCA_037952925.1. Taxonomy (NCBI): domain Eukaryota; kingdom Metazoa; phylum Chordata; class Amphibia; order Anura; family Ranidae; genus Lithobates; species Lithobates clamitans. The sequence goes on from JBBGZY010001275.1 coordinate 1,431,245, forward strand.
AGAGCTATGATGTTCTTATGAATCCAGATAAAATGGGAAAGCGATTCAAATTTTTTTCTATTTTTCCCTATGATAGACTGGAGCAAACGTCTAAAAATAAATACCCTTTAGCTGGATTTACTGAATTAGAAATGAGCTGATACAGATCTGTTGATTACATTGCTGTTTTTATGTTTTGTTTTTTTTTTAATACAAAAATGTATAAAATATATTGTTCATGCAAAATATTATGTGTTGTGAATGTATAAAACATCCCTAATAAATAAATAAATAAACATATATTCGCATCTTATGTGTCTTTTGTGGACAACTACTTAAATAATATAATGCAGGCTATAGATGGTTAATGTTTTGCTAATGAGATGGAAATGCTAGTATTATAATGGTTGCATAGCTGGGTTATAAAACCATATACTGTATATGTATATATATATATATATATATATATATATATATCAGGTCCATAAATATTGGGACATCGACACAATTCTAATCTTTTTGGCTCTATACACAACCACAATGTATTTGAAATGAAACAAACAAGATGTGCTTTAACTGCAGACTTTCAGCTTTAATTTGGTATTTACATCCAAATCAGGTGAACGGTGTAGGAATTACAACAGTTTGTATGTATGCCTCCCACTTTTTAAGGGACCAAAAGTAATGGGACAATTGGCTGCTCAGCTGTTCCATGGCCAGGTGTGTGTTATTCCCTCATTATCCCATTTACAAGGAGCAGATAAAAGGTCCAGAGTTCATTTCAAGTGTGCTATTTGCATTTGGAATCTGTTGCTGTCAACTCTCAATATGAGATCCAAAGAGCTGTCACTATCAGTGAAGCAAGCCATCATTAGGCTGAAAAAACAAAACAAACCCATCAGAGAGATAGCAAAAAACATTAGGTGTGGCCAAATCAACTGTTTGAAACATCCTTCAAAAGAAAGAACGCACCGGTGAGCTCAGCAACACCAAAAGAACCGAAAGACCACGGAAAACAACTGTGGTGGATGACCGAAGAATTCTTTCCCTGGTGAAGAAAACACCTTTCACAACAGTTGGCCAGATCAAGAACACTCTCCAGGAGGTAGGTGTATGTGTGTCAAAGTCAACAATCAAGAGAAGACTTCACCAGAGTGAATACAGAAGGTTCACCACAAGATGTAAACCATTGGTGAGCCTCAACAACAGGAAGGCCAGATTAGAGTTTGCCAAACAACATCTAAAAAATCCTTCACAGTTCTGGAACAACATCCTATGGACAGATGAGACCAAGATTAACTTGTACCAGAGTAATGGGAGAGAAGAGTATGGAGAAGGAAAAGAACTGCTCATGATCCAATGCATGCCACCTCATCGATTAAGCATGGTGGTGGTAGTGTCATGGTGTGGGCATGTGTGGCTGCCAATGGAACTGGTTCTCTTGTATTTATTGATGATGTGGCTGCTGACAAAAGCAGAAGGATGAATTCTGAAGTGTTTTGGGCAATATTATCTGCTCATATTCAGCAAAATTCTTCAGAACTCATTGGACGGCGCTCCACAGTGCAGATGGACAATGACCCGAAGCATACTGCGAAAGCAACCAAAGAGTTTTTTAAGGGAAAGAAGTGGAATGTTATGCAATGGCCAAGTCAATCACCTGACCTGAATCCGATTGAGTATGCATTTCACTTGCTGAAGACAAAACTGAAAGGAAAATGCCCCAAGAACAAGCAGGAACTGAAGACAGTTGCAGTAGAGGCCTGGCAGAGCATCACCAGGGAAGAAACCCAGCGTCTGGTGATGTCTATGCGTTCCAGACTTCAGGCTGTAATTGACTGCAAAGAATTTGCAACCAGGTATTAAAAAGTGAAAGTTTGATGGATGATTGTTAATCTGTCCCATTACTTTTGGTCCCTTTAAAAAGTGGGAGGCACATATACAAACTGTTGGAATTCTTACACCGTTCACCTGATTTGGATGTAAATACCCTCAAATTAAAGCTGAAAGTCTGCAGTTAAAGCACATCTTGTTCATTTCATTTCAAATCCATTGTGGTGGTGTATAGAGCCAAAAGGATTAGAATTGTGTCGATGTCCTAATATTTATGGACCTGACTGTATGTATATATACTGTAACTCCAAAACCACTGTTGATTCAGAAGAAGGTAAAAAAACCAAAGTGTGGTCCAATTTTCTCACACTCTTTCCCCTCACCCAAAGGCTATCAGATACTCCCTAGATAAATATTGTAGTGTTACTTTTTATAAATATTAAAAACCATAAATAAAATGTAGCTTCTATTAAAAACAATTAACATTTTTACAAAAAACTAAAATTTCCTCATGTGAAAGCTAAATCTTTTCCTCCAGGTGCAAAGATTTCTCTTTACTGTGTGATTACCTTAAAGCAAACCTGTCATTAGAGAAGTATAAAGACATACTTTATCATCATTTAACCTCAATTGTGATATGTTTGCTTGATCAAACAGTGCATTCAGATTAGTTGAAAATTTGAAAACTCCTGTAAGATTTTATTCCACCACATGCTGTAGCTATGTGTCATCTGCAAACAGGGATTTGGATTTGATTTTGATTAAATATGTAGGGTACACACATAAAAACAAGAAAACCCCCCAAAAAAACAGTAATTTAACTGCCCCAATACATATACCTATTAAAACACATTCCTTATGTGGTCAATAGTGAAATAATTCAGTTAATTGATACATTATTAGAGTTAGAGTTCCACCCACATTTTTCACTCCTCAAAATGCTGCACTAATGTGCATCCTTAACCGCATGCTGACCAGCCACCGCAGTTATACTGCGGCAACATGGCTCGGCTGCGCAAATCGCCATCATGGTATGTCGTTACCATCGACGGCCACTAGGGGGCACGTGCACGCCCCCTGAGCCGATGCGAGTGCCCAGCGGTCTCAATCACCGCCGGGCTCCCGCGATCGCTCGGGGCATACGGAGAACCTGGAACTGTGTGTGATAACACACAGTTTCTGGTTCCCTGAGGGGAGAACTGACAGATCCTCTGTTCATACAGAGTATGAACAGATAATCTGATAGGTTCCCTGTACTGTCCACATCCCCCTTCAGTTATAACACTTCCTAGGACACACATTAGCCCCTTCAATGCCCCCTAGTGTTAACCCCTTCACTGCCGTTGACATTTTTACAGTAATCAATGCATTTTTAATCGCACTGATTGCCGTATTAATGCCAATGGTCCCAAAAATGTATCAAAATTGCCCAACTTGTCCGCCATAATGTTGCAGTCACGATAAAAATCGCTGATAGCCGCCAATACTAGTAAAAAAAAAATTATTAATGAAAATGCCATAAAACTATCCCCTATTTTGTAGACGCTATAACTTTTGCGCAAACCAATCAATATACGCTTATTGCGTTTTTTTTACCAAAAATATTTAGAAGAATACGTATCGGCCTAAACTGAGGAAAAAAAATATTTTTTTTATATATTTTTTGGGGATATTTATTATAGCAAAAAGTAAATAATTATACTTTTTTTCAAAATTGTCGCTCTTTTTTGTTTATAGCGCAAAAAATAAAAACTGCAGAGGTGATCAAATACCTCCAAAAGAATGCTCTATTTGTGGGGAAAAAAGGACGTCGATTTTGTTTGGGAGCCACGTCACACGACCGTGCAATTGTCAGTTAAAATGACGCAGTGCCGATTCGCAAAAAGTGGTCTGGTCTTTGGCCAGCCAAATGGTCCGGGGCTGAAGTGTTTAAAATGAATTGGCAATTTATTTAATTTTCTGTTCACTTACCGGATTTAACCACTTACCCACTGGGCACTTAAACCCCCTTCCTAACCAGACCAATTTTCAGCTTTCAGTGCTCTCACAATTTGAATGACAATTAGTCAGTCATGCAACTCTGTACCCATATGAAATTTTTGTCCTTTATTTTCTCACAAATAGAGCTTTCTTTTGGTGGTATTTAATCACAACTGGGTTTTTTACCTTTTGCGCTATAAAAGAAAAAAGACTGAAAATTCTTTTAAAAAATGCATTTTCTCTGTTTTTGTTACAGCATTTTGCAAATTAGTCATTTTTCTTCAAAAATTTTGGCCAAAATTTATACTGCTACATATCTTTGGTAAAAAAAATAACCCAAATTGGTGTATATTATTTGGTCTTTGTGAAAGTTAGAGTCTACAAGCTATGGTGCCAATCTCTGAAAATTGATCACACCTGAAGTACTGATGGCCTATCTCATTTCTTGAGACCCCAACAAGCCATGGAAGTACAAATACCCCACAAATGACCCCTTTTTGGAAAGTAGACATAATTTTTTCCCACAATTCATTGCAAAATCAAGATTTGTTTTTTTCACAAAATTGTCATATATGCATACCACAGATTACACCCCAAAACACATTCTGCTACTTCTGAGTACGGCGATACCACATGTGTGAGACTTTTACACAGCCTGGCCACATACAGAGGCCCAACATGCAGGGAGCACCTTGAGGCGTTGTAGGAGCATAAATTACACATACAATTTCTTGACTACCTCTTACACTTTTGAATGCCCTGGAGCACCAGGACAATGGAAACGCCCCAAAAATGACCCCATTTTGGAAAGAAAACACCCCAATGTATAATCTATGAGGCATATTGTGTCTTTTGAACAAGTAATTTTTTTTTCTACAAGTTTTTGGAAAATGTGGAAAGAAAATGAAAACGCTTGTTGTCCATTTATACAATATTTCTAACACATAGCATGTACATACCAAAAATGACACCCCAAAATAGATTCTCCAACTTCTGATGTGGGAGACTTTTCCACAGCCAGGCCACATACAGAGGCCCAACATGCAGGGAGCACCATCAGGTGTTCTAGGGGCATACATTTCAAATCTAATTTGACTACCTATTACACTTTTGTAAGGCACTGTAGTGGCATGGATGAGCGTGGATTGGGATGGCTGAGCATGGTTGAGCCATAAATGTGGATGGCTGAGTATGGATGGGGATGGATGGATGGAATGATGAGTATTGCTGAGTGTGGCTGGCTGGATGAGTATGACAGAGGGATGGCTGAGCATGGATGAATGGATGGCTGGTTGAGTATGACAGAGGGATGGCTGAGCATGGATATATGGATGAGTATGACAGGGATGGCTAAGCATGGATGCATGGCTGGCTGGATGAGTATGACAGAGGGATGGTTGAGCATGGATGGCTGGCTGGATGAGTATGACAGAGGGATGGATGGCTGGATGAGGCTGCAATGGGCACAGATCAGCACTGTGGGCAGTACAGATCCAGCACACAGCGCTGCTGCACCCAATCTCTGCCTTCTCCACTCACACTGTACCGATCAGTACAGGGAGGGGAGAGAGGAACCGAAAATGACGCTGGTTTGTTTACAAGTGATTATTCCGTCATATGACGTGGTAAACGGCCGCTGTCAGCGGTCACGGATACTATTGTGTGCCAGCCTCTGAGGGAGCACGATTCTGGGAGGATGTCAATGTACGCTCTCCCAGAGTTATCGAGCTGCGCTGTAGCTGTCAGTCGGCTATGGCCCGGTGATTAAGTGTTTAAGCCTACATCTAATTTCACTTCCTCCTTTAGCAGCCACGGCCGTGGACATCATTTCCGGTTTTGCATTGGCTCCTGGGAGATCTTGGTCAGCTTGGCATGGCACTGCTCCCAAAATATTTTACATTGGCGTCTTTAGAAATTCTTGGTCAGCTTGGCATGGCACGGCTCCAGTAACATTTAACATTGGCGTCTATTGAAAAGCTTGGTCAGCTTGGCATGGCAAGCTGACCAAGATTGCATCGCACTGCACATGCGCAAGATCAGCAGGTGCATGCTGGGTAGCCAGCATGCACAGAATCCAGGAAGGAGAACACTGGCTTCAGATGCCCACACTGGAGATGGCTGCGCTGTGCAGGAACTTCACAAAGTAAGAAAACGATGCTGCACAAATAGAAAACTGGGCATAGTTTACAGCATACCTTTGTTACATTGCACGAGGCATGAGTATTCTAGGGGTAATTTTATCTTAAAAGTCATATTTCGCCCGGAACTCCACTTTAAAATGATTTAAATGTATCATTTTCCAGTGCTTTCATCTTTATTAATAAACCAAACACTCCGTAAACTCCTTTGCCATCTATTTTTTGTGTTGAAGTGCCTTTATTAAGAACGATGTGCATAGGGAGTGTATCCAGAAATTTTAGGAATTTTAGAAGTCAGAATCTGGAGCAGATGTGCATGGCAACAAATCAGCTTCTATCTTTCATTTTCATAACCTAACTGAACAAGCTGTAGATATAAGCTGATTGATTGCTATGCAGACCTGCCCCAGATATTTCTTCTGCTTCAGTTTTGATAAATTCCCTCCAAAGTATTTAGGAAAGAGGAAAAAACAAAAACCTCAGATCTGGGAAGTAATCTCTACAAAATAACCTAACTTATTTCATTGTTATAGAAGGCTTCTGCCAGTTTTAAATTTCTTATGTGCCCACAAATGATATAAAACATCCATTTTTCTTAAAAAAAAAAAGTACCAATATTTGGGTATTTAGGGCGGCACAGTGGTGTAGTGGTTAGCACTTTCGCCTAGCAGTAAAAAGGTTTGCTGGTTCAAATCCCAACCACGACACCACCTGCCTGGAGTTTGCATGTTCTCTCTGTGCCTGCATGGGTTTCCTCCGGGTACTCCATTATCTATTGTGAAATCTTTCCAGTCTGATTTCTTTATTTACAACTTTTGTTTTAATCTTTTAGTGAATAGTTGGCAAATAAAATAAGTATATTAAAGTATCAATTTCCTAACTTAATTTGAAAAAAAAATGCTGCATACAGTATGTGGTTTAATTATGGTTGGGTCTAATCCCTGACTGCTTTATTCTCTGCTAGGGCATCAGCGTCGCTCTTGCTGACTACTAGTAAACTGCATGGAAGTTACTGCTTAAGAAATGGCAGTTTTCAGCTTCAAGTGCTCAATCCAACAGGCCCAACATGCATTACAGTATTTCTGCATGTTCAGGTAGTTTCTCAGAAAAACTGTTATCTTGTAGACATGTTTGAGCCTGTTGAATTCTTTTTTATTTTTGTTATTGGTACAGCTGGCTTTGCAAATGGAATAGCAAAATTGAACAAATGCCCAAAGATCCTTCTTAGTTTAGGTCTGCCAGGATAAGTATTAAGATACACAGAAATACCAATTTATCTATACTTTGCCGTTTTCTTCTATGCAAGGCCATATTATGTATGCTCTGAGCGTACTTGTGGTCAATTCATTTTTGGAACAGGCTATATCCATACATTACTAGTCTGATGGGAGATGGGATTCCTGTTTCACTGTTTTTCTTCCAGCTTGGACATAGACCGTGTATAGTTTGAAGCATTATTGTTTCCAGATTATGTACTTAATTTAATTACTTTAGCATTTTTTTTCCAGACAATAGCACTTTACAGATGTCATGCTGATTTATAATTGTTTTATACTTCCATTTTATCCACTTTACTCTCCAGATATGTACTGGCCATTGAAATAACAGGGATTTTGTTTGATCTTTTGTTATCACATTTGACCTTACAATTATCTTTAGGATAAAGTCATACAGGTATGTTTTAGTATATTTCATTAAAAATCCTATTTGTTGGGGGGCAGAGCCGGTGGCCAGAGCAGGTGGTGGTGTGAGAGAGGAGCTCTGCCACAACGGGTGACATACCGCGGCTCACTGCTCGCTAACACGGGCGAAAATAGCATCCACAGCAAGGGGAAACCGAGGGGCACACATTGACCATCATGAACAAGAGGAAGGAGAGAGAGGGCCTGAGGAAATTGACAGATTTCTCCCCCCCCCCCATTGGGCCGAGAGATCCAAGATGGTACTGGGAACCATACTTCCTCATCCCCAGCCAGCACGCTCAGCCATCCATCGCCATCCACGGGTAAGTCACGCTATACAGACCATCCACTACCATCCTCTCCTTTCAACAGCCCTGTTAAGGAGAAAAGGAGGATTGGGGAGGAGGGAGAGGCTCAGGATGTTGCAGGGGAAGACATGGAGGAATCCTCCTCATATGGACAGCATCTAGATGCATTCCCTACCACAGGGCAGCCCATCATAGACGCCACTATGAAAGAGATGCTGCAAACACTGCAAGGGGCCCTCCAGCAAGACATGGCAGCTTTCATGCACTCCACAAAAAAAGAAATGAAAGAGGTCAACAACAGAGTAGAATATGTTGAACAGAAAATGGAGGAATTTACTATGGCACGAAATAAGCTGGTAGATGCCCATTTTGATGTTGAGGATGAGCTCAAAGCCATGTGTCTTAAAATGGCAGATATTGAAGACAGGGCTCGCAGGAATAATATCAAATTTAGAGGGATCCCTGAATCAATTAAACCAGCTGAACTTTCTGCATACTTTCAAAAGCTCATGACAACAGCCCTCCCATACCTGGGGCCTGCAGACATACCGTGTTTCCCCGAAAGTAAGACAGTGTCTTACTTTCTTTTTATCCCTAAAAGCCCCACTATGTCTTACTTTCGGGGTATGTCTTATATTGGGAAAAAAAAAATTTTTTTATTCTTTATTGCAATATTTTTTTTTTTTTTTTTTTTTTTTTAATCAGCCCTGTTGGGGGGCTTTGGTGAGATATCAGGGGTCTTAACAGACCTCTGATATCTCCCCCTTGAGACAGAGAAAGAGACAGAGGATAGAGATTCCCCAGTCCCTTTCTCTGCAGCGTCAGCTGCTCTGAGAATGAAAGGAGAGAAGACAGCGGCTTCTCTCCATTCATAAACTGACACATTGTAATCACAGGAGATTACAATGTTTCAGTTATGTGAATGGACAGAGTCAGCTGACTCTGTCTATTCACAAGGGAAGGAGGGGGAGGACGGAGGAACGGAGGGGGAGAACGGAGGGGACAGAGAAGGAGGGGGGAACGGAGGGGACAGCGGGGAGGCACAGAGGAGGAAAGCGGAACGGAGGGGGAGAACGGAGGGGACAGAGAAGGAGGGGGAGAACGGAGGGGACAGAGAAGGAGGGGAGAACGGAGGGGACAGCGGGGAGGCACAGAGGAGGAAAGCGGAACGGAGGGGGAGAACGGAGGGGACAGAGAAGGAGGGGAGAACGGAGGGGACAGCTGGGAGGCACAGAGGAGGAAAGCGGAACGGAGGGGGAGAACGGAGGGGGACAGAGAAGGAGGGGGGAACGGAGGGGACAGCGGGGAGGCACAGAGGAGGAAAGCGGAACGGAGGGGGAGAACGGAGGGGGACAGAGAAGGAGGGGGGAACGGAGGGGACAGCGGGGAGGCACAGAGGAGGAAAGCGGAACGGAGGGGGAGAACGGAGGGGGACAGAGAAGGAGGGGGGAACGGAGGGGGACAGAGAAGGAGGGGGGAACGGAGGGGACAGCGGGGAGGCACAGAGGAGGAAAGCGGAACGGAGGGGGAGAACGGAGGGGGACAGAGAAGGAGGGGGGAACGGAGGGGACAGCGGGGAGGCACAGAGGAGGAAAGCGGAACGGAGGGGGAGAACGGAGGGGGACAGAGAAGGAGGGGTACCGCACTTCACTGCAGGCAAATCCCCCCGTGTTTCCCCGAAAGTAAGACATATGTCTTACTTTCGGGGTATGGCTTATATTAGCTGACCCCTCTGAAACTCCCGATACGTCTTACAATCGGGGGTGTCTTACTATCGGGGAAACACGGTAATAGACAGAGCCCACAGACTGGCAAAGCCATCATTCCTGCCTGACCAGATCCCCAGAGATGTCATAGCAAGGATCCATTTTTATCATGAAAAAGACCAACTGATACGATATGCCAGACAGCATCCTGCACTCCCAGAACCATTCGCTGGAATCGCACTCTAAGCTGATTTGTCGCACGCTACACTGACAGCGATGCACAATTTGGTTCCCGTTACCAAAATTCTGCGTAACCACAAAATTCTCTACAAGTGGGGCTTTCCAGCCAAACTGCTGGTGGAAATGCACAATGAAACTTCACTGGAAAAAGGTATAGAGCTCCTCCAAATGTGGCTCCTCCTCCCTGTGAACAGCGACTCTGCAGACCCTGATCCCCTCCAGGATAGACGCAACAACAATCGCCAAAACAGGAGGGGTAGATAACTTATTCATGTTTGTGCTTTTGTAGTTCACCTACCTGCCTAACACTCTCCTCAGGGTCAATGAACCCTTGGTGTCTTCCAGAGTAACCACATGTTTCTGTGTTAGCTCAACCCTTACCCGTTGTTCGGCTGATTCAAGGAATGTTTTTTCCCCCAACTTCATTTACGTGATGTTTCCGTAACCTGTTTTTAGCACGTACTGCTTAACTGTGAAACATGTCAAACAAGAAGTTGTAACACTTCTCATACCAAGTATTACAACTAGATGGCGGCTAAAAGCTTTCTACCATTTAAATGAACCTTAAGCTGATGTCATACAATGTGAGAGGCTTGTACAGTCCCTACAAACTCAGAGCACTATGGAAAACAGCCATAGACTTAAAATGCGATATTCTGTGTGCACAAGAGATGCATTTCTCTAGCATCAAACCCCCGAAATGCTCACATGTTAAATTTACACACGTATTTACAGCCATGACACTTTCAAGAAAATGGCGTATTGATTGCTATCAGGGACACTATAACCTTTTCTTTATTGCAGTACCATATTGACTCCCAAGGACATTTCATAATTTTGGTTGCAGTAATGGATCGTGTCATCTACACACTGGTGAACTTATATGCACCTAATGTTAAATCGATTACATTTATCAGTAAGGTCATTAAGCTTGCTAAAACAATGCAAAAGGGTAATTTGATACTGTGTGGGGATTTCAATGATTTTGAATGAAGAGTGTGACTCCTCATTGGTGGCCCTCAGGCGGAGGCCATCTTTAGGATCATTGTGCCATGAGAGACTATTTGATCTATGGTGCTGCCTTAGAGCCACCGAAAGGGACTACACATACTAGTCTATGGTGCACAATAGCTATTCTAGAGTAGATTTTTTTTTTCTCTTACTGATATGTATACTTTTCAGAATGTACTTAATGCTGATATCCACAACATCACATGGTCAGACCATGCATCTGTGACTATCGATGTTGTGGATATGAGCAAAACTTGCCACAAACCACTGTGGCGCAATAACACTTTCCTCCTATCGCACCCCAAGATTAGGGATGAGGTGGAAGGGAAACTCGGAGAGTATTTCCAATTCAATGATAATGTAGAATGTTCTCCACTGACGACATGGTGTGCACATAAGGCATTCGCTAGGGGAACATTTATCCAAATGGCCTCTAGAGAAAGGAGAAAAAAAATACAGCGCATATCACAGCTTCACCAATCCATTGCAGAATTAGAGGCTCAACTCAAAAATCCCAACACTACTTCAACCTAGATATTAAAACACCTTACCTCCTGCCACGTGGAATTAAGACAGGAACGAATTATGACACATACTTCAAAAGATTGAAACTGTCCTACTTCCAAAATAACAGGGCAGGCAAACTCTTATGCCCCGTACACACGGTCGGACTTTGTTCGGACATTCCGACAACAAAATCCTAGGATTTTTTCAGACGGATGTTGGCTCAAACTTGTTTTGTCTACACACGGTCGCACAAAGTTGTCGGAATTTCCGATCGCGGTCACGTACACCACGTACGACGAGACTAGAAAAGGTCGGTTCAGAACCAAGCGCAGCACCCTTTGGGCTCCTTTTGCTAATCTCGTGTTAGTAAAAGTTTGGTGAGAGACGATTCGCGCTTTTTCAGACTCGTGGCTTTCAGATCATTTTCTGCCGTTCAGTTTGTGCTTGTGGGTTTGTATCTGCTCTTCAGTGCGTGCAGCAAGTTCCGCGTGACTTTAATTAGTCATTGTATTCTTGTTTGTTCATTACTGTTTTTCAGGTCGCTCTTCACAGGCCTTGCTGTTCTTCAGTGCGTTCTGTTACTTCGTTCTGAGCAGCCGACCGTTTTCTAGCCATGTTGCGTATGGGTACTCCTCGTAGAGTTCGTGCTGTGCGGGGGCTTGGTGTTGGGGTCCTGACCTTGACACAAGTCCAGTCCATGAACAGGGTGGGGAGGAGTTCATGGACCAAGAATTGGTTACTTCAGCATGACCAGTTCTCTCTTATAGGGCGTACACACGGTCGGACTTTGTTCGGACATTCCGACAACAAAATCCTAGGATTTTTTCCGACGGATGTTGGCTCAAACTTGTTTTGTCTACACACGGTCGCACAAAGTTGTCGGAAAATCCGATCGTTCTAAACGCGGTGACGTAAAACACGTACGTCGGGACTATAAACGGGGCAGTGGCCAATAGCTTTCATCTCTTTATTTATTCTGAGCATGCGTGGCACTTTGTCCGTCGGATTTGTGTACACACGATCGGAATTTCCGACAACGGATTTTGTTGTCGGAAAATTTTATCTCCTGCTCTCCAACTTTGTGTGTCGGAAAATCCGATGGAAAATGTCCGATGGAGCCCACACACGGTCGGAATTTCCGACAACACGCTCCGATCGGACATTTTCCATCGGAAAATCCGACCGTGTGTACGGGGCAATATGCCTTTGCTCCGTGAGATCCGTGAGAATAATCCTGATGATTTCAGGAACTTTCTCATGATAATGGACCCCGTGTTTCACTGTCTGTTGGCTTCGCTGACCCCTTATATTAGCAGGCAGGATACCTGCATGAGGCAAGCCATCACTCCGGAGCAGAGGTTGGTCGCTACCCTGCGGTATTTGGCGACAGGGAGAAGCCTGCAGGACTCCAAGTTCTCAACAGGCATCTCCCCCCAGGCTCTGGGGATCATTATCCCGGAGACCTGTTCTGCCATCATACAGGTCCTGCAGAAGGAGTATATGAAGGTAAGATTTTTATCCTTTAATATCACATTTTATTGTATTTAATGTTTGCTAATATATTGTATTTCTTTCCTCATTCCCTAATTACCATGATTGTAATATGCTGTGAATGTCCCCTTTGTTCTCATGCATGCTGGATTTTTATGTCATTATTATTTTAGGTCCTTCATACATATTTACCCTTCAATAACCTCCCCAGCATGGTGTCTCCTGGCCCTATATTCACCCCATGTGGTCACTTAACAATGTATTTTTTCTGCTCCATAGTAGTGCTTTACCCCAAACACCCCCTAAAATGTTTTGAAATGTTATTTCTGCTTTAAATTCAGGCAGAGTGCCAGAGGCTTTTTTTTGGTGGTGTCCCCAAATAATTTTTAGTAACCCTGCCAACCCCCAACTGCTAAGTCAGCTGATCCCAATTCTCTATCCTCAATCATCTATCTGCTGACTTTGACAAACCCATACACACTATACCCATCCCTTTTCTGCTCAGATTTATGGATGAATTCCCCAAAGCATGTAGTGCAAGGGCCTGCCTGTATACTTTCAAATGGTACTGTTAAAAGTTTTTGGATCCTATTATTATCTTGATAGGTAATAGCAGAATGTCCAAATGTGTACAGTGTGTATTTCTATCTTGGTATTATGACACTTCTTACCTGTCCAGTGGTCTGCCAATAGTGTAACTAAGGAGGGGCTGTTGCAAGTAATACCCTGTATTTAGGCATTCATCTCTCAATGAAGTGAAGAGGGTTACATGTCCAAGATTTCCACACACCCCCTATAATGTTAAAAAAGGCCCATGAGAGGGGGGGAGGGGGAATATGATAGGTGTACCTTATACTTTGGCGTTGTTAAATTCCCCTTAAATGCTATCTGGAGGTTGCCCCATAATGTTTGTGTCTAATCTGCTTGCCATGTTTCTGATCAAAAATAGTAATGTTTATTGTTTTTTCCTCAACAGTTTCCTTCCACGACACAGGAATGGCAGACTGTGGCCTCCCACTTTGACGAGCGGTGGGACTTTCCTAACTGCGGAGGGGCAATTGATGGGAAACACGTCCACATCGTCCCACCACCCAACTCGCAGTCATACTATTTCAACTATAAGGGGTTCAATAGTATAGTGATGTTGGCGGTGGTGTCGGCTAATTACGACTTCCTGTATGTGGACGTGGGGAAGAATGGCCGGATGTCCGATGGTGGAGTCATCGCCCAGACTGAGTTTTACAGGCGTCTCCAGAATGGCAGCTTGGACTTGCCAGCTCCAGAGGACAATGTGGAAGGACTCCCATTCGTGTTCATTGCTGATGAAGCATTTGCGCTGGGGGACCACGTGATGCGGCCACTCCCAATGAGGACCCTTACCCCGGAACAGAGGGTTTTTAATTACCGGCTGGCCAGAGCCTGAAGAGTGGTGGAGAACACATTTGGAATCCTGGCCAGCCGGTTCCACCTATTTCTGACACCCATCCATATGGCGGAGTATAAACTGAACCATATTATATTGCGTGCTGTGTTCTCCATAACTTTTTAAGGAAACATTCGGCCAACTATGCTGGCTCAGTTGGGCCTGAGGCCGGAATGATACATCAAACCACACTGACGGCGCTTGAAAGCAGCCATCCTGGCTTGCCCTCCCTGAGTGCCCATGATGTACGGTTAGGCTACCTGGAGTTCTTTGCGGGTAGGGGGGCTATCAATATGCCAGCAAATCTGTGAAGCCTTTTTATAATAAAACAAAAAAAGAAATTACTTGTGCACATTTACTGCTTGTGTTTGTTTTAGCTGACCCTGACAGAAATGTGTTAAGTCCAGAAAATGTTGTGATTGTGTAACCTTATTATACAAAGCACTGTTGGCTGTTATTTACTAAAATGCAAAAACACATTTCACTACAAGTGCAGTTGAAACTGCACTTGTAGTGCCAAGAGGATTGGCCCTTAGTAAATAACCCCCATTTTCTCAGAAAACACCAATGACATCACCCCAAAAGTGTTGTAGCGTTGAGACAATAATCCACACATTCTTGCTTAACAAACTTTTTTATACCTGCACAATCACATGTGCATTTACCAAAGGTTTTTCAAACAAACCAACATGTTTGTTGTCTAACAATTTTTGGGGTAGCATTATCAAAACTCAAAATGTTCATTTTAGATAAAACAGGCATGTGTAAAACCAAGAAGAAACACACAAATCTTGAACTTACAAACGTCACATTTGGTAGAATTTGAAGGCAATATCAGACATGAGTATTTAGGAACTGTGTTTGATATTGCTTTCAGATGGGGTGAATTCACCCCAGGAAAAGCCAAATTTGGAAGATGCACACCAATTTAACAATGTCAACATGTGCGACCTGCCATCAGGGGGGATCAAGGGATGTGTTTTGGGGGAGCAAGCCCTTCCTCACCGCTACTTTATTATTGAGGAAGGGGTTGCACCCCCAAAACGCGTCCATTGATCTCCCGTGATGGTAGATAGCACATGTTGGCACACTGTGTGCATCCTCCAAATTTGGCTTTGGGACAAATCCCAAAAACATTTTGCACATTGTAGCACACAAAAGAAGAAAGTGATTTGGAGGGGTTTTAAACTCGCCCCAAAACATCAATGATGTTTTTATTTTTTGGAATAACATCATTGATGTTTTTCTTGATGATTTCCAATTGTAAATTACACCCCATGATCTCCCCGACCAGGATCTGGGCACTTTCGGATGTGAAAGGATCTGGATCCACAACATCACGATCACCTAAAAAGAGAGGAACCCCAAAATAAATTAGGTCTAAAAAATATGCCGCCATCCATCTCTTATCTGAGCCTGTGGTTGCAGACACTCACCTGTTGTGGTGACTAGTTCCACCACGTCTTCTTCTTCCTGCTCTTCTTGTGTTGGGGGGATTTCCCCTTCTTCCAGAGGGGGCTCTGGTCTCCTTGGAAGAGGGGGGTCCTCCGAGTCTTTTATCCCCTATGTCAAACAAAAATGGTATATTTAGCACACAGATATTTGATGGCAGAACTAGAAATAGGAAACATTGCTTTGAAGTGGGGTACAATTGTCAATTTTAGCAGAGTTCCAAGATGTAGCATTTTCAGTGTCCTTTGTCAAGCTTCAATACTTTACCTGTTTGGTACAAGCTTCACAAATGGAGACCCCCCTATAGTATACACTGGAGCACCTGTGTGCCCCCCCTAATAAAAATGGTGTTCTTGTGTCCCACACTAGTGCTCCAGTGTCCAGATGTGAAAACAGCTGCTCAGTGTCCTCTCCTTACACAGAATCTAGTTTGCATTTCATTCTAGTAACAAAGCCATCTACACAACCCAATTCTTTTAAGACAAGTATAGGGCGTCAAAATGGTGGCCAAATGCATATGGCCTAAACAATGGTATTTTAGAGTCCGAAAGAAAAATGTTTGATCCGAACGAATAATGTGCCCATGAACATGAAAGTTGCCATTTTAAACTGTACAACAGTTCCTAAAAGCACATGGAGCAGCACGAACGTAATAAACATAAAGAATAGGAACACAGCACAACTACTTACTTTTTTGCAGCACTCTCCGGATCTTTCTGTACTGCTCATGTTCTCGTAATTTGAGGTCCGATCACCGGTTCCTGAGCTGATCTTTCGATCGTCGTACCCCGAAATTCCGGTGCAGACTCCTGACCACTTTCGCCATGATCTTGGCCTTTCTGACATTGGGGTTGGGGTAAGGCCCATACTTCCCGTCATAGTCGGCCTTCTTCAGGATGTCCACCATCTCCAACATCTCCCCAGAGGATATATTTGAGTCCTTAAATCTCCTTCTGGATCGTGACGTGTCCGGATCCGGCCTTTCCTCCTCCTCCTCCTCATTGCTACAATTAGCACGATCCTGCTGTGTCTCCGCCATGTGCTCTTCCCCCACTGCGCCGAACGAAAAGGGGCGCGATATAGACTAGAAAGAACGTCAGGGGCGGGCGGAGTTACACGCATGCGCAGTGTGTATAAAGCGTAACACGCGTGTCTTACGTACGATCTGTGAGCGGAGGAAGGAGCATCGGAGGTGCCGATCGTGATAACGAAGGTAGGATCTAAACTTGAGCCTATACTGCTTCGAAATGGAAGCTTATATTGTAACAAGATTAGGGGAGTTTGGCCTGACATTAGGGTTTGTCTTGTGTTGTGTCTTGCAGAGAAAATGGATGGGTTCAATGACCACAATTTCCTCCCCCTGTTCATTGACAAATACAGGGAGCTGCCCTGTCTGTGGCAAGTGAGACACCCCCACTATAACCATAAACAAAAGAGGCAGGCAGCGCTGGAGAAACTGCTGGAGTTGGTGAAGCCGGTGGTCCCCACAGCAACCATCCCCTATTTAAAAGCCAAAATTGGTGGCCTGAGGAGCACATACCTTAGGGAGCGCAAGAAGGTCACAGATTCCCAGAGGTCTGGAGCTGCAGCAGATGACGTTTATGTCCCCAGGCTGTGGTACTATGAGAGACTGCGGTTTCTGTCAGACCACACTGAAGTCAGGGAATCACTCTCTACTCTTCCTTCCACGCTTTCTTCCATACCAGCTGAGGCTTCTGATGTCCAACCTGGGCCTTCCAGCCAGGAAGAAGTGGAGGAGCCCAGCTGGAGTCAGTTATAGCATTGTTCTACAGATTTCTGGGCAATAAATAAATGATGTTTACTAGATGTTAATATTGATCACTATTTGCTGATTGAAAAAAGTGTTTTACATATCAATAGACAGTAGTGGGCCCCCAAATTTGGGACAAGAATGAAAAATGCTGGGCTCAGAAGGATAGTCTGTTATATTTGTTAACATTCAATTTGCAGCAGTCAGGAGGTGAAAATTGTGTGTGATTGATGACTAAAAATCTAAAACTATGTCCCTTTTTCATACACAGGAAGACCTCAGCCAGGAGGAGGCTGTGGAATGTGGCAGTCAGGAGGAGGCGGGGATTAGTGGCAGCCAGGAGGAGGCAGGGCTAAGTGTCAGCCAGGAGAAGCCTGGGACCAGTCGCAGCCTGACTGAATCTCAGGTTCCTCCCCTCCGCCTTCCATATAAAAGAGCCAGGAAGACGACGCCGAGTCCCGTGCAGGATTCAGCATTCAGGCTGATCCAGGAGGCTTCTGCGTCCCTACGAGCCTTACCCACTCCTGAAGAGGCCTTTGCCTGCATGGCTGCCACTAAACTGCAGGGCATGCAGGAGGGTCAACGCAGGCTCTGTGAGGACCTTATGTATAAAGTGCTACGTAAGGGGGTGAGTGGGGAACTAACACCCAAGACCGACGTGGTTGAGTTGGACCATCCTCCTCCTCCTCCTCCTCCTCCTCCTCCTGCTGCCACAACTCCACCACCACAGCCACCGCGTGTAAGGAAGCGCGGAAAGAAGACCTGAGAGTGATGGCCCTTGGTTCAGTGTGGTCTGACAGAAGCTGCAGTCTCTCGTATGACCACAGCCTGGGGACACAGATGTCATCTGCTGCTTTCCGGATCTCTGGGACTTCTGGACCAGACTGCCCTCTCTTAGATATGGACTCCTCAGGCCACCAATTTTGCTTAAAAATAGTTGTCTGCCCTGGGGGTCCAAGGCTTCGCCCACTTCTGCAGTTTCTCCAGCGTTGCCTCCCTCTTTGTTTAGTTGTGAGCCCTTAATAAAAAAATTTTGAGGAAATTATACTCTCCTGTGTGTTTTCATCCAAAAAGGACAGTTTGTTGGTGACGATTCTGGTACATTTCTAACATAAAATGTGAAATTAACAAGGGACAACAACACCAAACAATCTCCTACAGATTAAATAGAACAACATATCAATGGTGTTGTGGGAACTTGACACAAAAAACACACACAAACATTTTCGGGAGTACAAATCAAAATCCCAAAAAAAAAAAAAACCTTCAAAAAAATACAAACACAAAAAAAGAATCTACATTAAAGCCAAAAAAACAAAAAAAAGCAAAAAAAAATATGTTGTCAGATGTGAGAAATCAAAATATATTGAGGGAATCCCGATAAATAGTAACGAAATAAGTTTGTGAGAAGTGTGTGTGAATATGAGCAGCAAAACTACTATATTCTTGTCACATTATAAAGAAGAAGAGATTGCGCTGTATTAAACCATTTTTAACATTGCAGCGTGACGAAAGTGCTGTATCCATTGCGAACGCTAAGTTTACCAGAACGAGCTGTTCCGTGTCGGAATTTCTTCTGAGCATGCGTGGCACTTTGTGCGTCGGAACAGGCCACACACGGTCGGAATTGACGCGATCGGATTTTGTTGTCGGAAAATTTTATCTCCTGCTCTCCAACTTTGTGTGTCGGAAAATCCGAGGGAAAATGTCCGATGGAGCCCACACACGGTCGGAATTTCCGACAACACGCTCCGATCGGACATTTTCCATCGGAAAATCCGACCGTGTGTACGGGGCATTAGCCTCCCAACTCAAAAAAGGCAAGCATAATCCAACCTCACACATATTAAACACCACCAATCTAATACCACGCTTCACAACCCTAAAGACATAGCCAACGCATTTAAAGATTATTATGAATTCCTCTACAACCTCACCCAAGACCCACCCACCCACCAACCTACAGATTTAGAGATCAATGATTTTCTTCAAGGAATTCATCTGCTCACAGTAGATGTCACCACACTTCGAAAACTGAATACTCCCATCACCAATAAAGAGGTCGAAACCGTCATAAAATCCCTTCCCATGCACAAATCACCCAGAGCTGATGGATTATTCCGCTGAATATTATAAGGCATTCACCACTCTATTCATTTCAAAACTAGTAGAAATTTTCAATACTGCAGCCTCTACAGGTTCCTTCCTACGCGAAATGCTCCAAGCTGTGATAGTTACACTACCAAAACCGGGTAAAGACCCAACACTTCCCCAAAACTTTAGAACCATTTCCCTACTAAATTCAGATCTAAAGATATACGCCAACATTTTAGCCAATAGATTAATGGAAATTACACCATCCCTCATAGGCCTTGATCAAGTAGGCTTTGTAAAGGGCAGGCAGGCACCAGACGGGACCAGAAGAATGTTGAACCTTCTGCGATTCCCTACTAAATTCCGATCTAAAGATCTGCGCCAAAATTTTAGCCCATAGATTAATGGAAATTACACCATCCCTCATAGGCCTTTATCAAGTAGGCTTTGTAAAGGGCAGGCAGGCACCAGACGGGACCAGAAGACTGTTGAACCTTCTGTGATTCGCAGAGGTCACCCAATAGACTAGCATATTCCTGGCCCTAGATGCAGAAAAGGCCTTTGATAGGGACCATTGGGCATACCTGTATAAGACCCTGCACAAATTTGGAATATCTGTCCTGATCCACTCAGCAATCATGTCACTATACTCAAATCCCACAACCCCAGTCTAAACTTCTAGCTTAGTCTCTGACCCTTTTATATTGTCTACTGAAACTCTTCAAGGATGCCCCCTCTCTCCAATTATGTTTTCACTTGTCATTGAATGACTAACGGAATACATCAGATCTAACAAA
This sequence comes from Lithobates clamitans, assembly GCA_037952925.1. Taxonomy (NCBI): domain Eukaryota; kingdom Metazoa; phylum Chordata; class Amphibia; order Anura; family Ranidae; genus Lithobates; species Lithobates clamitans. The sequence continues at coordinate 1,451,657 of JBBGZY010001275.1, forward strand.
GTAATACAAGGTATCAATATAGGCTCCGAAAGCCATAAAATAGGACTCTTCGCTGATTATATTATACTAACTATATCCAAACCAGAATCTTCTATACCAGAAGTAAAATCCCTATTAAACAAGTTTGGGCAAGTCTCCTTTTACAAAGTCAACACAAATAAATGTATTGCCTTGGCACTTAATGTACCTAGGGAGGACTCTCCCTCAATTACATACCTTGGTGTACAGCTAAACTCCTCTTCCTCCAAAATATATCCATGCAACTATCCTCCATTACTAGCTAAAGTAGAAGAGAAATTAAACCAGATCAGTAAATTGCACCTAACATGGATAGGGAGGATAGCTGCATACCAAATGCAAGTGCTGCCTAAATTGCTATACTACTTCAGAACATTACCCATTCCTATCCCTCAGAAATTCTTCTCGCAACTAACAGTTTGAAAAAATACATCTGGGCAGGAAAGAAACCTAGAATAGCTCTGGCACATCTGTACAAACCCAAACACCTAGGTGGCGTGGGCCTTCCCAATGCACAAATATACTATAAAGCTGCGGTACTAGACCAAATGCGTTACTGGTTCTCTTGCCAAGCAGATAACCGGTGGTCTGACATAGAACGCAAAGTTACCTCAGGACATAACTCAGCATTGGTATTAGCTGCATGCCTACACCACAGCCCAAAAACCCTACCTTACCTAACCATACAAGCCACCACTGCAGCATGGTCCTCCTTGATTAGACAACACTTTGCTGACACACCAATCTGCAGACTAAAAATCCCATTAGTGACCTATGAATACTTAATCCCTGGATTATCAACCCAATGTTGGAGGAAACAAGGTGCACACTTCTCCATGTCTGATCTAACTGAACAGGACATGATGGACAGATATAACATTTTCCAAACAAAGCACTACTCAGCAACTAACAAAACCAGCCCAATATAGCTACCTCAAATACTTTGGGACTACTTGATAAATAAATACCCAGCTAAACACAAGGGGATATCCCTATTTTATAAATTCACTACCCCCCTGTATATGCAAACTAAAATACCCAACATGGTAAAATGGGAACAAGAATTACAAAAATAATTCCCCTTACATTAATGGTACTTAGCTATAACACAATGGCAGATCCTCAGCATGTGTAGATCACTGGGAAAACGCACAAAAGATACTACATAGATGGTACCTCTACGCCTAAATAAAATGAACCCAAGTATCTCATCAATATGCTGTCGAGATTGTCACTCTACTGGCAGCCTACATCACATACTTTGAAGCTGTAATGTAATACGTTCTTTCTGGATGGATGTCTCGTCCCTTATCAAAGAAACTACAGGAATCAAATATGCCTTAACTCCCGCTTTTACTCTCCTAAGCCTTGGTATTGAACATTTCCCCCCGCTGACAAGGAAAGTGGTTATCCATATCCTCTTTGCAACACGCATTACCCTAGCAAAGGAATGGCGCTCCAAAGCACCTCCAAAAATTGAAGACGTTTTTACAGAGAATGAATGCACAATATACCATGGAAAAAATGCTCGCTTATAAAGAAAGAAGAGCCCCAACTTTCCATAAACATTGGGAAATCTGGAGGACATCTCAGAATGCCTCCTCACATTTATGATATATAACTAGTTTCTACTGTGAATACTGACTCATGATACTTACACAAGAACTACCAACCATCTAGTGGTAAGACCTAATATTACCTGTGTTCATTTCCTGTGACCCATAAACAACAATCTGAGTAAATGACCACAGCATGATTAGCATATGTGTACTACTTTGTATCAGAAGAGAAGTTTACTTTTTGTTTATTGGTTCAAAATATTGCACTTAAGAGCTTACTACACGTCTTATCTCCAGAGACCCTCAATAAGGTCCAAGGTGGGCTACTTCCTAAAAGTCTAATAGAGAGCCTGCTCACAGTGTGTACCCAGTTGGGGTGACAGGCCATACCGCCTGTTGAGGTCATATTCATCATTATAAGAAGTCCGAGCAAATGTAGTAATGTTTCTACAGTAAGTTCGCTTTTTGGTACCCACTAAGCACATTGTTTCCCTGGAAGCCCAGGTTCTGAATCTGGGGAAGCAATTGTCAGCACTAGGTAATTTGGACAGGGTATAATCCCCAATCCTCATTAAATTTAATAGATACAATGCCCGGCGGATGTGGAGAGGTGACTTGTTGTACATCTTGCGCCATGTATGCGTTCCTTGATCATCCGATCGAGGGTGAATACTGCTGTGTAAGTGCATTGTTTCCCTGGAAGCCCAGGTTCTGAATCTGGGGAAGCAACTGTCAGCACTGAGAAGTCCCTCCACACTAAAGGGGAGCCAGGAACGTACACGGCAGGGGCCAGCACAGAGGCAGGTAGAGACAAAGAGGTGCAGGCACTAGGAAAGAGTAGATGGATGACAGGAAGCGTAGAGGGGGAAGTGCCAGGGAGGCCGATCCAGGGCTGGAGCATCCCAATAAGCTCCATTGAGTGACATTGGTGAAACCAGTCATGGACCAGCACTGCTGGAGCTGAGGGACTCTCCTAGCTGTCGGGGGAAGAACTCCTCCAGTGAGAGTGGGGGGAAGGGAAAGGAAAGATGGATTCTGGTGGTAGGGGACTCAATTCTTACAAGGACAGAGAGGGCAATCTGTAACAAAAACCTGAAGCGCCGAACTGAATGTTGTCTACCGGGCGCTCGCTTTCGGAACATCACGCATCTGGTGGACAGATTACTGGGAGGGGCTGGGGAAAACCCAGCTGTCATGGTGCACCTTGGCACCAATGACAGTCAGAGGCAAATGGAGTGTCCTAAAGAACGATTTTAGAGACTTGGGAGCTATGCCAGGAGCCTGGTGGACAAGATGGGTGAACTAGAGATACTGTTGTAAAAGGAGGATTTGGATTTTGGGGGAATTTCAGAGACCTGGTTCAACAGCTCTCATGATTGGCTGGCAACCATTCAAGGGTATACCCTTTATCGCAGGGATAGAGAGGGTAAAAAAGGGGGAGGGGTATGCCTATATATCAAGAATAATGTACAAGTGAATGTGAGAGATGACATCACTGAGGGAGCTAGGGAGGAGGTGGAATCCCTATTGGGTAGAGCTCCAAAGGGATGAAGCTAAGGGGAAAATATTACTGGGAGTATGCTATATAACCTGAGGGAGGAGGGGGAGACGGATCTCCTATCACAAGTTGGATTAGCAGCAAGGATGGGAAGAGTTATCATAATGGGGGATTTTAATTATCCAGACATAGACTTGGCAGAGGGAACCACACATTCGTCTATGGCTCGCCAGTTCCTAAATGTCTTGCAGGACAATTTCATGGTTCAGATGGTAGACGCACCAACTAGAAATAAAGCGTTACTGGATCTACTGATTACCAACAATACAGACCTGATCATGGATGTGGAAATACGGGGCAATATAGGAAACAGCGATCACAGGTCAATTGGCTTCAGTATAAATCACACAAATAGAAAACATACTGTATATACTCAAGTATAGGCCGACCTGAATATAAGCCAAGGCACCTAATTTTACCACAAAAAAATCGAAAAAACGTATTGACTCGAGTATAAGCCTAGGGTGGGAAATGCAGCAGCCTGTATACAAATGCAGCTTGGTCCAAAGTAAGGAAGTCCCAGATACCTCTAGTAAATTACCCAAAGAGTTAGTATAAAACCTAAGATATTTTCTACTTGACTTGCATGGACAAACCTCATATTTTTGCCACTGGGTCATCTAGAGACCTTGTAAATACGGCCCCTTGTCATCTAGAGATACCTTGTCCCTTGACATCTAGAGATACCTTGTAAATACGGTCCCTTGTCATCTAGAGATACCTTGTCCCTTGTCAGCTAGAGATACCTTATCCCTTGTCATCTAGAGATACCTTGTAAAGATTAACTCTTTTTTCTTACCAGGAAGTGGAACTGTGTACCGATCGATGTCCCACTGTGTCAGATCCTCGTGCAGCCACAGTAGCCATGTCCCGCCTCCTATGACACACGGCACAGTGATTCCTAGTATTGGATCACTGTGCCGTCTGTGACAAAAGGAGGCGAGACATCGTTATGTGGCTGACTGCACGGCAATCTGACACAGCATGGGAGGGAGGAGAAACTCACAGGGGCAATTCACGAGCGTCACCCAGTGGCACGGCCCCGTCCCTTTTTCTCCTACATTTCGGACTTTTTTCACTCACTCGAGTATAAGCCGAGGTGGGTTTTTTTAGCCAAAAAAATGGGCTGAAAAACTCGGCTTATACTTGAGTATATACGTTAAGGGAATACAAAGACACTGAATTTCAAAAGAGCCAACTTTCCTAAACTATGAACCTTGTTAGAAGGCATGAATTGGGATAAAATCTTAGGAACAAAGAACACAGAGGAGTGATGGGTTTGCTTTAAGAGCATATTAAATAAGAGCATTAGCCAATGCATCCCATTGGGTAATAAATTTAAAAGAGCAAACAAAAGTCCTGGATGGCTTAACTCCAATGTAAAAACGCATATAAAAGCAAAGGAGAAGGCCTTCAAAAAATACAAGGTTGAGCGATTATCATCATCATTCAGACTTTATAAAGAATGCAACAAGAAATGTAAGGGTGCAATTAGGGCGGCTAAGATAAAAAACGAAAGACACATAGAGGAGGAGAGCAAAAAAAAATCCCAAGAAATGATTTAAGTATGTAAACAGTAAAAAAGGGAGGACAGACCATATTGGCTCCATATAGAATGAGGAAGGACATCTGGTTACAAAGGATGGGGAGATGGCGAAGGTATTGAATATATTCTTCTCCTCAGTCTTCACAAGGGAATCGGGGGCTTCAGTAACCAAAACTGCAGTGTTTTTCCTTATGACACATCACAGGATGCACCTCCATGGTTAGAGTACAGAATTAAAATTAGACTTGGGAAACTTAACATTAATAAATCACCGGGACCAGATGGCTTGCATCCGAGGGCACTTAGGGAACTCAGTCAAGTAATTGCCAGACCATTGTTCCTAATTTTTACTGACAGTCTACTGACTGAAATGGTACCAGGTGATTGGAGAAAAGCCAGTGTAGCACCAATATTTAAGAAGGGCCTAAAATACATCCCTGGGAATTACAGACCAGTTAGCCTAACATCAATAGTATGCAAGCTCTTGGAGAGGGTGATAAGGGACTATATACAAGATTTTAGTAACAAGAATGGTATCATTAGCAGTAATCAGCATGGATTCATGAAGAATCATTCTTGGAAAACCAATCTAATAATCTTCTATGAGGAGGTGAGTTGTCATCTAGATAAAGGAAGGCCCATAGACGTGGTGTATCTGGATTTTGCAAAAGCATTTGACACAGTTCCCCATAAACTTTTATTGTACAAAATAAGGTCCATTGGCATGGACCATAGGGTGAGTACATGGATTGAAAACTGGCTACAAGGGCGAGTTCAGAGGGTGGTAAAAAATGGGGAGTACTCGGGAGTACTCGCAATGGTCAGAGGTGGGTAGTGGGGTCCCCCAGGGTTCTGTGCTGGGACCAATCCTATTTATTTTGTTCATAAACGACCTGGGTAAACAGTTCAATCTCTGAGTTTGCGGACGATACTAAGCTAATCAGGGCAATAACTTCTCTGCGGGATGTGGAAACCTTGCAAAAAGATCTGAACAAATTAATGGGCTGGGTAACTACATGGCAAATGAGGTTTAATGTAGAAAAATGTAAAATAATGCATTTGGGTGGAAAAAATATGAATGCAATCTATACACTGGGGGGAGAACCTCTGGGGGAATCTAGGATGGAAAAGGACCTGGGGGTCCTAGTAGATGATAGGCTCAGCAATGGAATGCAATGCCAAGCTGCTGCTAACAAAGCAAACAGAATATTTGCATGCATTAAAAAGGGGATCAACTCAAGAGATAATTCTCCCGCTCTACAAGACTCTGGTCTGGCCACACCTAGAGTATGCTGCGCAGTGTTCTAGGCACCAGTCCTCAGGAAGGATATACTGGAAATGGAGCAAGTATAAAGAAGGGCAACTAAGCTAATAAACGGTCTGGAGGATATTAGTTATGAGGAAAGGTTGTGAGCACTGAACTTATTCTCTCTGGAGAAGAGACCCTTGAGAGGAGATATGATTTCAATTTATAAATACCGTACTGGAGACCCCACAATAGGGATAAAACTTTTTTGCGGAAGGGAGTTTAGCAAGACACATGGTCACTCATTAAAATTAGAAGAAAGGCGGTGGTCTCAGCGGGGAGCATCTATCGTTTCAAAAAACTATTATATAAGCACCTGAATGAGAGCAACATACAGGGATATACAATGTAATACTAACATATAATCACACACATAGGTTGGACTTGATGGACTTGTGTCTTTTTTCAACCTCACCTACAATGTAACTATGTAGCTTTGTATGTTTCTTATGCTGTAAGACCTGCTTTTTATTTTACATGTACATTGTGGAATTCAGTAAAAATCTATGGTTAAAAAAAAAAATCCTGTTTGTTGCATCTTTGATGTCCCTACAAAAAAATCACCTTCCGCAGGGATGCATGGTGCAGGGGACAGGAGAATTGAATGCACAGGGTGCAGGGACCAGAAATACATCCACAGAATGCAAAAGTCAAGTTTATGTAACGTATAGCCCAGCATATGGGATGCAGACATCAGCAGTGCCTAATGCACAGCCCAACTTACAGGCTGTAGGGGTCAGCAGTATGTAATGTACAGGTTGGCATCCAGAGTGCAGGTGTCAGAAGTATGTAACATACAGCCAAGTGTACAGCATAAAGTGTTCAAGGGTATGTAATGTACAGAGTGCAACTCATACACCTGGAATAGAAACAAAATAACATGGCCTATGTATAACGATCAACATGACTGACAGGTAGGCACATCACAGTTCTGGTGGACAGATTACTGGGAGGGGCTGGGGAAGACCCAGCTGTCTTGGTGCACATTGGCATGGTGCACAATGACAAAGTTAAAGGAAGATGGAGTGTCCCAAAGAATGACTTTAGGGACTTAGGAGCTAAATTGAGGAAAATGATCTCCAAGGTAGTATTCTCAGAAATACTACAAGTACCTTGAGCCACACCAGAAAGGCAGAGGGAGATTAGGGAAGTAAACAAGTGGCTGATGAGCTGGTGTAGAAGGGAGGAGTTTGGGTTCCTGGAGAACTGGGCCCACTTCTCAGTCAGTCACCAGTTCTATAAAAGGGACAGACTGCACCTAAATGAGGAGGGTGCAGATCCCTGCAGAAGCTGGAAGTGAAGATGACCGAAAAGTTAGAGGGGCTTTTAAACTAGTCGATGGGGGGAGGGTCCAGAGGTAGAGATAGTCAGCGCGGGACATATTCCAGAGGGTGGTATTGGGGTCACTAGTGGTAGGTTGACTAAAGCACATAAACCCGAGGTAAGTATAGTAACAAGTCCTATTTGAAACCTCAGAACACCCAATAAGAGGACAGTATGCGACCGGTCTAAACTATGTGGCATGTTCACCAATGCCAAGAGCCTGGCGGACAAGATGGGAGAACTAGAGATACTTTTGTACGAGAAGGATTTTGATTTTGTGGGAATTTCAGAGACTTGGTTCAACAGCTCTCATGATTGGCTGGCAACCATTCAAGGGTATTCTCTTTATCGCAGGGATAGAGGGTAAAAAAAGGGGAGGGGTATGCCTGTATATCATGAATAATGAACAAGTGAATGTGAGAGATGACATCACTAAGGGAGCTAGGGAGGAGGTGGATTCCTTTTGGTAGAGCTCCAAAGGGATGAAACTAAGGGGAAAGTAATACTGGGTGTATGCTATAGGCCCCCTAACCTGGGGGAGGAGGGGGAGACGGACCTCCTATCACAATTTGGATGGGAAGTGTCATCATAATGGGGGATTTTAATTATCCAGACAAAGGCTGGGCGGAAGGAACCGCGCATTCGTCTAAGGCTCGCCAGTTCCTAAATGTCTTGCAGGACAATTTCATGGGTCAGATGGTAGACGCGCCAACTAGAAACTACTGATTACCAACAATACAGACCTGATCACGGATGTGGAAATACGGGGCAATTTAGGAAACAGCGATCACAGGTCAATTAGCTTCAGTATAAATCACACAATTAGAAAACATAAGGGGAATACAAAGACACTGAATTTCAAAAGAGCCAACTTCCTGTCAGAAACCATGAACCAGACCGAGACAGGAGTACAGTAAAATCACACTTGTTTATTAATAACAATAAAAAGGTAAATAGAGTAAGCGTAGTCAAAGCATAGCCAGAGTCCAGTAACCGGATCGGGTAGTCAGCCAAGCCAGAGTTCAGTAACCAGAATGGGTAATCAACCAAGCCAGAGTTCAGTAACCAGATCGGGTAATCAGCCATTCCAGAAGTCAGGGATCCAAGTAGAGGAACAGCAAGCAGGATAAGGAGCCAGAAGGGATGTCAGCAAAGCCAGTCTTTAAACAGGAATGCAGGAGATGGTTTCTTGTGATGTGACCAAGGCGAAGGCAGGAATGAAGTGAGCTGGAGATCTTTAAGTAGGCGGGACTGACGAGCAGATCCACAACAGATGGTTAACTGTGGAGAGAGATGAGAGCTGGCAATTAGCCGACAGCTGAGCGGCCAGCTCAGAGAAGGAAGGGCTGAGCCAGCCCTGACAGTACCCCCTCCTCAACGACCATCCCCCTCGGAGGACCACCGGGCTTGAGGGTAAAACATCTATGGAAATCACGGAGGAGGGCAGAAACATGTACGTCTGAAGATGAGACCCAGGAGCGTTCCTCCGGACCGTACCCTTTCCAATGCACTGTTACTGTCGATCTACAACTTTTATATGTAAAAAATGTGTTTGAGTATCTAATTAATCGCACTTTCAACACAGAGAGGGTGTTCATAGCCCTTAATACAGACTCAGAGATAGGAGGCCTATTCTTAAGGCTCAAGAACCTGATGGTCTCTGAGCTACATCTAGAATGGGACATTGCCTTCTTGGAACAGTACTCCAAAGAACTTATGGTTCCAAGAGGTCTAAGGTGGACAATCCATCCACAACAAGGGGACCCCGACACTGAATCGTGGTTCCACTATTCTAATGAAGCAGGGATCTCCTTACTAGGGTTCCTTATTGATAGAAAACGAACCAGAAGAACTATTATAGATAAGGAAATTAAGGAAATAAGAGAGAAACTCCTTCCACATAAATCCAGTATGGAATATACCAATCTTTCCACTAACCTGAAGAACCATCTGGAAAAAGAAGAACAAGAACAGAAGACTAAGAAACAGAAGAAATATAGTAGAGATCTTAGTGACTACAAGAATGGGAATGCTTTAGTTGGCAAACTAATGACCAGATAAAAAGTACATATGACAGTGAATGTCCGTCTATGGAAGTGGGGGGTTTAGCTGAACCTAGGCCATCACTTACTCCCGTGGCCCCCCCACGTCCAACTCCAGAAATGGAACGAACATTCGCCTGGCCAACCCCCCCCCCTATCGCTACATCCTAATATAATGGACCTCCGTCTAACTCTGGAAACAGAGGGAGGAATAATAGGGGAAGGGGAAAAGGGAATAGGGACCGTACAGTGCATTACGAACAATACAGACAAGACTACTCCCCTAGGAGACGTAAGACCAGCCAGAGTGATTATTATCACTACCAACCATATCCACAAAGAACTCCAATCAACACTAGGAATCGATTTTCACCATTGAGGGAAGAAAGACCTGATGATTATCGAAACTCCCAATACCGTTATGACTTTAGTGACAGGGACTATCCCGAGAGATCACCGTTTAATTACAATCAAGATGTACCAAAGTATCCATATTCGGGGGGTTTTCCCAGGGAACAAGAATACCCCAAACGAAACCAGGAACAAAACGCGGTACCCGAGGGGGGAGGAGCACCAGGAAAAAGAAAGCGGATATGAAAGACAACGGTATTTTTAATTTAAGTAAAGCTAACTTCACTCCAGCTGAACTTGGCGTTTTAAACAAAGGATTGAAATTCGCTCCTCCAAAGCAATTGAGTAAATTTTCTACATTCATAGATGTGCACAAATTTGTGCGCAAATTGAATATACAAAGGTATATTGTGTCTAATCCAAGTAGGCCTTCGAACTCACTTACTAATTCACATACTGTTCACTCTGGACTAGCCAATCCATCTTTATTTAACCCTCCAGCCCCTATAGCTCCTTCCATCAAAGTGTTCCGTGATCTAGTGCTGGAGGATCTAGAAGCACTTCCAAAGAAGAAATTTTTTACTGACCCTAATATCAAAATTGGATTAAAATCCCTTTGTGAGCGCAAAGACCTTGTCATCCATCCAGCCGACAAGGGTGGGGGAATTGTCGTGCTGAACAGAAAAGATTATCACACCGAGATGACAAGAATCCTTAGCGATACCGAGACGTACCTACCTCTCAGTACAAATCCTACTACAGAGCTTAAAAGAACTCTGGTGGATCTAATAGATACTGGCTCGCAGTTGGGCATCCTGGACAGAAAGGAGAAATGTTTTCTAGTTGCCCCACGGATCCCTATAATATATTACCTGCCCAAGGTACATAAAAATACCACCCAACCTCCTGGCCGCCCGATTATTAGTGGGATTAATTCCATAACATCACGTATAGGGAAATATATTGATCACTACCTGCAGCCTATATTTAAAAACATACCATCTTTCTTGAAAGACACTAGGGATACCATAGTTAAGTTACAACAGATCACTTACAGTAATGATCTCATACTAGTCACTGCTGACGTGACGTCTTTGTACACTAATATCCCCCATGAGCTTGGTCTGGGAGCTGTCGAAACGTTTCTGTCAAGAGACAAGACTATTCCCAGGACACAAAAGAGGTTCATCATGGATCTTTTATGCTTTGCTACTAAGTCGAATTATTTTTGGTACGATAATCAATATTATCTACAGATCAAGGGGGTCTCTATGGGGGCAAAATTTGCCCCTAGTCTGGCAAATATTTTCATGGCCAAGTGGGAGGAGGATGTCGTCAGAGCCCTGAACCCCCCCAACTGGTTCTTTGGGCCAGGTATGTTGACGACATCCTCCTCCTATGGAGAGGCTCCATGGATAGTTTTATGCTCCATCTGAATGAGAACGAGATTGGCATACATTTATCATATGAAACCAGTACCTCCTCAATACATTTCCTGGATCTGGAGATCACAGCTGTCGAGGGTCGATTGGAAACAAAAACCTTTTTTAAGGTGACCGACCGCAACGGATACATCCCAACCGACAGCTGTCATCATGCAGCCTGGCTGAAATCGGTACCCCGGAGCCAGTTAATGAGAATTAGACGTAATTGCTCCCTCCTACCTTGTTTCCCCGAAAATAAGACCTAGCGTGATTGTCAGTGATGGCTGCAATATAAGCCCTACCCCCCAAATAAGTCCTACCCTGTTTCCCCGAAAATAAGCCCTACCCTGAAAATAAGACCTACAAGGACTTTAACAAGGGCTTATTTGGGGGGTAGGGCTTATATTGCAGCCATCACCGACAATCAAGCTAGGTCTTATTTTTGGGGAAACAGGGTATCAGACTATTATGTGCAGGCTGAGACCATCAAATTAAGATTCCAGGAAAGAGGATATGATGAAGGACAAATTGATCAAGAAATTCAAAAAGTTGCCTGTATTGACCGACTATCTCTGTTGGATGAGCACCCCCGGAGACCCCCTGAGAACAAACACAGATCGGCTTTCCTTACTAATTACTCTATCCAACACAAACAAATTAAAGATATCATTACAAGACACTGGAAAGTATTAAAAAATGACCGTATTTTGGGCCCTTTACTCCCCGAACGTGCTGGAGTGATTTACAAAGGCGCACCAGCAATAGGAGGACAAATCGCACCAGGAGTGATAGAACCTCCGAAAATTCCATCCTTCTTTCATGACCTGAAAGGCTTCTACCCTTGCCGGAAATGCACAGTATGTAAACTTAATATCTGCAAAGCACGAAAAATCGAAACATTCACTTCATCTACAACTGGGAAGAAATACAAGATGAAAAGATTTGCCACTTGTACCACAAAGTTCATTGTATACCTCATCACCTGTCCTTGCGGAAAGCAATATATAGGTCGCACAAAATGCAATTTTGCCATAAGAGTGAACGAAAACATCACAGCTATAAGATAAGGACGCACAAACCATACCAAAACACTATTTACACCATCATAACCAGAATCCAGCTGGAACTAAGTTCCAAATTATAGATAAATTTATACCACATTGGAGGGGGGAACCAAACGTGAGAGGCGTCTCTAAGTTAGAGACCTTCTGGATACACCTCATTAAATGCTATGTGCCCCACGGACTCAATGTTGATTGGGACATCAATGCCTTTATCAATCAATCATAGGCGTCAATGCCCCTCTCTATTGGTTGTCCGTAACGAGCTTTTTGTGACTATAGCGTTTAGGTCTATCTGTAAAAATCCCCCCCCTCCCTCTCCTACTCCCCCCCTCCCTCCATAATTTTATTTTTGGGGGTCGTTTAGGGGGTCACACTAGATTAATTCATGTGAAGGAGTCGGGAGATTTTTACCTCTTCCCTTGAACAACACCTTTTGATATTTAATAGTCACTGAGATCATTGCCCTCTATCTTGAGGTATTGGTGGGATTTCCCACCAACACATATTCTTGCACTTGTTAGTGCTTTTGGTTTCTTCTATTTCTTTTACATCAACACTTATATTTAAGATGGTGGGGTGGACTTTGGCAGAGACACAGATATATATATATTTTCCCCTGGTCCCCTCACCTCTTCATTCATTAGCCCCTGTTGTTTTTATACATATTTGGCCCATTGGTGTTCTACTAATGGTTTTATATGTAGATTGAGCCTGCCTATTCTGATAGGCATGGCCAAATCCCTACAAATTTTTTGAATTTTTTATTTTTTTTTCCTTTTTTATATTTTCTTCCTTGATGCTGCATCTTTATATCTCTTGATAGATTCATATTACTGTACTTTTCTTGATGTTGCATATTGAGGTTTTATAAAGGATTCATATAATTTCAATTTCTTATTATTTTTTGTTCTTACTAGTCTTATGATAGGACAGTGAAATTTTAAAAATTGTAGAAAGGATCCATCTCTGTATCCATTTGAATTGTCTCTGAAATTGGCATGTAAAGATCCGGTGATATGACTTCCGGCATATCTGATTAGGTATATTTAATTTTTAAACACTTCCCCCATTCATGACCGCCACACTGCTTGCGTTACAGGCCTTGGATTGATGAGCTGCCACTTCCTATAGCCTGTGATACGCAGATCGCTACACTGTTTGCGTTCCAGGCCTCGGATCGATAAGCTATCACTTCCTATAGCCTGTGACACACAGGCCCCGAGCGGTCTGACGTCATCCCGCAGCAAAAAGATCACGTGACCGCGACGCGGTCAATGTGATATTAGGGAAGACGCATCACCGCTGATTGGAGGTTGGAAGAGAGGCTTGGTTCCTGACCACCTTAGGGGGATATGATTGGCTTTCCAAATAACATGTGACCTGATGGTCACTGATGACGCCACTCTACCCGGAAGTCATGCCCGGCATCAGCGCCAATGTGATTTTTTTTTTTTTGATTGCTAGTTATAGTATATATAAGCGCAGTGGATGGGGGGCAAATTCATACCCCAGCAGAAGTCTTTGAGGACGAAACACGTCGGGATCTTATGCATTTACCCCTACCATCACCTACTGCGCAACATTTTAAAATTTGGTATTTTTTATACTACTTTGAGCCGAGTTTTTACCGCCCAATTTGTGTATTGATTGCAAAAGTACCCTCTTTTTTAATAAACGTTGTTACGTTTGAGAAAGATTTACACTATGTGGACGTTTTTTTCCTTTTTTTTGCCCATCTATATGGTAACGGTTGCTGATGAAACCTCTTTCACTGTCTGAGGATTGAGACCGACCCGGGATTCCAGCTGAGTCTTGCCGAGGATATACCACTAGATGACATCTGTCGAGCTCTATTGGGCTAGAGACGTGCCATCCGGCGATACCAGGGGAGATCCTATCCGAGACCACCTCACGGGTTTACAGCCCCACAGCCGCCACGGGCCTGTGAGTCCACCTTGTCTGGTAAGGGCATTGTACACCTATTTCTTTGGGCTAATATCACCATATTAAGGGAAGAATTGACCTATGTGCAAGGATACGGCCAACAGTTCCTGCTTTGTCACACTTAAAAGGACTGTCTGCACCTAGAGTGATATAAAACGATCCAGAATCATCCCATCATATGGTGGTGGACTCTAAAAAACATCCTTATATTTATTACCCTGATGGACTTTTAATTTTATATTTTGGTCTATTTGTAGGGTTGCAGGTTATTTAATACACATCACTATGTTACTTTCAATTTTTCTATACATTTTGTTTTTTGAACACTCAGGTAAAAGTTGAGTTATTTTATCCAATATTGATTTATTGGATATCACCCCAATTTTTTCACTCATTGTTGATATATAGATTGAGTTATATCATTGCACATGTAATTTTACCATTGCTGATTTTTGTTTATAAGATATTTTGGGTGGGGAAGATATTATCCCTCCATACATTCCTAGGATCATCACTAGTATATTTGGTATACATCTACGGGGATTACCACCTCCTAATACTCACTTCACTAAACTTTTCTTTGCACATACCCCAGGACTGTGCACATTTACTTATCATTTTTGGTATCAATATCTTCTAGATCATATCACCTTTTAGCGCCACACTTTATTATTGATCTACAACTTTTGCTATGCACCAGGTACTGTATGCGCCCACGGAACCTACGGGAGTCAACAATGGATTGTACCTCAAACTCCTCATGGTTCTCAACCTGTATAGGGTAAGGACGTGGCACCGAGGTGGTAAAGCGGTTGCAGACCAGCGGTTTCAATAAGGAAACATGAAACACATTTGAGATGCGCATACTAGGAGGAAGGTCCAACGCGTAAGCCACTGGGTTAATCCTGCGAAGGGTACGGAAAGGCCCAATAAACCGAAGTGCGAACTTCAGTGAGGGAACACGAAGTCAGAGGTTGCGAGATGACAGCCAGACCCTGTCCCCAACCTGATAGGATGGCACATGCAGGCGTCTGCGGTCAGCATGGAGTCTGTACTTATCATTAGCATGACGCTTGGAACAAATACCATGGAGATGCTCCTCTAGTGCAGGAATACTCTGCGGAACAAATGAGTCAGGCAACATGGAAGGTTAGAAACCATAAATCGCCATAAACGGAGACAACCGGGAAGAAGAATTCAAGGCACTGTTGTGAGCAAGCTCTGCCCATGGTCTGACCAGTTGTTGTGATGGTCCGAAATATAGCAACGTAGGAATTGCTCCAAGGACTGATTGGCTTGTTCTGCGGCCCATTAGACTGCGGGTGATACGCAGAGGAGAAAGCAAGCTGAATTTACAGCTGTGCACAAAAGGCTCGCCAGAACCAGGACACAAACTGACTACCCCTGTCCGAGACAATCACCTTGGGTAGCCCATGTAAGCAAAAGATCTCCCAAGCAAAAATGGAAGCCGGTTCCTTAGAAGTGGGCAACTTCTTAAGTGGAATACAATGACACATCTTTGAGAACCGGTCAACCACCATAAGGATAACTGTGTTGCTTGGGGAGTTGGGCAACTCCACAATGAAATCCATAGACAGGTGGGTCCAGGGCCTCTCTCCATTGGGTATGGGTTGTAGGAGGCCCACTGGAAGGTGTTGTGGAGTCTTACTCTGAGCACACACGGAACAAGCAGCTACGAAGGCAGTTACATCAGCACGTAGACTAGGCCACCAGAATTGTTGGGAAATGGCCCAAACAAGTTGATTCTTACCAGGGTGGCCAGCTGCCTTGGGAGAATGGTATATCTGGAGCATGGCATTATGGAGACACTCTGGGACAAAGCAGCGGTCACAAGGATTCTCAGGAGGAGCATTGACCTGAGCAGCAAGAATTTTGTCACCCAAAGGAGAAGTAAGACTGGTGTGAACCGTAGCCAGAATACGATCAAGAGGAATCATAGGAACCGGAACCGACTCCAACTTGGAAGTGGAGGAAAATTGTCATGATAAGGCATCAGCCCTTACATTCTTAGTACTGGGTAAGAATGAGACAATGTAAATGAAACTTGACAAGAAAAGAGCCCATCGCGCCCTTCTGGGAAAGAGGCGTTAACCTCAGACAAGAATGTGAGATTCTTATGGTCAGTAAGAATGAGAACCGGCACAGTGGTACCTTCGAAGAGATGTCTCCATTCTTTCAGGGATAAAATGTTTGCCAACAGCTCTCTGTCACCAATCTCATAATTGCACTCGGCAGGTGACAATTTCTTGGAAAAGTAGCCACAAGGATGCATAGCACTCTGAGGTAGGACGTTGAGACAGAAGGGCTCCAACACCAGTCTCAGAAGCATCAACCTCAAGGATAAAAGGTAACGTAGGATCAGGATGTGCCAAAGGCAGCCTTGAGACTTTCAAAGGCCTTAATGCAGCACAAAGGCAGCCTTGAGACTTTCAAAGTCCTTAATGAACTCTGGAGACCAACTCTGTGGGTTACCATTCTTTCTGGTCATATCATTCAGGAGCTTGACCAGAGATGAGAAGTTACAAATAAACTCCCGATAATAGTTGGCAAAATCCAGGAAACGCTGCAGAGGACGTGACCCCACGGGTCGAGGCCACTGTAGGACTGCCGAAAGTTTCTCTGGGTCCATCGAAAAACCAGCCAGTGGAAATGACATAGCCCAGGAATTTAACCTGTTCCAGATGGAACTCACACTTCTCCAGTTTACAACAGAGATTGTTCTCTCAACATACTCCTCCATGGCTTTATCCTCCAAGACCGACAAAGGGTAAACCCAGCCACGAGGGGGAGTGGCACCCGGTTGAAGGTCAATTGCACAATCATACGGCCAGTGTGGAGGCAAACTACCGGCTTGACCTTTGTCAAATACATCGCTAAAATCACGGTACTCCTCTGACAGGGAGGAGAGTGAAGAGGTACACAGGACCTTGGCTACCTTAAGGAAGCATGTTTCAGTGCATTTTGGTGACCAGGACGAACCTCAGCACGGAGCCAATCAAAAGAGGGGTTGTGCAACTGTAATCAAGGATAACCAATAACCAGCGGAAACTTAGGAGAGGAAATAACTTAGAATTGGATTATCTCATGGTGAAGAGCCCCTACAGCCATGAACAACAGAACCGTCTCATGAGTCACATGGGCACGCTGTAGAGGTCTTCCGTCAAGAGCCTCAATGGCAAGTGGAGTGTCACGCAGCTGCAGTGGAATAGAGTGCTTTGATACAAAGGCAGCATCAATAAACAGCCCTGCAGCCCCAGAGTCGATTAGAGCCTGTATCTCGATAGACAACTTAGCCCAAGAAAGGGTGACCGAAACTAGGGGCTTATCCTTCTGGATAACTGGGGATGACACAACACCTAAGGTCTGTCCAAGACAGGACCTCAAGGTTCGGGTGTTCCCAGGATGGATAGGACAAGATTTCAAAAAGTGACCTGCCTGGCCACAATTAAGGCACAATCTCTCTCTCCTCCTAAAGGCTCTCTCATTCATAGAGAGATGTGTGAAGCCTAAGTGCATGGGTTTATCTTCACTGACCGACTCGGTACCAGGAGGCATGGGAGGTGAGGGAGGCACGGATGGGACTGCAAAGCTAGGAGGCAAACATACAAGAGGCTTCCGCAAGCGCTTTCTCTGAGTCGGGAGTCAATAAGGATGGCAAACGAGATCAAGCTCTCCAGCTCAGTGGGTATATCTCGGGCTGCTATCTCATCCTTGATGGAATCTGAGAGACCATGAGAAAAAGCAGCTACGAGGGCCTCATTGTTCCAAGCAACCTCTGCTGCTAGAGTACGGAACTCAATGGCGTAGTCGGCAACAGTTCTCGTACTCTGATGGCATGAGGCACTTGGCAGCAGAAGCGCAGCGTGCAGGAACGTCAAATACCCCTTTAAAGGAGGCCACAAACTCAGGGTAACTCAAGACAACAGGTTTTTTTTATCGCCCATAGAGGGTTAGCCCAGGCCAAGGCTCTCTCAGAAAGCAAAGATATCACAAACCCTACTTTGCTTCTGTCCGTGGGAAACCCTCTGCATTGAACTGGATTGCCCCAAATCGCTGGGGAAGCGGGGTGGAACCAGACATACCTCTTATAGAGGTAATACTCAAGGTGGGTGCCTGCACAGAGCCTGGCGCAGCAGCAGGGGCGGCCTGCAACTCAGGTTGTACCGGAACAGCCACAGTGGGAGTTTCCAGACTCAGGAGCGTTTGTAACGCTATGGCAAACTGATCCATGCGGTGATCTTGCTCATCCAATCTGAAAAAAATATTACAAGTGGATTGACTGTATCTTTTGAATTCATGGCCTTCGCCTACTGTCAGAAACCATGAACCAGACCGAGACAGAAGACAGTAAAATCACACTTGTTTATTAATAAAAAGGTAAATAGAGTAAGAGTAGTCAAAGCATAGCCTGAGTCCAGTAACTGTATCGGGTAGTCAGCCAAGCCAGAGTTCAGTAACCAGATTGGGTAATCAGCCAAGCCAGAGTTCAGTAACCAGATCGGGTAATCAGCCAGGCCAGAAGTCAGGGATCCAAGTAGAGGAACAGCAAGCAGGACAAAGAGCCAGAAGGGATGTCAGCAAAGCCAATCTTTAAACAGGAACGCAGGAGATGGTTTCTTGTGATGTGACCAAGGCGAAGGCAGGAATGAAGTGAGCTGGAGATCTTTAAGTAGGACTGATGACCAGATCCACAACAGCTAGTTAACTGTGGAGAGAGATCAGAGCTGGCAATTAGCCGACAGCTGAGCGGCCAGCTATGAGAAGGAAGGGCTAAGCTAGCCCTGACACTTCCCTAAACTACAAACCTTGCTAGAAGATATTATTTGGGATAAAATCTTAGGAACACGGAGGAGAGATGGGTTTGCTGTAAAGCAGTTGTATAGTCAAAATTTTAACTTTGTACGGTTTAGGAGATCTTCCCCTTGCAATGAGCCGCTGACTGCAGCGGCGCATGTGCACAGGGGATTCTCGGCTGAAAGCCCGGCAGACGCCGGACCTTGCTGGAAAGAAGACCAGGCATGGACCAGGTAAGATACCGATGCCTCGTTCTAAGGTAAGTATTTCATAGTATGCGGTGCATACTAGCTGATTATGCCTTTTACCTTACAGGTGTATAAAAAAAAAAGTGTCAGCGGGTTTACTACCTCTTTAAGAGCATATTAAATAAGGGCATTAACCAGTGCATCCCATTGGGAAATAAATTTAAAAGTGTACAAAAAGTCCTGGGTGGCTTAACTCCAATGTAAAAATTATATATATATTATATAAAAGTAAAGGAGAAGGCCTTCAAAAAAATACAAGGCTGAGGGATCATCATCAGCATTCAAACTTTACAAAGAATGCAACAAGAAATTAGTAAGAGTGCAATTAGGGTGGCTAAGATAGAACACGAAAGACACATCGCTATGGTGAGAAGAGCAAAAAAGAAATTCTTTAAGTATATAAACAGTAAAATAGAGAGGACAGACCATATTGGCCCCATAAAGAAAGAGAAAGGTAATCTGGTTACAAAGGATGGTGAGATGAGAAAGGTATTGAATTTATTCTTCTCCTCAGTCTTCACGAGGGAATCGGGGGGCTTCAGTAACCAAAACTGCAGTGTTTATCCTCATGACACATCACAGGAAGCACCCTCATGGCTAACAGAGGACAGAATTAGGAATAGACTTTAAAAACTTAACATTAATAAGTCACCAGGACCAGATGGCTGCACCCGAGTGTCCTTAGGGAACCCAGTCAATGTCAGGGAAATGGCCGTAGGACAGGCGATCCTGCCAATAACCATCATGGTCGCGCCGGGCGAATCCCCGTGCGCATGCGCGCACACAGGTGCGTGACGATGGGTGCACGCAGATGCGCTACGGCAGGTGACATGGTGACAGTTGTTGGCACAGTGACAGTTGTTGGTGCCCTCTGGCCTATTTAAGCCTGCTGCAGATGCATGCAGGTTGCTGGATTATTGTCAGCTTCCTGTGTCCCCTGTACTTGCTGCCTGTATCTGATTATCTGATTCCTGTTGACTACTTGGCTTGCCTGACTCTTCCTGCTCTCCGCCTGCACCGACCCCCGGCTTGGACCTGACTATGCTCCAGTCGCCACACCTGTACCTTCGCTTTTCCGTACGATGTTTGACCCCTGGCCTGGCTACCGACTCTGTTCTTGATTAATCCTGTTGTACCTCCTCTCAGACTGATCTTGTTGTGTATGACCTCTGGCCTGGCTTTGACCTTGTTCCTGGTTGCTCCACTGGGATTCTTCCTCGCAATTCCTTCCTGCCCAATCAGCTTTACCAGCGCACCCCAGCTTCCCTCAGCAACCCAGCAAACAGTATTCGGCAATCCGTGCACCTTTGGACACCATACTCCCTGTCTCACTCCCAGGGGTAAGCTGCACTTAGCCGCAAGGGGCGCCCTCTCAGCAATCCAGCCTCGTACCAAGGACCTGACAGTATAATCTAGCAACCTGCATGCATCTGCAGCAGGCCTAAATAGGCCAGAGGGCACCAAATATTTGAAGCGCTTCACAATGTGCATAAAAATGAATATATATGAATAAATATAAATACTCAAATAAATCCAGCGGTGAGTAAAAATTCCTAAAAAATCCAGCAATCAAAATAGTGTAAAATTATAAAAAATTAGTGACACCAAATGTGTAAAAAAATCCACAGAAAAAATCCACATAAAAATAAATATATAGGGATGTATTCAGAAGGTTCAATTTATAAAAGTGTAGAATCCGATTGGTATTAAGCTTTGATCCGGTCCCACTAGCAAAGCTGTTTAAAACACTTGCTTAATTAAGGTGCTCATTGACCTTTATAGTAACAATGTTTCTTTTGCTTCTGTTCACAACCAATGTGAGAATCATAAACAGATCTCATTTGACAGGCAGATAAGAGAAAAAAACAATCATTGTGCAATAGTTAGGATACCAAGGTACACAGGCAAACTTCAATCCACTCACGTGTGCCTTATAATGATAAGGCATATGCAGGTTTTACTATAGCAGTCAGCCGCCTTAGACAGGAGCAGATTCACTGCAGTACACTGTGTGATACTGCTGATCTGCACAGAGCGTCCTTGGCTCGCCAGTCCTACGGCCATTTCCCTGACAGTAGTATAATTCAGCCATGACTGAGGCCAGCAGCGGTGTGTCCCCTGTAGAGGTTTTAGCGGGGAGCATCAATATTTTCTAAAAACTATTATATAAGCACCTGAATGACCACAACATACAGGGTTATACAATGTAATACTGACATAAAATCACACGCATAGGTTGGACTTGATGGACTTGTGTGTTTTTTTCAACCTCACCTACTATGTAACTATGTAGGGTGAAAGGAAAGGTCAGTCGAGTCTCTCAAGGCACCTGTTGGTGACAGGTTTAGTGTTGTCGTCTAGACAAGAAGAGTTGGTGGAGAATCGAACTAAGCAAAGAGTAAGAGCTGGGACTTACACTGTACCACAATGTGAGCAGTCTCATCAGCCCAGGCTGTTTTTAGCCTGGAAACTGTCTCTGAGGCAGGGTATCTAGCCAAAGGAAGACCTATTTTGCTACTGTAAAGACGTGTACCTAGGGGAGTGGCGCGTGGACAGCATAACTGCTTAAAGCCACAGCTTTTGGCACTGAATGGGGAAAACAGTGAAGTGAGTCACTGAGCCCTCCATACTTTACACCAGCCTTTTCAACACAGAGGAACCCTTGAAATAGTTCTCCGGACTCAGGGAACACCTGCTAAAAATTTGAAATCTATAATTCATGATACATTAGTGTGATGGTCAGTGGGAAGAATGGTCCTTACACTTTTGGTCATTGGGAAGAATTACCTCCTTACAGATAGCTAAAAAGATCAATGGTGTCAGTGGGAACTTATCTGAGAGGCAGAAATTGCTCAATGCTGAAGGAACCCCTTAGCAACCTCTGGGGGAACCCTGGTTGAGATTGACTGCTTTACACACTGCAGGATCACAGTGCCCTTCTGCCGACCGCAATGTATCCGAAGGGAAAGGTTGCCCACAAGTTATAAAAACAAACAGCGTTCTTCTCAGAGACGGTGGGGAGAAGCAGGCAAGATGGCCCAGGTTGGCTGCACAGCAGGCACACTCCTCTCCCTCTGAGCACAGCTCAGAGGGAGAGGAGGATCAGATGTTCTCTGGTGTCATAAGAGAATTTGAATGGGCTCATCTCTTTATCATGTTTATTATATTCCTCCAGGCATTGTTTTGATTTAGGATGGCTGCCAGAAATGGGTGTAGAGGCAGTGGGAGAACCCTGTGGAGAAGCCTGGGGTTTCTTATCTGATCCTCCAATCCTGGGATATCATTCCAGAACAGCAATCCAGCTCTAAAGAAGACCTCCTTCCTGATCAGGGGCAGACTGACAACTCATGGGGCCCCTGGGAAATAGGAAATCATGGGGCCCCCTGGGCCCCCACCCACACTCAAGCCACACCCATACATAGCTCAACCTACATATTGCACTGACTACATAACATGCATTCGTGGAAGCCACCCTCCACATATTTAATCTCAGCTGCACAGAGGGCCCGTCAGCAAAATGTGGAAGCTGTTGGGCCCTAATGTTCAGGAATGGGCACATGCCGAATTCTTTCTGCAGCTTAGGCTCATGGAGATTCCCCTTGCCATTGCTGCTAACAGGGTCAAAGGTGGCAGCCATCTGAGAACCTGTCAGGTACCGACGGCTTCCCAACCATGCCTCTGGGAACCGTTGGGGACCCGCTGCGGAACCGTAATAAAGGGTTCCATGAAGGGAGCTCCAGAGGTTCTGAAGGTTCTAGTTAGGCCTCTACAAAGGGCACTTCCAGGTTTATAGATGGATGCCACAGCACACCAAACTTTGGGTGTGGTTTTCAGGGGCTGTAGGTAGCATCTGCTTGCTACATAGTACAGTAAAGATGCCCAAGGGTGAAGCAGTTAAAGTGATTGAAAAGGTTAAAGGTTCATGCATTCTATGTGCAGCAACCCCCCTAATACTTAAATTTATGACTCCGAGGATCAGGTGTGTCATTGCCATCATCCCTTAAGAATTCAAAAAACCAAATATATACCTCAGTATGGGATTTTTAGGGCAATGTAATGATCAGAAGATTGAATTAAAAAATAATAAATTTTATTAGTACAAAAACGAATAGAATACAATACAAGTAAACATATAAATGGTATTTTTGAATAATAAGTATTTTAAAAAAAAGACATCAGATACATAAGAACAAGTGATGCATCCTACTGCTAAATACAAACACCCCCCAAGTTGATACGATGGCGTCCAATAGCAGATTTCCAACGCGTTTCAAATTTATTGTCAAAGCAAAGTCTTCCTCAGGGAAGGAATTGCCTCACATTCTAAAATTTCAAAAACCGCATAATTACTAATAGTATATATACATATACATATCGCCTATATCTAGAAAGACTGCATTTTAACTGAAAAATCTTGAATGTGACTTACATTAGAGCATGTAGCTGCAAAAAATGCTTTCCAGTGCTGGCAGGGGGCCTAATCACCAATTTGTCTAAACCGCTCACTATCCTCTACGGGGCGGCCTGGTATGTTCAGAAAAAGACCAATATTTGGCAGCCATAAAGAGCAAAGAGGCTGAAAGACATAGATAATATTTGAATAAGGATTAAATTCAAAAAGAATGAAAAAATAAATAATTTTAGGAATAATGGTGGTCCATGGGAACCTCAGTTTCCCAGAATAACCACCAAGTGAAAAAATCCCAAGTCAAATTACCTTGAGTAGATTAAGTAGCATGTACAGGTGAAGTTCCCAATTGTAGGTGAGAGAGAGCTCTGGTCCTAGAGTTCCTCTCTGTTGAAAGCCAGATGCAAAGTGCTGCCCTTGGCCGTCCCTGGCGTCCTAATGTAGGGGATATGGGTGTGGTTTCTATGGTGGGCGTAGCATAGATTTAGGGGTAATCTCCTGTTCATTGGTGGTGCAGTGGGAGGGGCGCGGCCTGCATCTGCCACCGTCGCTATCATGAAGCCTCCTTATAAGGTAATGGAAGGAGAGCATTGCATAGCTTCCTATTGTCTAGGTAACGGACGCCTCCAGCTTAACGCTGGAGAGCGTCTCACAGTCCTCTATGTTGTCTAGGCGACAGGTGCCTCCCCCCACACACACATTCCCTGCCGCAACGTAAAGCCCTCCTCCATCTATGTGTCCTGTGGAGTGGCATCCTGAGGAGAGGGAGAGGCGCGTCTGGTCGCCAGGGCAACTCTTTGATACAGGAAGTGTTTTGACGTGTGTGGCGTCGGAGTCACATGACTCCGACGTCCACTCACTCAAAAGGGGAAAGGAGAGTAAGCGCTGTGTGATGTGTACAGCGCTGATGATTGATTTGTCTATGGCTCACAGAGCATCAGGGCTCAGAGACCCTGATGCCTGTCAGGTGTCTAGGGGAGACATTTTAAAGCCAGAACAGCGCCAGTATGGACAATAAATGACATCATTATTATAGAGATAACATTTTAGTGTTCTATTGGTTTGAAAAAGAAACTTGTATATTTAAAACCGGTCTCTATTGACTCCTTTGGACCTATGAGGTTCACTAATTACCTTTGAAAAGAATAGGAGCTTTAAATGCACTCTATTTGAACTAGAATGTACTCAAACCCCCTTACCACGGTTTATCTGGCATTATATCTAAATGCCAGAGAACCTATATTAGGGCTTATAACCACCGGCACAGTGGGAAACTCCCCTGGCACCAAGGAAATTGGTGTTTTCGGGGTGTAAGGGCCATGATAAAAAATCATGACCCCCCCCTGTGCCGGGTAGGGATAGAGAGAGCGGAAGAACAATGGTGTTCATGGCCCCTGATCTCAGGACAGAGAAGCAAATTCTACCGAAATAGGCTACATGCAATTGTGTCTATGATGGCAGCGATCAAAACAAACAATCACATTATACAGGTACATACACAATTTTAATTGAAAATTGTTAAAAATAAAATGCAATACCTTGATACAATAAGTAAAGTTAAGAAAAAACTCTCCTATATGAATTTAACTGGGTGGGGTGCAGAAAAACCCGGCAATTCAAAACATATGACCATCAGCTAAGAAATTCCATTTGAAGACCATAAGCCTGTTGTATTGTTGATGGAACCCTTTGTATCTCCGCACGTAGGTAACCCAACAGCTTTAGATGAAAGTAATTTGGGGGTGTAACACCCTTTATGAGGAAGCGAGAAGAAAAGGCAAAAATAAGCAAGAAAGACAGTATGATGGATAATTAATTAGTCGGTTTTTCCCGAGCTGAAACCCTCCAAGAAGGGTCTAAAACTTTCAATCTCATTTAGACCAGGGGGGGTAGTGGCCCTGAGGTACCTTATCCAGCGCATTTCTCGCTGGAGAAGGACCTTTTTCCAGTCCCCTCCCCTAATTGGCAGATGAATCCTATCCAAAACTGTAAAATTCACAGAGGGTAGCCGATAGTTGTGGTATATGGCAACATGCCTTCCCAAAGGTAGGTATAGGTTGCCGATACGCATGCTCTGCATATGCTTATCGACTCGTTTTCCAAGTTCTTGTCTGGTTTTCCCTACGTAGAAGGCACCACACTGGCACTGCATGAGGTATACCACGCCCTGCGTTCTGCAATTAGCAAAATGGTGCAGGGAGAAGCTCTCCCCATTGGGCAGCGCCAGTGTGGTCCTCCTACCAATGACCTTACATTGGGCACAGGCTCCACATGGGTAGGTACCCCATGTTTTGCAGGGGTCCTTTCTTGCGGTGCCTTTGTATTCACTTTGAATAAGTGCATTCCCTATTGA
Organism: Lithobates clamitans; assembly: GCA_037952925.1. Classification (NCBI taxonomy): domain Eukaryota; kingdom Metazoa; phylum Chordata; class Amphibia; order Anura; family Ranidae; genus Lithobates; species Lithobates clamitans. The sequence goes on from JBBGZY010001275.1 coordinate 1,477,616, forward strand.
ACCAGATTTCCTGTAGGTGATTTGACGTTTAGGGCCAATTAGTCCTTTCAGGCTTGGGTTGTCAGTGAGAATAGACCAATACTTGGAGACTATTTTGTTGATTTTAAAATGCTCATTGGAAAATCTCATAATGATCCCTGTAGAGGCATCCTCTTTGGTGGATTTTTTTGAGAAAATCAAATCCCTTCTGTTGGTCAATTTGACTCGGTTGAATGCCTTCTTCAAGGATGATTTTGTGTAGCCTCTATTCATAAGTCTGATGGTTAGTTTGTCCGCTTCATGTTGAAAATCTTCATCATTGCTGCAGTTTCTTTTAAGACGAAGAAACTGGCTATATGGGATCGATCTTTTAAGGGGGTCTGGGTGGAAACTATCTGCGTGCAACAAAGTGTTGCCCGCAGTCTCCTTTCTGTAAAGTTTGCTTGATAATCCGCCATCGTGATTTTTAAAGATGATAACATCCAGAAAATGTATTTCATGGGTGTCAGATGTCATCGTAAAGAAAAGATTAAAGATATTAGTATTCATCATTTTTAAGCAGTCCCTCAGTTGCTCAGGGGGGCCATCCCAGATGATAAAGAGATCATCTATATACCTCTGCCACATACAAATGTGGCGAGTAAACATTGCCTTAAAAATCCCATACTGAGGTATATATTTGGTTTTTTTGAACCCCCCTAATACTTACCTGAGCCCCATCACGATCTAGCTCTATGTGCACGAGAGCCTCAGTTCTTCCAGGTTTCTCTCTCCTCATTGGCTGAGATAGTAGCAGGAGCCATTGGCTCCCACTACAGTCAATCACAGCCAGTGAGCCAATGAGAAGAGTGCGGGGGTGGGGCCAATATGCTTCTGTGTGTGAATTGTCAAAAAAAGCAGTGGCTTGGGAGCGAGCCTGCTTGGGTGCCTGCCTGCTTGGGTGCCCCCATAGCAAGCAGCTTGCTATGAGGGCACTTGGCAGGTGGGAGGGGCCAGGAGTGCCAATGAGGGACACGAGAAGAGGAGGATCAGGGCTGCTCTGTGAAAAACCACTGCACAGAGCAGATAAGTATAACATGTATATTATTTTAAAGAGAAAAAAAATCTGCCTTTGCAATCACTTTAATTGCCTTGTTTGGCCATTTAGCTCCTACTCAGCTCCTTCCAGACCTTCCTGACAGGGTTCCCCTCCCTGTTTTTTACACTGAGAAAACATGGAAAATCTGCTGAAAAAAAAATCTGCCTTTGCAATCACTTTAATTGCCTTGTTTGGCCATTTAGCTCCTACTCAGCTCCTTCCAGACCTTCCTGACAGGGTTCCCCTCCCTGTTTTTTACACTGAGAAAACATGGAAAATCTGCTGACAACACATTTTTTTACTGAGAATCTGAATTAAACCAGAAACTTCTATTAGAAACTAAGAGGGGAAGAGGGGTGAAGGGATAGAGACAGAAGAGCAGAGGGGATGGGGGGAGGGTAAGGGGGAGGAGAGATGAGAGAGATGGGGGAAGAGGTGAGGGGAGAAAGAGGGAGGTGAGAGAGAGAGGGGTGTTGAGGGGGGTTAGAGAAAGGGGGGTAAGAGAGTGGGTTGAGAGGGGGCGATAGAGGGGGGCATCTTTCCATCCCCACACACGATCACCTCCCAATTGTCCCAGCCGGGGACACAGCACAAAGGGAGATCAGGGCTGCAGGTCAGTCAGGCCAGGTCAGTGATCCAAGTGCGCAGGCTGCAGAGAAGGGGCGAGGCTTGACATGCACGGCTTTCCCAGAGTGGGGGTGCTCCCTGTTCTGAGGCCTGAGACCAAGCTCCAAGCGCTGTCTGCTCTCGGCTGTCTCCATTTTGTACTCCGGTTAGGGGGTCTGTGTGTCTGCAGGGACCATCATATATCACTAATCTATGGGGACTGATAGTAAACTGCTGAGGAGAGCACCATGTACAGACACGGCTGTATGATCGGTGCTCTGCATGGTGCTCAGTGTCTAGCCTGCTTAGTGCATCCATGTGAGAGCTAACAAACTCATTGAAGATTTTTACACAGACCCCAATTGTGATTTAAAAAGCCACTAATGTGGGAAATTAACCTTTGAAATGCCATTTTAAACTGTGTGTGCCACCTTCTGTGTCTGTACCAAGGCCAAACATTCCAGGGTATGTAAACTTTTTATCAGGGCCATTTGGGTGATTTCTGTCTGTTCTGATCCAAAAAACTATGTGATAATAAATGGCTTCATGTGATTGCTATCCTTAAATAAAAGACATTTTTTTGGCATGATTAATCATATTTTTAATATTATTGCCAAAATTTCACAATTTCTGCCGGAGTATGCAAACTTTTGAGTATAACTGTATTTACCGGCTTATACGGATATTGGTGTTTTTTCTTTTAATGCTAGAGGCCATAGGATCAGCCTTTTCGCTGATGATGTCATTTTAATGTTGACTAACCCTAGTAGCTGTCTGGCGGCAGTTCATGACACTCTGAACTTATTTAACCACTTCCCGCCCGTTGGCCGTCAAATGACAGCTGGGCGGCACGGTTTTCGTTCTGGGTGGACGTCCCCTAGGGGCGCGCATCGCGGCGATCGGTGGTGCGGTGTGTCAGTCTGACACAACTACACCGATCTTGGTAAAGAGCCTCTGATGGAGGCTCTTTACCAAGTGATCAGCCATGTCCAATCACGGCTGATCACGATGTAAACAGGAAGAGCAGTTGATCGGCTTTTCCTCACTCGTGTCTGACAGACGCAAGTTGAGGAGAGCCGATCAGCTGGGGGTCTGTGCTGATTGTTTATCAGTGCAGCCCCCCTGGGATGCCCACCCAGGACCACCAGGATGCCGCCAGGACCACCAGGGATTGCCACCACACTGGACCACCAGGTATGCCAATCTAGACCACCAGGGAAATGCCAATCAGTGCCCAGGCAGCTTCCAATCAGTGCCCAGGCAGCTGCTAATCAGTGCCCATCCCCAATGCATTGCCAGTGCCATCAGTGATGCCTATCAATGCCATCTATCAGTGCCCAGCAGTGCCGCCTATTAGTACCACCCATAAGTACCCATCAGTGTAGCCTTTCAGAGCCCATCAGTGTCACTTATCAGTGCCCACCAGTGCCACCCATGAGTGCCCATCAGTGCCGCCTATCAATGCCCATCAGTTCTGCATGTCAGTGCCGCCTACCAGTGCCCACCAGTTTCGTCTATCAGTGCCCATTGTCAGTGCCGCCTTATCAGTGCCCATCAGTGAAGTCGAAAACTTACTTATTTACAACATTTTATAACAGAAACAAAAGAGGTGATCAAATACCACCAAAAGAAAGCTCTATTTGTGGGAACAAAATGATAAAAATTCTGTTTGGGTACAGTGTTGTATGACCGCACAATTGTCATTTAAACAGCGACAGCACTGAAAGCTGACAATTGGCTTGGGCAGGAAGGGTGTGTAAGTGCCTGGTATTGAAGTGGTTAATTCAATATCTTACTATTAGGTGAATGACACGAAGTCTGTAATTTTGGATATGTGGATCGATGAGTCTACAAAACAGTCCCTGCCCTCCTTATATCCATATTTTTGAGCGGAATCAGGATTAGTCTACCTGGGGATAACTCTTACCAAATCTTAATCCCATTTTTTTAAGAAAAAGTATTTGTGCTTACTAGACACTTTAACCACTTCAATACCAGGCACTTAGACACCTTCCTGCCCAGGCCAATTCAGCTTTCAGCGCTGTCGCAATGCGAATGAAAATTGCGCGGTCATACAAAACTGTACCCAAACAAATTTTTTTATCATTTTGTTCCCACAAATAGAGCTTTCTTTTGGTGGTATTTGATCACCTCTGTGGTTTTTATTTTTTGCGCAACAAATAAAAAAAGACCAAAAATTTGGGAAAAAAACAAGTTTTTCTTTGTTTCTGTGAATTTTTTTTTGTAAATAAGTATGTTTTCTTCTTCCATGATGGGCACTGATATGGCTGCACTGATGGGCACTGATAAGGCGGCACTGATGGGCACCAATGAGGTGGCACCAATGAGGGGGCACTGATGGCCACTGATAGGCGGCACTGATGGGCACTGATAGGTGGCACTGATAGGTGGCACTGGTATGCGGCACTGATGGGCAGGGCACTCATAGGTGGCACTGATGGGCACTCATAGGCGGCACTGATGGTTACTCGTAGGTGGCATTGATGGATACTTATGGGTGGCACTGATGGGTACTTATGGGTGGCACCGATGGACACTGATGGGTGGCACTGATGGACACTGATTGGTGGGCACGGATGACACTGATGGGTGGCATTGCTGGGCATCACTGATATATAATGGTGCCAGTCAGTGCCCACTTGTGGGCACTGATTGGCACAGATTGGGCATAATTTGCACATGTGGATGGCCATGGGGTTCATACCTGGCCATCCACATGTTTCCCCCTTCCCTGGTGGTCCTGGCGGCTTCCCTGGTGGTCTAGTGTGGGATCCGAGGGGGGGCTGCGCTGATAAACAATCAGCGCAGACCCCCCCTGTCAGGAGAGCCGCCGATCGGCTCTCTTCTACTCGCGTCTATCAGACGCGAGTGAGGAAAAGCCGATCAACGGTTTTTCCTATTGACATCATGATCAGCCATGATTGAACACGGCTGATCATGTGGTAAAGAGCTTCCGCCGGAGGCTCTTTACCAAGATCAGTATAGCGGTGTGTCAGACTGACACACCACTCCACCTATGGCCATGATGCGTGCCCCCTGTTATCCTGCTGGACGTCATATGATGCCTAGTCAGGATAACTGAACCACCGCCCGGCCGTCAATCTGCTATAGGCTGGGCGGGAAGTGGTTAAAGAGGGAGCTTAGCCTGTCATGGACTTTGAAACTGGTGTCATTTAAAATGGTAGTACTCCCAAGGCATTACCGATCTCTCTTCCAAGATCATACTTTTGCTCAATTTAATCTATACTAAACCCTTACATTTTGCAAGTTAAAAGAGCCCGCAGTGCGCACTCCAAACTTATTAAAAATAAACTAAATGGTGGAATAGGATCGGTAGATATTTTTGACTATAATGCCCTGTACACACGATCGCACATTCCGACAACAAAATCCATCGGATTTTTTCCGACGGATGTTGGCTCAAACTTGTTTTGCATATACACGGTCACACAAAGTTGGTCGGAAATTCCGAACGTCAAGAATACGGTGACGTACAACACGTACGACGAGCTGAGAAATATGAAGTTCAATAGCCAGTGCTGCTCTTCTGCTTGATTCCGAGCATGCGTGGCACTTTGTTTGTCGGAATTGTCTACACACGATCGAAATTTACGCAAACGGATTTTGTTGTCGGAAAATTTTAGAGCTAGCTCTCAAACTGTGTGTCGCAAATCCTGATGGAAAAAGTCCGATGGAGCCCACACACGGTCGGAATTTTCGACAACAAGCTCCGATCACATATTTTCCGTCGGAAAGTCCAGTCATGTGTACAGGGCATTATACTATGTTATGTAGAACCCTATAAGAACAGGCTTTTCCGGGGAAAAGTCTGCTCCCCTGGTTGATTAGCTGTTCACTTCAAGATCAAAAGATTGACCTTTGACTATACAAGCTTCAATTGAGGCCAGGAAAGAGTTATTATATCCATCAGTAGGAGATGATAATAATAATTTTCATAATCATTTCGTTTTCCGATTATTGTTTCGACTAATCGGATAATAACCTTAAAAAAAGTGTGCTGTATAACTTAGTTAATATGTAAAGTTTAAAAAAAAGGCAATTTATTCTTAAATATCTATATGCAGTGGTAAATCTAAATAACCAACTATATGGTTAGGGAGCAAAATCTCTAATCCACTCTGAGAATAACAGACAGGAGAGATATACTGTATATACTATTAGAGGTTGAATCTGGTAAATATCATCAGACTCAGAGATCAATTTTTTTTATTTAAAGAAAAAAAAATTAAAGACCGTTTTGCCGATTATCAGACAGAACTGTAATATATTACATATGACAGACCCCCTTGTCATAGGCAGGTGGCTTGAAAAAAAAGCTACCTGCACCTGCTGTCACTGTCTTGGTCAAAGCAATTTTAAGACAGTGTATGTGGTTTTCATTCAGAAATTACATTCATTTTAAAACTGAATGTTAAAAACAAGTGAAATGTTCAAATGACATTCTTTCATTCAGCAAATGTACAAAGATTTTTCGTATAAATATTCTCGTCCGAAAATCGATACATGTATGGCCAGCATAAGGCTTGGTTTACACCTATGCACTTTGATTTTGATCCGTTACTGCAGTGCTTTTTGATGTGCATTTTGCATTTTTGCACACGTGATTTTACAGCGATTTGCATTTTGCATTTTTTATGCTTTTTTTGGCTAATTTGTTGTTGGGCAGATTAAGAAACGCAAATCACTGCAAAAAGGCACTACATGCTTTTCTGCAGCTTCTCCATTGTTGTCTATTGAACCAAAAAAAGCACTGTTTTGCATTAAAAAAAAAAGCCCTTGACCCTTTCCAAATACACAGTGGCTGAAAAAAGCAGAGATGCAAAAATGTCCTCTAGGAAGCCATGTTAAATGAACTGTAGTGCATTTCTGCAAAAAGCAGCAAAAAAAACGCATAGGTGTGAGGCCTAAGACGTTTAGTAGCAGCAGAATGCTTTTTCTGTATCACTTGTCATAATGGGGTTAAAAAAAATTAAAATTAGCACTTTATAGTACAAAAAGAACAGATGATCGCTACTATAAGGGGTTCATTTATACTGTGAAACAGTGAAAGTAATAATACATATTACTTATATCATATATATAATAATACACCCAGAAGTAGGATATATGGGCATTTTAACTAGAAGTCAGACATGAAGCTACAGTGCCCTGATAAAGTATTCACACCCCTTGAAAATATTCCACATTTTGTCATGTTACAACCAGAAACGTAAATGTATTTTATTGGCATTTTATGTGATAGACCAACACAAAGTGGCACATAATTGTGAAGTTGAAGGAAAATGAGAAATGGTTTAGATTTTTTTTTACAAATAAATATGTGAAAAGTGTGGTGTGCATTTGTATTCAGCCCCCCTGAGTCAATACTTTGTAGAACCACCTATCATTTTAATAACACCTGCAAGTCTTTTGGCATATGTCTCTACCAGCTTTGCACATCTAGAGAGTTACATTTTTGACCATTATTCTTTGCAAAATAGGTCAAGCTCTGTCAGATTGGATGGGGAGCGTCTGCAATGTTTTCCGCCACACATAGAGTTTTTTTTTTAACCTGAAAAGTTACATTTTGATCTAATCTGACCAGAGCACCTTCTTCCACATGTTTGCTGTGTCCCGACATGGCTTCTCGCAAACTGCAAATGGGACTATGGTTTTCTTTCAACAATGCCTTTCTTCTTGCCACTCTTCCATAAAGGCCAGATTGTGGAGTGCACGACTATTAGTTGTCCTGTGGACAGATTCTCCCACCTGAGCTGTGGATCTCTGCAGCTTCTCCAGAGTTACCATGCGCCTCTTGGCTGCTTCTCTGATTAATGCTCTCCTTGCCTGGCCTGTCAGTTTAGGTGGATGGCCATGTCTTGGTAGGTTTGCAGTTGTGCCATACTCTTTCCATTTTCGGATGATGGATTGAACAGTGCTCTGTGAGATGTTCAAAGCGTGGGATATTTTTTTATAACCTAACCCTGCTTTAAACTTCTCCACAACTTTATCTCTGACTTGTCTGGTGTGTTCCTTGGCCTTCATGATGCTGTTTGTTCACTAAGGTTCTCTAACAAACCTCCGAGGGCTTCACAGAACAGCCATATTTATACTGAGATTAAATTACACACAGGTGGATTCTATTTACTAATTATGTGACTTCTGAAGGCAATTGGTTCCTCTAGATTTTAGTTAGGGGTAACAGAGTAAAAGGGGGCATGCCACACTTTTCAGATATTTTTTTGTGAAAAATGTTGAAAACCATTTATCATTTTTCTTGCACTTCACAATGTGCCACTTTGTGTTGGTTTATCACATACAATCCCAATAAAATATATTTATGTTTTTGGTTGTAACATGACAAAATGTGGAAAATTGCAAGGGGTGTGACTACTTTTTCAAGGCACTGTATATGAAGCGTGGAAAGGAAATATAAATCTTTTATATTAAAGTAAAAGCTGAGACTTTTTTTTTTCATGGATATGATCATTTTAAATATAATGCACAATACTGGTAAAAGTTTACTTTAACCACTTCAGCCCCGGAAGGATTTACCCCCTTCCTGACCAGAGCACTTTTTACAATTTGGCACTGCGTCGCTTTAACTGCTAATTGCGCGGTCATGCAATGCTGTACCCAAACAAAATTTGCGTCCTTTTCTTCCCACAAATAGAGTTTTCTTTTGATGGTATTTGATCACCTCTGCCGTTTTTATTTTTTGCGCTATAAACGGAAAAAGACCGAACATTTTGAAAAAAAATGATATTTTCTACTTTTTGTTATAAAAAGAATCCAATAAACTAAATTTTAGTCATACATTTAGGCCAAAATGTATTCGGCCACATGTCTTTGGTAAAAAAAAAATCAATAAGCGTATATTTATTGGTTTGCGCAAAAGTTATAGCGTCTACAAACTAGGGTACATTTTCTGGAATTTAAACAGCTTTTAGTTTATGAATGCCTATGTCATTTCTTGAGGTGCTAAAATGGCAGGGCAGTACAAAACCCCCCCCAAATGACCCCATTTTAGAAAGTAGACACCCCAAGGAAATTGCTGAGAGGCATGTTGAACCCATTGAATATTTATTTTTTTTGTCCCAAGTGATTGAATAATGACAAAAAAAAAATTTACAAAAAGTTGTCACTAAATGATATATTGCTCACACAGGCCATGGGCATATGTGGAATTGCACCCCAAAATACATTCAGCTGCTTCTCCTGAGTACGGGGATACCACATGTGTGGGACTTTTTGGGAGCCTAGCCGCGTACGGGGCCCCGAAAACCAAGCACCGCCTTCAGGATTTCTAAGGGCATAAATTTTTGATTTCACTCCTCACTACCTATCACAGTTTTGAAGGCCATAAAATGCCAAGATGGCACAAACCCCCCCCCCAAATGACCCCATTTTGGAAAGTAGACACCCCAAGCTATTTGCTGAGAGGCATGTTGAGTCCATGGAATATTTTATTTTTTGACACAAGTTGCGGGAATGTGACAATTTTTTTTTTTTGCACAAAGTTGTCACTAAATGATATATTGCTCACACAGGCCATGGGCATATGTGGAATTGCACCCCAAAATACATTTAGCTGCTTCTCCTGAGTATGGGGATACCACATGTGTGGGACTTTTTGGGAGCCTAGCCGCGTACGGGGCCCCGAAAACCAAGCACCGCCTTCAGGATTTCTAAGGGCATACATTTTTGATTTCACTCCTCACTACCTATCACAGTTTTGAAGGCCATAACATGCCAAGATGGCACAACCCCCCCCCCAAATGACCCCATTTTGGAAAGTAGACACCCCAAGCTATTTGCTGAGAGGCATGTTGAGTCCATGGAATGTTTTATATTTTGACACAAGTTGCGGGAAAGTGACAATTTTTTTTTTTTGCACAAAGTTGTCACTAAATGATATATTGCTCAAACATGCCATGGGCATATGTGGAATTACACCCCAAAATACATTCTGCTGCTTCTCCTGAGTACGGGGATACCACATGTGTGGGACTTTTTGGGAGCCTAGCCGCGTACGGGGCCCCGAAAACCAAGCACCGCCTTCAGGATTTCTAAGGACATAAATTTTTGATTTCACTCCTCACTACCTATCAAAGTTTGGAAGGCCATAAAATGCCAAGATGGCACAAACCCCCCCAAATGACCCCATTTTGGAAAGTAGACACCCCAAGCTATTTGCTAAGAGGCATGTTGAGTCCATGGTATATTTTATTTTTTGACTCAAGTTGCGGGAAGTGACAAATTTTTTTGCACAAAGTTGTCACTAAATGATATATTGCTCACAGAGGCCATGGGCATATGTGGAATTGCACCCCAAAATACATTCTGCTGCTTCTCCTGAGTACGGGGATACCACATGTGTGGGATTTTTTGGGAGCATAGCCGCGTACGGGGCCCCGAAAACCCAGCACCGCCTTCAGGGCATAAAGTTGTGATTTCACTCCTCACTACCTATCACATTTTTTTTCTCCTGAGTACGGGGATACCACATGTGTGGGACTTTTTGGGAGCCTAGCCGCGTATGGGGCCCCGAAAACCAAGCACCGCCTTCAGGATTTCTAAGGACATAAATTTTTGATTTCACTCCTCACTACCTATCAAAGTTTGGAAGGCCATAAAATGCCAAGATGGCACAAACCCCCCCAAATGACCCCATTTTGGAAAGTAGACACCCCAAGCTATTTGCTGAGAGGCATGGAGAGTATTTTTCAGCTCTCATTTGTTTTTTAAAATGAAGAAAGACAAGAAAAACATTTTTTTTTTTCTCTTTTCAATTTTCAAAAGTTTGTGACAAAAAGTGAGGTCTGCAAAATACTCACTATACCTCTCAGCAAATAGCTTTGAGTGTCTATTTTCCAAAATGGGGTCATTTGGGGGGGGGGGGGTTGTGCCATCTGGGCATTCCATGGCCTCCGAAACTGTGAAAGGCAGTGAAGAGTGAAATCAAAAATTTACGCCCTTAGAAAGCCTGAAGGCGGTGCTTGGTTTTCGGGGTCCCGTACGCGGCTAGGCTCCCAAAAAGTCTCACATATGTGGTATCCCCGTACTCAGGAGAAGCAACAGAATGTATTTTGGGGTGTAATTTCACATATTCCCATGGCATGTTTGAGCAATATATCATTTAGTGACAACTTTGTGCAAAAAAAAAAAAAAAGTCTTTTTCCCGCAACTTGTGTCACAATATAAAATATTCCATGGACTCGACATGCCTCTCAGCAAATAGCTTGGGGTGTCTACTTTCCAAAATGGGGTCATTTGGGGGGGTTTTGAACTGTCCTGGCATTTTATGCACAACATTTAGAAGCTTATGTCACACATCACCCACTCTTCTAACCACTTGAAGACAAAGCCCTTTCTGACACTTTTTGTTTACATGAAAAAAATAATTTTTTTTGCAAAAAAATTACTTTGAACCCACAATTATTATATATTTTTTTAAAGTAAATGCCCTACAGATTAAAATGGTGGGTGTTTCTTTTTTTTTTTCACACGGTATTTGCGCAGCGATTTTTCGAACGCATTTTTTTGGGAAAAAACACACTTTTTTAAATTTTAATACACTAAAACACACTATATTGCCCAAATGTTTAATGAAATAAAAAAGATGATCTTAGGCCAAGTACATGGATACCAAACATGACATGCTTTAAAATTGCGCAAATTGCAGTGGCGACAAACTAAATACATTTTTAAAAGCCTTTAAAAGCCTTTACAGGTTACCACTTCTGCTAAAATTACTGCCCTCGATCTGACCTTCGCGGTGATACCTCACATGCATGGTGCAATTGCTGTTTACATTTGACGCCAGACCGACGCTTGCGTTCACCTTTGTGCCAGAGCAGGGGGGGACAGGGGTGCTTTTTTTTTTTTTTTTTTCTTTATTATTTTTTTGCTTATTTATCTTATTTTTAAACTGTTCCTTTCATTTTTGTTTTTTTTTTAATCATTTTTATTGTTATCTCACGGAATGTAAATATCCCCTATGATAGCAATAGGTAGTGACAGGTACTCTTTTTAGAAAAAATTGGGGTCTATTAGACCCTAGATCTCTCCTCTGCCCTCAAAGCATCTGACCACACCAAGATCGGTGTGATAAAATGATTTCTCAATTTCCCAATGGCGCTGTTTACATCCGGCGAAATCTAAGTCATGAAATGCTCGTAGCTTCCGGTTTCTTAGGCCATAGAGATGTTTGGAGCCATTCTGGTCTCTGATCAGCTCTATGGTCAGCTGGCTGAATCACCGGCTGCATTCTCAGGTTCCCTGTTGGGACAGGAGAGCCAGAGAAAAACATGGAAGACGGTGGGGGGGGCATTCCCTCCCACTGCTTGTAAAAGCAGTCTAGAGGCTAATTTAGCCAACCGCTGGCTGAAAAGAATGATACCAAGATGATACTTAAACCTGCAGGCAACCACTCAAAGTCCAGCAACATACCAGTACGTTACTGGTCCTTGTTGAGCATACATTGTAAACTTTTTTTTCATGCAGCCTGTGGGCTGAATGAAAAAAAGATATTGATCGGTGGGTATGCCCACAACTTAGATGAAGGGAGGTATTAGAATACCTCCCTTCATCCACCCACTTCTAATGATGGGCATACATGCACCGTATATATATGCCGAAGCATGGGGGCATCCTCCCACAAAAGGCAGGAGCAAATCGCTCCTCCACCCACTGCTGCCCCCACGCTTCGGCATATATGCTGAAGTATGTAACTGTGGTGGTGAAATCACCTCCGACAGCGCTGGAGTCACGGCTTTATGTATCGTGGGAGCAAACGCTGTTGCTGTCAAGATAAATAAATCCGTGCTGCAACTGAACGGCGTACCTGCTAAGCAAATGATGGTTAACAAAAAAACAAAGTAACATTACAGTATAACAGTAATACTTACCATACCTGCAAAGCAAAATACAAAAAAAAAACATAGTAAAAAATAAAACATTTAACGCAACCTGTGCCTACCTAAAATATATATATGCCGAAGCATTGGGGGCATCGTCCCGTAAAAGGCAGGAGCAAATCGCTCCTCCACCCACTGCTGCCCCCACGCTTCGGCATATATGCTGAAGTATGTAACTGTGGTGGTGAAATCACCTCCGACAGCGCTGGAGTCACGGCTTTATGTATCGTGGGAGCAAACGCTGTTGCTGTCAAGATAAATAAATCCGTGCTGCAACTGAATGGCGTACCTGCTGAGCAAATGATGGTTAACAAAAAACAAAGTAACATTACAGTATAACAGTAATACTTACCATACCTGCAAAGCAAAATACAAAAAAAAACAAAGTAAAAAATAAAACATTTAACGCAACCTCTACCTAAAATATATATATATGCCGAAGCATGGGGGCATCCTCCCGCAAAAGGCAGGAGCAAATCGCTCCTCCACCCACTGCTGCCCCCATGCTTCGGCATATATGCTGAAGTATGTAACTGTGGTGGTGAAATTACCTCCGACAGCGCTGGAGTCACGGCTTTATGTATCGTGGGAGCAAACGCTGTTGCTGTCAAGATAAATAAATCCGCTCTGCAGCTGAATGGCGTACCTGTAAACAAAAAAGTGGTTAACAATAAAAAAACAAAGTATAAAAAAATTGCATACCTATAAAGCAAACATGATAAAAACATAACAATAAAACATTGCAGTATAGAATGCAGAACAATAGAGAGAGAACAATAAAACAACAACTATTTTTGGTTTTTTTATTTTATGTATTTTTTTGTGTTTTTTTCTTTTTTTTTTTACTTTCTTTTGTTTTTTTTACACTTTTTTTTGTAACTTTAACTTTTTTAACTGGTACCAGGTTTGGGTCTCTCAAAATGCGACAGCATCTTGGGAGACCCTGTAAAAGTGTGTTCTAGTCTGTGCAGTGCTGTACCCTACGCTAATACTCCACTAGTGTATGGTAGCGTTCAAAACATTCACCAATGCAAAGACCAGGATTGCCAGGACAGAGGGGACAATAATACCAGGTGTCACGCCTATATCCGCGCTTGCTGCAGACACGACATCTTTTTTGGGGGGTTCGTTGGGTAGGGGTACTCGGGAGGGCATAAAGAAAATGCCTCTCATGCAGCCGGCTTACTGCATTTGGTTGGGGATGGTGAGGTGGAGCACCGTCTGGATACAGAAGGGCTCTGACGATCTCTTCCTGGAATTTAAGGAAGGATCCAGTCTGTTCTGAAGCTCTGTATAGCACATGAGCGTTCAGCAAAGCCAATTGAAATTAATAAACAGACACTTTTTTGTACCAGCGTCTGGCCTTACGGGCAATTAGGTACGGCGCCAACAACTGGTCGTTGAGGTCCACCCCTCCCATATTAAGGTTATATTCGTGGACACAGAGGGGTTTCTCCACAACACCAGTCGCCGTAGGAATTTGGACTGCCGTGTCTGCATGAAGGGAGGTAAGAACGAAAACATTCTTATTGTCCCTCCACTTCATAGCGAGCAAGTTATTATACTGCAAGCAGGCTCTCACCCCCAGCCTAAGATGGGAATTTACAAGCCGCTGGGGAAAACCCCGGCGATTAGGTCGCACGGTGCCACATGCTCCAATCTGATGATCAAAAAGGGGGCTAAAAAGTGGCACGCTCATATAATAATTGTCCACGTACAAGTGGTACCCCTTTCCGAATAAGGGTGACACCAAGTCCCACACTATCTTGCCAGCGCTTCCTATGTAGTCAGGGCAGTTTGTCGGCTCTACGTGACTATCTTTGCCCTTGTAAACCATAAAACTACATGTATAGCCTGTGGCCCTGTCACAGAGCTTATACATCTTGACCCCGTATCTGGCACGCTTGCTGGGAAGGTACTGTTTGAATGACAAGCGGCCAGAAAACTTAATCAGGGACTCATCAACGCAGACAACTTGATGGGGAGTAAACAAGTCTGCAAAACGTTGGTTGAAGTGGTTTACGAGGGGCCGAATTTTGTAGAGCCGATCGTATTCAGGGTCTCCACGAGGACGACAGAGTTCACTGTCGTTGAAGTGCATGAACTGCAAAATCTGCTCGTATCGTGCCCTGGCCATGGAAGCAGAGAACAAGGGCGAATGGTAAATTGGGTCAGTGGACCAATATGACCGCAACTCACTCTTTTTATTCAAGCCCATGAAGAGGGAAAGGCCCAGAAAGATCTTAAATTCGGAAACCGTAATTGGTTTCCAATCTCTGGCAAGGGAGGACTGGGGAATAGTGGCGATGTGTTGACCAGCGTACAAATTGCTTTGGTCCACAATAGATCTATAGAGATCTTCGGTGAAAAACAGCGAATAAAAATCCAGTGGCATAAAGTCAACTGTTTCCAGCTGAATTCCGGGTTGGCCAGTGAATGGGGGAAGTACGGGTGCTGCAGAAGTGGTGGGTACCCAATTCGGATTGGCAAATGCAGCAGGAAGGGCACTATGGGCACGACGGGCCTGTGTTCGCCTTCTTGGTGGCAGTGGGACACTACTTGTGCTTGCCACCTCGCCAGCTTGAACTGCACTTATGGGACTCGCCACGTCATCAAGTGTTACTGCAGTGCTGGATGTATGACCAGGGTGTACTAGGCCGCTGGTGCTTGCCAGTTCACCAGAAGGAATAGCGGCACTAGTACTTCTCTGCTCCATACGAGAGCCCTGTGGTTCTTGCACTTCAAGGACAGAAGAAGTTCGGGGTCTGGCACGCCTGACCTTAGCAGGGACCACAACTCCGTCATCAGAGCTATCTGTCATGGAGCCGGTGTCCTCTACAGGATCGTATTCTAAGCCTGAATCTGACAGATGAGTGACTTCCTCTTCACTATCTGTCATGCTCAGAAACGTGTAGGCCTCTTCACTAGTGTACCTTCGATTTGCCATTTTGGGCTCTAAATTTATGGGTACACTAGTGAGACTCACAGGCAAAAAAGCTCCTGACTGTTAGTGAATGATTCAAAACGCTACCAAAAAACTGTTAGCGATCACAGGGATCAGGCCTGACTCTGCGAACGCTGCAGTTATGTGTGCTTAGTGTTTTGTAAGTGACAGTTATCGATTGATACTGCACTTGGGTGGGCTGGGCTGGGCTGGGCCGAGGAGCAAAACGCAGGTGCTAGCAGGTATCTGGGCTGATCCCGCTAACACTGCGTTTCAGGGAACCCTAAACTGCTGGGGAGTATAGATCTGATCGGATCAGATCTGCTCAGATACTATAGCACTAAGGGAGGTGTATGCTGCGTGCGTGGGTTTTAGCGGTACTGGCGCTAACCTGACGCTGCCTGGGGCGACGCAGACCTTATCTGACCCTAAAAACTTAATTTATATCACCGCCGGGCAATTAGGGGGTTAAACCTTTATAAGGTAATAAACGGCGGGTGCCCTAAAACTATAATAAACTATAATAAACTATAAAAAAATAAACTAACTAACCAGCGTCACCCGTAACAGTTATACGGTGATCGCTGGTGAAAGGGTTAACTAGGGGGCAATCAAGGGGTTAAAACCTTTAGCAGGTAGTATATGGGGGTCCCTGTCGCTCTAAAACACTGACAGCGAACCTATATACTTACCTCCCTAACTAGCGTCACCTGTGTCACTAATACAGTGATCAAAAAAACGATCGATTAGTGACACTGGTGATGGGGGGTGATCACGGGGTTAACCTTTATTAGGGGGGGTTAGGGGGGTACCCTGGACCTAAAGGGGGATACCCTAGACCTAAAGGGGGCTAACCTAACTGCCCTAACACTTATAACTGTCACAAACTGACACCAATGCAAAAAAAAAAAAACTGCTATTGGTGTCAGTGTGACAGGGGGTACAGGGGGGTGATCGGGGGGTGAAGGGGGGTGAAAAGTGTGCCTGCATGTTCTACTGAACGTGTAGTGTTGGTGCACTTTACTTGGATGTCTTCTCTCCTCGGCGCCGGAACGAAAAGACCGGCTCGAGGAGGGATGACATCACTTCCTCTCCCTCTGTTTACGTTACAGAGGGAGAGGAAGCATTTGATTCGCTGGGAGCGATCGAGAGGGGGTGGCCATCAATGGATGGCCTCCCCCTGACCTCTCATCGCCCGTGAACGAGAGCCGACCGCCTATGGCACCCGCGGGAAGGCATCACGTATCAGGTACGTGATTTTGCCTGCCCGTGTAATTCTGTTCACGTATATAGACGTTAACCACTTGCCGACCAGCCACCGTCATTATACTGTGGCAGGTCAGCTCTTTACCACGAAACGGCGTAGCTGTACCTCGGCTCCTTTTAAGAGCCATAGCAGGTGCGCGCGCGTGCCCGCTGCACGGTGGGGGACTGGCCACCCACAATCGTGGGAAAGAGAGCCAGAATGGGGATCTGTCAATGTAGACAGACAGATCTCCGTTCTGAGAGGAGAGAGAGATCTGCTGTTCCTAGTGATTAGGAACAGCAATCTCTCTCCTCCTCTAGTCAGTCCCATCCCCCCGCAGTTAAAACACCTCCCAGGTAACACATTTAATCCCTTGACCACATCTAGTGTTAACCCCTTCCCTCCCAGTGACATTTAAACGTTAATCAGTGCATTTTTATAGCACTGATCGCTGTATAAATGTCAATAGTCCCAAAAAAGTGTCAAAAGTGTCCGATCTGTCTGCCGCCATGAAAATAAATAAATAAAAATGTCATAAATCTATTCCCTATTTTGTAGATGCTATAACTTATGTGCAAACCAATCAATATACGCTTATTGCTATTTTTTCCCAAAAATATGTAGAAGAATACATATTGGCCTTAACTGATGAAGAAATTAGTTTTTTTACATTTTTTTGGATATTTATTATAGCAAAAAGTAAAAAAAAAAAATATTTTATTTCAAAATTGTTGGTTTTTTTTTTGTTTTTAGCGCAAAAATAAAAACTGCAGAGGTGATCAAATACCACCAAAAGCAAGCTCTGTTTGTGGGAAAAAAAGAACGTCAATTTTGTTTGGGTACAGCTTCGCATGACCGCGCAATTGTCAGTTAAAGCAACACAGTGCAGTATTGCAAAAAATGGCCTGGTCATTAAGGAGGAAAATCTTCTGGTCTGTAAGTGGTTAAATGTAATAGTAATGCCTTATATTACCTCCAGTCTATCAGCCTACACCTTCTCTGGGCTCAGATGCTGGTCTTTCCTGCACAGAGTCTTTAAAGTGATTATTTTTTTAACCACTTGCCAAACAGCCACCGCAGTTTTACTGTGGCAGGTTGGCTCGGCTGGGCAAATCGACGTTACCTTACGTGCCCGCGGCTCGTCGCCAGAGCCGATGCAAGTGCCCGGGGGCGTCATGACCGCTGGGCACCCGCGATCGCTCGTGGCAGAGCGAGAACCGTGATCTGTGTGTGTAAACACACAGATCCCGGTTCTTTCAGGGGAGAAGAGACTGATCATTTGTTCACACAAAGTATGAACACCGATCTCTCTCTTCCCCTAGTAAGTCCCATCCCCCCTTCAGTTAGAACACAGTGAGGAAACACAGTTAACCCCTTGATCGCCACCCAGTGTTAACTCCTTCTCTGCCAGTGACATTTTTACAGTAATCAGTGCATTAATATAGCACTGATCGCTGTATAATTGTCAGTGGTCCCCAAAATGTGTCAAAAGTGTCCAATTTGTCTGCCGCAATATCGCAGTACCAAAAAAATTCCTAGATCGCCGCCTTTACTAGTAAAAAAATTATTAATAATAAAAATGCCATAAATCTTTCTCCTATTTTGTAGACGCTATAGCTTTTGCGCAAACCAAACAATATACGCTTATTGCGATTTTTTTCACCAAAAATATGTAGAAGAACGCATATCGCCCTAAACTGAGGAAAAATGTGTTTTTTTAAAAAAAATGTGGGATATTTATTATAGCAAAAAGTAAAAGATATTGTGTTTTTTTCAAAATTGTCGCTCTTCTTTTGTTTATAACGCAAAAAATAAAAACCGCAGAGGTGACCAAATACCACTAAAAGAAAGCTCTATTTGTGGGAAAAATAGGACATCAATTTTTTTTGGGTTACAGTGTCGCCTGACAGCTTAATTATCAGTTAAAGAGACGCAGTGCAGTATCACAGAAAATTGCCTGGTCATTGAGCAGCCAAATCTTTCGGGGTTGAAGTGGTTAAACAACAAACATGTTATACTTACCTGCTCGGTGTAATTGCACAGAGCAGCCCTGATTCTCCTCTGTTGAGGTCCCCCACCGACGTTTCTGGCTCCTACTGCCTTCAGAGTTCTCCTATAGTAAGCTGCAAAGTATAGTATAGAGTGCCCCCATAACAAGGTAAAAAAACTTTTGCCGTTAGAACCACTCACTTCCTGCCCAGGACTACATGTCCCATTAGGCATTGCTCCTGACACATTCACATTAACAAGTTCTCAGGCACTTACTGACATGTATGGATGGTGTACTGAGCTGTATGTGTGCTGCACGCAGCCTATTGCATTAGGGTGTTCACCCCAAAGCTCAAACAGACAAAAGTATTGGGACGCCTGCCTTTACACACACATGAACTATAATGACATCCCAGTCTTAAGCTGGCCATACACCTATAGATTATCTGCAGATTTTCTATGGTTAGATGGAAAAAGTGGGAGATTCCTCCATCCACACAATTTAGCGAACATGGAGAGATCTGTTGCACTTTTTCTATCTAACCATAGAAAATCTGCAGATAATCTATAGGTGTATGGCCATCTTTAGTCCGTAGGGTTCAATTTTGAGTTGGCTCCGCCCTTTGCAGCTATAACAGCTTCAACTCTTCTGGGAAGGCTGTCCACAAGGTTTAGGAGTGTGTCTATGGGAAGGTTTGACCATTCTTCCAGAAGGGCATTTGTGAGGTCAGGTAGTGTTGTTGGATGAGAAGGCCTGGCTCGCAGTCTCCGCTCTAATTCACCCCAAAGGTGTTCAGATGGAGAGGAAGCATTTGATTCGCTGGGAGCGATCGGGAGGTCAGGACTCTGTGCAGGCCAGTCAAGTTCCTCCACCCCAAACTCGCTCATCCATGTCTTTATGGACCTTGCTCTGTGCACTGGTCCAAATCATTTGGTGGAGGGGGGGTTATGATGTGGGGTTGTTTTTCAGGGGTTGGGCTTGGCCCCTTAGTTCCAATGAAGGGAACTCTTAAGGTATCAGCATACCAAGACATTTTGGACAATTTTATGCTCCCAACTTTGTGGGAGGAGTTTGGGGACGGCCCCTTCCTGTTCCAACATGACTGCCCACCAGTGCACAAAGCAAGGTCCATAAAGACATGGACTTAGCAAGGGTGTTGGAAAATTACATTCAAGTGCAAACATTTACATTACAATAGTAACTAAAATATCTAAAATTAAGTGTAGTGATCTAAAAAATAAAAATTCAAAAGTGCTATAATGGTGGGAACCTCCCAACTAAAAATTTTTTCACTTGAGATTAATCTGTATGGTAAATGTCTATAGGAGGGGTTTCCACCATCCTTGCTAAGTTTATTTTTATACAGTATGTCTTATTCTCAGTGTGATGTGTATTATATGTGAAGTTGCGTATCACAGAGACCGGTATTGTGATAATATTGAAGTTTATTGAGATTTCCATACATTAGAAGATTTCACCATTATTGTTTAGTTATTGATCAGTAAGTTAGCGCTGCACTTTTCTTTTTTTTTTTTGTGGTGTGGGAACACATAACAGTGCTTAGTGGCCGGCCTTTCAATTACACTTTTTTTATTTTACCTCCAGTACTTTATTGTAAATAGTAGTGTGGTGATTACCTATTATACTAAAATCAGCATGTGGCATTAATAAACATCAACAGATTTCATTTGTACCCCACCAGGCCGGCATACCCTTGGACAATGTGCCTGGCTGCTGAGTTCATCATCCCCATCCCTGCACTGCACTCAGTGCACTGATGGGCACTGATTAACAGCACTGATAAGCGGCACTGATTGGCACTGACAGGTGGTACTCATTTGCACTGGTGTGTAACTGACTGGCACTGACAGGTGGCACTGATTGGCACTGACAGGTGGCATTGGCACTGACAGGCAGCACTGGCACTGATTGGCACTGACAGGTAACACTGATTGGAAGTACTGATTGGCACTAACAGGTGGCACTGATTGGAAGCACTAATTGGCACTGACAGTCGGCACTGGCACTGATTGGCACTGCCAGGTGGCACTGATTGACACTGACAGGCGGCACTGATACTGATTGGCACCGAAAGGTGGCACTGATTGGAAGCACTGATTGGCACTGACATTGATTGGCACTGACAGGTGGCACTGATTGGAAGCACTGATAGGTGGCACTCATTGACACTGACAGGTGGCACTGATTGAAAGCACTTGGCACTCATTGGCACTAACAGGTGGCACTGATTGGAAGCACTAATTGGCACTGACAAGCGGCACTGGCTGGCACTGACAGGTGGCACTGATTGGAAGCACTGACTGGCACTCATTGGCACTGACAGGTGGCACTGATTGGAAGTACTAATTGGCACTGACAGGCGGCGCTGGCACTGTTTGGCACTGACAGGTGGCACTGACACTTGGCACTCATTGGCACTAACAGGTGGCACTGATTGGAAGCACTAATTGGCACTGACAAGCGGCACTGGCTGGCACTGACAGGTGGCACTGATTGGAAGCACTGACTGGCACTCATTGGCACTGACAGGTGGCACTGATTGGAAGTACTAATTGGCACTGACAGGCGGCGCTGGCACTGTTTGGCACTGACAGGTGGCACTGACAGGCGGCGCTGGCACTGTTTGGCACTGACAGGTGGCACTGACAGGCGGCGCTGGCACTGTTTGGCACTGACAGTTGGCGCTGGCACTCATTGGCACTAACAGGTGGCACTGATTGGAAGCACTAATTGGCACTGACAGGCGGCACTGGCTGGCACTGACAGGTGGCACTGATTGGAAGCACTGACTGGCACTCATTGGCACTGACAGGTGGCACTGATTGGAAGTACTAATTGGCACTGACAGGCGGCGCTGGCACTGTTTGGCACTGACAGGTGGCACTGATAGGCGGCGCTGGCACTGTTTGGCACTGACAGGTGGCACTGACAGGCGGCGCTGACACTGTTTGGCACTGACAGTTGGCGCTGGCACTCATTGGCACTAACAGGTGGCACTGATTGGAAGCACTAATTGGCACTCACAAACTGACAGGCGGCACTGACAGGCATAGACAGGTGGCATTAGTTGGAAGCACTGACAGAGGAGAGGGGGGGTTTCCAGGGGCATACCTAGAGCATTTGGCGCCTGGGCGGATCATATATCTGGCACCCCCCACATTAAAATGTAAATACACCCCACTGTGCTCCACTGGACCCCTTTACATTATTCAGCCCCCCCTCAGCACAGACCCCCCCTTCAGCACAGACGGACCTCCCCCTTCAGCATAGACCCCCCCCCATTCAGCACAGACCCCCCCATTCAGACATACCCCACTTCAGCACAGATGGACCCCCCTTCAGCACATACCCTCCCATTCAGCACAGACCCCCCTTAGCACAGACAGACCCCCCTTCAGCACAGATGGACCCCTCCCTTCAGCACAGATGGAGCCCCCATTCAGCGCAAACCCCCCCTTTAGAACAGATGGACCCCCTATTAAGCACACCCCTCCTTCAGCACAAATGGAGCCCCCCATTCAGCATAAACCCCCCTTCAGCACAGACAGACCCCCCTCCCCCCATCCCATTCAGTACCTCTGATCAGCGTGGCACAGGCACAGCAGGTCCCCTCCCCCTGTGTACACATAAACACTGGAGGGGGAGGCGGCTTCACTCTGCTCGCTGTGCCTGTGTGACATCCGAGCAGGACCGAGCAGCTTAAGAAAGGGGGCGGGGATACATACACGTAGCGGCCCCACCAGACTCATCCCATTGGCTGGTATTCGGTACCTGCTCGGTCCCGCCCACCCCGACATCATACATGAATTCTGACAGGTCCTCTCTCTCTCTGCATGCAGTTATTATACAGGAGGACAGTGTCACACTAAGCGATCGGCAATGTTATACTGCCTCACAGGTGGTGCGGGGTACACATTGCACATCAGCCCAGGCAGATCTCAGGATACAGAGGGCATGCAACTAAACACTGCTCAGGGGATTAGGGTGTGCCCAGGCACACCCGGCACACCCCGTGGGCACGCCTATGGCTGCACTGTATTTCCTGATATGTAAACAAATAATGCATTCTGTATGCTAAGCAGGGCAATAACTTTGCAAAAAGATCTGAACAAAATAATGGGGTGGGCAACTACATGGCAAATGAGGTTTAATGTAGAAAAATGTAAAATAATGTATTTGGGTGGCAAAAATATGAATGCAATCTATACACGGGGGGAGAATATTCGTTATGAGGAAAGGTTGCGAGCACTGAACTTATTTTCTCTGGAGAAGAGGCACTTGAGAGGGGATATTATTTCAATTTATAAATACCGTACTGCTGACCCCACAATAGAGATAAAACTTTTTGCGGAAGGGAGTTTAACCGCTTCAACCTCGGAAGATTTTACCCCCTTCCTGACTAGAGCACTTTTTGCGATTCAGCATTGCGTTGCTTTAACTGACAATTGCGTGGTCGTGCGTTGCACTCAAACAAATTTGACGTCTTTTTTTCCCACAAATAGAGCTTTCTTTTGGTGGTATTTGATCACCTCTGCGGTTTTTATTTTTTGCGCTATAAACAAAAAAAAAGCGACAATTTTGAAAAAAACACAATATTTTTTTTTCTTGCTATAATAAATATCCCCCAAAAATATATAAAAAGAACTATTTTTTTCCTCAGTTTAGGCCGATATATATTCTTCTACATATTTTTGGTAAAAAAAATCCCAATGAGTATATATATTGATTGGTTTGCGCAAAAGTTATTGCGTCTACAAAATAGGGGATAGTTTATGGCATTTTTATTATTATTTTTTTTTTTCTAGTAATGGCGGCGATCTGCGATTTTTTTCGGGACTGCGACATTATGGCGGACACGTCGGACAATTTTGGCACATTTTTGGGACTACTGGCATTTTTACAGCCGTCAGTGCAATAAAAATGCATTGATTACGGGATTACTGTAAAAATGTCACTGGCAGTCAAAGGGTTAACCACTAGGGGGCGATCAAGGGGTTAATGTGTTCCCTATTGTGTGTTCTAACTGAAGGGGGAGGGGACTGTGCAGGGGAGATGACAGATCGCTGTTCATACTCTGTATGAACAGACGATCTGTCTGTTCTCCCCTCAGAGAACCAGAAACTGTGTGTTTACACGGTTTTCGGTGTGCCCCGAGCGATTGCAGGAGCCCGGCGGTGATCGCGACCGCTGGGCACTCTCATGGGCTCCATGGGTGAGCAGGGGGCGCATGCACGCGCCCCCTAGTGGCTGTATATGTTACCAAGGTAACATGACGGCGATTCGCACAGCTGAGCCATGTTGCCGCAGTACAACTGTGGCTTCTGGTCTTCAAGCGGTTAACAAGACACATGGCCATTCATTAAAATTAGAAGAAAAGAGGTTTAACCTTAAACCACGTAGAGGGTTCTTTACTGTAAGAGCCCTTTCACACTGAGGCGCCTAAAAAACGCCTTAAAACACCTTAGCGCTATTTCCGCGGTAAAACTGCGTTTCTGAGTCTAAATTACTTTCAGTCCTAAAAAAGAAATATAGAAAAAAACAATCACTATATAATCCTTATTAATTACAAATAATAACTATTCATGTTTTTATACTTACTCCCTCAGCTCCATCCAGTGCCGTAGCATGGGTTGTCAGCACCCGGGGCAAGGCAAGTAATTTGCGCCCCCCCCCAAACCTGCGGACTTTTAGCTATCCCTGAGTCCCTTCAAATACAATAGTACTGACCTACCTGATTCCTATACTGACCACTACACTGAGAACTACACTGTCCACTACACTACATTGTCCACTACACTGACCACTATACTATACTGACCACTGTACTATACTGTCCACTATATTACACTTACCACTACACTGACCACTACACTGACCACCACACTACACTGTCCACTATACTGACCACTATACTACACTACACTGTCCACTATACTACACTGACCACTATACTACACTACACTTGACCACCATACTACACTGACCACTATACTACACTATACTGACCACCATACAACACTGTCCACCATACTACACTGTCCACCATACTACACTGACCACCATACTACACTGACCACCATACTACACTGTCCACTATACTACACTATACTGACCACCATACTACACTGTCCAGCATACTACACTGTCCAGCATACTACACTGTCCACCATACTACACTGTCCACTACACTACACTGACCACTACACTACACTGACCACTACACTACACTGTCCACTATACTACACTATACTGACCACCATACTACACTGTCCACTATACTACACTATACTGACCACCATACTACACTGTCCACTATACTACACTATACTGACCACCATACTACACTGTCCGCTACACTACACTGTCCGCTACACTACACTATACTGACCACCATACTACACTATACTGACCACCATACTACACTGACCACTATACTACACTGTCCACTATACTACACTACACTGTCCACTATACTACACTGACCACCATACTACACTGACCACCATACTACACTGTCCACTACACTAACCACTACACTACACTGTCCACTATACTACACTATACTGACCACCATACTACACTGACCACTATACTACACTGACCACTATACTACACTATACTGACCACCATACTACACTGTCCACTATACTACACTGACCACCATACTACACTGTCCACTATACTACACTGACCACCATACTACACTGTCCACTATACTACACTGACCACCACACTACACTGACCACTATACTACACTGACCACCATACTACACTGACCACCATACTACACTAACCACTATACTACACTGACCACCATACTACATTGACCACCATACTACACTGTCCACTACACTAACCACTACACTGACCACTATACTACACTACACTGACCACTACACTGATCACTACACTAACCACTACACTGACCACTATACTACACTGTCCACTATACTACACTGACCACCATACTACACTGTCCACCATACTACACTGTCCACCATACTACACTGACCACCATACTACACTGACCACCATACTACACTGACCACCATACTACACTGACCACCATACTACACTGACCACTATACTACACTGACCACTATACTACACTGACCACCATACTACACTGACCACCATACTACACTGACCACCATACTACACTGACCACTATACTACACTGTCCACTATACTACACTGTCCACTATACTACACTGTCCACCATACTACACTGACCACCATACTACACTGACCACCATACTACACTGACCACCATACTAACCACTATACTACACTACACTGACCACCATACTACACTGTCCACTATACTACACTGACCACCATACTACACTGTCCACTATACTACACTGTCCACTATACTAACCACTATACTACATTACACTGACCACCATACTACACTGACCACCATACTACACTGACCACCATACTACACTGACCACCATAATACACTGACCACCATAATACACTGACCACCATACTATACTGTCCACTATACTACACTGTCCACTATACTAACAACTATAATACTCTACACTGACCACCATACTACACTGTCCACTATACTACACTGACCACCATACTACACTGTCCACTATACTACACTGTCCACTATACTACACTGACCACCATACTACACTGTCCACTATACTACACTGACCACTATACTACACTGACCACTATACTACACTGACCACCATACTACACTGACCACCATACTACACTGTCCACTACACTAACCACTACACTGTCCACTATACTACACTATACTGACCACCATACTACACTGTCCACTATACTGACCACCATACTACACTGTCCACTATACTGACCACCATACTACACTGTCCACTACACTAACCACTACACTAACCACTATACTACACTACACTGACCACCATACTACACTGCCCACTATACTACACTGACCACCATACTACACTGTCCACTATACTACACTGTCCACTATACTACACTATACTGACCACCATACTACACTGACCACTATACTACACTGTCCACTATACTACACTGTCCACTATACTACACTGACCACCATACTACACTGACCACCATACTACACTGTCCACCATACTACACTGTCCACTACACTAACCACTACACTACACTGTCCACTATACTACACTGTCCACTATACTACACTGACCTCCATACTACACTGTCCACCATACTACACTGTCCACTACACTAACCACTACACTACACTGTCCACTATACTACACTATACTGACCACCATACTACACTGTCCACTATACTACACTGTCCACTATACTACACTGACCTCCATACTACACTGTCCACCATACTACACTGTCCACCATACTACACTGTCCACTACACTAACCACTACACTACACTGTCCACTATACTACACTATACTGACCACCATACTACACTGTCCACTATACTACACTGTCCACTATACTACACTGTCCACTATACTACACTGACCACTATACTACACTGACCACTATACTACACTGACCTCCATACTAAACTACACTATACTGACCACTATGCTAACCACTATACTATACTACACTAACCACTATACTATACTACACTAACCACTATACTATACTACACTAACCACTATACTGACCACTATACTGCCCCCCATAGTGACACTACACTGACCTCCATACTATACTACACTACACTGTCCTGCCTACAGTCTCTCTCGCCCCCCTCCCTCCCCCTCCCAGTAACATGACTCTCACTCACCTTCTTATCGTGGCTGCATCTATCCGGAGGAGGAGGAAAACACAGCGGTGGCTCACTTTCTTCTCTCCCCCGCGCTCTGCTTGCTGCCATGTTCAGTATCCAGCGCCCTGTGATTGGGCGTATGGGGGTCATGTGCGGAGGCGGGACGCCTCACATGACCCCCATACACCCAATCACAGGGCGCCGGACACTTAACATGGCGGCCGGAGCCCGGGGACACAAAATTAGAAATTGGGAGGAGGCAGCCAGTGACACATACTGGCGCCCCCCTAAATATCGCGCCCGGGGCCACGGCACCCCCTGCACCCCCCACGCTACGCCACTGGCTCCATCACTGGTTTTAGAAATTCCAGCTCATAGTAGTGGCAGTACATTCTAACATTTTTGGCACCTGACCCCACTCCTAGCTTTCCTCTGCCTCTTCAACTCCCTCCTAAAAATATGTGAAATGATTTCATGTTTTTATTTACAGATATCTTGCCACAGGAAATAGCTACACATCACTGCAATATGAGAGGGAGATGGTGTGAATTTTAAGGACACATTTGGCACACAATTTAGAATCCGCGGAGTTTGTTCATGTTTGTGGTCCGACAGTTGGTGTCATGGATGTACGGCTCTTAGACCTGCAACAGGGCTCAGGCGCACCCCAGTCAACAGGCTTCCAGCAGCAAACAGACATGTGCCAATGCGCATGGGAGTGCGGCAATCACGGAGATCGTGCACGCGTGCACAGTAACGTGGCTTTGGCGCCCAGTGGCCTTTAAAAGGGACTCCTACCGTTCAGTTCTTGCTGTCTGATCTGCAGCTTTTCCTGTGACCTGTTCCGGAATCTGCACCCGATCTCATACTGACCTGGCTCTCTGACCTCACTGCTGTCTTCAGTCCTGACCTTTGGCTTTCCTTGACCCTGCTCTGTTTATCTGCCTGCCTGATCTTCCTTTGCCAGAACCAGCCTGAACTCCAACCATCCCTTGCCTGCCGATTCTGCCTGAACTGATCCACTGTGTATGACCCGGCTTGTCTGACCCTGCTCCTGCCTGCCGTGCGCACCCACGTGCGCTTGTTGCTTCTTGGCGCATCTGCATCCAGCTGACCTGCATCCAGCTTACCTGCATCCTGCTGACCTGCATCCAGCTTACCTGCATCCTGCTGACCTGCATCCATCTTACCTGCATCCTGCTGACCTGTATCCAGCTGACCTGCATCCTTAGCACTCCAGCCGGTTCCAGCTCCTTTCAGTGGTCATCATCTCCAGTTCCAGAGAACGCAGCAGGCACTCTTACCTCACTGTGCTCCTACAGTCACTGTCCCAAACTCCAGTGATCCAGGAGCAAGGGCTGTGGGAAAGGTCTCCCCCTGCACGTCAGGCTCACCTCCGAGGTACGTATCAGTATCAGACAGCCATGCCTGAGCCTGCAAGAGAGACCTCCGCTACTGATGAGATCTGCCAACTTCTCTCAGCCATCACTCAAGAGGTGAAATCCCTCCAGGACGGCTATGAATGCATAGAGAGACAAGTGCAATCCCGGACGACCACTACAGACCTTCCTCCCAGTGGGATATCGTCAGAGACTATCTCCGCACCCCCTGTAATGATGTTACCTCCAGAGCCAAGGTCCTCAATTAGGGAGAAGTTCTCTGGGATCGAAGCAAGTTCCGGGCCTTCCACAATGCATGCAAGTTATACTTCTCCTTACTGCCCTTAACCTTTTCACAGGAAACCACCAAGGTGGGGTTTATTGTCTCACTTCTGCTAGGAAAACCACAAACCAGGGCCCATCATCTGCTGGAAGAACACCATGTTTCACTGGACTCATTGTCATCCTTTTTCAACGCTATGTCACTCCTATACGATGACCCCCAAAGAACCTACACTGCAGAGGCTGCTCTTAGCATGCTCCAACAAGGCCGCAGAGAGGTCAAGGACTATTTAACAGACTTTAGGCGCTGGAGCGCAGATACCCAATGGAATCATGCAGCTTTGCATTTTGTCTGGGCTTATCCGAAAGGTTAAAGGATGAATTGGCTCGGGTCGGCATACCAAACTCTCTGGAATCCTTGATCACCCTGACTATCTGTCGTCTTCGGGAACGCAGGATAGAGAAAGTGATCCAGCAGACCCATCCAGCCGGATGTTATCCCGAGTGGCCATGACCATCCGTCCTGCTGCCTCCAGGCTGGGCCCAGTTAATCCTGCACCAGCTAAACAGACACCGGACGTTCCTAAACCTATGCAGGTCAGACCCACATTGTCCACCGAGGAACGTTTACGTCAGCAACAGCTCAACCTCTGCCTGTACTGCGGGGAAGCCAGCCACACAGTACATTCATGTCCTGCCAAGTTTCGTAGATATTCATCCATCTCTTCTACTAATCATCCGGCACCCTCTACCAGCTCTACTCACCTGGCTCTCCCCATCTCATTTCAACTTCCAGGAAGGACTGTGTCTGTTACTGCAATAATAGACTCTGGTGCATGCAGTTGTTTTATTGATCTGAACTTTGCTAACCAACAACGCATCCCACTCCAGCATAGGGCACAAGGACTTTCCATCTTCCTGGCAGATGGGTCCCATATTAAATCTGGCCAGGTGACCCAGGAGACTCCTCCACTGCCCGTGGTCACTGTCTTGGACCATAAGGAACTGCTAAAACTTGATGCAATTGCATCCCCTCTGTTCCCGGTCATCTTGGATCTACCTTGGCTTCAGGCCCACAACCCGCAAATTGACTGGGGCTCTGGTAAAATCAAATTTCAATCCCTCTACTGTCAAGAACACTGCCCTTACCACCCATGGTTTCCAGCCCTGCAGGCTGACTTAGAGTTACGCTTAGCAGTACCTGAACAGTACCAAGAATTCTTAGACATTTTTAGTAAACGAGGGGCAGAGACTCTTCCTCCCTACCATTCCTACGATTGCCCGACCGAGTTGCTGCCTGCAGTTGAAATCCCCTTTGGGCAGATTTTTCCCCTATCTGAGCAGGGGTATTAAAGGAGTATGTGGACGAAAATCTGAAGAGGGGGCTCATCTGACCATCTACCTCCCCGGCTGGGGCAGGAATCTTTTTTGTACAAAAAAAGGACCACTCATTGCGTCCTTGTGTGGACTATCGGGAGCTGAATAAAATCACGGTCAAGAACCGGTACCATTTACCCCTGGTGCCCAAGCTTTTTCAGAGACTAAAAACTACTGTTGTGTTCACCAAGCTCGACCTTCGAGGCTCTACAATTTGGTTCGTATTCGTGCAGGGGACGAATGGAAAACGGCCTTCTGTACCAGGTTTGGCCACTATGAATATCTAGTGATGCCCTTCGGCCTGTGTAATGCCCCTGCCACCTTCCAGCACTTTGTAAATTATATCTTCAGAGACTGTCTAGATATCTTCGTAATAGTCTACTTAGATTATATCCTGATCTTTTCCACATCCCTGGATCAGCACCGGAGACACGTCAAGATGGTACTCTGCCGGCTCCTTCAGCATGGGCTATACGCCAAACCAGAAAAATGTGAGTTCGAACAGCAGAGTATCCAGTTCTTGGGCCTAGTAATATCCACGGAAGGGTTCAAGATGGACCCACAAAAGATCACAGCTGTCCTGGACTGGCCTGCACCCTCAGACAAGAAAGGGGTGCAGCTTTCTGTTGGTTTTGCAAATTTTTACAGAAGGTTTATCAAAGGATTCTCTGCTATCATTTCCCCGATCACCCAGCTAACAAAACAGAATGTCTGATTCCACTGGAATTCCGAGGCACAAGCCGCCTTTTCTACTCTAAAGGGACTTTTTACCTCTGCCCCCATCCTGAGCCATCCAGATACCTCTCTCCCCTACTTACTTAAGGTTGACACTTCAGAAACAGCTGTGGGGGCAGTTATCTCTCAGCGCCAAGGACTCAAGGATCTTAAGCACCCTATAGCCTTCTTCTCCTGTAAGCTTTCTCCTGCCGAGAAGAATTACGACGTAGGTGATCGTGAACTTTTGGCTATTAAAGCTGCACTCGAAAAATGGCGATACCTGCTGGAGGGAGCAGCACATCCCATACTTATCTACAGGTATCATAAAAATCTGGAATATCTGCGAAATGCCAAACGTCTGAAACCGCGCCAAGCACCGTGGGCACTCCACCAGGAGTGACCCTGATACCTAAAGATGGAATGCTTTGGAAAGACAATAACATTTTTGTGCCAGAGAGGTTCCAGACAAAAGTACTCAGCCTGTGTCACGACCACCCCCTGGCCAGCCATTTTGGGGTCCACAAGACTCTCAAATTAATTCAGCGCATGTTCTGGTGGCCGAAGCTCGAGAAAGATTGCAGGGAATATGTCAAGTCATGTGTCATTTGTACCCAAAGCAAGTCTGCCAGGACCAAGTCCTGGGGTCTCCTCGGACCATTACCAATTCCTGACAGACCCTGGAGCATGATTGCCATGGACTTTATAGTTGAGCTTCCCCCTTCTGAAGGACATACGGCCATCTTTGTAGTGGTCGACCATCTATCCAAGATAGCCAACTTCATACCCCTAAAGAATACGCCTTCTGCCATGGAAACCGCTCGGGTGTTTGTAATAAAAAGCTTATTATTGTGAAAAAGTTTTTAATAAAGATGGCTGATTGTGAGACAAATTTTCCTTAATTATGTCTGAGTCAGCTTAAATCAAACTGTGTGTTTTATTGTACACACAAAAACTTGGAAAATACTTACAAAAATAGTACATTCATATTCATAATTAGTGTTGCGTCATATAGGATTAAAAAGATTTACGTATAGTTCATTTGTTTCAAAGATCTGAAAAGAGTTCTTAAAGTCATTTGACCATGTGCTTTTTAAAGATGGCCGATTAACCTCATGTGTGCTGAAGAAAAGTCTGTGTGCTGAAGAAGGAGCTGTGTGTAGCTTGAAGGCAGAAAGTAGAAAGAGGCTTAACAGCTTTCAGCTTTTGCCTATATGGACCCAGATTTTCTAATTTCGCGCCGAAAGAATACACACTCCCTTTTCCTCTCTAAACTCCTCCCATACAACGGAGGGTGTCTGAGAGTGGAAAAAAAAACATCTGGCTTGTCTTACACAGACTGCCTATTCATAAGACAGAATGTGGGAGAGAGGTAATCAGACTACTTAAAAAATGCCTCTTTCAAACAGAATATCAGTTACATAGGAATACCTTAAAAACATATATATTATTTACATTATCCATCAAAATTCTGACAGTTTCTAGATATTTGTGATCTCAGTTCATAAGTCACCATCTGAATGTTATTTAACTCAAAGTCTGCCATTCATACAATTATAGGGAATTCATATTCTGAACAATAAAGCCAATTAAAATTTAGTTATTAAAACTATAACAGTGTTCATCCAGGAGATCATAAGACTACATGGGGTACCAACAAACATTGTATCTGACAGGGGAGTCCAGTTTACCTCTCGCTTCTGGAAATCACTAAGCCAAATCCTGAAAATTGAACTTTCCATGTCATCTGCCTTTCACCCCCAGACTAATGGGCAAACTGAGAGGACAAACCAGACCCTGGAGCAGTACATCCGTTGTTTTACCATGTTTGTCCAGGATAATTGGGTAGCACTTTTACCTCTAGCAGAATTTGCTTTCAATAATGCCAGCCATTCAGTCACAGGTCAGTCACCATTCTTTGCAAACTATGGATTCCATTCTGTCTTCCTGCCTAACATTATTCCGGAATCTCCAGTTCCAGCAGTACAAAGCACTGTCGAATTTCTGGGTCGCAACAAGTTGTTGCAAGAAACTATGGCCAAAGCGCAGGCAACCAACAAGAGTTAGAATGGAAAGACACTCACTTGAGAGAAGAGGTAGCTGCACACCCCGGGTAATGGTAAAGAAAAGGGATTGTCCCCCGTTTTTCTAGGAGGCAAAAAAGGTTAAGAAGATACTACATGAAGTTATTTTATTGGAATTTTATTCTAACAAAGTATCAAAGAGTGTTTTAGACATATATAGTCCAAACATGAGCTGCGGTATAAGGAATAAAAACAACAACATCACTGACATGACAGTACACAATAATAAACAGTGCTCAAGCACTGTAGATGAATCTTGACGCATTTCAACCCCACCGGGTCTTCTTCGGAGGATTTTTGTGAGCTGTAGAAATGTTAACGTGTTGGAATTCATAATTGCAATCAAAAGGTAAAAAGAAAAAAACAATAATGGACATTATCATATATAGTTACCAGTCACATTGTGTTGAGTGATGTTTTAAGAGCCTCTAAAAGAGGAGGGTCTAAAAGAGGACCCCCTTACTTGATCCAAGAGTCCCCGGTTGGCCCGTACGATCACAGGAGGAAGCCAACTGCTCATACGTGTCTTACGAGGAGTCACACTAAAGGCAATCCCAAGAGCCTGGGGGGGTGGCGAAGGTGGATAAGCCGTGCCTGCAGTGGGGATATTTTATGCTTTCAATACTCAATATTGGAAATAGTAAGAATAGTGAATGGACGGCTAAAGAGGATGGCTGAAAAATATGTGTATATATGTATATATATGTTATTTGCGTATTTACTATATATTTCCTCTACTATCTGTCATTTCTGCAAAGTGTGATTATAGTTAATAAGTATATCCAAATATTTTTTTTAAAAAAGGAGAAGGGTGGGGGAGGGAAAGACATAGTGCGGTATGACTAGTGAGGAAAGAAGGGGGGGATGGGAGGAAGGGAAGAGGATAAAAGGAAAGTGGGGAAGAGAGAGAAAGGAAAGGGAATGGGGAAAAAAAAGAAGAAAGAAAACAAAAAAGAACCAGGAGCAATGGATATAAAAATGACATGGAAAAATGTGCTGGATGTGTATCGTGAGTATATAAACTGTGTATGTGTGGTGTGATATAATGTGAAAAAGGGGGACAACCAACCAATGCAAAACACACTGACAACCAAACAAAAAAGGGGATGTGATGTGAGGGATAAAATGAATATGTGGGTGCAAAAGAAAGTGGACTATAGTGAATTTGTTACCTTGTATGTTGAAGGAAAAATGTTTTCAGCAAAGGAAGAAAAGGTCGCCCTGTAGATCTTCCAACTGGATGTGTGAACGGTATGAAAGGATCTACATTGTCAAAAAGTTATACTGGTGAATCAATTGAATCATCCGTAGTGTTGAGATATGAAAGGGCATCCATGGCATGCCCCATGGAATCTAATAGAAGTATTAAGGTAATCTTAGTAGTCCTCAGTCAGCACACCAAATGTTTGGCCATCTTGGTGGAACATTGGGGATCAGAGCAGGATCCCTGGAATGTTCCATCCCCTTATATGGGGAAACACACCATTAATTAATTACCTCAATAATGTGCAGGTGCTTGGGATCCGCCTGCCATTTTGCCCTACCTGGTAGGGATAGTGTTGCAGAGCGGCAACTCCATGTGTGGCTCCCCCGGCGTTCCAGAAGATGGGGGACCCGGCACTGCCGTCATTTCTGCCGCAGTTGCGTAATGACGTGACATCACGTGCGAAGGTTTGTGCATGCGCAGGCATGGACGCGGTGTTCAGGAATAATCCGGAATGCCGCTGGCAGGAAATGATTACACCCCAGGTGGTACTGCCCCCCAGTGGGTGCATAGGGAAGCACAGGGCCCTTTGTGCCCCCCTACCCTGCCAGGAAGACACGCTGTGGCAGAGGCTCCACACTGGATGGACCGGTGGACCGGAGGTGAAGGATCAAGTTCGTCAGGGGAAAAAGGGAAGGAGAAAAAAACAAAGACCAAAATGTATAAACATAGATACCGTTATAATGTACATTAATACCTATTACATGAGCATTAACCACTTGCTTACTGGACACTTAAACCCCCCTCCTATCCAGACCAATTTTCAGCTTTCAGCGCTGACACACTTTGAATGACAATTGCGCGGTCATACAACACTGTACCTAAATGAAATTTTTATCATTTTTTCACCACAAATAGAGCTTTCTTTTGGTGGCATTTGATCACCTCTGCAGTTTTTACTTTTTGTTAAAAAAATTAAAAAAACTGAATAAAAAAAAAAAATTGTCATTTTTCTCCTTCATTGATGTACGCTGATGAGGCGGCAGTGATGGGCACTAATAGGTGGCAGTGATGGGCACTGATGGGTGGCAGTGATGGGCAGCACTGCTAGGTGGCACTGATTGGCACTACAGGTGGGCATTGATAGGTGGCACTTGTGGGCATTGATAGGTGGCACTTGTGGGCATTGATAGGTCACACTTGTGGGCACTGTTAGGTGGCACTATTAGGTGGCACTGATGAGGCAGATGTGCCTCTTCCACTTCGGGACTGATGCCCCTCACATCCGAGCCGGTGATCGGCTTTTTTTTCTACTCACGCTGTCAGCATGAGTAGAAAAAAAAAAAATGACCGATCTTTTGTTTACATCATGTGATCAGCTGCCATTGGCTGACAGCTGATCACATGGTAAGGGGCCGGGACCGGCCCCTTACTTGGATCGGTGATCACCCGAGTCTCAGTCTCAGCGCGCGCCCTGCAGGGTCCCTGCACAGGGGAGGCCATCATATGACGGCCTCTCGGGAATTCAGGTCTGCGCTGTGGCCGTCATTCGGCCATAGCGCGGATGTGAAGTGGTTAATGGTGGAAAAAATTCATGAGTATAATTTCAATAGAAATAAATCCTTTTTTTGGAAAAAAAGATCTTTTTTAAGCTGTGAGCTGTTGAGGTGCAACAGGGCGTCCATATGTTACTTTACCAAAGGTAATAAAATGTATATTACTGCTGGTATTCCAAATAAGTTAGCATTATAACATTATAACAAACGAACAAGGGCGACATTGAATTAATGTCGTCCTGATTGTCAGCTTAAAGAGAAATATGGAGACATCCAGAAAAATGATAAACAAAAATATTGGATAAAGAGTTTGTCTTAGCAAATTGTCTAAGATATTCCTTTGCTAGAATGTTTATGTACAAACTATATTTGTACGTAGAATAGACAGGAGCATATAAAATACCAGAAAGGCAAGGGCTAAATAAAATGAAAACATTTGATTAAACCATTGATTTAATTGATTAAAATAACATGTCTATACCTGGGTGATGGTCCCCAGCCTTAAAGATGTAAAAATGTATGAATGCTATTTTCAATGCGTTTTGCCTGAGGAGAATCCTCGTAAAAAAGGAGCAAACGAGATGGATTCATTGAGGCCAGGAGGTGACGTGACCTGTAACTGAAAGATCCATTTCTGTTCTTTTTGTAATAGGACCTTATTCCAGTCACCTCCTCTATCAGGTATGTGCATCCTGTAGAGAGCTGTGAAGGTTACTTTGGGTACTGTGTAACCATGTGCAAAAACGGCATGTCTCCCCACAGGGAGATATGGGTTGCCTATTTGCATACTGTATATGTGTTTGGATATGCGTCTCCAAAACTCTTTCCTAGTTTTGCCTATATAATAGCCACCGCGCTCACACTCCATGAAATATACCATACCTCGAGTCTGGCAATTCACGAAGTGTGAGGGTGTAAAGATTTCTCCATTAAGAAGACGGAAGGTCCTTTCTTTCCTTATTAGTGGGCAGTGAGACCAGTGTAAGTTGTAAGATGTTTTTAATGGCCACACGTTGATGTGAGTGTCTTTCCATTTTAATTTTATGTATTGGGTCGTTAAACACCCCTTCCCCCCTCTTTGATACTTGAGTCAAGATATGAGCTGTGAGCTGTTTTGTGGTTAAAATTTGGTACCCATTCACCATATTCTTTGTATGTACATTGTTTTAAAGTATTCTAATAAGATGAGTAAATTTGTGGGTGAAGATTGGGCTAGCCTGATGTCAGAATACGAAAATACCTTTGAAAAGAGGGATCAAGTAGAATTGTCAATTTCCTCCCTGTTCCACAAACTAACTAAGGTGCTGGAAAGGAAGTCTGCTCTTTTCTGGCACATTAAAACATTTGATAGATATATTAAAGAGCAAATCCACCCATTTGGACTGTGTGTCCAAATATTTCCCAACATAGATTTAATAAGCGATGAATGCAAGTCCGAATGGAAGACCAATCTCATATCATGTTCTCGGGAGATGATGGCCATTCTTTCCAGAGAGTACAGTAAACAGATTGCCCTTCTGGATATAGTAATAACAAATTTGGAACAGGGTATTCTACAAAACAAAGAAATTCCATTTTAGAGCGACAAATCAGCCTTCTCTGAGGGACGAGCTTACCGCATGAAGGAATTTAAAGCCTTATGTTACCTGACCCTCCTCTATCAAGAGAATAACACAATTGATTTGATAGAGCAGATTGACTTGGATGCCCTGTTAAACAAGGTTGAAAAGTCAACACCAAATCCAACCGTCATGTTTAAAAAGGCCTCTACTAAATTTCCAGCCTCAAATACCAATCCTAACGTAACTATTTTTCTCAAAAGACCATTTGGGATATATGCAAGGTACCTCAAACAAAATTCAACCCCCATAATTTGACTACTGAAGAAAACCAAGCCCTTAATCTTTGTTTTCAATCTCTCTTTATTAAGTTTTCCATTTAATTTAAAACAATCATAAATATTTTTATATTTAAACCAAATGTTTTACAGCATGTTCTTCTTATTTCTTTTACATAAAAGATTTTACTTTTAACAGGCTGTAAGCACCTACATCCTTCAATCAAATTTATCCTACTCTTACTATACCCCTAAAAAAAAGAAAAACAAAAACACTTACCCTTACCCACCCCCCTTTTACCTTTCTTCCCATACATACCTCATTCATACCAAAAAAAAAAAAAAACATTTTTAAATGGTTTTCATAACCTCATTCCTCCTTCATTATATAAATTCTAGTACCTCTCGCGATGACCGAAACTTCTCCCATTTTTTCCAAATCTCGGGTAATTGATTTATTATATTCCCTTCCTCTCTGATACGTTCCTCCATGTATTGTATTTCGTTCATCTCACATATCCAATCTGCTAAAGCTAGGCTCTTTGTTTTTTTCCAGTTTTTTGCTATTATTGTTCTCGCTGCTGATGTCATATGGTGAATAATGTCTTTTTTAATTGATTTTATTGACTTTGGTAGCAGAGACAGTAATGAAATTTCCATACTTGGGGTCAGTTCCACTCCTGATACCTGTTAATAGATCTCGTATATCTTATTCCAGAATTCTTTCACCAGATGACATCCGTACCATATATGTTCCATTGTTCCCTTTTCTACTTTGCATCTCCAGCATAAATCTGTATTTCCTTTATTGATTGAATTTAAGGTATCTGGGCACCTATACCACCTCATCATGATTTTATAATTTCTCTCTTGATATTTATTTGCGATGGACCCTCTGTGTATAGTTTCGAAAACCCTTTCCCATTCTTCCTCGAATAAAGGTCTTCCCATTATTTCTTCCCATTTCTTTACCCTTGTTAACTCTTTGAGGGGGCTACTCGGAATAAGATCGTCATATATTTTCGACAATTTCTTGATTGGGACCTGTTCTCCCAGCAAAAGTTTTTCAAACCTGGTCAATGGTCTATTTAACCTAACTATTTTGGGTCCAATA
Source organism: Lithobates clamitans (assembly GCA_037952925.1). NCBI lineage: Eukaryota > Metazoa > Chordata > Amphibia > Anura > Ranidae > Lithobates > Lithobates clamitans. Next base: position 1,516,710 of record JBBGZY010001275.1, read on the forward strand.
AATGCCTGTAATTGTTGGTATTGCAGCCATTTTTTTTCGATTCCCTCTCCCATTTCCCTTAATGTGGGTATTTTCCCATTCTCCAAAATTTGAACCAATCTTGTATTTTCCAACCTATTCCATTTAAAAAAATGTTTACTCATCATTGCTAGAGGCAATTCGGGGTTATAAAACATAGGAGTCATGGGACCTATTTGTGACAGACCTAGCCGGGAAAGAGACTTTTGGAGGGGACTATATGCAAGCCTCTTGCCGATCGATCGGGGGCCCTTGCATTTGGGAGAACGGTGCTCTTTGTGAGCTGTATGCCTGGGGACCCTGGATTTGCCATATTGGAATAGTGGCTGATTCATAATGCGGGGACAGATACTGTTAGGAGATGCTGATGTAAATTCCAACAGCTGTCTGTCTATTGTCTGCTAAAATGTGTATTGTAAATACGTCTACTATGGGATCTAAGAGTCATTAGATCTCCATTGTTATTTGTGTTAATTAACTCTGCTATTGTGTGAAGAAGAGTCTATGTTGATCGTGATAATGTTGATTGGATTTTCTGAACTACAAGACGGCCAGTCTGGCCCAACGGTCATGTCTGAGTCATCTAGGCTGTCTAAAGGGATTAGTTAATTAGCTCATGTTAATTAGGTTAATTAGGTTACAGCTGTATTGTTAGAGTAATATGAGCAGGAGGTCCGCACCTCCACTTTGAGTGTATAAAAGCCTGTATTTTGCAATAAAGGATAGATTCCTGTTTGAACTTACATACAGCCTGCCTGGTGTTTGTTCTGAGCTATCACAACTGGACTAGAACGGCACAGAGCTGTGGTTCTAGTCCCGGACCATTGGATGACCGAACAATCAGACGTTGCAATCTGATTCAATAGCTGCAGAGGAGTGTCGGGAGAGTGGAACCGAGCGAGCAAGGGGCTCGTTACACTATTATTGTAGAGAGTTTTCTCTTCTTCATTATACAGTCCCACACCTTTAACGTGGCACTTTCAAATAGTGTCAGCTCGCTTCTTTTTGGTCTTAAATGGGGTTCTATCCATGGAAGGACTTTTAATTGGGGCCCTATTATTTCCTCCTCCATATCAACCCATTGCTTGTTTTGTTATGATACCAGTCTATAATGCTGGTCAGTGATGCTGCCTGCAGATATTTTGCGCAGTCTGGTAACGCCAGCCTTCCGTTTCTTTTTTTCCTAATTAGATTTTCTCTTTTTAACCGGGGAGTTTTATGCGCCCATATGAATTCCACTATTGCTTTTCTTAGCTCCTTCATCAGTTTCTTTGGGGGTTCCAATGGTATCGTTTGGAAAGTATATAAGAGCTTTGGCAAGATATCCATTTTTACAATATTAACTCTTCCCGTCCATGAGTATATCAATTTATCGTATTTCTGTAGTAGTTTAATAGCATTTTGAATTGCTTTCTCATAATTTATCCCCTGTAGTAATTTCAGATCTTTTGTTAGAAAGATTCCCAAGTATTTTATTGCTTTTTGCTTCCATTTAAATGGAAAATCGTCTTGCATCTGTAAACAGCTTTTTTCGTTTACTGATATATTCAATATTTCTGATTTGTTGTAATTTATTTTGAAATTACTCAGTTCCCCGAATCTTGTAAATTCTTTCATTAAGTTTGGGATAGTTATAATGGGATTGGTTATGTATATTAGCAGATCGTCTGCATATGCCGCTATCTTATATTCTTTTTCCCCTACCTTTATCCCCTTAATGTCTTTATTGTTTCTAATTGCAGTTATTAGATGTTCCATTATAAGTACGAACAACAAGGGAGAGAGGGGACACCCCTGACGGGTGCCATTTGAAATCTTTATATCCTTTGATAACGTTCCGTTTACTCTCACTTTCGCTTTCGTGTTGGAATACAAAGCCGCTATCCTGTTACGCATCTTCGGGCCCATACCAAGTTGTTTTAGTGTCTCTTCTAAAAAGCGCCACCCTATCCTATTAAACGCTTTTTCCGCGTCTACGGCCAGCATACACATTTCGATACCTGTTTTTTGAGCGAATTCCATCAAAGTATAAGTTTTTATGATGTTATCCTTAGTCTCCCTTCCTTTTGTAAACCCAGCTTGATCTAATTTTATATAGTTGGGTAGGATTGGTGTTATTCTATTTGCAATAATTTTAGAATATAGCCTACAGTTTTTACATAGCGTGTGGTCCTTCTCTGGTTTTGGAATTAAGGTAATGTGAGCTTCTGTGCTTTGTGGTTAAGATTAAGCCCTTAATCTTTTATGTAAAAATACCAAAATCTTAATCAAACCCTCCAACAAGGGTGGTAACGTAGTTATCATGGACAATGAAGATTACACCGCAATGTGTTTAAACATCTTAAAAAAAAAAGAATGGTATAAACAAATTTCTGTTTTAAATATCAATCAGTATAAAACCACGTTCTATGATATGGTAGATCTTGCCTTTCATACTGGCGCCATCACCAAGGACCTCTTTGAGTTCGTTAGGACTCGACATCCCAAAGTGGCTACGTTTTATAGCCTACCCAAAATCCATAAGAACCCTGAAAGTCCACCTGGACGCCCCATTGTCTCTGACAATAGGGCCATATCTGAAAACCTCAGTCGAGTCATAGATGCACATCTTCAACCTTTTATCCTTTTGTCCTTTCCTTGCCATCCTTTGTCAGAGACACAATACAATTTTTACAGTTGTGGTTAAGATTAAGCCCTTAATCTTTTATGTAAAAATACCAAAATCTTAATCAAACCCTCCAACAAGGGTGGTAACGTAGTTATCATGGACAATGAAGATTACACCGCAATGTGTTTAAACATCTTAAAAAAAAAGAATGGTATAAACAAATTTCTGTTTTAAATATCAATCAGTATAAAACCACATTCTATGATATGGTAGATCTTGCCTTTCATACTGGCGCCATCACCAAGGACCTCTTTGAGTTCGTTAGGACTCGACATCCCAAAGTGGCTACGTTTTATAGCCTACCCAAAATCCATAAGAACCCTGAAAGTCCACCTGGACGCCCCATTGTCTCTGACAATAGGGCCATATCTGAAAACCTCAGTCGAGTCATAGATGCACATCTTCAACCTTTTATCCTTTTGTCCTTTCCTTGCCATCCTTTGTCAGAGACACAATACAATTTTTACAGTTGATTGATAATCTCACTCTACTTGACCACTCCATCCTCGTCACCATTGTTGTAGAGGTACCCTATACAGTAGTATTCCCCACACGCTTGGCCTTTCTGTTGCGAAGAAGGTTCTCCAACAAAGTTTACGCTACGATCCAGCATTTATCTCTGTATTTGCAGATGATACTAAGCTAAGCAGGGCAATAACTTCTCCGCAGGATGTGGCAACCTTGCAAAAAGATCTGAACAAATTAATGGGGTGGGCAATTACATGGCAAATGAGGTTCAATGTAGAAAAATGTAAAATAATGCATTTGGGTGGCAAAAATATGAATGCAATCTTTACACTGGGGGGGAGAACCTCTGGGGGAATCTAGGATGGAAAAGGACCTGGGGGTCCTAGTAGATGATAGGTTTAGCAATTTCATGCAATGCCAAGCTGCTGCTAACAAAGCAAACAGAATATTGGCATGCATTAAAAAGGGGATCAACTCCAGAGATAAAACGATAATTCTCCCACTCTACAGGACTCTGGTCCGGCCGCACCTGGAGTATGCTGTCCAGTTCTGGGCACCAGTCCTCAGGAAGGATGTACTGTAAATGGAGCGAGTACAAAGAAGGGCAACAAAGCTTCTTCGAATACACTAGCCACATCACTAAGTGGCTTAGGTATATCAACGACATCTTCGTCATCTGGAAGGTACCTGAGGCCAAACATATAGAATTTTTCAACTTGATCAACATAAACAATCGGAATTTGAAATTTACCATGACCTACAATCGAGACAGTGTGACATTCTTGGATGTACTGATCAAAACAACTCCTGAAGGAAAGTTATCCAGTACCCTTTTCCGTAAAAGCACCGCTGGTAACGCGGTACTTCACGCGGATAGTTTCCACCCTGTACCCCTTAAGAACTCTATCCCATAATGACAGTACTTGCGACTTCGTCGCAACTGCTCCAATGATAGCCTTTTCATCAAAGAGGCTGGAAACCTCAAAGATCGTCTTTTAGCACGCAGATATAGCCGATCTTGCTTAAGGAAAGCATACAATAAAACGAAAAGACAGTCCCAATCCAACTTGCTGTCCAAGCCTAAATCTCCCAAGAACTCAGATTCTAACCTCACTCGCATCGTTATGCGATACTCACGTCAACATGTGGCCATTAAAAAACATCTTAAAATGACATTGGAATATCCTAACCGATGACCCCAAATTAAAGCATCTTGTTTTCAACCAACCAGCCATAACTTACAAACGAGCTACCTCAATTAAGGACAGACTTGTACAAAGCGAGTATAAAAAAACGAACACAAAAGATCCAAACATTGCTCTACTGCCGGTTTTTTCCCCTGTGGGCACTGTTCTCACTGCCCACTAATTAGGAAAGAAAGGACCTTCCATCTTCCTAATGGAGAAATCTTTATGCCCTCACACTTTGTGAATTGACAGACTCGAGGTGTGGAATATTTCATGGAGTGTGAGTGCGGTGCCTATTATATAGGCAAAACTAAGCAAGAGTTTTGGGAAGGGTCCGATTCACATGGCTTTAGAAGCATTAGCCTTCACTAAACCACATAAAAAATTCCCAACGTTCAGTCTTATTCAAAAGGTGTGGAACAAGACCAAATATCTCCAGAACGTAGATGGATATACGGAATATAGTCCCATTTGGCACAATGACACATATAGGGAACTAGCTAAATTACAATGCGGAGCTCGTTGGAAGCAGTTTGGAATCACTCATATAAAGCATATATTTAAGGAGGGTGTGTTGCGCACATTTTCTGATTTAAAAGAAGCGTACAATTTGCCAGCATCAATGCTATTCTACTATATGCAACTTAGACACGCAATACAGATACAGGGCCGCTCTTCAGAGTGGCACTTATCGCCAACCCCGGTTTTCAACCTTCTGGGGGATGCTGGCTCATCTAAGGGATTTATCTCTCAATGCTATGCCATCCTGTTGCAATCCATGATGAGACATCATCCCTTGAGGGTGAGAGAGAAGTGGGAGACAGAGGTGGGACAGCTAGACGGGGATCAGTGGGAGGAGATCTTTCAGGCAGTGAACCAATGTTCACTCAATGTGTCACAAAAACTCACCCAACTATATATACTATTGAGAACATATTATACTCCGCATAGATTACATTTAATGAACAGATTGACAGAACCAACATGTACTAGATGTAAACGCGAACATGGTGACCTGATACATATGCTGTGGAGATGTCCCAAGTTACACATGTACTGGGCAGGAGTGGTACAAAATATCAACTCAATCTTTAATGTGAGTCTTCCACAGGACCCTAGAGCGTGTCTTTTGGGTGCTTTGGAGGAATACGAATGGGAGGGTCATAACCGAGAAGCTGTGCATAGAGTACTTTTTCAGGCCAGAAGGCTGATTATGATTCACTGGAAGTCCGATAGGTCCCCGACTGTGAAGGAGTGGACCGAAAGTATTAACACGACCATAAAAATGGAAAAGTTGATTTACCAACATAGAGGTAGCATGCCAAAATTCGAAAAAATATGGGGTCCGTGGTTAGATGTACCGGGATTAGCACCTATGGAACTGGTATATGACAGGTTGTTAGGAATCAATGCTGGGTGAGACATGGATAGAGGTTAACTGTGACTGGAACTAGCTTTTAGCTGTTATATTGAGATTGCTACTTGGCTATTGTACTATGTGTTGTATAAGAGGTACTGTGTAATCCTGTTTACAATGTATGTAATGTTTTCCCTGCAAATTCAATAAAATTTTGTTGGATTAAAAAAAAAAAAAGCAAGAGTTTTGGAAACGCATATCCAAACACATATACAGTATGCAAATAGGCAACCCATATCTCCCTGTGGGGAGACATGCCGTTTTTGCACATGGTTACACAGTACCCAAAGTAACCTTCACAGCTCTCTACAGGATGCACATACCAGATAGAGGAGGTGACTGGAATAAGGTCCTATTACAAAAAGAACAGAAATGGATCTTTCAGTTACAGGTCACGTCACCTCCTGGCCTCAATGAATCCATCTCATTTGCTCCTTTTTTACGAGGATTCTCCTCAGGCAAAGTGCATTAAAAATAGCATTCATACATTTTTACATCTTTAAGGCTGGGGACCATCACCCAGGTATAGACATGTTATTTTAATCAATGAAATCAATGGTTTAATCAATTTTTTTCATTTTATTTAGCCCTTGCCTTTCTGGTATTTTATATGCTCCTGTCTATGTACAAATATATTTTGTGAATAAACATTCTAGCAAAGGAATATCTTAGACAATTTGCTAAGACAAACTCTTTATCCAATATTTTTGTTTATCATTTTTCTGGATGTCTCCATATTTCTCTTTAAGCAGACAATCAGGACGACATTAATTCAATGTCACCCTTGTTCGTTTGTTATAATGTTATAATGCTAACTTATTTGGAATACCAGCAGTAATATACATTTAATTACCTTTGTTGAGGTAACATATGGACGCCCTGTTGCACCTCAACAGCTCACAGCTTAAAAAAGACCTTTTTCCAAAAAAAAGATTTATTTCTATTGAAATTATACTCATGAATTTTTGCCACCATTAATGGTCATGTAATAGGTATTGTACATTATAACAATATCTATGTTTATGCATTTTGGTCGTTGGTTTTTTTTCCTTCCCTTTTTTTTTTTTTCAGGGTAGGGGGGCACAAAGGGCCCTGTGCTTCCCTATGCACCCACTGGGTGGTAGTACCACCTGGGGTGTAATCATTTCCTGCCAGCGGCATTCCGGATAATTTCCGAATGCCGTGTCCATGCCCGCACATGCACGAACCTTTGCGCCTGCGCGTGACGTCATGACGTTACGCAATCGTGGCAGTGCCGGGACCCCCATCTTCCGGAACACCGGGGGAGACACACATGGAGTGCCGCTCTGTGACACTATCCCTACCAGAGAGGGAAAAATGGAGGGTGGATCCCAAGCACCTGCACATTATTGAGGTAATTCATTAATGGTGTGTTTCCCCATATAAGGGGGTGGAACGTTCCAGGGATCCTGCTCTGATCCCCAATGTTCCACCAAGACGGCCACACATTTGGTGTGCTGACTGAGGACTAGTAAGATTACCTTCATACATCTATTAGATTCCATGGGGCAAGCCATGGATGCCCTTTCATTTCTCAACACTACGGATGATTCAATTGACCCACCGGTATAACTTTTTGACATTGTAGATCCTTTCATATCGTTCACACATCCAGTTGGAAGATCTACAGGGTGACCTTTTCTTCCTTTGCTGAAAACATTTTTCCTTCAACATACAAGGTACAAATTCACTGTAGTCCACTTTCTTTTGCACCCACATATTCATTTTATCCCTCACATCACATCCTTTTTTGTTTGGTTGTCAGTGTTTTTTGCTGCAATGGTTCAATATATTTACTTGTATGTATTAAAGCTACTTTACACTATGTTATAGATATGTTTCTCCTGAAGAAGCGGTGTTAACCGCAAAACCGGTCGAGACTAAAAGCTTTACATACACTCCTTACTCAACATCTTGCGGGATCCACTTGCTTAGTCAGGGTGGTATATCCCTTTTGTTTTTATGATTGTATGTAGTTATTCTGTCTGTAATTGTATTTTGTAATTTTTTATTATTAAAAATTTAATTTTATATAATGTTCTAATTCATTTATATGTTCATCACTGTACTCTCTTACCTAGTACCGGAATAGTCCCACCCCTTTCCCCCCCCCTTTTTTGGGGGGTCTAGATGGGATTGACAGTAGCAGCAACTGTCTTTACGTCTCTACCCCCTTATTGGCCCTGATTATGGTTGTCAGTGTGTTTTGCATTGGTTTGGTTGTCCCCCTTTTTCACATTATATCACATCACACGGCACTTTCACACATACACAGTTTATATACTCCCGATACACATCCAGCACATTTTTCCATGCCATTTTTTCTATCCATTGCTCCTGGATCTTTTTTGTTTTCTTTCTTTTTTTCCCCCTATTCCTTTCTCTCCCTTCCCCACTTTCCTTTTTTCCCCTTCTCTTTCTCCCATTCCCCCCCTTCCCCTTCCCCCCTTCTTTCCCCACTAGTCATACCACACTATGTCTCCCCCCCCTTTTCCTTTTTTTTTTTTTTATATTTGGATATACTTATAAACCATAATCACACTTTGCAGAAATGACAGATAATAGAGTATATATATAGTAGATACACAAATAACATATATACATATATACACATATTTTTCAGCCATCCTCTGTAGCCGCCCATTCACTATTCTTACTATTTCCAATATTGAGTATTGAAAGCATAAAATATCCCCACTGTAGACACGGCTTATCCACCACTGCTACCCCCCCAGGCTCTTGGGATTGCCTTTAGTGTGACTCCTCGTAAGACACGTTTGAACAGTTGGCTTCCTCCTGTGATCGTACGGGCCAACCGGGGACTCTTGGATCAAGTAAGGGGATCCTCTTTTAGACCCTCTTCTTTTAGAGGCTCTTAAAACAGCGCTCAACACAATGTGACTGGTAACTATATATGATAATGTCCATTATTGTTTTTTCTTTTTACCTTTTGATTGCAATTATGAATTCCAACACATGTTAACATTTCTACAGCTCACAAAAATCCTCTGAAGAAGACCCGGTGGGGTCGAAACGCGTCAGCATTCATATACAGGATTCATGTACCATCTATACCTATAGTACTTGAGCACTGTTTATTATTGTGTACTGTCATGTCAGTGATGATGTTTTTATTCCTTATACCACAGCTCATGTTTTGACTATATATGTCTAAAACACTTTTTGATACTTTGTTATAATTAAATTCCAATAACCTAACTTCATGTAGTATCTTCTTAACCTTTTTTGCTGCCTAGAAAACCCCTCACAATCTCTTTTCTTTACCAACAAGAGTTGGTTGCCAACGACAAGAAGAGAAGAGGGGAATTACATCTCCAACCAGGTGATTAGGTGTGGTTACTACCAACCTCAAGATGGCTTGCCCCTCGAAAAAGCTGGCACCCAGATTGGCCCTTTCCCAGTTAAAAGGAAATTGAATGAGGTCTCCTATGAACTTATCTTGCCTTATTCGCTCAGAGTTCACCTAGTGTTCCACGTGCCCCTGCTGAAACCCACAGTACCTGACCCCTTCCCGGACAGAGGATCGGGGCCACTCCACCATGTAATGTTAATGGGGATGAAGAATACGAGGTGGAGGCTGTAGTAGACTGCAGGAGAAGAGGTAATCAATTTCAATATTTGATCAAGTGGAGGGGGTATGGACCAGAGGAGAACTCATGGGAACTTACGCAAAATGTGCATGCCCAAGAACTGATCCAGGCCTTCTTCCGCAGTCATCCCCAAAAAAAAGCTCTTTTGGGCACCCAGAGGTTGCCCTTAAGGAGGGGGCAATGTCATGGACGTACGACTCTTAGACCTGCAACAGGGCTCAGGCGCACCCCAGTCAACAGGCTTCCAGCAGCAAACAGACGTGCGCCAATGCGCATGCGCCAATCACAGAGATTGTGCACACGTGCACAGAAATGCGGCTTTGGCGCCCAGTGGCCTTTAAAAGGGGCTCCTACCGTTCAGTTCTTGCTGTCTGATCTGCAGCCTTTCCTGTGACCTGTTCCCGAATCTGCACCCGATCTCATACTGACCCGGCTCTCTGACCTCGCTGCTGTCTCCAGTCCTGACCTTTGGCTTTCCTTGAACCTGCTCTGTTTATCTGCCTGCCTGATCTTCCGTTGCCAGAACCAGCCTGAACTCCGACCATTCCTTGCCTGCCGATTCTGCCTGAACTGATCCACTGTGTATGACCCGGCTTGTCTGATCCTGCTCCTACCTGCCAATGCGCACCCGCGTGCGCTTGTTGGTTCTTAGCGCATCTGCATCCTGCTGACCTGCATCCAGCTTACCTGCATCCTGCTGACCTGCATCCAGCTTACCTGCATCCTGCTGACCTGTCTCCAGCTGACCTGCATCCTCACCACTCCAGCCTGTTCCAGCTCGTTTCAGTGGTCATCATCTCCAGTTCCAGAACACAGCAGGCACTCTTACCTCACTGTGCTCCTACGGTCACTGTCCCAAACTCCAGTGGTCCAGGAACCAGGGCTCTACGAGAGGTCTCCCTCCACACGTCAGGCTCACCTCCAAGGTAAACGATCAAGGAGTTAATACCTCCAAGGTACGTGTCAGTTGGTTTCACAATAAGGGATCAATTGGCTGAGTATTTTATGAGCCCTGCTGGCGAACTTAGTTGGCAAGGTGCTATAATATAACCCTTTCATTCCACAAACCAATAATTTCTTCTATTAAGATACTTTGGAATGCTATTCGGAGATATTTGCAAGTAGTAATTTTTGTCTAACAACGTTAGTATTCTCAAATAAGATTACATTTTAAAGAGTTCCGCGGTCTCATTAATGTGACCATGTTTATAACTCTTTAATAATATGTTTAACAGCTTCTTTTTGTAACTGTTTTGTACAATTCATTATTACATTACATCACATTGAACTAAGATATTAAACTTTCCGTCTCTTTGGAGTATATTATTTTGTGTTTAAAACATACTATGAAAAAGCAAAATATATATAGTTGGTGATTATTATGTGTCATGTAATAAACATAATAAAATATGAGCGGTGTTTGTCTTTTATCTATGTAACAATAATATTTATAACATCATTACTAAAGATGAATATTGACTATAGGATAGGGGTTAGGGATTTGGGACTAGTGGGAGCGGGATTAGGGTTAGGGTTAGGGATTTGGGACTAGTAGAAGCGGGATTAGGGTTAGGGATTTGGTACTCACGTTTGCTGCTTTTCTGCTTCTTTTTAAGGTTTTCCCGCTCTGGGATATGTTTTTCTGCTATAATGTTCCATGCCTTTGTTCTTTTGCTGTGGTTGGCATAATTATCAGATCCCATACTCCAGGAAAGCCCCTTATAGTGCTAATGAACTCTTCTGGTTCATATGCTCTGTTTCCTCTGGGCAAATTTTCAGGCCATGGCCTGTCGTTGTGGCTGCTCTCTTTCAGTTTGCATGTTTATCCTGGCTGCTATCCACCTCTACAGACTGGATTTCTTGATATCCCAGTATCCTACACTTCAGTCTGATCATGTGACCTTCCCTCAGCTTCAGGCCTGTTGTTGTGGCTGCTCCCTTTGGCTTGCATGTTTCTCCTTTTAGTGCGATCATGTGACCTTCCTACAGCTTCAGGGCGGTTTATAGGCGCTATTAAAGTGCTTTCAATGCATTTCAATGGAGAGGGGCGTTTTTGAAGCGCTTTTTTTAGCACCCCAAAGATGCTCCAAATATGCTGCTTGCAGGACTTTTCTCAACGCCCCACCAGCGCAATGCCCCAGTGTGAAAGGATCCATTGAAATGCATGGGGAGCATTTTAAAAGTCTTTTTTCAGGCACTGTTTTTAGCGCTAAAAGGCCTGAAAAAGGGTCTAAGAGCGGCAAGGATGTGGAATTCCCTTCCACAGGCAGTGGTCTCAGAGGGGAGCATTGATAGTTTCAAAAAACTATTAGATAAGCACCTGAACAACCGCAACATACAACTTGAAAGCTCTTTAGCTTGTGCAACCAAAGAGCAAAGAGCTTTCAAGTTGTATAAATGCGAATGTTTCATGTATCTTTTCCATGTATTCACTTTTTTGTTTTCTTCTTTAAACATCCAAGGTTGATTTTATCATAAATATTGTTAATGAATAATTGAAAAGCCTCATCCATTTTCCTGATGAAGCCTTCCTGGCGAAACATGTTGAAATTTGTGGACGTGGTTATGATCAGACTTCTTTGTGACTACAGCTCTTTCCCTTCATTTGTCAATATTAGGTTGAGGATGTTTACCTTTGACTATGAATGTAAAACTGTTTTCACATTTTACTGCTCTTCTTTGTAAAATTGTATTAATAAATATTTGGTATAATTTTTAATTGACAGTGCTCTTTCTTATACTAGGTGTACCTTTAAAATCCCACTTCTCACATATTTCTTTGTTTTTCTACTAACAGGGATGATGGTACATATAAAATGTTTCTAGTATCATTGGAAATACTGATCTCTACCCATTTAGCTCGTCAGGATCTTAGATGTGTGACGTTGGCTTTTCATAGACTGCATGAAGGTAAAAAACCTTGAGCCTTTACAATCACTTTTGGTAACTTGCCACTCTTTAATTTGTAATGCCTCCTGCCTCCACCAATCACTTGGCCCCACACCTCCCCACTTACCTTGCAACTCTTTCCATTTGGGACTTATTGAACAAAAGCAACAGTTGGATATACAACTCGCCTTTAATGTCCTTAAGGTCACAACTAAGGATGGGCTCAGGTGTGTTTGCAACCGCACATGCAGAGCCCGCCAGGAACTCGGCACTGCACAGCGCAAATCACAGGCAGTAAGACTTTTCCCGCTCTCTGCAGCCGCGGATTGGGAAATATCTCACTACCTGCGATTAGCACTGTGCAGTGCTGACTCCCCGATGTTGTATATTTGTTTCATATACCATCATCCCTTGAGTACATCTTAGATGCGGGGAGTAGATCAAAGGAAAATGGAAGGCTAACAGATAGATCATTTATATTAAAGGGAACAGCTTGTTATGACTTACTGGTAAAACAGGGGTCATAACATGAGGTAAACGGTCAGAGAGCACAAGCGGAGGATTGCATGGGCACTTTACATTGTTTTTTGTTTCATATGCACAGAGGTGGAAGATTTTTGGACTATCTATTATTCGCATTTATTTTTGAAATACATGGACACTTGGCACTGATTATATATATATATATATATATACATATATACAGTTGTGCTCATAAGTTTACATACCCTGGCAGAATTTATGATTTCTTCTGTGTGCAGCAGCCCCCCTAATACCTACCTGAGCCCCATCTCGATCCAGCAATGTGCACGAGAGCTGAGGCTTTCCTGGGTCTCTTCCTCCTTATTCTTAAATAAAATCTTAGTGCAGCGCAACACACCTATCAATAAAGTAAAGTGCAATGGCAAAATATCACATAACAATAATTAACACATATATACATGAACTGTGTTAATTAATCACTAAAAGCGGTTGTATACCCGCACACAAAAAAAAACAACCTTGTAAGGCAAAGGCATAATGAGCTAGTATGCACGCATACTAGCTCATTCTGAAATACTTACCTTTGATCGAGGCATTGGCATCTCATTACGGTCACCGCTGAGGGAGCTGACATTTTCCCCTCAGTGTGTCATCCGGGTTCGTGGCTCCCGCGCTGTGAGTGGCCAGAGCATAAGCACGGGGGTCTTCTTTCCGGCATGGTCTGGGGAGCCTCCGCCGGACCTTCAGCCAGACCTTCAGAGCGCATTGTTGTGGATATTCCACTATACTCTTGAGCTAATAAGCGCCCTTCCACCATAATGGTATAATGCAGCCTTAAATAACCCATGTCTCCCCCTTTCCCCAGTAAACAGACATCACCATAGCTTACATTCTCAGCTCCATCAGCATGACTGCGTTGTCAAGCAGTCCACTTGCTTTTATTTACACACACAAAGGAAGTCACAAGCTGGAGGGTTTGCCTCCAACAGCCAATCGCATCCTACACAGTATGTGACCTCACAGAAAATTACCAAATAAGGATGTAACACAGGATGTGAATGTCAACACAGGAAATGACCAAATAAGGACATGACCAAATAAGGACATAACCACACAGGATGTGACTTTCAACACAGTAAATACAACAATGACCAGGGGAGTCTTATGGGCGTGTCTGCGTGGGGGCAGTGTGTACAATCTCCAGCCCCCCTGTCCCTGATCACAGGAAGCCCGAGACTATGAACACTTCTCCCGACCACAACGATTCAAAGAGTCCCGTTCTTATTGTTTGTTTGTGAATCCTTATTCTGCACTGTTCAGGGAACAAGGCATACCCGGACTATACTACTGTCTTTGTGGACGAGAGATTATCTGCAGGTGTACGCTAATGGGGCCACAAATATATTGATCATGCATACAGGAGCGACATGAGCGCACACTCGTTAAACCAATAATTTCTTTGCAGAGCGAACACACCCCCGCCAGACGATCCTTCTGTGCATCGCACAGGGGCCCTTAACTGGCGAACATGTCCCCACTTCTCTACATCCCCAAGGAGCTTTTCACTACCAAGCGGATCTCAACCAGCGTCAGTCTGCCCCAGTCATCTCTTTAGAGTGGGCTGTGGGAGCACTAACACTGGGAGACACTTTTGACAATACATATTAAAATATATCTTCATAAAATTTCCACAACAGTCCCTCCTCTTTTCATATGCTCCCATGTGTCCCTCGATGAATCTTGATCTTCTTCTTACATCTGGAAATGAATCAGTCCTTACAGTCCATATGAGTCCATAAAAGGGAAAACACAGCTTGACATGTAGACTCTGTTCTTTAGGAGGGATGACTTAGAAGAGGACATGAAGGCTGGTCGGTCTGTGATCCTTTGTGTCTTGTACTTGGGTTGGGCTTCAGGGAGTCGTCATCTGCTCGGGCTCTGTTCACTCGTCCAATCAGGCAACAGTAGCACCTCATCACAGCATATAGAAGGAAAAGAAACAAAAACAACATAGATAAATATACCCCTACTTCCTTCAACCATGATCTGCTGCAAAATAAAAAATTAAATCCCCAAGTATTCCAAAACCCTTAAAAGGATTCCAACCTTCACTAGCTATAGCCCTGGGTTTGCCTTGCCGGGATCTAAACCTTATCCATATGGGCCTGAACTTTGTCACTAGTATCCCTGATCCAGGTATAACAATCTTTACCTATGAATTCCCAGAAAGCCCCCTTGGACTGTGGGAACTTCCTTGTAGCTTCAACAGTTACATGAAACATCCCATCCTCAATGGATGAGAAATTGTTCAATCGTTTCATAAGCTCAAGACCCCACCATGTACACCATGTACCCCACCCAGCATTTCCCTTCCAGCTGTCCCTGCCATTCTTACCTTCTCTAACACCATCAGATCCTCGCGATCGGCCGCGACATAAGATGCTGGGACGAGTTTCACCAGCACACATGAACCTCTTGCATTAGGGGAATTACCTTGTAAACTGTAGATCTGCATTAATACCAAACTAAAGTTGAAAACACACTTGTGGGCTACTTAGTTATCCCGATACCAAAGCTGGCAAGAACCAGAGCTATTGTTAAAATTATAATTCATTTTACCCTCTAGAAATGTATTGTTAAGTTCTATTGACAAGTGTCTGTTTGGATTTGACTAGTTTATCAAAACTCCTCATACCAATATGAACATCCTATATATCATGTACCGCTGTCATGGCTGTGGCACTAACGCTCAGTGGAGACTCAGAATAGACCCAACCATGTGTCCTGTTCGCTTTCTTAGCTAGTTGGAAAATACACTTTAAAAATATAAATAAACAAAGATACTCCTCGTCCTTTGGTGTAGTTGAGCAGCTTCTTGCAGTGGCTGGCGTGGACCCAGTTGTCCTGTCCTTCAAGCTTCTTTACAATGACCCAGTCACCTGTCACAAGCTTGGCTAGAATTACAGCGGTTAGTATTATTGTTTTGAAAAGTTTGATTCTCACCATTATCATCCCCCCTTTTCCTCCTCATTACAAACTGGGGGAAAACACGCAGGGTTTAGAATGGTGCAGAAAAAAAAACAATGAAACAGTGACATAGCCTATGATACATTTATCTTCTCATACACCTGTTTTCTATGTACATAAACTTTCAGAAACTCCTTGGACCTGAAAAGATACTTATAAACAAAAGTTATTACTTTATACTTCATATTTAACCTGCAAAGAATGGTAAACAATACAACATTCGTGTACATTGCTAAATTGTCACTGACATTCCTTAAAACCAATAATAACCAACCCTCTGTAACCCTTACTTTCATTTCTTACTAAAATACAACACCCGCGACATGTAAGAGGGCTGATGGAATGCTACCTTCACTCTTTTAGCGATAGAAAAAAAATACAATGGGAAAAACACGAGAGCATCTCGGAATCTTTGCATGGACCAGCCACACAATGTCCAAAAACAGGCATGATAATTTTTAAACACATAAAACGTGTACTACACATCCATCAACGCACTCATCATTACAGATTTCTGAAGCCACAGCTGAACTACTTCCAAGGTACTTTTATTCTGGGGTCTTGTACCTCCAGACATCAAAAGTACCTTCCAAAGGAATACACCTTACTGTACCCTCTGACCATATCTGCCAATCTTTAACTACCTCAAAATCAGGCCTATTCTGGCACTTCTCTCCTACATGTAAAAATCATAATTTTTTTGCTAAAAAATTACGAACCCCCAAACATATATGTTTTTTTAGCAGACACCCTAGGGAGTAAAATGGCGGTCATTGCAACTTTTTATCTTGCACGGTATTTGCGCAATAATTTTTTTAACGCTTTTGTGGGAAAAAAAGCGGTTTCATGAATTAAAAAATAACAAAACAGTAAAATTAGCCCAATTTTTTTGTATAATGTGAAAGATGATGTTACGCCAAGTAAATAGATACCTAACATGTCATGCTTTAAAATTGCTCACAATCATGGAATGGTGCCAAACTTCATAACTTAAAAATCTCCATAGGCCATGCTTGAAAATTTTTTACAGGTTACCAGTTTAGCCTTACAGAGGAGGTCTAGTGCTAGAATTGTTGCACATGCTCTAACGCACGCGGCTATACCTCACATGTGTGGTTTAAGCGGCGTTTACATATGTGGGCGGGACTTACATGTGCATTCGCTTCTGAGCATGAGCTACCAGGGACAAGGGCGTTTTAAATTTTTTTTTTAATTATTTTTTAATTTTTTTTTTATTTTTACACTTATTTTTAAATTTTTTTTTAATCACTTTTATTCCTATTACAAGGAATGTAAACATACCTTGTAATAGGAATCTATGTGAAAGGTCCTCTTTATGGAGAGATGTGGGGTCAATAAAACATCAACATCTCTCCTCCAGGCTGGAAAGCATGAGATCGGGAAAAAAATTCACCGATCTCCTGCTGACAGCCGCGATCGCGGCTTCGTTTATTTCCGGATACTCCCGTTTATTCCCGGGACTCCGACGGTCATAGAGATGACTGGGTGCCCCTTCCCGTCGCCTATAAGAATGATCAAGTGGTGGAACTGCCGCTATGATCATTTTTATCATGCACAGAGTCGCCGGCTGAAAAGAATGATATCTGAATGATGTCTGTAGCTACAGGCATTATTCAGATATCCCCTCACAAAGACAAGGACGCTTATATACAATGGCCGGTTTTGAAGTGGTTAAGGAGTTTAATGGCCTTTTCCCCAAAACTAGACTTCATGTACTGTGCAACCGTCTGACTGTGGGAAGCCTCGCATTCCTTCCCTTGCACGGACTGCCATTGCCCATGGCGATTCGAATCGGCTTATCGTCTTACCCCTGCGTCCAGGGAAACCCTTGCACCCATTTAGGAGAGCACCGCCCGGTGCCTTCTTTTATGGTGGATCGATGGACTACAACCACTATATCTAGTAAAGTCCCCCAACTAGAAACCCTAACCGAGGCGTCAACTCTATGGCTTGTTGTTCCAACCCTTTTGGCAAAGAACTACAGAGTACCACTCTTTTAACAACCAACTATTAACTATGCCAAATGATTCATCAACAACCACAGATCAACCCCCAAATTATGTCTCTACCCCTCACAGTGTATGCATATACAAGCGCATTGCGCTGTACGACCATACTCTGCATCGCCAGACTAAACTGCACAGAGCACTTACGCCTGCTTTCTCTACAAAACACTGTGGCTTCTCTCTGTACCTCGATATTACAACAATAACTTGGATGCCTCCTGTTTGCTCTCTACCCAAAACTATATTACAATATAAACCTTAATTAAAATGATTTCGTCCTTCCAAACACAAGTTAAAAAAAAAAAAACAAGCTCCTCCCACCAACTTCCTATTGCATACTGAACAGGAAGAGGGAGGGGGAGGGGAAGTCTAGTTTCATAAACTCCTGTAAAGAGATGGCTGAAGAAGGTCCACCAAAGCCTTTCCCTTCTCCTCTGCAGGCTATACAGTACAAGCCTCAAAACAATGAATTGCCCTATGAGAAACTCCCAAACATTTAAAAATAAAAATAACACACAAAAACTCAGTCTAAAGCTAGCAAATTCAGTGCAAAGTAGACCGCATGGCTACACACACATACAAAGGAATTGGAGCAGCTTCTAGCTTCTAGGATCACCCACAGGTCAAACAGCACAAAATCCTTAAACTGCACCTCTCAAAATGGCCGCCGACCATGACCACATGGCAGACAACAACAAAAGGCAGGCCATGACAAAATGGCGCCATTTTCCCGCCAAAACCAAAATTTCTTCACTAGCTACACAAACTTCTCCCCACAAAAACTGACAAACAATTGAGACATCAAAATGAACACTTAAACCATAGACAAACACTTTACGAACAGTCCACTGAAAAGTATGTAATCCCACCAAAACCAGGATTTCTTCACTAGAAAACCGAAATCTTTCTCCACAAAGACTGACTGCACAATTAAGAATGCACACTTAGGAAAACATGCTATCCAATGAAACAATGCCACATAATTTCCACAAAATAACACGGCTGAAACATACCCTCTTGTCCCCAAAGTTCACATTCTCACCCTGAAAGGTCACCAGACACACAGGACAATGTTGCTTGCATGCTTGCTCAGAACATTCCCACAGGGCGTAGCCCTTTCAACACAAAACATTTTCTATTGTAACAACCATGCCTGCCCCTCCCTAATTCATGGCTGCATGGCAGCAGGCATTTTGCAACAAATTCACACAGTCTTCATTTCTCATTCAGTTACTTACACAACTTCAATATAGTCAATTAAACATCATACACAATTTCATACATTTCTCATATGCATCACAAACTTGTTACACAGCATCAGTCACTCAACAGACATACGATCAAAATTCCAGCATTATACCAAAAGATGAAAAATGTGTTCTTTTGCAAAGCAGAACCTACCTAACACATCAGACAGAGAAAACGAACCCTTTTTGTCTCAGGACAACAAAGTTTGATGTCCTGGACTGGGATCTGTTCTCCCCCCTTTCTTTGCCAGTGTGTAGGAGGTTCTGTTAGCTCCATAAGGTCCTGACTCGCCATCTTAACTGTCGTGGATATTCCACTATACTCTTGCGCTAATAAGCGCCCTTCCACCATAATGGTATAATGCAGCCTTGCGCCTTGCGGCTTGACAGCTTGTTTCCTGCTGCCCATGTGTGAGTTGTGCTGCGCTTCTTGAATGGTCCCGCTGTCTTCTAGGACCTGTGTGAAAAGATGAGAAAAGCAGCGTTAAAAACACATTTTGCAAATGTGTTTAGGTGGGTTCAGCCACATCAGGCATTTAAGCATTCATTCATTTCAATGGCCAGAATAATAATTTATTCTGGCCATTGAAATGAATGAACACTCATGCATTAAACGCACCTATTGCTTAGGCGTGTTTACACATTTATGAGCGTTCTGTGTTTTTTCTGCCGAAACGCTCCTCTCCTGAATTAATGAATTTATTTTATCCTATTTCATGCATGTAATGTTTTTGTAAGTGGAAGCTATATTTTATCTTATTTTATTGGTATTTGTGATCCTTTGTTGATTATTGGAGTACATTGTGTTGAGTGGAAAGGAGATAAGGGAGCCGACATTCTTTTTCCTTTTGTTTTATATGTCACAGTACATATTGGTATTCATGGTTCCCTCAATGAATTGTCGCTCCCCAGTGCCGGCATCACTCATGCAGCCCCAGACCTTGACACTCCCACTACCACGCTTGACTGCAGGCAAGGCAAACTTGTCTTTGTACTCCTCACCTGTGTGCTGCCACACACGCTTGACACCATCTGAACCAAATAAGTTTATCTTGGTCTCATCAGACTATAGGACATGGTTCCAGTAATCCATGTCCTTAGTAGGCTTGTCTTCAGCAAACTGTTTGCAAGCTTCTTGTGCATCATCTTTAGAAGAGGCTTCTTTCTGGGACGACAGCCATGCAGACCAATTTGATGCAGTGTGCGGCATATGGTCTGAGCACTGACAGGCTGACCCCCCACCCCTTCAACCTCTGAAGCGATTCTGGCAGCACTCATACGTTTATTTCCGAAAGACAACCTCTGGATATGATGTTGAGCACATGCACTCAACTTCTTTGGGCAAGCATGGTAAGGCCTGTTCTGAGTGGAACCTGTCCTGTTAAACCGCTGTATGGTCTTGGCCACCTTGTTGCAGCTCAGTTTCAGGGTCTTGGCAATTTTCTTATAGCCTAGGCCATCTTTATGTAGAGCAACAATTCTTTTTTTCAGATCCTCAGAGAGTTCTTTTCCATGAGGTGCCATGTTGAACTTCCAGTGACCAGTATAAGAGAGTGAGAGCAATAACACCAAATTTATTACACCTGCTCCCCATTCACAACTGAGACCTTGTAACACTAACAAGTCACATGACACAGGGGAGAGCGAATGGCTAATTGGCCCCAATTTGGACATTTTCACTTAGGGGTGTACTCACTTTTGTTTCCAGTGGTTTATACATTAATGGCTGTGTGTTGAGTTATTTTGGGGGGACAGAAAATTTACACTGTTATACAAGCTGTACACTCACTACTTTACATTGTAGCAAAGTGTAATTTCTTCAGTGTTGTCACATGAAAAGATATAATCAAATATTTACAAAAATGTGCGGCGCGTACTCACTTTTGTGAGATACTGTACACCTGTGGGGATCCAGCCGTTAATATGTCTTTTAAATCTGGACATAGTTTACAGTGGGGAGTTGTTTAACCACTTTAATACAGGGCACTTCCCCCCTTCCTGCCAAGACCAATTTTCAGCTTTCAGCACTGTTGCATTTTGAATGACAATTGCGCGGTCATGCAAAGCTGTACCCAAACAAAATGTTTAGCATTTTTCCCCTACAAATAGAGCTTTCTTTTAGTGGTATTTTATCACCACTGGGGTTTTTATTTTTTGTGCTCAAAATAAAAAACAGACTCACAATTTTGAAAAAAAAAACGTTTTTCTTTGTTTCTTTTACAAAACTTTGTAAATAAGTAATTTTTCTCCTTCACTTATGGGCACTGATGAGGCTGCACTGACGGGCACTGATGAGGCAGTACTGATTGGCACTGATGATGAGGCACTCATATGCAGCACTGATAAGCAGCACTGATGGGCACTGAAAGGTGGCACTAATATGCAACACTGATGGGCACTCATAGGTGGCACTGATGGGCACGATAGGTGGCACTGATGGGCGGAAATGATAGATGGCACTGTTAGGCAGCACTGATCAGGAGGCACTGGCAGGCATCACTGATGGGCACTGCCATCCCTATTGGGCATTGATTGGCATACCTGGTGGTCCTGGATGGGCATCCCTGGTGGTCCTGGGTGGGCATCCTGGGGGGCTGCAATCACAATCAATCAGCGCAGATCCCCCCCCCCGTCATGAGAGCAGCTGATCTGCTCACCTCTACTCGCGTCTGTCAGTGCGAGTGGAGGAAAAGCCGATAAACGGCTCTTCCTATTTACACTGTGATCAGCTGTGATTGGACACCATATGACGGCCAGACAGGATAACTGAACCACTTCCCGGCCGTCATTCTGCATACGGTGGGCGGGAAGTGGTTAAAGTGGTTGTAAATCCTTACATATACCCAGTGAAGTGACTGGCCTCAGTTGATACACAGAGATGAACAAATCCTTCTA
The DNA here is from genome assembly GCA_037952925.1 of Lithobates clamitans. Lineage (NCBI taxonomy): Eukaryota > Metazoa > Chordata > Amphibia > Anura > Ranidae > Lithobates > Lithobates clamitans. Next base: position 1,538,668 of record JBBGZY010001275.1, read on the forward strand.
CATAAGTTGTACCTGTTTATCTGCAGTCTTCTTTTCTACATCCATTCAAAGTCCAGAATTGATCAAGCTTGTCTGAGATGTCAGAAAACAAGGCGGAAAGCTGAAGTTACACACTGTAGAGCTCATGAAGGAGAGCTCAAAGAGCTGATTTGGGGGAAAGGACACACCCATCTTCACACAGCACACAGGAAGCTTTCAATCACGAGTTGTGTGCTGGAGATCCCTCCCCTGTCACCTTTTTTCTCTTGATATCAGGAAAACTTGTCAGAAGTTATCCACGCTGATAGCAGAAGAACGACACAGCAGACAGTAAATGACACTTATACAGCGTACACGTCGGACTTTTCGACCGGACTTGTCCGACGGACCAAATCCGGTGAACAATCCGATCGTGTGTGGGCTTCACCGGACCTTCAGCGGACTTTTTCCAGTCACAAATCTGATGGACTTTAGATTTGAAACATGCTTCAAATCTTTACGTCGTAACTCAGCCGGACCCAGAAATCCGCTCGTCTGTATGCTAGTCCGATGGACAAAAACTGACGCTAGGGCAGCTATTGGCTACTGGCTATCAATTTCCTTATTTTAGTCCGTTGTACGTCATCACGTACGAATCCATCGGACTTTGGTGTGATCATGTGTAGGCAAGTCCATTCGTTAAAAAGTCAGTCAAAAGTCAGTCGAAAGTCCGCTGGAAAGTCTGTCGGACAAGTCCGGACGAAAAGTCTGCCCGTGTGTACGTGGCCTTAGTGTTTTTAATTGAGGCACTCACACCCTATTGAGGGATATGCTTTGTTCATATTTCATGTCTGAGGTATACAACCACTTTAAAGTTGAACTCTGTGGAGGAGTCCTGGGAGATTTTACCCATATTTTCTGGACCTGCCCTGTCATTGTCAGATTCTGTGAGGAGGTGATAGCTCTCATTCATTTGGTCAGTGCCATATCACTGCAATCTTCCATGCCCATTTGTATATTGGGGCTAATTAAACATATAATTCCCACTGTGGCAGGGCATATTTTGGTTGGTCTGCTTCTATTTCTATTTTAGAAAAACCATCACGCTTCACTGGAGAAAGTCCATCCCCCCACCCATCACTTTCTGGAAACAGCTGGTACACAACAGCTTGCCTCTTTATAAAGATACATGTGCCAACAGAGGCTGTCCCAAAAAATATGATAAGATCTGTTCCAAGTGGTTAGCTGAGCCATCAACGGCTTCTGATATGCCCGCTGATTGATGTGCCCTCCTCGGCTTTATTGCCTTGGTAACCATTACCCTAATGCTTTATTCTTCATTGTAAATCATTTCAGATGTGTGCTTTAACACTTATATTACCTAATGACCTAAGGGAGCCATACCTCTTCTCTTTTTTAAGAGACTCTCATATCATACTGATTGCATCTTTGTTGTACATTGTACAAAGTTACCCCTGTGAGCATTATCTTTAAGCTGGCCATGCACTAATAAGGGAAAAAAATATAGTAAAAACCAGACTAGAGCTCAACTTCAATATATCAAAATCTATAGTGTATGTCTAAATAAGTGAGAGATCCAGAAAATCGCTTGACACAAATCGCTTAAAATAATGCTTTATTAGGGTTGCGGGCAGGTAGGTTCGCCATTTTCGTTTCATTTTTTTCCTTTGTGTCAATTCCGACTATGTGTGGACAGTTCCGATGCACAAAGTGTCACGCATGCTCAGAATAAATTCCGAGACGGAACTGCTCGGTCTAGTAAAATTAGCGTTCGTAATGGATATAGCACTTTCGTCACGCTGTTTTAAATTGTTTAATGCAGCACACTCTCTTCTTCTTTATAATGCTAGAAGAATGTAGTTGTTTAGCTGCTCATATTCACACAGAGTTCGCACAAACTTCTTTATTTATTATTTATCGTGATTTCATGAATATAATATTATTTTTGTCACATCTCCCGAAAAGAATTACATTTTTGGATGTTTTTAGAATTTTTTTTGTTTTTATTTTTTGAAATCCTGATCTCCTGTTATTTTTTGTATTTTTTTTTGTAACTCCATAATAGTTTTGGGTATGTTTTGTGTGTCAAGTTACCACAACACCATTATTATCTTGTATTATTTAATCTCAAAGAGATTACTTGGTGTTGGTGTCTCTTGTTAATTTCACATTGTATTTTTGAAATGTACCTGCCTCCTCACAAACAAACTGTCCTTTTTGAAGGAAAACACACATAGGCGAGTATAATAAAACAAAGAAGAAAAAAAGTTTAACCCTGCGCTTACCCAACAGGACAGTAGCTCACACAACAAACAAGGATTTTGTCAAAATTTAAGTACATAGACAAGTGTAGCGCTATAGATTTTAAGAAGCTTATTGATGTAACTTATGTAAATTTATAAAAATGAAAAAAAACATCTATATCGATCCACAATAAATTCAAAGTTTGACAAATTAACCACTTGAGCCCCGGACCATTATGCTGCCTAAGGACCAGAGGTCTTTTTCCAATTTGGCACTGCGTCGCTTTAACTGCTAATTGCGCGGTCATGCAATGCTGTACCCAAACGAAATTTGCGTCCTTTTCTTCCCACAAATAGAGCTTTCTTTTGATGGTATTTGATCACCTCTGCGGTTTTTATTTTTTGCGCTATAAACGGAAAAAGACCGAAAATTTTGAAAAAAAATGATATTTTCTACTTTTTGTTATAAAAAAAATTCCAATAAACTAAATTTTAGTCATACATTTAGGCCAAAATGTATTCGGCCACATGTCTTTGGTAAAAAAAATGTCAATAAGCGTATATTTATTGGTTTGCGCAAAAGTTATAGCGTCTACAAACTAGGGTACATTTTCTGGAATTTACACAGCTTTTAGTTTATGACTGCCTATGTCATTTCTTGAGGTGCTAAAATGGCAGGGCAGTACAAAACCCCCCAAATGACCCCATTTTGGAAAGTAGACACCCCAAGGAAATTGCTGAGAGGCATGTTGAACCCATTGAATATTTATTTTTTTTGTCCCAAGTGATTGAAAAATGACAAAAAAAAAAAAAATATTTACAAAAAGTCGTCACTAAATGATATATTGCTCACACAGGCCATGGGCCTATGTGGAATTGCACCCCAAAATACATTTAGCTGCTTCTCCTGAGTATGGGGATACCACATGTGTGGGACTTTTTGGGAGCCTAGCCGCGTACGGGGCCCCGAAAACCAATCACCGCCTTCAGGATTTCTAAGGGTGTAAATTTTTGCTTTCACTCTTCACTGCCTATCACAGTTTCGGAGGCCATGGAATGCCCAGGTGGCACAAAACCCCCCCAAATGACCCCATTTTGGAAAGTAGACACCCCAAGCTATTTGCTGAGAGGCATATTGAGTCCATGGAATATTTTATATTTTGACACAAGTTGCGGGAAAGTGACACTTTTTTTTTTTTTTTCATAAAGTTGTCACTAAATGATATATTGCTCACACAGGCCATGGGCATATGTGGAATTGCACCCCAAAATACATTTAGCTGCTTCTCCTGAGTATGGGGATACCACATGTGTGGGACTTTTTGGGAGCCTAGCCGCGTACTGGACCCCGAAAACCAATCACTGCCTTCAGGATTTCTAAGGGTGAAAATTTTTGATTTCACTCTTTACTGCCTATCACAGTTTCGGAGGCCATGGAATGCCCAGGTGGCACAAAACCCCCCCCAAATGACCCCATTTTGGAAAGTAGACACCCCAAGCTATTTGCTGAGAGGCATGGTGAGTATTTTGCAGCTCTCATTTGTTTTCGAAAATGAAGAAAGACAAGAAAAAACTTTTTTTTTTTTCTTTTTTCAATTTTCAAAACTTTGTGACAAAAAGTGAGGTCTGCAAAATACTCACTATACCTCTCAGCAAATAGCTTGGGGTGTCTACTTTCCAAAATGGGGTCATTTGGGGGGGTTTTGTGCCACCTGGGCATTCCATGGCCTCCGAAACTGTGATAGGCAGTGAAGAGTGAAATCAAAAATTCACGCCCTTAGAAAGCCTGAAGGCGGTGCTTGGTTTTCGGGGTCCCGTACGCGGCTAGGCTCCCAAAAAGTCTCACACATGTGGTATCCCCGTACTCAGGAGAAGCAGCAGAATGTATTTTGGGGTGTAATTTCACATATTTCCATGGCATGTTTGAGCAATATATCATTTAGTGACAACTTTGTGCAAAAAAAAAAAAAAAAAAAAAATTTGTCTCTTTCCCGCAACTTGTGTCGCAATATAAAATATTCCATGGACTCGACATGCCTCTCAGCAAATAGCTTGGGGTGTCTACTTTCCAAAATGGGGTCATTTGGGGGGGTTTTGAACTGTCCTGGCATTTTATGCACAACATTTAGAAGCTTATGTCACACATCACCCAGTCTTCTAACCACTTGAAGACAAAGCCCTTTCTGACACTTATTGTTTACATGAAAAAGTTTTTTTTTTTTGCAAAAAAATTACTTTGAACCCCCAAACATTATATATTTTTTTAAAGCAAATGCCCTACAGATTAAAATGGTGGGTGTTTCATTTTTTTTTTCACACAGTAATTGCGCAGCGATTTTTCAAACGCATTTTTTGGGGAAAAAACACACTTTTTTTAATTTTAATGCACTAAAACACGCTATATTGCCCAAATGTTTGATGAAATAAAAAAGATGATCTTAGGCCGAGTACATGGATACCAAACATGACATGCTTTAAAATTGCGCACAAACGTGCAGTGGCAACAAAATAAATACATGTTTAAAAGCCTTCAAAAGCCTTTACAGGTTACCACTTTAGATTTACAGAGGAGGTCTACTGGAAAAATTACTGCACTCGATCTGGCCTTCGCGGTGATACCTCACATGCATGGTGCAATTGCTGTTTACGTTTGACGACAGACCGCCGCTTGCGTTCGCCTTAGCGCGAGAGCAGGGGGCGACAGGGGTGTTTTTTTTTTTTTTTTTTTCTTTTTTCTTTTTTTGCTTTTTTAATCTTACTTTTAAACTGTTCCTTTCATATTTTTTTTTTTAATCATTTTTATTGTTATCTCGGGGAATGTAAATATCCCCTATGATAGCAATAGGTAGTGACAGGTACTCTTTTTTGAAAAAATTGTGGTCTATTAGACCCTAGATCTCTCCTCTGCCCTCAAAGCATCTGACCACACCAAGATCGGTGTGATAAAATGCTTCCCCAATTTCCCAATGGCGCTATTTACATCCGGCGAAATCTAAGTCATGAAATACTCGTAGCTTCCGGTTTCTTAGGCCATAGAGATGTTTGGAGCCACTCTGGTCTCTGATCAGCTCTATGGTCAGCTGGCTGAATCACCGGCTGCATTCTCAGGTTCCCTGTTGAGACAGGAGAGCCAGAGAAAAACACGGAAGACGGTGGGGGGGGGGCATTCCCTCCCACGGCTTGTAAAAGCAGTCTAGAGGCTAATTAGCCGCTAGGATTGCTTTTACATGAAAGCCGACCGCTGGCTGAAAAGAATGATACCAAGATGATACCTAAACCTGCAGGCATCATTCTGGTATAACCACTCAAAGTCGTGAATGGCGTACCTGAAGACAAAAAAATGGTTAACAATGGTTAACAATAAAGCACAGTAAACAGTAAAGTATAAATAATTACACACCTGAAAAACAAACATGATAAAACATAATAACAATAACAATAACAATAAAACATTGCAGAATAGAATACAGTAAAAAAGAGCAGAACAATAGAGAGAGAGAATAGAGAGAGAGAGAACAATAATACAACAACTATTTTTTTTTATTTCATATTTTTTTTTTTTTTTACACTTTTTTTTGTAACTAACTTTTATAACGGTAACCGGTTCCAGGTTCGGGTCTCTCAAAATGCGTTGGCATCTTGGGAGACCCTGTGAAAGTGCGCCTAGTCTGTGCAATGCTGTACCCTACGCTAATACTCAACTAGTGAATGGTAGCGTTCAAAACATTCACCAATGCAAAGACCAGGATTGTCAGGACAGGAGGGACAATAATAGCGGGTGTCACGCCTATATCCGCGCTTGCTGCAGACACGACATCTTTTTTGGGGGGTTCGTTGGGTAGGGGTACTCGGGAGGACATAAAAATGCCTCTCATGCAGCCGACTGCATTTGGTTGGGGATGTGAATGGGGGAAGTACGGGCGCTGCAGAAATGGTGGGTTCCCAATTAGGATTGGCGAATGCAGCAGGAAGGGCACTATGGGCACGACGGGCCTGTGTTTGTCTTTTTGGTGGCAGCGGGACACTACTTGTGCTTGCCACCTCACCAGCTTGAACTGCACTTATGGGACTCGCCACGTCACCACGTGTTACTGCAGTGCTGGTTTGACTACGACCGGGGTGTACTAGGCCGCTGGCGCTTGCCAGTTCACCAAAACGCTACCAAAAAACTGTTAGCGATCGCAGGGATCAGGCCTGACTCTGCGAACGCTGCAGTTATGCGTTTAGTGTTTTGTAAGTGACAGTGATCGATCGATACTGCACTTGGGTGGGCTGGGCCGGGCCGGGCGGAGGGGCAAAACGCAGGTGCTAGCAGGTATCTGGGCTGATCCCGCTAACACTGCGTTTTTGGGAACCCTAAACTGCTGGTGACGCTAGTATAGATCTGATCGGATCAGATATTGATGCGATCAGATACTATACCACTAAGGGAGGTGTACGGTGCGTGCGTGGGTGTTAGCGGTACTGGCGCTAATCTGACGCTGCCTGGGGCTGGTGCTTGCCAGTTCACCAAAACGCTACAAAAAAAACTGTTAGCGATCGCAGGGATCAGGCCTGACTCTGCGAACGCTGCAGTTATGCGTTTAGTGTTTTGTAAGTGTCAGTGATCGATCGATACTGCACTTGGGTGGGCTGGGCTGGGCCGGGCGGAGGGGCAAAACGCAGGTGCTAGCAGGTATCTGGGCTGATTCCGCTAACACTGCGTTTTTGGGAACCCTAAACTGCTGGGGACGCTAGTATAGATCTGATCGGATCAGATATTGATCCGTTCAGATACTATACCACTAAGGGAGGCGTATGCTGCGTGCGTGGGTGTTAGCGGTACTGGCGCTAACCTGACGCCTGGGGCTGGTGCTTGCCAGTTCACCAAAATGCTACCAAAAAAACTGTTAGCGATCGCAGGGATCAGGCCTGACTCTGCGAACGCTGCAGTTATGCGTTTAGTGTTTTGTAAGTGACAGTGATCGATCGATACTGCACTTGGGTGGGCTGGGCGGAGGCACAAAACACAGGTGCTAGCAGGTATCTGGGCTGATCCCGCTAACACTGCGTTTTTGGGAACCCTAAACTGCTGGGGACGCTAGTATAGATCTGATCGGATCAGATATTGATCCGATCAGATACTATACCACTAAGGGAGGCGCATGCTGTGTGCGTGGGTGTTAGCGGTACTGGCGCTAATCTGACGCTGCCTGGGGCGACGCATATCACCGCCGGGCGATCGGGGGGCTAAACCTTTATTCGGTAATAAACGGCGGGTGCCCTGACACTATAAAAAATAAACGAACTAACCAGCGTCAACCGTAACGATTATACGGTGATCAGTGGTGAAAGGGTTAACTAGGGGGCAATCAAGGGGTTAAAACATTTATTAGATAGTATATGGGGGTCCCTGTCACTATAAAACGCTGACGGCGAACCTAAATATTTACCTCACTAACTAGCGTCACCAGCGACACTAATACAGCGATCAGAAAAATGATCGCTTAGCGACACTGGTGACAGGGGGTGATCAAGGGGTTAAAACTTTATTAGGGGGGGTTAGGGGGGTACCCTAGACCTAAAGGGGGGTAATACTCACTGCCCTAACACTGTAACTGTCACAAACTGACACTATGCAGTAATCAGAAAAAAAAAAAAAAAAAACTGCTGGTGTCAGTTTGTGACAGGGGGGGGGGGTGATTGGGGGGGGATCGGGGGGCGATCGGGGGGGGGATCGGGGTGATTTGTGTGCCTGGCATGTTCTACTGTGTGTGTAGTGTTGGTGCACTCACATTGATGTCTTCTCTCCTCGGGCCGGAACGGAAATTACCGAGCCGAGGAGAGATGACATCATTTCCTTTGCTGCTGTTTAGCATACAGCAGCAAAGGAATGATTCGATTGGCCGGCGGCGATCGCGAGGGGGGGGCCACGAACGGATGGTCTCCCCCTCATCACCGATCGCCGCTGGACAAAAGACGACCGCCTCGGGCACCGGGGGGGGGTCCGATCGGACCCCCCACCCGCGGAAGGCAAATTACGTACCCTGTACGTGATTTTGCCTGTCCGTGCCACTTTGCCGACGTACATCGGCGTGAGGCGGTCGTCAAGTGGTTAACAAGTAAAGTCTCTGATGTTCCTCAGGTATTTCTTAGACTGCAAAAGACTGCTTTTAGTCCAAAAGGTATATAATTCCTTATTCACCACGTGGATAACGCATGCAAAGATATATGTGTGATGGACCCTCCACATAGAAAAAAGTGAAGGCTTACCAGAAGGATTGAACTCATAGGAACGTACGTTCAATGAGTCAATCTAGCTTGTATCACCAACAGGCAATCAAAAGGAAGGACCTAACAACTGGATGGCGACAAAACTCCAAACATATCCAGACTCCTGACAGAACTATCTTTCAAATGGATGCCAAACCTTCCCATAGATCATCTCAGAGGGATAGCCTGAGAGTTGTCTTTCACTACATGCTTGTATCCTGCAACTATCCAGTGTGTTGTATCCACATAGGAATGTGTTGTATTGTGTTGTGTTGTGTTGTATCCACATGATTCCTATGTGGATACAACACACTGGATAGTTTCAGGATACGAGCATGTAGTGAAAGACAACTCTCAGGCTATCCCTCTGAGATGATCTATGGGAAGGTTTGCCATCCATTCCAAAGATAGTTCCGTCAGGAGTCTAGATATGTTTGGAGTTTTGTCGCCATCCAGTTGTGAGGTCTTTCCTTTTGATTGCCTGTTGGTGATACAAGCTAGATTGACTCATTGAACGTACGTTCCTATGAGTTCAATCCTTCTGGTAAGCCTTCACTTTTTTCTATGTGGAGGGTCCATCACACATATATCTTTGCATGCGTTATCCACGTGGTGAATAAGGAATTATATACCTTTTGGACTAACAGCAGTCTTTTGCAGTCTAAGAAATACCTGAGGAACATCAGAGACTTTACTTGTTAATTTGTCAAACTTTGAATTCATTGTGGATCGATATAGACGTTTTTTTTTCATTTTTATAAATTTACATACGAGTATAATAAAACAAACCAAAAATTTAATAAGGGGTCCTAAACAAAGAAAGAGGGAGGCAACGCTGGAGAAACAGCAGAAATTTGTGAAGCCTTTGGCCCCTAGGGCACACATCAACTATTTTTAGGCAAAATTGGTGGCCTGAGGAGTCCATATATAAGGGAGTACAATTTGGCCCAGAAGTCCAAGAGATTATGAACAGCTGCAGATGACATGTATGTCCCCAGGCTGTGGTCATACAAGAGCCTGCATCTTTTGGCAGATCAGACTGAACCCAGACTATCACTTTCTTGTCTTCCTTCCACTCTTCCTTCCACGCTGTGTCTGTGGTAGTGGAGTTGTGGCAGGAGGAGGATGATGCAACTCACACAGGTGGGTATTGGGTGTGATTTCGCCCCTCACCCCCTTAGTTAATGTTTTATAAAGGATATCCTCACATGAGGTGTTGGCCCTCCTGCATGTCCTGCAGCTTGGTGGCAGCCATGCAGGCAAAGGCCTCTTCATGAGTGGGGGTGGCTCTGAGGGACGCAGAAGCCTCCTGAATCAGCCTGAGTGCAGAATCCTCCATGTTACTCCCCTTCCTGGGTCTTTTGTTTGGAAGGCGGAGGGGAGGAACCTGGGATTCTGTGAGGCTCCTACTGGGCCTCCTGGCTGACACTTATCCCCGCCTCCTCCTGGCTGCCACTTACCCCCGCCTCCTCCTGGCTGCCACATTCCACAGCCTCCTCCTTTGTGCCACATTCCACAGCCTCCTCCTGGCTGAGGTCTTCCTGTGTATGAAAAAGGGACATAGTTTTAGTTTTTTCTTCATCAATCACACACAATTTTCATCTCATGACTGTTGCAAATTGAATGTTAACAAATAAAAAAGATTATCATTCTGAGCCCAGCATTTTTCATTCTTGTCCCAATTATTTTTGCGCCCTACTGTCTATTGATATGTAAATGCCTTTATTAAATCAGCAATTAGTGATCAATAATAACATATAGTAAACATCATTTATGTTTTGCCAAGAATTCAGTAGAACAATTCTATACCTGGCTCAAGCTGGGCTCCTTCACTTCTTCCGGGCTGGAAGTTCCAGGTTAGACATCAGAAGCCTCATCTGGGGTGGAAGATAGGGTGGAAGGAAGGGTTGAGAGGGATTCCCTGACTTCAGTCTGGTCTGTCAGAAATCGCAGTCTCTCATAGTACCACAGCCTGGAGACATAAACGTCATCTGCTGCAGCTCCTGATCTCTGGGAATCCTGGACCTTCTTGCGCTCCCTAAGATAAGTGCTCCTCAGGCCACCAATTTTGGCTTTTAAATAGGGGATGGTTGCTGTGGGGACCACTGGCTTCACCAACTCCAGCAGTTTCTCCAGCACTGCCTGCCTCTTTTGTTTATGATTATAATGCGGGTGTTTCACCTTCCATAGACAGGGCAGCTCCCTGTATTTGTCTATGAACAGGGGGAGGAAGTTGTGGTCATTGAAGCCATCCATTTTATCTACAATACACAAGACAAACCCTAATGTCAGGCTAAAGTCTCCTAATCTTGTCCCAATATAGGCCTTAATCTATAAGCAGTATAGGCCCAAGTTTAAATGTTACCTTCGTTATCACGATCGGCGCTTCCGATACTCCTTCCTCCACTCACAGATCGTACGTACGAAGCGCTTTATATACACTGCGCATGCGTGAAACTCCGCCCGCCCCTGACGTTCTTTCTAGTCTATTCCCCGCCCCTTCTCGTTCGGCGCAGTTGGGAAGAGCACATGGTGGAGACAGAGCAGGTGCTTGATAATTACTGCAACGAGGAGGAGGAGGAAAGCCCGGAGCCAGAAACATCACGATCCTGCAGGAGAAGATTTAAGGCCTCAAATATGGCCTTTGTGGGGGTGGGTGGAGATGGTTGACATATTGAAAAGGGCCGACTATGACGGGAAGTATGGACCTTACCCCAACCCCAATGTTAGAAAGGCCAAGATCATGGCGAAAGTTGTGAAGAGTCTGCACCGTAATTTTGGGGTACGGCGATCCAAGGATCAACTGAGGAAGCGGTGGTCAGACCTCAAATTAAGGGAGCACAATCAGTATAGAAGGATCAGGAGAGTGCTGCAAAAAAGTAAGTAGTTGTAGCTATTCTTTATTTTTATTACGTTTGTGCTTTTCTTTACTATTGTACAGTTTAAAATGGCAACTTTCATGTTCATGGACACATTATTAGTTCGTAAGAAACATTGTTTGTTCGGCCAGTAAAACACCATGTTTTGTCCAGATGCAGTTCAATACATTTTTTTAGGCCTACTTCTCTTAAAATAATTTTATTGTCTAGATGGGTTAGTAACTAGAATGAAATGCAAACTAGATTCTGTGTAAGGAGAGGACACTCAGCAGCTGTTTACACATCTGGACGCTTGGGGCACTAGTGTGGGACACAAGAACACCCTTTTTATTAGGGTCCCACACAGGTGCTCCAGTGTATACTATAGGGGTGACCCCATCTGTGAAGCTTATACAAAACAGGTAAGTATTCAAGCTTTACAAAGGAAAAAAATATTTCTTCATCTTGCAACTCTGGCAAAAGAGACAATTGTACCCCACTTCCAAGCAATGTTTCATATTCCTATTTCTGCCATCAAATATTTGTGTGCTAAGTATACCTATTTTTTTAACATAGGGGAGAAAAGACTCGGAGGACACCACTCATCAGAGGAGACAACGGACCCCCCGCCTCATGAAGAAGGGGAAATCCCCCAAACCCAACCAGAGGAGGAGGAGGGAGACGTTGTGGAAATTGTCACCACAACAGGTGAGTGTCTGCGACCACAGCTTCAGGTAAGAGATGGATGCCTGCATATTTAAAATACATGGTGTGGTTTTTTCTTTATATTTTAGGTGATCGTGATGTTGTGGAAGAGGAATGTCACTTCACCAGTGAAAGTGCCCAGATCCTCATTGGGGAGATAATGGGGTGTAATAGGGATTTGGAAAACATCATGCAAAACATCAATGATGTTCAAAACAAAATGAAGAACATCACTGACCCAAAAAAAAAACCTCTGGCACTCTGCCTGAATTTAAAGCACAAATCACAATTTTAAACATTTTAGGGGTAAAGCACTGCTATGGAGCTGACAAAATACATTGTTAATTGAGTAGACGAGGTGGATATAGGCCCAGGAGAGCATGCTGGGGAGGTAAGTGAAGGCAAATATGTATGAAGGACAAAAAAAAATGTTTAAAAAATCCAGCATGCATGAGGACAAATGGGACATTCACAGCATATTACAATCATGGTAATTAGGGAATAAGGAAAGAAATACAATATATTAACAAACATTAAATACAATAAAATGTGATGTTAAAGGATAAAAATCTTACCTTAGTATACTCCTTCTGCAGGACCTGAATGATGGCAGAACAGGTCTCTGGGATAATGATCCCCAGAGCCTGGGGGGAGATGCCTGTCGAGAACTTGAGGTCCTGCAAGCTTCTCCCCATCGCCAATTACCACAGGGTGGCGACTAGCCTCTGCTCCGAAATAATGGCTTGCCTCGTGCAGGTATCCTGCCTGCTGATATAAGGGATTAGCAAAGCCAACAAAAGGTGAAATACAGGGTCCGTCACCCGGAGAAAGTTCCTGAAATCGTCAGGATTATTCTCACGGATCTCACGGAGCAAAGGCATGTGACAGAATTGGTCACGCTGGAGCAACCAATTCTTGGTCCATGAACTCCTCCTCGCCCTGTTCATGGACTGGGCTTGTGTCAAAGTAAGGACCCCAACACGAAGCCTCCGCACAGCACAAACTCTACGATGAGTACCTACATGCAACATGGCTAGAAAACGGTCGGCTGGTCAGAACGAAGTAACAGAACGCACTGAAGAACAGCAAGGCCTGTGAAGAGCGGCCTGAAAATCAGTAACGAACGGACAAGAACACAATGACAAATCAATGGGAACTCGCTGCACGTACTGCAGACAAGATACAAACACACAAGCAAAAACTGAACAGCAGAAATACGATCTGAAAACCACGATTTTGAAAAAGCGCGAATCGTCTCTCACCAAACTTTTACTAACACGAGATTAGCAAAAGGTGCCGCGCTTGGTATTGAACTGCCCTTTTATAGTCTCGTCGTATGTGGTGTACGTCACCGCGTTCTTGGCGTTCGGAAATTCCGACAACTTTGTGTGACCGTGTGTATGCAAGACAAGTTTGAGCCAACATCCGTCGGAAAAAATCCATGGATTTTGTTGTCGTAATGTCCGATCAATGTCCGATCGTGTGTACAGGGCATAAGACTCAGCTGATCACAGATCCGAGATCCGAGTAAGGGATCAATCCCAGTCCCTTACCATGTGATCAGCTGTCAGCCAATGACGGCTGATCATGTGATGTAAACAGAAGCTCGGTAATCTTAATTTTTTATTATCCTCACGCTGTTAGCGTGAGTGGGAAAAAAAGCTGATCACCGGCTTCTGTCACAGGGACATTGGTCCCTCACACAGAAAGCCTCGGCTGCATTTTCTGTGTCAGCTAGTGATTAAAGAGCAGTTCCGCCTGCAAAAAAAAAATATTAAAAGTCAGCAGCTACAAATAAGGACACTTACCTGTCCAGGGCGCCTGCGATGTCCTCGACTGAAGCTGACCCATCCCTCGGCTCCAGGTGGAGGCACCGGCATCTTCAGTAAGGGAATCAGGAAGTTTCCTACTGTTTCCTACTGTGCATGCGCGAGTCGCGCTGCGCGCTCTAAATGGTCCCTGCTGTCTTCTTGGACCTGTGTGTCTCCCAGAAGACAGCGGGGGGATGGAGGAGGGGCCGGACATGGCGTAGTTCGCTGCGGATTTTGAGGCGATCTTTCACTGGAAGTGGGAGAAAATACCTGGATTAGACAGGTATCTGCTCCCCCCTGAAAGGTGCCAAATGTGACACAGGAGGGGGGTAAGAACCGGATCAGCGGATGTTCCATTTATGGGTGGAACTCCGCTTTAAATACCACCAAAAGAAAGCTATATTTCATATGGGTACAGTCAGGGGTCGAGTCTGCGGGAACTGAGTTTCCGCACTTTTTCCACCGCAGGAACGCTATTCCCGTTTGCATCCCTCCTGTGGGATGCGGCTGCTATTAGTGGGGTGCCACAGATTGTGGGGGTGTCTGGCCGGCGCCCCTCAGGGGTGCCCGCCGGGCTGCACGTCCATGTGGGGAAAGCAGCTGGGCTGCTCCTTCAGCCACGCCACTCACCCCACCTATTCGGTCCAGCAGGCGGGGTGGGGAGCGGAAACTACACAGGTATGATGGCGTGAAGGGGGAAGGATCTGCGATGAATCCCGAAATCCATCGCCTGTTGCTGCCTGCCAGACGGTAAAAAAAGTAAGTGCTTGCCCGTGCAGCAGCCTCCCTGTGTGCCTGGATAGGAGGAGTGGCGAGGGCAGCGGCATATAGAGAATTTGATCTTTCCATATTCCTACTGTAACCGCTGAATGCCCGCTTCTCCTCTTCTCCCTCTTGCAAGAATTTTGCGGCGGCAGGAGAGATATGCAAAGGCCAATTCCCCAGCCACTCCAATCCAGATTCTTTTGCTGGCCCCATGCTCCTTAGCTCCCCCATGTTCTCTGCTCCCCTATGCTCCCTTTCCCACCCAGTGCTTTCCAGTCCTCCCCAAATGCTTTTGTGCTCTCAACCCCCCTGTTCTCCCCCCAGTGCTATCCAGTCCCCCCCGTGCTTTACACCCCCCCAGTGCTTTCTGGTTCCCTCCAGTGTTTTCCAGTTCCCCCTGTGCTCCCTTTCCCCCTGTACTCTCCAGTCCCCCCCAGTGCTCTCCAGCTCCCCCAGTGATCTTCGGCACCCCCCCTTGTGTTCTCCGCCCCCTGTGCTCCCTTTCCCCCCAGTGTTATCAAGTTCCCCCCCAGTGCAATTAATTTCCCCTAGTGATCTCCATCCACCCCACCATGCTCTTCAACCCCCCCTCCCCCAGTGCTCTCCACCCCCTGCACTCTCCGATCCCTGATTCTTTCCAGCCCCCGTAGTGCTCCCCAGACCCCCCAATGGTCTCCAGCTCACCCAGTGCTCTCCGTCCCCCCAGTGCTCGCCACCCCCACGCTCTCCGATCCCCAGTGCTCTCCAGCCCCCGTGGTGCTCTCCATACCCCCCAGTGCTCTCTGGCCCCCTAGTGCTCTTCTATTGTGTCTGCAGTCTCTGACCATCTCTTGCATCATGTCTTCAGTCTCTGACCATCTTCTGTACTGTGTTCTCAGTCTCTGACCATCTCCTGTAGTATGTCTGCAGTCTCTGACCATCTCCTATATCATGTCTATAGTCTCTGACCATCTCCTGTACTATGTCTGCAGTCTCTGACCATCTCCTGTACTATGTCTTCAGTCTCTGGCCATTTCCTGTACTATGTCTGCAGTCTCTGACCATCTTCTGTACTATGTCTGCTGTCTCTGACCATCTCCTGTAATATGTCTGCAGTCTCTGACCATCTCCTATATCATGTTCTCAGTCTCTGGCCATCTCCTGTATCATGTCCTCAGTCGCTGACCATCTTCTGTATCATGCCCTCAGTCTCTGACCATCTCCTGTAGTATGTCTGCAGTCTCTGACATCTACTGTAGTATGTCTGCAGTCTCTGACCATCTCCTATATCATGTCTATAGTCTCTGACCATCTCATGTACTATGTCTGCAGTCTCTGACCATCTCCTGTACTCTGTCTTCAGTCTCTGGCCATTTCCTATACTATGTCTGCAGTCTCTGACCATCTTCTGTACTATCTCTGCTGTCTCTGACCATCTCCTGTAATATGTCTGCAGTCTCTGACCATCTCCTATATCATGTTCTCAGTCTCTGGCCATCTCCTGTATCATGTCCTCAGTCGCTGACCATCTTCTGTATCATGCCCTCAGTCTCTGACCATCTCCTGTATCATGTCTGAATTGTGAAAATGGATGGGTATGACTCTGGGTGGGGATGAGAGTTACACTGTGGAGAGCCTCTTCACTATGTAACTCTCATCCCCACCCAGAGTCATCCTCATCCAATTTCACAATGCAACTCCATCATCCTCATCCCCTCCTGTACTATGTCTTCAGTCTCTGATCATCTCCTATACTATGTCTGCAGTCTCTGACCATCTTCTGTACTATGTCTGCCATCTCTGACCATCTCCTGTAGTATGTCACCAGTCTCCGACCATCTCCTGTAGTATGTCTGCAGTCTCTGACCATCTCCTATATCATGTCTATAGTCTCTGACCATCTCATGTACTATGTCTGCAGTCTCTGACCATCTCCTGTACTCTGTCTTCAGTCTCTGGCCATTTCCTGTACTATGTCTGCAGTCTCTGACCATCTTCTGTACTATGTCTGCTGTCTCTGACCATCTCCTGTAATATGTCTGCAGTCTCTGACCATCTCCTATATCATGTTCTCAGTCTCTGGCCATCTCCTGTATCATGTCCTCAGTCGCTGACCATCTTCTGTATCATGCTCTCAGTCTCTGGCCATCTCCTGTAGTATGTCTGCAGTCTCTGACATCTACTGTAGTATGTCTGCAGTCTCTGACCATCTCCTATGTCATGTCTATAGTCTCTGACCATCTCATGTACTATGTCTGCAGTCTCTGACCATCTCCTGTACTATGTCTTCAGTCTCTGGCCATTTCCTGTACTATGTCTGCAGTCTCTGACCATCTTCTGTACTATCTCTGCTGTCTCTGACCATCTCCTGTAATATGTCTGCAGTCTCTGACCATCTCCTATATCATGTTCTCAGTCTCTGGCCATCTCCTGTATCATGTCCTCAGTCGCTGACCATCTTCTGTATCATGCCCTCAGTCTCTGACCATCTCCTGTATCATGTCTGAATTGTGAAAATGGATGGGTATGACTCTGGGTGGGGATGAGAGTTACACTGTGGAGAGCCTCTTCACTATGTAACTCTCATCCCCACCCAGAGTCATCCTCATCCAATTTCACAATGCAACTCCATCATCCTCATCCCCTCCTGTACTATGTCTTCAGTCTCTGATCATCTCCTATACTATGTCTGCAGTCTCTGACCATCTTCTGTACTATGTCTGCCATCTCTGACCATCTCCTGTAGTATGTCACCAGTCTCCGACCATCTCCTGTAGTATGTCTGCAGTCTCTGACCATCTCCTATATCATGTCTATAGTCTCTGACCATCTCATGTACTATGTCTGCAGTCTCTGACCATCTCCTGTACTCTGTCTTCAGTCTCTGGCCATTTCCTGTACTATGTCTGCAGTCTCTGACCATCTTCTGTACTATGTCTGCTGTCTCTGACCATCTCCTGTAATATGTCTGCAGTCTCTGACCATCTCCTATATCATGTTCTCAGTCTCTGGCCATCTCCTGTATCATGTCCTCAGTCGCTGACCATCTTCTGTATCATGCTCTCAGTCTCTGACCATCTCCTGTAGTATGTCTGCAGTCTCTGACATCTACTGTAGTATGTCTGCAGTCTCTGACCATCTCCTATGTCATGTCTATAGTCTCTGACCATCTCATGTACTATGTCTGCAGTCTCTGACCATCTCCTGTACTATGTCTTCAGTCTCTGGCCATTTCCTGTACTATGTCTGCAGTCTCTGACCATCTCCTATATCATGTTCTCAGTCTCTGGCCATCTCCTGTATTATGTCCTCAGTCGCTGACCATCTTCTGTATCATGCCCTCAGTCTCTGACCATCTCCTGTATCATGTGTGAATTGTGAAAATGGATTGGTATGACTCTGGGTGGGGATGAGAGTTACACTGTGGAGAGCCTCTTCACATGTAACTCTCATCCCCACCCAGAGTCATCCTCATCCAATTTCACAATGCAACTCCATCATCCTCATCCCCTCCTGTACTATGTCTTCAGTCTCTGATCATCTCCTGTACTATGTCTGCAGTCTCTGACCATCTTCTGTACTATGTCTGCCATCTCTGACCATCTCCTGTAGTATGTCTGCAGTCTCCGACCATCTCCTGTAGTATGTCTGCAGTCTCTGATCATCTCCTGAATCATGTTCTCAGTCTCTGACCATCTCCTGTATCATCTCCTCAGTCTCTGATCATCTTCTGTATCATGCCCTCAGTCTCTGACCATCTCCTGTATCATGTCTGAATTGTGAAAATGGATAAGGATGACTCTGGGTGGGGATGAGAGTTACATTGTGGAGAGCCTCTTCACTATGTAACTCTCATCCCCACCCAGAGTCATCTTCATCCATTTTCACAATGCAACTCCATCATCCTCATCCCCACCCAGAATCATCCATCCCTCTCCACAATACATCCCCATCCCCACCCAGAATCATCCATTCCT
Source organism: Lithobates clamitans (assembly GCA_037952925.1). Lineage (NCBI taxonomy): Eukaryota > Metazoa > Chordata > Amphibia > Anura > Ranidae > Lithobates > Lithobates clamitans. The sequence continues at coordinate 1,557,237 of JBBGZY010001275.1, forward strand.
CTCCACAGTGTATCCCCATCCCCACCCAGAATCATCCATTCTCCAGGATTCTTTGCGGGGATGGGGATACATTGTAGAGAGGAATGGATGATGCTGGGCGCAAATGGGGATACATTGTGGAGAGGGATGGGGTAATTCTGGGCGGGGATGGGGATACATTGTAGAGAGGGATGGATGATTCTGGGCGGGGATGGGGATACATTGTGGAGAGGCATGGAGATAATTCCGGGCGGGATGGGGATGCATTGTAGAGAGGGATGGATGATGCTGGGTGGGGATGGGGATACACTGTGTAGAGGGATATAAATAATTCTGGGCAGGGATGGGGATACATTGTAGAGAGGGATGGATGATGCTGGGCGGGGATGGTGATACATTGTGGAGAGGGATGGAGATAGTTCTGGGCAGGGATGGGGATACAATGTAGAGAGGGATGGATGATGCTGGGCGGGGATGGGGATATATTGTGGAGAGGGAAGGAGATAATTCTAGGTGGGGATGGGGATACATTGTGGAGAGGGATGGATGATGCTGGGCAGGGATGTGGATAATTCTGAGCGGGATGGGGATACATTTATTTTTGAGGTGGGGGGGTGGAATCTTGGGTGAGTTCCTACACTTTTCCCAGGACTTGACGGGCACAGTGCTGCATGACTGAGTAATTGTCATTCAAAGTGTGAGAGCACTGAAAGATAAAAATTGATCTGGGCAGAAGGGGGGTTTAAGTGCCCAGTAGGCAATTGGTTAGCGCAGTTTTTTCCTTTTTTTTTTGTATTGTGTGTATCTCACAGTTGAACTGCTGCTTTCTTGGGGGGGTTTTCTGCATTAGCGCAGTGATGCTCTGTTTTTAGGCAAGTGGTTAACCACTTGCCGACCGCCTCACGCCTATATACGCGAGCAGAGCGGCACGGGCAGGCAAAATCACGTACCTGAAACGTGATTGCCTTCCCGCGGGTGGGGGGTCCGATCGGACCCCCCCTGGTGCCAGCTGCGGTCGGCATTTGGTTGGGAGCGATGACAGACGAGGGGGAGGCCATCCGATCATGGCCCCCCCCTCGCGATCGCTCCCAGCCAATGAGAAACATCCCCTGCCTCTGTATAGTACACAGAGGCAGAGGATGTGATGTCATCTCTCCTCGGTCTGGCAGTTTCCGTTCCAGCGCCGAGGAGAGATGACATGTAAGTGCACCAAACACACACACACACAGTAGAACATGCCAGGCATACATTACACCCCCGATCCCCCCCCCCCCGATCGCCCCCCGATCCCCCCCCAATCACCCCCCCCCCCCCTGTCACAAACTGACACCAAGCAGGTTTTTTTTTTTTTTTCCTGATTACTGCATAGTGTCAGTTTGTGACAGTTAGCAGTGGTGGGACAGTTAGTATTACCCCCCTGTAGGTCTAGGGTACCCCCCTTACCCCCCCTAATAAAGTTTTATCCCCTTGATCACCCCCCCTCACCAGTGTCGCTAAGCGATCATTTTTCTGATCGCTGTATTAGTGTCGCTGGTGACGGTAGTTAGGGACGTAAATATTTAGGTTCGCCGTCAGTGTTTTATAGCGACAGGGACCCCCATATACTATCTAATAAATGTTTTAACCCCTTGATTGCCCCCTAGTTAACCCTTTCACCACTGATCACCGTATAACTGTTACGGGTAACGCTGGTTAGTTTGTTTATTTTTTATAGTGTCAGGGCACCCGCCGTTTATTACCGAATAAAGGTTTAGCCCCCTGTAGGTCTAGGGTACCCCCCTTACCCCCCTAATAAAGTTTTAACCCCTTGATCACCCCCTGTCGCCAGTGTCGCTAAGCGATCATTTTTCTGATCGCTGTATTAGTGTCGCTGGTGACGCTAGTTAGGGACGTAAATATTTAGGTTCGCCGTCAGTGTTTTTCAGCGACAGGGACCCCCATATACTATCTAATAAATGTTTTAACCCCTTGATGGCCCCCTAGTTAACCCTTTCACCACTGATCACAGTATAACCGTTACGGGTGACGCTGGTTCGTTCGTTTATTTTTTATAGTGTCAGGGCACCCGCCGTTTATTACCGAATAAAGGTTTAGCCCCCTGATCGCCCGGCGGTGATATGCATCGCCCTAGGCAGCGTCAGATTAGCGCCAATACCGCGAACACCCACGCACGCACCGTACACCTCCCTTAGTGGTATAGTATCTGAACGCATCAATATCTGATCCGATCAGATCTATACTAGCGTCCCCAGCAGTTTAGGGTTCCCAAAAACGCAGTGTTAGCGGGATCAGCCCAGATACCTGCTAGCACCTGCGTTTTGCCCCTCCGCCCGGCCCAGCCCAGTCCAGCCCACCCAAGTGCAGTATCGATCGATCACTGACACTTTTCTTTGTAGCGTTTTGGTGAACTGGCAAGCACCAGCGGCGTAGTACACCCCGGTCGTAGTCAAACCAGCACTGCAGTAACACTTGGTGAATGTTTTGAACGCTACCATGCACTAGTTGAGTATTAGCGTAGGGTACAGCATTGCACAGACTAGGACACACTTTCACAGGGTCTCCCAAGATGCCATCGCATTTTGAGAGACTCGAACCTGGAACCGGTTACAGTTATAAAAGTTACAGTTACAAAAAAAAAGTGTAAAAAAAAAAAAACACAAACAAAAATAAAAAAAAATAGTTGGCGTTTTATTGTTCTCTCTCTCTCTCTATTCTCTCTCTATTGTTCTGCTCTTTTTTACTGTATTCTATTCTGCAATGTTTTATTGTTATTATGTTTTATCATGTTTGCTTTTCAGGTATGTAATTATTTATACTTTACCGTTTACTGTGCTTTATTGTTAACCATTTTTTTGTCTTCAGGTACGCCATTCACGACTTTGAGTGGTTATACCAGAATGATGCCTGCAGGTTTAGGTATCATCTTGGTATCATTCTTTTTAGCCAGCGGTCGGCTTTCATGTAAAAGCAATCCTAGCGGCTAATTAGCCTCTAGACTGCTTTTACAAGCAGTGGGAGGGAATGCCCCCCCCCACCGTCTTCCGTGTTTTTCTCTGGCTCTCCTGTCTCAACAGGGAACCTGAGAATGCAGCCGGTGATTCAGCCAGCTGACCATAGAGCTGATCAGAGACCAGAGTGGCTCCAAACATCTCTATGGCCTAAGAAACCGGAAGCTACGAGCATTTTATGACTTAGATTTCACCGGATGTTAATAGCGCCATTGGGAAATTGGGGAAGCATTTTATCACACCGATCTTGGTGTGGTCAGATGCTTTGAGGGCAGAGGAGAGATCTAGGGTCTAATAGACCCCAATTTTTTCAAAAAAGAGTACCTGTCACTATCTATTGCTATCATAGGGGATATTTACATTCCCTGAGATAACAATAAAAATGATTTAAAAAAAAAAATGAAAGGAACAGTTTAAAAATAAGATAAAAAAGCAAAAAAAAATAAAGAAAAAAAATAAAGAAAAAAAAAGCACCCCTGTCGCCCCCTGCTCTCGCGCTAAGGCGAACGCAAGCGGCGGTCTGGCGTCAAACGTAAACAGCAATTGCACCATGCATGTGAGGTATCACCGCGAAGGTCAGATCGAGGGCAGTAATTTTAGCAGTAGACCTCCTCTGTAAATCTAAAGTGGTAACCTGTAAAGGCTTTTAAAGGCTTTTAAAAATGTAGTAATTTTGTTGCCACTGCACGTTTGTGCGCAATTTTAAAGCATGTCATGTTTTGTATCCATGTACTCGGCCTAAGATCATCTTTTTTATTTCATCAAACATTTGGGCAATATAGTGTGTTTTAGTGCATTAAAATTTAAAAAAGTGTGTTTTTTCCCCAAAAAATGCGTTTGAAAATCGCTGCGCAAATACTGTGTGAAAAAAAAAAAATGAAACACCCACCATTTTAATCTGTAGGGCAATTGCTTTAAAAATAATATATAATGTTTGGGGGTTCAAAGTAATTTTCTTGCAAAAAAAAATAATTTTTTCATGTAATCAAAAAGTGTCAGAAAGGGCTTTGTCTTCAAGTGGTTAGAAGAGTGGGTGATGTGTGACATAAGCTTCTAAATGTTGTGCATAAAATGCCAGGACAGTTCAAACCCCCCCCAAATGACCCCATTTTGGAAAGTAGACACCCCAAGCTATTTGCTGAGAGGCATGTCGAGTCCATGGAATATTTTATATTGTGACACAAGTTGCGGGAAAGAGACAATTTTTTTTTTTTTTTGCACAAAGTTGTCACTAAATGTTATATTGCTCAAACATGCCATGGGAATATGTGAAATTACACCCCAAAATAAATTCTGTTGCTTCTCCTGAGTACGGGGATACCACATGTGTGGGACTTTTTGGGAGCCTAGCCGCGCACGGGACCCCGAAAACCAAGCACCGCCTTCAGGCTTTCTAAGGCCGTAAATTTTTGATTTCACTCCTCACTACCTATCACAGTTTCGGAGGCCATGGAATGCCCAGGTGGCACAAACCCCCCCCCAAATGACCCCATTTTGGAAAGTAGACATCCCAAGCTATTTGCTGAGAGGTATAGTGAGTATTTTGCAGACCTCACTTTTTGTCACAAAGTTTTGAAAATTGAAAAAAGAAAAAAAAAAATTTTTTTTCTGGTCTTTCTTCATTTTCAAAAACAAATGAGAGCTGCAAAATACTCACCATGCCTCTCAGCAAATAGCTTGGGGTGTCTACTTTCCAAAATGGGGTCATTTGGGGGGGTTTGTGCCATCTTGGCATTTTATGGCCTTCAAAACTGTGATAGGTAGTGAGGAGTAAAATCAAAAATGTATGCCCTTAGAAATCCTGAAGGTGGTGCTGGGTTTTCGGGGCCCCGTACGCGGCTAGGCTCCCAAAAAGTGCCACACATGTGGTATCCCTCTCAGCAATTTCCTTGGGGTGTCTACTTTCCAAAATGGGGTCATTTGGGGGGGTTTTGTACTGCCCTGCCATTTTAGCACCTCAAGAAATGACATAGGCAGTCAGAAACTAAAAGCTGTGTAAATTCCAGAAAATGTACCCTAGTTTGTAGACGCTATAACTTTTGCGCAAACCAATAAATATACGCTTATTGACATTTTTTTTACCAAAGACATGTGGCCGAATACATTTTGGCCTAAATGTATGACTAAAATTTAGTTTATTGGATTTTTTTTATAACAAAAAGTAGAAAATATCATTTTTTTTCAAAATTTTCAGTCTTTTTCCGTTTATAGCGCAAAAAATAAAAACGGCAGAGGTGATCAAATATCATCAAAAGAAAGCTCTATTTGTGGGAAGAAAAGGACGCAAATTTCGTTTGGGTAGAGCATTGCATGACCGCGCAATTAGCAGTTAAAGCGACGCAGTGCCGAATTGTAAAAAGTGCTCTGGTCAGGAAGGGGGTAAATCCTTCCGGGGCTGAAGTGGTTAAGGTCACACTCTCTGGTAAAAGACAGCATGTAACTGTTATTTCCCAAACTGCCCACAAAATCGAAGGCCTCTTGTCTAGTTCTTATCCATTGGACAAGGATGTTGTTGATGGACCTGTACCAGGACAAAATCCTGGCCAGGTACACTGACGACGTCCCCTTTCTACCAATGAACTAATTCTCCTAGGTAGACATTGGCATATGAAGAAAAGACAAGGTGCGCCAAGCTAAGTGCAGTAAGTATGAACAGTTTTAATGAAGATATAGTAAAGGTGGCCAAATGTCTACTCACAACTTAGCAGTGAGAATCAAGCATGTAGGTACATATATTGGAGTCCATGGTCACTCATGAAGTCTGCGGTAGAAGCACTGAAGAGGTCCCAGCAGGGTTTGGAGATGGATGCCCTTAGATGGAAGTACACAGCAGGACGACCTGTGGGTCTTGCAGGTGGTAGGCGCCGTATTTATGCAAGCCTGTTGGATATGCAGGGGGTCCTGAGTATGGTGCTCAGCTACATGCCGTTCGGTAGTACTGGAGACAAAATCATTTTTAGTATAAATCATACTTATCCATATTATCTATTTTTTCTCTAGCCAATCTAGCTCTATATACATTTTGTTCAAATTATTAATTTATTTTTATTACTTTTTATTTTTTTACCAATTGATTCATTAATTAATTTACTATTTTTTACTTCAATTTATTATTACTATTTTCATACATGCATATACATATGGGTATATCTATTTGTCCATTTGATTGATATTCCAGTTAATATTGTGTTAGTTCATACATTGCCGCTTTTTTCACGGCATGATATAATATGTGTTTTACTTTTGGGCATCCATACGGCACTTCCGCGATACAAAATCCATTGAGGCTTGCATTCCACGCTGGTTGTCCTTCCGGTTCCGGGTTCCGGCATCCCGTAGGTGCGTTCCACGCTGGTTGTCTTTCCGGTTCCAGTCTCCAGTACTACCGAACGGCATGTAGCTGAGCACCATACCCAGGACCCCCTGCATATCCAACAGGCTTGCATAAAGACGACTCTTACCACCTGCAAGACCCACAGGTCATCCTGCCATGTACTTCCATCTATGGGCATCCATCTCCAAACCCTGCTGGGACCTCTTCAGTGCTTCCACCGCGGACTTCATAAGTGAGCATGGACTCCAATATACAGTCAGGTCCATAAATATTGGGACATCAACACAATACTAATCTTTTTGTCTCTATACACCCGCACAATGGAATTGAAATGAAACGAACAAGATGTGCTTTAACTGCAGACTTTCAGCTTTAATTTGAGGGTATTTACATCCAAATCAGGTGAACGGTGTAGGAAATACAACAGTTTGTATATGTGCCTCCCACTTTTTAAGGGACCAAAAGTAATGGGACACTTGGCTGCTCAGCTGTTCCATGGCCAGGTGTGTGTTATTCCCTCATTATCCCATTTACAAGGAGCAGATAAAAGGTCCAGAGTTCATTTCATGTGTGCTATTTGCATTTGGAATCTGTTGCTGTCAACTCTTAATATGAGAGCCAAAGAGCTGTCATTATCAGTGAAGCAAGCCATCATTAGGCTGAAAAAACAAAACAAACCCATCAGAGAGATGGCAAAAACATTAGGTGTGGCCAAATCAACTGTTTGGAACATCCTTAAAAAGAAAGAACGCACCGGTGAGCTCAGCAACGCTAAAAGACCCGGAAGACCATGGAAAACAACTGTGGTGGATGACCGAAGAATTCTTTCCCTGGTGAAGAAAACACCCTTCACAACAGTTGACCAGATCAAGAACACTCTCCAGGAGGTAGGTGTATGTGTGTCAAAGTCAACAATCAAGAAAAGACTTCACCAGAGTGAATACAGAGGGTTCCCCACAAGATGTAAACCATTGGTGAGCCTCAAACACAGGAAGGCCAGATTAGAGTTTGCCAAACAACATCTTAAAAAGCCTTCACAGTTCTGGAACAACATCCTATGGACAGATGAGACCAAGATCAACTTATACCAGAGTGATGGGAAGAGAAGAGTATGGAGAAGGAAATGAACTGCTCATGATCCAAAGCATACCACCTCATCAGTGAAGCATGGTGGTAGTGTCATGGCGTGGACATGTATGGCTGCCAATGGAACTGGTTCTCTTGTATTTATTGATGATGTGACTGCTGGCAAATGCAGCAGGATGAATTCTGAAGTGTTTCGGGCAATATTATCTGCTCGTATTCAGCAAAATGCTTCAGAACTCATTGGACGGCACTTCACAGTGCAGATGGACAATGACCTGAAGCATACTGCAAAAGCAACCAAAGAGTTTTTTAAGGGAAAGAAGTGGAATTTTTTTGCAATGGTCAAGTCAATCACCTGACCTGAATCTGATTGAGCATGCATTTCACTTGCTGAAGATAAAACTTAAGGGAAAATGCCCCAAGAACAAGCAGGAACTGAAGACAGTTGCAGTAGAGGCCTGGCAGAGCATCACCAGGGATGAAACTCAGTGTCTGGTGATGTCTATGCATTCCAGACTTCAGGCTGTAATTGACTGCAAAGGATTTTCAACCAAGTATTAAAAAGTGAAAGTTTGATGGATGATTGTTAATCTGTCCCATTACATTTGGTCCCTTAAAAAGTGGGAGGCACATATACAAGCTGTTGTAATTCCTACACCGTTCACCTGATTTGGATGTAAATACCCTCAAATTAAAGCTGAAAGTCTGCAGTTAAATCACATCTTGTTCATTTCATTTCAAATCCACTGTGGTGATGTATAGGGCCAAAAAGATTAGAATTGTGTAGATGTCCCAATATTTATGGACCTGACTGTATGTACCTACATGCTTGATTTCCACTGCTAAGTTGTGAGTAGCCATTTGGCCACCTTTGCAGAAAAAAATGGGGAATCCGCGCAATGAAATTAATTTAAAGACTGAGTGGGAAGTATATCACTTAATGGTTGATGGACTGCTGCCCTCACATACGCTGACTCCACGAGGAGTGGAATAAGCGGAAATTAGTGGGTGTAGGAAAAAATATATTTAAAATTATATCCAAGGTGTCATGTGCTATATTCCCTCAAAAGAGATATGTTGGTATATGAAACAATTCTCCCGAGATAATACCATTTTTACCACTACTATGGATTAAAGTGACTTGTGTCTTAAACATTGAGTGCAATAAATACATCATATCCAAGGTGTCAAGTGCAATATTCCCTCAAAAGAGATATGTTGGTATATGAAAACAATTTCTCCAGAGATAAATCAATATTTTTACCACTACTTTAGGTTAAAGTGACTTGTGTCTTAAACATTATAAAGCACAATGAATGCAATAAAAACATCACACGTGACATGCAAAAATATCCAAAAAGTGTCTAGTGCTAAATAACCAAAGGTGCCTTGTGCTAAATAAACAATATATTAAATTAATCACTCTTCAAATTTTACAGATAACAAAGTGACAAGTGCTCTATGAAATAATCACTATGTAGAAAATAGTTAACACACGTGTCATGCAAATGGTTTTTATATTAATAATAAACAGTCCATATGGGTAACTGTGCCCGGTGCACCATAAGTGAAAAACGACGTTCGCTGTGGGATTTCCTTAAAGCATACAGCGGGTGTTGTTCTAGTGCTGGTGTCTCGCGTTGTGATTGTGCAGAGACTCACCAGCTATTTGTCCCCTGCAGGGGTAACGGGTAGTCACAGTATGTGCCACTGTGCAGCAGTACTTGGCAGGACCAGGAGCAAAGTAATATCATAAGGACATGAAGGAGAAAAGAAAGGATTCTATAGTGTAAAACCGTTTAAAACACTATTTATTAGGTCAAATGTAAAGGGTACTCACATTGTAGTAGAAAAAATGAGCGGTGTACAATGAACAATAAGATGTTCCTAAGCGTTAGCTTACAGGGAGATGTCTGCAAGGCGTTCAGTCCAAGCCACCCCCTCTGTACGTTTCGTCACACGGACTTCTACGGGAGCATGGTCCCTGCGTCGTCTCCCCTATCCTTATATACTGTGCGGTCCGTGATGCGTTTGCGTTCCAGCGGCCATGTTTTGTGTATTTGAGTTCCAGCGGCTATGTTTTTGTGTGCCGGCGGCCATTTTTCATGGGATAATGCAGACCGAAGACCGCGGCCCTAATCAGGTTGTTAAATCGCCGTGAAACGGCCTGATATAACACCAAAAATTTCTTGGTGACACCTTACTGGTATATGGGCCCTTTGTATGTGTGTCACGTGGTATCGGTTAAATGTGATATTTATGCACATTTCTACCGCACAATATACATGGTGTATAGTTAATAGTCTGACCTTACTTAAAATACATAGACAATAATAGACAATATTAATTATATGAACAAATTAATATCCAGATTAAAAATATTAAAAATATTATTCTTCTAAATTTTATTTATAAAATGACATATATCCTAACGATACAGTATAGAAACAGAGGGTGTAAAGCCAAATAGATTGAAAAAAATAAAAATATTAAAATGCAAAGATAAACATAGAAAAGTAGTTTTATTATTAATGGCTCCTGTTGTGAGGGTATATGTAAAAGGTGGGGCAGGGGGAGGGCATATCCCAATTCTGTATAAGACAGATAATATAGATATTAGTGTACAAAATGCATGTTAAAATGCTTAAAATATTTTAAAATTGAGTAAAAACCTTTTTTGCAAAAATTCTTTTTATATTAACTTATTTAATAAGGAGAGAGGAACATATTCATCAGAAGGGGTTTTTTCAAAGGGCACTCAGTAGTTGGTAAGAAAACAATTGAGATCCACATCTATATTCATTCCCGACGGTTGGAGTGTATCCAGCTGGAAGATCCATCTGGTTTCATTTTGTGACACTTTTGTTTTCTTGTTGTCACCCCTCCGGTGTCCCTTAATTTTGTCAATGCCATAGAAAAGCATACCACTGGGGTCCCTATTGTAATAGTTACATAGTTATATAGTTACATAGTAGGTGAGGTTGAAAAAAGACACAAGTCCATCAAGTCCAACCTATGTGTGTGATTATGTGTCAGTATTACATTACATATCCCTGTATGTTGCGGTCATTCAGGTGATTATCTAATAGTTTCTTGAAGCTATCAATGCTCCCCGCTGAGACCACCGCCTGTGGAAGGGAATTCCACATCCTTGCCGCTCTTACAGTAAAGAACCCTCTACGTAGTTTAAGGTTAAACCTCTTTTCTTCTAATTGTAATGAGTGGCCACGAGTCTTATTAAACTCTCTTCTGCGAAAAAGTTTTATCCCTATTGTGGGGTCACCAGTACAGTATTTGTAAATTGAAATCATATCCCCTCTCAAGCGTCTCTTCTCCAGAGAGAATAAGTTCAGTGCTCGCAACCTTTCCTCATAACTAAGATCCTCCAGACCCTTTATTAGCTTTGTTGTCCTTCTTTGTACTCGCTCCATTTCCAGTACATCCCTCCTGAGGACTGGTGCCCAGAACTGGACAGCATACTCCAGGTGCGGCCGGACCAGAGTCTTGTAGAGCGGGAGAATTATCGTTTTATCTCTGGAGTTGATCCCCCTTTTAATGCATGCCAATATTCTGTTTGCTTTATTAGCAGCAGCTTGGCATTGCATGCCATTGCTGAGCCTATCATCTACTAGGACCCCCAGGTCCTTTTCCATCCTAGATTCCCCCAGAGGTTCTCCCCCCAGTGTATAGATTGCATTCATATTTTTGCCACCCAAATGCATTATTTTGCATTTTTCTACATTGAACCTCATTTGCCATGTAATCGCCCACCCCATTAATTTGTTCAGGTCTTTTTGCAAGATTTCCATATCCTGCGGAGAAGTTATTGCCCTGCTTAGCTTAGTATCGTCTGCAAATACAGAGATTGAACTATTTATCCCATCCTCCAGGTCGTTTATGAACAAATTAAATAGAATTGGTCCCAGCACAGAACTCTGGGGAACCCCACTACCCACCCCTGACCATTCTGAGTACTCCCCATTTATCACCAACCTCTGAACACGCCCTTGTAGCCAGTTTTCAATCCATGTACTCACCCTATGGTCCATGCCAACGCACCTTATTTTGTACAGTAAACGTTTATGGGAAACTGTGTCAAATGCTTTTGCAAAATCCAGATACACCACGTCTACGGGCCTTCCTTTATCTAGATGGCAACTCACCTCCTCATAGAAGGTTAATAGATTGGTTTGGCAAGAACGATTCTTCATGAATCCATGCTGATTACTGCTAATGATATCATTCTTATTACTAAAATCTTGTATATAGTCCCTTATCATCCCCTCCAAGAGTTTACATACTATTGATGTTAGGCTAACTGATCTGTAATTCCCAGGGATGTTTTTGGGCCCTTTTTAAATATTGGTGCTACATTGGCTTTTCTCCAATCAGCTGGTACCATTCCAGTCAATAGACTGTCTGTAAAAATTAGGAACAACGGTCTGGCAATCACCTGATTGAGTTCCCTAAGTACCCTCGGATGCAAGCTATCTGGTCCCGGTGATTTATTAATGTTAAGTTTCTCAAGTCTAATTTTAATTCTGTCCTCTGTTAACCATGTAGGTGCTTCCTGTGTTTTCTTATGAGGATAAACACTGCAGTTTTGGTTACTGAAGCCCCCCGATTCACTCGTGAAGACTGAGGAGAAGAATAAATTCAATACCTTTGCCATCTCCCCATCCTTTGTAACCAGGTGTCCTTCCTCATTCTTTATGGGGCCAATATGGTCTGTCCTCCCTTTTTTACTGTTTACATACTTAAAGAATTTCTTGGAATTTTTTTTGCTCTCCTCCGCTATGTGTCTTTCATGTTCTATCTTAGCCGTCCTAATTGCACCCTTACATTTCTTATTGCATTCTTTATAAAGTCTGAATGCTGAGGATGATCCCTCAACCTTGTATTTTTTGAAGGCCTTCTCCTTTGCTTTTATATGCATTTTTACATTGGAGTTAAGCCATCCAGGATTTTTGTTCGCTCTTTTAAATTTATTACCCAATGGGATACATTGTCTAATGCCCTTATTTAATATGCTCTTAAAGCAAACCCATCTCTCCTCCGTATTCTTTGTTCCTAATATTTTATCCCAATTTATGCCTTTTAGCAAGGTTTGTAGTTTAGGGAAGTTGGCTCTTTTGAAATTCAGTGTCTTTGTGTTCCCTTCATGTTTCCTATTTGTGTGATTTATACTGAAACGAATTGACCTGTGATCGCTGTTACCTAAATTGCCCCGTATTTCCACATCTGTGATCAGGTCTGTATTGTTGGTAATCAGTAGATCCAGTAATGTTTTATTTCTAGTTGGTGCGTCTACCATCTGACCCATAAAATTGTCCTGCAAGACATTAAGGAACTGGCGAGCCTTAAATGAATGCGCGGTTCCCTCCGCCCAGTCTATGTCTGGATAATTTAAATCCCCCATTATGATAATACTTCCCATCCTTGCTGCTAATCCAACTCAGGTTAGGGGGCCTATAGCATACTCCCAGTATTATTTTCCCCTTAGCTTCATCCCTTTGGAGCTCTACCCATAAAGATTCCACCTCCTCCCTAGCTCCCTCAGTGATGTCATCTCTCACATTCACTTGTACATTATTCTTGATATATAGGCATACCCCTCCCCCTTTTTTACCCTCTCTAACCTTGCGGTATAGGGTATACCCTTGAATGTTTGCCAGCCAATCATGAGAGCTGTTGAACCAGGTCTCTGAAATTCCCACAAAATCCAAATCCTCCTTGTACAACAGTATCTCTAGTTCACCCATCTTGTCCGCCATGCTCCTGGCATTGGTGAACATGCCACATAGTTTAGACCGGTCGCATATTGTCCTCGTATTGGGTGTTTCAAGATTGCAACTAGGACTTGCTACTATACTCACCTTGTGTTTTTGTGCTTTGGTTAACCTACCACTAATGCCCCCAATGCTACCCTCTGGAATATCTTCCCCGCTGGCTATCACTGTCTCTGGACCCTCCCCCCCATCGCCTAGTTTAAAAACCCCTCTAACTTGGGGCGTGGCCAACCGGGCTCTAAGATGGACGTGTAATCCCAGAGCTCCGCTCGCCTCAGGAGATAATCCACAGCCATCAGAGCTCCACGGCGCTCCTACAGACTAACAGACCTACCCTCTAACAAGTAGGTGCCCGCTGCACACACCGGGGATGACCAGACGCCGTAAAAATCCCCAACAGCCGCAGAAAATGACGAGCTATTACGCAGCTCGCGATACTCAAAATGGCGGCGGAATGGCAGCTGACAGGACGGAGCTTAGGCCCGATGCGCATGGCGGCAGACAAGTCCCGGCATCTGTCTCTACCCGCTACCCGAACCCACCCAGTGTGTCATCCTCAAGCCCATCCAGCCCCTCCACAAGAAGCCCGGCCAAATCGAAGCCGAGGAGGAACTCACCCGTAAGGCAGGGAAACACACAGTGCATGGAGGTAAGCGGGCCTCACGGCAACCCCACACACCAGAGCAGCACTGAAGGGGATTCTATCAGAGAATTCCCCACCGCAGACAGGCCGGTATCAGACACTTTACTTAAAGAAATGCTCCTGTCACTACGTTCCTCATTACAAGCAGACATGGTCAGGGGTATAACAGAGTGTCAGAGGGAGGTACAAGCCATAGGCCACAGAGTGCATCAAGTGGAAAACAAAATGGAGGAATACACCTCAGCATATAATGTAATGGTGGAGGCCCATTCAGCCCAGGGGGAAGATATAGCTTGGCTCAAAGACAAAATGGCCAACTTAGAAGACAGGTCCAGGAGGAACAACCTTAAACTGAGAGGAATACCAGAAGATATCCCCCCTACCCAGCTCTTACAATACGCCCAGACCCTATTCTCAACAATGGTACCCAATGCCTCAGCTCATGACCTGCTTGTGGATAGAATACACAGGGTCCCTAAACCGTCCTTTCTCCCCGCTGAAATTCCCAGGGATGTCCTGCTCAGAATGCATTTCTACCATGTTAAAGACAGGGTCCTCCAAGCCTCACGCAAACAAGAGAACATTCCCCAGCAGTATGCGAACATCAGATTGCTTCCAGATCTTTCCTAACATACTCTGCAACGCCGTCGCAATCTAATAACGATCACGAAAGCGTTGAGGAACCACAAAATACTCCATAAATGGAAGTACCCTGCTACACTCTCCATTACCCATAATGGGGTCACCATCTCAATCAATACCCTGGAAGAAGGGCTCATTGCCCTAAAGAGATGGAATATCATTCTGGACCAGCCTATGCATCAGGCTCACCCAGCAGAGCCACCTCTACTCCAAAATGATTGGCAGGTAGTGTCTTACAGGAGATCTAATAAGAAGCTGACAGGTGGAAGCTCATAAATGAAACCCAAGTTATTACAGGTTTATCTCCAGGGCTGATTTTCTATTCTAGATTCTCTCCCTTCCCCCTATACCACCGATAGCAGCTACGACTGCATGAGGATCACTTTTGAGATCCATTTCTTATGTTACTCATGTTAACTTTCCGTTTGGTTTACAGTTTTTTTTTATCTTCTTTTTTAAGTGATATACACAGATACAAAGCACCAACTTCACCTCCGAACCAGCAGATGACTTGCTCCAATACGCCGTCTCCACTGGCAACCCAGCAGCACAGAAAATTACCTATGGCCGCAGTGAGTACCCCCACGGCACAGCCTCATAACCAGACCCACGTCTCTTAAATGACGATAACCTGCCTCTCAATCAATGCCAAGGGCCTAAATCACCCGGCTAAACGCTTTAGTTTATGGAAAGAAGCTCATAAGCATAAGGCGGACATACTAAGCGTCCAAGAAACGCACTTCCAACTAGACAACAATCCCCAATGTACACATAGGGACTACCCATTTATCTAAGTGGCATGTACGCCGCATCGCAAAACTGGGGGAGTTCTCTTAGCCTTCAAAAATTCCATTTCCTTCGAGCCCAAAGAAATCATTATCGACGACGCAGGAAGATACATCATTGCCACAGGGAACATTAATTCTAATCCCTACACCATAGTGTCATTATACGCTCCTAACAGGCACCAGATTAGATTCGTCAACAAAGTGACCCAAAAAGCAAAAGCCTTACAACATGGTAACCTCCTGATTTGTGGAGACTTTAACCCGACACCAGATCCACTCCTAGATACATCGTCAGGCAAGGGATCTTTGTCCCTCCAAACGCTACTACAAAAGGAGGAGCTATTTGACACGTGGAGATGCCTACACGGTAACGAAAGGGACTACACCTTTTTCTCCAGCAGGCACCGCTCATATTCCCGTATTGACTTATTCCTAACGGATAAATGGCTGCTACAAAATGTTGAAAAAACCACTATACATGATATCACGTGGTCAGACCACTCGGCTATTTCTATGTCTGTGGCTGAGAGGGGAATCTCTCCTTCACCCCCCATCTGGCGATGTAACACACGCATATTACAAGACCCACAACTCCAATCACTAATATCGCAGAAATTACACTTCTTTTTTGCTGATAATGTGGGATCAGTCAATGACCCATACATTCTATGGAATGCACACAAGGCCTTCATGAGAGGCATCTTAATTCAAATAGGGGCCAGAGAAAAAAGAAAACGGGCTCAGCAGCTACGCACTATCCTGTTAGACATTCACGATATCTCCACTCAACACAATAAAACCCCTACACTGCCACTTACTGACAAATTAAACTCCCTCAGAGAAAAACTTAGGCATATTCTTTCTCAACAGTACGACATACATCTCAAACGCCTTCAACTGAACTATTATGTCAATGCTAATAGAGCAGGGAAGTATTTAGCAAACAGATTAAAAGCGGCTCGAACCAAAACGAGAATTGCTTTCCTACAGCACCCTACACAACCACACAAAATAACAAACCCTCAAGACATAGCTGACCAATTTGCGGACTACTATGGCTCACTTTACAATCTGCACTCAGATCCCAACACACACCAACCAACAATGGAACAGATTGAGAAGTTCCTAAAAAACATCAATCTCCCCACTCTTTCTACACAACAGCTAAAATCATTAAATTCACCAATCACGGCAAGGGAAATAATACAGATAATAAACACTCTTCCAGATGGTAAGTCTCCCGGACCGGATGGCTTCTCTAACGAATATTTTAAAACTTTTGCAAACACTTTATCACCACATATGTCAACCATATTCAACAAGGCTGCTGAGTCCGCACACCTTCCCCACGACATGTTGAAAGCTTATATAGTAACACTACCAAAACCTGGCAAAGATCCTATCACACCAGCAAACTTCAGGCCTATTTCTCTCCTGAACTCAGATATTAAAATCTATGCCAAATTGTTAGCCAAACGATTGACAGATATAATACCACGCATTGTAAAACGCGACCAGATGGGCTTTGTGAAAGGGAGACAAACCTCTGACGCCACCAGAAGAATTGTAAATGTGATGAATGTTGCTGAAAAAACCCGAACGCCTTCTCTGCTGTTGTCCATTGACGCAGAGAAGGCGTTCGACAGAGTCCACTGGACATAAATGAGAATGACACTTACCAAATTTGGGTTCCAAGGCCCCATACTGCAAGACATTATGGCGTTATACTCACAACCGTCGGCACAGGTTTACTCCTCTGGGTTCTTATCCAAACCATTCCCTATTACCAACGGTACAAGACAGGGGTGCCCCCTATCCCCAACAGTCTTTAACTTAATGATTGAACCCCTAGCTGAAACTATAAGATCTCATCCCCTGATTACGGGCTTCCAGTTTGGCTCCAGTCTGCATACCATAAACCTTTTCGCTGACGATGTAATCCTTCTCCTGACAAATCCTGCCACATCATTATCGCAGGCCCACACAATCCTTAACACATTTGGAGAAATATCATACTATAAAGTCAACTTTAATAAATCTTTAATACTAGACCTGGGTGTCCTACCCCACGAACGCACAATGCTCCAAACAACACTGCCTTATACGTGGAGCTTAAATGCCATAAAATATCTCGGTATCACACTTACTAATAAAACCTCCACATTGGTTGGAGCAAATATGCAAACACTGATGGCCACACTGGAAGCCCAAATCAAACACTTGTCTACCAAGGAAATATCTTGGTTTGGTAGAATCACAGCATATAAGATGATGCTGCTACCTCAAATACTTTATATTTTCCGTTCCTTACCAATCAACATACCTATCCACTATATTCACAAAATGTCAAAAATAGGTTGGAAATACATATGGAATGGTAAAAAAGCCAGATGCTCCAGAAACAACCTCACATTCCATAAAAAAATAGGAGGGGCAGGCCTAGTGGACCTATATGACTACTACTGGGCAGTCCGACTAGATCAGACAAAATTATGGTTCACCATAAGAAGATCCACCATTATGGGTAGACATTGAAAAAGCATTAGCCCCAACAAAAGATTCAACCTTATTATTATTAAGTGATGGGTGGTCACCATGGAAAATATCCGCTTTTACTCCCCCTATGCAGATCTCATTGAAAGCTTGGAGATTCCTTCTCAAACAAAAACATCAGGATAATCAAGCACTACCATACACACTACCTATGACGCTACTAGAAACAAAGATTCCATTACTGAAAGTTACTTACTTGATGACCAAAGGTGTAAATAGCATTCTGGACCTCGATGACGGAACTCAATTGAAAACATTTGACCAAGTCATGTCCCAATACAACCTCACCAATAAAGAGAAATATTTGTATACGAGGATCACGCGATTTCTTAAATCCCACTCCAGACCGTCTCTCCACATACCGACAGCAATATGGCAATTTTACTCACACGCCAACAACAACAATAAAGGTATATCATTTTTCTACCACAAAATAAGGGATAAAAATACCTTCATCAAAACTACAGCAATGACAAAATGGGAGGGCGACTTGGGCAAACAGTTTTCACCAGAACAATGGCGACAGGCATTTACAGGAATACATAAAGCTTCTCATTGCGTTAAACACTGGGAACTAGCAATCAAACTAGCCAATAGATGGCTTTACACACCTTATAGAGTGGCAAAATTCTTTCCCGGCACATCACCACTCTGCTGGAGAGCCTGCGGGCACACGGGTTCTTTACTACACATGCTATGGCATTGCCCCACAATTAAAAGTACATGGAATCAAATATTTCGACTAATCTCCTCCATAACGGGAATGCTTACACCCCCAGACCCTGCATTAGCAATCTTACATTTAAACATTGACAAAATTCATAAGGACTTCAGACCTGTAGTGACACACATATTACTAGAGACAAGATTATTGATTCTTTGTAACTGGAAATCCACTACAGCCCTGAATGTGACAGATATAGTCAAAGCTGTCAACAGAAACTACACCTTTGAACGCCTCATTGCACTAAACTCATTACATTGTGCGACGTTTGACAAATCCTGGTCTATATGGCCTTATAAGCTGTAACTTACATGATACTCGAGGTGATTATACCGTATTAACAGAACCAGTAGGTCTAATACTATACCTATCTACCCTTTTGTACGATTGTATCTTCTGAATGTATATCATTATAAGATGTATATCACTTACTACCCTATTTTATGTTATGCAACCAATTTTCCTCCATTTCCCATTTTTTTTCCTTTCTGTATCCATTTCTTGAAATACTCAATAAAAACTTATTGATATAAAAAAAAAACCCTTTAACTTTTTAGATAATGATCTCTAAAATGTCTGGATACACTATGTTTTTTAAAACCGTATTTTATGTTTGTGACGTGTTCTCTAATTCTAATGTGCAGTTTCCTAGTAGTGCGTCCCACATACTGTTTACGGCATGGGCATTCTAACACGTAAGTGACGTGTGTATTATTGCACGTTATTAGGTCCCTGATTGTGTATTCCTTGCCGTTTGTTGTGGACTTGAACTTTATGGTCTTTTTGTTTGTTTTTTTGGTTTCTCTGCACGGTAAACACTTTCCACATTTATAAAAGTATTTTAGATTGTTGCCTATTTTAATTTGTTTCGGGGGGTCAAGTGCATTATGCACTAATTTATTTCTAAGGGTTGCGGCCTTCCTATAAATGAAAATAGGTTTCTTTGGTAACACCGTTTTTAAAACTGACTGTAATATAGGCCAATGTTTTTTGACAATCGATTCTATTGATCTATATTGTCTATTATATCCAGTCAAAAAGGCAAGGCCCAACTAAAAGATAAGGATAATACCTTGCAAGAAATAGCCAAAAAGTACGATAAAGAGATACAACTAAAAAAACAGAAAAAATTTAGAAGACACGTACTAGACTACAAGAATCAACATGTTTATAAGTGGCAAACGGATGAAACATACGTGGAAGAAGACCAAAATATTTCAATGATTGATGAGGCTGATGACAGCTCAACGGAAGAAGATGCACCAACATGGCATAAAAAGAATTTTTGCAAAAAAGGTTTTTAATAAATTTTAAAATGTTGAACCCCAACAGAGAAGGGTTTTTTTTCCCAGGGAATGCCGCGGAAGACCACCGGCCTACAGACGAAGAATGTCACCACACAGAGGAGAAAGAGATCTCCAAGGATGGAGACCTTTCAGGATTCCAGACAGGAATTACAACAAGCATCCACGATCATGGTGGAACCCAAGGGTGACAAGAAATGCAGACACAAGAACGAGAAACAGAACACAAGAAGGCACGCAAAGGGAGGAGAGAATGAATCAGGGATACAGAATACCGAGAGGAGGAAGAGAAAACGGGCAAGAGGAAAGAGAGGAGGGGAAAAGAAAATGAGAGTACTAGGAGGAGGCATTTTTAACCTTAGTGAAGTCACTTTCAACGAAAATGAAATGAGAGTACTCGACTTGGGATTAAAATATGTACCAGAAAAAAGTCTGGATCCCTTCGAAGTATTCGTAGATTTACAAAAATTCGTTAGGAAGCTGAACATTAGAAATTTTTTTGCAATTAAAGGGGAACAAGAACCACAAAAAGAAAAGGAAGACTCAATATACAAGCACTCAAAACTGAAAAACAATTCCACATTTAATCCCAATACCCAGCAAAATGAGAGCCGTATAACCTTCAAAAAAATGGTGGAACAAGATATTAGGAAGATGAACCCAAGAAAAACTAAATCGAGAGTCTGGAAAACCATCAAAGAAATAGAAAAGAAAAAGAATATCGTCATAAGGCCAGCAGATAAAGGAGGAGGCCTATTTATATTAAACAGGATTATGAACTAGAGATGGGAAAACTACTTAACATCCCAAACACATACAAAAAATTGAAGGGTAACCCAAAGGTGGAATATAACAAGAAACTAAAAGCCTATATACATAAAGGGGAGAAAAAAGGAATTTTAAATAAAAAATAAGCAAGATATTTGATCCCAGAGGCAGCAAAAACCCCCGTGATCTACTATGTCCCAAAAATCCACAAGAGCCAAACCAACCCGCCAGGAAGACCCATAATAAGTGGCATCGATGGCCTATTTTTAAGGCTAGGGGCCTATTTAGATGGATACCTACAGCCATTGGTAATTAGGGGTAAATCATACCTAAAAGACAGTAAACAGTTGATCACCGAGCTTAAAAGTCTAAACGTCAAAGAAGAAGACATACTCGTAACAATCGATATCAACTCATTATACACCAATATTGTACAAGCAGATGGCATCAGCGGAGCAAAATGGGCCTTATACCAACAGACAGACCTCAAAGAAGAACAAATTAAATATTTACTAGAAGGACTTAAGTTAGCAATGAGCCACAACTATTTTTGGCATAAGGGAGACTACTACACTCAAGTGAAAGGGGTAGCCATGGGGGCTAAATACGCCCCGAGCGTAGCCAATTTACTACTTAATAAGTGGGAAGAAGAACAAATCTACAGTACCAACAGAAGTCATCTGAAATTTTACCGACGATCTATAGATGACATCGTAATCATCTGGGGAGGCACTGAGGAAGAGCTACAAATAGTTTTTGATAAATTAAACCATAACATCTACGGTCTATCCTTTTCCGGGAATTGGAGTAGACATAATATCAACTACCTCGACCTCCAGATATTTAAAGAAGATGGACACCTTAGCACAAAGACGCACTTTAAAGACACAGACAGAAATGGCTACATCCCCACTAGTAGTTGTCATCATCCAAAGTGGATTGGAAACATCCCAAAGGGACAGTTCATGCGGATACGTAGAAATTGCAGCAACGTAACCGATTTTGATGAACAAACAGACAACCTGATCAAGAGATTTGTGGATAAGGGATACAAAAAGAAGGATCTATTACCATTAAAATAAAAAATAAAAAATATGGATAGAAACAATCTAACGGAAGGAACACAGAACACTCACAAACGGGATAAAAACACATTTTTGGGCCTTGCCTTTTTGACTGGATATAATAGACAATATAGATCAATAGAATCGATTGTCAAAAAACATTGGTCTATATTACAGTCAGACCAAGTTTTAAAAACGGTGTTATCAAAGAAACCTATTTTCATTTATAGGAAGGCTGCAACCCTTAGAAATAAATTAGTGCATAATGCACTTGACCCCCCCGAAACAAATTAAAATAGGCAACAATCTAAAAGGCTTTTATAAATGTGGAAAGTGTTTACCGTGCAGAGAAACCAAAAAAACAAACAAAAAGACCATAAAGTTCAAGTCCACAACAAACGGCAAGGAATACACAATCAGGGACCTAATAACGTGCAATAATACACACGTCACTTACGTGTTAGAATGCCCGTGCCGTAAACAGTATGTGGGACGCACTACTAGGAAACTGCACATTAGAATTAGAGAACACGTCACAAACATAAAGAACGGTTTTAAAAAACATAGTGTATGCAGACATTTTAGAGATCATCACAATAGGGACCCCAGTGGTATGCTTTTCTATGGCATTGACAAAATTAAGGGACACTGCAGGGGTGACAACAAGAAAACAAAAGTGTCACAAAATGAAACCAGATGGATCTTCCAGCTGGATACACTCCAACCGTCGGGAATGAATATAGATGTGGTTCTCAATTGTTTTCTTACCAACTACTGAGTGCCCTTTGAAAAAACCCCTTCTGATGAATATGTTCCCCTCTCCTTATTAAATAAGTTAATATAAAAAGAATTTTTGCAAAAAAGGTTTTTAATAAATTTTAAAATATTTTAGGCATTTTAACATGCATTTTGTACACTAATATCTATATTATCTGTTTTATATAGAATTGGGATATGCCCTCCCCCTGCCCCACCTTTTACATATACCCTCACAACAGGAGCCATTAATAATAAAACTACTTTTCTATGTTTATCTTTGCATTTTACTATTTTTATTTTTTTCAATCTATTTGGCTTTACACCCTCTGTTTCTATACCATATCGTTAGGATATATGTAATTTTATAAATAAAATTTAGAAGAATAATATTTTTAATATTTTTTAATATTTTTAATCTGGATATTAATTTGTTCATATAATTAATATTGTCTATTATTGTCTATGTATTTTAAGTAAGGTCAGACTATTAACTATACACCATGTATATTGTGCGGTAGAAATGTGCATAAATATCACATTTGACCGATACCACGTGACACACATACAAAGGGCCCATATACCAGTAAGGTGTCACCCGGAAATTTTTGGTGTTATATTAGGCCGTTTCACGGCGATTTAACAACCTGATTAGGGCCGCGGTATTCGGTCTGCATTATCCCATGAAAAATGGCCGCCGGCACACAAAAACATGGCCGCTGGAACTCAAATACACAAAACATGGCCGCTGGAACGCAAGCGCATTACGGACCGCACAGTATATAAGGATAGGGGAGATGACGCAGGGACCATGCTCCCGTAGAAGTCCGTGTGATGAAACGTACGTAGGGCGTGGCTTGGACTGAACGCCTTGCAGACATCTCCCTGTAAGCTGACGCTTAGGAACATCTTATTGTTCATTGTACACCGCTCATTTTTTCTACTACAATGTGAGTACCCTTTACATCTGACCTAATAAATAGTGTTTTAAACGGTTTTACACTATGGAATCCTTTCTTTTCTCCTTCATGTCCTTATGATATTACCTTGCTCCTGGTCCTGCCAAGTACTGCTGCACAGTGGCACATACTGTGACTACCCGTTACCCCTGCAGGGGACAAATAGCTGGTGAGTCTCTGCACAATCACAGCGCGAGACACCAGCACTGGAACAACACCTGCTGTATGCTTTAAGGAAATCCCACAGCGAACGTCGTTTTTCACTTATAGTGCACCGGGCACAGTTACCCATATGGACTGTTTATTAATAATATAAAAACCATTTGCATGACACGTGTGTTAACTATTTTCTACATAGTGATTATTTCATAGAGCACTTGTCACTTTGTTATCTGTAAAATTTGAAAAGTGATTAATTTAATATATTGTTTATTTAGCACAAGGCACCTTTGGTTATTTAGCACTAGACACTTTTTGGATATTTTTGCATGTCACGTGTGATGTTTTTATTGCATTCATTGTGCTTTATAATGTTTAAGACACAAGTCACTTTAACCTAAAGTAGTGGTAAAAATATTGATTTATCTCCGGAGAAATTGTTTTCATATACCAACATATCTCTTTTGAGGGAATATAGCACATGACACCTTGGATATGATGTATTTATTGCACTCAATGTTTAAGACACAAGTCACTTTAATCCATAGTAGTGGTAAAAATTGATTCATATCCGGGGAATTGTTTCATATACCAACATATCTCTTTTGAGGGAATATAGCACATGACACCTTGGATATAATTTTAAACATATTTTTTCCTACACCCACTGACTTTACCAACAAGCTCTGGGACAGCGCCACACTCACACACTTTTCTTTTTTCACTATTTGGCCACCTTTACTATATCTTCATTAAAACTTTCATACTTACTGCACTTAGATTGGCGCACCTTGTCTTGTTTTCCAGAGTATTTGCTTCTAATCCCAAGGGAGCTGCCGCTGGTGCTAATTACCTTTTAATCTTCCCCCATATCTTATTTGCGGGACTTTTATTGTAATTTTAACATTTATTTTATTATATTCCATATTTTGATTGCTGCTATAATGTATGGCTAAGTCTTTGCGCCATTATTTCTCTTTTCTGTTGTTTACATTGGCATATGCTGGGGCACACTTGCCTTGTGGCAGTTCCCTGTGCCTGGCAAAAGTACCTTTGATTAAATGTAAACTTGTTATGTGTTAATAACGCCAAGAGTTATGTCTACTCTTGTTTGACACCATGCTGCAGCTCAGTTTCAGGGTCTTGGCAATCTTCTTATTGCCTAGGCCATCTTTATGTAGAGCAACGATTCTTTTTTTCAGATCCTCAGAAAGTTCTTTGCCATGAGGTGCCATGTTGAACTTCCAGTGACCAGTATGAGAGAGTGAGAGCGATAACACAAAATTTAACACACCTGCTCCCCATTCACACCTGAGACCTTGTAACACAAACGAGTCACATGACACCGGGGAGGGAAAATGGCTAATTGTGCCCAATTTGGACATTTTCAGTTAGGGGTGTACTCTCTTTTGTTGCCAGCAGTTTAGACATTAATGGCTGTGTGTTGAGTTATTTTGAGGGCACAGCAAATTTACACTGTTATGCCCCGTACACACGGTCAGATTTTCCGATGGAAAATGTCCGATCGGAGCGTGTTGTCGGACATTCCGACCGTGTGTGGGCTCCATCGGACATTTTCCATCTGATTTTCCGACACACAAAGTTTGAGAGCAGGCTATAAAATTTTCCGACAACAAAATCCGATTGCGTCAATTCCGACTGTGTGTGGCCATTTCCAACGCACAAAGTGCCACGCATGCTCAGAAGAAATTCCGAGACAGAACAGCTCGGTCTGGTAAAATTAGCGTTTGGAATGGATAAAACACTTTCGTCACACTGCAATGTCAAAAATAGTTTAATACAACGCACTCTCTTCTTCTTTATAATGTCAGAAGAATGAAGTAGTTTTGCTGCTCATATTCACACAGACTTCTCACAAACTTCTTTCTTTATTATTTATCAGGATTCCCTTAATATATTTAGATTTGTCACATCTGACCAAATTTGTTTTGGTTTGTTTTTAATTTTTTTTGGTTTTCTTCCAGGCTGGTTTTGTATTTTTTGGGGTTTTTTTTTTCAAGGCTGTGTTTTTATTGTTGTTTTTGTTGTGTTTTACTCTATTTTTGTGTGTGTTTTGTGTGTCAAGTTACCACAACACCATTGATATCTTGTATTATTTAATCTGTAGGAGATTGTTTGGTGTTGGTGTCTCTTATTAATTTCACATTGTATTTTGAAATGTACCTGAATCCTCACAAACAAACTGTCCTTTTTGAAGGAAAACACAAATAGGCGAGTATATTGAACAAAAAATTCTTTTATTAAGGGCTCACAACTAAACAAAGAGGGAGGCAATGCTGGAGAAACAGCTGAAATGGGTGAAGCCTTTGGCCCCCAGGGAACACATCAACTATTTTCAAGCAAAATTAGTGGCTTGAGGAGTCCATATATAAGGGAGTGCAGTCTGGTCCAAAAGTCCCAGAGATCCGGAAAGCAGCAGATGACATCTGTGTCCCCAGGCTGTGGTCATACAAGAGACTGCATCTTTGGCCAGACCAGACTGAACCCAGGGCCATCACTCTCTGGTCTTCCTTCCATGCTTCCTTCCACGCTGTGGCTGTGGTGGTGGAGTTGTGGCAGCAGGAGGAGGAGGGGCCAACTCACTCAGGTGGGTATTGGGTGTTAGTTCCCCACTCACCCCCTTACTTAGGACTTTATAAAGAAGGTCCTCACATAGCTTGCGTTGACCCTCCTGCATGCCCTGCAGTTTTGTGGCAGCCATGCAGGCAAAGGCCTCTTCAGGAGTGGGTAAGGCTCTGAGGGACGCAGAAGCCTCCTGAATGAGCCTAAGTGCTGAATCCTGCATGTGAGTCGCCTTCCTCGCTCTTTTGTATGGAAGGCGGAGGGGAGGAACCTGCGACTGGGAGCAGGCTGCGACTGGTCCCAGGCTTCTCCTGGCTGCCACTTAGCCCCGCCTCCTCCTGGCTGCCACTAACCCCCGCCTCCTCCTGGCTGCCACATTCCAGAGCCTCCTCCTGGTTGAGGTCTTCCTGTGTATGAAAAAGGGACATAGTTTTAGTTTTTTATTCATCAATCACACACAATTTTCACCTCCTGACTGTTGCAAATTGAATGTTAACAAATATAACAGACTATCATTCTAAGCCCAGCATTTTTCATTCTTGTCCCAATTTGTTGTGCCCACTACTGTCTATTGATATGTTAAACACTTTTTTCAATCAGCAATTAGTGATCAATAATAACATCTAGTAAACATCATTTATTTATTGACCAGAAATATGTAGAAGAATGCTATACCTGACTCAAGCTGGGTTCCTCCACTTCTTCCTGGCTGGAAGGCCCAGGTTGGACATTGGAATCCTCAGCTGTGGTGTAAGGAAGAGTGGAAGGAAGGGTTGAGAGGGATTCCCTGACTTCAGTGTGGTCTGACAGAAATCGCAGTCTCTCATAGTACCAGAGCCTGGGGACATAAACGTCATCTGCTGCAGCTCCAGACCTCTGGGAATCCGTGACCTTCTTGAGCTTCCTTGGATAAGTGCTCCTCAAGCCACCAATTTTGTTTTTTAAATAAGGGATGGTTGCTGTGGGGACCACCGGCGTCACCAACTCCAGCAGTTTCTCCAGCGCTGCCTGCCTCTTTTGTTTATTATTATAATGAGGATGTCTAACCTGCCACAGAGAGGGCAGCTCCCTGTATTTGTCTATGAACAGGGGGAGGAAATTGTGGTCGTTGAAGCCATCCATTTTCTCTGCAAGACACAACGCAAGACAAACCCTAATGTCAGGCAAAACTCTCCTAATCTTGTTACAATATAGGCCTCAATTTAGAAGCGGTTTAGGCCCAAGTTTAGATCTTACCTTCGTTTTCACGATCGGCGCCTCTGATACTCCTTCTTCCGCTCACAGATCGTACGTACTACGTACGCGTGTTACGCTTTATATACACTGCGCATACGTGTAACTCCGCCCGCCCCTGACGTTCTTTCTAGTCTATTCCCCACCCTTTTCGTTCGGCGCAGTGGGGGAAGAGCACATGGCGGAAACACAGGAGGAGGAGGAAAGCCCGGAGCTGGAAACGTCCCGATCCAGAAGGAAATTTAAGGCCTCAAATATGTCCTTTGGGGAGATGTTGGAGATGGTCGACATCCTGAAGAAGGCCGACTATGACGGGAAGTATGGACCTTACCCCAACCCCAATGTCAGAAAGGCCAAGATCATGGCGAAAGTGGTCAAGAGTCTGCACCAGAATTTCGGGGTACGACGATCGAAAGATCAGCTCAGGAAGCGGTGGTCGGACCTGAAATTAAGAGAGCATGAGCAGTACAGAAAGATCCGGAGAGTGCTGCAAAAAAGTAAGTAGTTGTCCAGTGTTCCTATTCTTTTTGTGTTTATTACGTTCCTGCTGCTCCATGTGCTTTTAGCAACCGTTGTACAGTTTAAAATGGCAACTTTCATGTTCATGGGCACATTATTCGTTCGTATCAAACATTTTTATTTCGGCATATAAAACACCATTGTTTTGGCCATATGCATTTGACCACATTTTTTAGGGCCTACTTGTCTTAAACTAATTTGGTTGTGTAGATGGGTTTGTTACTAGAATGAAATGCAAACTAGATTATGTGTAAGGAGAGGACACTCAGCAGCTGTTTACACATCTGGACGCTGGAGCACTAGTGTGGGACACAAGAACACCCTTTTTATTAGGGGGCCCACACAGGTGCTCCAGTGTATACTATAGGGGTGTCTCCATCTGTGAAGCTTGTACAAGACAGGTAAAGTATTGAAGCTTGACAAAGGACACTCAAAATTCGACATCTTGGAACTCTGCCAAAATAGACAATTGTACCCCACTTCCAAGCAATGTTTCGTATTTATAGTTCTGTCATCAAATATCTGTGTGCTAAGTATACCATTTTTGTTTCACATAGGGGAGAAAAGACTCGGAGGACACCCCTTGTTAGAGGAGACCAGAGACCCCCCACCTCTGGAAGAAGGGGAAATACCCCAAACACAAGAAGAGCAGGAGGAGCAAGACGTGGTGGAACTAGTCACCACAACAGGTGAGTGTCTGCGACCACAGGCTCAGGTAAAAGAGATGGATGCCGGCATATTGATAATACATGTTTTTTTTTGGTTTCTATCTATTTAGGTGATCGTGATGTTGTGGATCCAGGGCATTTCACCTCGGAAAGTGCACAGATCCTGATTGGGGAGATCATGGGGTGTAATGTTGCATTGGAAAACATCACGAAAAACATCAATGATGTTATTAAAAAAAATAAGAACATCATTGATGTTTTGGGGAGAGTTTAAACCCCCTCCAAAGCCCTTTCTTTTATGGTGTGCTACAATGTTAAAAATTTTTTGCAAATTGTAGAAAAGCCAAATTTTGAAGATGCACACAGTGTGTCAACATGTGCTATCTGCCATCACGGCAGATCAATGGACGCGTTTTGGGGGTGCAACCCCTTCCTCAATAATAAAGTAGCTGAGAGGAAGTGATTGCTCCCCCAAAACACGTCCCTTGATCCCCCGTGATGGCAGCTAGCACATGTTGACATTCGTAAATTGGTGTGCATCTTCAAAATTTGGCTTTTCCTGGGGTGACTTTACCCCATATGAACACAATATCAAACACAGTTCCTAAATACTCATGTCTGATATTGCCTTCAAGTTCTACCTAATGTGAACTTTGTAAGTTCAAGATTGGTGTCTTTCTTGTTGGTTTTAAACATGCCTGTTTTATCTTAAATGGACATTTCTACTTTTTCTAATGTGATCCCAAAAATTGTTATACAACAAACATGTTGGTTTGTTTTAAAAACCTTGTAAAAATGCACATGTGATTGTGCAGGTATTAAAAAGATTGTTAATCAAGAATGTGTGGATTATTGTCTCAACGCTCCAACACTTTTGTGGTGCTCTAATTGGTGTTTTCTGTGACAATGGGTGTTATTTCCTAAGGGCAAATCCACTTTGCACTACAAGTGCAGTTTCAAGTGCACTTGCAGTGCAAAGTGTCTTTGCCTTTAGTAAATAACACCCAACAGTGCTTTGTATAAGGTTACACAATCACGCCATTTTCACGACTCACCACATTTCTGTCAGGGTCAGCTAAAACAAACACAAGCAGTAAATGTCACCAATGATTTGCTTTTTTTTTTTATTTGATAAAGGTTTCACACATTGTCTGGCATCTTGATGGCCCCCCTACCCGCAAAGAACTCAAGGTATCTTAGCCGGACATCACGGGCACTCAGGGAGGGCAAGCCAGTACGGCCACTTTCAAGCGCCGTCAGGGTTGTTTCATTTATAATTCCGGCCTCAGGCCCAACTGAGCCAGCATAGTTGGCAGAATGTTGATGTAAAAAGTTATGTAGAACACAGCACGCCAGGATAATATGATTCAGTTTATACTCCACCATATGTATGGGTGTAAGAAATAGGCGGAACTGGCTGGCCATGATTCCAAATGTGTTCTCCACCACTCTTCTGGCTCTGGCCAGCCGGTAATTAAAAACCCTCTGGTCCGGGGTGAGGGTCCTCATCGGGAATGGCCACATAAGATGGTCCCCCAGCGCAAATGCTTCATCCGCAACAAAGACGAATGGGAGTCCTTCCACATTGTCTTCTGGAGGTGGCAAGTCCAAGCTGACATTCTGGAGACGCCTGTAAAACTCCGTCTGGGCGATGACTCCACCATCGGACATCCGGCCATTCTTCCCCACGTCCACATACAGGAATTCGTAATTAGCTGACACCACCGCCAACATCACAATACTATTGAACCCCTTATAATTATAATAGTACGACCCCGAGTTGGGTGGTGGGACGATGTGGACGTGTTTCCCATCAATTGCCCCTCCGCAGTTAGGAAAGTCCCACCGCTGGGCAAAGTGGGAGGCCACAGTCTGCCATTGCTGTGGCGTGGAAGGAAACTGTTGAGGAAAACAAAAAAAATTTGTCTTTTTGCACATAAACATGGAAAGCAGATTAGACACAAAACTTCTTGGCCAACATCAAGATAAAATTTATTAACCACTTAAGGACCGCCTCACGCCGATGTACGTCGGCAAGGCGGCACGGGCAGGCAAAATCACGTACATGTACGTGATTTGCCTCCCGCGGGTGGGGGGTCCGATCGGACCCCCCCGCCGCCCGAGGCGGTCCCGTTCTGTCCCCCGGCGATCAGAGACGAGGGGGAGGCCATCCGTTCGTGGCCCCCCCCTCGCGATCGCCGCCGGCCAATGGGAACACTCCTTTGCTGCTGTATGCTAAACAGCAGCAAAGGAAGTGATGTCATCTCCCCTCGGGTCGGTAGTTTCCGTTCCGGCCCGAGGAGAGAAGACAGGTATGTGAGTGCACAACACTACACACACACAGTAGAACATGCCAGGCATACAAAACACCCCGATCCCCCCCCCCACGATCGCCCCCCGATCCCCCCCAATCACCCCCCCCCTGTCACAAACTGACACCAGCAGTTTTTTTTTTTTTTTTTTTTCTATTACTGCTAGGTGTCAGTTTGTGACAGTTACTGTGTTAGCACAGTTACTGTTACCCCCCTGTAGGTCTAGGGTACCCCCCTAACCCCCCCTAATAAAGTTTTAACCCCTTGATCACCCCCCGTCACCAGTGTCGCTAAGCGATCATTTTTCTGATCGCTGTATTAGTGTCGCTGGTGACGCTAGTTAGTGAGGTAAATATTTAGGTTCGCCGTCAGCGTTTTATAGCGTCAGGGACCCCCATATACTACCTAATAAATGTTTTAACCCCTTGATTGCCCCCTAGTTAACCCTTTCACCACTGATCACCGTATAACTGTTACGGGTGACGCTTGTTAGTTCGTTTATTTTTTATAGTGTCAGGGCACCCGCCGTTTATTACCGAATAAAGGTTTAGCCCCCTGATCGCCCGGCGGTGATATGCGTCGCCCCAGGCAGCGTCAGATTAGCGCCAGTACCGCTAACACCCACGCACGCAGCATACGCCTCCCTTAGTGGTATAGTATCTGAACGGATCAATATCTGATCCGATCAGATCTATACTAGCGTCCCCAGCAGTTTAGGGTTCCCAAAAACGCAGTGTTAGCGGGATCAGCCCAGATACCCGCTAGCACCTGCGTTTTGCGCCTCCGCCCAGCCCACCCAAGTGCAGTATCGATCGATCACTGTGACTTACAAAACACTAAACGCATAACTGCAGCGTTCGCAGAGTCAGGCCTGATCCCTGCGATCGCTAACAGTTTTTTTGGTAGCGTTTTGGTGAACTGGCAAGCACCAGCCCCAGGCAGCGTCAGGTTAGCGCCAGTACCGCTAACACCCACGCACGCACCGTACACCTCCCTTAGTGGTATAGTATCTGAACAAATCAATATCTGATCCGATCAGATCTATACTAGCGTCCCCAGCAGTTTAGGGTTCCCAAACACGCAGTGTTAGCGGGATCAGCCCAGATACCTGCTAGCACCTGCGTTTTGCCCCACCGCCCAGGCGAGCCCAGCCCACCCAAGTGCAGCATCAATCGATCACTGTCACTTACAAAACACTAAACGCATAACTGCAGCGTTCACAGAGTCAGGCCTGATCCCTGCGATCGCTAACAGTTTTTTTGGTAGCATTTTGGTGAACTGGCAAGCACCAGCCCCAGGCAGCATCAGGTTAGCGCCAGTACCGCTAACACCCACGCACGCACCGTACACCTCCCTTAGTGGTATAGTATCTGATCGCATCAATATCTGATCCGATCAGATCTATACTGGCGTCCCCAGCAGTTTAGGGTTCCCAAAAACGCAGTGTTAGCGTGATCAGCCCAGATACCTGCTAGCACCTGCGTTTTGCCCCTCCGCCCGGCCCGGCCCAGCCCACCCAAGTGCAGTATCGATCGATCACTGTCACTTACAAAACTCTAAACGCATAACTGCAGCGTTCGCAGAGTCAGGCCTGATCCCTGCGATCGCTAACAGTTTTTTTGGTAGCGTTTTGGGGAACTGGCAAGCACCAGCGGCGTAGTACACCCCGGTCGTAGTCAAACCAGCACTGCAGTAACACTTGGTGACGTGGCGAGTCCCATAAGTGCAGTTCAAGCTGGTGAGGTGGCAAGCACAAGTAGTGTCCCGCTGCCACCAAAAAGACAAACACAGGCCCGTCGTGCCCATAGTGCCCTTCCTGCTGCATTCGCCAATCCTAATTGGGAACCCACCACTTCTGCAGCGCCCGTACTTCCCCCATTCACATCCCCAACCAAATGCAGTCGGCTGCATGAGAGGCATTTTTATGTCCTCCCGAGTACCCCTACCCAGCGAACCCCCCAAAAAAGATGTTGTGTCTGCAGCAAGCGCGGATGTAGGCGTGACACCCGCTATTATTGTCCCTCCTGTCCTGATAATCCTGGTCTTTGCATTGGTGAATGTTTTGAACGCTACCATACACTAGTTGACTATTAGCGTAGGGTACAGCATTGCACAGACTAGGCACACTTTCACAGGGTCTCCCAAGATGCCATCGCATTTTGAGAGACCCGAACCTGGAACCGGTTACAGTTATAAAAGTCAGTTACAAAAAAAGTGTAAAAAAAAAAAAATATATGAAATAAAAAAAAATAGTTGTCGTTTTATTGTTCTCTCTCTCTATTCTCTCTCTCTATTGTTCTGCTCTTTTTTACTGTATTCTATTCTGCAATGTTTTATTGTTATTGTTATTGTTATTATGTTTTATCATGTTTGTTTTTCAGGTATGTAATTATTTATACTTTACTGTTTACTGTGCTTTATTGTTAACCATTGTTAACCATTTTTTTGTCTTCACGACTTTGAGTGGTTATACCAGAATAATGCCTGCAGGTTTAGGTATCATCTTGGTATCATTCTTTTCAGCCAGCGGTCGGCTTTCATGTAAAAGCAATCCTAGCGGCTAATTAGCCTCTAGACTGCTTTTACAAGCCATGGGAGGGAATGCCCCCCCCCCCACCGTCTTCCGTGTTTTTCTCTGGCTCTCCTGTCTCAACAGGGAACCTGAGAATGCAGCCGGTGATTCAGCCAGCT
Organism: Lithobates clamitans; assembly: GCA_037952925.1. Lineage (NCBI taxonomy): Eukaryota > Metazoa > Chordata > Amphibia > Anura > Ranidae > Lithobates > Lithobates clamitans. Next base: position 1,590,799 of record JBBGZY010001275.1, read on the forward strand.
AATAGAGCTGATCAGAGACCAGAGTGGCTCCAAACATCTCTATGGCCTAAGAAACCGGAAGCTACGAGCATTTCATGACTTAGATTTCGCCGGATGTAAATAGCGCCATTGGGAAATTGGGGAAGCATTTTATCACACCGATCTTGGTGTGGTCAGATGCTTTGAGGGCAGAGGAGAGATCTAGGGTCTAATAGACCACAATTTTTTCAAAAAAGAGTACCTGTCACTACCTATTGCTATCATAGGGGATATTTACATTCCCCGAGATAACAATAAAAATGATTAAAAAAAAAAAATATGAAAGGAACAGTTTAAAAGTTAGATTAAAAAAGCAAAAAAATAATAAAGAAAAAAAAAAAAAAAAAAAGCACCCCTGTCGCCCCCTGCTCTCGCGCTAAGGCGAACGCAAGCGGCGGTCTGTCGTCAAACGTAAACAGCAATTGCACCATGCATGTGAGGTATCACCGCGAAGGCCAGATCGAGGGCAGTAATTTTTCCAGTAGACCTCCTCTGTAAATCTAAAGTGGTAACCTGTGAAGGCTTTTGAAGGCTTTTAAACATGTATTTATTTTGTTGCCACTGCACGTTTGTGCGCAATTTTAAAGCATGTCATGTTTGGTATCTATGTACTCGGCCTAAGATCATCTTTTTTATTTCATCAAACATTTGGGCAATATAGTGTGTTTTAGTGCATTAAAATTTAAAAAAGTGTGTTTTTTCCCCAAAAAATGCGTTTGAAAAATCGCTGCGCAATTACTGTGTGAAAAAAAAAAATGAAACACCCACCATTTTAATCTGTAGGGCATTTGCTTTAAAAAAATATATAATGTTTGGGGGTTCAAAGTAATTTTTTTGCAAAAAAAAAATAACTTTTTCATGTAAACAATAAGTGTCAGAAAGGGCTTTGTCTTCAAGTGGTTAGAAGAGTGGGTGATGTGTGACATAAGCTTCTAAATGTTGTGCATAAAATGCCAGGACAGCTCAAAACCCCCCCAAATGACCCCATTTTGGAAAGTAGACACCCCAAGCTATTTGCTGAGAGGCATGTCGAGTCCATGGAATATTTTATATTGCGACACAAGTTGCGGGAAAGAGACAAATTTTATTTATTTATTTTTTTTTTTTGCACAAAGTTGTCACTAAATGATATATTGCTCAAACATGCCATGGAAATATGTGAAATTACACCCCAAAATACATTCTGCTGCTTCTCCTGAGTACGGGGATACCACATGTGTGAGACTTTTTGGGAGCCTGGCCGCGTACGGAACCCCGAAAACCAAGCACCGCCTTCAGGCTTTCTAAGGCGTGAATTTTTGATTTCACTCTTCACTGCCTATCACAGTTTCGGAGGCCATGGAATGCCCAGGTGGCACAAACCCCCCCCAAATGACCCCATTTTGGAAAGTAGACACCCCAAGCTATTTGCTGAGAGGTATAGTGAGTATTTTGCAGACCTCATTTTTTGTCACAAAGTTTTGAAATTTGAAAAAAGAAAAAAAAATGTTTTTTCTTGTCTTTCTTCATTTTCAAAAACAAATGAGAGCTGCAAAATACTCACCATGCCTCTCAGCAAATAGCTTGGGGTGTCTACTTTCCAAAATGGGGTCATTTGGGGGGGTTTTGTGCCACCTGGGCATTCCATGGCCTCCGAAACTGTGATAGGCAGTAAAGAGTGAAATCAAAAATTTTCACCCTTAGAAATCCTGAAGGCAGTGATTGGTTGTCGGGGTCCCGTACGCGGCTAGGCTCCCAAAAAGTCCCACACATGTGGTATCCCCATACTCAGGAGAAGCAGCTAAATGTATTTTGGGGTGCAATTCCACATATGCCCATGGCCTGTGTGAGCAATATATCATTTAGTGACAACTTTATGAAAAAAAAAAAAAAAAAGTGTCACTTTCCCGCAACTTGTGTCAAAATATAAAATATTCCATGGACTCAATATGCCTCTCAGCAAATAGCTTGGGGTGTCTACTTTCCAAAATGGGGTCATTTTGGGGGGTTTTGTGCCACCTGGGCATTCCATGGCCTCCGAAACTGTGATAGGCAGTGAAGAGTGAAATCAAAAATTTACACCCTTAGAAATCCTGAAGGCGGTGATTGGTTTTCGGGGCCCCGTACGCGGCTAGGCTCCCAAAAAGTCCCACACATGTGGTATCCCCATACTCAGGAGAAGCAGCTGAATGTATTTTGGGGTGCAATTCCACATAGGCCCATGGCCTGTGTGAGCAATATATCATTTAGTGACAACTTTTTGTAAATATTTTTTTTTTTTTTTTGTCATTTTTCAATCACTTGGGACAAAAAAAATAAGTATTCAATGGGTTCAACATGCCTCTCAGCAATTTCCTTGGGGTGTCTACTTTCCAAAATGGGGTCATTTGGGGGGGTTTTGTACTGCCCTGCCATTTTAGCACCTCAAGAAATGACATAGGCAGTCATAAACTAAAAGCTGTGTAAATTACAGAAAATGTACCCTAGTTTGTAGACGCTATAACTTTTGCGCAAACCAATAAATATACGCTTATTGACATTTTTTTTACCAAAGACATGTGGCCGAATACATTTTGGCCTAAATGTATGACTAAAATTTAGTTTATTGGATTTTTTTTTATAACAAAAAGTAGAAAATATCATTTTTTTTCAAAATTTTCGGTCTTTTTCCGTTTATAGCGCAAAAAATAAAAACCGCAGAGGTGATCAAATACCATCAAAAGAAAGCTCTATTTGTGGGACGAAAAGGTGGCAAATTTCGTTTGGGTACAGCATTGCATGACCGCGCAATTAGCAGTTAAAGCGACGCAGTGCCAAATTGGAAAAAGACCTCTGGTCCTTAGGCAGCATAATGGTCCGGGGCTCAAGTGGTTAATGGGAATTTTTAAAGACCAAAGTATAGAATACACCTATCAGATTCCCCCCCCCCCCCCCTCTCATGGGCCATTTCTAACATTATAGTGGGGGGAAGCTCTTGGACAGGTAACCCTCTCCACTTCATTGAGAGACGAATGCCTAAATCATATTCCCTGGATCAACTGTACCTATAAATGTTAGTACCCAGTTATATTATGTACACCTAGGAAATAATCCAGGCCTTTTTAAAAGCAATCTACTGAGCTGGCCAGAACCAACTCTGGAGGGAGTCTATTCCACATTTTTACAGCTCTTACTGTGGAGAAACCTTTCCATATTGAGAGATGAAATCTCTTTTCCTCTAGACATAAAGAGTGCCCCTTGTCCTCTGTGATGGCCTTAAAGTGAATAACTCAACACCAAGTTCACTATATGGACCCCTTATGTATTTGTACATGTTGATCAAATCCCTGTAAATGCAGTGGTCAGCGCAGAAAGGAAGGACACATCACGCTTACTTCCCTTTAACATTGAAAGATGTCCAGCAGTGCCATCAGCACGGAACTGGTGGAAAACAGTGGAACCAAGGTACACCCATCTACTGTCTGGAGAAGTCTGGCCAGAAGTGGGATTCATGGATGAACTGTGGCCAAAATGCCATACCTCAGATGAGTCAAAATTTGAAATATTTGGCTATAGCAGGAAGTAGAAAATTAGAGGTATGGCTAGAGAGGTTCCACTACATACAGCACCTCATCCCGAAATATTGATTGAAAATTAGGGGAGTAAAGGGGGATTATAGCAGTGCCAGAGAAGGAAATAGGAGTAGGGTATTTCAGATAAAATTGCAAAAATACTTTATTAACAAAATTTAACACATACAAAAAGACACAGGTTTATTAAAATAGTAGGTGCAGTTCACACATCAATTAATGCAGAATCAATGCAATGGAGTAGGCCTGGTGAAGAGGGCCTTCAAAACAGAAGCTCAATTCCTACATGTTTCGCCAAGACATTGGCTTCTTCAGGGAATGATGTGAGCCTGCAGCAACAATAAAGATCTATACATAGAGACAAAAAAAGGGCAAATGAAAAACAGAATAGCAACAAAGGATACAATGGTGAAAAAGCATAACACAGAGATTGGGATATGTGGCTGGGCTGTGTCCTCAAAGGAGGTGGCCATCTGAAACCCCCACACTCGAGAACGTACCTGAAAACCAAACACCGGGGGCGAGGCCCGGCAAGGAGCACCCCAGCTGGAGGCAGATCGGGCTGCACCATATCTATGACTGCAGGGGGCATACAAGAGACCTGGCAATCAAATATAATGCTATTAGAAAATATATATCAAAGAAAAATGGAAAAATAAAGGGAAAGAGTTTTATAAACATTGCCAAATGAGTGGAATAATATACACCACATCAAATCAATAGGCATCATAGCCGCAGAAACTTACAATTTAAAAACAAGTTTGTTGCCAAGAGGAGCGCCTGGGAAAAGTTGGGAGGATATACTCAGAATCAGAATGGAAAATGTGGATGTTTGTCTAAAAAATATAATAACAAAAGGTTGAAGGCAGATACTGTTTAACTGTTGGAAAAAGATAATACAGTTAAAAGTATAAGGTAGGGATAATAATTGAAAAGGGGGCTTACCTAGGAGACTATTGAGGTGGATGTAAGTGTCAGAGACAGGAGGAAAAAGGAATTGGCTAGGATGATGCAGAAGGATGGAAACCAATTTAAACATACCATGAAACTGTTCCAACTACAATAGCAGGCGTTCCTCGTGTCCTGCTGGCATGGTGGACGGGCCAGCTTATGTACGCCCCCCGCACCTGGTCGGAGCCGCCGATCAGGTGTGTGGACGCTAACGAGAGACATCATCGGAGCCTACAAGGTCCGAGGTGCACCGCGGACGATCACCCGGACCACGTGACCCCCGACTAGGCAGCCTATTGGGAAGTGGGAAAACGCTGTCAGTGGGAGAACCTGACAGCGAGGCCAAATACCAAGGCACGATGGTATGCGTAGGGCATAGTGGCACGAGTGATGCGCAGACGCCCGGTGGGCAGACATGAAAAATGCTGCCCTGGGTGTCCATACAATCAACAACAGTGCAAGCCCAAATGGCCAGGGCAGGGGGTCCATGTCCCACCACACCCAGGGAGAGGAGGCAAATGGGCACAACCAAGATAGTGGGGGACAAGGACCCCCGAAGGGAAAGGAAGTGTGAGGAAGGGCGCCGGGATTCTGAGTATATCCTCCCAACTTTTACCAGGCGCTCCTCTTGGCAACAAACTTGTTTTTAAATTGTAAGTTTCTGCGGCTATGATGCCCTATTGATTTGATGTGGTGTATATTATTCCACTCATTTGGCAATGTTTATAAAACTCTTTCCCTTTATTTTTCTTTGATATATATTTTCTAATAGCATTATATTTGATTGCCAGGTCTCTTGTATGCCCCCTGCAGTCATAGATACGGTGCAGCCCGATCTGCCTCCAGCTGGGGTGCTCCTTGCCGGGCCATTGCTTCTGCATTAATTGATGTGTGAACTGCACCTACTATTTTAATTAACCTGTGTCTTTTTGTATGTGTTAAATTTTGTTAATAAAGTATTTTTGCAATTTTATCTGAAATACCCTACTCCTATTTCCTTCTCTGGCACCGCTTCAATCCCCCTTTACTCCCCTAATTTTCAATCAATATTTCGGGATGAGGTGCTATGTAGTGGAACCTCTCTAGCCATACCTCTAATTTTCAACTATTTAGAGCTTTAATGCTTACTTTCTTCTGGCTAGACAGGCTCTCCTTACCATTTTACTCTTTGTAATACACTTCAATCTTGTGATAATCTTTTTTTTTTTACAGAAATTTTTTTTTATTAAAAAAATCAGCATTACCATACAAGATAAGTCAGTACATTCAATGCGAAAAGGATAATGACAGTAAGATCTACTTTTAACCTATAGTCTCTGTTTATCAAATATACCAGTTGTGCAGTTGTCCGAAATATCACTTAGTAGTACACCTTATTGCATTATAGTGTTGTAATTATACCATCTCAGATACTAACATGTAAGTAGCCCTTATTCAGAGGGGGGGGGGGAGAGGGAAGGGGGAGGGGAGGGGAGAGAGAGGGGGGGCGAGAGGGAGCGAGCACAAGGAGAACAGGCATGTGATACATGATGTCCTCCAATGTGTTTCACGGCATGATTATGGGGAAGGGGGTTCAGAGTCCCCGGAGGCGTCCACCCAAGAGGACCAGATTTTATCGAACTTCCCTGGACATTGCCTATTTTCATATGTCATTCTATACAAGGGAAGTGCCATGTTCACCGACCTTTTCCACGAGACCAGAGTAGGAGGCTCTGCTAATTTCCAACCCAGTAAAATTTCGCGCCTAGCATAATATAATGCGAAGGTAAGACACAGTTTACTATATCTGTCTCCCTCAACATCCTCCAAATGACTGAGCAGTAATATCAGAGGATCGACGGGTACATCAAAACCTATGACATTGCTCAGTGTGGAGGCCACTGCTGACCAAAAGGGTCTGAGTTTGGGACAGGACCAGACCATGTGCCAGAAGGTGCCCACCTCCTGTCTGCATCTCTGACAATTGGGATCTCTTTGATTGTAAATGCGCGCCAGTCACTGTGGTGTGAAGTACGCTCTGTGTAGGAACTTAAATTGTATGAACCTATCTTTTGCCGCGATCATAGAAGGAATGTAGGAGATTAAACACTCCCTCCATTGCTCCTCGTCCAAGGAAGGAATATCAACCCTCCACTTTTCCCATGTCTTAGTTAATTTGGTGTCATACTCTACTGTGAGGTATAGATATAATGTGGAAAGTGGCTTCCCCATCACACTGGAGATCAAGAGCCGTTCAATGGAGTCTGGTTCCAAAATAAGGGGGGCAGGGAACTGAGCTTCAAACGCGTGTTTTAGCTGCCAGTACCTGAATTGGAAGGAGGGAGGGACAGCAAATGCTTGCCTCAGGGCCTGAAAGGTCATAAGCCTACCGTCCTGAATTATATGCTTTAAAGTAAGAATACCCTTTTTTGCCCATAGGGAGGGATCTGGTATACTGTGTAAATGAGGGAGCATAGGGTTACCCCATAGGGGCATATGAGGTGAGATATGATTAGGTTTCCTGTATATCTTCCTAGCGTCTTGCCAGACCCTTACGGTGGTTCGCATCGGAGTTGTCATGGATGGGCTAGCCTTAAGTCCACGAAATGGGAGATTACTCAGGGCAGCATAGGAACCCAGAATGGCTGCTTCCAGAATGACCGCTGGATTCTGTGTGGGCTGGGAGAACCACCACCGAATCGTGACAAGGACAGCTGCCCAATAATAAATTTGAAAATTCGGTAGTGCCAGACCCCCTCCCGAAAGTGGGAGATACAGGATCTGCTTGGTCACCCTGGGAGGCATCCCGGCCCAGACAAAGTGTATCAGCAGGCTCTCCAACCTTCGGAAAAAAGCCCTAGGGATGTGTATGGGTGTGTTACGGAAAAAATATAAATATTTGGGAAGGTAAATCATTTTTAGCAGATTTACTCTACCTACCGGAGTTAGTGGAAGGGAACGCCAGGCAGCGCACTTAGCCGTTAGTTGTGACATGAGTGGCCGCAAATTGTTGTCCATGTAGTCCTGAACTTTACCACTAATTTTAATCCCCAGGTACTTGAAGTCATCAACCCATTTAAGCTGCAAGTGTGGAACCCTAGGAGTCGAGGGGTGGAGCGGGAACAGAACCAACTTGTCCCAATTGATACGTATCCCCGAGTACCCACCGAATCGGTTAATCAGGCTTAATGCAGTCTGTAGAGAGGTCGACGCATCCGCTAAATAGAGCAGAGCGTCGTCCGCGTACAGTGATATCTTCTCCTCAATTGGGCCCACCTGAATTCCCCTTACGCCGGGGTCGGCCCTCAGCAATATAGCCAGGGGCTCCACTGCCAGAGCAAATAAACCCGGGGAGAGGGGACACCCTTGTCTTGTGCCCCGAAATAATTTAAACTTCTCTGATAGGCATCCGTTGGTGCGTATTCTGGCGGAAGGGTCATGGTATAGCATGCGGAGCCATTTCGTGAAGCCAGGGCCGAACCCGAATCGCGCAAGCACCTCCCATAAGTAGCCACACTCGACGGAGTCAAAAGCCTTCTCCGCATCGAGTGAGGCCACTGTTCCCTTGGTCGTCTCGTCTGCCCTATCTATGTGAGTGTGAAGGCGTCTAATATTAAAGTCAGTACCTCTCCCGGGCATAAAACCTGTTTGATCCCTGTGGATCAGGGCAGTAATAACCAAGTTGAGCCTGTTGGCCAACACTTTCGCCAGTACTTTTGCATCCACATTCAGGAGGGATATGGGGCGATACGAAGAGCATAGTGTAGGGTCTTTCCCTGACTTGGGGATCACCACTATGATCGCTTCACTCATTGTATCCGGAAGTTTCTCAAGGCGTATCGATGCCGAGAAGAGGCCCTGAAGTTTATCAACTAATTCTGTAGCATATTGTTTGTAAAACTCCACAGGGATGCCGTCAGGTCCCGGTGTTTTCCCTGTCTGCATCGATTTAAGTGCCTGGAGTATCTCTAAGGTTGTAATTGGGGCGTCAAGCTTATCTCGATATGTTGCTGTAAGGGTTGGGATATCAATGTCCTCTAGGTATGCTATCAGATCCTCTCCTCTATAGTCTGCCCTAGACGTGTAAAGAGATTTGTAAAATTCCGCAAAACAGCGATTAATCTCTTCCGGTGTGTGAACTATCTGTCCCGAGGGATCCCTAATGTGGGAAATGCTCACCCCCCCCTGTTCCCTGGAGAGCCAGGCCAGCAATCGGCCCACCCTCTCCCCCTGCTCGAATATCCGTTGGGATTGAGCTAACATTTTTTTCTGGGTAAGAGAGGTACGAAGGCGAACCACCTCCTTCGTCATGAGTTGTAGTTGTGAATAGTGTATAGGGTCTCGGGTGCGGACGAAAAGAACCTCTGCACTACTCACCTCCCTCTCAGCCTTTACCAAGTCAGCTTTGCGCTCTCTGCGAACTCTGGCTATGATGGTCTGGTAGTGTCCCCTCGTCGAGGCCTTAAAAGCATCCCACACAACTGTGGGGTCTGCAGAGCCCACATTTACCTCCCAGAAGTCAAGCATCTCTGTTCTAAATTGGGAGTCCACAGCAGTGTCTGAGATCAAAAACCTAGAGAGCCTCCATATCCTGTCTACAGAGCCCAGGGAAAGGTCTAATGACAATAACAAAGGTGCGTGATCAGAGATGCCTCTAGGCAATATTCGTATGTCCGTGACCCGTGGGAGGACCGGGCCTCCCGCAAAGACCAAGTCTATGCGGGAAAACGTTCTATGGGAGGCCGAGTGACAGGTGTATGCCCTGGTCTGGGGGTGTCGCCACCTCCAAACATCAGTCAAGCCATAAGTATCTGCCCACTCAGTCAACCCAGGGCAATGATGTCCCGCAGGTGTTAGCCTATCAAAATCCGGGTCAGGGACCAGATTAAAGTCCCCCAGTATGACATTGTTGTCAGATGCAAAGTCGGCCATCCTGCTGGTGATCTGATTGAGTACCAACAAGGAGGCCGGGGGGGCAAGTATAAGCCCACAATGGTCCGCGTTAGAGAGTATATTTTGGCATGAATGATAACATATCAACCCTCGGGGTCCAGGGCCAAATCCAGGAGCCGAAAAGGAAGAGATTTTAGTATCAGGATAGTGACACCCCTGGAGAAGCTGGAGTGCGTAGAGTGGTAGTGGTAGCCCATTCATGGTTTTTTAAGGGCCAGAACCCTACTTCCTATTAAGTGTGATTCTTGGAGCACACATATATGTGGGTTATAAGCTTTAATAAATTGGAACACCAGGGAACGCTTGACTGGGGAGTTCAGTCCCCTGGTGTTCCAGGAGATGATGTTAAGGGAGGACATGGTTGCTAAGAGTGATGAGAATGTTAGGATTGGTATAGGTCACGGCTCCTGAACTGGACCCCCGGACCCAAAACGGACACATCTGGATACAGTGCAATGCTGATAAGTCAATTATTTTAGTGCAATTGTAAAACAAAACCAAACTAAAAACAGCCCAATATCTAACATGAATTAAACAAGCCCCATTAGGGGAACAATCCCCACCGCCCACCCCACCCACCCCCTCCAAACCGAGGCGGGTTTCAATCCCAAACCGATTCAGCTCGCCGGCTGCAACAGGGGGTCCGTGGAAGAGGCGAGCCTAACCCCCCGAGACTTCACGCGGGGGATAAGCGGCAGTTCAAGCGGCCTTCCAAATGTGAGAGCCCCGCTAGTAGACTGTAACAGACTGTGAGGTATTGGATGTCAAACGGAGGTAAGTAAAGCAACTTGCGACCCCACAGTAAAGTTGATCCATCATTAAAAGGATACACAGAACAAAAAGAGAAAAAGAAAAGCTTCAGCGCTCCTCAAGGGGGCAAGCAAATGAAAAGCTTCATAACTGAACTGTCTCCTGACCATGTTCTTTGGCAGGGGCATTAACTTAGATTTCCCTGATGGGGGATAGTCATTTAACCCCCTCAAATCCGCACATACCATGGGATTAAACTGGGCAAAACCTGTGCAACAAAGGTAAGTCATCCATGGAGCAGATCATATAGTAACTCAAACCTGGGCCCAGGTTGTTGTGAGTAAACGTTTAAGGGGTGACACGGCACATATCGGTCAAACGATCAGCGGTTCTGCGGTAGCGAGTCCAGCCAGGCCGAGGCCTCTCTAGCCGTCTTGGACTCTCAGGCGAGCAGGGAAGAGTACGCTGTAGCGAATGCTGCGTGCTCTCAATGCAGCTTTAACTTGGTCGAAAGACTTCCTGAGTTTCTGGGTCTCCACCGAGTAATCAGGAAAAATCATTAACTTAGTGTTCTGGAATCTGAGGTCCCCGACATTTCTGGAGGCTCGGAGAACTTCATCCCTGTCTCTGAAATTGAGGAGACGGAGAATAAATGTGCGGGGAGGGGATCCAGGAGGTCCCGGTCTAGGCGGGACACGATGCGCCCTCTCAACTGTGTAGTATGGCGACCAACGGGCCTCGGGTAGCAGGTCACGCAACAAGCCCTCTATGAAGATGGTAGAATTGTTCCCCTCCGCCCCCTCTGGTAGACCTATAATCCGAAGATTGTTGCGCCTGTTTCTGTTCTCCGCATCTTCAGCTCTGTATTCCAGGGCTTTTACCTTGGTTTGAAGCGTGCGGAGTGTAACTCCATGTTCCGCTGTGGTGTCTTCCGTGGAACTCAGTCTTTGTTCCGTTTCGGTAACTCGCGACCTGAGTTTGTCTATATCTTGGCGGATTAGACCCATATCCAGCTGAACAGCTTCAATTTTTGTCGTTAACGTAGATTGGCAATAGCTGCCATGACGTCCGCCAGCCAGGGGGGACGAGAGTCGTCTGACTCCATAGGATTCGTCTGCGAGGCTCTATGGGAGCTGCGTGTAATATGAGCCTCCGAAGCGGGACAGGTGGGGGTCTGAGGGGAGTCCGACTGTGGCGGAAAGGTCAACTTTTTGCCCCCTTTGCTGTATTTTGCGCTGGAGTTCCTGTGCCTCATTCAGATGTTTGGGGCCCCGATCTGGGCAGTGTTCAGTAACTGACTGTGGAAGCTTGTCTGTGTAATCAGGAATGTTCAGGCAGTAAGTGCAGAGTAGTATATATCCCCCAGACAGTCCCCCCTCTCACCTGCAAATTATATGGTGGAGGAGCATCCACAGGCCCACTGGGGTATTCAAGCCAGCCCCCAACTTGTTTCATCCAGGCTATCAGGGGTAGGGGTGGTATAGGGTTCGTTCCACCTCCCAGGCTGCGTCCTCCTGCCTTCACAGTGTCCCTTCTTCCAGGCAAGCAGGGCCAGGCACTCTCCCAGCCGATCCGGCGGCTCCGGGCCCTTAGGAAAGGCCGTGGCTGCGGCCTAGCTGGTCGTGGGGATGAGGAGGCGAAAAGACCCGGATCTCTGCTCCTGGCCGAGTCACGGCCCGCCGATTAGCCTCTGCCCGCAGTCCGCAGTTAGCTGTGACAGTCTGTGGAATAGCCGATCGCGCCGGGGGTCATCCGACATGCGGCGCAGCCCGTTAGGAAAGGCTGCGGCTGCGGCCTAGCAAGTCGAGGTAGGCCGGGGCCCCAATCACGGCCCAAAAATGGGAAATCCCCCCTCCCTTCAGCAGTCAGGGGATCCTTGTAGCTATCCCAGATGGCAAGGATGCGATTTCTTGAAGATAGAAGCCGATGGATCCGGATTAAATTAGCTGGTCAGCGGATCTCTTCAAAAGAACAACCGCTCACAGCGCCATCTTGGCCACGCCCCCCCTTGTGATAATCTTTAAATTAATTTTCTGTATCTAATTCTGTATCATTGTTCTGTTTTTTGTATCTACGTGTATTTTCAAATATCAGTCTTTTCTTTTTCCTTAGTCTACTATTTTTTGTACCAACAGTGTTGTTGAAGGGCTTAATAACCTCCACCATGGCAGACTTCTGTGGAGATGCTTGGGAAGGTCTTATGACCCGTATCCAAACATCTCAAAACGCCTCTACCATTACTGACGCTGAATTGGACAGGGCCTTTATGAGACTCCAATGTCTGGAGAAAAAAGTCTGCATTTATTGGCACAAAATGTACTTTGAAAAATATGCCGAACACAAAGTAGTACCTTGGGGGTTGAGAATTCAGTTATTTCTCAACATTAAAAAAATCAATGACTCCCTGAAGGCATCTTGGGAGGACAATCTTCAATCTTGTTCTCTCAACATGCTCTCTATCTTATGTAAGGAATATGAATCTGAGCTTGAACTATTGGACATTTCTATCAATCAATTCAGATCATGCATCTGGTGTGTCCCCCCCCAAGATACAGCAAGCGGGATAAACTCCAGCGCGTGCATCTTGAGGAGTACACACTTATAGGGCGTACACACGGTTAGACTTTGTTCAGACATTCCGACAACAAAATCCTAGGATTTTTTCCAACGGATGTTGGCTCAAACTTTTTTTGTCTACACACGGTCGCACAAAGTTGTCGGAATTTCCGATCGCCAACCACGCGGTCACGTACACCACGTACGACGAGACTAGAAAAGGCCGGTTCAGAACCAAGCGCGGCACCCTTTGGGCTCCTTTTGCTAATCTCGTGTTAGTAAAAGTTTGGTGAGAGCGATTCGCGCTTTTTCAGACTCGTGGCTTTCAGATTGTTTTCTGCCGTTCATTTTGTGCTTGTGGGTTTGTATCTGTTCTTCAGTGCGTGCAAGCAAGTACCGCGTGACTTTAGGTAGTCATTGTATTCTTGTTCATTCGTTACTGTTTTTCAGGTCGCTCTTCACAGGCCCTGCTGTTCTTCAGTGCGTTCTGTTACTTTGTTCTGAGCAGCCGACCGTTTTCTAGCCATGTTTCGTATGCATACTCCTCGTAGAGTTCGTGCTGTGCGGGGGCTTGGTGTTGGGTCCTGACCTTGACACAAGTCCAGTCCATGAACAGGGTGGGGAGGAGTTCATGGACCAAGAATTGGTTGCTTCAGCGTGACCAGTTCTCTCATATGCCTTTGCTCCGTGAGATCCATGAGAATAATCCTGATGATTTCAGGAACTTTCTCAGGATGACGGACCCCATATTTCACCGTCTGTTGGCTTCGCTGACAACTTGTATTAGCAGGCAGGATACCTGCATGAGGCAAGCCATCACTCCGGAGCAGAGGTTGGTCGCTACCCTGCGGTATTTGGCGACAGGGAGAAGTCTGCAGGACTTGAAGTTCTCGACAGGCATCTCCCCCCAGGCTCTGGGGATCATTATCCCAGAGACCTGTTCTGCCATCATCCAGGTCCTGCAGAAGGAGTATATGAAGGTAAGATTTTTATCCTTTTATATCACATTTTATTGTATTGAATGTTTGCTAATATATTGTATTTCTTTCCTCATTCCCTAATTACCATGATTGTAATATACTGTGAATGTCCCCTTTGTCCTCATGCATGCTGGATTTTTATGTAATTATTATTTTATGTCCTTCATACATATTTGCCCTTCACTAACCTCCCCAGCATGGTGTCTCCTGCCCTATATTCACCTCATGTAGTCACTTAACAATTTTTTTTTTTCAGCTCCATAGTAGTGCTTTACCCCAAACACCCCCTAAAATGTTTGGAAATGTTATTTTTGATTTAAATTCAAGCAGAGTGGCAGAGGCTTTTTTTTGTGGTGTTCCCAAATAATTTTTAGTAACCCTCCCTCCCCCAACTGCTAAGTCAGCTGATCCCAATTCTCTATCCTCAATCATCTATCTGCTGACTTTGCCAAACCCATACACACTATACCCACCTCTTTACTGGTCAGATTTATGGATGAATTCCCCAAAGCATGTAGTGCAAGGGCCTGCCTGTATACTTTCAAATGGTACTGTTTAAAGTTTTTGTATCCTATTATTATCTTGACAGGTAATAGAAGAATGTCCAAATGTCCTCAAATGTGTACAGTGTGTATTTATATCTTTGTATTATGACACTTCTTACCTGTCCAGTGGGCTACCAATAGTGTAACTAAGGAGGGGCTGTACAAAGTAATACCCATTATTTAGGCATTCATCTCTCAATGAAGTAATGAGGGTTACCTGTCCAAGATTTCCACACACCCCCTATAATGTTAGAAATGGCCCATGAGAGGGGGGGGAGGGGGAATATGATAGGTGTACCTTATACTTTGGCCTTGTTAAATTCCCCTTACTAAATGCTATCTGGAGGTTGCCCCATAATGTTTGTGTCTAATCTGCTTAGACACATGTTTCTGTGAAAAATTAGTAATGTTTATTGTTTTTTCCTCAACAGTTTCCTTCCACGCCACAGGAATGGCAGACTGTGGCCTCCCACTTTGCCCAACGGTGGGACTTTCCTAACTGCGGAGGGGCAATTGATGGGAAACATGTCCACATCGTCCCACCACCCAACTCGGGGTCGTACTATTATAATTACAAGGGGTTCAATAGTATAGTGATGTTGGCGGTGGTGTCGGCTAATTACGACTTCTTGTATGTGGACGTGGGGAAGAATGGCCGGATGTCCGATGGTGGAGTCATCGCCCAGACGGAGTTCTACAGGCGTCTCCAGAATGGCAGCTTGGACTTGCCAGCCCCAGAGGACAATGTTGAAGGACTCCCATTTGTGTTCGTTGCTAATGAAGCGCTTGCGCTGGGGGACCACCTGATGCGGCCATTCCCAATGAGGACCCTCACCCCGGAACAGAGGGTTTTTAATTACCGGCTGGCCAAAGCCCGAAGAGTGGTGGAGAACACATTTGGAATCCTGGCCAGCCGGTTCCGCCTATTTATGACACCCATCCATATGGCGGAGTATAAATTAAACCATATTATACTTGCGTGCTGTGTTCTCCATAACTTTTTAAGGAAACATTCGGCCAACTATGCTAGCTCAGTAGGGCCTGAAAGTGGCCGTCCTGGCTTGCCCTCCCTGAGTGCCTGTGATGTCCGGTTACGCTACCTGGAGTTCTTTGCGGGTAGGGGGGCTATCAATATGCCAGACAATCTGTGAAGCCTTTTTATAATAAAAAAAACAAAAAAATTCTTTGTGGACATTTACTGCTTGTGTTTGTTTTAGCTGACCCTGACAGAAATGTTTTGAGTGCAGAAAATGGCGTGATTGGATAACATTATACAAAGCACTTTTGGCTGTTATTTACTAAATGCAAAAACACATTTCACTACAAGTGCACTTGCAACTGCACTGAAACTGCACTGAAACTGCACTTGTAGTGCAAAGTGGATTTTCCCTTAGGAAATAACCCCCATTTTCTCATAAAACAACAATTACATCACCCCAAAAGTGTTGTAGCGTTGAGACAATAATCCACACATTCTTGAATAACAATCTTTTTAATACCTGCACAATCACATGTGCATTTACCAAAGGTTTTTCAAACAAACCAACATGTTTTTTGTATAACAATTTTTGTGGTGGCATTATCCAAAATCAAAATGTCCATTTTATAGAAAACAGGCCTGTGTAAAACCAACAAGAAAAGACACAAATCTTGAACTTACAAACGTCACATTTGGTCGAATTTGAAGGCAATATCAGACATGAGTATTTAGGAACTGTGTTTGATATTGCGTTCAGATGGGGGGGAAATCACACCAGGAAAAGCCAAATTTGGAAGATGCACACAAATTTCCCAATGTCAACATGTGCTAGCTGCCATCACGGGGGATCAAGGAATGTGTTTTGGGGGAGAAACCCCTTCCTCACCGCTACTTTATTATTGAGGAAGGGGTTGCACCCCCAAAACGAGTCCATTGATCTCCCGTGATGGCAGATAGCACATGTTGACACACTGTGTGCGTGTGCATCCTCCAAATTTGGCTTTGGGAAAAATCACAAAAACATTTAGCACATTGTAGCACACAAAAGAAGAAAGTGATTTGGAGGGGTTTTAAACTTGCCCCAAAACATCAATGATGTTTTTATATTTTGGAATAACATCATTGATGTTTTGCTTGATGATTTCCAATTGTAAATTACACCCCATGATCTCCCCGATCAGGATCTGGGCACTTTCGGATGTGAAAGGATCTGGATCCACAACATCACGATCACCTAAAAAGAGAGGAACCCCAAAATAAATTTGGTTTCAAAAAAATGCCGCCATCCATCTCTTATCTGAGCCTGTGGTTGCAGACACTCACCTGTTGTGGTGACTAGTTCCACCACGTCTTCATCCTCCTGCTCAGCTTGTGTTGGGGGGATTTCCCCTTCTTCCAGAGGGGGGTGCTCTGGTCTCCTCAGATGAGGGGTGTCCTCTGAGTCTTTTCTCCCCTATGTAAAACAAAAATGGTATACTTAGCACACAGATATTTAATGTCAGAACTAGAAATAGGAAACATTGCTTGGAAGTGAGGTACAATTGTCAATTTTAGCAGAGTTCCAAGATGTAGCTTTTTTAGTGTCCTTTGTCAAGCTTCAATACTTTACCTGTTTTGTACAAGCTTCACAGATGGAGACCCCCCTATAGTATACACTGAAGCACCTGTGTGGCCCCCCTAATAAAAAGGGTGTTCTTGTGTCCCACACTAGTGCTCCAGTGTCCAGATGTGAAAACAGCTGCTCAGTGTCCTCTCCTTACACAGAATCTAGTTTGCATTTCAT
The DNA here is from genome assembly GCA_037952925.1 of Lithobates clamitans. Lineage (NCBI taxonomy): Eukaryota > Metazoa > Chordata > Amphibia > Anura > Ranidae > Lithobates > Lithobates clamitans. Next base: position 1,607,841 of record JBBGZY010001275.1, read on the forward strand.
TCTAGTAACAAAGCCATCTACACAACCCAATTCTTTGAAGACAAGTATAGGGCGTCAAAATGGTGGCCAAATGCATATGGGCTTAACAATGGTATTTTATAGTTGGAACGAAAAATGTTTGATCCGAACGAATAATGTGCCCATGAACATGAAAGTTGCCATTTTAAACTGTACAACAGTTCCTAAAAGCACATGGAGCAGCACGAACGTAATAAACACAAAAAGAATAGGAACACAGCACAACTACTTACTTTTTTGCAGCACTCTCCGGTTCTTTCTGTACTGCTCATGTTCTCGTAATTTCAGGTCCGACCACCGCTCCCTGAGCTGATCTTTCGATCGTCGTACCCCGAAATTCCAGTGCAGGCTCCTGACCACTTTCGCCATGATCTTGGCCTTTCGGATATTGGGGTTGGGGTAAGGCCCATACTTTCCATCATAGTCGGCCTTCTTCAGGATGTCCAACATCTCCCCAAAGGACATATTTGAGTCTTTAAATCTCCTTCTGGATCGGGACGTTTCAGGCTCCGGCCTTGCCTCCTCCGCCTCGTTGCTACAATTAGCACGCACCTGCTGTCTATCCGCCATGTGCTCTTCCCCCACTGCGCCGAACGAAAAGAGGCGGGGAATAGACTAGAAAGAACGTTAGGGGCGGGCGGAGTTATACGCATGCGCAGTGTGTATAAAGCGTAACACACGTGCGTATTACGTACGATCTGTGAGCGGAGGAAGGAGCATCGGAGACGCCGATCGTGATAACGAAGGTAAGATCTAAACTTGCGCCTATACTGCTTCGAAATGGAAGCCTATATTGTAACAAGATTAGGGGAGTTTTGCCTGACATTAGGGTTTGTCTTGTGTTGTGTCTTGCAGAGAAAATGGATGGGTTCAACGACCACAATTTCCTGCCCCTGTTCATAGACAAGTACAGGGAGCTGCCCTGTCTGTGGCAAGTGAGACACCCACATTATAATCATAAACAAAAGAGGCAGGCAGCGCTGGAGAAACTGCTGGAGTTGGTGAAGCCGGTGGTCCCCACAGCAACCATCCCTTATTTAAAAGCCAAAATTGATGGCCTGAGGAGCACGTATCTTAGGGAGCGCAAGAAGGTCACAGATTCCCAGAGATCTGGAGCTGCAGCAGATGACGTTTATGTCCCCAGGCTGTGGTACTACGAGAGACTGCGATTTCTGTCAGACCACACTGAAGTCAGGGAATCCCTCTCCACTCTTCCTTCCACGCTTCCTTCCACCCCAGCTGAGGCTTCCGATATCCAACCTGGGCCTTCCAGCCAGGAGGAGCCCAGCTGGAGTCAGGTATAGCATTCTTCTACAGATTTCTGGTCAATAAATAAATGATGTTTACTAGATGTTATTATTGATCACTAATTGCTGATTAAAAAAAGTGTTTTACATATCAATAGACAGTAGTGGGCACCCAAAATTGGGACAAGAATGAAAAATGCTGGGCTCAGAAGGATAGTCTGTTATATTTGTTAACATTCAATTTGCAACAGTCAGGAGGTGAAAATTGTGTGTGATTGATTGAAAAAATACTAAAACTATGTCCCTTTTTCATACACAGGAAGACCTCAGCCAGGAGGAGGTTGTGGAATGTGGCAGTCAGGAGGAGGCGGGGATTAGTGGCAGCCAGGAGGAGGCGGGGATTAGTGGCAGCCAGGAGGAGGCGGGGCTAAGTGTCAGCCAAGAGAAGCCTGGGACCAGTCGCAGCCTGACTGAGTCTCAGGTCCCTCCCCTCCGCCTGCCATATAAACGAGCCAGGAAGGCCACTCCGAGTCCCGTGCAGGATTCATCGTTCAGGCTGATCCAGGAGGCTTCGGCGTCCCTCAGAGCCTTACCAACTCCTGAAGAGGCCTTTGCCTGCATGGCTGCCACCAAATTGCAGGGCATGCAGGAGGGTCAACGCAGGCTCTGTGAGGACCTGCTTTATAAAGTCCTACGTAAGGGGGTGAGTGGGGAACTAACACCCAAGACCGACGTGGTTGAGTTGGACCATCCTCCTCCTCCTCCTGCTGCCACAACTCCACCACTACAGCCACCACATGGAAGGAAGCGTGGAAAGAAGACCTGAGAGTGATGGCCCTGGGTTCAGTCTGGTCTGACAGAAGCTGCAGTCTCTCGTATGACCACAGCCTGGGGACACAGATGCCATCTGCTGCTTTCCGGATCTCTGGGACTTCTGGACCAGACTGCCCTCCCTTAGATATGGACTCCTCAGGCCACCAATTTTGCTTAAAAATAGTTGATGTCTGCCCTGGGGGTCCAAGGCTTCCCCACTTCTGCAGTTTCTCCAGCGTTGCCTCCCTCTTTGTTTAGTTGTGACCCCTTAATAACATTTTTTAGGTAAATTATACTCTCCTGTGTGTGTTTTCATCCAAAAAGGACAGTTTGTTGGTGAGGATTCAGGTACATTTCTAACATAAAATGTGAAATTAACAAGAGACAAGAACACCAAACAATCTCCTACAGATTAAATAGAACAACATATCAATGGTGTTGTGGGAACTTGTCACAAAAAACACACACAAACATTTTCAGGAGTACAAATCAAAATCGCAAAAAAAAATAAAAATAAAATACAAACACAAAAAAAGAATCTACATTAAAGCCAAAAAATATATAAAAAATATACAAAAATATGTTGTCAGATGTGAGAAATCAAAATATATTGAGGGAATCACGATAAATAGTAACGAAATAAGTTTGTGAGAAGTGTGTGTGAATATGAGCAGCAAAACTACTTAATTCTTGTCACATTATAAAGAAGAAGAGAGTGCGCTGCATTAAACCATTTTGAACATTGCAGCGTGACGAAAGTGCTGTATCCATTGCGAACGCTAAGTTTACCAGAACGAGCTGTTCCGTCTTGAAATTTCTTCTGAGCATGCGTGGCACTTTGTGCGTCGGAACAGGCCACACACTGTCGGAATTGACGCGATCGGATTTTGTTGTCGGAAAATTTTATCTCCTGCTCTCCAACTCTCCGGATTGTGTGTCGGAAAATCCGATGGAAAATGTCCGATGGAGCCCACACACGGTCGGAATTTCCGACAACACGCTCCGATCGGACATTTTCCATCGGAAAATCCGACCGTGTGTACTACTATTAGTATTAGTATTAGTGTATTAGTGTTATTAATGCTAAGGAAGGCAAATTTTTGAGAGATTTGTCTGCTCACGAAAATGGCTATGCCTACAAATGGGACAACACAAATGAGACTAAATCTAGAACTAAACCTTTCGCTTCTAATGTACCTACTTCTAATAATCACGAACCTAACACTCCTTCTGATTCTTTTTCTTCTAGCACTTTCACCGTCTATCACGACCTCACTCAGGAACAACTCTCCAAGAAAAGAAAGGGTGAACTATCCGTCACCTCTACAGAATCACTTCATCGCACTTTCGGGCCCACTTCATCTTCCCAGCCATCAATGGCCCGCTCTAAGGCCACTCGCGTATCCACTCCTTTCACTCGAGCACAACCTAAGTCGTCGTCTATATTTAAATCAACCACCACAAATGTAACAATCTCCACCACTTCGGCACCGTCTCACTCCCAGACGCACACTGTCACCAGAAGGGTAAGTGAACCTACGATTACTTCTATGTTTCCCGTTAGCGCACAGTCTATAGATCCGAAAATCACCCCAATTTTTTTAGTTCATGCCCCGGACTCTCTTCAGAGTCCAATTCCAAACTCGCAAACCCCAGTTGTCAACGGGGATCACCTACCTTCGATGTGATCAATTTGTCATCTGTATCGCTAAGTCATGATCAAATCGGCGTGTTGCAACTTGGTCTTACCTTTTGACCGTCTAATGATTTTGATAAATTTTAATTTAGTAAGGACATTCATCTTTTTGCACGCAAATTGCTTTACAAGGTAATTTATGACAAATCTTCTTCCCATTCTACCTCCCTTGAACCTAATCCTCCTACCCAGGAGGTTCCCACTCTGGCTGAGATTCAGGCCTTGGAGGAGTTGGTCGCTTTGGGAGGAGGGAGACACTGACGGTGATGACATGTCTGATCTCCCCAATTCGGGCGTTGTCGCCCTTGGTGTGTCTTCCCCCACCCCACCTCTTTCAAGCCAAAATCTCGTAACTTTCCTAATTTATCTACAAACCCCAACATTTGGGCTTTTGTCCAACAAATTTCCACTGCCATCGATGGGATGGATTCTGTCTCCTCCTCTCCATCTAATCTATCTCCTGTCCTTAGTAAAGCACTAAAGTCCCTCCAAAACCATCCGGGGCTTGTTATCAAGCCTGCCGATAAGGGCGGCAACGTGCTAGTTATGGATGTTTCCTTTTATGAACACATGTGTCGCGATATTCTTAATAATCGCGACTGGTACAGACCTATATCCAAGCCACTCATTGACCACTTTACTTTTGAATACAACCAGTTGATTTTTTCAGCTTTTGAAAAGGGTACAATCGACTGCAACACGTGGAATTTTTTGAACGTCAGGGAACCTAAAACTCCCACGTTTTACTCCTTACCTAAACTTCATAAGTCAATGACCCATCCACCTGGTCGGCCTATTGTTTCCGGATGCCAATGTCTTACTAAACATGCTAGTGCATTGTTTGACAAGTATTTAGCCCCTCATGTTACCTCTCTGTCCTCTTATGTGAAAGACACCATTCATCTCCTCTGCATCCTTGACGGAAAATACTTACCTAAAAATGCTTGGCTAGTCGCCCTAGATGTCGGGAGTGTTGTATATGTTGTAATATGTTCACCAATTTATGTGGGACATTGTTGTGTGTATGTACACATGCAGTCAATGTTGACCAGGCCAGAATTCAATTGACAATGGTTGATTTGTCCAACTGGATTTTAACATAGCAAGGGGACAGCTGAAGACCCTTTGATCTGTTAATCTTATGCAAGTCTATTTGAACATTTCAAAGGGTGTTCAGGTGGTATCTGTTAATCTAATCTAATTACACATATATCTAAGGGGACTTGTTGATGTTGATATGCGGGAGTGCAAATTGGGGTGGTTCACGGCTGTTCACGGCTGGGGGTTGTTGTCTGTTTGATAGACTAAAGCTTATCAAAGTCCTAAATTGAAACGGCCAATCAAATTGCTCAGCCATTCAATGCCTGGTGAATATAACACGGCATTCAGTCTATAGTTTAAGTTAGGCTTGTCTGTGTATGGCTGGGAACACACAGACCTAGGAGGTGGGTCTCTGAATTAAATATTCTGTCAGATTTTTTTTGTCATCTGTGGACTTTGGACTTTGTTCTGTGTTGAAAGTCAATAAAGTGCATCTCTCTGGAAGAATTGGGTTGCTGCGGAAGAGTACTTACTAATTCATTATCATACCCACTCTACATCATATCACCCAGTAGATAATATATCACTACATTGGTGCCGTTCAAGTGACCAGAAGAGCATTTTTGGACTTAGTAACAGAAGTCAGTGGTGACAACAATCCTGTGAGGTGGACAGAAGTCTGATGAAGAACCAAGAGCTGTGCTGTGACTCTAATGTCTGGTTGTGACATAAGAGAGTCTGATCTACAAATTTAAACAAGTTGGGAACCCCAGAATTATCCTCTGGAGACTGGAAACAACAACAAAAAAAAAAGGACTGTGTCGTGTACCAGAAGACCTGAACTGGAAGATGAAGAGTAACTAATGCGGTGAGTAAAATATTTCCTTTTTTTTTAAATTATTAGTAATATAGTCAAAATGCTTACTCAGTGTGAAGCTAGTGTCAGTTCTGATAAAGTTAACAGATGGGTATTAAAATGTATTAAGCGCCATGGCGGTCCTTATGAAATTCCAGAAAAATTTAAGCAGGCGTGGACGATGATGAAGGAATTTTTAGAGAAAAATGTTTTTGATAGCAAAATTTCAGAAAGTAAAAGAAAAGGTTGTATTATACAGGGCTTGTTATCTTGCTGTTTAACAATGGAAGGTTCTTTGAATGGTAAGGTTGAGGAAATTACCCAGTTACAGAAGGCAGTTGATAATAGCAACAATGTTTGTGAGAGGTTACAAAACCAATCAGACACCGAGACAGTAAATTTTAAATTGCATGTGGTTACCATTTGAGAAGCTTTACTTGAGAAATCTAAACGTTGTGATGAATTATCAGAGGAAAATGAGAGATTAAAATTAAGAATTATGGAATTAGAGAAGAGATCTCAGGAATGCAGATATGCATCAAATCTTGGATTCAGCAATCTGCAGCAAGATGCAGACACATACTTTCTATCAGATGAAACAGAACCTCATATTAAATCTGATAATTCATTACCAGCTGCCCCCCACTGTGACTACCACAGTTTATAACAATAATAATAATACAGGTGAAGTTCAGCTTGTAATGAAGCCTTTGAAATCAAAAGAATTAGACTCAATTCTTAAAGAAATAGGAATGGTTCCATACCATGATTTAAACAGATTTTTAAAATGGTTTTGTGACGTGCAGCAGGTCAGAGATATGTACAATCTCAACCCATCTGACTTAGAAAGAGTTTTGCAACATTCTGTAGAAAGTGGTCTTTGGATGAGAATTAAACAGATCTGTATTCAGCCTCTGAGGACACGGGACATTTTACTGGAATTATTATGTCTTTTGTATGGTGTACGTTCTGATGTTACTATTCATGGGAGGATCCAACAGATGCAAAATGAATCTCCATATGAATTGTCACACAGGATAGCAACTATTATGGAATTATTGGTCGGTAATAATCTTGCATTTGAGCGTGGGGGCTTGATACATATGAGTATGTTCCTAGATGCGTTGCATGAAGATATCAAACAAAATATTTTATTAGTTACCCCAAATCCTCATGATTTAAAAGACATATTGTTGAGAGCAGACCATTTATGGAGAAAGTCAAATGAGCAGGCTGTCAAAATTGATTTAGCCACATTGTTTAGGACAAATACTGAACATAAAGATCAGAAGATAATATCCTATGATAACACCCAGAGAGGAGACATCGGGTCAAACATAGGTGATATTAATATGAAAAACAGAGCTGACCAAAATAATAATAAGAAAAGGTCCAAAACCTGGATACCGTTTTCTCAGTTAAAACAGAAATATGACCACCTGAAGATTGAGTATGACAAGATGAGAGGGGAACGTGATAAATTATTAGAGCAGTTGAAGGGGGTACAGGGTGTCATAAATGCAGAAGATGTACATTCTCCGGATCTGTTTTTGAATGCAAATGACACTTCTCTAGCAGTGGGGGTGAATTAGCTCCGAACTGTATATGTGTAAATAGTGTTTTGTTTTAACTTCAAACAACGTTTAGGGACCTTGCTAATTAGTTTTGTTGGAGAGTTTTTTTGTCTTTCAGATATTGACATTTAAATGACAGTGAATAGCAGAAGCACAGTCTGAAATTGCTAGTGGGGGAGAAACGCTGAATAGACAATATATCTCTATACAAGGAATTATAAAGCATCAAGCAATGGACCTTTTTTTTTTTTCTTCAACACCCTAATTTTTAATTTTTCTCCTTTTTTTTGATTTTCATTTTTTATTTTGTTTGTTTTATTTCTTGAACTTTATCTTAAAACCAAAGAGAAGCATTTAAACCTAAAATACTTTTCATAACATCTGTACATATTACATAATGCGTATTGATCAATATATTTGACATCTAAGGTGATATGCTGCACAATGGCTTGGCATAGCATAAATTATAGTATGTTGGGTGGTTTTCCTAAATTTATAAGAGGGGTGAGTGAAATTCATCACTCTAGTCATGATTTGAAACTTTGTTGATTTAGTTGTTTATAATATGCTAAAGGCTATGACATATATGGATGAAAAAGACCTTTCTACCTTTCATGGTGAAGATACTGGCAAGAATTTCCACTGCCGCTTTGTCTGGATAGAAGATCTGATAAACACTGATGTCAAGCTGACTCTATCTGAACCATCGTGTGGGGGTATATGTTGGTATACCATTCAGGTGTAATTGTGGACTGAATGATCCAAGTAGCTGCTCTATTGAAGGCAATGAGGGGTCGGCCTACAGCAAATTACAAAAGCAAATTGTGACTGGCAATCAACAAAGATGGACTCATGAATGTCAAGTGCAAGGAAATAGTTTGCAGCACAGTTTTTACTGCCATATCCAAACCTTTTTTACCTTGAAAGTGAGTGCTGGTACATTGATAGTTCTTCTTACTATAAAGATGAAAGTAGAGTGTTTGCGTAAAAGCATCTTTAAAAATGGAAAGCTTGAGTCTGGAGATGAAAAAAATCCTGGACTTATGTGGATTGGAGCTCCCAGAGCATACCAAGTTTACTTTCAGTGAGATGGTGAGAGATGTGATGAAGTCAGACCAAAGGATGGACTGTGTAATCAGCTTGTCTTTGCGCAATATTCAAGATCTTGATGTGATATAATAAGGCCTAACAGCTATATGGGCCACTGATGTTTACCAAATCCTTTTCCAGTAATGGTCTAAAAGTTATATTATCTAATAACTGTTTCATGGGGATATTTAGAGGCTGGTGAAGAGAGATGTAACCAGTTTCAACTTCATATTTTATATGAGCCATTGTAAAGCATCCAGTACCTTAAATCGTAATGATATTTTTTGTTGTTTGATTTATGGGTCAGTTCTAGTAGTTAGAACCGACCCAAGTGGGGGTATATGTTGTAATATGTTCACCAATTTATGTGGGACATTGTTGTGTGTATGTACACATGCAGTCAATGTTGACCAGGCCAGAATTCAATTGACAATGGTTGATTTGTCCAACTGGATTTTAACATAGCAAGGGGACAGCTGAAGACCCTTTGATGTGTTAATCTTATGCAAGTCTATTTGAACATTTCAAAGGGTGTTCAGGTGGTATCTGTTAATCTAATCTAATTACACATATCTAAGGGGACTTGTTGATGTTGATATGCGGGAGTGCAAATTGGGGTGGTTCACGGCTGTTCACGGCTGGGGGTTGTTGTCTGTTTGATAGACTAAAGCTTATCAAAGTCCTAAATTGAAACGGCCAATCAAATTGCTCAGCCATTCAATGCCTGGTGAATACAACACGGCATTCAGTCTATAGTTTAAGTTAGGCTTGTCTGTGTATGGCTGGGAACACACAGACCTAGGAGATGGGTCTCTGAATTATATATTCTGTCTGATTTTTTTTGTCATCTGTGGACTTTAGACTTTGTTCTGTGTTGGAAGTCAATAAAGTGCATCTCTCTGGAAGAATTGGGTTGCTGCGGAAGAGTACTTACTAATTCATTATCATACCCACTCTACATCATATCACCCAGTATATATTAAATCACTACAGAGAGCCTTTACAATATTATCCCACACAATAGAGGCATCCAGGTCATAGAGAAACAACTCCGTGAGAGAGATCCTAACTATCATGCATATGGAGATTTTGTTCTTGAACTTCTCAAGTTCATATTGACACGCAATAACTTCATGTTTGGTTCCTCCCACTTCCTCCAGGTACAGGGCGTGGCCATGGGGACCAAATGCGCCCCCTCCTACGCCAATCTGTACCTGGGGGGGTGGGAGAGAGAACTTTTTGGCTTGTCCAATTCTTTCCCTCTCCTGTCCAAAGTTCTATCTTGGCACAGGTACATTGATGATGTGCTACTTTTCTGGTCTGGCACTAGAGAAGAACTATTGCTCTCCATGGACTTCTTAACTAAGAACTCCTAGAATCTCAAATTCACCATGGAATGCAGTCAATCTCGGATCCATTTTTTGGATCTTCAGATTAGTCTGGATTCAAATGGAATGATTCAAACTGCCCTATACCGAAAACCCTCCTCGGGCAATACCATTTTGCATGCCAGCAGTGCCCATCCCAAGCCCCTTCTTAAGAGCATTCCCTTCAGTCAGTATTTAAGACTCAAAAGAAATTGCACCCTTGAGGCCGATTTTTTTCAAGCATTACATGAATTGTACGGCAGACTTAGAGATAGAGGATATAGTCATTCTCTTCTGAAGAAAGCCTTTAATAAAGCCAAAAAGTTTGATAGGAAGGACCTAGTCTTCTCTGACAAACCTCCAGACATTCAGCAGCCTGTACGGTTAATCACTCAATACTCCAAACAACATGCCCAAATTAGACACATTTTGAATCAATCCTGGCCTTTACTAACCGAGGACTCCACTATTGCTAAATATGTCAGATCCCATCCTGACATAACATATCGTAGATCTCCCTCACTGAGAGACCGACTGATTACAAGTCATCACTCTGTTGATACCCAGTCTTCGTCTGGAACTACTGGAACCTATCAATGTGGTAAATGGGATGTCTGTACCTTTGTCTCAAACTCCAAGGAACTTGTCCTTCCCAATGGACTGACTCATATTATCAGACATCGAGTCACTTGTGCCACTGTGGGAGTGGTATACTTGGCTCTATGCCGATGTGGTTCTTACTTCATCGGGAAAACCAAGCGACCCTTCCAGGTTCGCATTAGGGACCATATCAAACCCCTACCTAAACACACCACAACCACAGCTATTAACCGGCATATTGCTACCCAACATAATTTTGACCCTCACGTTGTCAAATTCTCCGCACTCAAGCATGTCCCCTTACATGCCAGAGGTGGGAGCATCGACAACAAACTATTACAGCTTGAGACTAAGTGGATTCACACCTTACAGGCCACAAAATTTCACAAGCTAAATGAACATATTAGCTTTAAACCCTTTTTATAAAGTTTTTGTACCTTTTGATTGCATCATTACCGGCCCTTTAATCTCTAATTTCATTTACCTGTATATACATTATACCTGTCCCTATCTTTTCCAATTTGGGTCAGCCCTAGTGCTTCTTGCTCTCCCTTTCATTTCTCTCCCCTCCCTTCCCTCCCATCCCTTTCCTTCTCTCCCTCTCTCCCCCCCCTTCCCTTTTCCCCCCTCTCTTCCCCTTCCCTTCCCATCCCTTTCTCTTCCTGTCCTTTTCCTTTAGCCATGGTCCGTTATTTCGATCTTCTTAAACAGTTATAGTATATGTGCTATTGGAAAAAGGAACTTTGCATTGATCAATTTTTGTAATAAGTTTTTTATTGGTGTTTCTTTTTGTATTATTTACCAACTTCATGATGTTACTTAATCAACAACTATATATGTATCGAATACTTTTTTTTTTTGCCCATTTTATTATTTATTTGTCCTCCATTTTTTGTGTTATAACTGGGACCCAGTTATTCTCTATGCACTTGTTGGTCTACGTGGCTGGGCTACGTGGGGTGGTGCACTTAGGACATCCCCTCCACCCCCCTACATGTGGGGTTTTGCATTTTTGGGGGGGCCTCTTTGACCTGGCGCCCTTCCTCACGCTTCCTTTCCCTTCGGGGGGTCCTTGTCCCCCACTATCTCGGTTGTGCCCCTTTGCCTCCTCTCCCTGGGTGTGGTGGGGCATGGACCCCCTGCCCTGGCCGTTTGGGCTTGCACTGTTGTTGATTGTATGGACGCCCAGGGCAGCATTTTTCATGTCTGCCCATCGGGCGTCTGCGCATCACTCGTGCCACTATGCCCTACGCATACCATTGTGCCTTGGTATTTGGCCTCGCTGTCAGGTTCTCCCACTGACAGCGTTTTCCCACTTCCCAATAGGCTGCCTAGTCGGGGGACACGTGGTCCGGGTAATCGTCCGCGGTGCACCTCAGACCTTGTAGGCTCCGATGATGTCGCCGCGGGGGCATGCACGGACACCTCTCGTTAGCGTCTGCACACCTGATCGGCGGCTCCAACCAGGTGTGGGGGGCCTACATAAGCCGGCCCGTCCACCATGCCAGCTGGACACGAGGAACGCCTGCTATTGTAGTTGGAACAGTTTCATGGTACATTTAAATTGCTTTCCATCCTTCTGCATCATCCTAGCCAATTCCTTTTTCCTCCCCCAACCCTGAGTCTATACTATTCGTCCCATTTCAGGATGCAACAATCCCTGCTGCTGACTAATCCTATCTTGTATTTCCTATATGTGTGCAGAGCACCTGTCTCTGACACTTACTTCCACCTCAATAGTCTCCTAGGTAAGCTCCCTTTTCAATTATTATCCCCTTATACTTTTAACTGTATTACCTTTTTCCAACGGTTAAACAGTATCTGCCTTCAACCTTTTATTATTATATTTTTTAGACAAACATCCACATTTTCCATTCTGATTCTGAGTATATCCTCCCAACTTTTCTGAGGCGCTCCTCTTGGCAACAAACTTGTTTTTAAATTGTAAGTTTCTGCGGCTATGATGCCCTATTGATTTGATGTGGTGTATATTATTCCACTCATTTGGCAATGTTTATAAAACTCTTTCCCTTTATTTTTCTATTTTTCTTTGATATATATTTTCTAGTAGCATTATATTTGATTGCCAGGTCTCTTGTATGCCCCCTGCAGTCATAGATACGGTGCAGCCCGATCTGCCTCCAGCTGGGGTCCTCCTTGCCAGGCCTCACCCCGGGTGTTTGGTTTTCAGGTACGTTCTCGAGTGTGGGGGTTTCAGATGGCCACCTCCTTTGGGGACACAGCCCAGCCATGTATCCCAATTTCTGTGTTATGCTTTTTCACCATTGTATCCTTTGTTGCTATTCTGTTTTTCATTTGCCCTTTTTTTGTCTCTATGTATAGATCTTTATTGTTGCTGCAGGCTCACATCATTCCCTGAAGAAGCCAATGTCTTGGCGAAACATGTAGGAATTGAGCTTCTGTTTTGAAGGCCCTCTTCACCAGGCCTACTCCATTGCATTGATTCTGCATTAATTGATGTGTGAACTGCACCTACTATTTTAATTAACCTGTGTCTTTTTGTATGTGTTAAATTTTGTTAATAAAGTACTTTTGCAATTTTATCTGAAATACCCTACTCCTATTTCCTTCTCTGGCACCGCTATAATCCCCCTTTACTCCCCTAATTTTCAATTTATAGCAGGAAGTAGTTTGATCACCGAAGGGCTAGAGAGTGGTGAACAAGTGAATGTTTGCAGGAAGCAGTGAAGCACGGTGGAGGTTCCTTGCAAGTTTGGGGCTGCACTTTTGCAAATGGATTTGGAGATTTGGTCAGGATCAATGGTGTCCTAAATGCTGAGAAATACCATCAGGCAGGCATGAAATTGGCCCCAAATTTAGGACAACAATTACAAAAATACAGCCAATGTCATTAGGAACTATCTTCATCATAAAGAAGAACAAGAAGTCCTGGAAGTGGTGGTTTGTCCCCCCCAGAGACCTCTTTCATAACAGCTGAAATTAAATTTCAGTAGTTGTGTGTGTCTTATATTCTTATGTAATTATACAGTTATACACTATTTTACCAATCCTTGTGCTTTATACTATCAAAATATGTTTATGTTCTCTTTTTTGTATTTGATTTTCCAAACACTAGTGATTTTTTTATCCGTTATGTTCTTTAAAACAGATTTCCCTATATGTAGGTGGTCTGTTTTCTTTTGCTGCACTTGGGTATGCTGTTTCCATGGTAACTAGATAGATTTCAGCTCTGAAGCAATGAAGTAGATAAGGACATTAGCAATTAAGGGAAGCATAAAAAGATGAAAGGAGAAAAGCAAGGAAGACTTAACACACTATATGCTCAGTTTAATGAAAATCTGACTAACCATAACATATTGGTTACAAATAAAACAAATACAAATGATGACATTTTTGACTCATTTTAACCATTTAAAATATTAGGTGTTCCTTTCTCTGAGATTGGTTGCAATGGTTGCTTAAAGATAATAGTGACACAGGAATGGAAGTCTGCTTTTGTAATGTTTCATGAAACAGTCTGGGCTTTGTTTATTAACAGTGCAAATGGCAGTAATCCAGCAAACAGTTCTATAAAAGTTGCTTGTATTCAGTGTCCTTTTTGAGATTATTCAAGAGCAAATGTGCTGTGTGTTGCAGGAACCGTTTCTAAAGCCAACCATAGCATCATAATATTAAAGACTATAGGGTTCTGGCATTATGCCTTTATGGTACCAAAAGCAACAAAAGGATACCCCATGCTCAAATTATCACAGTAGCAAAGACTCGAAGATTCTGGTATCACACCTTTATGGTAACAAAATCAATAGTAACAGAAGGATACCCCATCCACATAGATGGTACAAGAGTCTACTGATTTTGCAAATGGTCCTGAGCCCCTCATGTTCCTTGGAGTGTCCCCTCATCTAGGGGACAGCATACATAATTTCCATGGCAAGCAGAAATTAAAGTTAACAATTTTACATACTCTAGAAAAGGGACCTAAAAACTGTGGCCCCTGGGCCAAATTCAGCCTGCTGAAAGACTTATGTGGCTCCCTGATATAAGGAGGCACTCTGATGGGGATCCAGATGTAAGGGGAGAAATCTGGTGGGGACCCAGATGTAAGGAGGGACTCCTTTGGGGACTCTTATATAAGGGGGGACTCTAATGTAAGAGGGATTTTGATGGGGACTCTTATTTAAGGGGGCTATGATGGGGACCTAGATGTAATGGGGGGAATCTGTCAGGTTCAAGTTTATTTGAAAATTCTTTGCTTCGTTTTATTGAAGTTTTTTTCCTCTTGTTCTAAACCACATGGTGATTAAATTTGATTTGTTCATTTATAAAACTGACTTTTTTTCGGCCCGGGAATATTTGTGACCCTTGTACTGAAAAGTTTGGAGACCCCTGCTCTAGAAAATGGTCTAGAAATGTTCACAACTCCTTTCACTAGGATTCTACAGTATATGAGCTGATGCAGAAAAACTTTAGTAAATCGCGGGTAAATGCACAGTTACTTTTCACTTTCTAGAGGCACAGCTCAGTGGACCCCTCAAATGACAGGATGGGCATTGAAAGAAGCTGGCTACTTATTAGTTAGCACTGGTTGTTAATTTAAAAAGCTGGCATTGCGCAATGTATATTCACAAGCCTAGGACCTCCATTGAAAACTACACTCAGGCTCAAGCTGCATTAGCCTTTATAGCAATTCAAAATGTTCTGTATCCTCGCTTATTTCCTGTCTCCTAAAACAGATATAGAAAGTCATGGTTCACATTTGCTCAATATTTTATCAAAGCATCTTATAGATTTTTACATTTCTTTTGTAGCAGCTGTAGAAGCTGTATATGAGTGTGGAATTGTGAATAAGGTAACTTGATGTTTACATTTATTGCTGTTTGAATCCAATTATTTTTAATCCAGTTTCCCAAGCTCTTCTCTCACTTCCCTCTGTAGTATGAGGTTAAGCTATGAAGTGCTCTGGTATCTCCATATTAATATGTATTCTGTGTTTCACCCCCTCCTCATAAGTGCCTTCTTCTAGCAAGTTTTAAACGCGTAAAGATTTTGCGATTTTGTGATGCTTCTTTGCATCCCAACCAAGTTCTGATGGCATTTTGCTACATTTTTACTAATTATCTTTTGAGTTCAGTTTTCAAGCCCTGCTACTTGAATTTAATTCCTCCTTGGCTATATACTAATGCATCGTCATCTGTGTTAAGCACGCAATGTTTAGCATATGTGCGTGTTTCCTGCCTTTTTCTTTCATCTTGTTGCTTATTGTCTTTGTCCCCGATGCCTGTCATTTTTTGCCTTTTTCTTCCTTGCCTTTGTCTATCACCTATTACCTGTGATCTTTGTTTAATATTTCTGTAAAATATTTCCATCTTTTCCTTTTTAAATTACTGGTTTAAGAGGGGTTAAATTCACAATTACATTTTATACCCTAAAAAAAACCTGCCAGAAATTTAGACAACGACTGTGCATTCTTCTTCTGCTACACCGAAATTTCAAACATTGCTATCAGCCCTGTCTGGTTCACCTCTGTGAACTACAGAATCACCCCCATGTTATGGAGATAAGGAGAAGGCGAGGTATTCCATAGTCTAAATGAGAAGAGAGCAGCTTAGGGTTACAATACTGCACCTTAACAGGCTTCCTTCACTATCACAATAAATTAGTTTTTTTTTTTTTTTTTACCATAGGACACAAATTGTGTACCAGAAGGTGAAAATAAAGGATATAAGCATGAAAAAAAGAAAATGAATGCAGCCACCACATCTAAGGACTGGCAATATGTAATAAATTATATTTTTGTTCTCATGTTTAGGTACATTTTAAAGGCTTAGTTCACATTTCTAACCATGTTGCATTTTATACCCTTATTTATAGTGTAACATAAAACGTGGTCACATTCCCAACCCCTCAAACCACCCCCCCACCCACACTTATCTGAATGGTGGGGTACTTCTCTCTGTTGACTTCTGTCTGTGGTTGTTTGAATTTAGTGAGGCTGTGTGTAGCTCCAGCTGCACAGCTGCATCTTTCATTTAAAGGTCATTCACAGGGACCTGTTAATAAAAAGACATCAGGTCCCATCTGCCAAAACAGCAGATGGACTTACAGAGATAAATGGATCAAAAGTGTGTTGACGCTGACGCACTTGTTGTCATTGCCCATGTCCTCCAGCCCCAGAATGGTAAATAAGTATTTATTTCCTGAAAATATTCAGCTCCATTTATTGACCATTATGCTGTATTTTCCTGATTCACCCTATTCTGTAAGAATAACATTCGGCCTGAAGAGAAAATAGCCTAATAACATTCGATTTTGTCCCCATTCACACAGAATGAATGTACATGCAGAATCACAAGCTGAATACCACTGCAAAGTTTTAAAAATACATATAAACAAAAAAAGAAGCTGCACTAAATACAATGATACTCCATATTCTACAAATTGAACAAAGAATATGCTGCAATAAAATTATTGGAGTAAATGTGAACCGTGATGAACTGGTGAAGTGATGAGATATCAACAATTGATAGTGGTATAAATCGATAAATATGTACTTTCACTTGAATACATAAATAATAACAACTAGAATAGAGTTCAAGATAACAAACTCTATAAACCAATCATGTGAATGAGTGAAAAAAGTCCGTAAGTAATGATGATGATCGTATAAATTGAGCCTCAATTGAAATGGTCCGCAGGTGGGTCAATTCAGATTTATTGTGAAATCCCCATAAAACAACAAAGGCTCACACTGCTACACGTCTAGTCCCGGAAGCCACGGCTGTTTTCGAGGCTGGCCAGCTCGATTGTGATGCTTATTTATTTCTACAACTTTGTAAGTGTTCATTTGTCTTATCATTATTTTAATAAATGTAAAGGGTTTTACGCCATGTGAGCCTTTATTGTTTTATGGGGATTTCACAACGAAACTGAATTGACCCACCTGTGGACCATTTCAATTGAGGCTGAGGAGCCCACTGTGTGTCAGAGAGATCCCGGGCTGGGGTTACAGCCATCTGCTTGGTGTAGTCCCCTGCAATAAGGGACCACCGTGTTCCGGTAAATGGCAGTGTTTTCTGTGGTGGAGGCATTTTCACTTGTCACTTTCTTTGGGAAATCCAGCGGTATATCACCACTGAAGAGTCACCAGTTTTTTACACGGATTTTAGTTAATTATTTTCACAGGTCATGGTCTTTGATTAAGTTAAAAGATCATCATCATCACTTATGGACTTTTTTCACTCAGTCACATGATAGGTTTATAGAGTTTGTTATCTTGAACTCTATTCTAGTTGTTATTATTTATGTATTCAAGTGACAGTACATATTTATTGATTTATACCATTATCAATTGTTGATATCTCATCACTTCAACAGTTCATCACGGTTCACATTTACTCCAATATTCTTTGTTCAATTTGTAGACTATGGAGTATCATTGTATTTAGTGCAGCTTCTTTTTTTGTTTATTTCTGTTGGTGTTGTATAACATCTTGAGCCGCAGCTTCCAATTTAGTCAAATAGTGCAGTTTTTTTTTTTTATTATTTTAAAAATACATCCCTGTGGATTACCAAAAGAAAAAGCAAAGCAAGGCAGCTTGTTTTACTGTTTAATTTGTGTGATATAAACCTCCAGCTCGACCATTTAATGACAAATGAGTCATAAGAGGCTACATACATACAGTGCGGACGGAAAGTATTCAGACCCCCTTAAATTTTTCACTCTTTGTTATATTGCAGCCATTTGCTAAAATCATTTAAGTTCATTTTTTTCCTCATTAATGTACACACAGCACCCCATATTGACAGAAAAACACGGAATTGTTGCCATTTTTGCAGATTTATTAAAAAAGAAAAACTGAAATATCACATGGTCCTAAGTATTCAGACCCTTTGCTCAGTATTTAGTAGAAGCACCCTTTTGATCTAATACAGCCATGAGTCTTTTTGGGAAAGATACAACAAGTTTTTCACACCTGGATTTGGGGATCTTCTGCCATTCCTCCTTGCAGATCCTCTCCAGCTCTGTCAGGTTGGATGGTAAACGTTAGTGGACAGCCACTTTTAGGTCTCTCCAGAGATGCTCAATTGGGTTTAAGTCAGGGCTCTGGCTGGGCCATTCAAGAACAGTCACGGAGTTGTTGTGAAGCCACTCCTTCGTTATTTTAGCTGTGTGCTTAGGGTCATTGTCTTGTTGGAAGGTAAACCTTAGGCCCAGTCTGAGGTCCTGAGCACTCTGGAGAAGGTTTTTGTCCAGGATATCCCTGTACTTAGCCGCATTAATCTTTCCCTCGATTGCAACCAGTCGTCCTGTCCCTGCAGCTGAAAAACACCCCCACAGCATGATGCTGCCACCACCATGCTTCACTGTTGGGACTGTATTGGCAGGTGATGAGCAGTGCCTGGTTTTCGCCCCACATACCACTTAGAATTAAGGCCAAAAAGTTCTATCTTGGTCTCATCAGACCAGAGAATCTTATTTCTCACCATCTTGGAGTTCTTCAGGTGTTTTTTAGTGAACTCCATGCAGGCTTTCATGTGTCTTGCACTGAGGAGAGGCTTCTGTCGGGCCACTCTGCCATAAAGCCCTGACTGGTGGACGGCTGCAGTGATGGTTGACTTTCTACAACTTTCTCCCATCTCCCGACTACATCTCTGGAGCTCAGCCACAGTGATCTTTGGGTTCTTCTTTACCTCTCTCACCACGGCTCTTCTCCCCGATAGCTCAGTTTGGCTGGACAGCCAGCTCTAGGAAGGGTTCTGGTCGTCCCAAACATCTTCCATTTAAGGATTATGGAGGCCACTGTGCTCTTAGGAACCTTAAGTGCAGCAGAAATTTTTTTGTAACTTTTTGTGCCTTGCCACAATTCTGTCTCTGAGCTCTTCAGGCAGTGTAAGCTGTAAGGTCTTATATAGACAAGTGTGCGGCTTTCCTAATCAAGTCCAGTCAGTATAATAAAACACAGCTAGACTCAAATGAAGGTGTAGAACCATCTCAAGGATGATCAGAAGAAATGGACAGCACCTGAGTTAAATATATAAGTGTCACAGCAAAGGGTCTGAATACTTAGGACCATGTGATATTTCAGTTTTTCTTTTTAAATAAATCTGCAAAAATGTCAACAATTCTCTGTTTTTCTGTCAATATGGGGTGCTGTGTGTACATTAATGAGGAAAAAAAATAACTTAAATGATTTTAGCAAATGGCTGCAATATAACAAAGAGTGAAAAATTTAAGGGGGTCTGAATACTTTCTGTCCCCACTGTACATATTAATATTAATTTGCAATATTTCATTTTTTTTCAATTAAAATGATAAACATGTTAGTTATACTTACCTGCTTTGTGCAATGGTTATGCACAGACTGCCCCTTTTCCTTGTCTTCCGGGGTCCCCTGCTGGCCCTTTCCACTGCTCTTCTTCTGTGTGTGCTATGGGATAACACGTGCAGGCGCACTCTCCATAAACACACACAGAGCAGCTGGGCCCTGCCCCCCCAGCTCCCTTCTCACAAAATTTGACTGACAGCAGCATAAGCCAATGGCTCTCGCTGCTCTCAGAGCCTCTTGAGAGCAGGGAGAGGCCAGATGCACTGGGACATATCGCTGAATTGTTAGAGGACTCAGGTAAGTGTTTAAGGAGGGAGGGCAGGCATACAGCTATTGCATTAATGTAAAAAATATTTTAACTTTAGAACCACTTTAACTGTTTACTACTTTAACCTTACACCTGAGAGTCCTCAAAGAACTCAGTCAGGTTATAGCCAGACCATTATTCCTAATCTTTGCGGACAGCATACTGACAGGAATTGTACCAGAGAAAAACCAATGTGGTACCAATATTCAAAAAAGGACAGAGAATTATTCCTGGAAACTACAGGCCAGTCAGCCTAACATCAATAGTAGGTAAATTATTGGAGTGGATGATAAGGGACTATATCCAAGAATTTACTGAAGAAAACAGTATCATTAGTAGTAATCAGCAAGGGTTTACGAAGGGTCATTCATGCCAGACCAATCTGCTAACATTCTACAAGGAAGTGAGCTGCCATCTAGATAGGGGGAGGCCTGTGGATGTGGTGTATCTGGATTTTGCAAAAGCATTCGATACAGTTCCCCATAAATGCTTGATCTAAAACCTAAGGTCTGCAGGCATTGTTCTTAGGTAGAACACTGGTTACAGGGGCGTGTCCAAAGGGTGGTGATAAACAATGTGTACTCAGACTGCTCTGGAATGGTAAGTGGGGTACCCCAGACATTATCTTGGGACCAATTCTGTTTAATGTATTCATAAATACTATAGAGGATGGGATAAATAGCTCAATCTCAGTTTTTGCGGATGACACAAAAATAAGCAGGGCAATAACTTCATATCAGGATATAGAAATTTTACAGAAAGACCTGTACAAAATAATGGGGTGGGCAACTACATGGCAAATGAGGTTTAATGTGGAGAAATGTAAGGTAATGCATTTGGAGGCTAAAAACATAAACACAAACTACTCACTGAGGGGGAGAACCTCTGGGAGAATCAAAGATAGACAAAGATCTGGGTGTTGTAGTAGAAGACAGACTGAGAAATAACATGTAATGCCAAGCTGCAGCTAAAAAAAGCCGGCAGAGTTTTAGCATGCATAAAAAAGGGGATATACCCCAGAGATAAAACTATAATTCTGCCACTTTATAAAACTCTGGCTAGGCCTTGAGTATTCTGTCCAGTTCTGGTCCCCAGTCCTCAGAAGGGATGTGTTGGAGCTGGAGAGAGTCCAAAGAAGGGCAACGGAATTAATAAGCAGACTGGAGGACCTCAATTATGAGGAATGACTACAAGCACTAAATTTATTCTCACTGGAAAAGCAACGCTTCAGAGGGGACATGATAGCAATTTACATGATAGCGATTTACAAATACCCCAATAATGATCCCAGCGTAGGAAAAAAACTATTCAGTCTCAGGGAGTGTAAGAGGACACAAGGCCACACAATGAGATTGGAGGAGAAGCGGTTTAACCCTAAACTGCGCAGAGGGTTTTTCACTGTCAGGGCGATAAGGATGTGGAACGCTCTTCCACAAATGGTGATAGCAGCGGGGAGTATTGATATTTTTAAAAGATTCTTGGATGTGCATATTAAAGAACACAACATACAGGGATATGGGAAATGATTATAGACACTGACACACGTACACCTACACAAGTTGATCTGGATGGACTATTTCTTTATTCAACCTTACCTACTATGTAACCTCTTTTGCTAAGATTATTTTCTGCTTCAATCAAGGGTTTATCTACACATTGCTTGGGTTGGTATCTTTATGCAGCAGCGTAGATTCAGCAACAATTTTGGAGGTTATACTCTGACTATGCCAGACTGGATAATTGTGGGACCTGTCTGCAATGTGACTTCCAGGCAATAGGCTCTGCTCGTAGCTCTTTCCAGAACTTGTGTTAGTTGGCTGCAGAGTGCTTTTCACATCCAGAGCTGTGGCACACCCTCTGGTGTGACCCAGCTTTTGAAGACTTATTTATGAAAAGCTATTTAATCCTCCCTTGTTCTCAGCAGCTGGTTTGTGAGTACCCTAGGTTTCTACCTGGTTTGTCAATTAGGGTGTAGCTGGAAAGTAGTGCAACATGTCAGATCTCAATGGCAGGGGGAATCCAAAAATCCTAAATTCGTTTGAAGAGGACTTTATTAAAATCAGGCCACTCCCATTGCTGTTCAGTGTCCTGTCTTAATAGGCCACCCAGTGTTAATGAGGAAGTTAAGACTCCTCCAGCTCCTTGCACAGATATAAAGAGCTGCAAGGGCTGGCACAGTGATGATAATGGGGGATTTTAACTACCCAGTAATGGCACTGCTGGAACAGTTAAAGGGCAAAAATAATTAACCTATTACAAGACAATTTTATTGTACAGTTCATAGGGGCCCCAACTAGAAATGATGCTCTGCTGGACCTGGTAGTCTCTAACCATGCTGAGCTTATTACTAATTGTATTATAATTATTACTACTGCAAAATATATTCCCATGGGCAATAAGTTTAAAAGACTAAAGGTCAAAAGCAATAAATTATAAGAAACGAGCTTTTAAAAAATATAAAAATGGAGGAACACTATCATCATTTAAATGTCACAAGAAATATAAAAGAATATGTAAAAAGGAAATTAAGACCACAAAAATTCAAAATGAACTACAGATAGCAAAAGAGAGTAGGACAAACCCTAAAAAAATCTTCAAATATATTAATAGTAAAAAGGTCACGTCTGAGCATGTAAGCCCTTTACAAAATAATCTGGAATGGGTGACTGGGGACAAAGAGAAGGCAATATTATTGAATACTTTCTTCAGCTCCATGTATACAAAGGAGCATGGGGAAGCTCATGTCCATAATGGGGATGATATTGACATACCCCAAATTAACCAATATGGCTCAAAATTGATATGGTTCAGAAATATTTAGACAGAATAAAGGTGAATAAGGCACCTGGACCAGATAGCATACACCCATGTGTTTTAAAATAAAACACAAATTGAGCTCTGTCATTTAAAAGCCATTGTTTCTTTATTTTAGGGACTCTGACTTACGCCAATCCAGTGGTCCTATGTAGTGCTTATATTTAAAAAGAGGTCAGAGTCTTTACCAAGTAACGATAGCCCTGTTAGTTTAACTTCTATAGTCTTGAAGAGTACTGAAGAGTTTAATAAAACCATATACTGTAGATGAATTTTTACTAGAAAAAACATCTTAAGCAATAGCTGGCATGCGTTCATGAAAGACAAAAGTTGTCAAACAAATCTAATTTCTTTTTATGAGGAGTTAAGCAAAACCTTAGACAAAGAAGTGGCTGTGGATATAGTATACTTGGATTTTGCAAAAGCGTTTGACAGGGTTCCCCCTGCATGCTAATCTGTAGAGTTAAGCCTACAGGCTTGAAAAAATCAGTTTGTAAATGGATAGAAAACTGGCTAAAAGACAGAGAGTAGTGGTTAACGATTCATACTCTGAATGGTCTAAGGTGATGTACCCCAAAGTTCAGTGTTGGGACCCTTACTTTTTAATATATTTATAAATGTAGCACCCTCTTAGGTAAGTTGCTAGGATGTACTGTATATAGTTAGAATAGTTTGGTCTCCTGCTTAACAAGAAATTAGGGTAAAGTATAGCAGTTTTCCTGCCTAACAGGGAGACTGAATTGGCACAGCCAGGGAGTCCTGTGTGTTTAACAAGTGTTACTGTATTTGCAATGACTCATCTGTATCCAGGCAGTTTTGAAAATTGCTGGGTGGACTGGACAGGATGACACATGCAGGTCAGTAGAATAAATATGGATGCCATCCCAGCCAATTGCAGGCATAGGGGCCTCTATGCATGCTGGGAAGGGGTATTTATATTCAATAAGGAGACACGGGAAGTGGTCTTTGCCTGGTGAGGAAAGTCTAGTTGAGGAGGGGCACTTTGCCCTCCTCAGCACCTGCTGCCATGTGGCCTCAGGCTGAAGGCCTGGAAGCTGGAGAGCTGACCCATGTGTTCTGATTAGCTGACTGAGGGGTGCCATGCCTGAGAGGATCTGTTTGCGACTCCTTTAAGTACAGACCAAAGATCTAGGGGCCTGTTCTTCTTAGGCTACCCCTCTGTGCTAGAAAAGTCAGCTACTGGGTACAGCAGAAAGGGGATACTGGCTAGTGTCCTGAAGAGCAATAGTCTATCCTTCTCATACTGTGGAGGGCTTGCTCAAGAGTGCATGTTGCTGCAAAAAAGAATTCCACAGTCAAGTCGAAGTTCTCCTCCCTGTAATTAGTTGAATCTGGAGGATCCCACTACATTCCCTTCACTATCCAAGTTCTCAATAAAACATCAAAAACAACCAAAACCCCCTAGACTAATTATTCAAGAGATGAGCCTAAGTGTGTGCCTGGCTGAAGAGAAAAAGCAAGAGAGTATTCTAGCGGCTCCTACAGGGGTACATAAATGATATAGGGTCTGGGATTAAAAGTACTATTTCAGTCTTTGCAGATGACACCAAGCTATGCAGTGGAAAAACATCCAATTTACAAGCCAACCTTAATGCACTATTTAGTTAGGTAACTGTATGGCAAATAAGGTTTAACATTGATCAATGCAAAGTTATGCACTTGGGGGCTAAAAATATGCATGCATTATACATACTAGGGCGAGTATAACTGGGGGAATCAATGGTGGAGAAGGATCTGGGTGTTTTGGTAGATCATAAGCTTAAAGTGATACTAAACCCAGGACCCTGCATTCACTAGATCTGGTCTCCCACAGTACGCAAAACATGGAAAAGCAATTGTTTTAGTAAATATAAACTGCTAAGTACCTTTTTCTCATCAGCAGTTAGAGCAGTCTTGTGACTTGTATCACTGTCTGGTTAAACCTTGTAGGAGGTGTTATTTTCCTTCTGACCCTTTGTCTAGACAGTGCTGATTGGCCCTGTGCTGATCACATGCACTCTCCCAAGAAAAAAAAACAAAACTCTAGCAATACACACCAAACTGAGCATGTGCAGCCTGACTCCGTATGCTCTGTTCTATCAGGAAATGGTCTGGAGTCCATGGAAGATGAGGAGGATCAGAGAGAGACAGGAGTAAGTATAACAAGCATGCTTTACTGCATATACACACTGATTTTACTGTTGTGGGTTTAGTAACACTTTAATAATGGCTCACAATGCCAAGCTGCGGTTTCCAAATCGAGCAAAATCCTTACTTGTATTAAAAGAGATATGGACTGCAGAAAGAGAGATATAATTTTGCCCCTGTACAAATCATTATTAAGACGTCATCTGGAATATACAAATCAGCAGAGAAACAAAAGGGGGGGTTTCCGGCGCTCCGCAACATGTGATGTCTTAAGGTAAATAGTACAATGGTAGCTATAATAGCACATTAAAATAAGGCAGGTAAATTCTAGAATGAGGAGGCAGCCATCCTCAGAGGGTGTCCATTACCTCTGTTGATAATCAATGTTGAAAAAAGGAGGGGTGTGGAGGCGCCAACTGTGGTAGCTTGTTTATGCAAAAATAAAAGTTAGTGTAACAAATACACTTACTGGTTCGCAGGGTGGAGGTGTTTCTTTGAGATTTAAAAGTGTCTTGGGATGTGCTGTGATCTTGTTTCCGGCTCGGATTTCATTCCTTCAGGCGTCTGGGTGTGGAGTCTGTACACAGGCTGAACCACTGCATCCAGTGCATGGAAAGCTCCACGCTGACCACTCTGGAGTGCAGAAGAGGAAATGACGTCACTGATGCACGGCAAACGTCCAGGCTGGTGTTGGGGATAATGCAGGGATAGTACAGGCTACGCGCTCAGGGCTCACAGCTCCTTCTAATGCCCAGGCCCAGTACCAGCGCTGGAGTATCACACCCAATTACCAGCAATGGAGTGTCAAATCCCCAATGTACCAGATCTGGAGTGTCACATCCCCCCAGGAGTCAGGGCCAATACATACTTCCCAGATGCTCTTGCCAACCCAACATGGCTGCCTTTCCAGTCGGGATCAGCAAGCATTCCCCCTTTTCACCGCACAGTGTGCAGGCCAATACTGAGAATTTTTCTGAAATTGATTTTTTAAATTTATTTTTGTCCAACACTTTACTCCAATTTATTGTGGATCAGACAAATCTATTTGCCCAGCAGTATATTGCTAACAATCCCGGTTCATCCTACATGCGTCCAAGATTATGATCTTTACATTGGGGTGGGGGTGGATTTCAATGATCAAATGCTTCAGCCCTATTTGGCAACAAGGAAGTCCCATTTCTGGTATAAGAAAGTTGTCATTCATCTTATTCATTTAGCCATTTACAATGCTTATATCACCTACACCAAATCCAAAGAAAGACACACCCCTTCCTAAAATTCATAGAAGAGATAGTTACGTCCCTCATCTACCAGCAAAGAACCCCCCCAGAAAACCTTCACTCTGATGCTGTTAGCCAACTTCATAAGCTCCACTTCCTGGACAGCATTGTCAACACAGGGGTCTCACATATGTGAGGGGCTCCAGAATAGTTTTTTTTGGATGGAGAAAACACATTTTGTGGCTTTTTCCAGGTTTTGTAATTTTAGAATTAGGATCTGGAGACCAGAGGCGTCAAGGAGATTTTGGGTGGGAGAAGCCTCTACCCCTGTGCCCAGATCTTACCTGACTGAGCCCCTCAATAATGAGTGTCTACAGGTAACAGTGTACCAGGACCAATATTTTGGCTGTGCTGACCATGTCTCTGCCTGGACAATTCCTTTGGCTTTTGCTGACCACATATCTGCCTGCTGCCTGGACTAATGCTTTGGCTGTGCTGACATATCCCTGTACTGACTATAGACATTATTTCTGCTTGCTGCCTGGACAATTTATTTTGTTGTCGCTAAGCCTTTCCCTGCCTGCTGCCTGGACCAATGCTCTCCTCTGTGGACAACTGCACTAAAACTACAGGTAATCTTTTGTTTACCCTTTGCTTAGTAGAATATATTTTTGGGTGTAATTCTTGGTATGTACATGCTATGTGTTAGAAATATGAAGGGCCTTCAAAAGTGTGATAGGTTGTCAGGAAATTAGATATGTAATTTATGCCCCTAGAACGCCTGGAGGTACTACTTGAATGTTGGGCCTCTGTATGTGGGCAGGCTGTGTAAAATTCTCACACATATGGTATCTGCATATTCAGGATGAGCACCAGAATGTATTTTGGGGTGTTATTTTTGCTATGTACATGCTGTGTGTTAGAAATATCATATAAATTGACAACTTTGTGTAAAACAAAATGTGGTTTCATTTTCTTTCTACATTTTCCAAAAACTTGTGGAAACAAATTACATGTTCAAAAGACTCATTATGCCTTTTAGAATATACCTTGGGGTGTTTGCTTTCCAAAATTGGGTCATTTTGTGGGCGTTCCCATTGCCCTGGTGCTTCAGGGCCTTCAAAAGTGTAATAGATGGTTGAGAAATTTGATGTGTAATTTATGCTCCTAGAACGCCTGGAGGTGCTACTTGAATGTTGGGACTCTGTATGTGGGCAGGCTGTGTAAAAGTTTCACATATGTGGTATCCCCATATTTAGGACGAGTAGCAGAATGTATTTTGGGATGTAATTAATGCTATGTACATGCTATGTGTTAGAAATATCATATAAATGGACAACTTTGTGTAAAAAAAAAAAATGCATTTTTATTTTCTTTCCACATTTTACAAAAACTTGTGGAAAAAATTGCATGTTTAAAAGACTCATTATGCCTCATAGAATATACCTTGGGGTGTTTGCTTTCCAAAATGGGGTCATTTTGAGGGTGTTTCCATTGTTCTGGTGCTCCAGGTCCTTCAAAAGGTAATCAAGAAATTTGATGTGTAATTTATGTCCCTAGAACACCTGACAGTGCCTCCTGCATGCTGGGCCTCTCTATGTGGCTAGGCTGTGAAAAAGTGTCACACGTGGTATCGCCATACTCAGGAGGAGTAGCAAAATGCATTTTTTGGGTGCAGTTGCAAGTATGCATATGTCATATACGAGAAATACAGTGTCTTGAAAAAGTATTCACACCCCTTGAAATTTTCCACATTTTGTCATGTTACAACCAAATACGTAAATGAGGTTTTATTGGGATTTTATGTGATAGATCAACACAAAGTGGCACATAATTGGGAGGTGGAAGGTGAGGAAGTGCCTGGAGCTGCTCCAAACATACTCTATAGGACTAAAACGTCGAGGACTATCTCGGTACCCAAGGATTGAACCAGTTAAAAAGAAAAATTGAACAATTAATAAAAAATAGACATAGTTAAAAACAGCTGGTACAAAGGTACATACACTGTGCACATGGTACCGTGCACGGTAATGAAAACAAGTAATGGACACGTAGGTCCTAATACAGGAAAACTTGGGTGTATATCCTGACGGAATCCTCTACATGTTTTGCAATATCCACTGCTTCTTCAGGAGGGGTCAGTCAAAAACATCTACAAGAGTGAAAAAAGTTTCATAATTGAACAGTTATACAATTTTCAAAACTTAGTAAGTTTGAGTGTAATGGACACTTGGGTAACAATACATAGTAGATTAATCTTGGAGAATCTATGGAATTATAAGTAGCTTACCAAAGACGTCCCTTGAGGTGCCGCGCAGTACCAAGTGAGGCACCCGATAAGGGGTATTCCGCCTGGGCGGACACAGGAGACGCTATGAGCACAAAAAAACATGGTTGAAAAATGGTGAGGTGACAATGGGTCAGTGTTAGAAACTATGGTGACAAAAACAAGAAGGGAAGTACAGAGGAAGAATGCGGAATAAGAAAAAGAGGAAGGAGGAAGAGGGGAAGGATAAGAGACAAACTTAGGAATGATTGAAAATTAGAGGGAGGGAGGGAAAGAAGGGGGCGGTAAAGGGGGGAATAAAGGAAAAAGGAAAAGGGGAAAGGAAAAAGGGGTGGTGAAGAAGAAGGAAAAGGGAAGGCAAAGGGAGGGGGAAAAAAAGGGGGAAGGGGTGGGAAAGGGGTGAGGGAGGGAAAAAAAGAGAGAGGGGGGGGGAAGGGAGAGGAAGGGGAAGGACAAAAGAGAGGGAAAAAGGGGGGGGAAAGAAGGATGGGAGGGGGAAATGGGGAGAGGGGAGGTTTGGGAATGGGGTAAAAAAACACCATAGATATAACATATGTCCACCGACCCACCTTGTCAATCACGTGTATGCCCACATTCTATACACTACCTAAAACCCACAAGAATCTCCAGGTACCTGCAAACCCAGGGAGTTGCCATGGGCACATCATGTGTGCACCCACCTATGCCAACTTGTATTTGGGAGGATGAGAGAGAACTGTCTTTTTGGATGAGTCTAAACAGCCTCTCTTAAATCATGTCCTTTGTTGGTACAGATTTATCGACAACCTTTTCGTCATATGGATGTGAACAGAATCTGAGCTTAGAGAATTTATTGACCATCTGAACGTGAACCAGTTCAATTTACGCTTCACGTTCAGCTCTGATTGCATTCATATCCCCTTCCTTGACCTTAAGATTGTCAAGGACTCTCATGGCCAAGTAGGCACAGATTTCTACCGTAAGCCCACAGCGGGCAATACATTGCTCCATGCCTCCAGTGCCCATCCCTGCTCTCTAGTACGCAGCATTCCATATGTCCAATACCTCAGGCTACGTTATAACTGCACAGAGGACGTGGATTTTTAAATCCAGGCTGCTGCCCTACGCGAGCGGCTCCTGGCGCTTTGGTATACCCGGACCAATCTAAGGAAAGCCTTTAACAAGGCCTCTGCAAGGACTAGATCATCTCTACTCTATGGCCCCCCTCGTGTAAAGCAACCAGCAACTGTCAAACTAGTTACCAAATTCTCTGCTCACCACAGTGTACTACGGAGCCTCCTTTTGGATTACTGGCACCTCTTAACTGACCACCACATCTTGGGGAAGTACATCAGGCCTCAACTGGAGCTGGTGTTCTGTAGGGCAAACTCTCTTCGTGATAGACTCAACAGTAGCCACTATCAGGCGGAATGCCCGACGGTCATGGGCCCTGGGTTATCTTCTGCTGTGGCCACTGCCCATGGTGTCCCTGGATCCTAGAGGGCACTACGTTTGTGCTCCCTAATGGAGAACTTTTTTTCGTCCCCCCAAACATGCCAATTGCGGCACTAGGGGAGTTATCTACCTCATGATATGTGCCTGCAATGCATTTTATGTAGGCAAAACTATTAGAGCTGAGACAAAGAATGTGTGACCATCTGTACTACTCATCCAGTGGGAAATTTAACAATGTGAGATGCCATATAGGCCTACATCATAGATTCCAGCCTGAAGTGGTTAAGTTTATTGTCCTAGAGGTGGTTCCAGAGGATCCATGGGGGGATTGGGATTGATCGATCCTTAGACGGGAGACCATGTGGATAGAGCGATTAAACGCTCTTACACCACCAGGCCTAAATGTAGCTCTCTCATATAAAACCTTCCTATGAAATGACACTTTGCATAATTCCCAATCTCCTATCCCCAATTACTAACTCATTCCCCTTTTTTCCCCTTTCTTCCCTTCCCCCACACTCTTTAATCCCCCCCCTTCCCCTCAACCCTCTTTCCTTATTGCTGCCCGCCCCTCTTGTTTTATCCATCTCTATCCACCTCCATGTGCAACAATCATTGCTGAGTAGTTTTTCCTGATTAGTATTGTTTAATCCTTTATAAAGGATCCTACTGACCATTGTTTGTGATCCCTGCGGTGAGATCTTTTGATTGACAATCAAATTTTCTATTTTCTGTATTGTAAGAATGCTGTTACGTAACTGCATCGTGTTATGCCCTACCGTTACCGCTCGACATCCAAACCCCTGTTGTAACTTCTAAATATATGTTTTACTTCCTTTCTTTGCCTTAGAACATCCCTGGATGAGTGTGCAGTGTGAGGTTAATTTTTTCCTCCTTGGTGGACATGCGTCTATCCAGGAAGGGGGAGTGCCCACTGTGTTGACTGTGGGAGGCTTTTCCCTTCCTACCTTGAGGGACAGCTTACAGCCGCCTCCTCACTTGGTCATAGATGCGCAGCATTGTCCGCGCATGCGCAATGTGGATAGAAGGACCCGGTGATGTTACATGCCGGCGACAGCCGGCGTTATTGGCGTGAGCCGGGTTGGAGACATTTTTAGAACACATCGAGCGGCCTTTCAATCAGACTGCTGCAACCGGGGGCAAACGTGGCAGAATTGCTGGCTGTGGTGAGTATGCTACTCAACTTACACAAGCTGTGACATATGCTAGCGGCATCCTCCACCAGGGTGGTGGCTGGATGCTGCACATATGGGGATCTGCATCCGGTTGTCAGCCAGCGTGGCTTGACCTACTGTCCCTGGCTGTCACGTTCCAAATTTATATGCACTCAATTGGACATGGTTGTTATGTTTATGGTGTTTGCTTATGTTTTTTACCCCATTCCCAAACCCCCCTCTCTCCCCTCCCCCATCCCCCCCTTTTGTCCTTCCCCTTCTGCTCTTTCCCCCTTTCTCTCTCTCTTTTTTACCTCTCCCTTTCCCCTTTTTTTCCCCCTCCCTTTTCCTTCCCCTTTCCTTCTTCTTCCCCCACCCCTCTTTCCTTTGCCCTTTTCCTTTATTCCCCCCTTCTTTTCCTCCCTCCCTCTGTTTTTCAATTATTCCTAAGTTTGTCTCTTTTCCTTCCCCTCTTCCTCCTTCCTCCTTTTCTTATTCCGCGTACGTCCCCACCTGTTGTTTTGTCCATAGTTTCTAACACTGACCCATTGTCATCTTACCATTTTTCAACCATGATTTTTTGTGCTTATACCGCCTCCCGTGTCCGCCCCGGGGGGGGACTACCCCTTATCGGGTGCCTCTCTTGGTACTGCGTGTTGCCTCCAGGGCTGTCTTTGGTAAGCTACTTATAATTCCATAGATACCGAGATTAATCTACTATGTATTGTTACCTAAGTGTCTGTTACACTCAAACTTACTAAAATTTTGAAAATTGTATAACTGTTCAATTACAAACTTTATTCATTCTTGTAGATGTTTTTGACTGACCCCTCTTGAAGAAGCGGTGGATACCGCAAAACATGTAGAGGCTCTTGTCAGGATATACATCCAAGTTTTCCTGTATTAAGACTTATGTGTCCATTACTTGTTTTCATTACCTTGCACATTACCGTCTGCACAGTGTATGTACCTTTTTACCAACTGTTTTTAACTATGTCTATTTTTCAATAAATTGTTCAATTTTTCTTTTTAACTGGTTCAATCCTTGGGTACCGAGATAGTCCTCAACCTTTTAGTGCTATAGAGTATGTTTGGAGCAGCTCCAGACACTTCTTCACCTTTCAATATCCATAATTAAGGATGATGGTACCCACCCCTATCCCTATATTATCTTGAATGAGGCTTTATTTGCTATAATTGGGAAGTTGAAGGAAAATGATATATGGTTTTCAAGATTTTGTACAAATAAATATCTGAAAAGTGTTGTGTGCATTTGTAGTCAATACTTTTTGGAACCACCTTTTGCTGCAATTACAGCTGCATCTATTTTTGGGTATGTCTCCACCAGTTTTGCACATCTAGAGAGTGAAATTTTTTCCCATTCTTCTTTGCAAAACAACTCACGCTCTGTCAGATTTGATGGAGAGCGTCTGTGAATAGCAATTTTCAAGTATTTCCACATATTCTCAATTGGATTTAGGTCTGGACTGTGACTGGGCCACTCTAACACATGAATATGCCTTGATCTAAACCATTCCATTGTAGCTCTGGCTGTATGTTTAGGGTCATTGTCCTGCTGGAAGGTGAACCTCCACCCCAGTCTGAAGCCTTTTGAGGACTCTAACAGATTTCCTTCTAAGATTGCCCTGTGTTTGGCCTAGGGATGCACCGAAATTTCGGCTGACGAAGCATATCAGCCCAAAAATGGTGTTTTTGGCATATTGCCGAAAGAAATAAATTGCCGATAATGATGCTGAAAATTGCGCATTGTGCAGTAGTAGTGTGCGCACCGACTTATGATGTCGCGCACGTTCCTCGTGGTTAAGACGCTGGACTCGTGAGCACGTTCACTGTGGTGGAGACGCTGGAGTTCGCTGGAATTGGGAGCACTTTCCCAGCGGACAGTCCTTGTGGTTGAGACTTGAGACACAATTGTGACTCAGGAGACGGCTGCATACAGGGCTGCATACAGGGCTGCTTTGGAGAGTTGGCACCGTCCCTCCTGGATGGCTACTATTACTACTATTCGCCAGTGAGCATTCTCTTAAATGAACTACTGACAATCCATCTAGTACTATATATATATATAATATAAACTTTGCTATTTAGAAATAGAGATATTCAGTTGTATGTACTTTGTAGTAGTTAGTTCTACTAGTTCTTCTACTACTACTAAACTAACAGGCCAGGTAATTATTATTATTTTAAGGTACTTATATAGTGCCGTCAATTTACGCAGCACTTTATATACCGTATTTATCGGCGTATAACACGCACCGGCGTATAACACGCACCCCAATTTAGGAGGGAATTTTAAGGAAAAAAAAACTTTTAGGAGGGAAGTTGAAGGGAAAAAAAACTTACATTTAAACGCCCATCATTGCAGCCTTGTCAGTGCAGCCTTGTCAGTGCAGCCTTGTCAGTGCAGCCTTGTCAGTGCAGCCTTGTCAGTGCAGCCATGTCAGTGCAGCCTTGTCAGTGCAGCCTTCCCCAGTGCAGCCTTGTCAGTGCAGCCTTGTCAGTGCAGCCTTGTCAGTGCAGCCATGTCAGTGCAGCCTTGTCAGTGCAGCCTTGTCAGTGCAGCCTTCCCCAGTGCAGCCTTGTCAATGCAGCCTTCCCCAGTGCAGACTTCCCCAGTGCAGCCTTGTCAGTGCAGACTTCCCCAGTGCAGACTTCCCCAGTGCAGCTTTACCCAGTGCAGCCTTCCCCAGTCCAGTCTTCCCCAGTGCAGCTTTACCCAGTGCAGCCTTCCCCAGTCCAGCCTTCCCCAGTGCAGCTTTCCCCAGTGATCCCAGCCATTCTGGGCTTCAAAATCGCCGATCGCGATTTGAAAATGGCGCCGCCGGCGCCGAAATACACAGTGCCGGTCCTCGGCTCTTTCCGGCGGCTGTCGTTCATTTTCGGCTCCACTCGTAGTCCCGAGCGGAGCTATCCGAACCTAGCCGAGTAGGTTCGGATAGCTCCGCTCGGGACTACGAGTGGAGCCGAAAATGAACGACAGCCGCCGGAAAGAGCCGAGGACCGGCTCTGTGTATTTCGGCGCCGGCGGCGCCATTTTCAAATCGCGATCGCCGATTTTGAAAATATGACAGGTCGGATCGCAGGGGATCGGCGTATAACACGCACCGGCGACTTTCCCCTGATTTTAAGGGGAAAAAAGTGCGTGTTATACGCCGATAAATACGGTACATTGTACATTCACATCAGTAATGCATGTTTGAACTGCTATTAGAAAGAAAGAGATAGCATTCAGTCACTGGCAAGCGCATGAATTTTTTAAACATGACAGTATGCACTATGCAATATACTACTGAATATTATATCTCTGATCTCAAGCAAATAGCATACAATCAAATCAATCAATTCAATATATTCTTTGGTACAAGTCAGATGTACTGCAGTGCAGATATAACTACCTTGCATGGCAAGAAAGCTGCACTGTTAAAAAAAGATTGGTTATGGTTAGGGTTTTTTTTTATTTTTTTATAGCTGCCTGGGGTTTAGTTTTTAGATTGATTTTAGTCCTTTTTTCCCCTCAGATTTCACTCCCACTACTATAGATCATCCTATGCTATTCTTCTATGCTACCAGCAAAGGTGGACCATGTCTGCAGTGTGGAAATATTTTAAAGTTTCTGATAAAGACCCCAGATTTGCAATCTACAGTCTTTGCTCAGCAGAAATTTCAAGAGGGGGTACAGTGCCAAGGCATTTTTCAACAACAGGTTTGATACACCACCTAAAAACACATCATCCAGTACAGTACACAGAATACAAGAAAACAGTACCACTTCCAAAAAGTGCCTCAGGGCCAGGCTCAACACCATCTGTGGCCACAGTCTTTGAAAAGATAAAATTTTTTATAAGTGACAGTCCCAAAGCTTGCGACATTACAGATACAATTATGGAATTTATTGCATTAGACGACCAGTCATTCTCTGTTGTGGAGGACATTGGATTTTGTAGGCTCATGCAACATATTGAGCCTCGTTACACACTACCAAACAGACGCTACTTTGCAGATACCTGTCTACCTGAATTGTTTTGCAGTGTTAGAAAACATGTTCATGAGCTCATGACTACTGACACCATAGCAATCAGTTTTACTACCGACATTTGGAGTTCAGACGTCAGTCCAACGAGCATGCTTAGCCTGACAGTGCAGTGATTAGATGCCAAGTTTCAATTGCAAACCATCCTACTAAACACACGTGAGTTTGTTGGATCACATACTGCAGCAGCAATATCTGACTCTTTAAAAACTATGCTTGACACTTGGCACATTGAGAAGTCTAAAGTGCATTTGATCGTCCGAGATAATGCGCAGAACATGGCAAAGGCAATGGAGCACAGTGAACTTAAAAGCATACCGTGTATGGCACACACGCTGCAATTGGCTGTGAATAAGGGATTGCTGAGTCAGCGCACCATATCTGATATCGTATCAAATGGAAGAAAAATTGTAGGTCACTTTAAGCTTTCTCCGCTTGCTTGGTCCAGATTACAAGCTTTGCAGATACAGTTTGGAATGCCCCCAAAACGACTGCAGCAAGATGTAGCCACTCGGAACAGCACCTACTATATGCTGCAAAGTCTTTTTGAACAAAAGCGTGTTTTAACTGCATACATTGCAGATTACGAGCTGCCGGCAACACTGAGCGCACATCAGTGGATGTTAGTTGAAAATAGTTTGTCTCTTCTATCTCCATTTGAACGGTTGACAAAAGAAATAAGCTCAGCTAATGCTTCCCTTGCACTGAAGCATCTGCTAGGAAAAGAGGCAGAAACAGATCGAAAATTCATACAAATTCCTGAAAATTCGTACATTCGGGAAGCATCCGAAATACGAATTTCTATGCTTCTGAATTGTATACGAAATACAAAATTTCGTTGACGAATTTCGGATCCAAATTCCGTTGCAACGGAAACGTGACTGGTGTTTTGTTGACCAATCAGAGGTTTTCTTCTGCTGCTGAGTGAGGGTTGGGAAAATTACCTTTTTTAATATGGGAGTGGGAGACTGGTACTGGTAGTCAATGGGAGATTCAGAATCGGACAAAATAAGAATGTTCGTTAATATTGTTTTATTATTGTCATAATAATTACAATTATTCGTTATGATGAAGTTAAAAACCCAGGAAGTCAGCACAGCATAGGGATGGTGGGAGCCCCTCATAATGAGCACAGCAGGGGTACAGCCCCAGGAGGAAGTCAGCACAGCACAGGGATGGTGGGAGCCCCTCATTATGAGCACAGTCTAGGGATGGTGGGAGCCCCTCATAATGAGCACAGCAGGGGTACAGCCCCAGGAGGAAGTCAGCACAGCACAGGGATGGTGGGAGCCCCTCATAATGAGCACAGCGGGGGTACAACCCCAGGAGGAAGTCAGCACAGGGATGGTGGGAGCCCCTCATAATGAGCACAGCACAGGGATGGTGGGAGCCCCTCATAATGAGCACAGCAGGGGTACAGCCCCAGGAAGAAGTCAGCACAGCACAGGGATGGTGGGAGAACCTCATAATGAGCACAGCAGGGGTACAAACCCAAGAAGTCAGCACAGGGGTGGTGGGAGCCCCTCATAATGAGCACAGCACGGGTACAAACCCAGGAAGTCAGCACAGCACAGGGATGTGGGAGCCCCTCATAATGAGCACAGCAGGGGTACAAACCCAGAAAGTCAGCACAGCACAGGGATGTGGGAGCCCCTCATAATGAGCACAGCAGGGGTACAGCCCCAGGAGGGAGTCGACACAGCACAGGGATGGTGGGAGCCCCTCATAATGAGCATAATGAGTCGACGACTGCCATATTGAAAGTGGTATTTTTTGCCACTGTTGTTGAGCCAAACTATGTCTCTCCCTAAGCTGTCAGTCCGCTGCATGTGCAAAACTGTATGTATATCTGTTCTGTATCTGTGGCTGGCTACATACAGTATCTCACAAAAGTGAGTACACCCCTCACATTTTTGTAAATATTTTATTTTATCTTTTCATGTGACAACACTGAAGAAATTACACGTTGCTACAATGTAAAGTACCGTAGTGAGTGTACAGCTTGTATAACAGTGTAAATTTGCTGTCCCCTCAAAATAACTCAACACACAGCCATTAATGTCTAAACCGCTGGCAACAAAAGTGAGTACACCCCTAAGTGAAAATGTCCAAATTGGGCCCAATTAGCCATTTTCCCTCCCTGGTGTCATGTGACTCATTAGTGTTACAAGGTCTCGGGTGTGAATGGGGAGCAGGTGTTTTAAATTTGGTGTCTCATTTGAATTTCTCTTCACTTGAAGTTCAGTATGGCACCTCATGGCAAAGAACTCTCTGAGGATCTGAAAAAAAGAATTGTTGCTGTACATAAAGATGGCCTAGGCTATCAATAAGAAGATTGCTAAGACCCTGAAACTGAGCTGCAGCATGGTGGCCAAGACCATACAGCAGTTTAACAGGACAGGTTTCACTCAGAACAGGCCTCACTATGGTCGACCAAAGAAGTTGAGTGCATGTGCTCAGCGTCATATCCAGGGGTTGTCTTTGGGAAATAGACGTTTGAGTACTGCCAGCATTGCTGCAGAGGTTGAAGGGGTGGGGGGGGTCAGCCTGTCAGTGCTCAGACCAATACGCCACACACTGCATCACATTGGTCTGCATGGCTGTCATCCCAGAAGGAAGCCTCTTCTAAAGATGATGCACAAGAAAGCCCACAGTTTGCTGAACACAAGCAGACTAAGGACATGGATTACTGGAACCATGTCCTGTGGTCTGATGAGACCAAGATAAACTTATTTGGTTCAGATGATGTCAAGCGTGTGTGTGACGGCAACCAGGTGAGGTGTACAAAGACAAGTGTGTCTTGCCTACAGTCAAGCATGGTGGTGGGAGTGTCATGGTCTGGGGCTGCATGAGTGCTACCGGCACTGGGGAGCTACCGTTCATTGAGAAAACCATGAATGCCAAAATGTACTGTGACATACTGAAGCAGAGCATGATCCCCTCCCTTCAGAGACTGGGCCGCATGGCAGTATTCCAACATGATAAGGACCCCAAACACACCTCCAAGACGACCACTGTCTTGCTAAAGAAGCAGAGGGTAAAGGTGATGGACTGGCCAAGCATGTCTCCAGACCTTAACCTTTTGAGCATCTGTGGGGCATACTCAAAAAGAAGGTGGAGGAGCGCAAGGTCTCTAACATCCATCAGCTCCGTGATGTCGTCATGGAGGAGTGGAAGAGGACTCCAGTGGCAGCCTGTGAAGCTCTGGTGAGCTCCATGCCCAAGAGGGTTAAGGCAGTGCTGGAAAATAATGGAGGCCACACAAAATATTGACACTTTGGGCCCAATTTGGACATTTTTACTCACTTTTGTTGCCAGCGGTTTAGACATTAATGGCTGTGTGTTAAGTTATTCCGAGAGGACAGCAAATGTACACTGTTATACAAGCTGTACACTCACTACTTTACATTATAGCAAAGTGTCATTTCTTCAGTGTTGTCACAAGAAAAGATATGATAAAATATTTACAAAAATGTGAGGGGTGTACTCACTTTTGTGAGATACTGTATAACAGTTTGCAATGTCATCCACACCTTTAGTGTCTTGGAATGTCCGAGGAGTGAATGACCCCCTGAAACAAACCATGATCTCCTCTTGCCTACACAAATTCCACCCAGCCATTATTGGCCTGCAGCAGACTCACCTTCTGGGGGACAATGTGGGGTTCCTGCAATACGCATGGGTTGGCAAGGTGTATAACAAAATATATATGAAACCCTGCGAGCCACTTACGGATAAATGCCTACAAAATAATAAGTGAACAGTGGAGACCAGCTGCAAACACTCAGTCACGTTCCATATTCGTGCAAAGTATAAAAATAAAAAAACAATGTGTCTGCGCTAGAAAAAAATCGCTGCACTCAAAGTGCAGTACCCCTAGGTGCTAAAGTATAAAGTGCACAGTGCTATGTGAAACACAGCAAGTGAGTGATCAAACAAAACAACATATCCATTAAAATATCAAAATAAAATACAAGAGGATATAACAAACAGTGAATAAATGAAGTCCAAAAACGTGTATATCCAATGATATAAAAGTGCCCAAATAAATTAGTCCAAAAATTTGGTGAATTTCACATATCCTATCTTCCAAACTGTGCCACCAAAAAACATGCTGTGGTGTCTTCCAGCCGCCCCCACAGGTGTATATGCTCACCTTCCTGTGTGTGACACAGCGATTAGACTATGTCAAACAAAGCCTTGGAGCCACTCCTGTGCTCATTAGGAACCAGCTGTGCAGACTTCCAATGTTCTCAAGTGGAGATGGTTTATGCAAGAGAAAAAAACTCCATAGCGCAATATGTAGGTATAAAGGATTTTAAAATAATCAGCTCCCCTCACATATATGTGCATGCGTAAAAATACCCCTAGGTGCTAAAGTATAAAGTGCACAGTGCTATGTGAAACACAGCAAGTGAGTGATCAAACAAAACAACATATCAATTAAAATATCAAAATAAAATACAAGAGGATATAACAAACAGTGAATAAATGAAGTCCAAAAACGTGTATATCCAATGATATAAAAGTGCCCAAATAAATTAGTCCAAAAATTTGGTGAATTTCACATATCCTATCTTCCAAACTGTGCCACCAAAAAACATGCTGTGGTGTCTTCCAGCCGCCCCCACAGGTGTATATGCTCACCTTCCTGTGTGTGACACAGCGATTAGACTATGTCAAACAAAGCCTTGGAGCCACTCCTGTGCTCATTAGGAACCAGCTGTGCAGACTTCCAATGTTCTCAAGTGGAGATGGTTTATGCAAGAGAAAAAAACTCCATAGCGCAATATGTAGGTATAAAGGATTTTAATCAAATAATCAGCTCCCCTCACTGGGGTACTCACATATTGTGGGTGCGTGAGTGCACCATCCTTAACAAGCATAAAACGGTCAATCTCTCGGTGTGGTGTGCGGTGCGGCGTGTGTAACGAAAATCTCCTGCTCTCTCTCTGCTGACAGCTCCGTCCAGGCCCCTCCCCTACGCGTGTTCGGCACCGGGACCACGTGCCTTCTTCAGGGGGAATCTGATTGGACGAGAGCTCCAGAGTGAATATATATAACTCCGGCGGCCATTTTGCCTAAGACCGCAGACACATCTGTGTCTATAGCGGCCATTTTCCCTTAGGCCATGGATCAGGCTGACACCAGCCGTGTCAATCATGGCAGCCATTTTGCCTAGGATCACAGATGTAAATCCTAATGGGCAGTAAAGGTAACTACAGCGGCCATTTTCCCTGAGACTACAAATCTGCTAAATAGCAGAATGTGTACTATTAATAGCAGGATCTCACAATAAATGCTCTAATCAGATGTTGTGCATAAAAATAATCTACAATGATATATAACCATGTATTCTATCTTAATATAATAATATTATACAGGACGGAGCGGTCTCGCAAAGAGAGCACCGCCACACACCACACACGTTTAGATCGCCGCAAACGATAAAATATCACATAATAAACAAACGTACAGCATTCCATATATGATTAATCGACCCCAAGATTGGATCAACCAACTTAAAATTAAATATTACTAAAATATTAAAAACAAACATGACATACTTTATTATAAAAAATTGTTATTAAAAATATTTGAATCACATAAAAAATCATAAAAAATTATTTTTAAGATATTAATCTAAAAAATCTATTTAAAAAAATATTCCAAAATGGCTAATAGCTTCCAGCCTTTGAGCGACAATGACAATTTTCTGGATGAATCTTTTTTAGGGGGGACCAGGGGAGGACCCTCCCGAGAAGTACGAAATCCAGGAAGAGAGGAGGGAGAGCTGGACGAAGAGTTCAACAGAAAAAGAAGGCGGGAAGACTAGGACGGGGAATCTATAATCTGAGCGGAGCAGAACTATCAAGGGAGGAACTACTAGTTTTAGATAAGGGAATCAAATATGCCCCTAAAAAAGGACTCAACAAATTCGACACCTATGTTGGTGTACAAAAATTGGTCAGGAAACTTAATATCAAAAAGTATTATGCCCTCAATCCTGTTGAGAGAGCTGTCACTGATCATAGGTTCACTAACCTAAGAAATAACTCAGTGTTTAACCCCTATATATCCAACAATAAATATGTCGATTTATTCAAAAAATTGGTTACCTCGGAGTTAGAACAGTTACCGGTTAAGAAAGTGTATGAACATATAGATATTAAAAGAGGAATGGATTCACTGGAGAAAAGGAAAGACATAGTGATTAGACCGGCGGATAAAGGGGGAGGTGTCGTCGTCCTCTCACTACAACAATATAAAGATGAGATGGGAAGGATACTGAGCGACATGGACACTTATCAACCCCTTAAGGATAACCCCTCCAAGATGTGTAAAAGTGCATTAGAGGGCATTATCAAATATGGAACCGATAAAGGCTTGTTGAACAAGCATGAAGCCAAATACCTAGTCCCTATGGTCAGTAAAATGCCTGTAATCTACTACTTACCCAAAATCCATAAGGACAGCCTAAATCCACCCGGAAGACCGATAGTGAGCGGTATTGGATCCCTTACCTCCAGATTAGGAGAGTATATAGACATCCATCTACAGCCCTTAGTGAAGAAAACCAACGCCTATCTTAGGGATACCAAGCATACTTTGCAGTTGCTTGGGGGATGTGCTACACATGAGAATATAATTATGGCCACAGGAGATGTGGCCTCATTATATACTAACATCGACCATGAGGGTGCCCTGAATGCTGTCAAATGGGCCTTGGATAAGGAAGATTCAATCGATGAGGACCTTACATTCTTTCTTTTGAAATGTTTAGATTTTTGTTTACAGAATAATTTTTTCTGGTACGATAACAAGATCTACTTACAGAAGAAAGGTGTCGCGATGGGCGCCAAATTCGCCCCGAGTGTAGCTAATCTCTATATGGCCAAATGGGAGGAAGAGGAAAACCTAAAGGACGACAATGGAGATATCGTACTATACAAGAGATTTATAGACGATCTCTTAATTATTTGGAGAGGGGATATGGAAGGTCTGATGGGTTTACTGAACTCCATGAATGTCAATGATCGAAACATCTCCCTCACCTGGAATGTTAGTACAGAAAATATAAATTTTTTGGATCTAGAGATCTCCAACACCAATGAGGGTATCATCACTAAATCCTTCTTCAAAGCTACGGACCGGAATTCGTATATTCCGGTTACGAGTTGTCATCATAAACCCTGGTTAAAAAACATCCCGAGTGGACAATATATGAGGATGCGAAGGAATTGCACCAGGATGGTTGATTATGAGACCCAGTCAGAGAGGTTGAGTACCATGTTCTTGGAAAAGGGATATCAGAAGGAGTTTTTGGAGAAAGAAAGAAGTAGAATTGGCAACATGAGTAGGGCGGATCTTCTAAAAGATGCTATCAAAGTAACCGGTAATGATGTTCATGAGGGTATTAGTGTAATACTTGATTATTCAGCACAAAGTTATGAAGTAAGGAGGATCATATGTAAATATTGGAGTGTGTTGAAACAGGACACCCAGCTCAAAGATGTTCTCCCGGATAAACCGAAATTTGTTTTTAAGAGAGCTCCTAGCTTGCGGGATAGGCTGATACATAATGTGGTAGATCCCCCCCCTCCAAAACCTAAAATGTTTTTGGACCTAGAAGGGTTCCATAGCTGCGGCAGGTGTTACAGTTGCAGGAGGATCCCGGACAACACTAGGAGGTTAAAGGAATTCTCGAACCCTAGAAACAACTTTTCATATAAGATTAGGGATTTTATATCTTGTGATACAGTAGGGGTGGTCTATGCCTTAAAGTGCCCATGTAACCTGTTGTATGTGGGGCGCACCACCAGGGCCCTTAAAGATCGCATAGAAGAACATGTGAGGCACATATGCAATGGGTCCGATAAACATGGTTTATATGTGCATTTTAAGAGGGTACACAACCAAAGTACCGTAGGCATGAAGTTTTGGGGGATTGAGGCGCCCAAACGCCACTGGAGGGGTTCAAATTTTGTCAGAGAGATAAGCAAAAGGGAATCCTGGTGGATACACCAGCTTGGGTCTTTGGTCCCTGGAGGATTGAATAGAGATTTCGATTTGAGATGTTTTCTTAGTAACTATTGATACTGTTTGCTTTGGCGATATACCTTTTACCATTTCTGTTCTTTCTCGTTTTGAGTTGAAAGGGATGCCTTATCTATTGGGCTCAGCTAGGGCATCCACTATAGATTGTATACTGTGATGTTCCCCTTGATAGTTCAATTACCTCCCCACAGTGATTCTATGTTGGGTGTATAAATTTTATCCATTTTGGAATATTTTTTTAAATAGATTTTTTAGATTAATATCTTAAAAATAATTTTTTATGATTTTTTATGTGATTCAAATATTTTTAATAACAATTTTTTATAATAAAGTATGTCATGTTTGTTTTTAATATTTTAGTAATATTTAATTTTAAGTTGGTTGATCCAATCTTGGGGTCGATTAATCATATATGGAATGCTGTACGTTTGTTTATTATGTGATATTTTATCGTTTGCGGCGATCTAAACGTGTGTGGTGTGTGGCGGTGCTCTCTTTGCGAGACCGCTCCGTCCTGTATAATATTATTATATTAAG
The DNA here is from genome assembly GCA_037952925.1 of Lithobates clamitans. Lineage (NCBI taxonomy): Eukaryota > Metazoa > Chordata > Amphibia > Anura > Ranidae > Lithobates > Lithobates clamitans. Next base: position 1,651,481 of record JBBGZY010001275.1, read on the forward strand.
ATAGAATACATGGTTATATATCATTGTAGATTATTTTTATGCACAACATCTGATTAGAGCATTTATTGTGAGATCCTGCTATTAATAGTACACATTCTGCTATTTAGCAGATTTGTAGTCTCAGGGAAAATGGCCGCTGTAGTTACCTTTACTGCCCATTAGGATTTACATCTGTGATCCTAGGCAAAATGGCTGCCATGATTGACACGGCTGGTGTCAGCCTGATCCATGGCCTAAGGGAAAATGGCCGCTATAGACACAGATGTGTCTGCGGTCTTAGGCAAAATGGCCGCCGGAGTTATATATATTCACTCTGGAGCTCTCGTCCAATCAGATTCCCCCTGAAGAAGGCACGTGGTCCCGGTGCCGAACACGCGTAGGGGAGGGGCCTGGACGGAGCTGTCAGCAGAGAGAGAGCAGGAGATTTTCGTTACACACGCCGCACCGCACACCACACCGAGAGATTGACCGTTTTATGCTTGTTAAGGATGGTGCACTCACGCACCCACAATATGTGAGTACCCCAGTGAGGGGAGCTGATTATTTGATTAAAATCCTTTATACCTACATATTGCGCTATGGAGTTTTTTTCTCTTGCATAAACCATCTCCACTTGAGAACATTGGAAGTCTGCACAGCTGGTTCCTAATGAGCACAGGAGTGGCTCCAAGGCTTTGTTTGACATAGTCTAATCGCTGTGTCACACACAGGAAGGTGAGCATATACACCTGTGGGGGCGGCTGGAAGACACCACAGCATGTTTTTTGGTGGCACAGTTTGGAAGATAGGATATGTGAAATTCACCAAATTTTTGGACTAATTTATTTGGGCACTTTTATATCATTGGATATACACGTTTTTGGACTTCATTTATTCACTGTTTGTTATATCCTCTTGTATTTTATTTTGATATTTTAATTGATATGTTGTTTTGTTTGATCACTCACTTGCTGTGTTTCACATAGCACTGTGCACTTTATACTTTAGCACCTAGGGGTATTTTTACGCATGCACATATATGTGAGGGGAGCTGATTATTTTAAAATCCTTTATACCTACATATTGCGCTATGGAGTTTTTTTCTCTTGCATAAACCATCTCCACTTGAGAACATTGGAAGTCTGCACAGCTGGTTCCTAATGAGCACAGGAGTGGCTCCAAGGCTTTGTTTGACATAGTCTAATCGCTGTGTCACACACAGGAAGGTGAGCATATACACCTGTGGGGGCGGCTGGAAGACACCACAGCATGTTTTTTGGTGGCACAGTTTGGAAGATAGGATATGTGAAATTCACCAAATTTTTGGACTAATTTATTTGGGCACTTTTATATCATTGGATATACACGTTTTTGGACTTCATTTATTCACTGTTTGTTATATCCTCTTGTATTTTATTTTGATATTTTAATGGATATGTTGTTTTGTTTGATCACTCACTTGCTGTGTTTCACATAGCACTGTGCACTTTATACTTTAGCACCTAGGGGTACTGCACTTTGAGTGCAGCGATTTTTTTCTAGCGCAGACACATTGTTTTTTTATTGGCAAGGTGTATCACTCCACTCACTCAGCCTACTCACTTTGTGTAACAGTGAGTGTACTGATACACAAAGTGCTGGCCTATCAGGAGCTTGACTCACTGGTAGACACCTCTGGTAGATTTGTATTTTTATACTGAAAACTGTTCACCATAACCTTGCTTTTAGCTTTTGTATACATTCCACCCCCGTTTTCGCGGGAAGTGTTGCAGTTGTTGCTGTCAAACTTGGCAAATAAGTCTGATGTTCCGGTGTTGATCATAGTTACATAGTAGGTGAGGTTGAAAAAAGACACAAGTCCATCAAGTCCAACCTATGTGTGTGATTATGTGTCAGAAAGTGAGTCATGGGGGACTTTAATTGCTACCTAGACCCTAGATTGGATAAGCATCCCCAAATCCCCCCCCGTGATGGCAGGGGTACAGCTCTCAGCCGCCTACTCTCTGAAGTGGGCTGGACGGATATAAGGCGCATACGTAACCCAGACACAAAACAATTTTCATGTTTCTCCAAAACCCATGGCTCCCTGTCACGTATTGATCTGTGTGTAGGCACCCCCAACATAGTTGACTATACCTCAAGGGTGAAATACTTCCCGTGAGGAGTGTGTGACCACTCCCCTGTGGCCCTATGGCTGATTACTCAACCCCCCACGTCGCTACCCAAGACCCTTTGGAAGCTTAACGCCATCTGGCTCAAACTGTTCACCTCACCAGAATGGATAGCTGCCCAAATAGACAGATTTTTCCAATCCCATAATCAATACACTGATACGATACAAAAGTGGGAAACCTTTAAAGCATATCTCAGGGGGGTGTTCAACGCAGAAATCACAAATGTCAAAACGGAACTCCTCCTCTTTGCTGGAGCAGGTGGGAGACCAGGTGCGACAGCTAGAACTATCCTATGTTATAGACCCAACGGATTCTGCAAGGGAGGCATGGATGTCGGCCCAGGACTCCCTGGATTGCCTGAGATCCTCCAATGCAGAGCGTAAGAGGTTCTTCACTAAGCTTGCTTTTTATGAGGAGGGGGAAAAAATGGGTCACCTACTGGCAAAAATTGCTAAATCTCAGCAACAGTCCCCGGCCATCGGGGCAATCCGCTTTGCCAGTGGCAGAGTGGTAAATGATCCAGAACAAATCTTATCTGAGTTGGCATCCTTCTACCCAGACCTTTATGGGTCGAGGGATGATTACCCAGATACAGATCTTAAGAGCTACCTCTCGGGTATTGACTTACCCTTCCTGTCTGAGGGCCAGACAACTGTTAGAAGCACCTCTAACTTTGGAGGAGCTACAGAGAACAGCAAACTCCTTTCCCACATGCAAGGCCCCCGGGGGGATGGTCTCCCCATGGAGGTCTTTACCCAGTATTGTGAACAGGTATTACCAAGGTTGCTGGAAGTGTTCAATGCCTCCATTGGGGAGGGGCATCTCCCACCCTCAATGGCTAGAGCTAATGTGATACTATTGTTTAAGCCTGGGAAGGATCTGGTTGACCTGGGTTCCTATAGACCCATCTCTCTTCTTCAGAGCGATGTTAAGATCCTGGCTAAGGTCTTGGCGCGTCGGGTCAACGGGATCATATTCTCTATAATACATCATGACCGGGCTGGATTTATGCCACAAAAGTCCACGGCCACTAATTTCAGATGCCTTTTTCTGAACATGCAAATACAGGCAGACAATGGGGGACACAGGGCTCTGCTGTAACTTTACGCCAACAAGGCGTTTAACAGTATTGGCTGGAGATACCTGTGGGCGTTGCTATCCATATTTAGATTCGGAGATCGATTCATTGCTTGGGTCAGATGCTGTATGCATCCCCACAAGCGACAATTAGGATGTTGGACAAAATGTCTCACGCGTCTGCTCTGGGCAGGGGTCTTTGCTCTCGCCATAGAACCATTGGCAGCATTTCCAGCTTTGGGCACTACTCCGGCCTGACCATAAACTGGTCCAAATCGGCTTTAATGATGCTCGACGGGGATCGGGAGGTGGATCTGCCTGTTTCTTGTCCAATTCCAGTAGTGACCTCATTCAAATACCTAGGAATACAAATATCACACAGACTCACGGACTATTGCCCATTAAATGTGTACCCCCTACTATCTCAATTTCGGGACAAAATTAACACGTGGAATAATCTTAAACTACCACTGGAGGGTAGAGCCAACTTAATAAAAATGATCTTGAAGCCACAGTTATTATATTTTCTCCACCACTCCCCTGTTGTCATCTACTTGAAAATATTCAGGGTGGTTAACTCCCTCTTCATACGCCTACTGTGGAATACAGGTCTCCCCAGGATCAAACTAGGACAGCTACAACACCCAAAGGACAGTGAAGGACTGGCAGTGCCCAATCCTTGGCTGTACTATATTGCATCCCAAAATGCAGCATCTGACTGGGTCCATGGCCCATGATCCAGCGGGTTCATCAGCAAGGTTGATGCTGATCGGCTCTGGAACGGAGACTATTCCGATGGGCCTGGAGGGACAGATGTTCCATAAATCTAATAAACAGATGCCCACCCTTACTTTACTCCAAAAAATATGGAACAAGGGAAGGCAGATGCAGGAGGTGCTGGGATTTACTGACTATAGCCCGATATGGGAGAACCTCCTATGTCGAACTGGCAAAACTACAACAGGGACCCAAGTGGGGCTCTTTCGGTGTAACTTTGATGTCACACATATTTCAGGACGGCAAGTTGCTGTCTTTCCCCGAGTTACAAAATAGGTTTCATTTGCCCTCCACCATGTACTACTCCTATCTCCAAAGGGATGCTAACCACTGGATTATGTCCAATACCCCTATTTTCTACCTCTTGCAAACAAGCACTGAAACTAAAGTAATCATCTCACACTATTACCAAATGCAACATCCCTATGGGAAAGAGATGTAGGCCCACTCAAGGGAGACCATTTGGAGGAAGTCCTGCAATCTATTACTACCTGTTCTCTTAATGTTGCCCAAAAAGTCTCCTAACTAGAAAGTGCGCATGCACTAAGCCTCCAAGATTGCCGCGTAAGCCGGGAGCTCCGCTCTGCCTCAGCCAGCCAGCCGCTCTAGCTCCGGATCCAGACAAGCAGGACATCCGCGGACAACGGTAGTCGATCGGGGATCACTGCAGCAAAAACCCTATGCTGGGCAGCTCAGTCCGCCGGGACCTGGGACCGCAATTCTCCGCCGAGGGAACACAGGCCGAACCTAAGATGGTGGCCACGTCTCAGCCATGGGACGTGCACGCAGGGGGACAAGCAGAAAGCAGGCAAGTCATTGCCCCAGCCACATTAGCCTTCACACCCCAGGCAATCCCCAGCATCTCTCACTCTGTGACCCCGTCGCCTGCCTCTACAGAATCATTCATAGAGTGATCAATTGACAATTACATGCTTTCACCTTTGGGAGCTTCCCCACTCCACCTGGATGCCATAAACTCCCCAGGAGGCCCAGACCCTAACATACCCCAGAATGCAGGAGTCCCTGAAACTATCAGAATTACTTAAGAGAGGCCTTGCTCACACAGCAACCAAAATTACTAATGACATTCGCTCTGACTTCCAAAATCTGGGCTCCAGAATGGAAGCGATCGAGCACAAGCTTGATATTACAGTGTCCAGGGCCAACCAAAACACTGACCACATCCAAATTATACAGGAGCAATTAGATGTGGCCCTGAACAGGATTGATGACCTTGAAAATCGCTCGAGGAGGGACAATTTCAGAGTCAGGGGTCTCCCGGAGTCCATTACAGATGTCCCCACAGTTGTCCAGGACCTTATTAAAGTCCTCATCCCTACAATAACCCCACACAAACTGGAGTTAGACAGGGCTCATAGATCTCTGGGTCCCCCCAGGAAAGACGGGTCCCCCAGGGACGTGGTAGTGAAGCCGCACTACTATGGTGTGAAAGAGGAGATTATGAAAATCTTGCACCAACAATCTTGCATGACCTTCCAGGGACATAATATCCAGATTTATGCAGACATCTCACCCATGACCATCCAAAGGCGCAGAGCCCTCAAACCACTGCTGACAATCCTAATTCAAAAGGAAATCAAATATTGGTGGGATTTCCCCTTTGCTTTAAAATTTGCCTATAAAGGTAAAACCTACTCCTTCACTACCCTCCCAGAGGGCGAACAGGTGCTCCTCTCCTTGAAACTCATCTTGCAAGATCCAGCAATTGACACTTCTAATCTTCAAGCGGGTTCCTCCAAACGCCCCACTCCTACTATCCTGATTTCACCCACATGGAAATCACACAAAAACAGGTGTGTGAAGGAATCTCTACCCACCTGACAGCTGATAAGATGCTAATACTTTATTTTCACTTCTCAGGGCTTGGCCCTGTTCTGCGATTTAACATTGGATCTCCTCTCTGAACCTGGAGATCCTCCTGACACAAAAACTTCTCTGAATGCCTTCTCCCAAAGGTTTGACCCTTTAATTTTTTGCAACCACCCTTGGCCTGGACAGAGGATCAGAAGAAACCCAGCCTAACAAGCAACTTGCTTGAGAAGCAACATGCAAAGACTCTCGTAGGATCCAGGCTAGACTCACGTCAGGTTTCCTGGGGACACCTCCCACTAATCCCCTTAATGACGCGGGTGGAATATCGTCTGAGACTCCATGGGCTGCTCACAAAGCTATGATCAGGGGAAAGCTCATTCAAATAGCATCCAAACTTAAGAAAGAAAGAGCCTCAGATGTAGAGAAATTAGAAAGGGACTTTGCAGCTTTATGCAAACAGCACAAAAAGGATCCGTCCAAGGTCCAAATCGCACAACTAGACACAGCCCGATTAGCTCTAAACCTAGAGCTCGCGATCGAAGCCAAACTCCATACACTGGACAGGCTGAGCCCCTAGACATGACGGTTTCTCCGCTCTATACTATAAGACTTTCGCAGACACCCTAGCCCCACGTCTCAAATTTTTTCAATTCTAAACGTAAGGGGGAACCGGTAGATACTCACCTTAATGCGGCCTTCATTTCTGTAATTCCCAAACCTGATAGAGACCCAGGACGAATAGAAAACTACAGACCCATTTCCTTAATTAACAACGATTTGAAGATACTTACCAAAATTCTGGCTAATAGAGTAGGCTCCTCTATTAACAAAACCACAAAATCTCTGCGCTTAGGACTGAGAAAAAAAGAGAGAGAGAGAGAAGAGGAAAAAAGAGAAAAAAAGAAGAAAAAAAGGGAAAGAAAAGGGGGGAGATGGGGATGAAAGAAACAAGGGAGTGTAGAACCCTCTATAAAGGGAATAGATGAGGGAAAAGGGGGCAGTGAAGAGAGATATCAGGAAAAGGGAGGAAGGGCTAAGGAAAAGGTGTGCTGCCTCCCCTAGTTAAGCCCTCAAAAGGGCTAACGAATGTAACAGAATGTAAATGGGGGTTATGGCGCTCCCTTATGGGGGGTATATAAGTGATACAGTAAATACTAATAAGGATATTATAATGAATAGTAAAAACCATACGCAAAGGGTAAATAAGTGCAATAACTCTGGATGCTCATAAATTGATTAATACCATAAAAAATTGAAAAAAGTGAAACCAAAAAAAATGTGAAACCAAAAATGATGAAGACATCCCATTCACAATTAATGGGCAAGTGTAAAATATTAGTCAGTTGCAGGTGCTGACCAATAGGTGCTAATAATATAAATATAACACTGTGCAACTCTATAATTAGTCCAACGTGTCCCAAAAGTAATAATCACATGCAAGTCAAGTCATAGGAAGGAAAAATAAATAAAAAATAGGTAAAAAATCCAAAGGAGTAAAAAATACAGAGTCTACTCAAAAGTGATATATTCCAAAATATATATGTCATACCAAAGTTCCAACTGCTTTGGTGACTGTAGTGCCCACAACGGAGAATAACTGTGACTTCTTTTTTTCCCCCTTTGGCTCCCCACTCACCGGCTCCCAATACCCCTGCAGGGGTGACAGACACTATAAGATTCCAATGCCGTCCTCTTGGTTGGTATCCCGTGGTTGCTGAAATATGATATCCTCTGTCCCAGGGTTCCCAGGTCACTCATCCATATCACCTTACACCACATCCAAGAAGGGGAATCGCCAGAGAAATCCTCATAAGAAAAGATGTCACCTCATAGTGTAGTATAATTAAAAAGCTTTATTAAAATACTGATCCCCAACTGGGAACAAGAATAAAAACCGCAAAACACTACACTATGGGTGAAGCCGAAACCAGGAAGAGCTTTCCCGCAGCGTGCGGTCCAGCTGCGTTCCAAGCTCACTCGCTCCGTACCCGGAAATGACGTAAGTGCGTAGCCCCGCCTTACGCGTTTCGTCATCGACGTTATCAAAGGCCAAAACGCGTAAGACGGGGGCTACGCACTTACGTCATTTCCGGGTACGGAGCGAGTGAGCTTGGAACGCAGCTGGACCGCACGCTGCGGGAAAGCTCTTCCTGGTTTCGGCTTCACCCATAGTGTAGTGTTTTGCGGTTTTTATTCTTGTTCCCAGTTGGGGATCAGTATTTTAATAAAGCTTTTTAATTATACTACACTATGAGGTGACATCTTTTCTTATGAGGATTTCTCTGGCGATTCCCCTTCTTGGACGTGGTGTAAGGTGATATGGATGAGTGACCTGGGAACCCTGGGACAGAGGATACCATATTTCAGCAACCACGGGATACCAACCAAGAGGACGGCATTGGAATCTTATAGTGTCTGTCACCCCTGCAGGGGTATTGGGAGCCGGTGAGTGGGGAGCCAAAAGGGGGAGCACAGAAGTCACGGATATTCTCCTTTGTGGGCACTACAGTCACCAAAGCAGTTGGAACTTTGTTATGACATATATATTTTGGAATATATCACTTTTGATTAGACTTTCTGTATTTTTTACTCCTTTGGATTTTTTACCTATTTTTTATTTATTTTTTCCTTCCTATTGACTTGCATGTGATTATTACTTTTGGGACACGTTGGACTAATTATAGAGTTGCACAGTGTTATATTTATATTATTAGCACTTATTGGTCAGCACCTGCAACTGACTAATATTTTACACTTGCCCATTACATGTGAATGGGATGTCTTGATCATTTTTGGTTTCACATTTTTTTTGGTTTCACTTTTTTCAATTTTTTATGGTATTAATCAATTTATGAGCATCCAGAGTTATTGCACTTATTTACCCTTTGCGTATGGTTTTTACTATTCATTATAATATCCTTATTAGTATTTACTGTATCACTTATATACCCCCCATAAGGGAGCGCCATAACCCCCATTTACATTCTGTTCCTTTATTAACAAGGACCAGGTGGGATTTATTCCAGGGAGACAAGGCCCAGACCAAGTGAGGCGAGCAGTTGATATTATCTCAATCCTCCAATCTGGGTGGGACGGAGGCCCCCCCAAGAGGGTCTTCTTCTCTCATTAGACCTTCAGAAGGCCTTCGATTCTCTTTCCTGGCCTTACCTTTTTGCATTACTGAGACGTTGGGGGTTTGGCGAGACCTTTCTGGGGCTACTGAAATCCCTTTACTCTGAACCAGAAGCGAGGGTCAAACTACAGAGATACTATTCTGAACCCATTAAAATCACCAGAGGAACGAGGCAAGGCTGCCCTCTATCCACTCTGATCTTTGCCCTAGCGATTGAAACATTAGCCATTGCACTTAGAGCGGATCAAAACATCAGAGGGGTTTGATGCGGACAAACTGTCCACAAATGCGCACAGTTTGCGGAGGATATCCTTCTCTTCGTCACCTCCCCAATAACATCGCTACCCAACATAAGCAAACTCCTTGAATCTTTTGGGAATATATCAGGGCTAAGGGTTAAGTTGACCAAATCCCAAGCATTAAACATTTCACTGCAAAATACAGTGGTAAGACAGCTAAAACCATCTTTCCAATTTAAATGGTGCAGCACCTCAATCCGATATTTAGGGATAAATCTAACTCCCAAGATTGAACAACTATACCAGGCAAACTTTCCTCCCATATATAAACCTGAGACTGATCTTCAGACCTGGACACATCACAACATATCCTGGCTAGGTAAAATTCACTTTATCAAGATGACTCTACTCCCCAGACTCCTCTACCTATTTAGATCCATCCTGATAGCGATAAGAAGAGATCATCTCAAATCATTCCAGGGGAAAATAATTAAATTAATCTGGGGGAAGAAAGGTTACAGGCTAGCCCAACGCATTCTTTATAGCCTCAAAACACGAGGGGGACTAGGTCTACCGCACCTGTTTAGATACTACCAAGCCGCTAGGCTGGCCCAACTCTCAATAAACTACTCGAGATATGAGAAACCTGATTGGATAGGTATAGAGAGGCAGGCGGTTCCATCACATACCCTAGACTACCTACTTTGGTGTCCCCGAAAATCCAGACCCTCAATAATGTCTCCTACACTATCCCACTCCATTAAACTATGGGATGACGTGAAACACCTCCCTTCATTGACATCTCACATACACCCGCTAGCTCACATATTCCACAACCCGCAATTCAGTCCAGGCATGGACATCAAATCGTTCCAATGGTGGCTAGACAAGGGGATGTACCATATTGGACACTAGACATGTGCATTCGTTTTCGTCCGAATGCATTTTCGTCCGAATTTCAGGTATTTTCGTTATCGGTTTAACAAACGATAACGAAAGCGCAGAATACGAAAACCGAAAGATCCAACATAAACAAATGCTTTATTTTCACTTTCGTTGCAACAATAGTTCAATATAGATAGGAGATTCGACATGACGCTGACAATAACAATCTGTGTCTATCGAACCTGTGGTCAAATGTGCCTAACCTTAACTCTATTAGTCCAAGATTATTTGACATAGAGAGAAAAGATTCGACATAGAGAGAAAAGATTCGACATAGAGAGAAAAGATCGCTGCTGGAATTGGGTGGGGGAAGTAAAATAAAAATAATGATGATGATGAATGTTATTGGCCAATTGTAACCAAAGAGGAGGGGCAGTAAAATAGCTAGAACTAAGTACACATGTACAGCCAACTTACTTTCACTTAAGATTTGCTAGCAGAGAGAGACACACATACTGAATCATTTCAGAAGACAGTCAATCTTAGCTGGTCCATTTGTCAGAGGACCTGAATTATTTAGCAATTATGCATAAGCACAGCAGCAGAACAATAGTGAAGCAAGCTATAGTTCAACTTAACTTTTTCATAATAATCTGCTGCTATTGTGTTAGTGTTGTGAACTTGATAGTGATACTAGTGTTGCTAGTGTTGTTATAGCCTCAGAGGCTGCCCGTGTTGTGGGGGGGGGTTATTATTATAGATTCTATATTATAATGCCATATCGATATCTGGCACAACATTGGATGCCGTGCCCGCCATTGCACTTGGAGATTGAGAAACTAATGTTAAAGTTGGCTGACTGTTGGGGTAGAGTAGACCATTGAACATGAACGACGAAGATTCGACAAAGCAACGAAAAACATACAAACGTCAAATCTTTGGCTTGTGGTGTCTGTCGAAGTTCTAAGAAGATTCGACAGAGCAGCTAAACTGTACGACGCTGCAATCGTACATTTCCGGTCAAATGCAACCGCCCATAGGCTATAGAAAAATTCTAATGTTGGTTGACTAGTAAAATAATTAATAAATAAAATTATTACTAGTCATACAACATTAGAATTCTACTACAGCTAGCTTGTAGGCGGAAAATTAAACCGGAAATGTACAATTGCAGCGTCGTACAGTTTAGCTGCTCCGTCGAATCTTCTTTGAACAATCGACAGACACCATAAGCCTTCAATGACAGATTCGACCTTAATTCATTTGGATTTTCGGACGAATGCAATTTTGTAATAAAAAACAAAATAAATAAAAATGAATTTCGGGAGTAACTAAATAAATTTATTTTTCAGACGAAAACGAAATTCCGAAACGAAATATTTCAGTGTGCACATGTCTATTGGACACTACTTCTCTACATTTGGCCCACTATCTCTAAAACACTGTATAGAAAAATTAGACCTCCCAGATTCTGAGAAATTTAGGCACCTCCAAATCTCCCACTTCCTAACATCTCTATGGAAAAACAAACCCAATCCCCCAGAGTTCACACAATATGAACGTTGGTGTGGCCAAGCAATGGAACAGAAAGGGGGCATATCCATAATTTACGCGTCACTATCGGAACCTACCTCCAAATTCCCCTATATGGAAGCATGGGAAAGAGACTTGCAGGAAACCTGGGACCTGGAGGACTAACATAAAGTGGGAACGAGAGTGTCACGTCAATACTCACCGAGGCCGAGATGCCGAGAGTGGCTCGCCCTTACGACCACGCGCACCCGAACCCCCAAGGGTGGTACAGGGGATCGGAAGCACGCGGAGGCACGGGTCTCCGGTAGTTGCTGCAAGAAGGCTCAGGTTCACTTGGGTTGTGGGAAACCTCCTGGCGGAACCGTGCAGGACCGGTGTACCTAATCGTACAGAAAACAGAGGTCAAGGGGTGTTAAACAGGCAAATAGGAAAGTCCTTAGGACAGCAGAGATCAGGGGGTATCAGGCAAGCGGAGAGAGTGGTCCTTAAAGCCAGCAGTGGTCGGAGGGATCCGGTAAGCAGAGAGAGTGGTCTTATAACAGGCAGAGGTCAGGGTATCCGGCAGACAAGGAGAGTGGTCGTTTAACAGGCAGAGATCAGGGTATCCGGCAGACAAGGAGAGTGGTCGTTTAAACAGGCAGAGATCAGGGTATCCGGCAGACAAGGAGAGTAGTCGTTGAACAGGCAGAGATCAAGGTATCAGAGAATCAGGAACCAGGAACAAACACAGAGCAGGGTACAGCTGACGACAAACCAGCAACCTGACTGGGTGCTGGTGTGTCTGAAGTAGCCTCCCGGTGAGCGCGTCAGCGTGACACGCTACCGGGCACCCGCACGGGCGACGGCGCGCACACGTTGACCGCCGTGCACCCGCGTGCGCCGCACCATCAGGCCGCGAACGGGTGCACGTCTCAACAACAGCCCACTGCGCATGCGCCCCGCAGCCCGGCGAACGGAGGCCACTTGTCTCTCGTGACAGTGCCCCCCTCCTAAGGGCGGACACTGGACGCCCAAGCTAGACATCAACTCCGGATGGTCTCGATGAAAGGTTTGAATTAAGCGAGGAGCATGTAGATTCCTTGCGGGCTCCCAAGAATTGTCCTCAGGTGGGTATCCTTTCCATTGGATCAGGTACTGTAGCTGCCTGCCCTTCTTTCTATAACCCAGGATAGCCTCCACCTTGAACTCGTTCTCCCCATCCACCCTGATTGGTGGGGGAGGAACCTCTCCTCTTTCTGGAAAAGGACTGGACACAACAGGCTTCAACAGAGATACGTGAAAGACAGGATGGATCTTGTACGTTTTAGGCAGAGCTAGTTGCATGGCCACAGGATTGATAATCCTTTTGATAGGAAAAGGGCCAATGAATTTAGGTCCCAATTTTCGGGATGGCAACTGTAGCTTGAGGTTAGAGGTGGACAACCAAACTTCTTCCCCTATATTAAATGTTGGGTTTTCCTTCCTAACTCGGTCATACTGCTCCTTGTAGGCCTTTTGAGCCTTTTGTAACATGTTTTGGATTTTTCTGGAAGTTAGTCTGCAAGGATGTTATTCTGTCATGCACTGCAGGGACTGCTATTTCGGGAATGTCATTAGTCAGAAAAGTGGGATGAAATCCGCAGTTGGCCCAGAAAGGCGTTTGGTTGGTAGCCGCGTGAATTGAGTTATTATACGCGAACTCTGCATATGGAAGAAGTTTTGCCCAATCATCCTGGGATCCCGAGCAGAAGCAACGGAGGTATTGCTCTAAGGTTTGATTTGTTCTCTCCGTTTGGCCGTTGCTCTGAGGGTACTAGGCTGACGAGAGGCACACTTTAATATCCAAGGCTTTACAGAGTTCCTTCCAGAATTTGGACGTGAATTGCACGCCTCTGTCAGACACTATACTCCTTGGTACACTGTGAAGTCTTATGACCTCTTTCAGGAAGATATTGGCTGTCTCTACTGCAGAAGGGGTACCTTCCATGGGCAAAAAGTGGGCCATCTTAGATACACGGTCGACCACAACAAAAATAGTAGTGTAGCCTTCTGAGGCCGGCAGATCCACGATGAAATCTACAGATACGTCGGACCACGGTCGTTCTGGAAGAGGTAGTGGTTTAAGTAAACCCCAGGATCTGGTGTTTTGGCCCTTGTTCCGTTGACACGGGGGACAAGAGGCCACATACTCCCTGCAATCCCGTCTCCAACCCGGCCACCAGAAGGAGCGAGAGATCAGGTCAGCTGTTTTCCTAACCCCGAAGTGGCCGGCCAACTTATGGTCGTGGCACATCTTGAGGGTTGTTAACCGAGTTCGTTGAGGTACAAAAATTTTGCCCCGGATCCAAAAGAGACCTCCATCTTTCTTCAGAGACTGTACCTCTGGATCCGTACATGTATTGGACGAAATCTTGATGGAGGACACTAATGCCCCGTACACACGGTCGGATTTTCCGATGGACATTGTCCGATCGGAGCGTGTTGTCGGAAATTCCGACCGTGTGTGGGCGCCATCGGACATTTTCCATCGGATTTTCCGACACACAAAGTTGGACAGCAGGAGATAAAATTTTCCGACAACAAAATCCGATCGCGTCAATTCCGACCGTGTGTGGCCTGTTCCGACGCACAAAGTGCCACGCATGCTCAGAAGAAATTCCGACACGGGACAGCTCGTTCTGGTAAACTTAGCGTTCGCAATGGATACAGCACTTTCGTCACGCTGCAATGTCAAAAATGGTTTAATACAGCGCACTCTCTTCTTCTTTATAATGTGACAAGAATTAAGTAGTTTTGCTGCTCATATTCACACACACTTCTCACAAAGTTTTATTTGTGTTTTTTTAGTGGGATTCCCTCAATATATTGTTATTAGTTGTCACATCTGACAGTTTTATATTTTTTATGTTTTTTTTTTTGTTTTTAAGCCTTTTTTTTTCTTTAATGTTTGGATTTTTTCCAAGGCTGATCTTTGTTCAATGTTATTTTTATTTTTACTCCAGAATATTTTTGTGTGTGTTTTGTGTGGCAAGTTACCCCAACACCATTGATATCTTTTATTATTTAATCTCCATGAGATTTTTTGTTGTTGGTGTCCCTTGTTCATTTCACATTGTATATTAGAAATGTACCTGAATCCTCACAAACAAACCATCATTTTTGAAGAAGTAAAACACATAGGAGAGTATAATTCAAAACAAAAATCCTTTATTAAGGGCTCAGAACCAAGCAAAGAGGAAGGCAACACTGGATCAACAGGAGAAATTAGTGAAGCCTGGGACCCCCACGGCAGACATCCATTCTTAAACCTCAAAATTGGTGGCCTGAGGAGTCCATATATAAGGGAGGGCAGTCTGGTCCGGGATTCACAGAGACTTGGATAGCAGCAGATGACATCAGTGTCCCCAGGCTGTGGTACCACAAGAGGCTGCATCTTTTGGCCGACCAGACTGGATCCAGGGTCCTCACTGTCTGGTCTTCCTTTCACACTTCCTTCCGGGCTGTGGCTGTGCAGTTGGAGATGTGGCAGGAGGAGGAGTAGGACCTGGAGGAGGAGTAGGACCTGCAGGAGGAGGAGGAGGACCATCCCAAAGCTGTGTGTGAGGTGTAAGTTGGCCCCTCACACCTTTCGCCAGAGCCTCAGATATGAGGGCCTCACACATGGCTTTTTGGCCCTCCTCCATCCTCTGCATTTTATAGGCTATGAATGCCGCAAGGTTCTCCTGCCTGGTGTGTGGTGCTCCCAGGACCTCTGTAGCCCTACAAAAAATCTGATAGCAGCCTCCTCTAGGGTACTCCTCCTCCTGCCACTTTCTGTTTCCAGGGGGGGTGGAGGGACCTGCAGATCAGCCACCTCCTGGCTGAGACTTCCCTGTGAAAAAGGGACATGGTTTTAGTTTTTGCATCATCAATCACAATCATAAATTAGTACTCCCAACTAACATCTAGTTAACATCATTGATTGGACAAGCAGAAATACTTAGAGGAATGCTATACCTGGCTCAATCTGGGCTCCTCCACATGTGGCCTGGAAGGCCCAGGTTGGGCGTCAGAAGCCTCAGCCAGGGGGGAAGGAAGCGTGGAAGGAAGACTGGAGAGGGATGGCCTGGGTTCAGTCTGGCCTGCCAGAAAGTGCAGCCTGTCGTAGTACAACATCCTGGGGACATAGATGTCACCTGCTGCTCCGGATCTCTGTGAATCCAGGACTTTAGTGCGCTCCCTCAGATATGTGCTCCTCAAGCCACCAATGAAAATCTTTAAATAAGTGATGTCTGCCGTGGGGATCACCTGCTTCACAATTTCCAACAATTGTTCCAGTGCTGCCTTCCTCTTTGCTTGGTTCTTGTAATGGGGGTGTTTAATCTCCCACAGACAGGGCAGCTCCCTTAGCATCTCTATGAAGACTGAAATGAAGTCCTGATCTACCAGTACCATATCCATGTTCACTGCAAGACACAACACAAGACAAAGCCTAATGTCAGACAAAACTCTCCTAATCTTGTTACAATATAGGCCTCAATCTATAGAAGCAGTATAGGCCCAAGTTTGTCTCTTACCTTCGTTCTTACGATCGCCGCGTTCAATGCTCCTTCCTCCGCTCACAGATCAAACGTAATACGCACGCGTGTTACGCTTTATATACACTGCGCATGCGTGTAACTCCGCCCGCCCCTGACGTTCTTTCTAGTGTATTCCCCGCCCCTTTTCGTTCGGCGCAGTGGGGGAAGAGCATGATGGCGGACATACAGCAGGTGCGGGCTAATTGTAGCAACGAGGAGGAGGAGGAGGAAAGGGCGGATCCAGGCACGTCCCGATCCAGAAGGAGACGTTTTAAGGCCACAAATATGTCGTTTGGGGAGATGTTGGAGATGGTAGACATCATGAGGAAGTCCGACTATGAAGGAAAATATGGGCCTTACCCCCACCCCAACATCCGAAAAGGCCAAAATCATTGGTAAAGTGGTCCGGAGTCTAGAGCGGAATTTCGGGGTACGAAGATCTAAAGATCAGCTCAAGAAGCGGTGGTCGGACCTGAAGTTGAGAGAGCCAGAGCAGTACCGAAAGATCCGGAGAGTGCTGCAAAAAAGTAAGTAGTTGTGCTGTGTTCCTATTCTTTCTGTCTTTATTACGTTTGTTCTGCTCCATATGCTTTGATTAGTTGTAACGTTTCCAAAGGTCAACTTTAATGTTCATGGGCACATTATTCGTTCGTATCAAACATTTTTCTTTCGGCCTCTAGAACACCATTGTTTAGGCCATATGCATTTTCACACATTTTTGGGGGCCTACTTGGATGCCAAATATTTGTTTGTGTAGATGGGTTTGTTACTAGAATGAAATGCAAACTAGATTGTGTGTAAGGAGAGGACACTGAGCAGCTGTTTTCACATCTGGACACTGGAGCACTAGTGTGGGACACAAGAACACCATTTTTATTAGGGGGAGCACACAGGTGCTCCAGTGTATACTATAGGGGGGTCTCCATCTGTGAAGCTTGTACCAAACAGGTAAAGTATTGCAGCTTGACAAAGGGCAATAAAAAATATACATCTTGGAACTCGGCTAAAATAGACAATTGTACCCCACTTCCAAGCAATGTTTCCTATTTCTATAGTTCTGCCATCAAATATCTGTGTGCTAATTATACCATTTTTGTTTTACATAGGGGAGAAAAGACTCGGACACCCCTCATCCCAGGAGACCAGAGCCCCCCCCCTCTGGAAGAAGGGGAAATACCAACACAAGAAGAAGAGCAGGAGGAAGAAGAAGACGTGGTGGAGATTGGCACCACAACAGGTGAGTGTCTGCGACCACAGACTCAGGTAAAAGAGATGGCTGGTGGCAGATTTTTGAGACCTTTTTTTTTTGTTCTTTATCTCTTTTTAGGTGATCGTGATGTGAGGGATCCAGAACGATTTACATCTGAAAGTGCCCAGATACTGATAGGGGAGATCATGGGGTGTAATCTCCAATTGCAAAACATCCAGCAACAAATCACTGATGTTATTAAAAAAAATAATAACATCATTGATGTTTTGGGGCGAATTTAAACCCCACAAAATCACCTGTTTTATGGTACCAAACTTTTTTCAATGTTTAGAAAAGCCAAATTTGGAGGATGCACACAGTGTGCCAACATGTGCTATCTGCCATCACGGGAGATCAATGGACGCGTTTTGGGGGGGCAACCCCTTCCTCAATTATAAAGTAGCGTTGAGGAAGGGCTTGCTCCCCCAAAACACGTCCCTTGATCCCCCCTGATGGCAGATAGCACATGTGGACATTTGTAAATTGGTGTGCATCTTCCAAATTTGGCTTTTCCAGGGGTGATTTCCCCCCATCTGAACGCTATATCAAACCCAGTTCCTAAATACTGATGTCTGATATAGCCTCCAGGTTTTACCTAATGTGAACTTTGTAAGTTCAAGTTTTTTGGCTTTCTTGTTGGTTTTACACAGGCCTGTTTTATCTGAACTGGATATTTTGATTTTTCATAATGCTACTGCAAACATTGTTATACAACAAACATGTTGGTTTGTTTTAAAAACCTTTGGTAAATGCAAATGTGATTGTGCAGGTATAAAAAAGTGCCTTACTCAAGAATGTGTGGATTATTGTCTCAACACTACAACACTTTTGGGGTGATGTAATTGTTGTTTTATGCACAAATGGGGGTTATTTCCTAAGGGCAAATCCTCTTTGCACTACAAGTGCAGGTTCAGTGCAGTTGCAAGTGCACTTGTAGTGAAATGTGTTTTTGCATTTAGGAAGTACCAGCCAACACTGTTTTTTATAAGGTTACCCAATCACGACATTTTCTGCACTCAACACATTTCTGTCAGGGTCAGCTAAAACAAACACAAGCAGTAAATGTCCACCAAGAATTTCTTTTGGTTGTTTTTTATTTGAAAAAGGTGTCACATATTGTCTGGCATATTGATAGCCCCCCTACCCGCAAAGAACTCCAGGTATCGTAACCGGACATCATGGGCATTCAGGGAGGGCAAGCCAGGACGGCCGCTTTCAAGTGCCGTCATTGTTGAAGTATTTGGGATTCCGGCCTCAGGCCCAACTGAGCCAGCATAGTTGGCTGAATGTTTTCGTAGAAAATTATGGAGAACACAGCAGGCAAGTATTATATGGTTCAGTTTATACTCCGCCATATGGATGGGTGTCATAAATAATCGGAACCGGCTGGCCAGGATTCTAAATGTGTTCTCCACCACTCTTCGGGCTCTGGCCAGCCGGTAATTAAAAACCCTCTGTTCCGGGGTGAGGGTCCTCATCGGGAATGGCCGCATCAGGTGGTCCCCCAGCGCAAATGCTTCATCAGCAACGAACACAAATGGGAGACCTTCAACATTGTCCTCTGGAGGTGGCAAGTCCAAACTGCCATTCTGGAGACGCCTGTAGAACTCCGTCTGGGCGATCACTCCACCATCGGACATCCGGCCATTCTTCCCCACGTCCACATACAAGAAGTCGTAATTAGCCGACACCACCGCCAACATCACTATACTATTAAACCCCTTGTAATTATAATAGTACGACCCCGAGTTGGGTGGTGGGACGATGTGGACGTGTTTCCCATCAATTGCCCCTCCGCAGTTAGGAAAGTCCCACCGCTGGGCAAAGTGGGAGGCCACAGTCTGCCATTCCTGTGGCGTGGAAGGAAACTGTTGAGGAAAAAACAATAAACATTACTATTTTTTCACAGAAACATGGCAAGCAGATTAGACACAAACATTATGGGTCAACCTCCAGATAGCATTTATTAAGGGGAATTTAACAACAACAAAGTATAAGGTACACCTATCATATTCCCCCTCCCCCCCCTCTCATGGGCCATTTCTAACATTATAGGGGGGAGGAACTCTTGGACAGGTAACCCTCTTCACTTCATTGAGAGATGAATGCCTAAATAATGGGTATGACTTGGAACAGCCCCTCCTTAGTTACACTATTGGCAGCCCACTGGACAGGTAAGAAGTGTCATAATACAAAGATATAAATACACACTGTACACATTTGAGCACATTTGGACATTCTGCTATTACCTATCAAGATCATAATAGGATACAAGAACTTTAAACAGTACCATTGGAAAGTATACAGGCAGGCCCTTGCACTACATGCTTTGGGGAATTCATCCATAAATCTGAGCACTAAAGAGGTGGGTATATTGTGTATGGGTTTGGCAAAGTCAGCAGATAGATGATTGAGGATAGAGAATTGGGATCAGCTGACTTAGCAGTTGGGGGAGGGAGGGTTACAAAAAATTTGGGGACACCACAAAAAAAGCCTCTGGCCCTCTGCCTGAATTTAAATCAAAAATAACATTTCCAAACATTTTAGGGGGTGTTTGGGGTAAAGCACTACTATGGAGCTGATAAAATACATTGTTAAGTGTCTACATGAGGTGAATATAGGGCAGGAGACACCATGCTGGAGAGGTTATTGAAGGGCAAATATGTATGAAGGACATAAAATAATAATTACATAAAAATCCAGCATGCATGAGGACAAAGGGGACATTCACAGCATATTACAATCATGGTAATTAGGGAATGAGGAAAGAAATACAATATATTATCAAACATTCAATACAATAAAATGTGATATAAAAGGATAAAAATCTTACCTCCATATACTCCTTCTGTAGGACCTGGATGATGGCAGAACAGGTCTCTGGGATAATGATACCCAGAGCCTGGGGGGAGATGCCTGTCGAGAACTTGAGGTCCTGCAGGCTTCCCCCTGTGGCTAAATACCGCAAGGTAGCGACCAACCTCTGCTCCGGAGTGATGGCTTGCCTCATGCAGGTATCCTGCCTGCTGATATAGGGGGTCAGCGAAGCCAACAAACGGTGAAATACGGGGTCCGTCATCCTGAGAAAGTTCCTGAAATCATCAGGATTATTCTCACGGATCTCACGGAGCAAAGGCATATGACAGAACTGGTCACGCTGAAGCAACCAATTCTTGGTCCATGAACTCCTCCCCACCCTGTTCATGGACTGGACTTGTGTCAAGGTCAGGACCCCAACACCAAGCCCCCGCACAGCACGAACCCTACGAGGAGTACGCATACGAAACATGGCTAGAAAACGGTCGGCTGCTCAGAACGAAGTAACAGAACGCACTGAAGAACAGCAAGGCCTGTGAAGAGCGACCTGAAAAACAGCAACGAGCGGACAAGATCGCACAGAAAACTCCAATACGAACTGACTGCATGCACTGAAGAGCAGATACAAACCCACAAGCACAAACTGAACGGCAGAAAACGATCTGAAAGCCACGAGTCTGAAAAAGCGCGAATCGTCTCTCACCAAACTTTTACTAACACGAGATTAGCAAAAGGAGCCCAAAGGGTGCCTCGCTTGGTTCTGAACCGGCCTTTTCTAGTCTCGTCGTACGTGCTTGACGTCACCGCGTTCTTGGCGATCGGAAATTCCGACAACTTTGTGCGACCGTGTGTAGGCAAAACAAGTTTGAGCCAACAACCGTCGGAAAAAATCCGAGGATTTTGTTGTCGGAATGTCCGAACAAAGTCCGACCGTGTGTACGGGGCATAAGTCTGTCTGTGCCAACCCGAGGAAATTTTGAGGCGCAAGAATCGTGCTTGGTTCCGAAGTCTGGAGGTCTGCTGAGAACATCCGGGAAAGGGCGTCTGCCTTCCCATTCTTTACACCAGGTCTATAAGAAATGTGGAAATTGAAGCGCAAAAAGAATAAGGCCCAACGAGCTTGTCTGGGTTTGAGTCGTTTTGCTGTTCGGAGGTATTCAAGGTTCTTGTGATCTGTGAAGATCATCACTGGATGGAGTGCCCCCTCAAGTAAATACCTCCATTCCTCCAGGGCAAATTTTATGGCCAGCAGCTCCCTGTCACCTACATCGTAATTTAATTCTGCTGCACTGAGTCTTCGGGAAACAAATGCAACTGGATGTAAGATGGCTTTGGGTCCTTGTCTTTGAGAAAGGATTGCTCCTGTGGCTATTTCTGATGCGTCCACTTCTAATACGAACGGTTGAGAAGGATCAGGATGCCGGAGAATGGGAGCGGAACTGAACAGATCCTTTAGTTTCACGAAAGCTCCCTGTGCTGCTTGGGACCACTGGAATGAGCCATGCCGGCGGGTTAGTTGAGTGATGGGTGCCACTATAGTGGAGAATCCAACTATGAATTTCCGGTAAAAGTTAGCGAATCCTATAAATCGTTGGACTCCCTTTTTGTCAGATGGAGCTGGCCACTCTTGGATAGCCTGTATCTTTTGGGGATCCATCTCCACCCCATTTGCCGAAATGATGAACCCCAAGAATTGCACGACTGATTTTTCAAACTCACACTTCTCCATTTTTAGGTAGAGTTTGTGTTGTTTCAGAATGGCCAGAACTGTCCTGACGTGACCCCTGTGAAGTTCAAGTGTAGAAGAGAAAATTAGGATATCATCCAAGTAGACCACAAGGAAATCATCTAGGTATTTGCGGAAAATGTCGTTCACCAGGTGTTGAAAAGTGGCCGGAGCATTACAAAGCCCGAATGGCATCACCAAGTATTCAAAATGCCCGAATCTGGACCTGAAGGCCGTCTTCCATTCGTCTCCGGCCCTAATTCTGATAAGGTTGTATGCCCCCCGGAGATCTAGTTTGGAAAAGACTCTGGCTGCCTGGAAACGTTGGAACAATTCTGGGATAAGCGGTAATGGGTACCGATTTTTGATGGTGATGTTATTTAACTGCCGGTAATCCACACAGGGTCTAAGGGAACCGTCCTTTTTCCGGACAAAGAATATACCCACTCCGGCAGGTGAGGATGAGGAACGGATGAACCCCTTTTTTCCAGATTCTCGTCAATATATTGTTTGAGAGCCTCCAGCTCCGTTTCTGAAAGAGGAAATATGCGACCAAATGGAATCTCTGATCCTGGCAGTAAATCGATTGGGCAGTCATACGGTCGATGTGGCGGGAGGCAATCGGCCATTTGTTTGCTGAAGACCTCCTGGAACTCATGATACTCCTGAGGAACATGTTGGAGGTTAACTGAAGGAGCTGAAATTGTAGCACAGATCTTGGGCTTCAAAGGACGGCAGTGTTGAGAACAGTAAGAAGAAGGAAATGAGACCATCTTAGAACTCCATTGAATCAAAGGATCATGCGCCTGTAGCCAGGGTAGGCCTAAAATGACTGGGAACATAGGAGAGTGAATAAGGTCCAGGTGTAGGAGCTCTTGGTGCCCAGAATCAGTGGTCACTAGAATGGGTCGAGTCTCTTGGGTGATTGGACCTGAGCTGGGAAGAGACCTATCAGCCAAGTGAACCTGTAGATGTTGAGCTTTGGTTTGTAAGGGCACATGTAGGTTCCGGGCAGCGTCCATAAAACAGCTACATGCACCTGAATCAATGATCGCCGGCAGGCGGGACTCCCCTTCCGGTAGCTGTAATGAGATAAACAACATGACATAAGATTTAGGGGTATTGTTATCTTGGTAAGTTATTGATTTTGGCTGAAAGAACTTACTAGGCCTTATCGGGCAGTTGCGCAGGAAGTGACCGGCTCCCCCGCAATAGAAACACAAGTTGGACTGCCGTCTACGTCGTCTCTCTTCTGAGGTTAGTGGTGGCCGTACCAAACCAAGCTGCATAGGTTCGGAGTCGGGAATAGTAGTAGACCCAGCTGTTATAGGTGATGATATTGGAATAGGTTGGAGTCTTGAAGCCGTCCACGCAGGGCGGGGGTTTTGGAATCGTTCTGACCGACGTTCCCGCAAGCGTCTATCTAGTTTTGTGGCTGCCTGAATTAACTCCTCCAAAGATGCGGGGGTCTCCATCCTGGCCAACTCATCCTTGAGGAGCTCCGACAGGCCTTGGCGGTACTGATAGCGTAAAGCTGGCTCATTCCAGTTAGTATCGGCCGCCCATTTACGGAATTCCACCGTGTAATCCTCAATTGGTCTCCTTCCTTGAGCTAGGTGGTGCAGGATAGCTTCGGCCGTAGCCATGCGTTGTGGGTCATCATAAAGCTGCGACATACTTTCGAAGAACGTGTCGATAGTTTTAAGCACCTGACTCCCTGATTCCATCAAGCCGTGGGCCCAAGCCTGAGGTTCTTCTGACAACAGAGAAATCGCAAATCCCACCTTGACCACTTCTGATGCGAAGGTTCGGGGTTGCAGAGCAAAGTAGAGGGTGCATGCATTCTTAAAAGCTCTAAATTTTTTACGGTCCCCTGAGAACCGTTCCGGTGTGGGGACCCTATGTTCCGGAAGTGCCATTACGACTGTAGGACTGGCAGCAGCCTGAGGAAGCGGGCCTTCATTGCTAGGTGCGGGAGCCGTGGCGGCAGAAGGGAGTGGACCCGTCAGTTGCTGGAGACGGCTATCAATTTGTGTGTATCCCTCCTGTAGCCTCTGCACCGAGTCTGCCAGGGTGGAGACCTGTTGGCATAGGATCTCCAAGGGGGAGCGCGCTCTGGTTTGTACTGTCACGTCAATACTCACCGAGGCCGAGATGCCGGGAGTGGCTCACCCTTACGACCACGCGCACCCTAACCCCCGAGGGTGGTACAGGGGATCGGAAGCACGCGGAGGCACGGGTCTCCGGTAGTTGCTGCAAGAAGGCTCAGGTTCACTTGGGTTGTGGGAAGCCTCCTGGCGGGACCGTGCAGGAGCGGTGTACCTAATCGTACAGAAAACAGAGGTCAAGGGGTGTTAAACAGGCAAATAGGAAAGTCCTTAGGACAGCAGAGATCAGGGGGTATCAGGCAAGCGGAGAGAGTGGTCCTTAAAGCCAGCAGTGGTCGGAGGGATCCGGTAAGCAGAGAGAGTGGTCTTATAACAGGCAGAGGTCAGGGTATCCGGCAGACAAGGAGAGTGGTTGTTTAACAGGCAGAGATCAGGGTATCCGGCAGACAAGGAGAGTGGTCGTTTAAACAGGCAGAGATCAGGGTATCCGGCAGACAAGGAGAGTGGTCGTTTAACAAGCAGAGGTCAGGGTATCCGGCAGACAAGGAGAGTAGTCGTTGAACAGGCAGAGATCAAGGTATCAGAGAATCAGGAACCAGGAACAAACACAGAGTAGGGTACAGCTGACGACAAACCAGCAACCCGACTGGGTGCTGGCGTCGTCTGAAGTAGCCTCCCGGTGATCGCGTCAGCGTGACGCGCTACCGGGCACCCGCACGGGCGACGGCGCGCACACGTGGACCGCCGTGCACCCACGCGCGACGCACCATCAGGCCGCGAACGGGTGCACGTCTCAACAACAGCCCACTGCGCATGCGCCCCGCAGCCCGGCGAACGGAGGCGACTTGTCTCTCGTGACAGAGAGCCTTCAAAGGTATTGTGAACATATCCTTGATAGAAGCAAACCTGAAAGTGCTAACAAGATGGTACCTGGTTCCCACTAGGCTGGCAGTGATGTTCCCCTCTTCCTCCCCATTATGTTTCAGAGAATGTCAAGCCCAGGGTTCCATGTTGCATATTTGGTGGGATTGCCCGAAAATCAGAGGATTCTGGAACAAAATCTTTAATCTCATTCAGAAAGTCGCAGACATTCTGGTAGCAAAATCCCCCCAGATAGCTTTGCTGAATGCCCCAACAAACAATATAACTAGTGCGCAAATGACCACACTCAACAATAAAAAAGGAGGAAGCTGCCTAGATAAACATGTGTGCTCACAAACCTCAATAAATAATTCAAATAAATATATGTAGCGCTAACCCACCTATAGGGCAGTAACTGATATTCTTGAACGTGAATAATAACTGTATAAAAATGTGACCACTAAAACCATTAAAGCAAACACAATAGCTGGTACAGTGATCAAAAATATACATATATATGTGATGACGTGCAAAAAAGCAATGGAGTAAATACTTAAAGTGCAATATGCATGTAAATGAAAGCTCTAGTAAACATCAATAAAACAATATATGTTAACTAATAAATAAGGTGAAGTATCTGAAGGAAGGTATAAAAAACAAAATACAGTCCACAAATACAAGCAGTGCGACTCCTAGTGGTGACAACCAAATCTTCTCAAATTGATGAGAGAAGTGCAAGTACAAGGAAAAAATGTGCAAAAAAATTATGAAGTGAACTGATAATAACTAGCAAATAAATGTCCAAGAATACATATCTGCCTAAACTGAGGAAAAAAAAAATTTTTGATAAAAAATTTGGGATATTTATTATAGTAAATAGTAAAAGATATTGTGTTTTTTTCAAAATTGTCGCTCTTCTTTTGGATTGATCGTATTTTCCGACAACAAATGTTCGATGGGAGCTTGTTGTCGACCATGTGTAGGCTCCATCGGACATTTTTTGTCAGAATTTCTGA
The DNA here is from genome assembly GCA_037952925.1 of Lithobates clamitans. NCBI lineage: Eukaryota > Metazoa > Chordata > Amphibia > Anura > Ranidae > Lithobates > Lithobates clamitans. The sequence continues at coordinate 1,677,426 of JBBGZY010001275.1, forward strand.
CAACAAAAATTTGAGAGCTGGTTCTCAAATTTTCCGACAACAAAATCCATTGTCGGAAATTCCGAGTGTGTGTAGACAATTCCGACGCACAAAATTCCACGCATGATCTGAATCAAGTACGAGACGGAAGCGCTCGGTCTGTTAAAACTAGCGTTCGTAATGGAGATAGCACTTTCATCACGTTGCACATCTTTTAATGCAGGGCATTCTCTTCTCTTTTATAATGCTAGAATAATTAAGTTGTTTTGCTGCTGATATTCACACAGAGTTCTCACAAATGGATTTCTTTATTATTTCTTGTGATCTCATGAATACATTTTTTTTGTGGAGAATGCAGCATGAAAGGATTATATGGTTACATTTATATTCCACCATGTTGATTGGCGTAAGGAATAGGCGGAACTGGCTGGTCATTATCCCGAAAGCATTCTCCACCACTCTTCTGGCTCTGGCCAGCCGGTAGTTAAAAACCCTCTGGTCCGGGGTGAGGGTCCTCATGGGGAACGGCCACATCAGGTGATCACCCACCCCAAATGCTTTGTCAGCGACAAAGACGAATGGCAGACCAGCCACGTTGTCTTCCGGAGGTGGCAATCCCAAACCACCACTTTGGAGCCCTCCGTAGAACTCGGTCTGGACTCCACCATCCAACATCTGGCCATTCTTCACCACGTCCACATAAAGAAAATCGTATGTCGCCGACACCAGCCCCAACATCACAATACTATTAAACCCCTTATAGTTGTAATAGTATGACCCCGAGTTGGGGGGTGGGACTAAGTGGACATGTTTCCCATCTATTGCCCCTCCACAGTTGGGAAAGTCCCACCGCTGGGCAAATTGGGAACCCACAGTCTGCCATTCCTCTGGCATTGAAGGAAACTGTGGAGTGAAACAAGAAAAAAATTAATTAGGATTTTTGCACATAACATTGCAAGCAGATTAGACACAAACATTCTTGGCCAACATAAGTATAACATTTATTTGAAGAAGTATTTAAAGAAACAAATCTAAGGTCCACTTATCAGATTCCTCACCCCCTCTGATGGCCCATTTTAAAAATTTTAAGGGGGGGATATTGTCAGGGATCTGTCAGCACCAGACCTGGACGTTTGCATGCGCCTATGCGCCGGCGCGCCCCTGTTCAGACAGTACAACAACCTTCACTTGTTACCATGCAGCAGCGCGGCGCTCGAGTGCGCGGTGCGTGTGTGCGCGCAGGCGCATGCACAGGCGCGTGTTAGCGACGTTTTGGCGCCAAGGAGCGCATAAGAATCCTCCTGTTGCAGGGGTGCGTTGCTGCTTCGTCTCAGCTCTGTGATTCTGTGAAACCTGCACCTGATTGATCGTTTACCTGATTTGACCCGGCTTGTCTGACCATCCATCCCACTCCAACCCGACCCGGCCTGCCTGACTCTTCTGCTGCTTCTACTAAATATCGTTGCCGACCTCTGCCTGCCTACCGACTCTGCCTCTGCCTCTGCCTGCCGTTATTGCCTGTCTTGTTTACCTGCTGACCCGGACTGTCTGACCCTGCTAGTGCCTGCTGTTTGCTTCCTTGCTGTTGCACCTTCAGCTCCAGCTCCAGTGATCTCTACATCTCCAGTGTTACAGCCTGCTGCTCTCGGTTACCACCTTACCTGCAGTCCAGCCATCCCTGGAGGGATCTCCACCCTGGTCCAGCAATAGAGACTCTACTTCAACAGGCACTCCTACCCCACTGTGCTCAGGAGACCACTGTCCCCACTCCAGTGGCTCCTGAACCAGCGTTGTATGAGAGGTCTTCTCCTACAAGTCAGGCTCTACTACCAGGTACCTAACAGATATGTTTTGGACAGGTAACCGTCTCCACTTCATTGAGAGCTGAATGCATAAATAATGTGTGTTTCTTTGGCCAGCCAGTCCTTTACACTATTGGCAGCCCACTGGACAGGTAAGAAGTGTCATAATCCAAAAATATGAATACACACTGTACAAATAGAATCACATTTTTACATTCTACAATTACCTATCAAAATATATGGGGGAACAAAACTTTAAACAGTACCATTTGAAAGTATTCATGCAGGCCCTTTCACTACATGCTTTGGTGAATTCATCCATAAATATGACCACAAAATAGGTAGGTATAGTGTGTATGGGTTTGGCAAAGTCAGCAGATAGAGGATTGGTATCGATTGACTTAGCAGTTGGGGGAAGGGAGGGTTCCAAATGATTTCGTGACCCCCCAAAAATCCTCTGGCACTTGACCTGAATTTAAGGACACAAATAACATTTAAACACAATTTAGGGGGTGCTTAGGGTAAAGCACTACTATGGAGCTGACAAAAAACATTAAGTGACTAGGCTAGGTGTGTATGGGCCCAAGATAGCATGCTGGGGAAGGCAAATTTGCATGAAGGACAAAAATGGAGCATTAAAAACTTCCAGCATGCATGAGGATAAAGGGGACATTCACAGCATATTACAATCATGGTAATTAGGGAATGATTAAATAAATACAATATATTAGCAAACATTAAATACATAGAATGTGTTGTTAAAGGATAAAACTTACCTTAATATAGTCCTGCAGGACCTGAATGATGGCAGAACAAGTCTCTGGAATAATGATCCCCAGAGCCTGGGGGGAAATGCCTGTTGAGAACGTGATGTCCTGCAGACTTCTCCCTTTCGCCAAGTACCGCAATGTGGCGACTAGCCTCTGTTCAGGAATGATGGCTTGCTGCATGCAGGTGTCCTGCTTGGTAATATAAGGGGACAGCAAAGCCAACAAGCGATGAAAAACGGGGTCCGTCATCTGGAAATAATTCCTGAAATCATCAGGATTATTCTCACGGATCTCCCGCAACAAAGGCATATGAGAGAATTGGTCACGCTGGAGCAACCAATTCTTCGTCCATGAACTCCTCCTTGCCCTGTTCATGGACTGGGCTTGGGTCAAAGTAAGAACCCCAACACCAAGCCCCTGCACAGCACGAACTCTACGATGAGTACGTACCCGCAACATGGCTTCAAAATGGTCGGCTGGTCAGAACGAACTAACAGAACGCACTGAAAATCAGAAAGGCCTGAGAAGAGCGAGCTGAAATTCAGGAACGAGCAGACAAGAACGCACTGGAAATCAAATACGTACTATAAATAGCACGCACGGAAACCCAGATGTGAACTGACTACACGCACTGAAAACCAGATACGAACCCACAAGCACAAACTGAAGAGCAGTAACAATCTAAAAAGCACGAGGTTGAAAAGCGCGAATCGTCTCTCACCAAACTTCTACTAACATGAGATTAGCAGAAGGAGCCCAAAGGGTGGCGCACTGGCTATTGAACTTCCTCTTTATAGTGCCATCGTATGTGTTGTATGTCAGTGCGTTCTTGATGATCGGAATTTCCAACAACATTTGTGCCACCGTGTGTATTCAAGACAAGCTTGAGCCAACATCCATCGGAAAAAAATCCAGGATTTCTTGTGTGGGAATGTCCGATCGTGTGTACGCAGCATTACTGTAAAGAAACCTTTCCGTATTTGGAGATAAAATCTTTTTTTACTCTAAATGTATAGAGTCCCCCCTTGTCCTCTGTGATGACCTTAAAGTGAATAACTCAAAAATCTAATGAATAGAGCAGCAAAAATCACATATGATAAGATACAGGTCATTAGAGGTATGTAGTCATCATTAGTTTGCACTTATCCCCTCTATCTGAATCACAGGACCCTCTTTAGAATGTATCCAAGTCACCAATGACAAAAAAGAAAAAAATCTCATGGTGCAGTATTTATTGTTAAAGCAAAAAAAAAATATATATAAAAGCACTTACATAAAAAACGCCAATCCAACCAGGGATAATGGTGGTACATCTTAACTACTTCCCACCCAGCCAATGTACATAAACGGCCGGGTGGGTGCTCTCTCCTTCTGAAGTTCAGGAACGTCCCTCAGAAGGAGGGATGCGCTCGTGTCGCCCGTACACATGTGATTAGCCCTCCTGATCACATGACGGCCATGTCCAATCACAGCCGTCATGTGATGTAAACACAGAGCCGGTTGCTAGGCAATTGGCTCTCCTCTTCTCACACAGAAGTTGTCGGTGAGGAGAGAAGAGGGGATCACTGCAGCCGGCTGGTGATCAGTGAGTATGAGCTGTTTTTTACAGCTTTTTACTCACTGATCACCAACCTAGTGTCACCACACAATGTAAAACACACATGTCCCCACACAATGTCCCTAAACACATGTCCCCAAAACACATATCCCCAAAACACATGTCCCCAAATAATAAAAACACCTGTCCCCCATCTGCACACATATGTCCGTGATCACCTGCGCACATGTACATGATCATTTGCGTATATATGTCTGTGATCACACGAACCAATTATTATACACTTAACGGAATTTTTTTTACCAAAAACATGTAGCAGAATACATTTTGGCTTAAATGTATGACAAAATTTGATTTTATTGGATTTCTTTTAAAACAGAAATTTCCGCTCTTTTTTCGCTTATATCACAAAATATAAAAAACGGAGTTGTGAATAAATACCACCAAAAGAAAGCTCTATTTGTGCTAACAAAATGATAAAAATTTCATTTGGGTACAGCGTAGCATGACCGCGCAATTGTCATTGAAAGTGCGAGAGCGCTGAAAGCTGAAAATTGGTCTGGGAAGGAAGGGGGCGAAAGTGCCCAGTATTGATGTGGTTAACCACTTACCCACTGGGCACTTAAACACCCTTCCTAACCAGACCAATTTTCAGCTTTCGGTGCTCTCACATTTTGAATGACAATTACTCAGTCATGCAACACTGTACCTATATGAATTTTTGTCCTTTTTTTCCACACAAATAGAGCTTTATTTTGGTGGTATTTAATCACCTCTGGGTTTTTTATTTTCTGCACTAAAAAAGACTGAAAATTCTGTAAAACAATGCATTTTTCTTCGTTTCTGTTATAAAAATTTTGCAAATTCGTAATTTTTCTTCAAAAATTTTGGCCAAAATTTATACTGCTACATATCTTTGGTAAAAATAACCCAAATTGGTGTAAATTATTTGGTCTTTGTGAAAGTTAGAGAGTCCACAAGCTATGGTGCCAATCTCTGAAAATTGATCACACCTGAAGTACTGACGGCCTATCTCAATTCTCAAGCCAGGAAAGTGCAAATACCTCACAAATGACCCCTTTTTGGAAAGTAGACATTTAGGTATTTAGGTATTTAGTAAGAGGCATGGTGAGTTTTTTAAAGTTGTAATTTTTTCCCACAATTCTTTGCAAAATCAAGATTTTTTTTTCTTTTTTTTCACAAAATTGTTATATTAGCAGGTTATTTCTCACACACAGCATATGCATAGCACAAATTACACCCCAAACACATTTTACTACTCCTCCTGAGTATGGCAATACCACATGTGTGAGACTTTTACACAGCGTGGCCACATATAGAGGCCCAACATGCAGGGAGTGCCATCAGGCGTTCTTGGAGCATAAATGACACATATAATTTCTTGACTACCTCTTACAATTTGAAGGCCCTGGAGCTCCAGGACAATGGAAACGCCCCAAAAATGACCCCATTTTGGAAAGAAAACAACCCAACTTATAATCTATGAGGTAAAATGAGTCTTTTGAACATGTCATTTTTTTCTACAAGTTTTTGCAAAATGTGTAAAGAAAATGAAACGCATTTTTTTTACACAAAGTTGTCCATTTATACAATATTTCTAACACATAGCATGTACATACCAAAAATTACACCCCAAAATAGATTCTCCTACTCCCCCTGAGTACGGCGATACCACATGTGGGAGACTGGGAGGCCCAACATACAGGGAGCACCATCAGGTGTTCTAGGGGCATAAGTTTCAAATCTAATTTGACTACCTATTACACTTTTGTGAGGCACTCTAGTAGCATGGATGTGGCATGGATGAGCATGAATAGAGATGGATGAGCTGTGGATGGGGATGGCTGAGTATGGATGGGATGACTGAGCATGAATGAGTATGGCTGGGTACTGCTGGGTACAGCTGAGTATGGATGGGATGACTGGGTACGGCTGAGTATGGCTGGGTATTGCTGGGTATGGCTGAGTATGGCTGAGTATGGCTAGGTATGGCTGGGTATAGCTGGGTATTGCTGAGTAGGGCTGGGTACGGCTGAGTATGACTGGGTATGGCTGAGTATGGCTGGGTACGGCTGAGTATGGCTGGGTATTGCTGGGTATGGCTGAGTATGGCTAGGTATGGCTGGGTATAGCAGGGTATTGCTGAGTAGGGCTGGGTACGGCTGAGTATGACTGGGTATGGCTGAGTACGGCTGGGTACGGCTGAGTATGGCTGAGTATGGCTGAGTATGGATGGGATGGCTGGGTACAGCTGAGTGCGGCTGAGTACGGCTGGGTATGGCTGAGTACTGCTGAGTATGGATGTGTATGGCTGAGTAAGGATGGGATGGCTGAGGAAGGATGGATGAGTATTGCTGAGTATGGATGGATGGATGAGCATGGATGAGTATTGCTGATTAGGGAAGGCTGGCTGAGTATGGATGTCTGCCTGAGTATGGATGGCCGAGCATGAATAGCTGAGCATAGATGGCTAGGTATGCATTGCTGGGTATGGATGGCTGGGTATGGATGGCTGAGCATGGATGGCTGAGTATGGATGGCTTAGTATGGATGGCTGGATATGGATGGCTGAGCATGGATGGCTGAGTATGGATGGCTTAGTATGGATGGCTGGATATGGATGGCTGAGCATGGATGGCTGAGCATGGATGGCTGGGCATGGATGGCTGGGTATGGATGGCTGAGTATGGATGGCTGAGCATGGATGGTTGGGCACGGATGGCTGAGCATGGATGGCTGAGCATGGATGGCTGAGTATGGATGGCTGAGTATGGATGGCTGGGTATGGATGGCTGGGTATGGATGGCTGGGTATGGATGGCTGAGTATGGATGGCTGGGTATGGATGGCTGAGTATGGATGGCTGGGTATAGATGGCTGAGCATGGATGGCTGGGCATGGATGGTTGAGCATGGATGGCTGGGCATGGATGGCTGGGTATGGATTGCTGGGTATGGATGGCTGGGTATGGATGGCTGAGTATGGATGTCTGATCATGGATGGCTGGGCATGGACGGCTGGGTATGGATGGCTGAGCATGGATGGCTGAGTATGCATGGCTGAGTGCAGGAATGGGCACATATCAGCGCTGTGGGCAATAGACATCCAGCCCACAGCGCTGCAGCCCTTGATCTTTCCCCTCTCCCCTCGCACTGTACCGATCTGTACAGAGAGGGGAGAGAGGAACCGGACGTGACGCCGGTTTGTTTACAAGTGATCGCTCCGTCATTTGACTGAGCGATCACGTGGTAAACGGCCGATATCAGCGGCCATTTACCGTGATCCGTGAGGACCTGGTGGTCACGGATGCTCCCGGGGGGGGGGGGCGCGGGAGCAAGTGTCTTGGAGGATGTCAATGTACGCCCTCCCAGAGTTATCGAGCTGCGCTGTAGCCGTCATTCGGCTATGGCGTGTTTGTTAAGTGGTTAAAATATCAAATTTTTTAGTATCTGCAGCTGAGTGTATTAAAAAATATTGTTTTATTTTCCCAATTGGCACAGATCCTGTTTTTCTCTAGTAAAAGACCCTGCCTATTGAGGAGACACCAGTGTTAAAGGATTCCAAATGCCTGGGAGCTTTTTCCAAAGCTTTTAGATTTTTAAAATAATTTTTATTATTTATTTTATTCAAAACTTATTTACACTGTCTCTTTAGCTTTTTTTTTTTATCAACTTTATTGCTTTAACAAGGGTCGAACAATCGACCGACCGATCCTTTCTTTGACCAATATTTCCATTGATCGATCGACTGATCCTTCTTTACTTTGATCCTTCCTACGATCGATCCACCAATTCTTCTTGTGATTGACCGATCGATCCTTCCTTTGACCAACACTTCCATTGATCGATTCTTCCTTACTTTGATCCTTTCTGCAATTGACCAACCGATCCTTCTTGCTGCAGAGAGAATAGGATGATGGAAAGTCAGTTTACTAACAGAAACAGGCAGGATCAACCAGGTATTATACTAAATGGAAAAGGATAAATAACATTGCAAAAAATTACTTGCACAAAAATAATGAAGGAAGGAAGGTTCTAAGATAGGAAGGAAGTATTGATTGAAGCAAGCGAGGACCAAAGGAAGGAAGGATCGACTGAATGAAGGATCAATCGATCTAACGAAGTATTGGTCAAAGGAGGGATTGGTCGGTTGATCGCAGGAAGGATCGTCTGGTCAATTGCAGGAAGGGTCATCAATTGCAGAAAGGATCAGTAGGAAGTGTCGGTCAGTTGTAGGAAGGATCAGTTGGTCAATTGCAGGAAGGCTGGGTTGATCGATTGCAAGAAGGGTCGGTTGATCAATTGCAGGGAGGGTTGGTCGATCGATCGTAGAAAGGATCGGTCGGTCAATTGCAGGAAGGATTTTTGGGTCGATCACAGAACAGATCCGTCAATCAATCGCAAAAAATATCAGTCGATCGACAGAAGGATCAATTGATCTAAGAAATGATTGGTTGAAGGAAGGATCGGTCAGTCAATCCCAGGAAGGATCGGTCGGTCGATCGATCGCAGGAAGGGTCGGTCAATTGATCGATCGCAGGAACGGGACTACGAAACATTGAGATTTGCTGTAACGATGTGATCGCTGAATAAAGCTTTGGACCATTTTGGAGATCTTGGTGTGCTGGTGACATCTCTTTCTCCCTCTCTCCCTAACATGTAGGTAAGTTCCCTACCATGAGCTAGTTAGCTTGGCTGCCCAAGCCTGACACACCGCTACACCGATCTTGGTAAAGAGCCTCCGGCGGAGGCTCTTACCACGTAATCAGCCGTGTCCAATCACGGCTGATCACGATGTCAATAGGAAAAGCCGTTGATTGGCTTTTCCTCACTCGCGTCTGACAGACGCGAGTAGAGGAGAGCCGATCGGCGGCTCTCCTGACGGGGGGTCTGCGCTGATTGTTTATCAGCGCAGCCCCCCCTCAAATGACCACACTGGACCACCAGGGATGCCACTAGGACCACCAGGAAAGGGGGCAACATGTGGATGGCCAGGTATGTACCCCATGGCCATCCACATGTGCCCAATGTGCCCAATCTGTGCCAACAAATGGGCACTGATTGGCACCATTATATTTCAGTTATGCCCAGCAATGCCACCAATCAGTGTAATCAGTGCCACCAATCAGTGTCATCAGTGCCACCTGTCAGTGCCCATTGGTGCCACCTGTCAGTGCCCATCTGTGCCCATCAGTGCCCACTTATCAGTGCCCATCAGTGCCCACCCATGCTACCTATCAGTGTCACCCATAAGTACCCATCACTGCCACCCATAAGTACCAATCAATGCCACCTACGAGTGCCCATCAGTGTCGCCTATGAGTGCCCATCTGTGCCACCTATGAGTGCCCATCAGTGCCACATACCAGTGCCACCTATCAGTGCCACCTATCAGTGCCCATCAGTGCTGCCTATCAGTGCCCATCATCAGTGCCCGTCAGTGCCACCTCATCGGTGCCCATCAGTGCCGCCGTATCAGTGCCCGTCAGTGCAGCCATATCAGTGCCCGTCATTGAAGAAGAAAACGTACTTATTTACAAAAAATTTTAACAGAAACAAAGAAAAACTTGTTTTTTTTTCAAAATTTTTAGTCTTTTTTTATTTGTTGCGCAAAAAATAAAAACCGCAGAGGTGATCAAATACCACCAAAAGAAAGCTCTATTTGTGGGAACAAAATGATAAAAAATTTGTTTGGGTACAGTGTAGCATGACCGCGCAATTGTCATTCAAATTGCGACAGCGCTGAAAGCTGAAAATTGGCTTGGGTGGGAAGGTGTCTAAGTGCCTGGTATTGAAGTGGTTAAGGCAGTTCCCCAACTTAGATTTGAGCGTTACTGTTTGTAGTGTTGCAGTACAGAGTTCATAGAAACATAGAAAAGTGACGGCAGAAAAAGCCGATGAGAGCATGAGACGGCCGCTCCCCGCTCCTCCACAGCTCCTCGCTCCAGTGAGCGCGGGGGAGCAAAGTGGAGAGCTGCTGATTGACATTCAGCAGCATTCTGCTCGGGGAGCTGTGAGAATCGAGCCATCGGCGATGTTCGATCGCTCGGTTCTCAGTGCATAGGCGCCGTGGGGTCAGACGTGTTATATGCAGCATCCACCTAGATAAGTATGAATCTGGGAAAAAAAAAACACTTCTCTTTTAAGTGGTTAAGGGAGAACTATACAAAAAAATGATGAGTAAACCCACAAGTGTTTTTTGTTTACTACTACTATTCCGTTATATTGGCTTTTGAAATTTACAAATGCAGCGATTTACAAATTGGATGAAAGGTTTAGCACTGGGAACAGGGCCGTCTTTAGCGCAGGGCAAACGGGGCACTTGCCCCGGGCCCAATCTTTGTTGGGGGGCCCGCGCTAGCCGTGAATTGGGGCCCCGATCACAGCTTTGCAGAGCTCACAGAGGACACGGGAGGATGTATTCCTCGCTAGCCAGCTGAGAGGGGGCGGGGCCGGGAGCTCCACTGACGCTCTGACCCCGCTCACGTGCAGCCTGTGTACTCGGAAAAGAGCTTCTGTAGTGAGAGCCAGTGATCGGAGTGCGAGTGTCAGTGGGCCGGGAGCTCCAATGACACTCCCACTCTGATCACTGGCTCTCACTACATGCGCTCTATTCCCAGTACACAGGCTGCACGTGGGCGGGAGACAATCAGAGACTTCACCATATCTTGTGCACGTGGGCGGGGTCAGAGCATCAGTGGAGCTCCCGGCCCCGCCCCTCTCAGCTGGCTAGCGCGAAATACATCCTCCCATGTCCTCTGTGCGCTCTGCAAAGCTGTCATCGGGGCGACCATTCACGGGTGATGTGGGCCCAGGGCCCACCCAACAAAGCATCAGTGGAGCTCCCAGCTGCTTTAGTGAGAGAAGAGAGTGGAAGCCCCGCCCACAGTCTTGAATGAAAGTAATGAGTTTGGCTGGCCAGGTATGTCCTTACAACCATAAAATGCCTGAATGTTTAAAACCTGAGCTGTGTTATTTAACTGTAAAGCTGTGCATTGCTGAAAGTCCTCTGACCATCCCCTGTATAATGTCTGCAGTCTCTGTCTCCTGCAGTATGTCCGCAGTCTCTGATTGTCTCCTGTATAATGTCTGCAGTCTCTGTCTCCTGCAGTATGTCCGCAGTCTCTGATTGTCTCCTGCATAATGTCTGCAGTCTCTGTCTCCTGCAGTATGTCCGCAGTCTCTGATTGTCTCCTGTATAATGTCCGCAGTCTCTGATTGTCTCCTGCAGTATGTCCGCAGTCTCTGAGTGTCTCCTGCAGTATGTCCGCAGTCTCTGATTGTCTCCTGCAGTATGGCCGCAGTCTCTGATTGTCTCCTGCAGTATGTCCGCAGTCTCTGATTGTCTCCTGCAGTATGTCCGCAATCTCTGAGTGTCTCCTGCAGTATGTCCGCAGTCTCTGATTGTCTCATGCAGTATGTCCGCAGTCTCTGATTGTCTCCTGTATAATGTCCGCAGTCTCTGATTGTCTCCTGCAGTATGTCCGCAGTCTCTGATTGTCTCCTGTATAATGTCTGCAGTCTCTGTCTCCTGCAGTATGTCCGCAGTCTCTGATTGTCTCCTGTATAATGTCTGCAGTCTCTGTCTCCTGCAGTATGTCCGCAGTCTCTGATTGTCTCCTGTATAATGTCCGCAGTCTCTGATTGTCTCCTGCAGTATGTCCGCAGTCTCTGAGTGTCTCCTGCAGTATATCCGCAGTCTCTGATTGTCTCCTGCAGTATGTCCGCAGTCTCTGATTGTCTCCTGCAGTATGTCCGCAGTCTCTGATTGTCTCCTGCAGTATGTCCGCAATCTCTGAGTGTCTCCTGCAGTATGTCCGCAGTCTCTGATTGTCTCCTGCAGTATGTCCGCAGTCTCTGATTGTCTCCTGCAGTATGTCCGCAGTCTCTGATTGTCTCCTGTATAATGTCCGCAGTCTCTGATTGTCTCCTGCAGTATGTCCGCAATCTCTGAGTGTCTCCTGCAGTATGTCCGCAGTCTCTGATTGTCTCCTGCAGTATGTCCGCAGTCTCTGATTGTCTCCTGCAGTATGTCCGCAGTCTCTGATTGTCTCCTGCAGTATGTCCGCAGTCTCTGATTGTCTCCTGCAGTATGTCCGCAATCTCTGAGTGTCTCCTGCAGTATGTCCGCAGTCTCTGATTGTCTCCTGCAGTATGTCCGCAGTCTCTGATTGTCTCCTGCAGTATGTCCGCAGTCTCTGATTGTCTCCTGTATAATGTCCGCAGTCTCTGATTGTCTCCTGCAGTATGTCCGCAATCTCTGAGTGTCTCCTGCAGTATGTCCGCAGTCTCTGATTGTCTCCTCCAGTATGTCCGCAGTCTCTGATTGTCTCCTGCAGTATGTCTGCAGTCTCTGAGTGTCTCCTGCAGTATGTCCGCAGTCTCTGATTGTCTCCTGCAGTATGTCCGCAGTCTCTAATTGTCTCCTGCAGTATGTCCGCAGTCTCTAATTGTCTCCTGCAGTATGTCCGCAGTCTCTGAGTGTCTCCTGCAGTATTTCCGCAGTCTCTGATTGTCTCCTGCAGTATGTCCGCAGTCTCTGATTGTCTCCTGCAGTATGTCCGCAGTCTCTGATTGTCTCCTGCAGTATGTCCGCAGTCTCTGATTGTCTCCTGCAGTATGTCCGCAGTCTCTGATTGTCTCCTGCAGTATGTCCGCAGTCTCTGATTGTCTCCTGCAGTATGTCCGCAGTCTCTGGTAATCTCCTTCAGTATGTCCGCAGTCTCTGATGGTCTCCTGCAGTATGTCCGCAGTCTCTGGTAATCTTCTGCAGTATGTCCGCAGTCTCTGAGTGTCTCCTGCAGTATTTCCGCAGTCTCTGATTGTCTCCTGCAGTATGTCCGCAGTCTCTGATTGTCTTCTGCAGTATGTCCGCAGTCTCTGATTGTCTCCTGCAGTATGTCCGCAGGCTCTGATTGTCTCCTGCAGTATGTCCGCAGGCTCTGATTGTCTCCTGCAGTATGTCCGCAGTCTCTGGTAATCTCCTGCAGTATGTCTGCAGTCTCTGATTGTCTCCTGCAGTATGTCCGCAGTCTCTGATTGTCTCCTGCAGTATGTCCGCAGTCTCTGAGTGTCTCCTGCAGTATGTCCGCAGTCTCTGATGGTCTCCTGCAGTATGTCCGCAGTCTCTGATTGTCTCCTGCAGTATGTCTGCAGTCTCTGAGTGTCTCCTGCAGTATTTCCGCAGTCTCTGATTGTCTCCTGCAGTATGTCCGCAGTCTCTGATTGTCTCCTGCAGTATGTCCGCAGTCTCTGATTGTCTCCTGCAGTATGTCCGCAGTCTCTGATTGTCTCCTGCAGTATGTCCGCAGTCTCTGATTGTCTCCTGCAGTATGTCCGCAGTCTCTGATTGTCTCCTGCAGTATGTCCGCAGTCTCTGGTAATCTCCTGCAGTATGTCCGCAGTCTCTGATTGTCTCCTGCAGTATGTCCGCAGTCTCTGGTAATCTCCTGCAGTATGTCCGCAGTCTCTGAGTGTCTCCTGCAGTATTTCCGCAGTCTCTGATTGTCTCCTGCAGTATGTCCGCAGTCTCTGATTGTCTTCTGTAGTATGTCCGCAGTCTCTGATTGTCTCCTGCAGTATGTCCGCAGTCTCTGATTGTCTCCTGCAGTATGTCCGCAGTCTCTGATTGTCTCCTGCAGTATGTCCGCAGTCTCTGAGTGTCTCCTGCAGTATGTCCGCAGTCTCTGGTAATCTCCTGCAGTATGTCCGCAGTCTCTGATTGTCTTCTGCAGTATGTCCGCAGTCTCTGAACCTCTCCTGTAGTATGTGTATTAATGTGCCCCTTTACTTGCTCAATTATTTGGGATTGCTCCACTGCTCAGTGAGAAGTAATGATGTGCATGAACCTCTAGCAACCAATCAGCAAACAGTAGTGATCTGCTTTAATCTCTAGCAACCAATCAGTAAGTGCTAATGATGTGCTGTAACCCCTAGCAACCAATTAGTGAGCGCTAATAATGTACATTAACCTCTAGCAACCAATCGGCAAGCAGAAATTATGTGTTGTAACCTCTAGAAACCAGCCATTGAGCAGTAATGATAGGCTGTAACCTCTGGCAAACAATTGCAATCGCTGCGTGATCTGCTGCAGTAAACTGATTTTGAGTCTACCTGCTATTTTTTGTATGTCTCAGAATGGAGGGGGGGGGGGGGGTTTGCCCAGGGCCCAATTAAAATTAAAGACGGCCCTGACTGGGAAACGCTTTTTGAAAGATAAAATTGCATTTTATATACAACTATATAGATCAGACCAAAATGAGGGACAAATGAGGAGGACAGAGGGACTTTGTTCCAAATCAGGGACAGTCCCTTAAAATCAGGGACAGCTGGGAGCCCCATGTGAACAAGGCCATAGAAGTATTTATCTTACCCGTGTGTGATTGTGAATAATGTACTACTGTGCCTGCAGCTCTACTCCTAGGATTTCTAATAAGTAAACACCAGAGCAGGTTAGTTACACATGATCAGCATTCACTCCTATAAGAAGTGGATTCAAAATTGATACTTAAAGCATCTTTTTAATAAAACTCCGGTTTTTTTTGTAAACAAGGAAGCCTATAATGTGCCAATAACAAACCAGATAACAATAAATCCTGAAACTTCCTGGTCTCAGCTCCCACCCGAACTGCACAGGATGACGTAGCAGATGTTTTATATGTGTTATATACCTCCCCCCACTATGTTGTCTCTCCGCCTACCTGTGACTTCTCCTCTGCTCTGCAGTGTGACCGTTAGAACCAGCAGGGGTTGCTGGATAAAGAAGCTGGCTCTCATCTGATAGGAGACTTTGATAAAGAAGCAACCATGGCTGTCTGCCTGCTGGCGATGATCTACCTGTGTCTTCACATCTGTGTTATCACCGGCCATATCGGGAACACTCTATGGACAGCGGAGAAAGTGAGTGGGCACTTTATTCAGTGTACAGTGTAAGCTGCAACATGTGTCTTTTCCAGATTTTTCTTTTCCACACAATCCACATCCTGGTGGGTTTCTGCTCCTTTTCTCCATGAAGGGAGGTCTCTTCCAGTGTACTTGTAATACCTGGCAGAACTTGGCAACATGTACATGTATGGATAAGCAGTTTAAATTGGTTTTTGTGGTTCACCATAAGTGCCAGCTGTTTTGTTTTTTCCAGGCTCTCTTTGGATAGGACGTTCCATTATTATTATATTTAGGCATAACATCCTCCAAGTCTGCTTCAGTGTAAATTCACTTCCTGTAGGACGCCTTACTGGTGGAACAAGTTATTGCATCCAATAATGTTTGCCTGTTTTCATGTCAAATAATGATCAAGTTTATTGTAGAAATGGCTGTTTTCTTAATCCATGGACCCTGATTGGATGTTCCATGGTAATAAATCCAAAAGAAAACATTTATTATATTGCAGTTTACCAATTCTTAGATGTGGTGGCTGTATTTGTTTTTCCTTTTTAGGATACTTGCACACTGTACTGATGTATAGCACGCGTGTATTTGTGCATATTGGTGTGTACACAAGCGTAGAAATTGTTCTAGATTTATTTTAACCACTTTAATACCGGGCACTTTCCCCCCTTCCTGCACAGCCCAATTTTCAGCTTTCAGCGCTGTCACCCTTTGAATGACAATTGCGCGGTCATGCAACACTATACCCAAACAGTATTATTATACTTTTCTTCCCACAAATAGAGCTTTCTTTTAGTGGTATTTGATGACCTCTGGGTTTTTAATTTTTTGCTAAACAAACTAAAAAATAGAGATTTTTGAAAAAAAAAAAGTTTTGCTTAGTTTCTGTTATAACATTTTGTTTTCTCCTTCACTGATGGGCACTGATGAGGCAGCACTGATGGGCACTGATGAAGCTGCAATAACGGGCACTGATGAGGTGGCACTGATGGACACTGATGAGGCTGCACTAATAGGCACTGATGAGTCGGCACTAACGGCCACTGATGAGGTGACACTGATGAGGTGACACTGATGAGGTGACACTGATGAGGTGACACTGATAAGGTGACACTGATAAGGTGGCACTGATGGGTACTGATGAGGAGGCACTTATATGCAGCACTGATAGGCGGCACTGATTGGCACCGATAGGCAGCATTGATGGGCACTGATATGTGGCACTCATAGGCACTGCTAGGTGGCACTGATGGGCACTAATAGGCATTGATAGGTGGCACTGATGGGGACTAATAGATGGCACTGATAGGCAGCACGGATGGGGAGGCACTGACAGTCATTACTGATGGGCACTGATTGACATCTTTGAAGGTCACTGACATGCGTTACTGATGGGCACATATTGGCACTTTGATGGGCACTGATTGGCATTTTGGTGGGCACCGATTGCCATTTTGGTAGGCACCTCTGATAGGGGCTGCGCTGATAATAATTATAAGCACAGACTGCCCCCCCCGTCAGGTGAGCCACCAATCAGCTCTCCCTGTCAGTGCGAACCGAGGAAAGAGGTTTACTGGCACTTCCTGGTTACCGCTGTGATCAGCTGTGATTGGTCATAGCTGATCACCTGGTTAAGAGCCTAGTCATAGGCTCTTTACCATGATCGAAGATGAAGTGTGTCAGAGCGACACACAGCAGTACTGATCGCCGTTCTGCATGCGCACGAGTAGCTTATCCTGCTGGACGTTATATGACGCCCAGTCAGGATAATGGAGCCATATTGCAGACGTTGATCTGCAATAGGGAGGGCGGCAATTGGTTAATAAAGGAAGTGTAGCATATGCACATATTTCTCCACATTTGTGCCTACACAAACAAAAATACTGACCGGCAATGTAGATTTTTTTTTTTCTGATTTAAATGAAGCGCATGTAAACACACCTGTGTGTACAGGCACAATGAAAACAATAATCTGCATTTATAACAGTAGAAAATGGAAGTATACTTAAGGCCTCTTGTACACGGGAGTAAAGCCGGCCATACATGGAATTTGCCGGTTCAGCAGGGACCAGTTGAGTTTCATACCATGTATGGGATAGCTGGTTATACACAAGTCGATCTATTGGACTGCTGTCCAAAGGTGTCTCTCCTGCTCCTTCATCCAGGCTGTAGGCACCCTAAGGCTAGCTGATTTAGCTGCACCCTACCTGATGGTTATGCGTCCGCTAATGGTTTGTTCTTTGTAACGCCTGTGACATTTCTCCTTTTGTGAGTTTAATGGTTTTATTTTTTATTTATTAAAAGAGTTATATAGTAATGCACTAGGCTGGTGCACCTTCTTCTTATGTTTGTTTCTTACCCTAAGGCTAGGTTCACAGCTATATATTCCCTGCATGCCATATTTTCGCCTGCACAGCAGCCCATTCATTTAACCACATGCTGACCGTGCTATAGCCAAATGGCGGCTACAGCGTGGGACGCCGTCATATGACGGGTTCCCATGATCGCGCCCGTTGCTGATTGTGGGTGGCGCACTCTGTGAACATAGTGTCCTCCAGACACGGCTGATCACAAATTGAGATAAAGAGCCAATCGGTGCGGCCCACCAGTGCCCATTAGTGCCCCATATCAGTGCCACCTATCAGTGCCCATCATTGCAGCCTGTCAGTGCCCATCAATGTCCATCTGTGCCTCCTCATGAGTGCCCATCAGTGCAGCCCCATCAGCGCATCTGTTTGCAAAATGTTATAACAAACTATGAAACAAACTATTTTTTTTTCAAATTTTTCTGTCTTTTTTTTGTTTATTTAGCAAAAAAACCAAAAAAAACATGGTGATTAAATACCACTAAAAGAAAGCTCTATTTGTGTGAAAAAAAATTATAAAAATGTTGTTTGGGTACAGTGTTGCATGACCGTGCAATTGTCATTAAAAGTGCAAGAGCGCTGAAAACTGAAAATTGGCCTGGGCAGGAAGGGAGTAAGAGTGCCCAGTATTAGGGTTGTCCCGATATCGATACTAGTATTGGTATCGGCACGATACCGAGCATTTGCCCAAGTACTTGTACTCGGGCAAATGCTCCCGATGCTTCGCCCGATACCTGGACAGTCAGCAATGATCGGCACGTGGGGAGAGTTACAAGCTTCTCCCCCAGCGGCTTTCAGCTGCTTTAGTGACATACAGCGGTGATCGATGCTTGTAACTCCCCCACACGCGATCACTGCTGACTGTCACCGCATCCTCCATGCCCCCTCCGTTCTGCTGTTCCCCTCCGTTCCGCTGTCCCCCTCTCCTTCTCTGTCCCCCTTCGTTCGGCCGTTGCGCTGTCCCTCTCTCTTCCTCTGTCCCCCTCCGTTCTGCTGTCCCTCTCCGCTGTCCCCCTCTGTTGTGCTGTCCCTCTCCGCTGTCCCCCTCCTTCCTTTGTGAATGGACAGAGTCAGCTGACTCTGTCCATTCACATAACTGAAACATTGTAATCTCCTGTGATTACGATGTCTCAGTTTATGAATGGAGAGGAGCCGCTGTCTTCTCTTCATTCTCAGTGCAGCTGAGGCTGCAGAGAAAGGGACTGGGGAATCTCTATCCTTGGTCTCTTTCTCTGTCTTAAGGGGGAGATATCAGGGGTCTGTTAAGAACCCTGATATCTTACCAAAGCCCCCCAACAGGGCTGATTTAACCACTTGCCGACTGCCTAACGACGATATACGTCAACAGAATGGCACGGGCAGGCAAAATCATGTACCTGGTACGGGTCTGGGAGCGTTCAGTGATGAGTGGGAGGCCATACGATCGTGGACCCCCCTCGCGATCGCTCCCAGCTAATGAGAATAATCCCCTGCCTCTGTGTAGTACACAGAGGCAGAGGATGTGATGTCATCTCTCCTCGGCTCGGCAGTTTCCGTTCCGGCGCCGAGGAGAGAAGACATGTGAGTGAGTTCACAACACACACACATCACAGTAGAACATGCCAGGCACACTTTACACCCCCGATCCCCCCCCCGATCGCCCCCCGATCACCCCCCAATCACTCCTCCCCCCCCCCCTCACACTGACACCAAGCAGTTTTTTTTTTTGTTTTTAGTTTTTCTGATTACTGCATGGTGTCAGTTTGTGACAGTTAGAAGTGGTAGGGCAGTTAGTGTTAGCCCCCTTTAGGTCGAGGGTACCCCCCTAATAAAGTTTTAACCCCTTGATCACCCCCCGTCACCAGTGTCACTAAGCGATCATTTTTCTGATCGCTGTATTAGTGTCGCTGGTGACGCTAGTTAGGGACGTAAATATTTAGGTTCGCCGTCAGCGTTTTATAGTGACAGGGACCCCCATATACTACCTAATAAATGTTTTAACCCCTTAATTGTCCCCTAGTTAACCCTTTCACCACTGATCACTGTATAACCGTAACGGTTGACGCTGGTTAGTTCGTTTATTTTTTATAGTGTCAGGGCACCCGCCGTTTATTACCTAATAAAGGTTTGGCCCCCTGATCACCCGGCGGTAATATGCGTCACCC
Organism: Lithobates clamitans; assembly: GCA_037952925.1. Lineage (NCBI taxonomy): Eukaryota > Metazoa > Chordata > Amphibia > Anura > Ranidae > Lithobates > Lithobates clamitans. The sequence goes on from JBBGZY010001275.1 coordinate 1,696,951, forward strand.
CAGGCAAGGTCAGATTGGCGCCAGTAGCGCTAACACCCACGCACACAGCATACGCCTCCCTTAGTGGTAGCCCAGTCCACCCAAGTGCACTATCGATCGATCACTGTCACTTACAAAACACTAAACGCATAACTGCAGCGTTCGCAGAGTCAGGCCTGATCCCTGCGATCGCTAACAGTTTTCTTGGTAGCGTTTTGGTGAACTGGCAAGCACCAGCCCCAAGCAGCATCAGGTTAGCGCCAGTAGCGCTAACACCCACGCACGCAGCATACACCTCCCTTAGTGGTATAGTATCTGAACGGATCAATATCTGATCCAATCAGATCTATACTGGCGTCCCCAGCAGTTTAGGGTTCCCAAAAACGCAGTGCTAGCGGGATCAGCCCAGATACCTGCTAGCACCTGCGTTTTTCCCCTCCGCCCGGCCCAGCCCACCCAAGTGCAGTATCGATCGATCACTGACACTTACAAAACACTAAACGCATAACTGCAGCGTTCGCAGAGTCAGGCCTGATCCCTGCGATCGCTAACAGTTTTTTTGGTAGCCTTTTGGTTAACTGGCAAGCACCAGCCCCAGGCAGCGTCAGGTTAGTGCCAGTACCGCTAACACCCACGCACGCACCGTACACCTCCCTTAGTGGTATAGTATCTGATCGGATCAATATCTGATCCGATCAGATCTATACTGGCGTCCCCAGCAGTTTAGGGTTCCCAAAAACGCAGTGTTATCGAGATCAGCCCAGATACCTGCTAGCACCTGCGTTTTGCCCCTCCGCCCGGCCCAGCCCAGGCCACCCAAGTGTAGTATCAATTGATCACTGACACTTACAAAACACTAAACGCATAACTGCAGCGTTTGCAGAGTCAGGCCTGATCCCTGCGATCGCTAACAGTTTTTTTGGTAGCGTTTTGGTGAACTGGCAAGCACCAGTGGCCTAGTACACCCCGGTCATAGTCAAACCAGCACTGCAGTAACACTTGGTGATGTGGCGAGTCCCATAAGTGCAGTTCAAGCTGGTGAGGTGGCAAGCACAAGTAGTGTCCCGCTGCCACCAAGAAGAAGACAAACAGGCCCGTCGTGCCCATAGTGCCCTTCCTGCTGCATTCGCCAATACTAATTGGGAACCCACCACTTCTGCAGCACCCATACTTCCCCCATTCACATTCCCAACCGAAAGCAGTCGGCTGCATGAGAAGCATTTTTATGTCCTCCCGAGTACCCCTACCCAACGAACCCCCTCAAAAAAGATGTTGTGTCTGCAGCAAGCACGGATATAGGCGTGAAACCCCCTATTATTGTCCCTCCTGTCCTGACAATCCTGGTCTTTGCATTGGTGAATGTTTTGAACGCTACCATACACTAGTTGAATATTAGCGTAGGGTACAGCATTCCACAGACTAGGCGTAGTTTCATAGGGTCTCCCAAGATGCCATCGCATTTTGAGAGACCCGAACCTGGAACCGGTTACAGTTATAAAAGTTACAGTTACAAAAAAAAGTGTAAAAAAAAATGAAAAAAACACAAACAAAAATATAAAATAAAAAAAAATAGTTGTCGTTTTATTGTTCTCTCTCTCTCTATTCTCTCTATTGTTCTGCTCTTTTTCACTGTATTCTATTCTGCAATGTTTTATTGTTATTATGTTTTATTATGTTTGCTTTTCAGGTATGCAATTTTTTATACTTTACCGTTTACTGTGCTTTATTGTTAACCATTTTTTTGTCTTCAGGTACGCCATTCACGACTTTGAGTGGTTATACCAGAATGATGCCTGCAGGTTTAGGTATCATCTTGGTATCATTCTTTTCAGCCAGCGGTCGGCTTTCATGTAAAAACAATCCTAGCGGCTAATTAGCCTCTAGACTGCTTTTACAAGCAGTGGGAGGGAATGCCCCCCCCCCCACCGTCTTCCGTGTTTTTCTCTGGCTCTCCTGTCTCAACAGGGAACCTGAGAATGCAGCCGGTGATTCAGCCAGCTGACCATAGAGCTGATCAGAGACCAGAGTGGCTCCAAAATCTCTATGGACTAAGAAACCGGAAGCTACGAGCATTTAATGACTTATATTTTGCCGGATGTAAACAGTGCCATTGGGAAATTGGAGAAGCATTTTATCACACCGACCTTGGTGTGGTCAGATGCTTTGAGGGCAGAGGAGAAAACTAGACCCCAATTTTTTCAAAAAAGAGTACCTGTCACTACCTATTGCTATCATAGGGGATATTTACATTCTCTGAGATAACAATAAAAATGATTTTTAAAAAAATGAAAGGAACAGTTTAAAAATAAGATAAAAAAGCAAAAAAATAATAAAGAAAAAAAAAAAAAAAAAAAAAACACCCCTGTCTCCCCTGCTCTCGCTCTAAGGCGAACGCAAGCTTCGGTCTGGCGTCAAATGTAAACAGCAGTTGCACCATGCATGTTAGGTATCACTGCGAAGGTCAGATCGAGGGCAGTAATTTTAGCAGTAGACCTCCTCTGTAAATCTAAAGTGATAACCTGTAAAGGCTTTTAAAGGCTTTTAAAAATGTACTAATTTTGTTGCCACTGCACGTTTGTACGCAATTTTAAAGCATGTCATGTTTGGTATCCATGTACTCGGCCTAAGATCATCTTTTTTATTTCATCAAACATTTGGGCAATATAGTGTGTTTTAGTGCATTAAAATTTAAAAAAGTGTGTTTTTCCCCCAAAAAATGCGTTTGAAAAATTGCTGCGCAAATACTGTGTGAAAAAAAAATAAAAAATGAAACACCCACCATTTTAATCTGTAGGGCATTTGCTTTAAAAAAATATATAATGTTTGGGGGTTCAAAGTACTTTTCTTGCAAAAAAAAAAATTTTTTTCATGTAATCAAAAAGTGTCAGAAAGGGCTTTGTCTTCAAGTGGTTAGAAGAGTGGGTGATGTGTGACATAAGCTTCTAAATGTTGTGCATAAAATGCCAGGACAGTTCAACCCCCCCCCCCAAATGACACCATTTTGGAAAGTAGACACCCCAAGCTATTTGCTGAGAGGCATGTTGAGTCCATGGAATATTTTATATTGTGACACAAGTTGCGGGAAAGAGACAAATTTTTTTTTTTTTTTTTTTGCATAAAGTTGTCACTAAATGATATATTGCTCAAACATGCCATGGGAATATGTGAAATTACACCCCAAAATACATTCTGTTGCTTCTACTGAATATGGGGATACCACATGTGTGGGACTTTTTGGGAGCCTAGCCGCGTACGGGGCCCCGAAAACCAATCACTGCTTCTACTGAGTATGGGGATACCACATGTGTGGGACTTTTTGGGAGCCTAGCCACGCACGGGACCCCGAAAACCAAGCACCGCCTTCAGGCTTTCTAAGAGCGTAAATTTTTTATTTCACTCTTCACTGCCTATCACAGTTTCGGAGGCCATGGAATGCCCAAGTGGCAAAAAAAAACCCCAAATGACCCCATTTTGGAAAGTAGACACCCCAAGCTATTTGCTGAGCGGTATAGTGAGTATTTTGCAGACCTCACTTTTTGTCACAAAGTTTTGAAAATTGAAAAAAGAAAAAAAAATTTTTTTTTCTTGTCTTTCTTTATTTTCAAAAAACAAATGAGAGCTGCAAAATACTCACCATGCCTCTCAGAAAATAGCTTGGGGTGTCTACTTTCCAAATTGGGGTCATTTGGGGGGGTGTTTGTGCCACCTGGGCATTCCATGGCCTCCGAAACTGTGATAGGCAGTGAAGAGCGAAATAAAAAAATTACACCCTTAGAAATCCTGAATGCGGGGGGCGTGGCTTGGCCGAGCTAGGAGATGGCTGCCTGAAAGAACAGCTCCCGCCGTTGCATTCGATTTATCAGCCCTACCGGAGGTAATTACCACTAATCTCGTCAGAGAAACGATGGGGACAGCCTCCCGACACACATCTACCTCACGATCCCGCTCGCCCCGCGAAATAACGGGAAACCCAAGCCAAAACATCCCTGAAATGTTCAGGACGCAGAGGAACAATATGGCGTCCTCCCGTCACGACTCCTCACAGGCCCCGGCAACACAGCTGACAGGACAGTCACCAACTTCCCAATTGCTTCTCCCCCCGACCTCGGGATTGCAGGGCCATCCACAACCACCATCCCTCAACATAAATGATCTGAGGGCGATTGCCACTGACATAAAGGACACCCTATCTGCCGCCATTGCGGAATTAAGAGTGGACATTCACACTCTAAATGATCGGGTTCTGGATGTGGAAAAGACCACAGCAAAACATGACATGGTCCTCCGCAAAGCGACCCGCAGAATAGACACGCATACTATGCAGCTGAGAGAGGCACAACGCCGCATCGGGGACCTCGATAACCGCGGCCGCCGGCACAACCTCAGAGTAAGAGGATTGCCAGAATCCATTGAGGCTGAACATTTGACCCCTGCTGTGACAGAATTATTCAATAACCTACTGGGCAGACCACCACAAACATGCATAGAACTAGAAAGAATTCATAGAGCATTACGCCCAAAAGGCAGAGAGACTGATCCACCCAGAGACATCATATGTTGTATTGTAGACTACAAGATAAAGGAAGAAATCCTGAGACAGGCAAGGGTTAAACAACCACTACAATACAATGGCGCGCGTCTGCAGATTTTTCAGGATCTATCTGGTATCACACTGCAGCAACGCAGGGATCTGAAACCGCTCCTGGAGGTGCTAAGGGCCCAGGGAATTGTCTATCGTTGGAAGTTCCCCTTCTGCCTAGCGGCTACCCACCTTGGACGTACAGCATTCCTAAAAGTGCCTGAAGATTTACACCACTTTTGTGACATTCTGGGCATACCATTAGTTGATGTACCAAACTGGTATGCGGACTTCCGCCATCATGCCACAGGACGACACCCCTCACAGGAAGAGCCAATGGAGGCACAGGATTCGCGCCACCAAAGAAGGAGATCTCCTTCCAGTACCAGATCGCATGCAGGCCATCCAGGCGTTCAACACCGTCACAACACCCTGGAGTCCCCACGCTCTCGGAGAGCCCGTCGGGATTACTGACACTGACGTTCATCACAGCGGCTACCGAACTTGCAGCTCTCCAGCTTGGAGATGACAGTTGTCAACACGGAATCTCACAGTTGGTTCAGTTAGGTATTCCTGACACTGTTGAGTTCAATTAATTTCTGCATTCGGTTGTCTCCTTACCTTCTGTATAAAGCTCCTGCTTCCTACTAGCTCTGCAAAATGTCCCCCAGACCACAATTATTACACCCGGTCTATCCTCTATTATTACCCCTCACTGACACACGCTTGGTTAATGTGCTCACTAACAAGTAGATCGGAAGAACACTATACAACACGCTAATACTCACAATCATACTAGGCACAACTTTAATAACTATAACAAAAACTCACATTGCAGGATAGCAATACTGCATACAGTAGTGAACTCAAGTGAGAATCTCCCGATTGCTATCACATTCCCGCTACTGCACACTAAACACAGCATGAGTTAAGACAACCAACTAATGTCTTTACCACACAATAACAAATACCACTCGTTAGTATTTCAGATTGCTGTACTCACAAAACATACGTAGCTCTATGTAGAAAAGTGGTTCACTTTGTTGGTTATGGGCGGATTCTGGTTCGGGGGTTCTCCCATCGCAACAAAGGACGCACGTCTGTGCACAGACCAGACAGTAATAATGAGCAACTGTTTAACAATACTTCTTCTTACCGCTAATTACCTGATCACCTAACTACCCCACCTCTTCAGTGTGCCAGATGCCAACACATCTCCCGAAAGACAAACTACCTAATATAGTGCCCAACCACCCCCCTGCATAAACCGCCTTATATCACCTATTCTCACATAGTTAAACTGCTCCCTAACGACATACGATCTGCCAAGACTGGCTGACAGGTGCTGTGCACATACCGTCGCCTAGTCTGTTGGGTCAGCTGACACCTACAGGGGGCTCACCTTTCCATATATCTGTTTATTACTACTTGTTCACTAATTTGTTTATAGAAGTGAAAGACGCTTAGTAACTTACCAGTTTACAGACAGAGGAGACAGCTCTAAGAGGATGAGTTATGCCGAATTGTAAAGGATCGCAGTTAGCTATGGAGCACGAGCTCAAATTTTCCAATGCCTATGCCAAGGTTTCTAACAATGATATTTTCATTCTCACCTGTTTAAATGTTATGGTTTTCTCTCTTTATTGTTTCTTTTTTTTTTTTTTTGCAACTGTTTACACCGAATGGATGAATATCCAAGTTTTACAGCGATATGATGTTAATATAACTGTCGTGGCACACATTCTTACATGAGGAACAGGATACTACAAGCTGCCCTCTCAACATAACGCCCGGCTTACCAAATACTGAAACCTTATGTTCAGTTAAGTTTCACGAATGCACCACCTAAGATAGCTATCTAAGTTTCAGCAACTAAGGGATCCCTGCCCTCTTCCACGTTTTAAGGGAACAATTTTGGTGAATATCATTACATAAGGGACTACTACATTCTAGCCAATAAGTCACAACCCAGGCTCAGAATCCCTCCTTGCATAACACTAACTAGAATGCAACGGCGGAGTACCACCGTTATCGATAACTCACAGTATTTCCGTGGTCCGGTACATTCCAACCCCCACACAGTGCAGAGAGAAGGTCCAGACTGGTTTCTGGATAGCTTCACACCAATAGTGCACTGTAATCTCCTGACCTTTCCTGTTATAGCTAAGGTCAGCTAAATACCCGCATCCCCTCCCCTATACACCCACCCTAGATTATCTAGACACTCCGCTTCACTACAGGCCTTACATCTTATCCGGAGGAATCACAGTATCTCCATCTCACAAACTAGTGGGAATCCCACACCACCCCCTGACATGGCAGATACCGGCCCTGACGCACACAAAGCATCAGTACCGACTACACCACTGAATGACCTCCAGATAAAAATTGACTCAATAAATATCAGAGGTCTGAATACTCCGGAAAAAAGGTCCCAACTTTTATACACACTGCACAAAAATAAAACACAAATTGCATTTATCCAGGAAACTCACTTCCGGGTTGATAAATTACCCAAACTGGGGAATTACAGGTACCCTATATTGTACCATGCCTCCAACGCGTCCTCCAAAACAAAGGGGGTTGCTATACTGATTTAGAAAAACTGCCCTTTACACATTACAGATACCAAACAAGATCCCAATGGTAGATACCTATTTCTTAAAGGAACACTAAATAACAAGCCCATCACTCTTGCGAATATATATGCTCCCAACAAACGACAGGTCACCTTCTTTAGAGAAACCCTACAGCTGCTTACAGAATTCTTTTCTGGCATCCTGATATTGGGTGGTGACTTTAATGTAGCATTGAACCCCCAACAAGATTCCTCCACTGGAACAACGTCCTTGCCATACAGAGCTCTTAGAGCGATCAAACAACAACTACAGGAATTGACCTTGCATGATACATGGCGCACACTCCACCCAAATGATAGGGACTTTACATTCTTCTCGCCACCCCACAACAAGTATTCCAGAATTGATCACTTTTTTATCTCCCAGAATGACTTATCTTACATCAAACGTGCGTCCATAGACCCCATGACACTCTCTGATCACAACCCAATCTCACTGACATTACAAATCCCGTTGTCACGTCCCTTGAATTCAATATGGCGTCTAGACAATTCTCTTCTAACAGACCTAGATTCTTCAACCAAAATCAAAACCCGACTCGTCCAATATTTTAAAGAAAACTCCATTGGTGATCCTAGCCCACACATCGTATGGGCTGCTCACAAATGTGTCATAAGAGGGGAACTCATTTCTATAACAGCATCCAAAAATAAACAACGTAAAACGTATATAAACTCTTTAACCTCTAAAATCCATAAATTGGAAAGGGTTCATAAAGCATCCCTAGCCTCTAATTCACTGGCAGAACTCCTGCAGGCAAGGGAGGAACTGAAGGAAGAAATTAATAAATCCCTACGACGCAAATACATCTTTACTCAAAAACTATATTATGAATGTGGCAACAAATCGGGGAAATTAATGGCAAAAGCTTTACAACGCAGAAAAGCAGCCTCGACCATTCACAAGATTACAGACCCTAGTGGGAAGTCCTTTACTTCCCCAGAGGACATTGCCACTCAGTTCCTGAATTATTTCACTAAACTCTACAACTTACCACAGACAGACGTGACAGACCCCTCACAAAATAGACAGGAGGCAATATCTACCTTTCTGGCACAATACGGTATACCACCCATACCCCCTGAGGAATCCAGGGCCCTTGAGTGGCCCATTAGCATTGAAGAAACGACAACAGCGTTAACACAACTCAACGTAGGTAAGAGTCCTGGCCCTGATGGGCTTATGGTAGGGTACTACAAAACATTCCAGGAGACTCTTATCCCCCATTTTACTAAAGCATTCAACACATTCTCTGCCTCCCCACAGAGTAATAACGACTTACTAGAAGCACATATCACCCTAATTCCGAAACCCGGCAAAGACGATACCCTTGTGACCAACTACAGACCCATATCTCTCCTGATTGTGGATCTAAAATTATATCCTAAAATTCTTGCCAATCGATTAATTCCTTTTTTCCCTGACCTTGTCTCCCTTGACCAAGTTGGTTTTGTCCCTGGTAGGGAAGCCAGAGATAACACCATAAAGGCCCTACATATCCATTACTTTCTTTCGTCGTCCTCCCATCCCAAACGACAGGGATTCTTTTTGTCGCTCGACGCGGAGAAGGCGTTCGACAGAGTGGCCTGGGACTACATGTCAGCGACGTTACAGGCATTGGGACTTCCTCCGAAATTCCACCAAATGATAATGGTCTTATACTCACATCCTACAGCCAGAATAAGAATTAATGGACGCCTGTCGGACGCCTTCTCCGTGTCGAACGGTACACGTCAGGGATGCCCGCTGTCACCCCTTATTTTTATACTCACACTGGAACCTATTCTACGCAAGATACGGGAAAATCCGGACATTAACGGTATTGACATACACAATGAACCATATAAAATAGCAGCATATGCGGACGACATCCTACTTTTCCTCTCAAACCCATTGATTACTATACCCAACCTATTGAAAGACTTTGCTTCCTTCAACAAACTCTCAAACTTAAAAATTAATTTCACAAAGTCTAAAGTTTTGAACATTTCCCACCCGCAATCATTGGTGACGCAATGTAAAACGAATTTCCCCTTCCAATGGGAGCCACATGCCCTTACCTATCTAGGGATCCAAATACCGAAGCACTTCGAGGAGTTATACGATAGAAATTATCTACCAGTCCTAGGTAATATCCAAAAAGATCTCGGTACATGGTCATCTGGTCCCTTCTCGTGGTTTGGAAAGATAGCCATCATAAAGATGAATATCCTGCCTAGACTCCTATACATCCTTCAGACCATTCCAATCAAATTACCCATTTCATTTTTTAACGCATACAAAAGAATCTGTCGCAATTTCATATGGGCAGCAAAAACCCCCAGATTAAGCTGGAATAAACTGACTATCCCCAAACTAAAAGGAGGCCTCAGCCTCCCAGACATCCAGAAATACCATTGGGCATGTCATCTCACACGAATTATCGATTGGCACATACACAAATCCACTAAAGACTGGGTCAACATCGAAGAAGCCTTTTCACGAGTGCCGCTTGCTCACCTACCCTGGATTGATATAAAAGCACTACCTACAGAATACACTACACATCCTTTGACCGGTCCCACTATCCGAGCCTTCACAACTACAACTAAAATATTTGGATGGCATTCCTCCCCAGGACCGATGACCCCCCTGACCAATAACCCAGACTTCACACCTGGAATACCACTTAGCGATAGATCTCAAACAACTGAACAACCCCCTCTTAGAGCATCACAATTCTTCCACAAGGGTTCAATGCTACCTTACGACAAGCTCAATTTCCCTGCATATCACATACCATTTTACAAATTTCTACAAATCAGACATTTTCTAACCACTGCCCAACCTACTTCCCAATGGTTTAGAGACCTAACTCCTTTTGAAGCACTCTGCAACAGCACACCTCCACAAAGACACCTTATCTCAGAGGTCTATTCACTATTATTCAATAACCTAGACCCCACAATTATGATGGCCAACAAAAAATGGGAAACAGAACTCGAACTGACCTTAACAACAAAAGAATGGGAAAACATTTACGAACACATCCATAAAGGCTCCGTAAATGTTTCAGCACAAGAAAATTCATACAAAATATATTCGAGATGGTACAAAACACCAGACAAGATTCATCTTTACCACCCATCTGTCTCCACTATATGTTGGAGATGCAACGAGGACGTGGGCTCTCTGCTTCATATCTGGTGGAAATGCCCTCGGATACAACCATTTTGGATAAAAGTTCATGAGGTAATACAACATGTCACTACTTACACTTTATCTTTTACACCGTCACAATACCTACTACATCATTCCACAATTTCACACCATGCATATAAAAAATCCCTCACACTCCATCTAGTAAACGCTGCCAAACAATGCATTCCAATACACTGGAGGAGCAATATACCACCTACTATGACAGAATGGTTCAAGCGTATAGAGAAAATCTCTGAGATGGAAAACCTAATCCATCAAGCCAAAGATACCCCTACAAAATATGGGAGGACATGGGCATGTTGGATTCACTTCAGGGAGTCCCCAAAATACCAAGAGTATCTTCAATCTCTATAGAATGACACGCAATAATAAGCACCCGGTAGACCACTATATATTGGGTTATAAACGTCCTAGCATTTAGACTTACAGGTACACTATCCTTTTACAGAGTGTTTATCAGTACACTCTCACCCTCCATCCATAAAGTATATGAAGCGACACAAACATCTTTTGATCCTATCTACACGTCCTAGTGGTTATGAGTCAGACATTGTCTGATATACAACACCCCAACCAATAAACCAAAACACAGTTAGGACAACATCTCCGATACTCCGCCCTCCCCACCTATTCTTTCCTTACATACATCAAAGCCAGTATAAATATATTTGTGATTACCACTCTCCCCGCACAGCATGCTCCCTTTAGGGGTGCGGGAATAAGGAACTGGCATCGCCATTTTGTTTTTTGTTTTTCTTTTTAATCCTAATCACTCCACACAAATAAATTTGTGGACCGCAGAATCTATGTTGACATACAGGTCGATATGTGTTACATCTCTTAGTTACTTCACAAGTTATACTTAAATACCTATTATAGCTATACTTACCTATGGTTTGCACAGTAGACACTAATGCAGTATGTCTCTTTCTTCCTTCTCTTTTCCTCTATAAAGATAAGTTGTTAAAATAAAAAAAAAAATAAAAAAACTTATGCATGTACCTCACATTCCGGTTGTAAAGTATAGCATTCAGCTATTGTTCATGTAATTACTAGCGCAATGTAAGATCTGACTTTGTAATGTTGTTCCACTTGTATTACATGACCTTCTTCACATAAAATAAAAATCTTTTGAAACAAAAAAAAAAGAAATCCTGAAGGCGGTGATTGGTTTTCGGGGCCCCGTACGCGGCTAGGCTCCTAAAAAGTCCCACACATGTGGTATCCCCATACTCAGGAGAAGCAGCTAAATGTATTTTGGGGTGCAATTCCACATATGCCCATGGCCTGTGTGAGCAATATATAATTTAGTGACAACTTTTTGTAATTTTTTTTTTTTTTGTCATTATTCAATCACTTGGGACAAAAAAAATGAATATTCAATGGGCTCAACATGCCTCTCAGCAATTAGCATTTTAGCACCTCAAGAAACGACATAGGCAGTCATAAATTAAAGGCTGTGTAAATTCCAGAAAATGTACCCTAGTTTGTAGGCGCTATAACTTTTGCGCAAACCAATAAATATACACTTATTGACATTTTTTTTACCAAAGACATGTGGCCGAACACATTTTGGCCTAAATATATGACTAAAATTGAGTTTATTGGATTTTTTTTAGAACAAAAAGTAGAAAATATCATTTTTTTTCAAAATTTTCGGTCTTTTTCCGTGTATAGCGCAAAAAATAAAAATGGCAGAGGTGATCAAATACCATCAAAAGAAAGCTCTATTTGTGGGAAGAAAAGGACGCAAATTTAGTTTGGGTACAGCATTGCATGACCGCGCAATTAGCAGTTAAAGCGACGCAGTGCCAAATTGTAAAAAGTGCTCTGGTCAGGAAGAGGGTAAATCCTTCAGGGGCTGAAGTGGTTAAAAAAAAAAAAAAACAACAAAAAAAACACATATTGCAATAAATAATAAAAAAAATATTATTGTAAAAAATAATTAAAAAAAACACACTGTTCACCCCCCCCCCCCACCAAAAAAAAAGAAAAAAAAAGAAAGTCTTGTTAAAAAAAAAAACACTGTCACGTGACATTAAAAAAAAGTATCGGTAATCAGTATCGGCGAGTACTTGAAAAAAAGTATCTGTACTTGTACTCGGTCCTAAAAAAGTGGTATTGGGACAACCCTACCCAGTATGCAAATGGTTAAACTGGCTGCTGAAAGATCCCTGCACCTTTTCAAAACCTCAGCCACAGGGAAACCGCATGGTGCTTTTGCACTGCATTTTTAGATGAGTGGGGGTGCCATTAGGAATTAAAGTGATTGTAAAGTCTTTTTTTTTTGTTAAAATAACAAACATGTTATACTTACCTGCCCTGTGCAGTGGATTTGCACAGAGCAGCTTGAATCCTCCTCTTCTTGGGTCCCTGGCTGGAGCTCCTGGCCCCTCCCTCTGGTTGAGTGCCCCACAGCAAGCAGCTTGCTGTGGGGGCACATGAGCCGAGCTGCAGCTCTATGTGTTCATTTGGACACAGAGCTGTGGCCCAGCCCCACCCCCTTCCTTCCTCATTGGCTGACTGATTTTGATTCACAGCAGCGGGAGCCAATGGAGCCACGCTGCTGTCTCAGCCAATGAGGAGAGGAGTTCCGGGCAGCCGAGACAATCCTGCAACATCGCTGGATCTAGATGGGCTCAGGTAAGTATTAGGGGGGCTGCTGCACACAGAAGGATTTTTATCTTAATGCATAGAATGCATTAAGATAAAAAACTTTCTGCCTTTACAATCACTTTAACCACTTGCCTACAGGGCACTTACACCCCCTTCCTGCCCAGGCCATTTTTCAGCTTTCAGGGCTGTCGCATTTTGAATGACAATTGTGCGGTCATGCTACACTATACCCAGATGAAATTTTTATCATTTTCTTCACACAAATATTGCTTTCTTTTGGTTGTATTTAATCACTGCTGAGCTTTTTATTTTTTACTAAAAAAAAAAAAAAAAAGACCAAAAATTTTGAAAAAAAAGGTTTTTACTTAGTTTCTGTCAGTAAATTTTGTAACTAAGTAATTTTTCTCTTTCACCGATATGCACTGATGAGGCGGTACTGATGGGCACTGATAGGCTGAACTGGTGGGCATTGATGAGGTGGCATTTATGAGCACTGATGAGGCGGCACTTATGGCACTGATCAGGAGGCACTATTATGCCGCACTTATGGGCACTGATAAGTGGAACTGATATGTGGCACTGATGAGCACTGATAGGTGGCACTGATGGGCAGTGTTAGGTGGCACTGGTGGGCACTGATAGGCGGCACTGATAGGTGGTACTAATGGGCACTGATGGGCATTGATGGGTGGCACTGATGGGCATTGATGGACAGCAGTGATGAGCATTGATGGGCAACACTGATGGGCGGCACTGATATCCAGCACTGACTGGCATCGCTAATGGGCACTGATTGGTGGCACTTGTGGCCAGTGGTGGGCACTGATTGCTGGCACTGGTAGGCACTGATTTCTGGCACTGGTGGGCACTGATTGGTGACACTATTGGTGCTATATTGTTATCAGGGCACTGATGATCACATTACATGTGTAGATGTCCCCCTGCGTGGAGATGCCGCTGATTGGCTCTCCTCGCCACGCACTCTGTCAATGTGAGGCGTCTCCGGGTTTACATGTGACCGGCTGTGATTGGACACAGCCGATTAAAACTTGGACGCCGCTCTTTACAAAAGACTGGGGGCATGCTGTGTCCTAGCAACGCAGTGTCCTAGTGTCATATGATGGCATCCCAGAATGAGAGCCGCACCACCCCGCCGTCATTTGACGGTGGGCAGGCGGAAACTGGTTAATGGCACTGCTGCATGTCTGCTAAAGAAAAGCATGTTTTGCCTGCAGGTGCTTGTGGGTGCAGGAATGTGTGTGATTTACACGCATTCCCACACCCACATACAGTAAGTGTGAACCTAGTGTGCAGTTAGTAAGCTGCAATGTATTATATTTTTGGTTTTGGGCTCTATCAAGCAGGACCCTCTGATTCCTCCTGTATTAAATTGTATTGTAACTCTACTGTCTGCCCTCATGTCGTAAAGCGATGCACAAACTGTCGGCACTGTATAAATCCTGTATAATAATAATAAATAAAAAATAATGCATCTAGGGAAAAAGAATCCCTTGAGATAGAGTACAACATTAGGATACAGTGTTAGCCAGCACTACAGAAGAAAAATATTTGGGGGTTCTTATTTCAGATGATTGCAAAATGAGTAAACATTGTCACCAGGCAGTGGGAAAAGAGAAAAGAATTCTAGGATGCATCACTAGAGGGATCACCAGCAGGAGGAAGGAGGTTCTTATTCCCCTCTATCAGTGATGGCGAACCTTGGCACCTCAGATGTTTTGGAACTACATTTCCCATGATGCTCATGCACTCTGCAGTGTAGTTGAGCATCATGGAAAACGAAGTTCTAAAACATCTGGGGTGCCAAGGTTCGCCATTACTGCCCTATATAGATCTTTAATGAGACCTCATTTAGAATACTGTGACCAGTCCTATAGACCTCACTTACAAAAATATATTAATAAGATAGAATAAGTCCAGAGAAGAGTATCAAAAATGGTGAAATGTCTGGGGGATAACACATATTGAGAGCGACTTTAGGAACTTAAAGCGGAGTTCCACCCAAAGTGGAACTTCCGCTTATCTGCTTCCTCCCCCCTTTCCGATCCCACATTTGGCACCATTTGGGGGAAAGGGGAGAACAGTTACCTGTCTTTTACAGGTACCCTTAACCACTTCCAGGAGACAGTGTCGCAGCGCCGTCTCTTGGAAGTTCGGCCCCCCTCCTCCTTTCTTCACCACCTGGCCAATTAAAAAAGCACAGTAGCAAAAGGCTTCACTGCCAGTTTCCCTTACGAAGAATGGCGGCAGCAGCGCTGTCAGCCGATCCGAAAATCAGCTGGGGTGCTGACAATGCAGGCTCCCTGGACAGGTAAGTGTCCACATATTAAAAGTCAGCAGCTACAGTATTTGTAGCTACTGAATTTTATTTTTTTTTTCCCCAGGTGGAACACTGCTTTATAATGTACAGTCTGGAGGAAAGAAGGGAAAAGGGAGATATAATTGAAACCTTTAAATACATCAAGGAGGCGAATAAGTTTAAGAAGAGCAGTTTTTTTCAATATGGAACCAAAATCAAGAGACCTCAAACTATCTGAGGGAAAGTTCAAAACTAATTTTAGCAAGTATTATTTTACTGAAAGGGTAGTTGATTCTTGGAATAAACTTCCAGCAGAGAGTAGTGCGACAGTCAACAGTAAGTGACTTCAAACATGCTTGGGAAAATCATAAATCTATACTCCAACAAAGAATTTAACAAAAAAACACCAAAAACAAACAAAAGCAAAAAAAAAAATATATATAGAATAAAAATGGGCAGACTCAATGGGCTACTCGGTCTTTTTCTGCCATCACTTTTCTATGTTTATATAATATTAATAATGCTTTCAGTAGTTTATATATTTAGATATGCTTCCTAATCTGTGTCCAGGATGTCTTGAGCGGTGTAAAATATAAACAAACTATTGCCCCCCCCTCCGCCATAAACACACACACACACACACACACACACTTGGTGGTGATTCCCAGCTCTTGAAATGAAGCAGGGAGTTGCTGTGTATGTACAGCAGCTCTGGCAGCTGCTGCTGTCATTGCTCCTGCTGTGATTAGACACAGCGGGATTTTTTCAGCAGGTCCTGGTCAATGATTTATGCCGAGGATCTGCTGATCGGCTGTGTCCAATCACAGCTCCGAGCCCTGTGTTAAAAACACAAGACTCTGTATAGAAGGAGCAAGGACAAGGAACAAACAGATCTTTAGTAAAAAGCAGCACATTATACACACAATAACACTTATGAGGCACACACTTCATTTTTAAATCCTTTTTATTAGTAATAATACAAAAAATTACAGACAATGCAAAGCACACTGTGTTGTAGTACAAATAGCCAAAATCATAAGAAAAATTACATAAAAACGTAACTATTAGCAGCCATCACTGCAATACGCAGTGATAATTACAAACGTTTATAGGGGTGCAAAAAGTAACTGATTGCATTGTATTGTTTCCCCCCCCCCCCCCTTTTTTCTTCCCTCCTCCACCCACCCACCCTTGAACTGCTTCCCGTCTTACCACCCCCCTCCCCTCCCCACTAAACAGCGCAGCAGTTAGGTTTATTAGCACTAGGGCCCTCGACATTCTACAACCGCCTAAACCCCAGTGGGGCATGCTCCTACACCCGGGCCTAACCGGTTTAAGCCTTTATTCTCCCCTGCACCCATAAGTGGACAGAGGGGAATTAGTTCAGAAGAGATGCCGTATAGACAGTTCCTGAAGCCAGGGCTTCCATATATTAAGAAATTTATTATAATTTCCTTTTTTAGTGTATACCGTCCTTTCTGTCCAGACCAGAGAGTCCATTGTTTTAAGCCATTCGCCTATAGTTGGAGGCTTTGTTGAGAGCCAGTATTGCGCTAATAATTTTCTTGCTTGGTATAGGCACCTTACTATGGCAATGGTTGTGCTGGGATTGCCCATGTTAGCATCTACCAACCCTAGTATACACACCTTAGCATCTAATTCCAAATTTACTTTAAATCTGCGGTTTATTATCCCAACCACTTCCAGCCAGTATCTTACTAATTTTGGACATCTCCACACCATGTGTATGAGATCTCCTGTCCTATAACACCTAGGGCACCTATCGTCTGATCTACACCCGAACCTATAGAGTCTCCTAGGAGTATAATATACTCTATGTAGAAGAAAGAGGTGCGAGGCCTTCTGTGACGGAGAGACGGACACCATCAGCCCAAGATCCAATATTTTTTTCCACTGAGTGTCCGTCAACTTCCCCACATCTGCCTCCCATCCCTCTCTAGAACCAAGAGGCACACCTTGAACCAGAATCTTATCCAATAACTGCGCATACACATCCGCGATCAGTCCCTTAGTATTTGTTGCTTTCACTATTTTATTTAGGAGTGGTGTTTTACACTGCTCCATAGGGCAAGACCTAAATTGGGTATTCAGTGCATGCCTGGTCTGTAAATAATTATAAAATATGTTATATGGAACTCCAAATTCCATTCTCAATTCCATGAAGGATTTTAAGTTAGTATCGCCATACAGATGAACCAATCTGTGTATTCCGTGGCTTTCCCAAACGGGATTCTTTTCTATAGACAATAACTCCCCCAGATATTTGTTAAACCATATTGGTGAAAACTCAGTAATGCCTCTGTACCCCATTGTCTTCTTGACTATCTGCCAGATCTTAATTACTAATTTATATGTTGGCAATTTTCTCTGGAGTGAACCTGCCTCTAGTGCTTCCACCAACCGACTATGCGGATTGCCTTCTAGCATTATTTTATTGCTGGCGCTTGTTTCACCCGGGGATTCGCAACCCCCCATGTGCTGCATTTGAGCAGCTAAATAATAGCCATAGGGGTGGGGGATTGCCAATCCTCCCTCACAGATAGGTCGCTGCAATGTCTGCAATTTAATCCTAGCCTGACCCTTCTTCCAAATAAGATCCCTAAATAGGGAGTCTATTTTCGTGAACCATTTTCTCCCGATCCATACCGGGGAGTTATGGAGAATATAAAGCAGCTGTGGCAACCAAATCATTCTGATCAGGTTTGAACGTCCCGCCAGCGACAGGGGGAGACGACACCAAATGTTGCATTTTCTTTTAAACCTCTCAAGCAAGGGAGCCAAATTATCCCGGATGTAATTATTGGGATCACTAGTCATTACTATTCCCAGGTACTTTATCTTGTCAGTTACGTTTAAACCAAGGACACCATCAGGGAGGATATTAGTGGTTGAATCAACCTGTAGTAACAATGATTTATCCCAATTAATTACTAGGCCCGATATCTTCCCAAATCCTTCTACTAGTTGCATTGTTTTTACCAGAGATGAACCCGTGTCCCCCAGGAATACCAACACATCATCCGCGTATAGTGCGACTCTTTCTTCGCTACACTTCCTCCGAAAGCCCCGCAGCCCCGGTGATCTTCTTAAAGCCTCCGCCAGGGGCTCCATTGCCAGAGCAAACAGAAGGGGTGATAGTGGGCACCCCTGTCTTGTGCCCCTTTCTAGCATTAAACTAGCTGTGTACTCGTTGTTGACTTTTAACTTAGCTGATGGGCGACTATACAGGGTTTTTACCCAGTTAATAAAAGTTGAGCCGAACCCAAATCTCTCCATTATTCCCCAGAGATATCCCCATTCCAAGCTATCGAATGCTTTGGCTATATCCAGGGATATAATGGCTCTGGGATCCTTACCTTCTACTGGAGTCTGCAAGTTCAAGTATGCCCTTCTAATGTTGACACTGGTAGATTTATGGGGGATAAATCCTGCTTGGTCCGGATGTACCAAGTTGGTGATACATTTGCTTAACCTAGTTGCTAGTACCTTTGCTAGGATTTTAATGTCCGAGCAAAGTAAAGAAATTGGTCTGTATGATGATACGTCCAGTTGATCCTTCCCTTCTTTTTGAATAAGTATAATATTAGATTCTAACATTGAGGCAGGGAGACCACCATCTATGGCCGCCTCTTCTAATGTCCTCAAGCAGAATCTCCCCATAGTATTTATATATTTCCAGGGGGAGTCCATCTGGGCCTGGGGTCTTATGATTGGGCATACCTGCCGCAGCGCTCTTTAATTCCTCAAGGGTTATAGGGGATTCAAGGTTAGCTCTATCTACTGTAGAAAGGGTTGGTAATACGAGTCCCTCCATGAATTTATCCATCTCTCCCCTTACTGTAGGCTGCTTTGACTTGTACAGAGAGCTGTAAAAATTAAAAAATATCTCCTTGACCTTCACAGAGTCAGTCACGATTTCCCCAATTGGGGACCTAATCGCAGAGATTGTTGAGGATGGGGAATTAGTACTTGCCACTAGTGCCAACATTCGACCCACTCTTTCCCCCTCCTCAAAGAATCTCTGCCTCTGAAAGAGCCTTCTATTCTCTGCGTTCCTAATTGTTACCGCTTTATATTCCTGTTGTTTCCTGGTCCATAGCTCCCCTAACTCTGGAGTGGGGTCCAGGACATACTGCCTTTCCAGCTCCATAACCTCATTTCTAATTCGTTCTCCCTGCATTCTTGTTTTCCGCTTTACCCTTGTTATTTGCTGAATTAGGAGCCCTCTAAGAAAGGCCTTTAGTGCATCCCAGACCACCCCCCCCTGCCGCTGTACCCGAGTTACATAATATAAACTCCCTTAAACTTGCAGATATTTCCTCCTTGCTCTCTATTACCTCTAACCATACTGGATTTACTATCCAAGGCCTCTGTATGTATCTATCGCCGGTGTGCACCATCAATTTTAAAGGCGAGTGGTCTGATAGTCCTCTTGGGCCGTAAACTACTTTATGCACTAAGGGGTGCGCTTCCTTATTACCTATAGCTAGATCTATTCAGGATAATGTACAATGTGTCCCTGAATAACACGAGTATTGCCTACCGTTTGGGTTACGGATTCTCCAAAGGTCAACCCACCCTATTTCCTCTAAGAACTGCGCAAGCCTGCCCTCCATTGCCCTCTCGGTCCGGATACCAGATGGGTACCTGTCCTGCCGACTGTCAAGGACTGTATTAAAGTCCCCGAGCAGAATCAACGGAGTGCCTATCTTATTCTCCATATATTCCAACAGGCAGTATAGAATTTCCAACTTACATGGAGGGGGAATGTATATATTTGCAATAACAAACTCTCTACCATCTATCATGTAAGAAAATATAGCAGCCCAGTGTGTCGATCCGGACCTCCCTGCAGGTAAATGCTACCCCTTTTTTAACTAATATACTCACTCCTCTCGAGTAGGAGGAGTAAACTGAGTGGAGGTGTGTTTGAAGTTTCCTACCCCCAATTCTTAACTTGGTCTCGTTTGTCAAATGCGTCTCCTGCAGGCAGATCAGTCCAACACCCTGGGCCTCCAGCTCTGAGAGTACAGCGGCTCTCTTAACAGGGTCACCCAAACCCCTAACATTCCAACTATACTAGGCATCCCAGAGTAAAGAGAAAATTTTTAACAGAAAAACCAGCCCCAAAAAAAAAAAAAAAAAATACCAAAAAGAGAAAGAAAAAAAAAAAATACAAAGTTAGGACCAGAGCGAGAGAAAGCCCCAGGACCACCATCTTATGCAATATAAAATATAAACCACTTTTTTGCCCAAGCCCCCCGATCAAACACAGCAAACTTCTTACTTTAGAATTTATCATTTGTTGTAACTCCACTGTGATTCCTAAATCTACGATCAGTGCTAAAACTATAATTAGAGGCATGAGGGGCGAGGAGAGAAGGCGAATACCTTCCCCCACTCGTCTCCCCCAGGTCCCCAGTACTCCGATTTCTTCCACGTGCATATACAAGTGACCCAATCCTTTATGTAATATATTACCCTCCTCCCACCCCGGGTTCAATTTACTATTGTGTTTAAATCCCATAAAGGGAATAATTAACTTTTTACCCAGTGACTTCCCCTTACCCCTCCCATGCCTGTTTCGGCTAGCCCTAGGAGCCTTTATTGTGACCCAGTCTAACCCATACTTCCATACCTCATCTGCTAACAAATGTACCCACCCATCCACCGCCTTCTGCCCCCCCTCCCCCCCACCTCTTTTATGTCGTCTCCCTTAAGGGGAAGTAATCTCAGAACTCTAAAGCAACAAAAAAAGAAAAAAAAAAGAAACAAACCAACCCACAACCTTAGTCGTGCACCAACACCCATTTAGAGCTTTCTCGCACCCTCCAACCCTCGCTCCCCCCAACCTCCAGCCCATGCTGAAGAAAAAAAAAAAAAAATCCCACCCTCAACCCCATCCCCTGTTCAGCTTCTAGAAATACAAATCAGCATTTGTCCTCTTTCTCATTTTCCTCTTTTCTCATCCTTCACGAATTCCTAGGTTTATAGATTCTTTTTATTGTCCTCCAGCCATGCTGAGGCCTTGTCAGCTGCATCGAAAAAATAAACTGTCCCTAGAGCTTCTACGCGTAACGGCGCTGGGTATAGCAAAGCATATGAGATTTTATGAGACCGTAGTGCGCGTTTCACATTCATAAAGTCTGCCCTTCTTTTTTGCAAATCCGGGGAATAATCGGGGTACAGTGAAATCCTGTTGCCGTTATGAAAAATATCTCCTTTCTCTCTGGATTTTTGCATCAGCGTCACCTTGTCCCTATAACAAAACAATTTAAGAATCATTGGTCTAGGGCGGCCCCCTGATGCGACGGGCCTAGTGGGAATTTGATGTGCTCTCTCAATAGAGAAGTAAGGTGAAAAAATATCAGACCCAAAAAGCCCCCTGAGCAGATTTTCCATGTATACCTCAGGGCGAGGGCCCTCGCTTCCCTCTGGGAGACCCAGCACCCTAACATTGCATCTACGCATCCTATTTTCTATTTCGTCCATCTTGTTTCTATATACTTCGAACTGCGCTTGTATACTCTTAAATTCTTGTTGCATTGGGAACACTATGTCCTCAGCTTGACTCAATCTTTCTTCTATAAGGGTGGTCCTTTCTAGTACTTTCTGGAGCTCCTGGCTCATAGAGCGTAGTTCGTCCTTGAGGCCCCCTAGTTGGTTACATAGGTCGTTCAGGGAGCCCTTGCATGAGTTCACTGCGGCCAATACTTCCTTTAGTGTGGGTTCGGGTTCGACAATGGTACAGTGGTCAGGAGGAACGCCACTAGCTGGTATAGTACCTTTCTCCAAGGGGACTGACTCTGGGCTTTTTTTATTTGTTGTTGTTTTAGTGCTAGCCGATAATACAGATGAGGATACCGACATTCTGCCCACGCTTTTCCGATCCCCAACCAGGCCTATCTGTGTCTTCTCGTGGGGCAGCTGGTTACTTTTGACAGGGGTATGTGCAGGAGTATGCGCGAACTTTTCTAATTTTGCTGCGGCCGCCACTGCTGCAGGTACTGGTGCCGCTAAATTTCCCTTTTCCTTAGCAGGGCGGGCTGCCTGTGTTATTGTGCTTTCGTGTGGCTGTTGGGAATCCTCACCCTTCTTCCTGGTCATCATTGGGGAAGCTGACAAGACAGGGATTCAACAGTGCCTTACCCCTTGTCTGCTAGTTGGTATGTCTGGGTGTTGCTACTGTCGCCCCCTTTAAAGCCCACCTCTAGGATGTACGTGGTGTTTTTATAACCCACCGCTGGTGCTTAAGTGTACTTCTTAACAAGCGATCTCCTTGCCTCTTTACAATCTTCTCTCTTCACCTCTTCCTTCTCTCCCCTTGCTCTTCCCTTATTTTACTCCTTTGTACTCTCTCTTTCATCTACTATATAATAATAGTAAGGTACCTTAGAATCCATCTATACAATGACAGAGCTTTTAGACTGTCCCCAGATACCCTCGTACCTGTCCTGGAGTGTTTTCAGAGGCTGTATGCGCTGTTCCTATGCGCCCAACGTCCGTAGCTGAAGCAGGGGGAGGGAGGCTGAGGCTGGGCTGAGCTGGAGCATCTTGGCTGACACTTCTGAGCTTCCGTCTGGGACACCAGGGGTTTCTCGGCTCTCGCGAGAGCTCCGAGCGTTGCCCGGCAACCGAGCCGGCAGTAGCGGGGAGGAACTTGTGGTGCGGTTTTGGATGCATTATACGGCAGCGCAGCACAGCAGTAACAAGCCGTCACTCTGCAGCGGCTTTGAGCGCCAGTAATCAGTGTCCTCTGCAATGCACCACCTTTCACACAGGTAAGGTGCGGATGGCTATTCAAACAAGGTGGCCATCAGATGGATGGCATACACAGTGGTAGGCAGGCAAGCGAACTAGCCAGCAAGCTAGGTTGGGCTATTAGGGATGGGGCCAGGCAGCATGGAGGCCGGAGCAAGGAGGGAGCTCACACACGCCCGCTCACATCAACATCCGGTCACCATGAGGCACACACTTAACCCCTTGATTACTCCGAGATGTACCCCTTCCCAACCAGTGTCATTAGTTGGGATGCACCGAAATTTCGTCCGCCGAAACATATCGGCCGAAAATGGCCCTTTCGGCAAAAAGCCGAAAGAGAATTTTTGCCGATACCGAATGGGGCGGGGCCCCTGGTGCCGACTATCAGGGGAGGGGGGCTTCCTATATCGTAGAAGAGAGGAGAGCCGCCGCCTGTTTGGGACGGGTGATCTGTCTATCAAAGTGCCCGGACAAGGGGGAGGGGCTGTATGTGACCGCGCGCAGCGGGGAACACACAGCTATTGAAATGAAAGCTGTGATGTTCCCGGCGCTGTAATCAAACAGGCGGCGGCTCTCCTCTCCCTTCACTGGCTGCACTACTGTGGACACTGGCTGCAATGGGGACACTGGCTGCAATGGGGACACTGGCTGCACTACTGGGGACATTGGCTGCAATGGGGACATTGGCTGCACTACTGGGGACACAGGCTGCACTACTGGGGACACAGGCTGCACTACTGGGGACACAGGCTGCACTACTGGGGACACAGGCTGCACTACTGGGGACACAGGCTGCACTACTGGGGACACAGGCTGCACTACTGGGGACGCAGGCTGCAATGGGGACACAGGCTGCACTACTGGGGACACAGGCTGCACTACTGGGGACATTGGCTGCAATTGGGACACTGGCTACACTACTGGGGAGACTGGCTGCACTACTGGGGAGACTGGCTGCACTACTGGGGAGACTGGCTGCACTACTGGGGAGACTGGCTGCACTACTGGGGAGACTGGCTGCACTACTGGGGACACTGGCTGCACTACTGGGGACACTGGCTGCACTACTGGGGACACTGGCTGCACTACTGGGGACACTGGCTGCACTACTGGGGACACTGGCTGCACTACTGGGGACACAGGCTGCACTACTGGGGACACAGGCTGCACTACTGGGGACACAGGCTGTACTACTGGGGACGCAGGCTGCACTACTGGGGACGCAGGCTGCACTACTGGGGACACTGGCTGCACTACTGGGGACACTGGCTGCACTACCGGGGACACTGGCTGGCTGCATCTGGCGGGCACTGGTGAGGCTGCATTGATCTCTTGTATCATGTCCACAGTCTCTGACTCTCTGACCATGTCCCCAGTCTCTTACCATCTTCTGTACCATGTCCCCAGTCTCTGACCATCTCCTGTACCATGTCCTCAGTCTCTGACCATCTCCTGTACCATGTCTGCAGTCTCTGACCATATCATGTACCATGTCCCTAGTCTCTGAACATCTCCTGTACCATGTCCTCAGTCTCTGACCATCTCCTGTACCATGTCCCCAGTCTCTGACCATCTCCTGTACCATGTCTGCAGTCTCTGGCCATCTACTGTACCATGTCCCCAGTCTCTGACCATCTCCCGTACCATGTCTGCAGTCTCTGACCATCTCCTGTACCATGTCTGCAGTCTCTGACCATCTTTTGTACCATGTCCTCAGTCTCTGATCATCTCCTGTACCATCTATGCAGTCTCTTATCATCTCCTGTATCATCTCTGCAGTCTCTGATCATCTCCTGTACCATCTCTGCAGTCTCTGACCACCTCCTGTACCATGTCCCCAGTCTCTGACCATCTCCTGTATAAAAATATTTTTAAAAACAGTCACTTTCGGTATCGGTTTTGGTTTTCGGGATCAAGGAAGATTTATTTTCGGTATCGGTTTTGGCACCAAAAAACCCATTCGGTGCATCCCTAGTCATTAGTACAGTGACAGTGTAAAGCAGTGGTCGGCAGCCAGTCGATCGCAAGCTACCCTCAACTGCTGGCAGGTGACAGGTAGCTCCTGAACACATCCCTGCTTTGCCGACCCTTTCTACAGAGCAGCGCAGGCATATGTCCAGCCAATCCTAGCCTACAAAGACAGCCCCCGCCCCTTGCACTCAGTACACTGCCCTACACACTAGTGACCTCTGTACACTGCCCTACACACTAGTGACCTCTGTACACTGCCCTACCTACTACTAATCTCTGTACACTGCCCTACTTACTAGTGACCTCTGTACACTGCCCTACTTACTAGTGACCTCTGTAGTACCTACTACCAACCTCTGTACACTGCCCTACCTACTACTGACCTCTGTACACTGCCCTACATACCTGCTGACCTCTGTACACTGCCCTACCTACTACTGACATCTGTACACTGCCCTACTTACTAGTGACCTCTGTACACTGCCCTACTTACTAGTGACCTCTGTACACTGCCCTACCTACTACCAACCTCTGTACATTACCTTACCTACTATTGACCTCTGTACACTGCCCTACATATCTGCTGACCTCTGTACACTGCCCTACATACTACTGGCCTCTGTACACTGCCCTACATGCTACTTACACTGACCAGAAATCAGAGAAGATAGCCAGGCCTTGAAACTAGTTAAGCAAATCAGCCTGCAGTACCAGTTGTTCTGCTTATATGATGAACTCCAGCATTAACCTTGTGGGGGTGACCAATTACTCTTTAGACATAAAACAAATTATGAATTAAAGTGAATGCAGACTTTCTCATTGAAGCAAAATTTTAAGGTAGGATAAGTTTATATTTTTACAGTGACATTAGTTTTATTGGATTTTTCTAAATTTTCTTCATGCAGTCTTTACTTTTTATAGGGATCTTGCTAGTTAATTTCTTTTAGAAAAAAGAAATTCCTCCATGTTGTCCATGTAGATCTCTACCTCTCAAAGATTGCCTAATCCTAGTGTATAGTATTATCACCGTTCACCGGTCATTAGTGTTACTGGTGATGTCAGT
Organism: Lithobates clamitans; assembly: GCA_037952925.1. Lineage (NCBI taxonomy): Eukaryota > Metazoa > Chordata > Amphibia > Anura > Ranidae > Lithobates > Lithobates clamitans. The sequence continues at coordinate 1,723,098 of JBBGZY010001275.1, forward strand.
GTTAGTCGATTCCACTAATGCCCTGTAAACACGATAGGATTTTCCGACGGATGTTGGCTCAAATTTGTCTTGCATACACATGGTCACTCAAACTTGGTCAGAAATTCCGAACGTCAAGAATGCGTCAAGAACAACATGTACGACGAGCCGAGAAATATGAAGTTCAATAGCCAGTGCTGCTCTTCTGCTTGATTCCGAGCATGTGTGAAACTTTGTGCGTCGGAATTGTGTACACACGATCAGAATTTCAGACAACGGATTTTGTTGTCGGAAAATTTGAGAACCAGCTCACAAATTTTGTGTGACGGAAATTCTGATGGAAAATGTCCGATGGAGCCTACACACAGTCGGAATTTCTGACAACAAGCTCCTATCAAACATTTTCCATTGGAAAATCCTATCGTGTGTACGGGGCATTAGTGTCAGTTAGCGTCAGATTGTCTGCTATACTATCACAGCCCCACTATAATTTGCTGGTCACCGCCATTACTAGTATAAAAAAAATTACAGTATATGTACCATAGTTTTTTAGACACTATAGCTTTCACACAAACCAATTAATATACACCTATTGGTATTTTTTTTTTACCAAAGACATGTAGCAGAATACATTTTATTTATGAAGAAATTAGATTTTTTTGACATTTTATTGGATATCTTTTATAGCAGAAAGTAAAAATATTGGGGTTTCTTTTTAAAATTTTTCGTTTATATAATAAAAAATTAAAAAAAAACAGTGTTGATCAAATGCCAGCAAATGAAAGTTCTATTTGTGCGAAAATTACCGTATATAAATTTTGTTTGGTTACAGCATTGCATGAACACGCAATTACCAGTTGAAATAGTGCAGTGCTAAATAGCATGAAGGTCATGAAGGGGGTAAAAGCTTCTGCACTGGTGGTTAAAACAACCTGACAAGTGAAAAAAAAGTATCTATTTGAACCCTCATTAACCCTTAGTTTACCCTAATCAGCCCTAATTACCTCCATCCTCCCTTTTCCCTACAACTATAATTTTCCTGCTGATTTTTTTATTTTTTATTTCAATGTTATTAATTATTTAAACTTTTTATTTGTTTTGTTCATTCATTTTTTTAGTGTCATGTTAAAAACGTGTGAAATAAAAAGAAATCCTTTATTTTATTCTAAAATAACTTTGCAGTGCTTTTGTATAGAATCATAATTCCAGTGTCATTTTAAAAAGAATAAATTAGAGAATAAAATTTTGATCTACCATAACACATTTTTTTAAAACCAACTAGTCAATAAAAAGTTTTAGTTGTTTAGTTTTATTTATCATGATTTAACATACATTTGTGCTTGTGGCAGGGGACATCTAATAGACCTCTCATTTTCCAAAAAGAGGACCTGTGACTAATATGTGACTAATATCACAAGGAGCTTATAAGCCTCTTCATGATAGTAGTACAAAGTACAAAAAGTAAATGAAAGTCCAAAAATCCATTGAGTTGGGTTTTGTGGTTTACCATAGGTGGTAGCACATTTGCTTTTATTTTTTGCAGGGTTCTTTTTGGATAGAATATTCAGTTTTTAAGTAGTTTGAAGGGACAACAAAGTGCACATCATTTTTTGCATAGAAATATATATATATATATATATATATATATTTTGACCTACGTAGTCTTATATTTTTTATTTAACCCAGACACAGTGGAACTGTGGTAGATTAACTTCCCCCAGCGCAGTCAATGAATTACAGTTATTGTACTGGAAAATGCCTAATACCTAGAAATCTAAACATACAGTATATACACTTGTTTATCAGCCATACAGCACTTGTACAGCATATACATATATAGTGTTCCTGTGATTTGGAGAAATAGGAAAAAATAATTGGGATAAAATATTTGGAATAGTATTATTTATACAAAAATTGACTGGGGGTAGTCAGTAGTCAAGACATTTCTGGGTGTTCTGGTAGATCATAAACCTAAGGCCCCTTTCACACGGGGTGGATCCCCGCCAGCTCAACGGGAGATCGTTCCGTTGATCTCGGTTGAGCCAGCGGATGGCAGGTCCGTCTCTGCTTACTGAGCAGGGAGGGACCTGGTGGTGACTTGAAAAGTGAAGAGGTGAATCCAGTACAGTGCTCCAGAATTATCCACCGCACCCCTGTGAAATGGACACTCACCGGAAAAGCACGCACTCAGTGTAGATCTGTTGTGGGGAAGGCTGTTCAGCAACTCGCACGATCCAGATGTAGCTGTAGTAAATAAAGCTCACCGGGAGCCAGATGAAGTCTCCATAGTGTAGTATTTATTGGAATTGTATGTTAAAAGCCAAAATAAAATGAATCATAAAAACATATGACAATGGGTGCCACTGCTGACCCGGTATCGACTAGTGTCTGCTCCCCTGTTAGCAGTGCTGACCTGCCCTCCCCTGCTACCACTAGTGTTGACGTCAGGCCACTGTTCAATACTGTGACAATTTGTAATTTATTTTTAAAATAAAGTATATATGGTTTTACGCCATGGGATCCTCCCTCTGTGATCACTGGAGCATTGGTGCACAGAGGGAGGATCCCATGGCGTAAAACCATATATACTTTATTTTAAAAATAAATTACAAATTGTCACTCACATAGTACGGTGCTGCTCTCTCTAGGCACTATGATACTTGCTATATTACTCTAAGAACGCCACCGCTCTTTTCAGATGGTCCCCAGAGCTGACATGTGTTCCACAACACTGGAAGTGACATGCATTAACCATGTCCCTACACATTTCATCCAATCCTAGACATCCTCAGGCTCCTCCTGAGAGCCCAGAGAGAGTGCCACCATACTTTTCATACTTTTAGTGTGGAACACTAAATGACACGTGAAAATATATTAAAAGATAAGGTCACCTTTGTACAAAAAATAATAAATGCACATCTTTTTGCAGGTAAAAAAATTAGAATTTATTATTTTTTGGATTAGGAGCTTGTTAAGCATTGCACCAGCACCAGCATTACAGTTAATCCACCACCCAGGGAGGGGGGTGCAGTGAGCGGCGGCTGCAGCACTGGGGACATGTTACATGGGTGCAGATCAGCTGGGAGTAAAGCTGGCCAAAAAGTTAGAGGGGTTTTTAAACTAGGCGAGGGGGGGGGGAGGGCCCAGAGGTAGAGATAGTCAGCGTGGAACATATTCCAGAGGGTAGTATTGGGGGCATTAGTGGTAGGTTGACTAAAGCACATAAACCCAAGGTAATTATAGGAACAAGTCCTAGTTGCAATCTCAGAACACCCAATAAGAGAATAGTATGCGACCAGTCTAAACTTAGTGGCATGTTCACCAATGCCAGGAGCCTGGAGGACAAGATGGGTGAACTAGAGATACTGTTGTATGAGGAGGATTTGGATTTTGTGAGTATTTCAGAGACCTGGTTCAACAGTTCTCATGATTGGCTGGCAAGCATTCAAGGGTATACCCTTTATCATAGGGATAGAGAGGGTAAAAAAGGGGAGGGGTATGCCTATATATCAAGAATAATGTACAAGTGAATATGAGAGATGACATCACTAAGGGAGCTAGGGAGTAGGTGGAATCCTAATGGGTAGAGCTCCAAAGGGATGAAGCTAAGGGGAAAATATTACTGGGATTATGCTATAGGCCCCCTAACCTTAAGGGAGGAGGGGGAGGTGCATCTCCTATTACAAGTTGGATTAACAGCAAGAATGGGAAGTGTTATCATAGTAGGGGATTTTAATTATCCAGACATAGACTGGGCGGAGGGAACCACACATTCGTCTAAGGCTCGCCAGTTCCTAAATTTCTTGCAGGACAATTTCATGGCTCAGAGGGTAGACGCACCAACTAGAAATAAAGCGTTACTGGATCTACTGATTACCAATAATACAGACCTGATCGCGGATGTGGAAATACGGGGCAATTTATTAAACAGCGATCACAGGTCAATTGGCTTCAGTATAAATCACACAAATAGGAAACATACAGTAAGGGGAATACAAAGACACTGAATTTCAAAACAGCCAACTTCCCTAAACTACGAACCTTGTTAGAAGGCATAAGTTGGGATAAAATTTTAGGAACAAAGAACATGTAGGAGAGATGGATTTGCTTTAAGAGCATATTAAATAAGGGCATTAACCAATGCATCCCATTGGGTAATAAATTTAAAAGAGCTAACAAAAGTCCTGGATGGCTTAAATCCAATGTAAAAATGCATATAAAAGCAAAGGAGAAGGCCTTCAAAAAATACAAGGTTGAGGGATCATGATCAGCATTCAGACTTTATAAAGAATGCAACAAGAAATGTAAGGGTGCAATTAGGGCGGCTAAGATAGAACACGAAACACACATAGTGGAGGAGAGCAAACAAAATCCCAAGAAATTCTTTAAGTATGTAAACAGTAAAAAAGGGAGGACAGACCATATTGTCCCCATAAAGAATGAGGATGGTCATCTGGTTACAAAGGATGGGGATATGGCGAAGGTATTGAATTTATTTTTCTCCTCAGTCTTCACAAGGGGATCGGGGTCTTCGGTAACCAAAACTGCAGTGTTTATCCTTATGACACATCACAGGAAGCACCTCCATGGTTAACAGAGGACAGAATTAAAATTAGACTTGGGAAACTTAACATTAATAAATCATCGGGACCAGATAGCTTGCATCCGAGGGTACTTAGGGAATTCAGTCAAGTAATTGCCAGACCATTGTTCCTAATTTTTACTGACTGTCTACTAGGGGTGCGCATCTTCACTGGTCTCACGATTTGATTAGATTACGATTATCTGGTCAACGATTCGATTCGATTCCGCGATGCATCACGATGCATCACGATTACCGACGAGCGCAAACAAACTGAAAAATACTGAACCTCCCCCATCAAATGCAGCCTCACTGTGCCGCCCAAACGCAGCCACTTGTGCCCATCAAACGCAGCCACCTGTGCCCAAACACAGCCACTTGTGCCCGTCAAATGCAGCCACCTGTGCCCGTCAAACTCAGCCACCTGTGCCCGTCAAACGCAGCCACTTGTGCCCAAAGGCAGCCATTTGTGCCGCCCAAACACAGCCAGCTGTGCCCGTCAAACGCAGCCAGCTGTGCCCGTCAAACGCAGCCACTTGTGCCCAAATGCAGCCACTTGTGCTCAAACGCAGCCACTTGTGCCCATCAAACGCAGCCACTTGTGCCCATCAAACGCAGCCACCTGTGCCCAAACGCAGTCACTTGTGCCCATCAAACGCAGTCACTTGTGCCCATCAAACGCAGCCACCTGTGCCCAAACGAAGTCACTTGTGCCCATCAAACCCAGTCACTTGTGCCCATCAAACGCAGCCACTTGTGCCCATCAAACGCAGCCACCTGTGCCCAAACACAGCCACCTGTGCCCAAACGCAGTCACTTGTGCCCATCAAACGCAGTCACTTGTGCCCATCAAACGCAGCCACCTGTGCCCAAACGAAGTCACTTGTGCCCATCAAACGCAGTCACTTGTGCCCATCAAATGCAGCCACCTGTGCCCGTCAAACGCAGCCACCTGTGCCCGTCAAATGCAGCCACTTGTGCTCAAAGGCAGCCATTTGTGCCGCCCACACGCAGCCACTTGTGCCGCCCAAACACAGCCACCTGTGCCCGTCAAACGCAGCCATCTGTGCCCGTCAAACGCAGCCACTTGTGCTCAAACGCAGTCACTTGTGCCCATCAAACGCAGCCACTTGTGCCCATCAAACGCAGCCACCTGTGCCCAAACGCAGTCACTTGTGCCCAAACGCAGTCACTTGTGCCCATCAAACGCAGTCACTTGTGCCCATCAAACGCAGCCACCTGTGCCCAAACGCAGTCACTTGTGCCCATCAAACGCAGTCACTTGTGCCCATCAAACGCAGTCACTTGTGCCCATCAAACGCAGCCACCTGTGCCCATCAAACACAGCCACCTGTGCCCAAACGCAGCCACTTGTGCCCATCAAACGCAGCCACTTGTGCCCGTCAAACGCAGCCACTTGTGCCTGTCAAACGCAGTCACTTGTGCCCATCAAACGCAGTCACTTGTGCCCATCAAACGCAGCCACCTGTGCCCAAACGCAGCCACTTGTGCCCAAACGCAGCCACTTGTGCCCATCAAACGCAGTCACTTGTGCCCATCAAACGCAGCCACCTGTGCCCATCAAACCCAGCCACTTGTGCCCAAACGCAGCCACTTGTGCCCATCAAACGCAGCCACTTGTGCCCATCAAACGCAGCCACTTGTGCCCATCAAACGCAGCCACTTGTGCCCATCAAACGCAGCCACTTGTGCCCATCAAACGCAGCCACCTGTGCCCGTCAAATGCAGCCACCTGTGCCCGTCAAACGCAGCCACTTGTGCCAAACGCAGTCACTTGTGCCCATCAAACGCAGCCACCTGTGCCCAAACGCAGCCACCTGTGCCCAAACACAGCTACCTGTGCCCAAACGCAGCCACTTGTGCCTGTCAAACTCAGCCATCTGTGCCCAAACAATGCAGCCATCACTAATCCCGCACAATTACTTTATTTTAATCAATGTTATATTACAATAGATGCTGTGCCCCCGCTGTATGTGCTTTTAAAAAAACAATGTCACCTCATACCGAATTTCTCCGTAGTAGTACGATCATGTGACTCCCGGCTCGTCCCGTCCCGCCCCTCTCCGCTCTCCTCTCACGTGTCTCTTGAGTCCTGACGTCAGCGGGGAATTCTCAGTCCCGCCCGCTGACTATAGTTATCGTATCAGAAGAGATGCGGGCGGAACGGAGAAATCCCCGCTGACGTCAGGACTCAGGAGACGGAAGAGGAGAGCGGAGAGGGAAGAGCAGAGTGGAGAGGGGCGGGACGGGCCGGGAGTCACATGATTGTAATACTACGGCGAAATTCGGTATAAAGCGACATTTTTTAAAAAAAAGCACATACAGCGGGGGCACAGCATCTATTGTAATATAACATTAGTTAAAATAAAGTCTTTTTAAAAATCCACTTGGAGCGCTTTCCCGGGGAGGGGCGGGGCTAGTAATGACGTCACCGAACATCGATTTTCCGGTCCTTATGCATCGATGCCGCATCGGGGACACCCGAATCGCGATGCATCGATGCAACGATTAATTTCAGCACCCCTACTGTCTACTGACTGGAATGGCACCAGGTGATTGGAAAAAAGCCAATGTAGCACCAATATTTAAAAAGGGCCCAAAATACATGCCTGGGAATTACAGATCAGTTAGCCTAACATCAATAGTATGTAAGCTCTTGGAGGGGATGATTAGGGACTATATACAAGATTTTAGTAACGAGAACAGTATCATTAGCAGTAATCAGCATGGATTCATGAAGAATCGTTCTTGCCAAACCAATCTGTTAACCTTCTATGAGGAGGTGAGTTGCCATCTAGATAAAGGAAGGCCCATAGATGTGGTGTATCTGGATTTTGCAAAAGCATTTGACACAGTTGCCCATAAATGGAAAAGGACCTGGGGGTCCTAGTAGATGATAGGCTCAGCAATGCCAAGCTGCTGCTAACAAAGCAAACAAAATATTGGCATACATTAAAAAGGGGATCAACTCCAGAGATAAAACGATAATTCTCCCGCTCTACAAGACTCTGGTCCGGCCACACCTAGAGCATGCTGTCCAGTTCTGGGCACCAGTCCTCAGGAAGGATCTACTGGAAATGGAGCAAGTACAAAGAAGGGCAACTAAGCTAATAAAGGGTCTGGAGGATATTAGTTATGAGGAAAGGTTGCCAGCGCTGAACTTATTCTCTCTGGAGAAGAGACGCTTGAGAGGGGATATGATTTCAATTAATAAATACTGTAGGGGTGACCCCGCAATAGGGATAAAACTTTTTGGGGGAAGGGAGTTTAGCAAGACACGTGGCCACTCATTAAAATTAGAAGAAAAGAGGTTTAACCTCAAACTACGTACAGGGTTCAAACAAACTTCTTTCACGTTGTTATTATGGGGTATTGTTTGTAGAAAAACAATTAATTTAATCCATTTTGGAACAAGGCTGTAACATAACAAAATGTGGAAAAAGTGAAGCACTATGAATACTTTCCGGATGCACTGTAAGTATGACATGTTTGTTATTTTTAAAGAAAAAAAAAGAGACTTTAGTATCACTTCAAGTTTTGTTCTTTTATTTGTTGCTCATTGGAATGCACTAATAGTTACATAGTAGGTGAGGTTGAAAAAAGACACAAGTCTACCAAGTGCAAACTACGTGTGTGACTATACAGTATGTCAGTATTACATTGTATATCCCTGTATGTTGCGGTCGTTCAGGTGCTTATATAATAGTTTTTTTAAACTATCGATGCTTCCCGCTGAGACCACCGCCTGTGAAAGGGAATTCCACATCCTTGCCGCTCTTACAGTAAAGAACCCTCTACGTAGTTTAAGGTTAAACCTCTTTTCTTCCAATTTTAATGAGTGGCCACGTGTCTTGCTAAACTCCCTTACCCCAAAAAGGTTTATCCCTATTGTGGGGTCACCACTACGGTATTTATTAATTGAAATCATATCCCCTCTCAAGCGTCTCTTCTCCAGAGAGAATAAGTTCCGGGCTGGCAACCTTTCCTCATAACTAATATCCTCCAGACCCTTTTTTAGCTTAGTTGCCCTTCTTTGTACTTGCTCCATTTCCAGTACATCCTTCCTGAGGACTGGTGCCCAGAACTGGACAGCATGCTCTAGGTGCGGCTGGACCAGAGTCTTGTAGAGCGGGAGAATTATCGTTTTATCTCTGGAGTTGATCCCCTTTTTAATGCATGCCAATATTTAGTTTGCTTTGTTAGCAGCAGCTTGGCATTGCATGCCATTGCTGAGCCTATCATCTACTAGGACCCCCAGGTCCTTTTCCATCCTAGATTACCCCAGAAGTTCTCCCTCCAGTGTATAGATTGCATTCATATTTTTGCCACCCAAATGCATTATTTTACATTTTTCTACATTACAACCTCATTTGCCATGTAGTTGCCCAGCCCATTAATTTGTTCAAATCTTTTTGCAAGGTTACCACATCCTGCGGAGAAGTTATTGCCCTGATTAGCTTAGTATCGTCCGCAAACTCAGAGATTGAACTGTTTACCCCTTCCTCCAGGTTGTTTATGAACAAAATAAATAGGATTGGTCCCAGCACAGAACCCTGGGGGACCCCACTACCCACCTCTGACCATTCCGAGTACTCCCCATTTATTACCACCCTCTGAACTCGCCCTTGTAGCCAGTTTTCAATCCATGTACTCACCCTAAGGTCCATGCCAACGGACTTTATTTTGTACAGTAAACATTTATGGGGAACTGTGTCAAATGCTTTTGCAAAATCCAGATACACCACGTCTATGGGCCTTCCTTTATCTAGATGGCAACTCACCTCCTCATAGAAGGTTAACAGATTGGTACTGCTAATGATACCGTTCTCGTTACTAAAATCTTGTATATAGTCCCTAATCATCCCCTCCAAGAGCTTGCATACTATAGATGTTAGGCTAACTGATCTGTAATTCCCAGGCATGTATTTTGTGCCCTTTTTAAATATTGGTGCTACATTGGCTTTTTTCCAATCACCTGGTACCATTCCAGTCAGTAGACAGTCAGTAAAAATTAGGAACAATGGTCTGGCAATTACTAGACTGAGTTCCCTAAGTACCCTCGGATGCAAGCCATCTGGTCCCGGTGATTTATTAATGTTAAGTTTCCCAAGTCTAATTTTAATTCTGCCTCTGTTAACAATGGAGGTGCTTCCTGTCATGTGTCATAAGGATAAACACTGCCGTTTTGGTTACCGAAGACCCCAATCCCCTTGTGAAGACTGAGGAGAAAAATAAATTCAATACCTTCGCCATATCCCCATCCTTTGTAACCAGATGACCGTCCTCATTCTTTATGGGACCAATATGGTTTGTCCTCCCTTTTTTACTGTTTACATACTTAAGGAATTTCTTGGGATTTTGTTTTCTCTCCTCCGCTATGTGTGTTTCTTGTTCTATCTTAGCCACCCTAATTGCAGCCTTACATTTCTTATTGCATTCTTTATAAAGTCTGAATGCTGATCCCTTAACCTTGTTTTTTTTGAAGGCCTTCTCCTTTGCTTTTAAATGCATTTTTACATTGGATTTAAGCCATTCAGCTCTTTTAGATTTATTACCCAATGGGATGCATTGGTTAATGCCCCTATTTAATATGCTCTTAAAGCAAACCCATCTCTCCTCCGTGTTCTTTGTTCCTAAGATTTTATCCCAACCTATGCCTTCTAACAAGGTTCGTAGTTTAGGGAAGTTGGCTCTTTTGAAATTCAGTGTCTTTGTATTCCCCTTACAGTGGGGCAAAAAAAGTATTTAGTCAGCCACCAATTGTGCAAGTTCTCCCACTTAAAAAGATGAGAGGGGCCTGTAATTGTCATCACAGGTATACCTCAACTATGAGAGACAAAATGTGGAAACAAATCCAGACAATCACATTGTCTGATTTTTTTAAAGAATTTATTTGCAAATTATGGTGGAAAATAAGTATTTGGTCAATATCAAAAGTTCACCTCAATACTTTGTTATATATCCTTTGTTGGCAATGACAGAGGTCAAACGTTTTCTGTAAGTCCTCACAAGGTTGTCACACACTGTTGCTGGTATGTTGGCCCATTCCTCCATGCAGATCTCCTCTAGAGCAGTGATGTTTTGGGGCTGTCGCTGGGCAACACGGACTTTCAACTCCCTCCAAATATTTTCTATGGGGTTGAGATGTGGAGACAGGCAAGGCCAGTCCAGGACCTTGAAATGCTTCTTACGAAGCCACTCCTTCATTGCCCGGGCAGTGTGTTTGGGATCATTGTCATGCTGGAAGACCCAGCCACGTTTCATCTTCAATGCCCTTGCTGATGGGAGGAGTTTTGCACTCAAAATCTCACGATACATGGCCCCATTCATTCTTTCATGTACACAGATTAATCATCCTATTCCCTTTGCAGAGACACAGCCCCAAAGCATGATGTTGCCACCCCCATGCTTCACAGTATGTATGGTGTTCTTTGGTTGCAACTTAGCATTCTCTCTCCTCCAAACACGACAAGTTTCTACCAAACAGTTCTACTTTGGTTTCATCTGACCATATGACATTCTCCCAATCCTCTTCTGGATCATCCAAATGCTCTCTAGCAAACCTCAGACGGGCCCGGACATGTACTGGCTTAAGCAGGGGGGACACGTCTGGCACTGTAGGATCTGAGTCCCTGGCGGCATAGTGTGTTACTGATGGTAGTCTTTGTCACATTGGTCCCAGCTCTCTGCAGGTCATTCACTAGGTCCCCCCGTGTGGTTCTGAGATTTTTGCTCACCGTTCTTGTGATCATTTTGACTCCACGGGGTGAGATCTTGCGTGGAGCCCCAGATCGAGGGAGATTATCAGTGGTCTTGTATGTCTTCCATTTTCTAATTATTGCTCCCACAGTTGATTTCTTCACACCAAGCTGCTTGCCTATTGCAGATTCAGCCTTCCCAGCCTGGTGCAGGTCTACAATTTTGTTTCTGGTGTCCTTCGACAGCTCTTTGGTCTTTACCATAGTGGAGTTTGGAGAGAGCGATGGGTGGTCACATGACCACTGATCGGGTAGAAAGAATAAGGTATTTAGAAGATGAATTTTTAAAAACAGTATATACTACAGGTTATACTAGTAGTGGGGTTGGCAGTGCTTGTGAGCAGTAATGTTTACACTGCTCAAAACGATACTACAAGGGGAAGGGAGGGGAGCTCACACACAGACTAGCTGACAGGCAGGGAGGGGAGGGGGGAGGACACAGGAGAGCAGTGCTGCGGATGATGGAGGCACATAAACTGACCACGGTGTCAGGGCTCAGCAGCCATGTTAAATCGTGGTCAGTTTACAGGAGGGGCTGGTCTCATTGGCAGAATTGCCGCTTACTGGAGCTGCCGGCAGAGGCATAGGTGATCGGATCCTTCTCCCTGTTAGGTATGGAGATGAGTGAGGGGAAGATGGGCCCCACCCGTCTCCATACCATTGCACGTCAAACCATCACTTCCGCCCATAGCTCTTAAAGGGACATTTTTTTTTTACATTTTTTTCAAACGACAAAATTTTTTTTTTGATTATTGCATTCTAGTGTAAATATGAGATCTGAGGTCTTTTTGACCCCAGATCGAGGTCCTGTCAATGCTTTTTTTCTATTACAAGGGATGTTTACATTTCTTGTAATAGAAATAAAAGTGACACAATTTATTTTTAAAGAACAGTGTAAAAATAAAAAGTAAAATAAATAGGAATAAAAATAAATACATTTTTTAACGTGCCCCATTACTCCAAGCTCACATGCAGAAGCGAACGCATATGTGAGTAGCGCCGCATATGAAAATGGTGAGGTATCACCGCGATCGTCAGAATGAGAGCAATAATTCTAGCCCTAGACCTCCTCTGTAACTCAAAACATGTTGGGTATCAATTTACTCGGCGTCACATTATCTTTCTCAATATAAAAAAATGGACTAATTTTACTGTTGTCTTATTTTTTGATGCAAAAAAGTGTATTTTTTCCAAAAACAAGTGCGCTTGTAAGACTGCTGCGCAAATACGGTGTGACAGAAAGTATTGCAAAGACCGCCAATTTATTTTCTAGGGTGTTAGAAAAAAAAAAAAAATATATATATATATATATAGAGAGAGAGAGAGAGAGAGAGATAAATATATATCTCTATATCTCTCTCTCTCTCTCTCTCTCTCTATATCTATATCTATATCTATATCTATATATATATATATATATATATATATATATATATATATAAAATGTTTGGGGGTTCTAAGAAATTTTCTAGCAAAAAAACCCTGTTTTTAACTTGTAAACACCAAACCTCAGAAAGAAAGGTCCTTAAGTGGTTAAGAAGATTTTCACTTCTTTCCAAAAATCAACCAAATAATTTTAATTAGTTTATCCATGCTAGTTTGAAGACAAAAAGGAATACAGCGGTGTGCTAAAATATATATAGTTATTAACTAAAAATTCAGTGCAAAATAATATCAAATATAATTGGTGATATAAAAAAAGATATAAATTAAAATATCAATTGTTTTGGTGATACAGATGATGAGAAATTTGCCACAGCTCTTGATACAAAAATACCATGTCTCAACACTTTATGACGGCTTAGTAAATAGTTTTCCGGGGCTTTACAAACTATGAAAACAATCAAGTGTTGATTTTAAAACGTTGTGATTTCTTCTCAAACAAACAGATCTACAAGTTTAAACCTCTTTATGGACAATTTTGTTAGCCATATACAAACTTGGTAATTTAACCAACACTTACTTAAGTAAAGATAAATTTAGAATGAATCTTAGGTTCAACACATACTATAACTAATCCAATGATAACACTTTGAAGTCAGTTTTGTTGAGATATAAAAAGATATGTATCTTTCTTTGTTTAAAAGAGAAACTAACTCATACTGCAGTTAGAATTATTTTCACTCCAAAATGGAAATTACCAAAATTGACTGGGTTAATTAATGCCTCGTTTCCACTGAGCGGATCGGTTCAGGGTCGGTACAGTTTGGAAGGCCTAGAATGGTCCGGTCTATTCAGGTGAGCTTTTCCACTGCAAGTCAGACCACAAGGGGCCATACAGGGTTTAGAAAAAATGCCTAGCGTGATGTCATATTAGTGCGATAAGAAATGTGAGAAACAACAACAACAACAATGGAGGTCATCCAGCAGCTCATCTGTTCTCTAGTTGCCTTTTGGTTCTTCATGTTTAAAAAACATGCCACACTTTATGAGAGAAGGTTGCGAGCGGCAATGAGAAACACAGCAGAAAAGAAAAGAAAACTTCTAGCTTGGATATGTAGCCGGGAGGAGAAGTACACCTTTGTGCGACAAAGACGGCAGCGCTATAGGGTGAGCAACTGACCCACCTACCTGATGCACACACACAGACCCACCTACCTGAAACACACACAGACCCACCTACCTGACACACACACACACTGACCCACCTACCTGACACACACACACACACTGACCCACCTACCTGACACACATACACACACACTGACCCACCTACCTGACACACATACACACACACTGACCCACCTACCTGACACACACACACACACTGACCTACCTACCTGACACACACACACACACTGACCTACCTACCTGACACACACACTGACCCACCTACCTGACACGCACACACACACACTGACCTACCTACCTGACACACACGCTGACCCACCTACCTGACACATACACACACTGACCTACCTACCTGACACACACACACTGACCCACCTACCTGACACACACACTGACCCACCTACCTGACACACACACACACTGACCCACCTACCTAAAACACACACACACACACACACACTGACCCACTTACCTGACACACACACACACACACTGACCCACCTACCTGACACACACACACACTGACCCACCTACCTGACACACACACACACACTGACTCACCTACCTGACACACACACACTGACTCACCTACCTGACACACACACTGACCCACCTACCTGACAAACACACACACACACACACTGACCCACCTACCTGACACACACACTAACCCACCTATCTATCACACACACTGACCCACCTACCTGACATAAACACACACACACACACTGACCCACCTACCTGACACACACACTGACCCACCTACCTGACACACTTACCAAGAATAATGAAAAATTTATATGTTGTATGAATATTTTGTATTTTTTGTGATCTGTTACCATCTGTGTTTTTTTTTTTAGAAGCTTCTCCTTTTGTCAAAGCAGCGCCACCGACCAGTAATTTGGGCTCTCCCCCGCGCCAATGAGTGGTGGGATGTGACTGTCCCGGGATTCACACACACACAGTGGGTGCACAATTTCAGAATGTCTGTGGGAACCTTCTCATACCTTTGTGCAAAGCTACGTCCAGCGATGGAGAAGCAAAACACCAACTTTAGAGCCAGTTTGCCTGTGAGGAAAAGAGTTGCCATTGCACTGTGAAAGCTGGCTACCAACAGTGAATACCGAAGTATAGGTAATCTTTTTGGTGTCAGTAAATCATCAGTGTGCCGGTGTGTGCAGGGCTTGTGTAAGGCTGTCTGCACATTGCTAGCTGATAAATTGTTCATTTTCCGGACAGGGAAAAGCTTAAAGACATGGCTGACTACTTTGAGAACAGGTGGGGCCTTCCACAGTGTGTTTGTGCCATTGATGGCTCACACAATACCGATAATAGCACAACAGGAACAAGAACTACTGACTACTTCAACAGAAAAGGCTGGCATTCCATCATCCTCCAGGGAGTAGTGGATGGAAAAGGACTGTTCTGGAATGTGAATGTAGGAAAGCCTGGGAGTTTGCATGTTGCTCGGGTTCTAAGATTGTCCACATTTTGGGATTGGGTTGGCCAGAGAGGCCTGTACCCTGTTTGCACTAAGAACATTTGTGGGGTGAATGTTGGCTATTATGTGCTCGGGGACTCTGCCTACCCTTTACAAAATTGGCTCCTGAAACCATTTCCTGACAATAGCCGCCTGACACCAGAACAGCAAACCTACAACAAGAAAACATCCAGGGCAGGGGTCGTAGTGGAAAATGCTTTTGGAAGACTTACGGGTAGATGGCGGTGTCTTATGAAGAGGAATGACAGTGACATTAAACTTGCCAAATCCTTGGTGCTTACTTGCTGTGCTCTTCACAATCTTTGTGAAAGTCATGGAGAAGACTTTCACCAGGATTGGAATACATCTTCAAAAGAGCCAGTACTAGTAATAGCAGCACAGGATATAGAAGAAGAGTGCAGTGAAATACATCGGGCTCTGATGCGGCACCTCAACGTTTTAATTTCTTACCATTCATTTTTAAAAGTTTTAACAAAGTATTACTATATTTTTAATAACGTGTTACATTAAATCAGACATACTCTAAAAAGTCTCTCATGTTTTTTTATTTCACAGAAAATAATCTTTCATTATATTCTTGAAAGTCAAAATGTGAAAAATATTTTTTTACAAAAACTTAACTAAAAATTTGAAAATGTGTACAAGTGTACAGGTCCTGTGCTGCATGAAAGGCACTACTGTCTGGGTGGTGACCTGGGATCACGACTGGCTCCAAGCACTTGAACAAGCTGACCCAGGACACCAAGGAAGGCCTGGTTGAAGGTAGCCAACTGCTCCATCTGCTGCCGGGGCGATTTCTGCCTCCTGGCGCATAGCTTCCTGTGCATCCTGACGCAGTGCCTGAAACCGCCTCTCAGAAAGGTTCTCAATCCTTTCCAGCTGCCTTTCCTCTGATGCCCGAATATCCTCCACGACTGTGCGCAGATCCATCTCCTTTCACCTGTAATATACAAAAGACCAGAATAGTTTTTGGTAGCATCAGTCCCACCACTGTAACCCCCTTTCTCATCTGCCCCACCAGACTGAACCCCCCTGCTCTCCTGCCCCACCAATGTTCCCCCTGATCTTCTGCCCCACCTCTGTTCACCCTGCTCATCTGCCCCGGCAATACACCTCCTTTTACATCTGCCCCACTGCTGAACCCCCTTCTCATCTGTTCCACCACTGTACTCCCTGCACATCTGCCACACTGCTGAACCCCCTTCTCATCTTTTCCATCACTGTACCCCCTGAACATCTGCCACACTGCTCTTCTGTCCCACTGCTGAACCCCCTTCTCATCTCTTCCACCACTGTAACTCCTGCACATCTGCCACACTGCTGAACCCCCTTCTCATCTGTTTAACCACTGTACCCCCTGCACATCTGCCCCACTGCTCTTCTGTCCCACTGCTGAACCCCCTTCTCATCTCTTCCACCACTGCACCCCCTGCACATCTGCCACACTGCTGAACCCCCTTCTCATTTGTTCCACCACTGTACCCCCTGCACATCTGCCACACTGCTGAACCCCCTTCTCATTTGTTCCCCCACTGTACCCCCTGCACATCTGCCACACTGCTGAACCCTCTTCTCATTTGTTCCACCACTGTACCCCCTGCACATCTGCCACACTGCTGAACCCCCTTCCCATTTATTCCACCACTGTACCCCCTGCACATCTGCCACACTGCTGAACCCCCTTCTCATTTGTTCCACCACTGTACCCCCTCACATCTGCCTCACTGCTGAACCCTCTTCTCATTTGTTCCACCACTGTACCCCCTGCACATCTGCCACACTGCTGAACCCCCTTCTCATTTATTCCACCACTGTACCCCCTGCACATCTGCCACACTGCTGAACCCCCTTCTCATTTGTTCCACCACTGTACCCCCTCACATCTGCCCCACTGCTGAACCCCCTTCTCATCTGTTCCACCACTGTACCCCCTGCACATCTGCCACACTGCTAAATACCCCTTCTCATCTGTTCCACCACTGTACCCCCTGCACATCTGCCCCACTGCTCTTCTGTCCCACTGCTGAACCCCCTTCTCATCTCTTCCACCACTGTACCCCCTGCACATCTGCCACACTGCTGAACCCCCTTCTCATCTGTATCACCACTGTACCCCCTGCACATCTGCCACACTGCTGAATACCCCTTCTCATCTGTTCCACCACTGTACCCCCTGCACATCTGCCACACTGCTCTTCTGTCCCACTGCTGAACCCCCTTCTCATCTCTTCCAACACTGTACCCCCTGCACATCTGCCACACTGCTGAACCCCCTTCTCATCTGTTCCACCACTGTACCCCCTGCACATCTGCCCCACTGCTGATTTATTTTAAGAAAATACACAATTACAACTTTCACTATATTATCATAATGTTTTACCAGTGTGCCGGGGTGCATTGGGCGTATTCTGTGGTTGGCTACTCTGTGGTTGGCTTGATGAAACAGTACTGGTGCTGCTGAAAGACGTTGAAGGTCCATCGTCGGAAAAGTTTGACGCATCATTGGAGAGTCCATCACTTGTTTCTGAAAATGCACATATGGTTATATATATTTTTTAAATGGTTAGCAGAGCGAAATCCTATGCCAGGTATAATAAAAAACACTTACCAAAGGGGTCTATCATGGATTTGAGAATTGCAGTTGCAGAGTCCAGACCTCCCTGCCTTGGTTTGCTGGCCTATGACCGTAAATGGCGTCCATGGCGTCGTACCACCTCCAAGTACTCCGACTGTTTCCACTACGGCTGTTGTTTTCCTTAATTTTTTTTTTTGGGCCTTTAAGCTTCTTCAGCTTTACCCTACACTGACCCGACGTGCGTTCAAATCCCTCGGCTGCCATATCTTTATACACCTTTTCATTTCTTACTGATCCATCAAGCTATCACCAATTATACTTAGGAAAGTAGATAGTTCCTGAGATGACCAAAGCCTGCTGTTGTTTGCAGGCATCCTTCTCCTTTATATGGACTGAACGACGACGTGGTGTTTGTTTGGCGCTTTCCTTTGACATCAGCATTGAGGTATTTCTGTCAGCCAGAATGTATCGTGTGACGCCAGTAGCTCCGCCCTAACCGAACCGTTCCATTTTCTATGGCCCCACATCTGAAGCAGGACCCTGAATGGAGCAGTATGGTTCGGTTGTATGGTCCGCTTTCATAATGGAAACACTGAAAATAGCGTACCGTACCGAACCGACCCAAACCGATCCACTCAGTGGAAATGAGGCATGAGTATATGCTCAAACAAATTCAATTACCAAAAGGTAAATATATAAATTAATACTTTACCAGAGATTTAAGAAATCTGTTGTATTGAAAGATTTTAGCTGTGTGTCCCCAAAGGACATCTCTAGCACTCCTACATTGCTCTATTCTCTCCTCGTCCTTCTTTCTTTCCTTCCGATGTTCGATCTCCTTCTCTGCCATGTGTATACAGTCTATATCCCCCCCCCAGGAGTGGGTGTGGACATACCTTTCATGTCATGAATGACATCAAACACATGTCATTTCCTGCCCAAAACTTATAGGGGAAATATTGAACCTTCATGCATAATTTCCACTAGGGGCAGTATGGGGTTAATTTTTTTTTTAAATGTTATTTTACATGTCAAAAATCAATCTTCACATAACCACTTAAACACATGCTGACCGTGCCATAGCCGAAAGACGGACATCCTCCCAGGATCTTGCTCTCACGTGCCCACTGTGGCGTGCACCCGGGAATATCCATGACCGCCGGGTCCAAAGAACCCGGTGCTTTACGGATTGCGGTAAATGGGCACTGATAGCGGGCGTTTATCACGTGATCGCTCTGTCAAATGACGGAGCAATCACTTGTAAACGAACTGGCGTCACGTCCGGTCCCTCTCTCCCCTCTCTTTACCGAGGGGAGAGATCAAGTGCCGCAGAGCTGTGGGCTGGATGTGTACTGCCCACATTGCTGATGTGACAATTCCTGCACTCATCTAGCCATCCATCCATCCATGCTCAGCCATCCTCAGCAATACTCATCCATCCTCAACAATGCCCATCCATCCATCCTCAGCCATCCATACTCATCCATGCTCAGCAATACTCATCCATCCATCCATGCTCAGCAATACTCATCCATCCATCCATGCTCAGCCATCCATACTCAGCAATACTCATCCATCCTCAGCCATCCATACTCATCCATGCTCAACAATACTCATCCATCCATCCTCAGCAATACTCATCCATCCATCCATGCTCAGCCATACTCATCCATCCATCCTCAGCCATCCATACTCATCCATGCTCAGCAATACTCATCCATCCATCCATGCTCAGCCATCCATACTCAGCAATACTCATCCATCCTCAGCCATCCATACTCATCCATGCTCAACAATGCTCATCCATTCATCCATCCTCAGCAATACTCATCCATCCATCCATGCTCAGCAATACTCATCCATCCATCCATGCTCAGCAATACTCATCCATCCATCCATCCTCAGCCATCCATACTCATCCATGCTCAACAATACTCATCCATCCTCAGCAAAATTCATCCATCCATCCATGCTCAGCAATACTCAGCCATCCATACTCAGCAATACTCATCCATCCATCCATGCTCAGCCACCCATACTCATCCATGCTCAGCAATACTCATCCATCCATCCATGCTCAGCAATACTCATCCATCCATAAATGGTTAGCAATACTGATCCATACGCCTGATGGTGCTCCCTGCATGTTGGGCCTCTGTATGTGGCCAGGCTGTGTAAAAGTCTCACACTTGTGGTATCGCCATACTCAGGAGGAGTAGCAGACAATGTTTTGAGATGTAATTTTTGCCATGTACTTGCTATGTGTTAGAAATATTGTATAAATGGACAGCTTTGTGTAAAAAAAAAATGCGTTTTCATTTTCTTTCCACATTTCCAAAAAATTGTAGAAAAAAGTGACATGTTCAAAAAACTCATTCTGCCTCATAGTATATACGTTGGGGTGTTTTCTTTCCAAAATGGGGTCATTTTTTGGGTGTTTTTATTGTCCTGGTGCTCCAGGGCCTTCAAAAGTGTAAGAGGTAGTCAAGAAATTGGATGTGTAATTTACAGTATGCTTCTAGAACACCTGATGGTGCTCTCTGCATGTTGGGCCTCTGCATGTGGCCACGGTGTGTAAAAGTCTCACACATGTGGTATCACCATACTGAGGAGGAGTAGTAGAATGTATTTCGGGGTGTATTTTGTGGTATGCATATACCGTGTGTGAGAAATAACCTGCTAATATAACAATTTTGTGGAAAAAAAATTGATTTTTTGATTTTCCAAAGAATTGTGGGAAAAAATTACAACTTAAAAAAACTCACCATGCCTCTTTCTAAATACCTTTGAATGTCTACTCCCCAAAAAAGGGGTAATTTGGGAGGTATTTGTACTGTCCTGGCTTGTTAGGGTCTCAAGAAATGAGCTGGGTGTCAGTACTTTAGGTGTGATCAATTTTCAGTGATTGGCACCAAAGCTTGTAGACTCTATAACTTTCACACAGACCAAATAATATACACTGATTTGGATTATTTTTTACCAAAGATATGTAGCAGTATAAAATTTGGCCAAAATTTATGAAGAAAAATTACTAAGGTTCATGTTCCTCCTAAGGAACTTTGTGACTGCTGCTTTGTCCCAGAGAGTCTCCGTACTGCCGTGCTCCAGACTTACCATTCTCCCAAGGCTGCTGGCCACCCTGGGAAGAGTCAACTCTTTTGGGCCATTTCCAACAATTCTGGTGGCCTAGTCTACGTGCTGATGTAACTGCCTTCATAGCTGCCTGTTCCATGTGTGCTCAGAGTAAGACTCCACGACACCTTTCAGTGGGCCTCCTACAACCAATACCCAATGGAGAGAGGCCCTGGACCCACCTGTCTATGGATTTCATTGTGGAGTTACACAACTCCCAACGCAGCACAGTTATCCTTATGGTGGTTGACGCGGTTCTGGAAAATGTCTCATTGTATTCCACTTAAGAAGTTACCCACTTCTAAGTAACTGGCTTCCATTTTTGCTTGGGAGATCTTGCGCTTAGATGGGCTACCCAAGGTGATTGTCTCGGACAGGGGTAGTCAATTTGTGTCCCGGTTCTGGCAAGCCTTTTGTGCACAGTTGGGAATTCAGCTTGCTTTCTCCTCTGCGTATCACCCGCAGTCTAATGGGGCTTCAGAACAAGCCAATCAGTCTTTGGAGCAATTCCTACATTGCTATATTTCTGACCATTATAACAATTGGTCAGACCTCTTAACGTTGGCGGGGTTTGCTCACAATAATGCCTTGAATTCTGCTTCCTGATTGTCCCCATTTATGGCGAACTATGGTTTCCAACCTTCCATGTTGCCTGACTCATTTGTTCCTAAGAATATTCCTGCGTTAGAGGAGCATCTCTGTGGTCTTTGTTCCACTTCGGCACAAGTTCCACTGGTCTTCGTTCCACTTGGCCATGCTGACCGCAGACATCTGCTTGCGCCTTCCTACCAGGTTGGGGACAGGGTCTGGCTGTCATCTCGCAACCTCCGACTTCGTGTTCCCTATCTGATGTTCGCACCTCAGTTTATTGGGCCTTTCCATATTCTTCTCAGGATTAACCCAATGGCTAATGCATTAGACCTTCCTTCTAACATGCGTATCTCAAATGTATTTCATGTCTGCTTATTAAAAACTTTGGTCTGCAACCACTTTACCACCTTGGTGCCTCATCCTCACCCTGTACAGGTTGAGGACCATGAGGAGTATGAAATACAGTTGATTGTTGACTCCCATAGGTTCCGTGGGTGCATACAGTACCTGGTGCATTGGAAATCGTACGGTCCAGAGGAATGCTCTTGGGTCTTATGCTTGGCCTTTAAATCCCCCTGTCCTCTTCCTTGATTTCCATAGAGGTTTTCCCCTCAAGCCTGGTGGTCCTCCAAGGGGGAGGGGTCATTGAGGAGGGGGTACTGTCAGGGCTGGGCTCAGCCCTTCCTTCTCTGAGCTGGCCGCTCAGCTGTCGGCTAATTGCTAGCTCCTATCTCTCCACAGTGACTCACTGTGATATTGATGATATCCTGCTTGTCAGTCCTGCCTACTTAAGCCGTCCAGCCCAGATGATCTCCATCTTGGTCACATCTCTAGAGACACGCTCCTGTGTTCCTGTTAAAGACTTGCTTGGCTGACATTCCTTCTGGCTCCAGATCCTGCTTGCTGTTCTACTACACTCATCTCTGGCTCCCTGACGTTTTGGCTTGTCTGACTATTCCTTCCGGTTTCTGAACTCTGGCTATGTTTTGACTATGATTACTCTGTTTACCTTTTTTTTATTACTATTAAACAAGTGAGATTTAACTGTACTTCTGTCTCAGTCTGATTCATGGTTCCTGACATCTTTCTGAAACCAATGGAGGACAGGGCTGGGTTTCAGGAGCTTAAAGATGATACCTTGCAGATAGGCACCTATGTTGAGACCCTTGATACACACCAGAAACCACGAGGGCACTTCTTTCTCTGCAATGTAGAATGGAACAACAGGATCAAGGGCCTGCTTTCTCAGCTTGATTACTATGAGAACAGAAGCCGCAGGAAAAATGTGCAAATCCGTGGGTTACCCAAATCCGTAAAAACTGCCTCCTTGATTCCAACGTTACTCTCTGATTTTACAAAGATCCTGGGTAAACTGCCCCCGCTTCCTATTGAAATAGAATTCGCACATAGAGCCCTGGGGCCAATGAATACTGAAGTCAATAAGCCATGAGATGTAATATGTAAACGGTTGCGCTACCAGGACAAAGAAGCCATCAAGTGGGGAATGCGCAGGAGGCCTTATTTGGAATTTGAACGAGCAAAGCTATATTTTTTTCCTCACCTGTATCGTCACACACTTAAGCTCCATAAAGTCCTACGGCCCTTGCTGGATTCCCTCCAGAACGCAGGAACTACCTCCCACTGGGGTTTGCAATTCTGACTAAAAGCTACTAAGGATGGGGTTTCCGCCACCCTTCGTGACAAAGATGACCTACCAAAGTTTCTAGAGACACTCACTCTGATGTGGACATTCCCGACTGGAGAAGTATTGGCTGGATGTACTTGGGCTGCTGGGTATGCAAACTGTTTTTATGATGTGTTCGATATGGCTGTTCTTTATTTTGTCATTTGTTTTAGTTCCGCTTGCGGTGGGCGGCTCCAGATGGAGTTGCCTGCTTGGGTATGACTTATATGCTTAGTGTTACCCAGTCTTGTTTTTTCCGGGGTACCTACCCTATGGGGTTGTGGATTTGGTGAGGCCGATCTTCTTTGCTGTTCATTTACTCTGATGTTTTTTCTTAGCTATTTTTTTTGCCTCTAGTAAGATTTACTTTTCCCTTGATTGTCTGATTTTAAAGTGCTTTCATACAATTTTAGAGGTCTTAGTTACCCATTTAAGCGGAGTAGAGTTTGGTGTG
Organism: Lithobates clamitans; assembly: GCA_037952925.1. Classification (NCBI taxonomy): domain Eukaryota; kingdom Metazoa; phylum Chordata; class Amphibia; order Anura; family Ranidae; genus Lithobates; species Lithobates clamitans. The sequence goes on from JBBGZY010001275.1 coordinate 1,746,946, forward strand.
AGGTCCGTGCTCTGAGGTACTGATGCTGCAAGAAACTCATTTTAGGTCTGGATCAGTCCCTAAGCTTCCACTATACATTTTTGACCGCTGGTTTCAGAACATGTCTCCCATCAAACAGGCCAAGAGCATAGCTATGCCTTCCACAAAAGCCGTTCCTTTGTCCCTGAGTCGACCCGGCAGACCCAGAGGGCAGATATGTTATCTTCAAAGGTACCATATATGGTAAAATGGTAACCCTCTTACACTAGTAAATCTCTATGCCCGAATTCTGGTCAGGTTGCTTTTCTGAAAAAAGTCCTTAATATCCTGCACAATTTCTCTTCCGGCTTGGTGATAATGGGATGTGATTTTAATGTTTGTCTTGACCCCTGGTTAGACTCCTCCTCGGGCAAGTCAGCTCTCTCCTCGTCTGCTAGGAGGCACATTGTCAGATCACAGACTTTTCTTACTTCTCATCAGATCACCAGTCATATTCCCAGATTGACCTGCTCCTGATGGACTAGGACCATCTTGATAATAAGTGTGACACTAAGATTTGCCCTATCATGCTCTCAGACCATGCCCTGGTAGAACTTATGCTATGACCTAAAGCCTCTCAATTCCAATATTGACCCCAGTGGGTCTAGTCACACATCTGAGTACTCTGTGAAGACAATCTCGGCTCCTCTCCTTCCTGCTTGGGGATATCACAATGGAACAGGGAAACATCAGTGTCTGCAGATGGTAAAAGCTCTTATCCTGTATATTCCACGTCTTTACACATCTCCATTTTGTAGTATTTAAAATAAATTTCATTTATTAAAAGTAGTAACTTACACTTTAAAAAAACGCAGATCAGCAGTGTGTAAAACAAAGTGACTTCCGGTCTCGGCCGTGACCAGAAGTGACGTCAACCGCCTCCTCCCGACGTGTTGCATCACTATCACGTGACTTTTTCAAGGGTTTGGAGACTGGGTGACACAGGCCGGACTACTGTATATACACCAGTGGTAACCATAGGAACCACACACAATTGCTAAAAACCTTCAGAACAATATACTAATTGATGACAAGCAAACATATGTAAACAAGCAGTGACTATGGAAACCACACAGACTCATTAGGAACATCATACTAAAATACTTGATAATAAATGAATGAACAGAGTAAGGTTTAATGGCTGATCATGCAAAGTGGATATAATCCCTATTATATATTGACACATAATTATATCAATAGTGACACACAAAAAAAATAATAATAATAAAAAATAATGATAATAAATAAACATTAAAATAAAGACGAAAATAAAAATATAGAAATAAAAAGAAATATAAACAAAAAGAAAAAAAATACATATTGAAAATATAAAGATGTTGCAAGATGAGTATAGATGTGGGTACTGATAGTTTCTTCAGAAATCTAAAAACCTAATAAATAAAAAAGGGACATATTCCTCTCAAAGGGATCTAGTATGTGTGTGAGGGCTCAAACAATGTTAATAATTAGAAATGAAACAGTTCAGATCGAATTCTATATTATGGTCTAAAGGAGCAAAAGTCTGCATCTCATAAATCTGATTTGCTGAGAATGATAACTTTGTTGCTTCCTCTCCAGTGGGGTTTGTATTTCTCTATACCCCAAAAACATAGAGAGGAAAGATCTTTTCCATGACATTCAGCATCATGTTTGGAGACGCTGTGCTTGTGGTAACCTATTTTGATATTTTGAACATGTTCTCTCAAATGTTTCCAAAGTGGTCCTTTTGTTCTCCCTATATATTGAAGGTGACACAGACGTTCCAAGATGTAAACTGCTTCTTCTGTTTTGCATGAAATAAACTCTCTAATACTATATTTCTTTCCTGTAGTAGTTGCACCAAATTCTTTTTTTTTTTTTTTTTTACTTTTTTTTTTTTTTTTTTTTACTAAATGTTGTATGTCGGCAAGCATAAGAATTCTTACAAGGATAAAAACCTTTACCTTCAAAAAAGTTAAAGGTTTTCTTGGAAAGAGGGTCTAGTACATTCTTTCCTACTAGATCCCTGAGTGTGGGAGCTCTTCTATACACAAATCTGGGAAGTATAGGCAACACCTGGACTAGATGACGATCTGCTGTCAAGCTGTTCCAATGTTTTCAAATAATAGTTTCTAGTGTTTTAAATTGAATATTATAGTCAAGAATTAGTGGTATTTAAGAATAATTGGCTTCTCTTTTTTCTTTGTTTCTTAGTAGGATTTCTCTTTCCATATTTGCAACTTCTTCTATTTTCTCTTGTAAAAAGGACCTTTTGTAGCCTTTCGTAATAAAGCTCTCTTCTTTTAGTTTGACTCGTTCTTTGAAGTCAGCTTTTTCGGTACAATTTCTTCTAAGCCTGATCAGTTGGCCTTTTGGAATATTCATCAGACATGATGGATGATGACAGCTATCCATAGATGGGTAACTATTTCTATCTACTGTTTTGAAATGTGTATTAGTTTTATCGTCTCTTCTTCATTCCAGATTTCTAAATCTAAGAAATTGATTCTATGTTTATCAATTTCCCATGTTAACTTGATGTTTTTCTTATTAAGATTAAGATCCTTGCCAAATTGTAAAAGACAATCTTGGTCTCCCCTCCAAATGATAAAAATGTCATCGATATATCTATTATACATAATTATTTGATCCGGTCTCTTCATATATATTGATTTTCCTTCCCATTGTGCCATATGAAGATTAGCAACACTTGGGGTATATATTTGGCCCCCATTGGCACTCCTTTTGTTTGCTTAACCATTTCCGGACCGTCTCAAGTCAATATATGTCAGCACTTTGAAGGGGGATAGCGTTGTTATGGCAGCGGCTAGCTACCATAACCCCGGTATCCTCTCCTTCAGTGAGCGGTCTGGTTTCAGATAAAAGTGGTCTCTGCGGTGGATTCGCTGCAAGATCACTTTTATCGGCGGCGGGAGGCTGTCGATAGCAGCGGAGGCGATCAGGTCCTCATCCAGGCTTGGTATGGAGACGAGTGAGGGGAAGATGGTCCTCACCAATCTCTATACCATTGCAGGGCGGAATCGATGTCAAAAGGTCACTTCCACCCATAGCTCTTAAAGCAACATTTTGTTTAATTGCATTTTAGTGTAAATATGAGATCTAATGTCTTTTTGACCCCAGATCTCATATTTAGGAGGTTATGTCATGCTTTTTTATATTACAAGGGATGTTTAAATTCCGTGGAACAGGAAAAAAATTGACACAATTATTTTTTTGAAAAGAACAGTGTAAAAATATAAAATAAAAGGTAAAATAAATAAGAAAAACATTTTTTTAATCGTGCCCCATGCCACTGAGCTCGCATGCAGAAGCGAACGCATACGTGAGAAACGCCCACATATGAAAACGGAGTTCAAACCACACGTGAGGTATCGCCGCGATCGTTAGAGCGAGAGCAATAATTCTAGCCCTAGACCTCCTCTGTAACTCAAAAGATGCAACCTGTAGAATTTTTTAAATGTCGCCTGCGGAGATTTTTAAGGGTAAAAGTTTGTCGCTATTCCACGAGTGGGTGCAATTTTGAAGCGTGACATGTTGGGTATCAATTTACTCAACGTATCATAATCTTTCACAATATAAAAAAAATTGGGCTAACTTTACTGTTGTCTTATTTTTTAATTAACCACTTCAATACAGGAAATTTATACACCCTTCCTGCCCAGAACAATGTTTAGCTTTCAGTGCTCTCAAACTTTGAATGACAATTACTCAGTCATGCAACACTGTACCCAAACAACATTTTTTATCATTTTTTTTCACACAAATGCAACGACCTATTACATTTGTGAAGGCCCTGGAGCACCAGGACAGTGGAATTATCCACAAAATGACCCCATTTTGGAAAGCAGACATCCCAGCGTCTATTCTATGAGGCATATTGAGTCTTTTGAACGGTTTATTTTTTTCCACAAGTCTTTGGAAAACGTGGAAAGAACATTAAAACATTTTTTTTTACACAAGGTGGTCAGTTTATAAGATATTTCTAACACATAGCATGTATATAGCAAAAATTACACCCCAAAACACATTCTGCTACTCATCCCGAGTATGGCAATACCATATGTGTGAGACTTTTACACAGCCTGACCACATACAGAGGCCCAACATTGAAGTAGTACCTTCAGGCGTGAAGGTCCAAGGTCCTTGATCACCAAGACAGTGGAATTACCCACAAAATGACCCAATTTTGGAAAGCAAACACCCCAACGTATATTCTATGAGGCATGGGCTGCAGATAGGTACTCGAGTACTCTGTTGGGCTGGAGACAGGTACTCAGTTACTCTGATGGCCTGGTGACAGGTACTTGGGTATTCTGATGGCCTGGTGACAGGTACTGAGGTACTCTGATGGCCTGGTGACAGGTACTCAGGTACTCTGATATACTACAGATAGGTACTCGGGTACTCTGATGGGCTGGTGACTGGTACTCGGGTTCTCTGATGGGTGCTAACAGGTACTTAGATGGGCTGTGACAGGTGCTCAGGTACTCAGATGGGCTGTGACAGGTACTCAGGTACTTGTGTACTCAGATGAACTGTGACAGGTACTCAGATGGACTGTGACAGGTACTCAGTTACTCGGGTACTCAGATGAACTGTGACAGGTACTCGGGTACTCAGATGGGCTGTGACAGGTACTTGGGTACTCATATGGACTGGGACAGGTACTCGGGTGCTCAGATGAACTGTGACAGGTACTGGGTACTCAGATATACTGTGACATTTACTCAGGTACTCAGATGGGCTGTGACAGGTACTCGGGTACTCAGATAAACTGTGACAGGTACTCGGGTACTCAAATATACTGTGACAGGTACTCAGGTACTCAGATGGGCTGTGACAGGAACTCAGGTACTCGTGTACTCAGATGAACTGTGACAGGTACCGGGGTATTCAGGTGAGCTGTGACAGGTACTCGGGTACTCTGATGGACTGTGACAGATACTCAGATGGACTTGACAGGTACTCGGGTACTCAGATGAACTGTGACAGGTACTCAGGTACTCGGGTAATCAGATGGGCTGTGACAGGTACTTGGGTACTCAAATGGACTGTGACAGATACTCAGGTATTCAGATGAACTGTGACAGGTACTCTGATACTCAGATATACTGTGACAGGTACTCAGGTACTCAGATGGGCTGTGACAGGTACTCGGGTATACAGATGGACTGTGACAGATACTCAGATGGACTGTGACAGGTACTCGGCTACTCAGATGAACTTTGACAGGTACTCCGGTACTCAGGTACTCAGATGGGTTGTGACAGGTACTCGGGTATTCAGGTGGACTGTGACAGGTACTCGGGTACTCAGATGAACTGTGACAGGTACTCAGGTACTTGGGTACTCAGATATACTGTGACAGGTACTCAGATGGACTGTGACAGGTACTCGGGTACTCAGATGAATGTGTGACAGGTACTCAGGTACTCGGGTACTCAGATATACTGTAACAGGTACTCAGGTACTCAGATGGTCGGTGACAGTTACTCATGTGCTCAGATGAACTGTGACAGGTACTCAGGTACTGGGGTACTCAGATGGGCTGTGACAGGTACTCAGATGGACTGTGACAGGTACTCAGATGGACTTTGACAGATACTCACATGGACTGTGACAGGTACTCAGATGATTGTGACAGGTACTCAGGCACTCAGATGGGATGTGACAGGTACTCAGATGATTGTGACAGGTACTTAGGCACTCAGATGGGCTGTGACAGGTACTCGGGTACTCAGATGGACTGTGACAGGTACTCATGTACTCAGATGAACTGTGACAGGTACTCAGGTACTCGGGTACTCAGATATACTGTGACAGGTACTCAGATGGACTTGACTGGTACTCAGGTACTCAGATGAACTGTGGCAGTTACTCAGGTAATCAGATGGGCTGTGACAGGTACTCAGGTACTTATGTACTCAGATGAACTGTGACAGGTACTCAGGTGCTCGGGTACTCAGATGGGCTGTGAAAGGTACTCGGGTACTCAGATGGACTGTGACAGATACTCAGATGGACTGTGACAGGTACTCGGGTACTCAGATGAACTTTGACAGGTACTCAGGTACTCGGGTACTCAGATGGGTTGTGACAGGTACTCGGGTACTTAGATGAACTGTGACAGGTACTCAGGTACTTGGGTACTCAGATATACGGTGACAGGTACTCAGATGGACTGTGACAGGTACTCAGGTACTCGGGTACTCAGATGAATGTGTGACAGGTACTCAGGAACTCGCAGGAAGCTGAACACGTACATTCGGCTTTATGGCAGAAAGTTTAGCAAAGAAGACCATGTGCTATTCGTTAAGTTGTTGTACGAGTTGGTGACAATTCCGAAACTGGAGATCAGTATGATGCAGGGGTTTGCACGCTTGTTGGTGCAACTTTTGAAAAAGAAAGAGCTCCTTTCAAGATACTGTGATACAGATACAGATATACTGTGACAGGTACTCAGGTACTCAGATGGTCTGTGACAGGTACTCATGTACTCAGATGAACTGTGACAGGTACTCAGGTACTCGGGTACTCAGATGGGCTGTGACAGGTACTCGGGTACTCAGATGGACTGTGACAGGAACTCACATGGACTGTGACAGGTACTCAGGTACTCAGATGATTGTGACAGGTACTCAGGCACTCAGATGGGCTGTGACAGGTACTCGGGTACTCAGATGGACTGTGACAGGTACTCGTGTACTCAGATGGGCTGTGACAGGTACTTGGGTACTCATATGGACTGGGACAGGTACTCGGGTGCTCAGATGAACTGTGACAGGTACTGGGTACTCAGATATACTGTGACATTTACTCAGGTACTCAGATGGGCTGTGACAGGTACTCGGGTACTCAGATGAACTGTGACAGGTACTCGGGTACTCAAATATACTGTGACAGGTACTCAGGCCCCCTATTGGGCTGTGACAGGAACTCAGGTACTCGTGTACTCAGATGAACTGTGACAGGTACCGGGGTATTCAGGTGAGCTGTGACAGGTACTCGGGTACTCTGATGGACTGTGACAGATACTCAGATGGACTTGACAGGTACTCGGGTACTCAGATGAACTGTGACAGGTACTCAGGTACTCGGGTAATCAGATGGGCTGTGACAGGTACTTGGGTACTCAAATGGACTGTGACAGATACTCAGGTATTCAGATGAACTGTGACAGGTACTCTGATACTCAGATATACTGTGACAGGTACTCAGGTACTCAGATGGGCTGTGACAGGTACTCGGGTATACAGATGGACTGTGACAGATACCCAGATGGACTGTGACAGGTACTCGGGTACTCAGATGAACTTTGACATGTACTCCGGTACTCAGGTACTCAGATGGGTTGTGACAGGTACTCGGGTATTCAGGTGGACTGTGACAGGTACTCGGGTACTCAGATGAACTGTGACAGGTACTCAGGTACTTGGGTACTCAGATATACTGTGACAGGTACTCAGATGGACTGTGACAGGTACTCGGGTACTCAGATGAATGTGTGACAGGTACTCAGGTACTCGGGTACTCAGATATACTGTGACAGGTACTCAGGTACTCAGATGGTCGGTGACAGTTACTCATGTACTCAGATGAACTGTGACAGGTACTCAGGTACTGGGGTACTCAGATGGGCTGTGACAGGTACTCAGATGGACTGTGACAGGTACTCAGATGGACTGTGACAGATACTCACATGGACTGTGACAGGTACTCAGATGATTGTGACAGGTACTCAGGCACTCAGATGGGATGTGACAGGTACTCAGATGATTGTGACAGGTACTTAGGCACTCAGATGGGCTGTGACAGGTACTCGGGTACTCAGATGGACTGTGACAGGTACTCGTGTACTCAGATGAACTGTGACAGGTACTCAGGTACTCGGGTACTCAGATATACTGTGACAGGTACTCAGATGGACTTGACTGGTACTCAGGTACTCAGATGAACTGTGGCAGTTACTCAGGTAATCAGATGGGCTGTGACAGGTACTCAGGTACTTATGTACTCAGATGAACTGTGACAGGTACTCAGGTGCTCGGGTACTCAGATGGGCTGTGAAAGGTACTCGGGTACTCAGATGGACTGTGACAGATACTCAGATGGACTGTGACAGGTACTCGGGTACTCAGATGGGTTGTGACAGGTACTCGGGTACTTAGATGAACTGTGACAGGTACTCAGGTACTTGGGTACTCAGATATACGGTGACAGGTACTCAGATGGACTGTGACAGGTACTCAGGTACTCGGGTACTCAGATGAATGTGTGACAGGTACTCAGGAACTCGCAGGAAGCTGAACACGTACATTCGGCTTTATGGCAGAAAGTTTACCAAAGAAGACCATGTGCTATTCGTTAAGTTGTTGTACGAGTTGGTGACAATCCCGAAACTGGAGATCAGTATGATGCAGGGGTTTGCACGCTTGTTGGTGCAACTTTTGAAAAAGAAAGAGCTCCTTTCAAGATACTGTGATACAGATACAGATATACTGTGACAGGTACTCAGATGGTCTGTGACAGGTACTCATGTACTCAGATGAACTGTGACAGGTACTCAGGTACTCGGGTACTCAGATGGGCTGTGACAGGTACTCGGGTACTCAGATGGACTGTGACAGGTACTCACATGGACTGTGACAGGTAATCAGGTACTCAGATGATTGTGACAGGTACTCAGGCACTCAGATGGGCTGTGACAGGTACTCGGGTACTCAGATGGACTGTGACAGGTACTCGTGTACTCAGATGAACTGTGACAGGTACTCAGATACTCGGGTACTCAGATATACTGTGACAGGTACTCAGATGGACTGTGACTGGTACTCGGGTACTCAGATGAACTGTGACAGGTACTCAGGTACTCAGATGGGCTGTGACAGGTACTCAGGTACTTATGTACTCAGATGAACTGTGACAGGTACTCAGGTACTCAGATGGGCTGTGACAGGTACTCAGGTACTCGGGTACTCAGATGATCTGTGACAGGTACTCAGGTACTCAGATGGGCTGTGACAGGAACTCAAGGAACTTATGTACTCAGATGAACTGTGACAGGTACTCAGGTACTCAGATGGGCAGTGATAGGTACTCGGGTACTCAGATGAATGTGTGACAGGTACTACGGTACTCGGGTACTCAGGTATACTGTGACAGGTACTCAGGTACTCAGATGGTCTGTAAAAGGGTTATCATGTACTCAGATGAACTGTGACAGGTACTCGGGTACTCAGATGGGCTGTGACAGGTACTTGGGTACTCAGATGGACTGTGACAGGTACTCACATGGACTGTGACAGGTACTCAGGTACTCAGATGATTGTGACAGGTACTCAGGCACTCAGATGGGCTGTGACAGGTACTCGGGTACTCAGATGGACTGTGACAGGTACTCATGTACTCAGATGAACTGTGACAGGTACTCAGGTACTCGGGTACTCAGATATACTGTGACAGGTACTCAGATGGACTGTGACTGGTACTCGGGTACTCAGATGAACTGTGACAGGTACTCAGATGGGCTGTGACAGGTACTCAGGTACTTATGTACTCAGATGAACTGTGACAGGTACTCGGGTACTCAGATGGGCTGTGACAGGTACTCGGGTACTCAGATGGACTATGACAGGTACTCGGACTGTGACAGGTACTCAGGTACTCGGGTACTCAGATGAGCTGTGACAGGTACTCAGGTACTCGGGTACTCAGATGAACTGTGACAGGTACTCGGGTACTCAGATATACTGTGACACATACTCAGGTACTCAGATGGGCTGTGACAGGTGCTCATGTACTCAGATGAACTGTGACAGGTACTCGGGTAATCAGATGGACCGTGAAAGGTACTCAGATGGACTGTGACAAGTACTCGGGTACTCAGATGAACTGTGACAGGTACTCAGGTACTCAGATGGGCTGTGACAGGTACTCGGGTACTCAGATGAACTGTGACAGGTACTCGGGTACTCAGATATACTGTAACAGGTACTCAGATGGACTGTGACGGGTACTCAGGTACTCGGGTACTCAGATATACTGTGACAGGTACTTGGGTACTCAGATGAACTGTAACAGGTACTCAGATGGGCTGTGACAGGTTCTTGGGTACTCAGATGGGCTGTGACAGGTACTCGGGTACTCAGATATACCGTGACAGGTACTCAGATGGACTGTGACAGGTACTCAGGTACTCAGATGAACTGTGACAGGTACTCGGGTACTCAGATATACTGTGACAGGTACTCAGGTACTCAGATGAACTGTAACAGGTATTTAGATGGACTGTGACAGGTACTCGGGTACTCAGATGAACTGTGACAGGTACTCAGGTACTCGGGTACTCAGATGGGCTGTGACAGGTACTCGGGTACTCAGATGAACTGTAACAGGTGCTCAGATGGACTGTGACAGGTACTCAGTTACTTGGGTACTCAGATGAACTGTGACAGGTACTCAGGTACTCGGGTACTCAGATGGGCTGTGAAAGGTACTTGGGTACTCAGATGGGCTGTTACAGGTATTCAGATAGACTGTGACAGGTACTCAGGTACTCAGATGAACTGTGACAGGTACTCGGGTACTCAGATATACTGTGACAGGTACTCAGATGAACTGTAACAGGTACTCAGATGGACTGTGACAGGTACTCAGATGGACTGTGACAGGTACTCAGGTACTCGGGTACTCAGATGAATGTGTGACAGGTACTCAGGAACTCGCAGGAAGCTGAACACGTACATTCGGCTTTATGGCAGAAAGTTTAGCAAAGAAGACCATGTGCTATTCGTTAAGTTGCTGTACGAGTTGGTGACAATTCCGAAACTGGAGATCAGTATGATGCAGGGGTTTGCACGCTTGTTGGTGCAACTTTTGAAAAAGAAAGAGCTCCTTTCAAGATACTGTGATACAGATACAGATATACTGTGACAGGTACTCAGGTACTCAGATGGTCTGTGACAGGTACTCATGTACTCAGATGAACTGTGACAGGTACTCAGGTACTTGGGTACTCAGATGGGCTGTGACAGGTACTCGGGTACTCAGATGGACTGTGACAGGTACTCGCATGGACTGTGACAGGTACTCAGGTACTCAGATGATTGTGACAGGTACTCAGGCACTCAGATGGGCTGTGACAGGTACTCGGGTACTCAGATGGACTGTGACAGGTACTCAGATACTCGGGTACTCAGATATACTGTGACAGGTACTCAGATGGACTGTGACTGGTACTCGGGTACTCAGATGAACTGTGACAGGTACTCAGGTACTCAGATGGGCTGTGACAGGTACTCAGGTACTTATGTACTCAGATGAACTGTGACAGGTACTCAGGTACTCAGATGGGCTGTGACAGGTACTCAGGTACTCGGGTACTCAGATGATCTGTGACAGGTACTCAGGTACTCAGATGGGCTGTGACAGGAACTCAAGGAACTTATGTACTCAGATGAACTGTGACAGGTACTCAGGTACTCAGATGGGCAGTGATAGGTACTCGGGTACTCAGATGAATGTGTGACAGGTACTACGGTACTCGGGTACTCAGGTATACTGTGACAGGTACTCAGGTACTCAGATGGTCTGTAAAAGGGTTATCATGTACTCAGATGAACTGTGACAGGTACTCAGGTACTCGGGTACTCAGATGGGCTGTGACAGGTACTTGGGTACTCAGATGGACTGTGACAGGTACTCACATGGACTGTGACAGGTACTCAGGTACTCAGATGATTGTGACAGGTACTCAGGCACTCAGATGGGCTGTGACAGGTACTCGGGTACTCAGATGGACTGTGACAGGTACTCGTGTACTCAGATGAACTGTGACAGGTACTCAGGTACTCGGGTACTCAGATATACTGTGACAGGTACTCAGATGGACTGTGACTGGTACTCGGGTACTCAGATGAACTGTGACAGGTACTCAGATGGGCTGTGACAGGTACTCAGGTACTTATGTACTCAGATGAACTGTGACAGGTACTCGTCTACTCAGATGGGCTGTGACAGGTACTCGGGTACTCAGATGGACTATGACAGGTACTCGGACTGTGACAGGTACTCAGGTACTCGGGTACTCAGATGAGCTGTGACAGGTACTCAGGTACTCGGGTACTCAGATGAACTGTGACAGGTACTCGGGTACTCAGATATACTGTGACACATACTCAGATACTCAGATGGGCTGTGACAGGTGCTCATGTACTCAGATGAACTGTGACAGGTACTCGGGTAATCAGATGAACCGTGAAAGGTACTCAGATGGACTGTGACAAGTACTCGGGTACTCAGATGAACTGTGACAGGTACTTAGGTACTCAGATGGGCTGTGACAGGTACTCGGGTACTCAGATGGACTATGACAGGTACTCGGACTGTGACAGGTACTCAGGTACTCGGGTACTCAGATGAGCTGTGACAGGTACTCAGGTACTCGGGTACTCAGATGAACTGTGACAGGTACTCGGGTACTCAGATATACTGTGACACATACTCAGGTACTCAGATGGGCTGTGACAGGTGCTCATGTACTCAGATGAACTGTGACAGGTACTCGGGTAATCAGATGAACCGTGAAAGGTACTCAGATGGACTGTGACAAGTACTCGGGTACTCAGATGAACTGTGACAGGTACTCAGGTACTCAGATGGGCTGTGACAGGTACTCGGGTACTCAGATGAACTGTGACAGGTACTCGGGTACTCAGATATACTGTAACAGGTACTCAGATGGACTGTGACGGGTACTCAGGTACTCGGGTACTCAGATATACTGTGACAGGTACTTGGGTACTCAGATGAACTGTAACAGGTACTCAGATGGGCTGTGACAGGTTCTTGGGTACTCAGATGGGCTGTGACAGGTACTCAGGCACTCAGATGGGCTGTGACAGGTACTCGGGTACTCAGATGGACTGTGACAGGTACTCGTGTACTCAGATGAACTGTGACAGGTACTCAGATACTCGGGTACTCAGATATACTGTGACAGGTACTCAGATGGACTGTGACTGGTACTCGGGTACTCAGATGATCTGTGACAGGTACTCAGGTACTCAGATGGGCTGTGACAGGTACTCAGGTACTCGGGTACTCAGATGAACTGTGACAGGTACTCGGGTACTCAGATATACTGTGACACATACTCAGGTACTCAGATGGGCTGTGACAGGTGCTCATGTACTCAGATGAACTGTGACAGGTACTCGGGTAATCAGATGAACCGTGAAAGGTACTCAGATGGACTGTGACAAGTACTCGGGTACTCAGATGAACTGTGACAGGTACTTAGGTACTCAGATGGGCTGTGACAGGTACTCGGGTACTCAGATGGACTATGACAGGTACTCGGACTGTGACAGGTACTCAGGTACTCGGGTACTCAGATGAGCTGTGACAGGTACTCAGGTACTCGGGTACTCAGATGAACTGTGACAGGTACTCGGGTACTCAGATATACTGTGACACATACTCAGGTACTCAGATGGGCTGTGACAGGTGCTCATGTACTCAGATGAACTGTGACAGGTACTCGGGTAATCAGATGAACCGTGAAAGGTACTCAGATGGACTGTGACAAGTACTCGGGTACTTAGATGAACTGTGACAGGTACTCAGGTACTCAGATGGGCTGTGACAGGTACTCGGGTACTCAGATGAACTGTGACAGGTACTCGGGTACTCAGATATACTGTAACGGGTACTCAGATGGACTGTGACGGGTACTCAGGTACTCGGGTACTCAGATATACTGTGACAGGTACTTGGGTACTCAGATGAACTGTAACAGGTACTCAGATGGGCTGTGACAGGTTCTTGGGTACTCAGATGGGCTGTGACAGGTACTCAGGCACTCAGATGGGCTGTGACAGGTACTCGGGTACTCAGATGGTCTGTGACAGGTACTCGTGTACTCAGATGAACTGTGACAGGTACTCAGATACTCGGGTACTCAGATATACTGTGACAGGTACTCAGATGGACTGTGACTGGTACTCGGGTACTCAGATGATCTGTGACAGGTACTCAGGTACTCAGATGGGCTGTGACAGGTACTCAGGTACTTATGCACTCAGATGAACTGTGACAGGTACTCAGGTACTCAGATGGGCTGTGACAGGTACTCAGGTACTCGGGTACTCAGATGATCTGTGACAGGTACTCAGGTACTCAGATGGGCTGTGACAGGAACTCAAGGAACTTATGTACTCAGATGAACTGTGACAGGTACTCAGGTACTCAGATGGGCAGTGATAGGTACTCAGGTACTCAGATGAATGTGTGACAGGTACTACGGTACTCGGGTACTCAGGTATACTGTGACAGGTACTCAGGTACTCAGATGGTCTGTAAAAGGGTTATCATGTACTCAGATGAACTGTGACAGGTACTCAGGTACTCGGGTACTCAGATGAACTGTGACAGGTACTCAGGTACTCGGGTACTCAGATGGGCTGTGACAGGTACTCAGGTACTCAGATGAACTGTAACAGGTGCTCAGATGGACTGTGACAGGTACTCAGTTACTTGGGTACTCAGATGAACTGTGACAGGTACTCAGGTACTCGGGTACTCAGATGGGCTGTGAAAGGTACTTGGGTACTCAGATGGGCTGTTACAGGTATTGAGATAGACTGTGACAGGTACTCAGGTACTCAGATGAACTTTGACAGGTACTCGGGTACTCAGATATACTGTGACAGGTACTCAGGTACTCAGATGAACTGTAACAGGTACTCAGATGGACTGTGACAGGTACTCAGATGGACTGTGACAGGTACTCAGGTACTCGGGTACTCAGATGAATGTGTGACAGGTACTCAGGAACTCGCAGGAAGCTGAACACGTACATTCGGCTTTATGGCAGAAAGTTTAGCAAAGAAGACCATGTGCTATTCGTTAAGTTGTTGTACGAGTTGGTGACAATTCCGAAACTGGAGATCAGTATGATGCAGGGGTTTGCACGCTTGTTGGTGCAACTTTTGAAAAAGAAAGAGCTCCTTTCAAGATACTGTGATACAGATACAGATATACTGTGACAGGTACTCAGGTACTCAGATGGTCTGTGACAGGTACTCATGTACTCAGATGAACTGTGACAGGTACTCAGGTACTCGGGTACTCAGATGATCTGTGACAGGTACTCAGATGGGCTGTGACAGGAACTCAAGGAACTTATGTACTCAGATGAACTGTGACAGGTACTCAGGTACTCAGATGGGCAGTGATAGGTACTCGGGTACTCAGATGAATGTGTGACAGGTACTACGGTACTCGGGTACTCAGGTATACTGTGACAGGTACTCAGGTACTCAGATGGTCTGTAAAAGGGTTATCATGTACTCAGATGAACTGTGACAGGTATTCAGGTACTCGGGTACTCAGATGGGCTGTGACAGGTACTTGGGTACTCAGATGGACTGTGACAGGTACTAACATGGGCTGTGACAGGTACTCAGGTACTCAGATGATTGTGACAGGTACTCAGGCACTCAGATGGGCTGTGACAGGTACTCACATGGGCTGTGACAGGTACTCAGATGATTGTGACAGGTACTCAGGCACTCAGATGGGCTGTGACAGGTACTCGGGTGCTCAGATGGACTGTGACAGGTACTCGTGTACTCAGATGAACTGTGACAGGTACTCGGGTACTCAGGTATACTGTGACAGGTACTCAGATGGACTGTGACTGGTACTCGGGTACTCAGATGAACTGTGACAGGTACTCAGATGGGCTGTGACAGGTACTCAGGTACTTATGTACTCAGATGAACTGTGACAGGTACTCGGGTACTCAGATGGGCTGTGACAGGTACTCGGGTACTCAGATGGACTATGACAGGTACTCGGACTGTGACAGGTACTCAGGTACTCGGGTACTCAGATGAGCTGTGACAGGTACTCAGGTACTCAGATGGGCTATGACAGGTACTCAGGTACTCAAATATGCTGTAACAGGTACTCAGATATACTGTGACAGGTACTCGGGTACTCAGATGGACTGTGACAGGTACTCAGATGGGATGTGACAGGTACTTGGGTACTCAGATATACTGTGACAGATACTCGGGTACTCAGATGGGCTGTAACAGGTACTCGGGTACTCAGATGGGCTGTGAAAGGTACTCGGGTACTCAGATGGGCTGTGACAGGTACTTTGATGGGTGGTGACAGGTCCTCTTTATTAGGGGGGCAAATCAGTGTGTGTTGGTGTGTACTGTAAGCGGTAACGAGATGTTACCGTAATCTCCTTATTACACACGATCAGTGTATGAGGAGGAGAACCCGGTAACATTTCGTTACCATGGTTTGTTGACATTCTGTGACCGGCTGTGATTGGACACAGCCGGTCACATGGTAAAGAACCAATTTCATTGGCTCTTTACTGTGATCGGGGTTGGGCTGTGTCAGGGTGAAAAGCCTCGTCCCCGATCGCCGCTCTGTGCGCGCCCTAGGGATGTGCACGAGCGCCGTGCACGTGGGCAATACATGTAATCGGCTGTGATTGGACACAGCCGGTCACGTGGTAAAGAGCCATTTTTTCTTGGCTCTTTACATGGATCTGGGATAAGCTGTGTCCGAGGGACACTCCTCATCCCCGATCGCTTGGGGGCCCGCAGGAGTGGTGAGAAACTGAGGACGTCATATGACGCCCGCCCAGGAGGGGACATCCCATCTGTGGACATCATATGATTATAGTCCGGTATTGAAGTGTATTCTTTCCAAAAAAAGTGCGCTTGTAAGACTGCTGCACAAATACGGTGTGACAAAAAGTATTGCAACGACCGCCATTTTATTCTCTAGGATGTTAGAAAAAATATATATAATGTTTGGGGGTTCAAAGTAATTTTCTAGCAAAAAAAAACTGTTTTTAACTTGTAAACAACAAATCTCAGAAAGAAACTCGGTCCTTAAGTGGTTAAAAAAATGTATGGTTGTACCAAAAATAAATGTGGCTTAGGCCCCTTTCACACTTATACGACTTGTCCCACGATTTTGTACTGCAAAATCGTATGACAAGTCATTCTCCATGATTTTCAATGACTACCATTCATATTGGCACGACTTTAAGTCGTGCCGACTTGAAAGTAGTCCCTGCACTACTTTGGTCCAACTTCTATGCGAGTTGTACTCCATAGACCTCAATGTTAAACCCTGAAGTAGCATGCAAGTCGTGCCTGAATAATATAGACACGACTTCAGTACGACTTTGTAAGCACAAGCCTGGCCTCGCTATTCGGGAAAGGAAAACTTTTCTTTCCTTTCCCGATGAGCGACAGGCAGTGCTGACAGCTGTCTGGTATGAATCCAGAGGGGGAACGCCGCGCCAAGTTTTAAATGAAAAAACCGGCGTGGGTTCCCCCCCAGGGGCATACCAGGCCCTTAGGTCTGGTATGGATCTAAGGGGAACCCCCTACGCCGAAAAATCGGCGTGGGGTCCCCCCAAAATTCATACCAGACCCTTATCCGAGCACACAGCCCGGCCGGTCAGGAATGGGGGTGGGGACGAGCGAGCGCCCCCCCCTCCTGGACCGTACCAGGCCGCATGCCCTCAACATGGGGGGGTGGGTGCTTTAGGGCATGGGGGGCACCCTGCCGGGCCCCCCCACCCCAAAGCACCTTGTCCCCATGGTAATGAGGACAAGGGCCTCTTCCCGACAACCCTGGCCGTTGGTTGTCGGGGTCTGCGGGCGGGGGGCTTATCGGAATCCGGGAGCCCCCTTTAATAAGGGAGCCCCCAGATCCCGGCCCCCCAGCCTATGTGAATGAGTATGGGGTACATGGTACCCCTACCCATTCACCTAGGGAAAAAAGCGTCAATAAAAAACACAGTACACAGGTTTTTAAAATAATTTATTAGGCAGCTCCGGGGTCTTCTTCCGACTTCAGGGGTCCTCTTCCGACTTCGGGGGTCTCTCCGCCGTCTCCTCCCGGTGTCCGCATCTTCTGCCGGCTCCTCCGCTATCTTCTGCAGCTCAATTGCTAGCGGTGGTCTGGACTTCTGCCTTCTTCTTTTCTTCCAGAGATGTTGACACGACGCTCTCTCCAGCTGGAATGGTCTCTGAATGCTCCGCAACGGACTTATATAGGCGGTGACCCCGCCCCCTTATGAGGTCACTGTCCCAGGGCATGCTGGGACTGTGCTGTCATAAGGGGGCGTGGCCATCACCCGGTGACCACGCCTCCTAAAACGTCACAGACCCAGCATGCCCAGGGACTGTGACGGCATAAGGGGGCGGGGTCACCGCCTATATAAGTCCCTTGCGGAGCGCACAGAGACCATTCTGACTGGAGAGAGCGTCGTGTCAACATCTCTGGAAGAGAAGAGGGAAGAAGACGATCCAGAGGTCCGGACCACCGCTGGCAAAAGAGCGCCAGAAGATAGCGGTGGAGCCGGCAGAAGATGCGGACACCGGGAGAAGATGCCGGAGAGACCCCCGAAGTCAGAAGAGGACCCCCGAAGTCGGAAGAAGATCCCGGAGCTGCCTAATAAATTATTTTAAAAACCTGTGTACTGTGTTTTTTATTGACGCTTTTTTCCCTAGGTGAATGGGTAGGGGTACCATGTACCCCATACTTATTCACATAGGGTGGGGGGCCGGGATCTGGGGGCCCCCTTATTAAAGGGGGCTCCCAGATTCCGATAAGCCCCCCGCCCGCAGACCCCGACAACCAATGGCCAGGGTTGTCGGGAAGAGGCCCTTGTCCTCATCAACATGGGGACAGGGTGCTTTGGGGTGGGGGGGCCGCACTGCGCCCCCCCATGCTCCAAAGCACCCACCCCCCATGTTGAGGGCATGCGGCCTGGTACGGTCCAGGAGGAGGGGGCGCTAGCTCATCCCCACCCCCATTCCTGACCGGCCGGGCTGCGTGCTCGGATAAGGGTCTGGTATGGATTTTGGGGGGACCCCCACCCCCACGGCGTAGGGGGTTCCCCTTACAATCCATACCAGACCTATGGGCCTGGTATGCCCCTGGGGGGAACCCACGCCAGTTTTTTTATTTAAAACTTGGCGTGGAGTTCCCCCTTATGATTCATACCAACTACTGTATGTTTTCATTTGTTAATGCCAAAAACGTGGCAAAGTAGTACTGCTCCCAAATCGCGGTAAAATCGCGGCCGCGAAATCGCGGTAAAATCGTGCGACTTTGAAGTCGTATAAGTGTGAAAGGGGCCTTAGACTGTATTCTAAACATTCCAAAATGAACCTTCTTTGTTTACACTTCAAACCACTACATTTTCTAAGAACCCATCTTGTAGCTTGTAGAGCATCCTGATGACTGATGTTAGTGTAGTGAGATGCTATGTCTGCTGTTGCCAAATATATAGATTCTGTGTCTACGTTGACGTTGTTCAATAATTGGATAAGATGTTTCGTATCTTTCAAATATGACACTGTTTTTTGTACCACTGGTTGTAAAAAACAGTCTATGTATTCCCCCAGCCTGGCTGCCACTGAATTTATGCCATTAACATTCGGTCTTCCTGGAGGATTTTCTTTATCTTTTTACATTTTCTAAAGAGCTGTGTATCAGGATTTTCTGAAGTAAATAAATTATAGGAATACGACATGTGTTAGGTATAAGATATTTTGCTTCTTTTTCAGTCAAGAAACCTTTATCTTTTCACTTCTGTATAGGTTTACTTAGATCTTTCTTGAAATGAAAGGTTGGATTACTTAGTAATTTCTGATATGTAAGGATATCTTCTAATTGTTTCCTAATTTCTTTTTCATATGATAATAGCTCCCTTCTGACAACTATATTCTTTTTCTCTTCTAGTTGCTTTATTCCTTTTCTTATTTCCATCGGTTCCCACACTTTTTTAACTTTTTGTTTAAGCATTTTGTTTAAATCCTGTGTCACCATTCTTTTAAAGACATCAATGTGTCCTTAATTTCCCTGAGGCGGATTAAACAAAGATCTATTTCTCAGAGAGCTATGTAAATAGCCGTCAGTGTTGACATATCTCTTTGCTCCTTCTTTTGGTTTAGATAACATATAGTTTTTAATATTTCGTTTTCGTGTGAATTTCTGTATGTCCACATAAGCATCAACTTATTAAAATTATTTTTTGGAACAAACTGCAGACCTTTATGTAAAGTTTTCAATTCTAGTTGTGTTAGGTCAATTGCACTGAGATTTATGATGCCATTTCCTATTATTCTCATTTTCTTTTGTTTTTTGAACCCTGCTCTGCATCCTCTCGTCTTTCTGGATTTCCTCTTCTTGTTGTCTCAGGTCTTGGAGAGCTCTTGTCTCAGTTTCCTCCATCTGCTCTTCTTGGGGGTCCCTGATGTCTCTCCTCTAAAAAACAATATGATGTATGTTCAGAATTTTCATGATGTCTTCCATCTTAATGATGATCGGGAGCAAAAGAGAAAAAAGAGAGGAAAAGGGAAAGAGGAAAAGAAGAACACCAGATCGCAAATATAATCGGGAAAGAAGAAGTCCAGCACCTAATGGACCAGACCAACATCAATATTCCCAACAAGGAGATGGGAGGAATGCCCATAAGGGCCAGTCCTACCATTATGATGACAGAGGGGGCCCTTTTCAACATCTAACAGATATGATGTATTAAGGAGAGATGAGGAGCACTCTAGAACTCCCTATCATCATAAAAAATGAATTAATTATTGATGTCTTTAAAAGAATGGTGACACAGGATTTAAACAAAATGCAAATTAAAAAAGTGTGGGACCCGATGCAAATAAGAAAAGGAATAAAGCAACTAGAAGAGAAAAAGAATATAGTTGTAAGACCCGCTGACAAGGGGGGAGCTATTATCATATTGTCAAATGAAACATATGAAAAAGAAATGGAGAAACAATTAGAAGATATCCTTACATATCAGAAATTACTAAATAATCCAACCATTAATTTCAAGAAAGAACTAAGTAAACTTATACAGAATGAAAAAGAAGCAAAATACCTTATACCTAACACATGTCGGATTCCTATAATTTATTTACTTCAGAAAATTCATAAAGATAAAGAAAATCCTCCAGGAAGACCGATCGTTAATGGCATAAATTCAGTGGGAGCCAGGCTGTCAAAGTAGATGCAGAATCTATATATTGGGCAACAGCAGACGTAGCATCTCTTTACACTAACATGAGTCATCAGGATGCTCTACACGCTACAAGATGGGCACTTCTTAGTGGTTTGCAGTGTAAACAAAGAAGGTTCCTTTTGGAATGTTTAGAATACAGTCTAAGCCATAATTATTTTTGGTACAACCATGCATTTTTTAAACAAACAAAAGGAGTGGCGATGGGGGCCAAATATGCCCCAAGTGTTGCTAATCTCCAAATGGCACAACGGGAAGAAGAATCAATATATTTGAACAGACTGGATCAGCTAATTATGTATAAAAGATATATTGATGACATTTTTATCATTTGGAAGGGAGACCAGGATAGTCTTTTAAAATTTGGCCAGGATCTTAAGCCTAATGAGAAAAACATCAAGTTATCATGGGAAATTGATAAACATAGAATCAATTTCTTTGATTTAGAAATCTGGCATGAAGAAGAGAAGATAAAAACTAAAACACATTTCAAAATTGTAGAAAGAAATTGTTACCCATCTATGGATAGCTGTCATCATTCATCATGGCTGATGAATATCCCAAAAGGCCAACTGATCAGGCTTAGAAGAAATTGTACCGAAAAAGCTCACTTCAAAGAACAAGCCAAACTAATAGAAGAGTGCTTTATTATGGAAGACTACAAAAGATACTTCTTACAAGAGAAAATAGAAGAAGTTGCAAATATGGAAAGAGGAATCCTACTAAGAAACAAAGAATAAAGAGAACCCAATTATTCTGAAATAGCACTGATTCTTGACTAATATTCAATTAAAAAAAATAGAAACTATTATTCAAAAACATTGGGGCATCTTGACAGCGGATTGCTATCTAGTCCAGGTGTTACCCACACTTCCCAGATTTGTGTATAGAAGAGCTCCCACATTCAGGTAGCAAAGAATGTACTAGACCAGCCCTCAAAATTTGTTTTCGCCTGCTCGCATTTGGCGAGTAAAAAAGTGATTGTGAGTAGCAGCAGCCAGGATCCTTCTGGGGAGGAGAAGAGGCGCCCAATCAAGTGGAACTACTGGCTTTCCCCTGTTTTCTCAAGTTCCGCCTGTCAAAACAATTGGTTGCTAGCATCCTAACAACCTTGTTGGGTGCTTTGAGGACCTGGCATTCAGAGGAGGAAGATGTAACTTCCTCCTTCCACCTCAAGTGCTGTACTTCCAGGCTTCATGCTAGAGCTGCACAATTAATCGTTAAAAAATCGTGATCTCGATTTACCTCCCCTGACGATCTGTCTTGCAGAGGTTGCCGATTCTTTCATATAAACAAGTGAAGAGACTTTATCTGCTCACTCAGCTGTCAAAACAAAACATCCGGGCATTCTGCCAAGTCTTTTAACTTGAAACATTGTAACTAAGCTTCCTTCTTAGATCAAAAGGGAAATAACTTCTGTGTAAATAAATAATCCAGGCAGTCTGCCAAGTTTTCAACAACGTGTAAATGCAGGAAGTTTAACCACTTAAAGTCTAAATCTTTTTCTGACACTGATTTAAGTTAAAATCAATATTTTTTGCTAGAAAATTACTCGGAACCCCCAAACATTATATATATTTTAGCAGAGACCCTAGGGAATAAAATGGCAATTGCTGCAATATTTTATGTCACACTGTATTTGCCCAGTGGTCTTTCAAATGCAATTTTTTGGGGAAAAAATACAATGAATAAAAAAAAAAAAAAAAAACAGTAAAGTTAGCCCAATTTTTTTTGTTTTAATGTAAAAGATGATGTTACGCCGCGAGAATCGTGAGAGAATCGTGATCTATCTTCTAAGCAAAAAAATCGTGATTCTCATTTTAGCCAGAATCGTGCAGCTCTACTTCATGCTGACAATGGAAGAGGACAGGAGAGGACTTACTGTCTGCACTACTGAAATGACTGGCCAGGACTATGAGGGGACCTGTGTGCTGTCTGGATCTGGACACTGCTCATGATGTGAGTGAGGGTCCTGGGGAGAAAGTGAGCAGAGGAGTCCGGCACTCAGAGCAGGGGGAGGGGACAAGGATCACACTGAACAAGTGTAGAGGGAGGACATGCTCTCCCAGGTCCTAGAGCTGTTTACACTAATCTGCAACATCTCCCCCTCTACAGAGATGTGGAGGGAGGGGGGAGCCATCCACCCAGCACACCATGTATGATCTGAATAAAATATGATCATTTACAAGGGGCGTGTTTAGGGGTGGGTTGGGTGGGGCAAATTGTGGTGAGTAACTCTTTAGGCCTGGCTAGTAGCTCAGGACTTGACATTTTGAGCCCCGTACTAGACCCTCCTTCCAAGAAAACCTTTACTTTTTCCCTTTTCGTCATTTCAGGACAGCCACAATAGAGAGATAGTCTCCTCCCCTTCCTCTGGAAACACTGCGCCAGCCCATAAATTCTCTCCTCCCCTGCCGGACCTCAGTTATTAGTGTTTCCTCCGGTGGGGAGACACTGTGCAGAGGAACCAGGCCGGGTGCAGTCAGGGAGACTGTGGCCTTTCTTTCTAAAAAATCATCCCTAGGGAAGCAGGGGCTTCCAGGATGAAGAGTGGCGGTACATAACGCAGCTGAAGCCACCCCTTCCTTGCCGAGCGCGGCATCAGGTCGTGGGGGACCCCTATCGCGTCCACAGGGCCGCAGCATGGAGACAGTCCGCTCTCCCTGTATCTTATACAGGCCGCAAAAGTTTGGAACCAGCGGGCCGGACGACGGGTGACGTCATTTCCGGCGGGGGGGCGGACGCTTTCCCTTTGACTCGCGACTTCCGGTTCCGGGTCGCGGGGCTGATAGGGGGCCGGGCTCAGGCTGGAGTGAGTCGCTTCACATGTACACAGTGTGAGACTCTACACAGGCAACCACCTGCAGTCATGTCTGAGGCAGATGCTGCAGCTCATACGGACGCTGTCTCCAGCCTTTCAAAGGTAAGAGTTCCCTGGGGAGGGGTCCTCTCTATCTAAGGTTTGCTCTCCCTCATGTATGGTTCCTTACTTAGAGGGAGGGCAGTCCCCCTGGGTGGTCAGGGGGTGGGGGGGTGAGTGCAGTTCCCTTAAGGTGGATCTGGTACACCCCCAGGGTTGTTTCCACTTAAACTTGCTGAAAGTAATATGTGTTTTTTTGTATGTATTTTCAGAAATCTACAGAAAAAACAAAGTCCACTCATGTCTCTAAAAGGAAGTGTGCCTCTTGTAGAGACAGTTTAGGGGAAGCATGGACTAAGGTTTTGTGTAAAGAGTGCATAGACTCCCTGGTTAAGGAAAGGGAATCTGAACAGCAGTCTGGGTTGGCAGCTTCTGTGAAAGAGCTGTCATCCACCTTTTCATCTTTTAAAACATTTTTTGAGACGTTCAAGCTTCCCTCTAAACCCATTTAGCAGGACACAACCCCGCCTCATGCTCAGGGCTCTGCACCTGCCAGATCTACTAATTTAGTTATGGCAGAGGAGATGTCAGGCCCTTCCTGGGTGGAGCTGAGGCAACCGGACAGTGGCACGTCTGACTCCCATGAGGAATCAGAAGGGGAGGACCAGGACGGGGAGTCCAGGAAAATCTCCAGGTATAAATTGTCCCTGGATGAGGTGGAAGATCTCTTGGGGGCAATATATACAACCCTCGGTATACACGAGGATAAAAAACCCCTATCTCCCCATGACCTTATGTATAAGGGCTTGGGAGATCAAAAAAGAAATGTTTTTCCAGTGCATGAAGTTCTGGTGGAAACGATTAAGAAGGAGTGGCAGGATCCTGAGAGGAAACCCTTTTTTTCTAGCTCCCTTAAAAGAAGGTTTCCATTTTCAGAGGATCCAGCGTCCATTTGGAATAAAAATCCCAAATTGGACGCCGCCTTCTCTCAGGTCTCTAGACACACAGACCTGGCATTCGAGGATATGGGGGCTTTGTCGGATGTCATGGACAAAGGGATAGACTCACTTCTAAAAAAAAAAAAGACGTGGGACTCAACTGTGGGTAACTTAAAGCCAGAAATGGCTGTTACGGTCGTAGCCTGCAATTTAGAACACTGGCTTTTCCAGATTCAGGAGCACATTGAAGCTGGCACAGCCAAGGAAACTATCCTAGCCTCGTTCCCCACGATTCTGCGAGGAATCGCATACATTGCAGACGCCTCGGCAGAGTCAGTCCATATGTCGGCCAGATCAGCGGCGCTGGCGAATTCGGCCAGAAGAGCGCTCTGGCTGAAAACTTGGCCCGGGGACACCGCCTCTAAAGTCAAATTGTGCGGGATACCCCTGACAGGTGATCTACTCTTTGGCCCTGGGTTAGAGACGGTCTTAGACTGTACAGCGGACAAAAAGAAGTCCTTTCCGCCTAAGAGGAAAGCCCCAGCTCAGACAAGAAAGGGGTTTCGTCCGAAAAAAGGCAAGGAATCTCCCAAGCAAGGGAAGAAAACTTGGGGCCAAAGAGGCAAGGGCAGAGGAGGGGCGATTTTTTGCCCTCCTGAGAAAGCCCGTAAAGATCAATGACTCTCTAGGGACGGTGGGAGGAAGACTGGGGGCCTTCCTTCCACAGTGGGAGACCCTCTCACCCAATCGATTCATCCTGGGGGTCATAAGAAGGGGGTATCTCTTGGAATTCTCAAGGCCACCCCCGCAAAGGTTCCTTGTTACGAAGCTTCCCAGCTGCACAGCAAAGGCCGAAGCTTTGGTGGACGCCCTGAAGGAACTGGAGATTCAGAACGTAGTTCACAGAGTACCAAGGGGGCAGGAAGGAGAGGGGTTCTATTCCCACGTATTTGTGGTGAAAAAGCCCTCAGGAAAATTCAGATTGATTCTGAATTTAAAACCCTTAAACAGGTCAATTTGCTACAAAAGATTCCGCATGGAGTCAATCTTTACGGTCAGGGCCCTGTTACCACACAACTGTTATATGGTGTCTCTGGACCTCAGAGACGCATATTTACACGTCCCTATCGCAGAAACCTCCCAAAGGTTTCTCCGTTTAGCAATAGACCTGCAGGGCACAATACTGCATCTGCAGTTTCAAGCACTGCCCTTCGGGCTATCCTCCTCGCCCCGCATATTCACAAAGGTACTGGCAGAGGCGTTGGCCTTCCTGCGACTCCAGGGGGTATCAGTTATAGCCTATCTGGACGACCTGCTTCTTTTTGCAGTATCCCCAGAACAGTTGATCAGGGACCTCGATCTAACAAAAAGGGTACTAACAGGTTTGGGGTGGCTGCTGAACTTAGAAAAGTCCAGTCTCATTCCCTCACAGCGCATTGTGTACCTGGGGTACCTGCTGAACACTACGCTCTTGAGAGTTTTTCTTCCAAGGGAAAAAATTCTAAAACTGGACAGAGCAGTTTTCTCCCTCCAGTGCAACCATCTGGTGTCCAAGAGGTCCATAATGTCAACGTTAGGCCTTCTAACTTCTACTCTTCCAGCAGTGCAGTGGGCAGGATTACATTTTCGCCCCCTACAATCATATGTACTAAGAGTATGGGACCACAGTCAGAGGGATCTAGACACCTTAGTACAGGTTCCCCATCAAATAAAGAGATCTCTTTGGTGGTGGAGGAAGGAAGTGAACTTGTCACAGGGACGTCTGTGGCTCATCCCAGTCCCGCAGATCGTAACCACGGACGCAAGTGGCAAAGGCTGGGGGGCACATCTGGGATCCCTTCTAGCGCAGGGCACATGGAAGGGTGACGAGCTGCAAAGGTCTTCCAACTGGAAAGAGCTGAGGGCAGTAGGCCTAGCCCTCAGATTTTTCAAAAAGGAACTCCAGGGCCACCATGTACAGGTACGGTCGGACAACTCATCCACCGTGGCCTATATAAACAAGCAGGGAGGCACCAGGAGCGGAAGTCTGCTGGCCCTAGCAAAAGACATTCTAAGCTGGGCCGAGTCCAACACTCTCTCACTCTCAGTGGTTTTTTTGAGAGGGGAGAGGAATATAATCGCAGATTTTCTCAGCCGGAGGAGTCTAAAGGAAGGAGATTGGGCCCTCAACCAGGAGGTCTTCAATCTCATATCCGAGAAATGGGGACCCCCGGAAGTGGATCTTTTCGCTTCAAAAGACAACGCGAAAAACCCCTGTTTTTTCTCGCTAAACGCAGGGGAAGGAGCACTGGGGGTGGACGCATTATCTCAGAATTGGCATTTCAGGACATGTTATGCCTTCCCTCCTCCGGTGCTATTACCGGCGGTTCTGAGGAAGTTTCAACTAGAGAGCACCTCTCTTATTCTAGTAGCTCCACATTGGCCGAAAAGGGCATGGTTTTCAATCCTCAGTCAGTTAGCAGCGGAGCCTCCCCTTTTCCTTCCACCTCGAAAGGATCTTCTGTCGCAGGGTCCAGTCCTCTGCCCACAGGTGCAGCAGTGGAAATTAGCGGCCTGGCTACTGAGGAGGGTATATTAAGATCCAAGGGGTTTTCAGAGAGCTTAATCTCTACCCTCCTCAACAGTAGGAAAAAGGAGACCCGTAGGATTTACAAAAAGGTCTGGCTCCTTTTCAACAAATGGTGCATAGAAAACTCCTTCTCGGTGCAGAGTCCCGTAGCTTTGTTGGAGTTTCTGCAGTGTGGAGTGGACAAGGGGTTATCTGTAGGTACCCTTAAAAGTCAGGTTTCAGCACTCAGTGCTTATCTGGAGAAGTCTCTGGCTACCAATCCAGGGGTGGTCAGATTCTTTAGGGCACTGTCAAGACAGAGACCTACCAGGGCTCCTCCCTTTCCCGGGTGGGACCTATCTCTGGTTTTACAGAGCCTTACGGGAAGTCCCTTTGAGCCATTGGACAAGTGCCTGTTAAGGGAACTTACCCTAAAAACAGTATTTTTAGTAGCAGTGACAACTGCCAGGAGGGTCAGCGAAATTGAGGCGTTATCAATTAGACCTCCTTTTTGTGTTATTTTGCCAGACAGGATAGTCCTTAAGACTGATCCAGCTTTTTTGCCTAAAGTGGCGTCAGGCTTTCACAGAAGCCAGGAAATAGTCCTACCCTCGTTTTGTCCCAATCCTTCAGGTGAAAGGGAACTAAAATTTCATTTTTTATATGTAAGGAGGTGTATCCTACAATACCTAGAGAGGACTAAAACAATAAGGAAGTCTGATTCTCCATTTATTTTACTTTCTGGGGCCAGAAAGGGTCTCAGAGCGTCCCGACGCACGATTGCCAGGTGGCTTAGATTAGCTATTGGGCAGGCATATTCTTTAGCAGGGAAGGAGGTCCCTAGAGGCATAAAGGCACACTCCACCAGAGCAGTGGCAACTTCCCAGGCAGAGAAGGCTGGAGCAATGCCAGAGCAAATATGCAAGGCAGCGACATGGTCCAGCTACTCCACTTTCGTTAGACATTACAGAGTGGACCTGGTGGTGGCAGGTGAGCAGGCTTTTGGGCGAAAAGTTCTGCAAGCTGTAGTCCCACCCTAATTGGTAAGTGCTCGATTATCCTCTCTATTGTGGCTGTCCTGAAATGACGAAAAGGGAAAATTAAAGTTACGTACCGGTAACGTCTTTTCCTGTAGTCTTTCAGGACAGCCCTAGTTACCCACCCTAAGCTTGGGGGGGTCTTATTAAAGACCAGAACGCAATATGGTAATGATATTGATTGGTATGTTATTAATGTGTTCTTGTGTCTCCCCAGCTGGCCGGAGGTACTCTTGAAAGAACTGAGGTCCGGCAGGGGAGGAGAGAATTTATGGGCTGGCGCAGTGTTTCCAGAGGAAGGGGAGGAGACTATCTCTCTATTGTGGCTGTCCTGAAAGACTACAGGAAAAGACGTTACCGGTACGTAACTTTAATTTTTTGAATCCGTCAGACAATGCAACCATGTGTGGGCTCCATCGGACCTACAGCGGACTTTTTCTGTCGAAAATCTGACGGACTTTAGATTTGGAACATGCTTCAAATCTTTCAGACGGAGACGGAGTCCGGTCGAAAAATCCGCTCTTCTGTATGCTAGTCCGACGGACAAAAACCGACGCTAGGACAGCTACGTAATCACGTACGAATCTGTAGGACTTTGGTGTGATCATGTGTAGGCAAGTCCATTCATTAGAAAGTCCATCAGAAAGCCCTTAGGACCTTTGTTGCCGAAAAGTCCGCCCGTGTGTACACGGCATAAGAATTGTTAGGCTTGCCGACATACAAAATTTAGAAAAAAAAAAGAATTCAGTGCAACTACTACAGGAAATATAGTATTAGAGAGTTAATTTCATGCAAAACAGAAGGAGCAGTTTATGTCTTGGAGTGTCCATGTCACCTTCAATATATAAGGAGAACAAAAAGACCACTTTGGAAACTTTGAGAGAACATGTTCGAAATATAAAAATAGATTACCCTAAGCACAGCGTTTCCAAACATGATGCTGAATGTCATGGAAAAGATCCTTCCTCTCTGTGTTTGGGGTATAGAGAAATACAAACCCCACTGGAGAGGAAGCAACAAAGTTATCACTCTCAGCAAATCCGAATCTTGCTGGATTTATGAGATGCAGACTTTTGATCCTTTAGGCCATAATATAGAATTCGGTCTGAACTGTTTCATTTCTAATTATTAACATTGTTTGGGCCCTCACACATCTACAAGCTCCCCTTGAGAGGAATTTGTCCCCTTTTTTATTTATTAGAATTTTAGATTTCTGAAGAAACTATCACTACCCACATCTATACTCATCTTGCAACATCTTTATATTTTCAATATGTATTTTTTTTCTTTTTCTTTTTTCTTTTATTTATTTTTCTTTTTGTTTATTTATATTTATTTTTATTTCCATTTTTATTATTTTTATTTTATTTTTGTTTTCATTTTTATTTCTATTTTTATATTATTTTTATTATTTTAATTTTCATCTTTATTTTATTTAAATGTATTATTATTTATTTATTTATTTTATATTTTATTTATTTTCATTTAAATTGTATTTGTATTTATTTTTGTGTCATTATTGATATAATTGATGTGTCAACATATAATAGGGATTATATCCACTTAGCCATATATACAGTATGATCAGCCATTGAACATTACTCAGTTCATTCATTTATTATCAAGTATTTTAGTATGATGTTCATAATGAGTCTGTGCGGTTTTCATAGTCACTGTTTGTTTACATATGTCTGCTCGTCATTAATTAGTATAATGTTCTGAAGGTTTTTAGCAATTGTGTGTGGTTCCTATGGTTACCGCTGTTTTATATTGTCAGCCAGTCTCCAAACCCTTAAAGTCACGTGATAGTGACACAACGCGTCGAGAGGAGTCGGGTGATGTCACTTTCTTTCACGGCCGAGACCGGAAGTCCCTTTGTTTTACATGCTGCTGATCTGCATTTTTTAAAGTTTAAGTTACTACTTTTAATAAAATTTGTTTTAAATAATACACAATGGAGTTTCCTTTTATCCCTACATAACATCCATTAACTGGAGGATACTTGGAGAGTGGTCTGTAAAGACGTAGAATATACAGGATACTGCTATTCCCATTCCATTGTGATAGCCCCAAGCAGGAAGGAGAGGAGCAGAGATTGTCTTCAAAGAGTACTCAGATTTGTGACAAGACCCACTGGGGTCGATATTGGAGGTGAGAGGCTAGAACACACTGCGTGTGGATTACTAAATGGGTCTGCAAGTTTTTGGTCACGCTTAAATTTACCTGCACTTGGACACTTTGTTCCTCTTTCCCTTTTCCTCTATTTGCATCTTTTTGCACATCTTGAAGAGACTTATTTTTCAATTCATATATATTTTTTTTCAGTTTATTTTGGATTTTTACATTTTTTTTCACTGACTGGACTATTATCATTTATGAATTTTGCACCTTTTTTATGAAGTTTGATTATGAATTTTTAATATTTATTATTACAATTTGCAATTTATTGAATATTTTGCACTTTAAGGAATTATCTTTTCTGATATTGTGTCACTTAAGTGTTTCGATATAGCACTGCTCCATTTGATTGTATGAATATTTCTATTAGGTGCTGGTGACACTTTAGGATTTCAGCAGCTGTATATCCACATATTGCACTTTATTCCTTTTTTTTACACTTTGAGTAGCGCACAAGTACTTTTTTCCTATTTTCATACACATACAAAATACACTTTAGGATGGGCTCCCCAGGACAACCAATGATTTAAAAGGATCACAGACCACATAATTAGCAATCGCATGCCATGCTGCAGGTAACAAGGTTAGCAAAATATTCTCATGCATTAAAAATCAGTGATGGAAAAAGATCTAGGGTTTCTTGTAGACCACTAACTTAGCCAATAGCATGCAATGCCAAGCTGCAGCTTACAAATTTAGCAAAATACTCTCAATAAAAGGGAAATATTTGAAAGTTAAATCAATTATTTTACTTTTTTATAAAACATTGGTTTGGTCTCATCTTGAAAATGCAGTTCAGTTTTGGTCACCGATCCTCAGGAAACAAAATTAGAAAGAAAAGTTCAGCGAAGGGCAACAGTACAAGGATCAATTACATAGATTAGAAGTTAGAAGAAAGAGCTTTAACGCTATGTTGCGAAGAAGGTTCTTACCGTTAGAACCATAAAAATGTGGTACTCCCTCCCCCCAGGAAGCTGAAAACTTTTAGATGTCTTCCTTAGGAAGTAGAATATACAGGGCTCTGGGAATTTTTTAGAAAATATAAATCACACACATATACAGTGGGGAAAATAATTCTTTGATCCACTGCAGATTTTGAAAATTTGCCCACTTACAAAGAAATGAAGGATCTATAATTTTTATCATAGGCGTATTTTAAATGATAGAGACAGAATAACAACCAAAAATTCAGAAAAAACACACAATACAAATGTTATAAATTGATTTGCAGATCAGTGAGTAAAATAAGGATTTGATCCCCAAGCAAAACATGACTTGGTACTTGGTGGAGAAACACTTGTTGGCAAGCACATTTCTTGTAGTTGGTGACCAGGTTTGCACACATCTCAGGAGGGATTTTGGTCCACTCTTCTTTACAGAACTTCTCTAAATCCTTAAGGTTTCTTGGCTTTCTCTTGGCAACTCAAAGTTTCAGTTCCCTCCATTCATTTTCTATAATATTAAGGTCTGGAGACTGACTAGGCCACTCCATGACCTTAATGTGCTTCTCCTTGTTGCCTTGGCGGTATGTTTTGGGTCATTGTTATGCTGGAAGACCCATCCACGACCCATCTTCAGTGTTCTGGCTGTGGGAAGAAGGTTGTCATGCAAGATTTTACAATGCATGTCCATTGGCCCCTCGATGTGGCAAAGTCAGTCTGTACATTTAGCAGAGAAACAGTCATAAAGCATCATGTTTCCACCTCCATGCTTGACTTCATGGATGGTGTTCTTAGGGTCATAGACAGATTTTTCTTCCTCCAAACACAGAGAGTCGAGTTAATGCTAAAGAGCCAAATTTTGGTCTCATCTGACCACAGCACTTTCTCCTAATCCTTCTCTGAATAATTTAGATGTTCATTGGCATGACTGTACCTGTGCCTTCTTGAGGAGGGGGACTTGTCATGTTTAGAGGAAGAAAAATGCTGACTTTAACCCTAAGAACACCATCCCTACAGTCAAGCACGTAGGTGGAAATATTATGCTTTGGGGATGTTTCTCTGCTAAAGGTACAGACCGACTTTGCCGCAATGAGGGGCCCATAGATGGGGCCATGTATTGTAAAATCTTGGATGAGAACCTTTCTCCCTCAACCAGAACAGTGAAGATTGGTCATGGATGGGTCTTTCAGCATGACAATGACTCAAAACATGGCAACAAAACCAAGGCAACAAAGGAATTCTCAAGAAGAAGCACATTAAAGTAGAGTTCCACCCAAAAGTGGAACTTCTGCTTATCTGATTCCTCCCTCCCTCCAGTACCACATTTGGCACCTTTCGGGGGGAGTGGGTACCTGTTTTTTTACAGGTACTCTGTTCCCACTTCCGGGAGACCGGGCCCCGGTGAAGTACATCAGCAGCTCGGCCCTCCTCCTCCTCCCTCCCCTTCTGCTGGGCCAGTGAGTGAGCGCAGCGTGCTTCATTCATGTGCAGTAGGGACCCGGCTGTAAAGCCAAAAGGCTACACTGCTGGATTTTCTTACAAGCAATGGCAGTGGCAGCACCCGACCAACCTATGTAAATATTGGCTGCAGTGCCAACATCACTGGACACCAGGAGAGGTAAGCGTCCTAATGTTAAAAGTGACAGCCAGCAGCTACAGTATGTGTAGCTGCTGACTCTTAATTTATAAAGGGGCGGGCAGAACTCCTCTTTTTAAATACTGGGGTATGGCAGCAGCTATTTTTGGGAGCGATGTGCATTTCTGTTCAAGATAAAAGTGGTCTCCGCGGCGGATTTTCCGCAAGATCACTTTTATCCACGGCAGGAGAGGTAACCATCCCCTCCGCGCTCCGGTCGTCTCCGCCGCTTACCGGACCCGCTGGTAGCGGCGGAGGCGATCGCGTCCTCTCCCATGGATGCCTGGCTACAGTTGAAGGGAAGATGGCCCCTGCTCGGATCCATAGTATGGGAAGGCGGAAGCAACGTCAAATATCACTTCCGCCCATAGCTCTTTTTTTTTTTTTTTTTTTCAAGTGACATTTTTTTTTTATATACATGTTTGTGTAAATATGAGATCTGAGGTCTTTTTGACCACAGATCTCATATTTAAGAGGTCGTGTCATGTTTTTTTTCTATTACAAGGAATGTTTACATCCCTAGTAATAGGAATAGGAATAAAAGTGACCCATTTTTTTTTTTTTAAAAGATAGTGTCAAAATAAAAAATTAAAAGTAAAATAAATAAGAAAAAAACATTTTTTTAAAGAGCCCCATCCCGACGAGCTCGCGTGCAGAAGCGATCGCATACATGGGTAGCGCCCGCATATGAAAATGGTGTTCAAACCACACATGTTAGGTATCGCCGCAATCGTTAGAGTGAGAGCAATAATTCTAGCCCTAGATCTCCTCTGTAACTCAAAACTGGTAACCTGTAGAATCTTTTAAACATCACCTATGGAGATTTTTAAGGGTAAATGTTTGTCGACATTCCACGAGCGGGCGCAATTTTGAAGCGTGACATTGGGTATCAAGTTACTCGGCGTAACATTATCTTTCAAAATATAAAAAAACTGTTGTCTTATTTTTTAATTCAAAAAAGCTTAATTATTCCCAAAAAAGTGCACTTGTAAGACCGCTGCGCAAATACGGTGTGGCAGAAAGTATTGCAACGACCGCAATTTTATTCTCTAGGGTGTTAGAAAAAATATTATATATAATGTTTGGGGGTTCTAAGTTATTCTCTAGCAAATTTATTGTAAACAAGAAGTGTAAAAAAGGGGCTTGGTCCTTAAGTGGTTAAGGTCATGGAGTGGCCTAGCCAGTCTCCAGACCTTAATCCTATAGAAAATTTATGGAGGTAGCCAAAACCTTAAGTTGTCAAGCGACAGCCAAGAAACCTTAAGGAGTTAGAGAAGATCTGTAAAAAAGAGTGGACCAAAATCCCTCCTGAGATGTGTGCAAACCTGGTCACTAACTACAATAAACATTAGAGGTAAGATGCCTGACAACAAGGGTTTCTCCACCAAGTTCTAAGTCATGTTTTACTTGGGGATTAAATGCTTATTTTACTCACTGATCTGCAACTCAATTTATAACATTTGTGTTATGTGTTTTTTTTTCTGGATTTGTGGTTGATATTCTGTCTCTATCATTTAAAATGCACCTATGATAAGAATTATAGACCCTTCTTTTCTATGTAGGTGGGCAAACTTACAAAATCTGCAGGGGATCAAATAACAGAAAAATGTATCCTACTTACTGTCATTTTCTTTTCCTGGTGCCTATCCATGGCAGCATACGTATGATAGTAGCCCCGCCTACTTCCGCCCACAAGACCAGTGCATAGCTATAAAAAGTTAACACCCACACAACAGCCCATTCCCTGTATGCTGCTATGGATAGGCACCAGGAAAAGAAAATTACAGTAAGTAGGATACAATTTTCTGTTTTCCTGGTGCCTCCATGGCATTATACGTATGATAGGTCAATAACTAGCAAATCAGGGTGGGAAACTTCAGCGAATTAGATCATAAGAAAGTGACTAAGCTACTGGCTGCCTGCCAAAGACAGTTGTAGTGAGGACTACTAAGTCCATCAGTAATGCTGAACGATTGCACCATAATAGAACCAAATTGGCTCCCTTGCCTGCCATGTTGGCTGACATCTCACTATGGGATAGGCAAACAAATGTCCACAGGCTCTTGATGCCATGACAACAGCAAGGCTGTGAACTTCCTGCAGCTCAAAGAGCTTCCCCAATAATTCTTATACAAGAAGCTGGCTTCAGATAAGGGTGAAGGTCTGCCTGGTAGAAAACAAATTGAGCACCATCTGCGATACCCTCCCCATCTGCACCAACATGCAAATCCCCAGGACAGTCCCCCGGAGCGCACTCCCTTCTTAAGGAGACATGCCCCCAAAGCCTTGCCAATTTGTTAAACCGTAGTCTGAGTCGACTAGACATGATGAAGCTAGAAATCAAAGCATCGGTACAGGCTCCATCTTGAAATACAATAGAGGAAAGTAAAGGCTGAGAGATAAAACTTTCCAATCCCACCCACATCCAACCAAGAGATGGAAAGTTCCTTTGGGTGAACTGGATGCAGATCAAGGAACTGAATAAGGATGTCAGACAGATAAAAACTTAAAGGCCTCATGTACACTGCTGCTGCTAAATGGATGTTTAGGAGCAGTTGGACATTTTTTTCAACTGCTCCTGAACTCTCCTTTATGTTATCTTATCAGTACATGTACACAGGGTCGTTTACAGTTGTTTCTAGGCAGTTGAGTTTAGAGGCTTTTTGTGGAATGCAAAAAAATGGGTTCTGAAGCTGAGTTTAGAGGCATTTCAAGCGCCAAACGCTTCTAAATGCGTTTAGACGTGTTTCATTTACAGGCGTTTTTCATTTTTGGCTATTTTGAAAAAAAAAAAAAATATATATATATATATATATATATATATATATATATATATATATATATATATATATATATATAAATTTTTAATTTTTTTTAAAGGCTTCTAAACGCAAACGCAGCAAAATGGACGTTTTCAAGTTACATCGTTCAGGAGAGGTTGTAAAAACGTCCCGTGTACATGAAGCCTAACCGTAGCAAAATGGAAAACTGGTTTCTAATAACCTTGTCTTATGTTAAACCTGTGAAAGGTTCCATGCCAGACAAGGTCACCAACCTTAAAACAGTCACCTCCCCAAGTGAAGGCTATGAGTTAACGACTTAAGATCCCACAAAGTCACATGGGCAGCAATATTAAGAGCCACATGCTAACGTAGGCCCAGCTGCAGGAGAGGACTTGTTCAGCAAATAAACTTTTTGGGAGAAAAAAGCCTGAGGCTTACACCAAGATAAGCAATCACCACATGTCTAGCAATAGATTTAACATGAAGTAGTAGACCCCCTTGCTTAGCATTAAGCAATTCCTAGACTCCATGATGCCCGGGCTCAGAATTTGAGCTTCAATTGTCAAGCTGTCAAAGTCAGTTTAAAGCTGGATGGCAAAACACATTCCTTGGAAACAGATGATCATCATCCAGTAGATGCCTCAGAGCAACTCTCCACCGCACCTTTTAGTTTGGAGTACCACATCTGCCTGGAACACTTTCGATTCCGAACATGCAAGGTAAAAAGGGGAAGGAAGTACTGAAAATCACAGGAGCATCCTACCAGAGGACCACTGCATCTCAGCCAAAACTGACTAGCCTCTAGTTTGACCTCAGGGGTCCCGTAGTCAACCTCTGAAGTTGACTACCTGGGACACTCTAGGGGTAGAAATCAATCTCACAGGTTTAGGCACTGCCGTCAGATGCAGTCTACCTGCCAAGATGTATACCCATGCCTGACAAGGCTGGAGCCTGACTTTTTGCCAAGGATACCAATCTAGCCTTTTGCTACTGCAAAACTCTGAATCCACCTGAAAATTGTACGCCACCTTTTAGGGCATTGTCTGCTTGGATCAAGATTATATAAAACAGCCCAGAACTTCTGGATGTTACCTTGGAAAACAAGACGCCAAAGACAACCAACCCCCTTAATATTAAGGATGTCTAGGTCTCTTCCCCAGAATATTCCACGGTCTGAGGTGTCTTTCCATTGTGATTCCTTAAAACAGGAAGAGAAAACTTCCTTGGTTTAGAGCCAGACCCCTGAGTCTCCGCAATAGGGAAATCACCTGACCAAAGACTGAGTCAA
Source organism: Lithobates clamitans (assembly GCA_037952925.1). Taxonomy (NCBI): domain Eukaryota; kingdom Metazoa; phylum Chordata; class Amphibia; order Anura; family Ranidae; genus Lithobates; species Lithobates clamitans. The sequence continues at coordinate 1,784,258 of JBBGZY010001275.1, forward strand.
CTTGTCCCTTGAAGAACAGAGGCCTGTAAAAACCTGGGGTGAAACCAGGCCAAAGGAATTGCCTCACATGAGGCTACTCTCAGTTCTAGGCTTCTCCTACAAAAGTGGAGATCCAGATCGCTCCTCGTACAGACAGTTTGAATCTGAGACTAGAGTGTGTAAAGTTATCAATGAGAAAAAGCGCTCTGTCCTAAGCAGTGAGTAGGGCCATCCAGACATTCCCAAGGTGAGTCGGTTCCAGATCTTCGAACCTATCCAAGTTACTGGAATATCTGGAGGACCATGTCAGGTTGCTTATTAGAGCCTACACCAATAATTCTCCATCTAAGGATCTCTCTATGAAAATATTTCAAGAAGGCATTGAGGCTAGTACTAGGTCCAGCATCCTAATACATGAGGTGCTAACCAATAGACAAGGAGCAGGATCCCAGAATGGTAGTGCATCTGTCCAAAAGAAAGGCACAGAAATTTCTTAAGGGATGGCAACATTAATTATCTTTGATGCCTGCCAAGCCAGAAAGTGTCCAGGCGAAGGTAGGCAATGCAAAGTATATATTTTTCTGTGGAAAACTTGCATCTGAACCCAGCCCATTAAGGTAACGTTTCCACTATTGCGACCCCAAATGTCGCTCGATTCAGAGTGCAGCCCCGATCCAACTTTACAGTCTCTGGATCAAAGTTGCAGCAAAGTAGCGCAGGGACCTTTTCAAAGTCGCTGCAACCCTAAATCACATAGACTGGAAAGAGTGGCATTGAAATCAATGGGCTGTGACTTGTCATGAGGCTTTGTGTCGCACGACAAGTCGCACTAGTGGAAATGGAGCCTAAAACTTTAAGATGCATACCAGATATTGGGCTTTTGGATAGTAAACTGTTTGCCACCACAATTGGGGCAGAAACACCTTGACCCAGAAAACCTTCAAAGGATATGCAGAGACCACAAGTGGAGAAAAGACGCTCATTAACAATTAGAAGGAGAAAAAGACCTTGCAATCTGTACAATCTGCTCAACTTCAGCCACATCTCTAATGCTGTAGACCTGGACTGTCTCAAAGAGAACCTGTTCCTGGAAGGCCATGCAGGCTACTTCTTCTGACTGAGAAAATGCTTGAGCCTGCTCTAGTTTCTTACCTTGAGGTTGCTCTGGATTCTTACCTTGAGCCTGCTCTGTTTTTTTACCTTGAGCTTGCTCTGGTTTCCTACCTTGAACCTGCTCTGGTTCTTCTCCACTCATGGTAGACTTACCTACCTTAAAGAAAATGGCCAATAGAGGCAACACATAAAGTACCAGCTTATCCTCTCTGTTCTTTCTTGCCAGCAGTTGGCCTGCTCTCTGCTAAGGGAGGCTTTATGCAGTTGGTAGCACTAGTATTAGAATGCAGCTTGAGGCAATCTCAATAACTATTATTTTGTTACTATTTATCTGGACTCTCTCAATATATTTTTATTTCTCACATCTGACAACATATTTTTGTTTATTTTTTATATATTTTTTGGCTTTAATGTAGATTCTTTTTTTGTGTTTGTATTTTTTTGAAGGGTTTTTTTTTTTGGGGATTTTGATTTGTACTCCCGAAAATGTTTGTGTGTGTTTTTTGTGACAAGTTCCCATAACACCATTGATATGTTGTTCTATTTAATGTGTAGGAGATTGTTTGGTGTTGGTGTCTCTTAATTTCACATTTTATGTTAGAAATGTACCAGAATCGTCACCAACAAACTGTCCTTTTTGGATGAAAACACACACAGGAGAGTAGAATTTCCCCAAAAAAATTTTATTAAGGGGTCACAACTAAACAAAGAGGGAGGCAACGCTGGAGAAACAGCAGAAGTGGGTGAAACCTTGGGCCCCCAGGGCAGACATTAACTACTTCCTTCCAGGCTTCCTTCCACGCGGTGGCTCTGGTGGTGGAGTTGTGGCAGCAGGAGGAGGAGGAGGAGGATGGTCCAACTCAACCACGTCGGTCTTGGGTGTTAGTTCCCCACTCACCCCCTTACGTAGCACTTTATAAAGCAGGTCCTCACAGAGTCTGCGTTGACCCTCCTGCATGCCCTGCAATTTGGTGGCAGCCATGTAGGCAAAGGCCTCTTCAGGAGTGGGTAAGGCTGGTAGGGACGCCGAAGCCTCCTGGATCAGCCTGAATGCTGAATCCTGCACGGGACTCGGAGTCGTCTTCCTGGCTCTTTTATATGGAAGGCGGAGGAGAGGAACCTGAGACTCAGTCAGGCTGCGACTGGTCCCTGGCTTCTAGTGGCTGACACTTAGCCCCGCCTCCTCCTGGCTGCCAATAATCCCCGCCTCCTCCTGACTGCCACATTCCACAGCCTCCTCCTGGCTGAGGTCTTCCTGTGTATGAAAAAGGGACATAATTTTAGTTTTTTAGTCATCAATCACACACAATTTTCACCTCCTGACTGTTGCAAATTGAATGTTAACAAATATAACAGACTATCTTTCTGAGCCCAGCATTTTTCATTCTTGTCCCAATTTTGGGTGCCCACTACTGTCTATTGATATGTAAAACACTTTCAAGCAGCAATTAGTGATCAATACTAACATCTAGTAAACATCATTTCTTTATTGACCAGAAATCAGTAGAACAATGCTATACCTGACTCCAGCTGGGCTCCTCCACTTCTTCCTGGCTGGAAGGCCCAGGTTGGACATCGGAAGCCTCAGCTGGTATGGAAGGAAGCGTGGATAGAAGAGTAGAGAGGGATTCCCTGACTTCAGTGTGGTCTGACAGAAATCGCAGTCTTTCATAGTACCAGAGCCTGGGGACATAAACGTCATCTGCTGCAGCTCCTGATCTCTGGGAATCTGTGACCTTCTTGCGCTCCCTAAGATATGTGCTCCGCAGGCCACCAATTTTGGCTTTTAAATAGGGGATGGTCGCTGTGGGGACCACCGGCGTCACCAACTCCAGCAGTTTCTCCAGCGCTGCCTGCCTCTTCTGTTTGTGATTATAGTGGGGGTGTCTCACCTGCCACAGACAGGGCAGCTCCCTTCATTTGTCAATGAACAGGGGGAGGAAATTGTGGTCGTTGAACCCATCCATTTTCTCTGCAAGACACAACACAAGACAAACCCTAATGTCAGGCCAAACTCCCCTAATCTTGTTACAATATAGGCTTCCATTTCGAAGCAGTATAGGCCCAAGTTTAGATCCTACCTTCATTATCACGATCGGCGCCTCCGATGCTCCTTCTTCCGCTCACAGATCGTACGTAAGATGCACGCGTGTTACGCTTTATACACACTGCGCATGTGTGTAACTCCGCCCGCCCCTGACGTTCTTTCTAGTCTATTCCCCGCCCCTTTTCGTTCGGTGCAGTGGGGGAAGAGCACATGGCGGATACACAGCAGGTGCGTGCTAATTGTAGCAACGAGGAGGAGGAGGGAAGGCCGGATCCGGACACGTCCTGATCCAGAAGGAGATTTAAGGACTCAAATATGTCCTTTGGGGAGATGTTGGAGATGGTCGACATCCTGAAGAAGGCCGACTATGATGGAAAGTATGGGCCTTACCCCAACCCCAATGTCAGAAAGGCCAAGATCATTGCGAAAGTGGTCAGGAGTCTGCGGGGTACGAAGATCGAAAGATCAGCTCAGGAACTGGTGGTCGGACCTCAAATTACGAGAACATGAGCAGTACAGAAAGATCCGGAGAGTGCTGCAAAAAAGTAAGTAGTTGTCCTGTGTTCCTATTCTTTATGTTTATTACGTTCGTGCTCCATGTGCTTTTAGGAACGGTTGTACAGTTTAAAATGGCAACTTTCATGTTCATGGGCACATTATTCGTTCGGATCAAACATTTTGCTTTCGGACTCTAAAATACCATTGTTTAGGCCATATGCATTTGGCCACCATTTTGACGCCCTATACTTGTCTTAAAAGAATTGGGTTGTGTAGATGGCTTTGTTACTAGAATGAAATGCAAACTAGATTCTGTGTAAGGAGAGGACACTGAACAGCTGTTTTCACATCTGGACACTGGAGCACTAGTGTGGGACACAAGAACACCCTTTTTATTAGGGGGGCACACAGGTGCTCCAGTGTATACTATAGGGGGGGTCTCCATCTGTGAAGCTTGTACTAAACAGGTAAAGTATTGCAGCTTGACAAAGGACACTGAAAATGCTACATCTTGGAACTCTGCTAAAATTGACAATTGTACCACACTTCCAAGCAATGTTTCCTATTTCTAGTTCTGCCATCAAATATCTGTGTGTTAATTATACCATTTTTGTTATCATAGGGGAGAAAAGACTCGGAGGACACCCCTCATCCAAGGAGACCAGAGCCCATCCGCCTCTGGAAGAAGGGGAAATCCCCCCAACACAAGCAGAGCGGGAGGAAGAAGACGTGGTGGAACTAGTCACCACAACAGGTAAGTGTCTGCGACCACAGGCTCAGATAAGAGATGGATGGCGGCATTTTTTTTAGACCTAATTTATTTTGGGGTTCCTCTCTTTTTAGGTGATCATGAGGTTGTGGATCCAGATCCTTTCACATCCGAAAGTGCCCAGATCCTGATCGGGGAGATCATGGGGTGTAATTTACAATTGGAAATCATCAAGAAAAACATCAATGATGTTATTCCAAAAAATAAAAACATCATTGATGTGTTTAAAGCCCCTCCAAATCACTTTCTTCTTTTATGTGCTACAATGTGCTAAATGTTTTTATGATTTTTCCCAAAGCCAAATTTGGAGGATGCACACAGTGTGCCAACATGTGCTATCTGCCATCATGGGAGATCAATGGACGCGTTTTGGGGGTGCAACCCCTTCCTCAATAATAAAGTAGCGGTGAGGAAGGGCTTGCTCCCCCAAAACACGTCCCTTGATCCCCCCTGATGGCAGATAGCACATTTTGACATTGTTAAATTCATGTGCATCTTCCAAATTTGGCTTTTCCTGGGGTGACTTCACCCCATCTGAACGCTATATCAAACACAGTTCCTAAATACTCATGTGTGATATTGCCTTCAAATTCTACCAAATGTGACATTTGCAAGTTCAAGATTTGTGTCTTTCTTGTTGTTTCTTGGTTTTACACAGGCCTGTTTTATCTAAAATGGAAATTTTGAGTTTTGATAATGCCACCCCAAAAATTGTTATACAACAAACAGGTTGGTTTGTTTGAAAAACCTTTGGTAAATGCACATGTGAATGTGCAGGTATTAAAAAGATTGTTAATCAAGAATGTGTGGATTATTGTCTCAACACTACAACACTTTTGGGGTGATGTCATTGTTGTTTTGTGAGAAAATGGGGGTTATTTTCTAAGGGCAAATCCTCTTGGCACTACAAGTGCAGTTTCAGTGCAGTTGCAACTGCACTTGTAGTGAATGTGTTTTTGCATTTTAGTAAATAACAGCCAACAGTGCTTTGTATAATAAGGTTACACAATCACAACATTTTCTGGACTCAACACATTTCTGTCAGGGTCAGCTAAAACAAACACAAGCAGTAAATGTCCACAAAGAATTTCTTTTTTTGTTTTATTATAAAAAGGCTTCACAGATTTGCTGGCATATTGATAGCCCCCCTACCCGCAAAGAACTCCAGGTAGCGTACCCGTACATCACGGGCACTCAGGGAGGGCAAGCCAGGACGGCCGCTTTAAAGCGCCGTCAGTGTGGTTTGATGTATCATTCGGCCTCAGGCCCAACTGAGCCAACATAGTTGACCGAATGTTTTCTTAAAAAGTTATGGAGAACACAGCATGCATGTATAATATGGTTCAGTTTATACTCCGCCATATGGATGGGTGTCATAAATAGGCGGAACCAGCTGGCCAGGATTCCAAATGTGTTCTCCACCACTCTTCGGGCTCTGGCCAGCCGGTAATTAAAAACCCTCTGTTCCGGGGGGAGAGTCCTCATTGGGAATGGCCGCATCAGGTGGTCCCCCAGCGCAAACGCTTCATCAGCAACGAACACAAATGGGAGTCCTTCAACATTGTCCTCTGGAGCTGGCAAGTCCAAGCTGCCATTCTGGAGACGCCTGTAAAACTCAGTCTGGGCGATGACTCCACCATCGGACATCCGGCCATTCTTCCCCACGTCCACATACAGGAAGTCGTAATTAGCCGACACCACCGCCAACATCACAATACTATTGAACCCCTTGTAATTATAATAGTATGACCCCGAGTTGGGTGGTGGGATGATGTGGACGTGTTTCCCATCAATTGCCCCTCCGCAGTTAGGAAAGTCCCACCGCTGGGCAAAGTGGGAGGCCACAGTCTGCCATTCCTGTGGCGCGGAAGGAAACTGTTGAGGCAAAAACAGTAAACATTACTATTTTTTCTCAGAAACATGGCAAGCAGATTAGACACAAACATTATGGGGCAACCTCCAGCTAGCATTTATTAAGGGGAATTTAACAACGCCAAAGTATAAGGTACACCTATCATATTCCCCCTCCCCCCTCTCATGGGCCATTTCTAACATTATAGGGGGGGGAACTCTGGGACAGGTAACCCTCTTAACTTCATTGAGAGATGAATGCCTAAATAATGGGTATTACTTGGAACAGCCCCTTCTTAGTTACACTATTGGCAGACCACTGGACAGGTAAGAAGTGTCATAATACAAAGATATAAATACACACTGTACAAATTTTAGGACATTTGGACATTGTGCTATTACCTATCAAGATAATAATAGGATCCAAAAACTTTAAACAGTACCATTGGAAGGTATACAGGCAGGCCCTTGCACTACATGCTTTGGGGAATTCATCCATAAATCTGACCACAAAAGAGATGGGTATAGTGTGTATGGGTTTGGCAAAGTCAGCATATAGATGATTGAGGATAGAGAATTAGGATCAGCTGACTTAGCAGTTGGGGGTTGGGAGGGTTACTAAAAATTATTTGGGGACACCACCAAAAAAAAGCCTCTGGCACTCTGCCTGAATTTAAAGCAAAAATAACATTTCTAAATATTTTAGGGGGTGTTTGGGGTAAAGCACTACTATGGAGCAGAAAAAATACATTAAGTGACTACATGAGGTGAATATAGGGCCAGGAGACACCATGCTGGGGAGGTTATTGAAGGGCAAATATGTATGAAGGACCTAAAATAATAATTACATAAAAATCCAGCATGCATGAGAACAAAGGGGACATTCACAGCATATTCCAATCATGGTAATTAGGGAATGAGGAAAGAAATACAATATTATATCAAACATTCAATACACTAAAATGTGATATTAAAGGATAAAAATCTTACCTTCATATACTCCTTCTGCAGGACCTGGATGATGGCAGAACAGGTCTCTGGGATAATGATCCCCAGAGCCTGGGGGGAGATGCCTGTCAAGAACTTTAAGTCCTGCAGACTTCTCCCTGTCGCCAAGTACCACAGGGTAGCGACGAGCCTCTGCTCCAGAGTGATGGCTTGCCTCATGCAGGTATCCTGCCTGCTAATATAAGGGGTCAGCGAAGCCAACAAATGGTGAAATACGGGGTCCGTCATCCAGAGAAAGTTCCTGAAATCATCAGGATTATTCTCACGGATCTCACGGAGCAAAGGCATATGACAGAACTGGTCACGCTGAAGCAACCAATTCTTGGTCCATGAACTCCTCCCCACCCTGTTCATGGACTGGACTTGTGTCAAGGTCAGGACCCCAACACCAAGCCCCCGCACAGCACAAACTCTACAAGGAGTACGCATATGCAACATGGCTAGAAAACGGTCTGTTGCTCAGAACGAAGTAACAGAACGCACTGAAGAACAGCAAGGCCTGTGAAGAGCGACCTGAAAAACAGCAGCGAGCAGACAAGATCGCACAGAAAACTCCAATACGAACTGACTGCACAAACTGAACAGCAGAAAACGATCTGAAAGCCACGAGTCTGAAAAAGCGCGAATCGTCTCTCACCAAACTTTTACTAACACGAGATTAGGAAAAGGAGGCCAAAGGGTGCCGCGCTTGGTTCTGAACCGGCCTTTTCTAGTCTCGATGTACGTGGTGTACGTGACCGCGTGGTTGGCGATCGGAAATTCCGACAACTTTGTGCGACCGTGTGTAGACAAAACAAGTTTGAGCCAACATCTGTCGGAAAAAATCCTAGGATTTTGTTGTCGGAATGTCCGAACAAAGTCCGACCGTGTGTACGCCCTATAAGTCGTACGCTCCATAGAGTTGGGCTTTATGGCAGAGTGACCAGAAGAAAGCCATTACTTTGAGCAAAAACAAAATGGCACGTTTTGAGTTTGCGAAAAGGCATGTGGGAGACTCCCAAAACGTATGGAGGAAGGTGCTCTGGTCTGATGAGACTAAAATTGAACTTTTTGGCCATCAAAGAAAACGCTATGTCTGGTGTAAACCCAACATATCACATCACCCAAAGAACACCATCCCCACAGTGAAACATGGTGATGGCCGCATCATGCTGTGGGGATGTTTTTCAGCAGTTGGGACTGGAAAACTGGTCAGAATTGAGGGAAAGATGGATGGTGCTAAATACAGGGATATTCTTGAGGAAAACCTGTACCACTCTGTGTGTGATTTGAGGCTAGGACGGAGGTTCACTTTCCAGCAGGACAATGACCCCAAACACACTGCTAAAGCAACACTTGAGTGGTTTAAGGGAAAACATGTAAATGTATTGGAATGGCCTAGTCAAAGCCCAGCCCTCAATCCAATAGAAAATCTGTGGTCAGACATAAAGATTGCTGTTCACAAGCGCAAACCATCCAACTTGAAGGAGCTGGAGCAGTTTTACAAGGAGGAGTGGGCAAAAATCCCAGTGGTAAGTTGTGGCAAGCTCATAGAGACTTATCCAAAGCGACTTGGAGCTGTGATAGCTGCAAAAGGTGGCTCTACAAAGTATTGACTTTAGGGGGGTGAATAGTTATACACATTGACTTTTTCTGTTATTTTGTCCTATTTGTTGTTTGCTTCACAATAAAAAAAAAAAAAATCTTCAAAGTTGTGGGCTTGTTCTGTAAATTAAATGATGCAAGTCCTCAAACAATCCATGTAAATTCCAGTTTGTGAGCCAACAAAGCACGAAAAATGCCAAGGGGGGGGGGGGGGGGGGTGAGTACTTTTTCAAGCCACTGTATATAAAAAAAATGCTGTCTTCCTGCGCCATATTTACACCCTAATGTATTTAAAGGTTTCACTGAGGTCCACCTTTCCCTTCTTTCCTTAAGACTGTACATATTAGGTTTCTGCAGTCTCTCCTGACATGGTTTATCCCTCAGACCTTATGGAACTGTATGAAAGTGAAGAGACTGCTTGCACAGTAGAGTTGTCTCTTTGTGAGGTACAAGGACTGCTCAAAATCTGTGCTGCAGAATCTGCATATAAAGACCAGCTATAACCTGATCAGAAGTTCTCTATTTTGCTCTGGGAGACTGGGTGAATACAGCATGTGAACAGATGCTCTGACTAACTACAGCCTTTGCAAAATTGCGAGGATTGTAGGCGTTTAATTTTCAACATGGTCCTATGCAAAAAAATGTAGCGCCAACTTTGAAAGCAGCAAGAGTAGTGTGCCTGAAAGTCTAATTGGTAGAACTTGAAGTCGGAAAGTTGCTGGTGCAGGCAGATGGCAGCAAGATTACACAGATTGAGACAGAGCACAGAGAAATGGCAAGATTTACGCCTGGTACAGATAATCACAGAAATGATAATGGACTTATGCCAATAGAGGAGAATTCATATACACTCGAAAGCTTAGACTATGGGGGTTATTTACTAAAGGAAAAGCCACTTTGTACTGCAGCTGCACTTGAAAGTGCACTTGGAAGTAAAGTCGCTGTAGATCCGAGGGGGACACGCAAAGACAATAAAAAACAGCATTTTAGCTAGCAAATGATTGGATGATAAAATCAGCAGAGCTTCCACTCATTTCAGATCTACCTTTTCGTAAATTTCGTAAAGACCTTTGCCTTTCGTAAATAACCGCCTATGTGTCATTTATATTTTGTGTTATCCACATAGGTAACATTTCTTTTATTATTTTTATGCGCAGAATTCTCATCGCCCTCTGGTTTTGCGTACAGCTGATGTCCGGCGTGTTCTGACTCAGACAGACATATTGGAAATGTGGAAGATGGATCTGAAACCCATTCTAATTGAAAGGTTTGCTGGATCTCCAGGGAATTATGCAGTGCGGCAGGTAAGTTGTATTTTTTAAATCTCGTAACTGAATTTTTTCTTATGGGATCTTTGTAATAATTTTTTTATTTGTAATAAGAGTATATTAATGGTACAGTAAAGGACACAGGCTTAATATTAAAAGACCCTGGGTTATAGGCTGGTAACTTTAGGTGATTGGATACTAGCAAAGCTTTTGTTAACATGCCCATGGGCATCCTCCTATAGCCCTAACTCACTCTGTGAGTCCTCAGTATTTTTGCTAGTGTCCCTTATGAAGAAATCAATCTCGGTTTAACTAATTTATTATTTTACTGTGAAATCTTCAATCAACTCATCACTGCCTTCGAATACAACAATAGAATCAATACATCTGGGTTGGTAAAACCTTGGGGGCTGTAACACAAACCTCATGCTGTGGGGATGGCCTGTAATGTTGCTTCGGGCACTAGATCCTGCTTGGGCGCTTACCGTGACACTTTGTGCAATGTGCTGTGGAAATTCCACTATACACTATGGGTAATCCATGCCTCCTGCGCAAATAAGCACCTTTTCGGCCTTATGGTATAATGCATCTTAGTAAACCTGTTTCCCGTATAAGTAAACAGACATAACCACCATGCTTACGTCCTTTTATCTCCGCAGCTCGACTAACTGACCCTGGAGCTCTGTGCTCTGTTTATTTAGAGTACTTAACAATAGAGCTTGATGGTTTCACAATCGACCAATCAAGCACAGGCTTTCCTTCAAACAGGAGGAGTTATACAAATCTCAACCAATGAACAATGACTATGGGAGTTCATGGGTGTGTCTGGGCAGAGGCAGTGTGTACGATTTCCCGACCCCCTCTACCTAGAAGCCATGCTGTCCAGTAAGCCTCATGGCTGGCTGAAATCATGAAAACTGCCCCCGACCATAACAATTCAAAGACTCACGTTTTTACCATTGGTGTGAAACCTTATTCTGCGTTGTTCAGAGAACAATGCATACCCAGATTATACTACCATTCCTATGGATGGGAGATTATCTGCAGGGGTACGCCACGGCCCCCCCAAATGTGTTGATCCGGCACACAGGGGTGACACATCCGCTCATAACCGATAATGTCTTTGCAGAGTGAACACATCCCGCTCAGACGATCGTCTGTGCATCGCACAGGGGCCCTTCGCTGGTGGACATATCCCCACTCTGCAAACACTTCTCTGCATCCTCAAGAAGCTTTTCACTACCAGACGGATCTCAACCAGCGTCAGTCTGCCCCAGTCCGCTCTTTAGAGCGGGCTGCGGGAGAACTAACACTAGGAGACGCTATGACAATACATGTTGAATACATCTTCATAAAGTTTCCACAACAGTCCCTCCTCTTTTGTCATATGCTCCCATGGGTCCCCTCGATGAATCTTCTTCTTACACCTGGAAATAAATCAGTCCTTACAGTCCATATGAGTTCATAACACGGCTTGACTTGTAGACTCTGTTCTTCAGGAGAGATGATTTAGAGGAGGACATGAAAGCTGGTCGGTCTAGGATCCTCTGTGTCTTGTACGTGGGTTGGGCTTTGGGGTGTCTCATCTCAGAGAGGAAACTGTGGTCATCTGCTCGGGCTCCGTTCACTCGTCCAATCAGGCAACAGTAGCACCTCATCATGGCATATAGAAGGAATAGAAATAAATACAACATTAGTATATATACCCCTACTTCCTTCAACCATGATCCGCTGAAAAATAAAAAAATCCCTAAAGATTCCCAGACCCTTAAAAGGATTCCAACTTTCACTAGCTATAGCTCTGGCTTTGCCTTGAAGGGATCTAACCTTATTCATATGGGTGTGAACTTTTTCTCTAGTATCCCCGATCCAGGTACAACAATCTTTACCTATGAATTCACAGAAACCCCCCCTTGGATGGCAAGAGATAATCATTGGCCATCTTTTAATAGAAGGGTCTTGATCTGCTGTTGTTCCTGTGGGATCTTCCTTGTAGCTTCAACAGTTACATTGAACATTTCATCCACACTGGATGAGAAATTGTTCAATCGTTTCATAAGCTCAAGCCCCCACCCTGTACAAGCAGGAAACCATGCCCAGACCCGGTTGGGGTTGGTGAACAATTCCCTCCTAGCTGAAAAAATTGGGAAAAAACTGCGCTATAAGATATTTGGATGTGCAAAATAACAGTGAAATTACAGCAATTCTAACAATAAAAACCAATTGTAAATGCAAATAATAAAGAAAAAAAGAATCGCGCTAAATAAGTGTACAATATTGCATATGTTAAGCAATAAAAATGAATAAAATATGTGTGAAAAATAAATGAATCCTCGTGACAGCTACATATATTCAAAACATATCACATCAACTGAAATAAAGAAGTGACTAAAAATCACCCATAGATCATTAAACAAAAAAGTCCAAGTGATAAATGATTGTTCATCTGTGAGAACCAGAAAAGATCCACCACCAGGAATAGAAGGGGTCACTCCTTACCGGATGGCCACGATCCCCCACTACAGAGGATCATAGCTAGCAGGTACACCTTAAACTGGCAGTGGGAACTTGTGTCAGCATCCGTTAGGGGTCATCACAACATCAATGTCAACAGCAAGCTCGTGGCAGAGATGTACTTTCTCTTTGAAGACGTTACTGTTTGTTGAACTTTTTTGTTTAAAGATCTATGGGTGATTTTTAGTCACTTCTTTATTTCAGTTGATGAGATATGTTTTGAATATATGTAGCTGTCACGAGGATTCATTTATTTTTCACACATATTTTATTCATTTTTATTGCTTAACGTATGCAATATTGTCCACTTATTTAGCGCGATTCTTTTTTTCTTTATTAATTCCCTCCTAGCTGTCCCTGCCATTCTTACCTTCTCTTGCGCCATCAGATCCTCACTATCGGCCGCGGTATAAGACGCTGGGATGAGTTTCACCAGCCAGCACGCACCTCTTGCATTAGGGGGTTAATTTATAAGCTGTAGACCCACATAAGTACCAAACTAAAGTTGAAGCACACGTGTAAGCTACCTAGTTGTCCCGATACCCATATTGGCAAGAACCAAAGATATTGTTAAAACTATAATTCATTTTACCCTCTAGAAATGTATCGTTACATTCTATTGACAAGCTTCTGTTTGGAGTTTTTACTAGTTTGTCAAAACTTCTAATACCAATATGAACATCATATATAGCATGTACCGCTGTTATCACTGGTGTGCTAAAGCTCAGTGGAGATTCAGAGTAGACCCAGCAATTGGTCCTGTTCACTTTCTTAGCTAGTGGGAGAATACACTTTAAACAATAAGTTGGGATGCTTTTCCTCGTTACCCTTGCTAAAATATACTAAACTAAAAAATATAAATAAACAAAGATACTCCTCATTTTTTGGTGTGGTTGAGCAGCTTCTTGCAGTGGCTGGTGTGGATCCAGTTGTCTTGTCCATCAAGCTTCTTTACAACGACTCAGTCACCTGGTTGGAAAGAATGTAAACCGGTTATTGTGTCAGGATCCAGGAGGTACTCATGAACCCTGTGGTGGACCTTTTGAAGTTCATGTTACAGTGACTGCACCTACCCCATCAGCTGAGAATGTCAACAGCTGCTGAGGAAAGTACAACCCTGTTTTTGGTTGACCTCCAAACAAACCTAACTCAATGACTGTGGTCACTGCATAACCTGTGCATGGCTTACTATCTGGGGTTTAATACCTGGAACCATTGACAAAAAGGTTCTTAGCATCTGGGATGGGAGCCTCCTTCACCAGACTGCTGCTTACTGATTCAAATTCCATCAAAGAAAGACAGTCGTGGAACATGTCATCCTACTAGGTCACAAACTTGGCTAGAATTAGAGCGGTTAGTATTATTGGTTTGAAAATTGTCATTCTTAACTTATCCCCCCATTTTCTTCCTCATTACAAACTGGAGGAAGAGACACAGGTTTTAGAATGGTGCAGAAAAAAACAATGAAAGAGCCCATGATACTTTTACCTTCTTTTAGGCACGTGTATTTATGCATGTGTACAGCTATCTACATACACCTGCTTTCTATGTACATACACTTTCAGAAACTCCTTGGACCTGAAAAGATATTTATAAACAAAAGATATTAATCTATCCTTCATCTTTAACCTGCAAAGAATGGTAAATAATACAACATTCATGTACATTGGTAAATTGTCACTGACATTCCCCAAAACCGACAACAACGAAACCCTCTGTAACTCTTATGCCTTGTACACAACGATCTGACTTTCCGACAACAAAACCGTGGATTTTTGTTCGAAGGGTGTTGGCTCCAACTTGTCTTGCATGCACACGGTCACACAAATGTTGGCAAACAATTACGAATGTAGTGACGTACAAGACGTGCAACGGCCGATAATAAGGAAGTTCAAAGCCTTCTGCTAATCTCGTGTTTATAGTAGAAGTTTGGTGAGAGACGATTCGCGCTTTTCAGCCCCGTGCTTTTCAGGTTGTGCTTGTCGGTTCGTATCTGATTTTCAGTGCATGCTTGTCGGGTCGTTTCTGATTTTCAGCTCATTCTTGTCAGGTCCTTTCTGATTTTCTGTGCGTTCTGTCAGTTTGTTCTGAGCAGCCGTTCGGTTATTAGCCATGTTGTGGTTACGTACTCGTCGTAGAGTTTGTGCTGTTGTTGGGCTTGGTGTTGGAGTTATTGCTTTGAGTCCAGTCCATGAACAGGGGGAGGAGGAGTTCTTGGACCAAGAATTGGTTGCCTAATCGTGACCAATTCTGTCATATGCCTTTGTTGCAGGAGCTCCAGGAGAATAATCCTGATGATTTCAGGAAATATCTCTGGATGATGGACCCCGTCTTTCACCATCTCTTGGCTTTGCTGACCCCTTATATTACGAAGCAGGACACCTGCATGCTGCAAGCCATCTCTCCCGAGCAAAGGCTTGTCGCCACCTTGCGGTACTTGGCGACAGGGTGAAGTCTCCAGGACCTGAAGTTCAGGACTGGGATCTCCCCCCAGGCTCTGGAATCATTATTCCAGAGACCTGTTCTGCCATCATTCAGGCTCTGCAGAAGGACTATATTAAGGTAAGTTTTATCCTTTAACATCACATTCTATGTATTTAATGTTTGCAAATGTATTGTATTTATTTCATCATTCCATAATTACCATAAATGTAATATGCTGTGAATGTCCTCTTTGTCCTCATGCATGCTGTAAGCTTTTACTGCTCCTTTTTTGTCCTTCATGCATATTTGACTTCACTAACCTCCCCAACATGCTATCCTGGGCCCATACACACCTAGCCTAGTCACTTAACAATATATTTTGTCAGCTTCATTGTAGTGCTTACCCTAAACACCCCCGAAAATGTGTCCAAATGTTCTTGTTGTCCTTAAATTCAGGCACAGTACGAGTTACTCTTTTTGGGGCTAGATTGTCCACCAGTCCCAAAAGGGGACTGTGTAGGAATGACGGTTACTTCTGTTATGCATTCTGTGACCCCCTTCCAAAATATTTGGATGTTCGAGCAATTCCAAAAGATATGCATGAAATCGGCAGTAAGGGAACTGCACCACCAGCAACCAGGCGACTGGGTAGGGAACATCTTAGCCAATCTTGCTGGAGTAAGATATATATGGTGCAAGAATTTAGATTGAATGAGTTGGTCCCTAGCAGAGACCAATCTAGTAAAATTAATGTTTCATATGTCATCCCGGTCCATCTGGGGGAACACCTCACCCCACACTGCCCTACACTTTGCAAGAAGATCTCCTCCCTCACCAAACAATTGTTTATATATTGTAGACAGGGCCTTTTCCAAAGTTTCCTCCCTCAGTAAAGATTCTAAATCGCTCATTTTCAGGGTAATACCCATATCTCCAAATTGGGCATTGTATGCATGTCTGAGCTGAAGAAAACGAAACAAGTGAGTGTTGGGCAGATTAAACTTAGTTTTCATGGTGTAGAAGTAGTCTGTAGAAGTTTCCCACCACCCACTATGTCTTCCAGCGTCTTAATACCAAATTTAGTCCAGATGATTGGATCAGGGTACTCACAGAAGTGCGTTAGTTTGGGGTTCTTCCAAAGTGGTGTGCGAGGAGAAATCTCAGAAGCGCTACTCATCTTGGTCCCTGCTACCCATGCCCTGCAGGTTGCACGCAAGGATATTGTGAGTCTATATGGAGCTCTGATACCCCGATGCAGGAGATGTGTCAGCGCCTCATAAGAACCAACAATAGCCGCCTCTAATGTATTGGCAGTGTCATCCTCAGGTAGAGTGAACCACCTGTGCACGAATACTAGCTGACCCACTAATCTCCGGTACACACGATCCGATTATCGGACGAACGATCGTCTGGTTTTTTTTTTTTTGCATGCTAATCTCACGTCGAATCTGATGAGTTTACTAAAGTCACTAAAATTCCCGCACGACAGAATAAAAATTCGGAAAGTGATGTCATGTGTTGTAATGCATTTGTATCGCATTTTCGAACGACAGCTGTACTGATTAAACGAAAATCGTAGGATCTGGCATCGTACGAAAAAAATTTCCGTGCATGTCCAATAGAATAATATCGGATGAACTATCCTGATTGGCTCTCGAAAGCTCTGTACTAACGATCTGATTATTGTACGATCGATTTGAATGCAGCATTTTCCGTACGATTTTCGGATCTTGTGTACGGGGCTTAAGTAATACCTGTGGAAGTCCGGGACCGCCAGTCCCCTTGTTTCCACGGCAGTTGTAACACCCGGAGTTTAATTCGAGGGTGTTGCCCCTGTAACAGGAAAGTTGTTATGAGTTGATCTATTTTTTTGAATATATATCTCGGTATCCAAACAGGGGAATTCCGAAATATATATAAAAACAAAGGTAAAAATTTCATTTTCACTAAATTCACCCTACCTATGAGTGTCAAAGGTAGATTCTGCCATGCCTTCAGTCTGGATTTTAGTTTAGTCAAAAGTGGATCGACATTCAAGGTAATAAAGTCTGATACAGAGTTGGAGATATGTAACCCCAGATATTTGATTACATCCACCCTCTGTAAAGGACAATCTGTGGGAATCTTACATCTGGGGGATGGCATCCTAAGTGAGAGAATCTGGGATTTTCCCCAGTTAACTTTTTGACCCGAAAAAAAATAATTAAGGATGTCTAAAGCCGCCGATAGGGAATTCTAATGCCGCGTACACACGAGCGGACTTTACGGCGGACTTTGCCCGGCGGACTTTTCGTCGGACTTTGTTTGCTCCTTGCGCCGGACTTAAAAACGAACTGACTTGGCCACACACGGTCACTGCAAAAGTCCGCTGGTTTTGAACGCGGTGACGTATAGCACGTACGACGGGACTAGAAAAAGGAAGTCCAAGCCCCACTCCGGCACCCTTTGGGCTCCTTCTGCTAATCTCGTGTTAGTAGAAGTTTGGTTAGAGACGATTCGCGCTTTTCACACTTCAGCTTATTTCGTTCGTTTTCTGCGGTTCAGTTTGTGCTTGTGAGGTTTGTATCTGCTTTTCAGTGCGTGTTGGTCAGTTCGTAACCTGCCTTGCAGGCCGTTCTGCTCCGCTCGTTCCTGATTTTCAGGTCGTTCTTCATAGGCCTTGCTGTTCTTCAGTGCGTTTGTTATAAGTTTGTTTGTTTGAGCAGCCGACCGTTTTGAAGCCATGTCGAGTGGACGTTCTCGTTCTCGAGTTCGTGCTTTGTGGGGACTTGGTGTTGGGGTTAACACTTTGACCCGAGTCCAGTCCATGAACAGGGCGAGGAGGAGTTCATGGACCAAGAATTGGTTGCGCCAGCGTGACCAGTTCTGTCATATGCCTTTGCTCCGTGAGCTCCGTGAGAACAATCCTGATGATTTCAGGAATTTTCTCAGGATGACGGACCCCATCTTTGAGCGTCTGCTGGCTATGCTGACCCCCTATATCAGCAGGCAGGATACCTGCATGAGGCAAGCCATCAGTGCGGAGCAGAGGCTAGTTGCCACGTTACGTTATTTGGCGACAGGGAGAAGTCTTCAGGACTTAAAGTTCTCGACAGGCATCTCCCCCCAGGCTCTGGGGATCATAATCCCAGAGACCTGTTCTGCTATTATTCAGGTCCTGCAGAAGGAATATATGAAGGTAAGTTTTATCCTTTAACATTACATGATATGTATTAACTGTTTTTGGATGTATTGTAGAACTGTCCTCTTTACCTAATTGCCATGCTTTCAATCTGCTGTGAATGTCCCCTTTCTCTTTGTGAATGCCTATTTTAATAATTTATTGCCCTATACATGCCTAATTTATTTCATTAACCTCCCCACCATGCAATGCTGGGTGCATTTTTATCTCTAGACTATAGTCCATTGAACAATGTATATTGTCTGCTCCATTGTCTTGTTTGTCCCTCCCCCACCCCACTAATGTTTCATCCAGTCAGGTGTGTTTGTTAACCTAATTAGAACCCCTCCCCCACCCCACTAATGTTTCATCCAGTCAGGTGTGTTTGTTAACCTAATTAGAACCCCTCCCCCACCCCACTAATGTTTCATCCAGTCAGGTGTGTTTGTTAACCTAATTAGAACCCCTCCCCCACCCCACTAATGTTTCATCCAGTCAGGTGTGTTTGTTAACCTAATTAGAACCCCTCCCCCACCCCACTAATGTTTCATCCAGTCAGGTGTGTTTGTTAACCTAATTAGAACCCCTCCCCCACCCCACTAATGTTTCATCCAGTCAGGTGTGTTTGTTAACCTAATTAGAACCCCTCCCCCACCCCACTAATGTTTTATCCAGTCAGGTGTGTTTGTTAACCTAATTAGAACCCCTCCCCCACCCCACTAATGTTTCATCCAGTCAGGTGTGTTTGTTAACCTAATTAGAACCCCTCCCCCACCCCACTAATGTTTCATCCAGTCAGGTGTGTTTGTTAACCTAATTAGAACCCCTCCCCCACCCCACTAATGTTTCATCCAGTCAGGTGTGTTTGTTAACCTAATTAGAACCCCTCCCCCACATTCAAATGTATCAATGGGCCATCATAGGGGGTGATTAATCTTAATAAGTGTGCCTTATGTTTTTCAACATTTCAATTACAAACACACATATTCATAATATTTGACTGCTGTTGTTTACTAATGTTTTGGTGTAATCTGAACTAAAATTTTTGTTATTAAAGTCCTTATCTTTTTTTTTTGCACTCCACAGTTTCCTACAAGTCCACAGGAATGGCAGACTGTGGCCTCCCAGTTCGCTGACCGTTGGGACTTTCCCAACTGTGTCGGGGCGATTGACGGGAAACATGTCCGGATTGTGCCACCACCGCATTCGGGGTCTTATTTCTTTAACTACAAGGGGTTCCATAGTGTAGTTTTGATGGCGGTGGTCTCGGCACATTTGGAGTTTATGTTTGTGGATGTGGGGAAGAACGGCCGGATGTCTGATGGAGGAGTCTTTGCACAGACCGAGCTGTGCCATCGTCTCCAGACCGGTGGCCTGGAATTGCCACCTGATGACGATAATGTGGATGGACTACCCTCAGTTTTTATTGCTGATGAAGCATTTGCTCTCTGTGAGAACTTGATGAGGCCGTTCCCCCAAAGGACACTCACCCCTGAGAGGAGGGTATTTAATTATCGGCTGGCCAGAGCAAGAAGGGTTGTGGAGAATGCCTTTGGTATTCTGGCCAGCCGGTTCCGTATCTTCCTTACGGCTATTAATTTGGCGGACTATAAAATCAACCATGTCATCCTTGCTTGCTGCATCTTGCATAACTTTTTAAGGAGACATTCAGCCACATATCTATCCTCTGTTGGGCCTGAGCCCAGACTGGAAGAGTCTACTAGCACTTTAACAGGCCTAGAAATTGGGCGTATTGGCTTGGCCCCCCGAACCGCACGTCAAGTGCGTGACCGTTATGTCAATTATTTTAATGGTCGGGGGGCCATTGCTATTCAGCAACAGCTGTAAGTTTAGATCATAAATCAAAACGAAAATTGTTTTATCTAAATATCTTGTTTTTCTTGTTGTTTACCTTTAAGTTATGTCTGTCTCCTAGTGCACTTGTAGTAGTGTCAAGTGCGTTTCGCTTTAGTTAATCAGGCCCACAAAAACAACCCCTAAATTTTGACTTCAAGAAACAGCCACACACATTGTATAGGGTAAAAAATTTTACTTGGTGCACATTGAAAGGTGCATTTTTTACCATATGTTTTTATTTTTTTTTTTTTTGATAATTTTATTTCAAAAATATTTTACGTTGTGTAAAAAAATACTATTTTCTTAAATTATTAAAGCCATTTTTTATCTAAAATATAGACCTTTATCTAACAAGATTTACATACACAACAGTGTTTTTAGAAACAAAAATTAGAATATAAATGAACTTACAAAGTTCAACAATATTTCGAGAACGGTGCATGTAATGTCACCCTTGGAAATTGTTCATTTATAAGATGCTCAAAATTGACCTTTAAGAAAGGGTCAAGTCAACATGTGCTATCTCCTATCATGGGAGAGCAATGTACGTGTTTTGTGTGTGCAAACCCATTTTTGGTTCCTCTCACCACCAAAGATTTTTCAGGATGAAGGGTTTGCAAACACAAAACAAGTACATTGCTAACCCATGATGGAAGATAGCACATGATGACACACCGTGTGCATCACACACTTTAAATTTGGGTATACCCCCAAAAACTTCAAAAACTTTGTGTTAACAAAATAACTTCACAAGGAAATGAAGAACATGATTGATGTTTTTAGGCCAAACGTGATTATATTCGGCCCAAAACATCAATCATGTTCTTCATTTCCTGTTGCATGGAGTCCAGGCGAAGTTTCATGCTGTGAATTTGTTCACGCATTTGATCTATGTGGCCATTCCACAGCATAATCTGGCCAATTAATCTTTGCGCACTGTCTGTGGTGAAGTGCTCTGCCGCTTGGCCTTCCACAACCAGAAACTCACCTAAAACGAGTGAATAAAAACAAGGTTTACAATATGCACGCCAAAATACAGTAAAACTGAAGCTGGGGTGTCAGTCACTCACTTGGTGGGCTTGAAACCTCGCACACTTCCTCCACCTCTCCTTCCTCAAGGTCGTCGGGTGGGCGTGGTCTTGGGCTGGGGCTTGGGGTAGGTTCGGCCTCAGGCTGGTGACTTGGGGGGGTCCTGAGATCCTTGGACTGTTGTCTGAGTCTTTTCTCCCCTATGAGATTAGAAAAAAAGGTATATAGTTAAAAAACACTGATCTTTTATGTTTTAATAAATAAAGTAGAACGTTGTTTAATATTTTTAGGAAATTTTCACAGATGCTGACACCTCAATGATCTCCTATGTGTATTACCCCTCAAAAATTTCGTTATGGTCACATAGTACACTAGAAAATGCATTTCCTTCGCAAAATGCGTGGGAAAGCAGAATAGCTACATGGCTAAAATGACCGCCATCAAAACTGCCCCATCATATTCCTATATTATAAATCAGTACATGGTGTGTCTGTCCCCTCCCCCCGGGCTCTGTAATCAGAGCTGAGATGCTCCAGCCACCTCCCCCCTGTGTATAACAGAAGCTTGGGTAACCATGGCAACAAAACAAACACAGTACACTCTGATTAATGTCTAAAATGTCACGAAATGACCTCTAAACAAAAAGGTTTTTCTCCAAAATTAAAAAAAATATCAAACAGAAAGGATATAGCCAGATAGATGAATATTTAGTGAACATTGTAAAGTTTGTTTGGTGTCTCTAGGTGAAAGTATGAAGGACCGGAAACTTTTGGGAACGGAAGAAGAATTTGAGGATTTCAAGCATGCTCCCATTGAATTCAATGTTGAAAAAAGTTAATAAAAAATTATTATTTAATAAAGTATAAATGTTATTAACAAATTTTAAAATGACCACACATCAGCTAAAAGAGACGAACATTTTAATAGTTGAATGGTTTTAATAGCTGAAAGTATGCAGAAGTTACGCAGAGCCAAAAAACGTACGGAAGAAAAGTCTAAAAATTTAGACACAAATAAAATCGAAGAACAATAGTGGGACTGCTAAATCATTCCCAACAACTATAGTGCTCGTGAGTCCAGATGTGGAAACAGCTGCTGTGTCCTGTCCCTACATTACACTGAATCATTTTGGATGAAGCATTATATTTTCAAACACATCTACACCACATCAACTCATTGTGGGAATTCGCAAAATTATCAAGCCATAAATGTATATCCAACCCTGTCCCATCGTATTTGGCGAAAAAATAACGTCACTTTATAAAGTATACGATCTATTCCAAAGAACGGTATTTACGAACGATGCAGAAAAACCGCCAAAAATAAGGATCAGCATGCAAGTTCTGTATCTCAATAGTAAAACACAAGTACTTACTTTTTTTCAGCAGCTTCTTTATTCGGAAATATTGCTCTGGCTCACGACTTTTTATGTCAGACCACCGCTTCCGCAATTGTTCTTTGGAACGTTTTGTCCCAAATTTCTCTTCCAGAGCGGTGACCACTGAGGACATTATTTTGTCCTTTCTCAGATTGGGTCGTGTGTACGGTCCTTTTTTGCCATCGTAGTCGTCCCTTCTTAATATGGACACCATCTCCACCATCTCTCCAAAAGCCATGTTGGTGGCCTTATATCTCCTCCGGGATGTGGATGTTTGGGGCTCCGGGCTTTCCTCCGCGCTACTCTCACTTAATCGCTCCGCCATCTTTTGCTATCTACTCCCACTGCGCAACGAAGAGTGAAGGGGCGGGGCCAAATCGTACTTACGAACGTCAGGGGCGGGCGACGCAGGCGGAGCATGACACATGCGCAGTGTATATAAAGCTAGTACGATGGCCTATGTATGTCCGTGCGGAAGTAGCGAGCGGAACAAACGAAGGTAAGATTAAAGTGTGTGTGTGTGTGTGTGTGTGTGTGTGTGTGTGTGTGTGTGTGTGTGTTTGTGTGTGTCCCCGTGTGTGTCCCCTAGATTACAACACAAACTAATCCTGAGATTTGGGACTGACATTTAAGTTTTGATCTTGTGTCTTGTCTTGCAGAAATAATGAATCCCTTTAAAGAGGAAGAGTTTTTGACACATTTCATTGATCTCTATGAGCAGAAGAAAAACCTCTGGGAGGTCAAACACCACCAATATTATAATCGTGATGTTAGGAAGGCAACACTGGGCACACTTTTAGAGTTTGTGAAGACTCGACTCCCCCAGGCAGACCTCAAGTTTGTGGACAGGAAAATAGGTATCTTGCGTAATATGTATAAGCGGGAACACAGAAAAATCCAGGAGTCGCTGAGATCCGGGGCAGCAGCTGACCAAGTTTATGTACCCAAGTTGTGGTATTACCACAAACTGCGATTCCTGGATGAGCAGACCGAAGCCAGGCAATCCCTTTCCACCCTTCCCTCCAGCCTTCCCTCCACCCTTCCCTCCAGCCTTCCCTCCAGCCTTCCCTCCAGCCTTCCATCCACCTCCACCCCAGCTGAGGAGTCCCAGGATGAACTGGGCCTTTTCACCATAGATGAAGTGGATGCGCCCAGCTTCAGCCAGGTATACTTTTTTGGAACATTTTGGGATTGTGTAAATGTTATTAATGATGTTAAGGTGTTAATTTTGAAAGTGCTTCATCAAAAATCACTTCTGCACAAAGAGTAATATGTAGACATATCACTAGACAGTAGTGGCCAAATATATACGTAACTTCAGATCTTGTTGATCATCTGAAATAATGGTGTGGTCAAATAGATAGCCTTTACTATTTTGTGTAATTATCTTTGAAAGTTAAGGAGCTGAAAATTGTGTGTGATTGCATAACAGAAAATTACAACTATGTCCCTTTTTTTACACAGGATGACCTCAGCCAGGAGGAGGCCTTGCCCAGTGGGAGAGAGGAGGAGGCCTTGCCCAGTGGGAGAGAGGAGGAGGCTGTGGCTGGGCCAAGTAGAAGCCGCACGGAGTGCCAGGTGCCTCCCCTCCGCATTCTCCACCAAAGGCCCAGGAGGATGACTGCAACAGAGCAGGAATCCCTAGAGCTCATACGGGAAGCAAGCCGGATCCTGAGTAAACCTCCCAATGTAGAGGAGGCGTATGGCACCTATCTAGCCGGCAGATTACAGGAGTTGGAAAAGGGCCAACGCCTCCTCTGTGAGGGTCTATTTTTCCAGGCTTACCAGAAGGGCTTGAGAGGGGAGCTTACTGCTAACACATATATAGCAGATGAAGCCACTCCTCCTCCTCCTCCTCCTCCTGCCCCAAGTACACCACCAGAGGCACAACCTCCGAGGAAGGCTGCAGAGAAGCGTGGAGGGAAGGCTGCAGAGAAGCGTGGAGGGAAGGCTACACGGAAGAGTCGAAAGTGATTGCCTGGTTTCTGTCTGTTCGGACTGTGCTCCCTGTGCTCCCTATAGTCGCAAGATACCTATTTTCTTGTCCTGAAACTTGATGTGTGTCCTGGGGGACGAAAGGCTTCCCAGATTCTCAAAGTGTGTCCAGTGTTGCCTTCCTAATTTTTGTGTTTATTCTAAAAAAAATTTTGTGTTTACCTTACATTCTTGCCTATGTGTTTGGATTAAAAGACGCCATTTTGTTTGGGAGTAGGCAGGTACAGGTCGAAAAGACTATGGGGTTGATTTTACAAAAGCAAATAGTCTGTGCACTTTGTAGAGGGCAGTTGCCCTCTGCAAGTGCAATTGCTCCAGAGCATCAGAAATTAGTTAAAAGCTTGACTTTGCAAAGAGTACCCAATCCTGTGCAAGTAAAACCAAAAAAAAAACCTTTTTGCTTGCACATGATTGGATGATGGAAGTCAGCAGAGCTGCTTCACATTTAATAAAGCTTGGGAGCAACTGCTCTTGCAGAGGGCAAATGCAATTTCTAAAATGCACAGCCTTTTTACCTTTAGGAAAGCAACCCCTATGTGTGTTTTTGTCAAATAAAAAGAATGTATTTTGATTTTACATGATTTTAGGAATCAATCAGCAGAGCTTCCCCGAATTTAAGCTCTTGCCCTCAGTTTTTATGCGACTGCACTTCCAACAAGTGCACTTGGTGTGCAATTTCTCAAGTGAACGTTTCACTTGATATTCTTAAATGATTTAAGCCTTTTGTCAAAAACAAGCTCGGGGGAAGCTCTGCTGATTTTTTATGAAAAACATGTAAAAAAAAAATTAATTGTTTTGGTTTGGGCTTCCTTGCATGTGCCCCTCGGATCCACAGCGAACACACTTCAAAATGCTCTTTATGTGGAATTATATGTATAATTAGCAATTGGAGTGAAAAATGATTTTGCATTTGTTAAATACACCCCCCTATGTCTAATGAACAAGGGACAACAACCTCATTAAGGTTCTTTCAAACAACACAAAATATGAATGTTAATTGTGGTAACTTGAAAATACACACCAAAAATGTGGTTAGCATTTAACACACATTGTAAAATAGCTAAAGTGTTGAAATAAAAAAAAACAAAAACAAAAAATTATATTTTACAATTAAAAATTTATGGAGATCTGGCTGTTACAAAATATTATATTAGTCATGGCAGGAGGATAAATCACGAAGAAAGAAGTTTGTGAGAACTCTGTGTGAATATAAAGCAGAAAAACAACTTCATTCCTCTCGCATTATCAATCCTAAAAAAAGGCTGTATTAAAAGACGACAGAAGAGGAATGTGCTAGCTTCAAGACGAAGGCTAGTTTTACCAGACCGAGCGCTTCCGTCTTGTAATTGCTTCAGAGCATGCGTCAGTTTGAGTTCGTCGGACTAGCACACAGACGATCGGTTTGTCCGCTAGAAAGAAGAGTCCGTCGGATAAATTTTAAACAAGTTTCAAATCTAATTCCGTCCAACTTTTGAGAAAACAAAGTCCGCTGGAGCCCACACACATCGAATTGTCCGACGAAATCCAGTCCGCCGGGCAAAGTCCGCCGTAAAGTCCGCTCGTGTGTACGCGGCATTAGAGTCTCGCAAAAAAAAGAACCATATCATCCGCGTATAGTGCCGTTTTTTCAGTCAAATTACCCACCTGAATCCCCTGTACCACCTCAGAGAGGCCTCCCTTTTGAAAACAGTCTATATATAATTGTAGCAGTCTGGGTGCCAGGGTCTCTGAGTATTTTTGGTACCACTCAATTGGCAGACCGTCTGGTCCAGGAGCCTTACCACTAGGAAATGACCATATTGCGGAAACTACCTCCTCCTCCCTGAACACGGCATCCAGAAAATTTCTAGATTCCTCCGGTAGCTCGGGCAACTGAAGGGTCCCCAATGTGTCCCTGAGGTCACCAGTGTCATAGGGATCTATAGGGGAGTACAGAGACCTATAGAAGGATACAAACTCCCATACTATATCTTCCCTGTCCCTTAACAGTTGTCCTGAAGGGGACAATATGCAGGGAACTACTGTCTGGGACGTGTCCCCTGCCGTCAGAAGAGCCAAGAGCTTGCCATTTTTATCTCCTTTTTCAAAAATACATGCTGCACTCCTTCGCAGTTGACAAGTAGTCATTTCCTGATAATGGGGAGATACAGTCCTCCTTGCGAACTACAGCTGAGCCAACGTGTCAGGAGAAGGTGAATTCGCATGTGCCTTAGCGCATTCCTGTTCCTTGTCCTGGAGTTGTTTTTCTATGCTATTTTGCTCCGTTCTAAGGGCTTTTATGGCTGATATGTATACCCCCCTAGTAGTGGCCTTGAAGGCCTCCCATTCAGTGTTCACTGATGCTGATCCTTCATTAATCTGCCAAAATGTTTCAATGTGTGGTTTCAACAGCTCCTCCACAGTGGGTTCCCCCACCCATTTAGGAGACAAACGCCAAACCCTCCTTGAACTCTGGGAGCCTAATTGCAAAGTATTCTGAAGTGGTGTGTGATCTGATACACCTCCCAGAAGGTAGGACACCTCAGCTACCAGAGGCAATAATGTCCCATTGGCGAACACCAGGTCTATTCTGGAGGACGAAGCATGTACTGAAGACAGATATGAATAGCACCTGTCCGTGGGATGTTTTCACCACCAGATCGCAGTAAGACCCGCAGCTTCCGCCCAGTGTGACAAATCGTGGTTTGGAGCCCTGCATGGGTTAGATGCGTCTAACGTATAATTGAGAACATTATCGAAATCTCCAGCCACCAATAACTGGAGTGGAGCGTGAGGTGCCAATTTCTCCAACACCTCATACAGGATATTCCCTGTAAAGGAGGGGGAATATATACATTCACCAGAGCCAACTTGTGTGAATAAACTTAAATTATTACCACCAAGTATCTTCCACTGGGATCTGTGATCACCATTTCTATGGAACAAGGTAAGGACTTGTGCAGCAGGATAGACACACCCCTAGCATAAGATGAAAAAGTGGCATGTATGGCTCTGTGTATCCAGGGTTGTTTCATGGCCAGGATTTTATTACTTAATAAATGAGTTTCCTGCAATAACATTATGTGGGGATTGGTTGGTTTGTTAATATGGATCCCATAATGAGCATGTGTGAGGAAATGCTCCTGATGTTGCTTTTGCTGAGGCTCCAAAGATGTAGAAAATTGCGTGGGAGGACCAGAGTTCGTTGGTACTGGACACATCCATTGATGGCTCAATGCATGTCCACAGGATACTTTCTAATATTTATGTTCAGCTGCGTAAATACCCAGAGATTTTTTAAAAATTTTACATGCTTGTCAATTGGCACCTTTTGACGTTCTCTTGGAAAAGGTTAGACCCCATCTAGTTCGCATGGACACCAACATGAAGAAAAGCGTGGCACCAGAGGAACGTCTGTTGGTGACTCTCAACTTCAGCGTCAAGTATTGCAAGTCGTGTGTTGCACAGCATAATTGGCTGATGAGGGGAAATATCACATGGTATATCAAGCTTGCAGGCAGTGATAATTGAGTTTTTGGTGTGTTTTTAGCATTTTCCAGGCTCAAAAGTAATAAATAAAATGTTTCCCTTTAAAAACGCTTCTAGACAAAAACACGCCTAAACGCGGCTACCCACGTTTAGCACTTGAAATGCCTCTAAACACAGCTTCTGAACGCATTTTTTTGGGTTCCAAAAAAAGCCTCTAAACTCAACTGCCTAGAAACGACTTTAAACGAACCTGTGCACATGTACTGATAAGATAACTTAGAGGAGAGTTCAGGAGCAGTTGAAAAAAATGCCCAACTGCTCCTAAACATCCATTTCCCAGCAGCAGTGTACATGAGGCCTAACTGGTTTATTTACATATCGATGGACAGGAAGAAGGAGGGGGAGGGGAAGCCTAGATTCATCTTCCCTGAACTTCATATTATGGCTGTCATTAAAAAAATCTATGGCTAACATCATATAGGAGACTTCAACAACTTTAAAAACCTTTTGTCCAGGAAAGGGTGGAATAAACCCCCCATATTGCAAATGGGAGGGAATCCCTCTCGACTCCCATATCCCCTGGGCAGTCAGACCACTGAAACTCCTGCAAAAAGATGACTCAACCTCACTAAACGCTGAAACCTGGCCCAAAAGCAGAGCAATTCCACCAGAACAAAAACACAGCAGACACAAAATGGCAGTTCCAACAAACAAAAACCGGGCCACGGCCACATGGTGACTACAACAAAATGGCTGCCGACAATCGGACCACATGGTAATGAAATCCAAACTACAATGAAATGGCCGACGAAAGCCGGGCCACATTGTGACTACAACAAAATAGCCAACGACAATCGGACCACATGGTGACTACAACAAAATAGCCAATGACAATCGGACCACATGGTGACATTAACACATGAAATGCAGTTGCTGATCCCGCAAAAACCAGCACAAACCGAAATTTCTTCACTAGAAAGCCAAAATATCTCCCCACAAAAACTGACTACACAATTTAGACACCAAATGAACACTTAACCGTAGACACACACTTTAGGCTACATTGACTAGGGCCCATAGGAGGCTTAAAACACAGGCTCTCCAATCAAACAACACCTTCCTAACCACCAACGTTACATAAAACACAAAATAACATGGCTCAAACATACACCCTTGTTCCCAAATAAAGTTCATATACTTACTCTGAAAGTTGGAAGGTCAGCAGATACACAAGACCAGGACAACGCTGCTTGCATGCTTGATCTTTTCATCTCAAAACATTAGAGCTCCCTCATGCTATTGTCCAAAAAAAACTGAGACTATCCACAGGACGTAGCCCTTTCAACAAACAGCTTCTATTGTAAGTGGTGTTCCCAGAAATGCATGCCCTTCTTCCCCCCCTCAGCCACGTGGCAACTTGAATATGCGGCAACCATTTTCAAAAGTAACTTCAAACAAAGTTCACTAAATCATTTGTAGGTAAAAAAATATTATTACACTTTTGGGGACATGTGTCTTGCATCAGTTAAACAATATACACAACTGGCTTATTGGTCCCATAAATAGGTAATAATCACAATTCATACGTTTCTATGTCTCATTTCAAACTTATTACACAACATAGTTACTTATAAGCCTGCTCAGTCATACACAACATACAGTTACTTACACAAACATTTTAGGTTGTATTAAATGGGTCCTTTAGAGGAGGTAAATATCCCAACCAATAGACCTACAAAGCAAAGCAGAACTCAGCCAACACATCAGACAGAGAAAACGTACCCCTTTTCCTCAGGACAACAAAGTATTTTAAACAGTTTGATGTCTTGGACTGGGATCCGCTCTCCCATCCTCCTGATCCAATGCTTAGGAAGTTCTGTTCGCTCCTTAACTGGCCCGCCATTGTTACTGTCGTGGAAATTCCACTATACGCTATGCAAAATTCATGTCTCCTGTACTAATAAGCACCCTTTTAGGCTTTTGGTATAATGCATCTTAGTAAACCCATTTCCCATATAAGTAAACAGACATGACCACCATGCTTACGTCCTTTTAGCTCGACCAACTGACCCCGGATCTGTGTTCTGTTTATTTTGAGTACTTAACAATAGAGCTTCATGGTCTCACAATCAACCAATCAAGCACAGGCATTCCTTCAAACAGGAGGAGTTATATAAATCTCAACCAATGAACAATGACTATGGGAGTTTATGGGCGTGTCTGGGCAGAGGCAGTGTGTACGATTTCCCGCCCCCTCTACCTGGAAACCATGCTCTTATGTAAGCCGCATGGCTGGCTGAAATAAGGACCCCCGACCATAACAATTCAAAGACTCCCGTTTTTACTGTTGGTGTGATTCCTTATTCTGCATTGTTCAGAGAACAACACATACCCAGATTATACTACCGTTCCTATGGATGGGAGATTATCTGCAGGGGCACGCCATGGCCTCTCCCAAATGTGTTGATCAGGCACACAGGGGTGACACAAGCGTACATCCACTCGTAACCGATATTGTCTTTGCAGAGTGAACACATCCCCATCAGACGATCGTCTGTGCATTACACGGGGGCCCTTCGCTGGCGGACATATCCCCACTCTGCAAACACTTCTCTGCATCCTCAAGAAGCTTTTCACTGCCAGACAAATCTCAACCAGCGTCAGTCTGCCTCAGTCCGCTCTTTAGAGAGGGCTGCAGGAGAACTAATACTGGGAGACACTATGACAATACATGACAATACATATTAAATACATCTTCATAAAATTTCCACAACAAATGCATATATTTAGCCAAAGGGTGCTATATATGTCCAGGGCTGTGGTCCATCCCTTTGAAACCCAGACCCCTTCAGGGGTATACCCACTGTGATCAGCGAAGCTTGGTCCCTAAATTGGGATGATCGATATGGACACATAAGACAAGGTCACTCTGACTGTTACTGTAGCCCCATAGTATTACTTACTTTACACTGCTCATGTTTATCCTAAATAGTATTTCATTACATGTTAAAATTATCAGGAAACTGGAAATGTATTCACTAATACAGTGTTAAACTTTTCAAACCTGGCACTAAATGCCACCATTCAGAGCTTAGTCTCAGGTGGATTAACAGGTGTTACATCACAGCAGAGGTCGCGCAGTTTTCTCTCCTGCCTAGGGCCTATTATAAGGTAATCAGGCTTTTCCTCCCACACTTTCACCATTAGGAAATGATTAGAGGATGATTGACATCTGGGTTGCTGTGTACTCCTTCATGGGCACACTTATGCCCCGTACACACGGTCGGATTTTCCGATGGAAAATGTCAGATCGGAGCGTGTTGTCGGAAATTCCGATCGTGTGTGGGCTCCATCGGACATTTTCCATCGGATTTTCCGACACACAAAGTTGGACAGCAGGAGATAAAATTTTCCGACAACAAAATCCGTTGTCGGAAATTCCGATCGTGTGTACACAAATCCGACGGACAAAGTGCCACGCATGATCAGAATAAATAAAGAGATGAAAGCTATTGGCCACTGCCCCGTTTATAGTCCCGACGTACGTGGTTTACGTCACCGCGTTTATAACGATCGGATTTTCCGACAACTTTGTGTGACCGTGTGTATGCAAGACAAGTTTGAGCCAACATCCGACGGAAAAAATCCTAGGATTTTGTTGTTGGAATGTCCGATCAATGTCCGACCGTGTGTACGGGGCATTACTCCATTTCCATACTGGTAGCATTGGTGGAAACCAGGCACATATAAACCAAGGCAAAAAACTCAGGCAAACATTTTACCTGTCAAAGGCCTGCAAAACGCTCAAACTCAAGAGTGAGGATGCTTCCCTTGCACTAGAGCAGGAACCCAATTTAACACTGGTTTCTGCATCCAATTCTACCTCTATCTTAGGCATGCAACAAGTGGCCTACTTAGCTAAGTCAAAATATTTTCTGAAACCGTGTTCCAATTTCTCGGACAACTAATGGCTTTAATACAGCTATCATTGTCCAGGGATCAAAAGCAATGGGCTCCTTTTTCACCCCCACTATCTCTACCGGAGGCTCCTGTAAACCTGTTGTTGCAGCTTTACACAATATGCTTGCCAGTGTTTACAGTGGGGAAAATAATTCTTTGATCCCCTGCAGATTTTTTAGGGTTTGCTTACTTACAAAGAAATAAGGGGTCTATATTTTTTTTTATCATAAGTGTATTTTAAATGCTAGAGACAGAATATCAACCAAAATCCAGAAAAACTGCATGATACAAATGTTATGAATTGAGTTCAATGAGTAAAATAAGTATTTGATCCTTAAGCAAAACATAACTTAGTACTTGGTGGAGAAACCCTTGTTGGAAAACATAGAGGTAAGACGTTGCTTGTAGTTAGTGACCAGGTTTGCACACATCGCAGGAGGGATTTTAGTCCACTGTTCTTTATAGATCTTCTCTAAATCCTTAAAGTTTTTTGACTGTTGCTTGGCAACTTGAAGTTTCAGCTCCCTCCAAACATTTTCTATAAGATCTGGAGACTGGCTAGGCCACTCCATGACCTTAATGTGCTTCTTCTTGAGCCACTCCTTTGTTGCCTTGGCGGTATGTTTTGGTTCGATGTCATGCTGAAAGACCAATCCATAACCCATCTTTAGTGTTCGGGCCGAGGGAATAAGGTTCTCATCTAAGATTTTACAATACATGGCCCCATCCATTAGTACCTCAATGCGGCAAAGTTGGTCTGTACTTCTAGTAGAGAAACAGCCCCAAAGCATAATGTTTCCACCTCCGTGCTTGCCTGCAGTAATGGTGTTCTTAGGGTCATGGTTGGCATTTTTCTTCCTCCAAATACGGCAAGTCCCCCGCCTCAAGAAGGTACATGTACAGTCATGCAAATGAACATCTAAATCATTCAGAGAAGGATTGGGAGAAAGTGCTGTGGTCAGATGAGACCAAAATTGGTCTGTACCTTTAGTAGAGAAACAGCCCCAAAGCATAATGTTTCCACCTCCGTGCTTGCCTGCAGTAATGGTGTTCTTAGGGTCATGGTCGGCATTTTTCTTCCTCCAAATACGGCAAGTCCCCCTCTTTAAGAAGGTACATGTACAGTCATGCAAATGAACATCTAAATCATTCAGAGAAGGATTGGGAGAAAGTGCTGTGGTCAGATGAGACCAAAATTGAGCTGTTTGGCATTAACTCGACTCACCGTGTTTTGAGGAAGAAAATGTTAACTATGACCCTATGAACACCATCACTACAGTCAAGCACGGTGGTGCAAACATTAAGCTTTGGGGCTGTTTCTCTGCTAAACAAACAGGCCGACATTGCTGCATTGAGGGGCCAATGGGCGGGGCCATGTATTGTAAATTTGTGGATGATAACCATCTTCCTTCAGCCAGAACACTGAAGATGAGTTGTGGATGAGTCTTCCAACATGACAATGACCCAAAACATATCGCCAAGGCAACAATGGAGAGGCTCAAGAAGAAGCACATTAAATTAAGGTCATGGAGTGGCCTAATTAGTCTCCAGACCTTAATCCTATAGAAAATTTATGGAGGGAACTGAAACTTTGACTTGCCAAGCGACAGCCAAGAATGTGGATCAAAATCCCACCTGACAGTGGCTGCTGGTGAAGTTTTAGGATGGGGGGCGTCAGACCCCGCCCTTCCTTTTTGGCCCATCCCACTTCTCATAAGCCCCACGCCTTATAGAATCCACCCCCTCGTCCCCACCCATAGTGTTAGGAGTATACAGCTCAGCATCACAGGACAGAGTATACAGCCCCAGAATCACAGGGCAGAGTATACAGTCCCAGCATCACAAAACAGAGTATATAGCTCAGCCTCACAGATCAGGGTATACAGCTCAGCATTATAGATCAGGGTATACAGCTCAGGCTCACAGATCAGGGTATATAGCTTAGCATTACAGATCAGAGTATATAGCTCAGCCTCACAGATCAGGGTATATAGCTCAACATTACAGATCAGGGTATATAGCTCAGCCTCACAGATCAGGGTATGCAGGTGTACATCATCTGTCCTGTATACAGCTGTATACACTACACAGGACAGATGTACTCACAGTTTGTGACTGCTGCTTGATACCTCTTATTTAAACTGCTTGTAACTTAATAATCAATAACACAATAATGGTGGAACCCTCTAATATATGGAAATCTCAATAAACTTCAATATCACCACAATACCGGTCTCTGTGATATGTAACGTCACATATAATACACATCACACTGAAAATAAGACATAAAAAATGACTGCAAACTTAGCAGTGGTGGTAGAAACCCCTCCTACAGATATTTGACTGTGGACTGTGTCACTAAAGCAGTGACCGTTCATTTTTTTGTAAGTGGGAAAACTTAGAAAACCTGCAGGGGTCAAATAATTACTTTCCCCGCTGTATATGTTTACTTCTGGTACTTGGTAATGTTGCACTTTATTATCTTCTGTCTTGCCATGACCCTTTGGGTACTAAGAGACCTAAGTCCAAAAAGACATTCTCCATTCATGAAAAAATAGAATGGGAAATGTATGACATCTGGGTCATTCCTGAAAAGATTTCCACCACACTATTGCATGGAATAAACACTGCCAAGGTTCATGCCTGATTTCAACCTTGCTAATCTTCTTAACTACCATACGGTGTGGCGCTCTGGAGATGCTCTTAAAGTTTCTCTTTTATTCTCACTGGACCAGCTTTGCAACCAGCATTGCTGCAATTTCTATTTGTCAGACTGCAACTAATTCCAGGTCTGTGCTCTGGCAAAATGATTACAAACATTACCCTCAGCTTTGCTGTTTTGTTTTTCTTTTTTATAAGCATAAATAACCTGTGCATTACCTTTTCTGGTACAATGTTTTTATTGAAAAAAATAGGAAAAAACATAACAGATTCTACAGTGCCTTGAAAAATTATTCCTACGCCTTGAAATTTTCCATATTTTGTAATGTTACAACCAAAAACATAAATGTATTTTATTGGGATTTTATGTGATAGACCAACACAAAGAGGCACATAATTGTGAAGTGAAGGAAAATGATAAATGTTTTTCCAAATTTGTGACAAATAAATATGTGAAAAGTGTGGCGTGCATTTGTATTCAGCCTCCTTTACTCGGATACCCCTAACTAAAATCTAGTGGAAGCAATTGCCTTCAGAAGTCACCTAATTAGTAAATAGAGTCTACCTGTGTGTAATTTAATCTCTGTATAAATACAGCTGTTCTGTGAAGCCCTCCGAGGTTTGTTAGAAAACCTTAGTGTACAAACAGCATCATGAATGCCAGGGAACACACCAGACAGGTCAGGGATAAAGTTGTAAAGAAGCTTAAAGCAGGGTTAAATTTAAACAATGAGAAAGGTCCGGTGTCACCAGTGACACACCTCCATCCCTATTATAACATATATACAGAAAGGATCGCCATGAGACTTTATATGAAGGGAGCACAGTTAGCCACTGAGTAACAAAAGTAGATACAGTGCAATAATTTATTGAAAAATGAATATACATACATGAATCATAAGAGTATTAGCTCAGCCAATAAATTGTACATGATGAAATGTTACACATGTCATACAATATAGTATATATACATATACAAGCATCAAAGAGACCCGATGCGTTTCGCGAGACCAATTGTTCGCTCTTCAGGGGTCGATGCGGATAGTATGTATCTAGAATAAACAAAAAAATGTATCACAGTGGTGAATGTCAAGGCAATGGTAGAAGGGACGAAATGTAAAGCGACCCCACACTTACCAGTGGACAAAGCCAAAGTACCCATAGCTGAGTTCCCAAGCAGCGGCAGCAGCAGAAATGCAGTGCGGGAGCTGAGGGGGAGAAGATGAACACTGACACCACCAGGGAGCAGCTGGGCGGCAGACATGGCATGGATAAAAATGTATGGCCCTGGATGTCTCAATATGTAAAGTGGTGGATATCAGCTGAAACACAAATGTATATCTCTCAGTAGGTATCCAATAGAGTAAACAAAAAGTATATAGTATATTATAGGTATATATATATATATATATATATATAGAAGAGTATGTATTCTTCAGTATACAAACATATGTGTCAACCATTGCCGAATAAGCAAAAGTAGACAAAAATAGTACAATTGCTTGTATGGCAACATATGTGAACTATGTGGGAGGGCAATCCCTGAAATGGAAGAAACAAAATGTATGAGAGGCAATGCATGGGTGTAAATGAGTGAAGTGAAAACATCAAATGAGTGATATGGTAAAGCAAGTGTATTTACCCTTACGTTGTAGACTGCCTGGCAGCAGCAGAAACCTCTGTGATGTATCAAGTGTGAATAGGTGAAGAAAGTAATCACAGCCATGTCATATCGCCCAGCTTTTATCCCCGGAGAGGTCAGGTAA
Source organism: Lithobates clamitans (assembly GCA_037952925.1). NCBI lineage: Eukaryota > Metazoa > Chordata > Amphibia > Anura > Ranidae > Lithobates > Lithobates clamitans. The sequence continues at coordinate 1,820,587 of JBBGZY010001275.1, forward strand.
GCTCCGCCCCCAACGCCATAGGAGGATGACGAGACGCGCTGACGCAGGAGCGTCAGCCGTCAACAGGAGCACACATGCGCAGTGGTCTCCCGTCCATCCATGATGACGCACCACACCCTACCAGGTGACGCTGCAGCCGCGAATGCCACGCGATGGGTGTGGACATATGGCGCCGATATGCAGGTGGCCCCTCCTGTCAAAGGATGGGGAAGGGACAGCAGGAGACATTAAACTCCCCTGTTGCATATTGCAGCTCCCACAACAAACATGACACCGCTGACCGCCAGGGGAGGCAGCAGGGGAATACAGTGCCATAGAGAATCACCACTGATCCAAACAACATATAAGGCTGAAACATGTATGTAAACTAGAAATGTATGCTTATATATGTATATATACTATATTGTATGACATGTGTACCATTTTATCATGTACAATTTATTGGCTGAGCTAATACTCTTATGATTCATGTACCGTATATACTCAAGTATAAGTCGAATTTTTCAGCCCTTTTTTTGGGACCGAAAGTGCCCCCCTCGACTTATACTCAAGTCACCGCCATCTGTCTGAATGATCAGCGTGTCATGCAGGCAGACGGCGGCCAGCGTGTGATAATACTGTTTGGAGGCTATTCCAGCTTTCAAAAGCCATGCCTCCTGCTCGTCTGTGATAGGCTGAACACTCCATTTCCCAGTTGTCAGTGTACAGCCTATCACGGACATTATCTCATCCTCGTCTGTGGTATGAGAATGAGAGAATATCCATGATAGGCTGACCACTGACTGCTGAGTGTTCTGCCTATCACAGATGAGGAGGAGGCGCGGCTTTTGAACAGTGGAATGGCCGCCGAAGTGTATTATCACACGCTGATCGGAGGATGGAGATCGCCACAGGGAGGATGGAGATAGCCACAGGCAGGTTGCACAGGACACAGGTAAGCTGCACATGGACCCAGCACACATGCACACAGGACACATACACATGTACAGGACACAGGGACACATGCATATGTACAGGATACAGGACACATGCACAGGATACAGGTAGGCTGCACAGGACACAGGGAGGCATGCAGCTACAGATGGGCATTGTTGACACAGGGACACATACACATGTACAGGACACATGTACAGGGCACAGGGACACATACACATGTACAGGACACATGCACAGGACACATACACATGTACAGGACATAGGACACATGTATATGTACAGGACACAGGACACATGCACAGGATACAGGTAGACTGCACAGGACACAGGGAGGCATGCAGCTGCAGATGGGCATTGTTGACTCTCTTTTTCCACTTACAATAGCTGCTGCATTTCTCACCCTCGTCTTATACTCGGGTCAATAAGTTTTTCCCAGTTCTTTGTGGTAAATTAGGGGCCTCGACTTATACTCAGATCGATTTATACTCGAGTATATACGGTATGTATATTAATTTTTCAATAAATGATTTCACTGTATCTACTTTTGTTACTCAGTGGCTAACTGTGCTCACTTCATATAAAGTCCCAGGGCGATCCTTTCTGTATATATGTTATAATAGGGATGGAGGTGTGTCACTGGTGACACCAGACCTTTCTCATTGTTTAAATTTAACCCGGGTGGAAAACACCCATACAGCCCCAAAAACTGGTCTGCTGCCACCCCCAGCCACTGTGTTCTACATTTCTAGTTTACATACATGTTTCAGTCTTATATGATGTTTGGATCAGTGGTGATTGTCTATGGCACTGTATTCCCCTGGTGGTCAGCGGTGTCATGTTTGGTGTAGGAGCTGTGATATGCAACAAGGGAGTTTCCTGTCTCCTGCTGTCCCTTCCCTATCCTTTGATGGGAGGGGCCACCTGCATATCGGCGCCATATGTTCACACCCATCGGGTGACGTCTGCGGCTGCAGCGTCACCTGGTAGGGTATGGTGCGTCATCATGGATGGACGGGAGACCACTGCGCATGTGTGCTCCTGTTGACAGCTGACGCTTCTGCGTCAGCGTGTCTCACCATCCTCCTATGGTAAATGAAATAGGGATTTTCAGGAAGCCATGGCCTGGTGAGGTCATGTATTTCCATCCCTAGGGACTTTGTATGATATCATGACCTGGTATGGTCGTGAATATCCATCCCATTTACATAGAAGGAGAAGGCAGGTTGGTTAAAAGGGAAGGTGGGACTTTGTATGAAGCACATGACAGCAAGGAAGTAATTGGATGAATGTAAAGGAATTTATTAGACAAATAAGTTTGTAGACCTACAGTGGTCAATAACATTGATACAAGGTAACATACATATAATATTTAGACCATTAACATCGTCCGTATAACATGATAATATCAATGGTATGCAATACACAAGGTAACGAACAATAAAATTGAAGGTAATCACTTATAGTAAAACACTGTAATTCCCTCATTCACCTCAAGGAGAATTGACATAAAACAAAAGTTCAAAAGGTAATGCCTGCAGAACCTATGGCCTCACTAGACCTGAGGGGGAATAAAATGGGTAATAATTGATAAACTTAGTGAGATAGATGAGGACATGGCAGCCGGTAGCTCTACGTGTTTCGTGGCTTGAATACCACTCGTCAGGAGCAAGCATGTGTAGGATCTATAGAAACATGATAAAAATTTAGGAAAGAAAATGGAGATGAAAAAACAATGTTTGGGGCAAAGTAAACAACCTCGAGAGTCGAGGCTAAACTCACTGTGGTTATCTGGGTTGATGGTATAGTGGTGGGACCTTGGAGGCGGTCCGGATTACATCTCCAACCGGGAGCTGAGGTGGAGAGCCCCGCAAGCTCGGAAGGGGCAACACCCAGGGTAGGCATGAGACACAGAGACATGCTGGGGGGGAGGAACGTATTGTAAGCAGCTGAAAAATGGGGGGGAAAGGGAGAAAAAGGAAGGGGGGAAAGCAAGGGAAGGGGAAATGGGAAGGGGAGGGGGGAAAGGGATGGGGGAGCGAGGGGGAGAGAATGGGAAGAGGAGAGAGGAAAAGAAGAAGAAAGATGGGAGGGGGGAAGGAGAATGGAGGGGGTTTGGAGAGGGAAAGAAAGGGGAATGGAGATGGAGAAAGGGAAGAGGGAGAAAAGGGAAGGCAAAAAAGGAGAGGGAAGGATAGGGGAAGGCAGAGAGGGAAGGGAAAGGCAGGGGAGGGTGAGGTGGGGGAATGGGATGAGGGGTGTCACGTGCTTCACGTGCTTCATACAAAGTCCCACCTTCCCTTTTAACCAACCCCCTTCTCTAGCCTCCTATGGTGTTGGGGGCGGAGCTTACCGGGCCTCTCCGGGGATAAAGGCTGGGCGGTATGACATGGCTGTGATTACTTTCTTCATCTATTCACACTTGATACATCACAGAGGTTTTTGCTGCTGCCAGGTGGTCTACAACGTAAGGGTAAATGCACTTGCTTTACCATATCACTCATTTGATGTTTTACCTCGTTCACTTCACTCATTTACACCATCTACCCGTGCATTGCCTCTCATACATTTTGTTTCTTCCATTTCAGGGATTGCCCTCCCACATATATTTTAGGTCATCTAATTTACCCACGGTCTCTATGTCTGTTCCATTAGTGGATCAGGTCAGTTCACATATCTTCCCATACAAACAGTTGTACTATTTTTGTCTACTTTTGCTTATTCGGCAATGGTTGACACATATTTGTTTGTATACTGAAGAATACATACTCATATATATATATATATATATATATATATATATATATATACATTGCTATAATATACTATGTACTTGTTGTTTACTCTCTTGGCTACCTACTGAGAGATATACATTTGTGTTTCAGCTGATATCCACCAATTTACATATTGAGACATCCAGGGCCATACATTTTTATCCATGCCATGTCTGCCGCCCAGCTGCTCCCTGGTGGTGTTAATGTTCATCTTCTCCCCCTCAGCTCCCGCACCGCATTTCTGCTGCTGCCGCTCCTTGGGAACTCAGCTATGGGTACTTTGGCTTTGTCCACTGGTAAGTATGGGGTCACTTTACATTTTGGCCCCTTCTACCATTGCCTTGACATTCACCACTGTGATACATTTTTTTGTTTATTCTAGATACATACTATCGGCATGAAAAGTGAGCAATTGGTCTCGCGAAACGCGTCAGTTCTCTTTGATGCTTGTATATGTATATATACTATATTGTATAACATGTGTACCATTTTATCATATACAATTTATTGGCTGAGCTAATACTCTTATGATTCATGTACAGTATCTCACAAAATTCAGTACACCCCTCACATTTTTGTAAATATGTTATTATACCTTTTCATGTGACAACACTGAAGAAATGACACTTTGCTACAATGTAAAGTAGTGAGTGTATAGCTTGTATAACAGTGTAAATTTGCTGTCCCCTCAAAATAACTCAACACACAGCCATTAATGTTTAAACCGCTGGCAACAAAAGTGAATACACCCCTAAGTGAAAATGTCCAAATTGGGCCTAATTAGCCATTTTCCCTCCCCGGTGTCATGTGACTCGTTAGTGTTACAAGGTCTCAGGTGTCAATGGGGAGCAGGTGTGTTAAATTTGGTGTTATTGCTCTCACTCTCTCATACTGGTCACTGGAAGTTCAACATGGCACCTCATGGCAAAGAACTCTCTGAGGATCTGAAAAAAAGAATTGTTGCTCTACATAAAGATGGCCTAGGCTATAAGAAGATTGCCAAGACCCTGAAACTGAGCTGCAGCACGGTGGCCAAGACCATACAGCAGTTTAACAGGACAGGTTCCACTCAGAACAGGCCTCGTCATGGTCCACCAAAGGGGTTGAGTGCACGTGCTCAGCCTCAAATCCAGAGGTTGTCTTTGGCGTATGAGTGCTGCCAGCATTGCTGCAGAGGTTGAATGACCCCTCGCTGACAAAGTCCAGCTAGAACGTAACACCGCATACGGGGGGAGGAGTTTACATACGGATGTCACCCGCTGCCACACTGTGTTCACTATGCACCAGATCAGTGATTGTGCTGCTGCCAATTCATTTTAAAGTGCTGCTTTTATTTTTTGCAAGTGACTTTTTATCAATAATCTACGGAGTGCACTTAGATTGTGTCCTCATTTTTTTATATGCATTGGAGAGGTCACTACTCTTTTGATATACATCTCTGCTGACCTGGTCACATACACCTCTGACATCCCCCTGCTGAACGGCTGGATCATCAGGCTCCATTGAGGATTCCATAGACGGCACCAGGAATTACCATCATCCCTGTGGGGATACATGTGAGTTTGACCTCTGCTTGCAGAGGTCCACAGAATCTGGTAAGCACATTTTTGTTTATCTGGGTGAAGTTGAATATGACCAATTACACCATTGGAGTATACACATCATATGTGACATTTGACATTTGGACTTTTTATTGTTTTTCAGTTTCCATTCATTGCGCTGCACTTACCCCCATTTTTTACTATACGTTTTTAGGCATATGTGATTACCTAAAGTGTTCAGCTTGCATACTTTTGCGATTTAATATCTGTTTGCGCTGATTGTCCCCTATTTTAATGTCTCCAGACCTAAACCCTACTATTGAGCATCTGTGGGGCATCCTCAAACGGAAGGTGGAGGAGCGCAAGGACTCTAACATAAACCAGCTCCGTGATGTCATCATGGAGCAGTGGAAGAGAACTCCAGTGGCAACCTGTGAAGCTCTGGTGAACTCCATGCCCAAGAGGGTTAAGGCAGTGCTGGAAAATAATGGTGGCCACACAAACTATTGACACTTTGGGCCCAATTTGGACATTTTCACTTAGGGGTGTACTCACTTTTGTTGCTAGCGGTTTAGACATTAATGGCTGTCTGTTGAGTTATTTTGAAGGGACAGTAAATTTACACTGTTATACAAGCTGTACACTCACTATTTTACATTGTAGAAAAGTGTAATTTCTTCGGTGTTGTCACATGACAAGATAAAATAAAATATTTACAAAAATGTGAGGGGTGTACTCACTTTTGTGAGATACTGTATGTATATTTTTTTTTCAATAAGTTATTTCACTGTATCTACTTTTGTTACTCAGTGACTAACTGTGCTCACTTCATATAAAGTCCCAGAGCGATCCTTTCTGTATATTAAAGCAGGGTTTGGTTATAAAAAATATCCCAAGCTTTGAACATCTCATAAAGCACTGTTCAATCCATCAACCTGAAAATGGAAAGAGTATGGCACAAATAAATATTATTTGATCTCATATATCTGTTCACCCATACGATCCTACTTTCAGATATAAAAGAAAAAATAAGAGGCGCTCACACCCCCCAAGTAAAGAAAAAATAAGTGAACTTCAACTTTACTAAATAATACAGACTGAAATCTGGTACATGCATTAACACGTGAACCTAATCATATCCACAGTGCTTGCACACCCAATCTATAACTATACATAAATTAATTCACCATGTGTAAAAGGTGGAAAAATCTGTGCCAATGATGTACTATATTATTCATATAGTGTAAAAATACCATATAATGTGATGTAAATAAAGCCCATGACTGTAAATATACATAGAAAAAACATAAAAATCAGTCCTAAATCATGTGACAAAAAAATCGTGGTAAAATTGTGACAAAAAGTCTTTGACAAAAAAAAAATCTTCGATGAATGCTGAAATCTTGATAAGTGTATGACTCCACGTGTCTTTCACCTCACCACCGTGAAACGTGATTCCACTCCCAAAAGAAACACACTCACCGATTTTTATTGCCAGCACTCTCATGCACAGAAAAAATCGCTTGTTTACCACACTCCAGGGTAATCAGATAAAACGAATATCCCACAGTGTTTGATAAATTGGTCCACATGAAAAATAATTAAAGTGCTCACATAGTGTAAACCAGCATGGCAAGTTTATTAAAACCACTACAATCTTCTAGAAAATCACTCAAAACAGCAGCAAATGCAGTGTAGCTTACAGCAACTTCAACAATCAGTGGATGAACTCAAAACACTAATGCCCCGTACACACGGTCGGATTTTCCGATGGAAAATGTCCGATCGGAGCGTGTTGTCGGAAATTCCGACCGTGTGTGGGCTCCATCGGACATTTTCCATCGGATTTTCCGAGAGCAGGAGATAAAATTTTCCAACAACAACAACAAAATCCGTTGTCGGAAATTCCGATCGTGTGTACACAAAGCCGACGGACAAAGTACCACGCATGCTCAGAATAAATAAAGAGATGAAAGCTATTGGCCACTGCCCCGTTTATAGTCCCGACGTACGTGTTTTACGTCACCGCGTTCAGAACGATCGGATTTTCCGACAACTTTGTGTGACCGTGTGTATGCAAGACAAGTTTGAGCCAACATCCGTCGGAAAAAATCCTAGGATTTTGTTGTCGGAATGTCCGAACAAAGTCCGACCGTGTGTACGGGGCATAATGGTCACGGCGGACCCGAGGTGTGCTAGTGCTTAGACTCACAGTCTCTTCCCCTTCCTCGACAGTGCGCCGTGAAATCAAATCACCCTTCCTCCAATGCGGCTATCAGCGCTGCTCATCACATCTCACAGCCACGCCCCCGACATATTTCATCATAGATTTGACTTATTCATGGGATTGGCTGGTTAGGCTGCCACTCATCCCTTATATCTCCTCCTAACTTGCGTCCCATAGGCTAATTAGTCCGCATGCGCACACCTTGTGTCCCCGCTCTAATGATTACTCAGAGGCTACGAAGCGCCGCTATTCAGAGATGAGGGTTGCCTTGGAAATAATTCGGACTGATTGCAACATGTATATCACATGGATAGCTTATCCCCAGTTATACCTACATAACAGTGCAAATGGTTCAAGCGCGGAACCGTCATAACTGCACCTGAGATGTAATCTCATTCATGTAGCGCACAAACCACTTCCTTATTCCAATATACAATTACCAGTGACATACTTATTCTATAGTTTCCACACTGATTACTACATTAATCCACAAATGGATACGTTATATTGGATCGCAAACTAATCCAAAATCACACTCCAAACCGTGGATACCTATAACAAATGACATAATTAATTTAAAACTTTATAAAAATCAATGAAAAATCCCTTCAATCTCAGTAAAATACTTGATAACTCTTTACATGGTGAGAATCTTTCTTATTGTATTTGAACTACATTCCATATGTATGACAACCTAATATTAAAAATTATCTATGCTATAATTATATGGAAACTTATCCATATAGGGGAACTTACTAGGCTGCCAAGGGAGAGTATCAACATTCTTATTCATTATCACCTCCCCTTCTATTTTCCTACTCATTTGTGGTATCACTCCGAGGATGAATCCATTCTCTCCCCCACTATTTAGGGCTAATTCTACTCTCAGGTATGCTCATATTTTACCCACAGTTACCACCGGTGTAAAAGTACATAAAGATACCTTCGTCCTTCACCCAGGGATTTCTCTCATCTAGGTTAACCAGAGGTGAAGGACACGTGGAGTCATACACTTATCAAGATTTCAGCATTCATCAAAGATTTTTTTTTTTGTCAAAGATTTTTTGTCACAATTTTATCACGATTTTTTTGTCACATGATTTAGGACTGATTTTTATGTTTTTTCTATGTATATTTACAGTCATGGACTTTATTTACATCACATTATATGATACTTTTACACTATATGAATAATATAGTACACCATTGGCACAGATTTTTCCACCTTTTACACATGGTGAATTAATTTATGTATAGTTATAGATTGGGTGTGCAAGCACTGTGGATATGATTAGGTTCACATGTTAATGCATGTACCAGATTTCAGTCTGTATTATTTAGTAAAGTTGAAGTTCACTTATTTTTTCTTCACTTGGGGGGTGTGAGCACCTCTTATTTTTTCTTTTATATCTGGAGGTAGGATCGTATGGGTGAACAGATATATGAGATCAAATAATATTTATTTGTAATCACTTTAAATGGGCAGCTCTTCTTAGATATTTCATAATATTTAGGAGATTATTCACTTAATCACATTTGTATCTAGTTACACTTCATTTAGTGGCGCAGTGGAGGTATTTCTGAATAAAGGGCGGTGCAGTATTCAGAATACCCATATTTGTACAAAGAGTATGGCACAACTGCTATCCTAGCATTATTCAGAGAAGCAGCCAAGGGGCCCATGGTAATTCTGGAGGAGCTGCAGAGATTCACAGCTCAGGTGGGAGAATCTTTCCACAGGACAACTATTAGTTGTGCACTCCACAAATCTGGCATGGAAGAGTGACAAGAAGAAAGCCATTTTTAAAAGAAAGCCATAAGAAGTCCCGTGTATGGTTTGCAAGAAGTCATGTGGGGACACAGCAAACATGTGGAAGAAGGTGCTTTGGTCAGATGAGACCAAAATGGAACTTTTTGGCCTAAAAACAAAACGCTATGTATGGTGGAAAATTAACACTGCACATCACCCTGAGCATAAAAACATGGTGGTGGCAGCATCATGTTGTGGGGATGCTTTTCTTCAGCAGGGACAGGAAAGCTGGTCAGAGTTGATGAATTGAGCCAAATACAGGGCAACCTTAGAAGAAAACCTATGAGTCAGCAAAAGACTTGAGAGAGGAGGTTCACCTTCCAGCAGGACAACGACCCTAAACATACAGCCAGAGCTACAATGGAATGATTTATATCCAAGCATTTTCATGTGTTAGAATGGCACATGTAAAGTAAAATGCCCATGTCGGTCGGGTGCAGAGTCAGAGTGTTTATGCTGTAGAAAAAGTCAAGCCACAAATCTCTAGAATAGCTCTCATTTATGTCCATATGTGTAGAATCTTGTGGCTAAATACCTGGACAGCTGAAGCTGCCTGTGAAAGACTTCTCACACGTGCCCTTTGAAGGTGGGTGTCACTTTGGTGCAGCACTTGACAGATTCATTAAAGTTGATACAGATGTAAGATCTATCTTCCACAACAAAATGTTCCTAAATCCCCTTCCTTTGGGTCTTCTACCTCCTCAGAATGAAGACCTTCTCAATGCGCTTCTTTTGATGCAAAACTTGGTACACAAAATCCACTATCTCTTCCCCAAAGCCCTCTTCTCAATGAAGGGGCACACTCACTCCTAAGAGTGGGGGGAACATCTGTTACAATTTACCTTTCTCTGGATCACCTTGCGTGCCCCTCCACCTTCCAAACTATGCGCTCACCTCAGTTATAGACCTTCCTCAGGTCACTATGAGATAACTGAGGTGAGCTCATAGTTTGGAAGGTGGGAGGGCACGCAAGGTGATTTATGCTAATGAACACTTGATTCGCAGAAGGTTAAATTCAGAATAAGAACTTTGTTTACTGCTTCATATTTGAACTTTATTGCATGGAATATCACCACTGAGCGGTGTGACACCGTTGGAAGTGGTTTTATTTATTTACTTTGGCACTTTCTTCGCTGAGCAATTTATATGGTTCACATTATCTTAAATTATTTATTGTATTAATACTATTTGTTTATCTATTTGCGGTTATTGCCTTATTTGATATGTACAAATTTGTATGTAGGGGCACTGTATATGTTTATATTACAATTTAGGGGTTGCTCTGCTGGACCTGATAACTTCAAACTATGCAGAGCTTATTACTAAGGTAATGTAATGTGTGGAGCAGAGGTGTGTGGTCCGTCAGCTGCAGGGACCACACACCTCTGCTCCATCCATTAAGGTGCTAACAATTGCCACTCTACAAGAAATTGTCCTTAAGGATGTGGACTTCAGGACCTCATTGTATATAGTTGCAGGTGGTATATCTCTCCACTCAGGCCCAGACTGGGACAAAAAATAGGCCTGGGCATTTTAGGCTGAGCAGCCCATTTTTTTTTTTTAAATACAAATCAGGGAAGCATGACATGTTTGTTATTTAACCATCGAGCGTGGAGGACATCGCCGCCCGCTGCCCCACCAAGACAGGTAAGTGGCGGTCGGGGGATGCATACTGGCAGAAATTGGTGGGCACAGTAGCGGCAGTTGATGGGCACACTGGCGGCAGTTGATGGGCACAGAAGGGGCAGTTGATGGGCACACTGGCGGCAGTTGATGGGCACACTGGCAGCAATTGATGGGCACAGTGGCGGCAATTTATGGCACAGTGGCGGCAATTTATGGCACTGTGGTGACAATTGATGGGCACAGTGGTGGCAATTGATGGGCACAGTGGTGGCAATTGATGGGCACAGTGGCTGCGTTTGATGGCACAGTGGCGGCAATTGATGGGCACAGTAGCTGCGTTGATTTGATGGGTTTTTTTTTCAGTTTGTTTGCGCCCCCCAAAAATTTTGAGCACCAGCCGCAACTGGTTCAGATTAGGATTCAAACACACCTATGCTCACCCCTGCCAAGGGGAATGCTGCAGCTGGCTTTAAGGCTTCAGTCCGGGTTCACACTACTGCGGTGTGAGACACCACATTTCGCACAGGAATCACAGCACGTTCCTGGGGTGCGATTTGAGCCATGGATTTGTATGGCTCAAATCGCACTGCATTCACACCAAACCTAATCAGATTTCATGGGTGTTCACACCCATGCGACCCCATTTGGCAAACTGCGCTGCAAACCAATTGCCGGGTGTCGTTAAATTAACATACACTCTGCAATTGGTTCACATGGACAGGTTGCGATTTTATATGCAGTGCTGAAACCGCAACAAATTTGCTGGGAATTCACACCACATCTAGTGTGAACCCAAAAAATTAAAAATATATTACCCCAAATTATATATAATATAATCCAAAAGGTGTCCTGAATTTAAAGTGTATGTATGATTTTTTTTGCTAACATTGAACTTACCCAGCCAGCTAGTACTAAATATACCACAATTACAGAGATAAAAGAAAAAAAATCATATATACACTTTAAATGCAGGACACCTTTTGGGCCCAAGAACTGTCCCTCTCTCACACAATGTTTTACACCTGCATTTACACACAGCATGATGAGAGAGAGATTTGGTCTGGTCAGTGGTCTCTTTTACACAGTAAAGAGTGATGCTGAACTACCTGAGTGCTCTCATCATGCTGTGTGTAAATGCAGGTGTAAAACAGTTTTTTTTGCAAAGAGGCAGGTTGGCATCACTTACTTTTTAGCAGTCTTTTCCAGGCCCTGGTATCTGTAGCTGCAGATACACATTTCCAACATCAGGCAAGAAGGGGATTCCTCCAGGCAGCTCCTCCCCCTTCATAGTCACCTGACCCCTTCATTTCCGCCCCCTGAGCTGAATAGTCAGACGGCCACGGAGCTGGCTGTGGTGAGGCCGGGTGATCGGCCCCGACCCACGGAGCAGCCCAGATGCCTTGGGAGTGGGCGGTGGGGACTGGGGACCCCGGCCAGATAGACATGGATGCAGCCCTCTCCGCGGAGCCGGCCACGGATGAGCAGGGCCGGCTCAAGCAGCTGCCCAGGAAGTCAGTCAGGCCCGATATTGACATGTGGCCCGGCATCCCCAGCCCACCGGGCATATGCCCAGTGTGCCCTATGGCCAGTCCGGGCATGTCTCCACTGCTTGATATGAGAATCTTTTCTGGATGTGACACACCTTCCATGACATATACATATATGAACAAAGCTCTTAATATTAAGTTGGACATTATCCTGACACTGTTTAAACTCCACCAAAAGCGACTCATAGCAACCTCTTGGAGTATGGGTGAATTCAGGATGTCCTGTGGATGGCGCTTCTTGGTCTGGCACGGATGAATGTTCCATTCGCTCTATTTGAGTGTGTCTCTTCAGCTGCTGGTGAAATAACTGTGTATTTGGGAACTACAGCATTGGGAGTGGTGCAAACTGTTAAACTCCCTGAGGAATATCTGCACTTCAGAGTGCATTTGTAACGCAACGGACTATTCCTTTGCGAGCTCCCCCCTCCTTTAAGCTGTTTTTTTTCCCCTTATATAGATGTTTTTTTATCATCAGTCATCTGTTTACATTCATATTTACATTGTATTACATTTGTTGATTTATTTATTGTTTGTCCAATAAATTTTGTTCTTTTTTAATATTATTGCCTTGTGTCCATTTAAAGTCCCATGCTCTGAAGCAAGTACGAGACGGAAGCTATTGGCTACTGGCTATTGAACTTCCTTTTTTTAGTCCGGTCGTAAGTGTTGTACGTCACCGCATTCTGGACGGTCAGACTTTGGTCGGACTTTGGGTTGACCATGTGTAGGCAAGACCGCTTAAATGGAATTCCGTTGTAGTTCCGTCGGAGAAACCGTCAGAGTTTATTCCGACGGCTAAACCGGTCGTGTGTACGCGGCATTAGAAGAAAACCTGTTCGAGTCTGCAAAAGAAAAACAAAAGGGGGGGGTTTCCGGCGCTCCGCAACATGTGATGTCTAAGGTAAATAGTACAATGGTAGCTATAGTAGCACATTAAAATAAGGCAGGTAAATTCTAGAATGAGGAGGCAGCCATCCTCAGAGGGTGTCCATTACCTCTGTTGATAATCAATGTTGAAAAAAGGAGTCGTGTGGCGCCTCCACACGACTCCTTTTTTCAACATTGAGTCTACAAAAGACCTGGGGCTGGGGTTCATCTTCCAGCAGGACAACGACCCTAAACATACAGCCAGAGCTACAATATTTAGATCAAAGTGTCAGGGCTGGGCTCAGCCCTTCCTTCTCTGAGCTGGCCGCTCAGCTCCCATCTCTCTCCACAGTTACTCAGCTGTTGATGATCCTGCTTGTCAGTCCTGCCTACTTAAGCCGTCCAGTCCAAAGGAGCTCTGCCTTCGCCTTGGTCACATCACAAGAAACTCTCCTGCGTTCCTGTTTAAAGGCTGGCTTTGCTGACATCCCTTCTGGCTCCAGATCCTGCTTGCTGTTCCACTACTTTGATCCCTGACTTCTGGCTTGGCTGACTATCCTTTCCGGTTACTGAACTTTGGCTATGTTTTGACTATGTTTGTTCTTTTTACTTTTATTATTAAACAAGTGTTTCTGACAATTATTTAGTCTCACACTTATCCCAAATTGCTCAATGGCATGGTTCTAATCCAATGATTCCCTGGGTCAAATTTGAATGCAACTCCATTCATCCCTACTCACTTTCGTGGAATATTATGGAGACTATATAAAAATAAATACAATCTGATCTCAAAAACACCACCCCAAGCTACATACTTAGGTGATCCAAAATTTCTTCCAGGAATACATAGAATGGATAATTTTTCCTGATGGATCAACAATGACCTAACATTCCTACATAAATTCATCGAAAATTTTCATCCCTAAAAACAAGATATCACATTTCAATTAATGAACATTGTAGATTTCTACAAATTAGAAAATTTTACACTACTTATTACCAAACAACAAATATAGATCGACCTGATTTTATGAAAAGATATGTTTAAAAAAATCCAGTGGGAAATATACTACAATTTGGTGATTATTGACTCACAAGAAAAAACTTCTTTACATGCAAAAATGGAAATTAGAATGCAACCTATCTTACCTGACAGACTCCATGGCAGCAAACCCGTGGGTTAATCCCGCCTCCACTCCTCCCCTAAAGGACCCCTCTCCCATAAATACTTGCTCCAAGCCAATGGCTGTGTTCCTTTTTTGTCCTCCTCCTAAGGACCGATTTGGTATTTCGTCTACCTGAAGTTTTTTCTCTCTGTGATCAAGACCGGCCAACAGCAAGCACTGGGAAGACAGGTTGCGATACTCCGATACGCCCTGGCTATTAGCAGGTTATGGAGCTAGCTAAATGGAAGATACTTCAAAAAGCCTTGGCTGTTAGCGGGGTATGGAGTTGGCAAATGAAGGAGGCGCTGGAAAAGCTAAAGCCTGGCCATTGGCAGGCAAGCGGCGTAATGGCCAGATAGCCCAGCTGTTAGCGGGTGGTCCTATCTGCCCCAAGCCTGGTATAATCAACCTACCTGGTCGTGGAAGCAGGATTGAAGTTGCCATGTGCGGTAATGTATACTTTTATATTACATATTCCATGGCAGTAGTTTGTGTGTTTCTGTTTGCCTGTTTCTTCTCTGACTCTAATGTCTTCCAGTCTATGGCAGCTGGAGCACATTTGTGTGCCAAGACGCTGCTTTCTCTTCCAGCCAGGCGTCCCTGGGTTACTCCTGCACAGGCGCTCAGCGCATGGGTGCTGGGGATGGCGTAATTTCAGTGGAGAAATTTAATCAGCGATCAGTACTGTTGATATTGGGATTTCTCTGTGGGCAGCTTGCAGCAGTTTCCCTAAATGCTGTGTGCAATCATCACAGTATATGCTCTGCATTAACACCCTGGTATGCTGCCTCTGTGTGTTTCTGCTGTGATTTGCTCACCTGTGCAGGTTGTCTGTCTGTGCAGTTCACACTGTGGATATATCACTGGTGGCGCCCCCCCCCGTGTGACCAGCCCTTGTGTAGCAGGTATGAGAGGGTGGGTTTAGCTCTTTCCTTTCCTTGCTGGCTATAACCATTTCCTTTCTATCCTACTTTGCTTTTGTGAGTCCTTCTAGGTCAGATTGACAATACATGGCACAAGATTATAAAGACCTCATTAGGTCACAACATTCCTTTTCCAAATGTATTTGGCATAGGTCACCATCAAGGTCCAGCCTTCATTGCAAAAGCTATGAATCCCCTGTACGCACCCACCGCTATGTCAGCCGCTCCAAGGAGGGAGCCTGCTGGGGATGCGGGACTCTTGTCCCAGAGGGCAAGTCTCTGTCTGTGCCATACTAAGCCCAGGCGGTGGTGTTTTCCAGCAAATGTAATCACTAGAAAGGCACGTGGTGCAAGAATCTCTTAAAGATTGGGATACAAGCCACACACAAAGTCCAACAGCCATTGCGGCGTGTTCTCCCAGTAGGATGACCAGGAAGAACTAGTACTGTCCCAACTAAGCAGGGGTCTCCTGCAGAGCAAGAGGAAGTTCAGTAAGCACCTTTGGGCTCCGTTTCCACTACTGTGACTTGTAATGCGACTTTGGACACATGGGGTCGCATGGCGGGTCACAGCCCATTAAATTCAATGGCACCAATCTATGCAACTTAGAGTTGCAGTGACTTTAAGGGGTTCCTGCGCGACTTTTGATGCAGCTTTGATCCAGAGACTGTAAAGTTGGATCAGGGTTGCACTCGGAATCAGATCGGGGTCACCCTCTGAATGGCATGACTTGGAGACATAGCCATAGAGAGAGTGTTCTAAATTCTCATTCTTAACAGAACTAGGGGACATCATTTTGGATAAGTAGAGCAAGGTCACGAGCCATCCCTCCCTTCTGAGCAAGATGACCAAGCTCTATCGGTTCTAACATAAGGATGTGAAGCATCTAAAGGCTGCCTCTCTAAATGGCTGAGGCCTTGATGAGGCAAGCAAGCATGTCGATCTTCCTTGGAAGATGCAGTGAATAGCCCAAAAGTCGGCCTGGGCTCTTGTGGCCATATCGAAAAGGATGGAAATGTGGATGGAGAATGTGGACGCAGTATTCAAGAGCGTTTTCAGAAACTCTGTAGTTCAGGAGTTGGAGCTGGTGTCGGTTTCCATGATAAGGCACCAAATAACATTGCATAGTGTCACGGGTTATGCTCTTGTTAGTTACGGCAAAGTGAGTGTTATGGATGGGGCCTGGGCTCTCTATTCCCGCCTCTAATAGGCGTAGTGTAGCATTTTGTAAATAATAAGTCAAACTGTGAATGAAAAATTTAGGTACTAAAACCTATTTAAATCAAACGAATAAATTATGAAGATAATAAGTGGTCACATATGGTGTATTATACAGTACATAGTAGTTGATAATCAACTGCTATGGACTGTATAATACACCATATGTGACCACTTATTATCTTCATAATTAGAGCTCAGCAGTGTATGTTTCCAAAATCCACAATGAATGGTCTCTACATGTGGAGGTTTTCAGGTTCAGATGGCCTGATGGATCATTGGAAATGCAGTAGGGTCTATGCATTTCTTCCAGTCCTGGTCAACCTTTGGTTTTCTACAAAGACTCTGAACAGAGGTTGTGGTGTTAGTGGCAGTGATTCCTTATCGGCCAATTGGGTCATGGTTCCCCTTGCTAGCACAGTTCAGCTTCTGGAACCCAGTTCATCTTCTCCTCAGGCCAGGCCTTCTGTCACTGAGTACAATTCTACATTCATGTCTGGCACATTTGCGTTTGACGGTCTGGTTCTTGAGATTGGAGGTCCTCGGCTGCTCTTCCAGAGTCATCTCCGCTCTCTTGAATACTTGAAGAATTAACGCAGACAAAGTTGACGGGAGAATCTGGTCAAAGTTGTTCAATACATGTCTGCTGCTGACAGATCATGTGGTGATCTAGCAGTTTTAGATATTCTAGGCTTCCTCCAGTTGGATTTATTTCTGGCTCTATAGGTAAGCTCCCTCGGAGTTCAAGTGTCAGCTTTATCGGCCTTCACAGGTGTTTTCCAGTCTAGGCTTCTTTCCTTTCCAACAATTCTTCAAGGAAGCAGCTAGGCTCAGACCTCGAAATAAACGGAGGTTTTCCAATTGAGTCTCCCTCTTGTTCTCAACACCCCCTTGGGAAATGGAACGGAGTGTTCTAGGGCTGTCTCCATTAGAGGCCTCTCTGTCAAGTTTGCCTTTTCCCGGTCATCACGTTGGCATAAAATGCCTTAGAGATTGGTTCACTGGTCATGGAGAACTTTCTTACGTTCTTTCCAGTTGAGCGGTGCTGTTACCTATGCTTGACTCAATTCCCAAGGGTGCATCAGTCTTCATGGGAGCCAAGAAATTGTTCTGCCAACCTTAGAGTTCTAACTTGCGTGGGAGAAAGTGCACTGTGGCTTAGTTGGTTAAAGTGCATGTCTAGTAAACAGGGAATCCTCATTTGACTTCCAGCAGCGCCTTCCTTCAATTTTAGACATCCCTCAGATATTGCAAAGTCATATCTACAAGCTACAGCTTCCTTCATGAATGCCTGTTTATTCTTTTGCCAGAAAGGAGAGAGAAACGTGCCTTATCTAGGGTGATTGTAGCACGGATTGTCATGGATGTTGTGTTTCTTTAATGCAACTCTATGGTGCATCTCTGTTGTACTCACTTCCTGTGTGGTGTTTTCTGTTCCTGCTGGTTATTATTCAATGAACATGGCTTCTGTACAGTAATGGCTTGTGCTGAACATGGCCTCTGTACAGTAATGGCTTGTGCTGTCTTTACTTACATCACATCAAATACGGATTGCCTAGGTCATCCAACAGGCTCACAGAGCCAAGGGCTTGGCTCCTTTGGAGGTAGTGTCTGCTCACCCGACCAGCAGTGGGTCTACATCTTGGGCAGCTTTACGTCATGTAGCTCCCAAAGTAATTTGCAGGGCGGCTTCCTGCTCCTCTATGAACACGTTCGTGTCCTATTACTGTGTTGAACCAGCTGCCCTATCCTCAGTTAATTTTGGTTTACAAGTACTGTCGGTTGACGGTGTTAAACTTTCTTTGCTCAACATCTTGCCCACCCGGGTGTGTACGGCAAGTTATTTCCCACTTGTATGCTGCAATGGAGTCTGTCAGGAAAACGTAAAATTTCCTATCAAATCCTTACCGTAATTTTCCTTTCACGATAGGCTCCATGTCAGCAGGAGTTCCCTCCCAAATGTCTGGAGTAGGCTAGTAACGGAACAAACCACTGACTTGGAGCAAAGATTTATGAAAGAGGGATCCTATAGGGGAGGAGTGGAGGCGGGGTTAACCCACACGTATGCTGCCATGGAGGCTATCAGGAAAGGAAAATTACAGTAAGTATTTGATAGGAAATTTTCAGTTTTCTCTATTAAAGAATGGAGTGAATGCATCATAAACCTTCATCACCTCCTCCCATATCCGCCTCCGGGACTTCTCCCGAGCCTCGCCCATCCTCTGGAATTCCCTACCCCAATCTGTCAGACTGTCTCCAAATTTATCCACTTTTAGGCGATCCCTGAAAACCTTCCTCTTCAGAGAAGCCTATCCTGCCTCCATCTAATAACTGCACTATTTTCTCCATTAGCTCATCCCCCACAGCTATTACCCTTTTGTATAACTTGACCCTCCCTCCTAGATTGTAAGCTCTAACGAGCAGGGCCCTCTGATTCCTCCTGTATTGAATTGTATTGTACTTTTATTGTCTGCCCTAATGTTGTAAAGCGCTGCGTAAACTGTCAGCGCTATATAAATCCTGTATAATAATAATAATAATAAGTGCAGTAAGAGAAACTGCTACCAAACTCTTCACAGGGGGTATTTAACATGCACCAAATTGCACGTCATTTTCCCATCAGTTCCCTCAAATTGTTTTAGAGGATGTCTGTCCCCAGACTCCTTCTCCCACATTTTCTGGGACTGTGAAAAAAATTCACATATTTGGCACCAATTAGAAATGTTTTTCCAATTAAAAACTACTTCTGGCAATCATATTAATCTTTCTTTAACTAATTGTCTATTATTCACACCCATCCCAGGCATCTCCACCCCAGATATAAGACTTAGCCATACGATAAGTGTAGCCATTCACTGGCTAATTGCTCTCCACTGGAAGTCCCTTTTATTCCCTATTACCCAATTGAAGACAAGAGTGAATACAATCAGTCTTATGAAAAAAAAAATCCATACATTATATAATTCTACACAATTCTCTGACAAAAAATGGGATCCCTGGTTTAAACACGCTGAAATTCTCTTTAAACCCTTGGATAACTAATCTCACATATCAGAAAACCCTGTCCAGAACACAAGATATTCCTCCATTAAAACTATATTATATCACTTATGGTTTTAAAAATATACCTTTTTCAATCATATCACAGTTTATGCAGCTTTGTACCAAAAGATTTCTTATTCTTACAAGTTCTCTTTGTATTTTTGTTAACAGAATGTAACTCAACCTTTTGATTACCGTATATACTCGAGTATAAGTCGTTCCGAGTATAAGTCGAGGCCCTAATTTACCACAAAAAAAATGGGAAAAACTTATTGACCCGAGTATAAGACTAGGGTGAGAAATGCACAGCTACTGTAAGTGGAAAAGAGGGTCAACAATGCCCATTTGCAGCATCACTGTGCCCATTTGCATGCCTCACTGTGCCCATTTTCAGCCATAGGTCCCCTGAACATCAAACTCAGTAGTTAAGGGTTCCTAGATGCCCCCTAGCTGCAGCCAAAATTTGGGGTCTCTGAACCCAAAGGGTCCCGAAATGACATTGCTGCAGATGGACACAGTTGACCGAATTTGGGGCCCCGTATCTCGGGGCCACTTAGTGCTAAGAACCCCAGCTTTGGATATGTTATGGTACCAATTCCACTGGGTTTGCACTCCAAATTTGGGGTTCCTAGCACCAAGTGGCCCTGAGATATATGGCCCCAAAATCGGTTCAGAAAATGTCAAGCACTTTTCTGCAGCAGAGAATGACATTTTCTGAACCGATTTTAGGGCCCTGTATCTCGGGGCCAGTTAGTACTAAGGACTTAAGCTTTGGATATGTTGTGGTACCAGATCCACTTGGTTTGCACACCAAATTTGGGGTTCCTAGCACCAAGTGGCCCTGAGATATGGGGCCCCAAAGTCGGTTCGGAAAATGATTTTTTTTGCTGCAGAAAAGTGCTTGACTCCAGTATAAGTCGAGGGGGGCACTTTCAGCACAAAAAAATGTGCTGAAAAATTTGACTTATACTCGAGTATATACAGTATCTGTTTTTTTGATGTGTAATATTTTCTTGTACCACCATATTTTCCTAAATAAAAAAGTTTATAAACAAAACAAAAAAAAATAAGTACAGCCAAAGCTTGTTTGGTTGTACTTTTCCTGTGGATCACAGGAGTGCAGTTCATTCTGCACTCCTGTGACCCCTTTTCCATTGAAGCCCGCCGTCGGCTGCTGTCACAGACCCGGTCCAGATTATGGATCCGTCCACATGCCTGGACCAGCACCAGCGAGCTACTGAGAGCCCGAGTCGGCTGCTCCCGCCCCCTCCACAGCCCAGCGCTCCAGTGAGCCGAGGGGGGGGGGGGTCGGGTGGGCAGAGCAGAGAGCTACTGCATCCACCTAGGAATGTATTATTCTACAAAAAAAATAGATCTCTTCAATATGTCTTTATTTTTCTAGTGCCATGACAAAATTAGATGCTTTACACCAGAAATATAATTGCAGTGCTTTTGTGAAAGTGAGGAAAAATCTCAATAAGTGTGAAAAGTGAGGAATGGCAGAATAAAATTTGCACTTTGGACGAGTTATAAGCTACCTTTTCTTGCAGATAGATGAACAAATTTATGGCTAAATCACAGTAGTTAAACCACGTTGCAACACCTCCCTTCCACATTTGTTTTCTAGTAACCCCTTGGAATCTGTCATTTCTGCAACCTGTGCTGGACAGTTTTTCTTAGCCCTGCCCACACATAGAGCATGTGCCCAGTTTAGGCCAATATGTATTCTGCTACATATTTTTTGGTAAAAAAATCTCAATAAGTGTGAAAGTGAGGAATGGCAGAATAAAATTTGCACTTTGGACGAGTTATAAGCTACCTTTTCTTGCAGATAGATGAACAAATTTATGGCTAAATCACAGTAGTTAAACCACGTTGCAACACCTCCCTTCCACATTTGTTTTCTAGTAACCCCTTGGAATCTGTCATTTCTGCAACCTGTGCTGGACAGTTTTTCTTAGCCCTGCCCACACATAGAGCATGTGCCCAGAGGAACAGCCCACTCCCAAGTGGTGAGGTGTAGAGGTATACAACAAAATATCTTAAATTATGAAAGTTGACAAATGATTGTAAAGTTCACTGTTAAGGAAGCACTAATATTTAAGTCAGAAGATAGTAAGTCAAAGGGACACATCAAGGAGTACTGTATGCTCCTATAAAATGTAACTACTAGTAAGTCCCTATGTTTCCTTATGTTAAAAAATACATAATAATAATAATAATAATAATAAATGTATAATAATAATGTGTACTAGATATTCTAGATATGTCACTTGGCTGAATGATTTGTGATTTCCTACTTAAATAAGGTTAATAATATTCCAATACACATAGGTATTCCACAATGCATGTGTCAATCAAGAGGTTTTCCACTTTAAGGAATATATGTAATCTTTTACCATATTGTTTTTCTGTATTAACAGCACATAAAGCAAAGGCTGCAAAGACTCCAGGCTGGTTGGCATATAGAAGAAGATTCCTTCCAAAGTCAGACCCCTTTTGGATATGTAATGTTCTCCAATGTTGTTGCAACACTAAATCCTACTGCCAAGCGTCATTTAGTCCTTGCTTGCCACCATGATTCGAAATACTTCAGTCCAGAGTGGGATGGCAGAGTATTCGTTGGAGCTACTGATTCAGCTGTTCCATGTGCAATGCTGTTAGAGCTAGCTCGATCGCTAGATTCTCGTCTTCAAAAATTAAAGGTATATGTTAACCCAGTGCATTCACTATGTATGTTTAACACCTATATTGTTCGTTCCATTGTAAACATGCTATTGACCCTGTCACCAATGTAAAAAGTGTTTTAAATGCTAACTTACCATAAACATTTTTTTTTACTTACCATGTGCCTTTGAACTTGTTAGCTCAATTGACTTCTTCAGGAAGAGTCAATTCCGTATCATACTCCACTCCCTTTTGCAATGTCAAAGCCCTCTTCTCTTTAGGAGTATTCTATTAACTGTATTACTCTAGCCCTGGTTAAGAGGGGGCTCCGGTTAAGAGGACGACTCTGTAATGGGAATCGAAGAGGGGTAGTGCATCAGCTAAAATATTTCTGGTTTTGCATTTGTATGTGATGACAAAATTGAAATGAGAAAAGAAAGGCACCACTGGCTTGCCTAGGATTAACCACTTCAGCCCCGGAAGGATTTACCCCCTTAACCACTTCAGCCCCGGAAGGTTTTACCCCCTTCCTGACCAGAGCACTTTTTACAATTCAGCACTGCGTCGCTTTAACTGCTAATTGCGCGGTCATGCAATGCTCTACCCAAACGAAATTTGCGTCCTTTTCTTCCCACAAATAGAGCTTTCTTTTGATGATATTTGATCACCTCTGCCGTTTTTATTTTTTGCGCTATACACGGAAAAAGACCGAAAATTTTGAAAAAAAATGATATTTTCTACTTTTTGTTCTAAAAAAAATCCAATAAACTCAATTTTAGTCATACATTTAGGCCAAAATGTATTCGGCCACATGTCTTTGGTAAAAAAAATGTCAATAAGTGTATATTTATTGGTTTGCGCAAAAGTTATAGCGCCTACAAACTAGGGTACATTTTCTGGAATTTACACAGCCTTTAATTTATGACTGCCTATGTCGTTTCTTGAGGTGCTAAAATGGCAGGGCAGTATAAAACCCCCACAAATGACCCCATTTTGGAAAGTAGACACCCCAAGGAATTTGCTGAGAGGCATGTTGAGCCCATTGAATATTCATTTTTTTTGTCCCAAGTGATTGAATAATGACAAAAAAAAAAAATTACAAAAAGTTGTCACTAAATGATATATTGCTCACACAGGCCATGGGCATATGTGGAATTGCACCCCAAAATACATTTAGCTGCTTCTCCTGAGTATGGGGATACCACATGTGTGGGACTTTTTGGGAGCCTAGCCGCGTACGGGGCCCCGAAAATCAATCACTGCCTTCAGGATTTCTAAGGGCGTACATTTTTGATTTTACTCCTCACTACCTATCACAGTTTTGAAGGCCATAAAATGCCCAGATGGCATAAAACCCCCCCAAATGACCTCATTTTGGAAAGTAGACACCCCAAGCTATTTGCTTTGAGGCATGTTGAGTCCATGGAATGTTTTATATTTTGACACAAGTTGCGGGAAAGTGACAAATTTTTTTTTTTTTGCACAAAGTTGTCACTAAATGATATATTGCTCACACAGACCATGGGCATATGTGGAATTGCACCCCAAAATACATTTAGCTGCTTCTCCTGAGTATGGGGATACCACATGTGTGAGACTTTTTGGGAGCCTATCCGCGTACGGGGCCCGAAAACCAATCACTGCCTTCAGGATTTCTAAGGGCGTACATTTTTGATTTTACTCCTCACTGCCTATCACAGTTTCGGAGGCCATGGAATGCCCAGGTGGCACAAACCCCCCCCCCCCCAAATGACCCCATTTTGGAAAGTAGACACCCCAAGCTATTTGCTGAGAGGCATGGTGAGTATTTTGCAGCTCTCATTTGTTTTTGAAAATAAAGAAAGACGAGAAAAAAAATGTTTTTTTTTCTTTTTTCAATTTTCAAAACTTTGTGACAAAAACTGAGGTCTGCAAAATACTCACTATACCTCTCATCAAATAGCTTGGGGTGTCTACTTTCCAAAATGGGGTCATTTGGGGGGGTTTTTGCCACCTGGGCATTCCATGGCCTCCGAAACTGTGATAGGTAGTGAAGAGTGAAATCAAAAATTTACGGCCTTAGAAAGCCTGAAGGCGGTGCTTGGTTTTTGGGGTCCCGTACGCGGCTAGGCTCCCAAAAAGTCTCACACATGTGGTATCCCCGTACTCAGGAAAAGCAACAGAATGTATTTTGGGGTGTAATTTCACATATTCCCATGGCATGTTTGAGCAAAATATCATTTAGTGACAACTTTGCGCAAAAAAAAAATAAAAAATTGTCTCTTTCCCGCAACTTGTGTCACAATATAAAATATTCCATGGCCTCAACATGACTCTCAGCAAATAGCTTGGGGTGTCTACTTTCCAAAATGGGGTCATTTGGGGGGGTTTTGAATTGTCCTGGCATTTTATGCACAACATCTAGAGGCTTATGTCACACATCACCCACTCTTCTAACCACTTGAAGACAAAGCCCTTTCTGACACTTATTGTTTACATAAAAAAATAATTTTTTTTTGCAAGAAAATTACTTTGAACCCCCAAACATTATTTTTTTTTTTAAAGCAAATGCCCTACAGATTAAAATGGTGGGTGTTTCATTTTTTTTTCACACAGCATTTGCGCAGCGATTTTTCAAACGCATTTTTTGGGGAAAAGACACACTTTTTTACATTTTAATGCACTAAAACACACTATATTGCCCAAATGTTTGGTGAAATAAAAAAGATTATCTTAGGACGAGTACATGGATACCAAACATGACATGCTTTAAAATTGCGCACAAACGTGCAGTGGCGACAAACTAAATACATTTTTAAAAGCCTTTAAAAGCCTTTACAGGTTACCACTTTAGATTTACAGAGGAGGTCTACTGCTAAAATTACTGCCCTCGATCTGGCCTTCGCGGTGATACCTCACATGCATGGTGCAATTGCTGTTTACATTTGACGCCAGACCGACGCTTGCGTTCGCCTTAGCGCGAGAGCAGGGGGGACAGGGGTGCTTTTTTTTTTTTTTTTTTTTTTTTTTTTTTTTTCATTATTATTATTTTTTTATCTTATTTTTAAACTGTTCCTTTCATTTTTTTTTTTAAATCATTTTTATTGTTATCTCGGGGAATGTAAATATCCCCTATCATAGCAATAGGTAGTGACAGGTACTCTTTTTTGCAAAAATTGGGGTCTATTAGACCCTAGATTTCTCCTCTGCCCTCAAAGCATCTGACCACGCCAAGATCGGTGTGATAAAATGCTTTCCCAATTTCCCAATGGCGCTGTTTACATCCGGCGAAATCTAAGTCATAAAATGCTCGTAGCTTCCGGTTTCTTAGGCCATAGAGATGTTTGGAGCCACTCTGGTCTCTGATCAGCTCTATGGTCAGCTGGCTGAATCACCGGCTGCATTTTCAGGTTCCCTGTTGAGACAGGAGAGCCAGAGAAAAACACGGAAGACGTTGGGGGGGGGGGGCATTCCCTCCCACTGCTTGTAAAAGCAGTCTAGAGGCTAATTAGCCGCTAGGATTGCTTTTACATGAAAGCCGACCGCTGGCTGAAAAGAATGATACCAAGATGATACCTAAACCTGCAGGCATCATTCTGGTATAACCACTCAAAGTCGTGAATGGCGTACCTGAAGACAAAAAAATGGTTAACAATAAAGCACAGTAAACGGTAAGGTATAAAAAATTGCATACCTGAAAAGCAAACATGATAAAACATAATAACAATAAAACATTGCAGAATAGAATACAGTAAAAAAGAGCAGAACAATAGAGAGAATAGAGAGAGAGAGAACAATAAAACGCCAACTATTTTTTTTTTATTTTATATTTTTGTTTGTGTTTTTTTTTTTTTTTTTTTACACTTTTTTTTGTAACTAACTTTTATAACTGTAACCGGTTCCAGGTTCGGGTCTCTTAAAATGCGATGGCATCTTGGGAGACCCTGTGAAAGTGTGCCTAGTCTGTGCAATGCTGTACCCTACGCTAATACTCAACTAGTGAATGGTAGCGTTCAAAACATTCACCAATGCAAAGACCAGGATTGTCAGGACAGGAGGGACAATAATAGCGGGTGTCACGCCTATATCCGCGCTTGCTGCAGACACGACATCTTTTTTGGGGGGGTTCGCTGGGTAGGGGTACTCGGGAGGACATAAAGAAAATGCCTCTCATGCAGCCGACTGCATTTGGTTGGGGATGTGAATGGGGGAAGTACGGGCGCTGCAGAAGCGGTGGGTTCCCAATTAGGATTGGCGAATGCAGCAGGAAGGGCACTATGGGCATGACGGTCCTGTGTTTGTCTTTTTGGTGGCAGCGGGACACTACTTGTGCTTGCCACCTCACCAGCTTGAACTGCACTTATGGGACTCGCCACGTCACCAAGTGTTACTGCAGTGCTGGTTTGACTACGACCGGGGTGTACTAGGCCGCTATCGCTTGCCAGTTCACCAAAACGCTACAAAAAAAACTGTTAGCGATCGCAGGGATCAGGCCTGACTCTGCGAACGCTGCAGTTATGCGTTTAGTGTTTTGTAAGTGTCAGTGATCGATCGATACTGCACTTGGGTGGGCTGGGCTGGGCCGGGCGGAGGGGCAAAACGCAGGTGCTAGCAGGTATCTGGGCTGATCCCGCTAACACTGCGTTTGTGGGAACCCTAAACTGCTGGGGACGCTAGTATAGATCTGATCGGATCAGGTATTGATCAGATACTATACCACTAAGGGAGGTGTATGCTGCGTGCGTGGGTGTTAGCGGTACTGGCGCTAACCTGACGCTGCCTGGGGCTGGTGCTTGCCAGTTCACCAAAACGCTACCAAAAAAACTGTTAGCGATCGCAGGGATCAGGCCTGACTCTGCGAACGCTGCAGTTATGCGTTTAGTGTTTTGTAAGTGACAGTGATCGATCGATACTGCACTTGGGTGGGCTGGGCTGGGCCGGGCGGAGGGGCAAAACGCAGGTGCTAGCAGGTATCTGGGCTGATCCCGCTAACACTGCGTGTTTGGGAACCCTAAACTGCTGGTGACGCTAGTATAGATCTGATCGGATCAGATATTGATCCGTTCAGATACTATACCACTAAGGGAGGTGTACGGTGCGTGCGTGGGTGTTAGCGGTACTGGCGCTAACCTGACGCTGCCTGGGGCTGGTGCTTGCCAGCTCACCAAAACGCTACCAAGAAAACTGTTAGCGATCGCAGGGATCAGGCCTGACTCTGCGAACGCTGCAGTTATGCGTTTAGTGTTTTGTAAGTGACAGTGATCGATCGATACTGCACTTGGGTGGGCTGGGCTGGGCTGGGCCGGGCGGAGGGGGCGACGCATATCACCGCCGGGCGATCAGGGGGCTAAACCTTTATTCGGTAATAAACGGCGGGTGCCCTGACACTATAAAAAATAAACGAACTAACCAGCGTCACCCGTAACGGTTATACGGTGATCAGTGGTGAAAGGGTTAACTAGGGGGCAATCAAGGGGTTAAAACATTTATTAGGTAGTATATGGGGGTCCCTGTCGCTATAAAACGCTGACGGCGAACCTAAATATTTACGTCCCTAACTAGCGTCACCAGCGACACTAATACAGCGATCAGAAAAATGATCGCTTAGCAACACTGGTGACGGGGGGTGATCAAGGGGTTAAAACTTTATTAGGGGGGTTAGGGGGGTATCCTAGACCTAAAGGGGGCCTAACACTCACTGCCCTAACACACTAACTGTCACAAACTGACACCAATACAGTAATCAGAAAAAAAAAAAAAAAAACCTGCTTGGTGTCAGTTTGTGACAGGGGGGGGGGGGGATCGGGGGGCGATCGGGGGGGGGGGGGATCGGGGTGTAATGTGTGCCTGGCATGTTCTACTGTGTGTGTGTGTGTTGTGCACTCACAGTTCAGTCTTCTCTCCTCGGCCCGGAACGGAAAATACCGAGCCGAGGAGAGATGACATCATTTCCTCTGCCTCTGTGTACAATACAGAGGCAGGGAAATTATCCCATTGGCTGGGAGCGATCGCGAGGGGGGGGCCATGAATGGATGGCCTCCCTCTCACCACCGATCGCCGGGGGACATTTGCCGACCGCCGCAGGCACCGGGGGGGGGGGGTCTGATCGGACCCCCCACCCGCGGGCAGGCAGGGACGTACAGGTAAGCCCTTTTGCCTGCCCGTGCCGCTTTGTCGACGTACATCGTCGTGCGGCGGTCGGCAAGTGGTTAATGACCGGGCTATTTTTAGTGATACGGCACTGTGTTGCTTTAACTGACAATTGCGCAGTCGTGCGATGTTGTACCCAAACAAAATTGATGTCCTTTCCCCCCCCCCCACAAATAGAGCTTTCTTTTTGTGGTTTTTGATCACCTCAGCAGTTTTTATTTTTTGCGCTATTAACAAAAACAGACTGACAATTTTGAAAAAAAAAACGATATTTTTTACTTTCTGCCATAATATATATATCAAAAAAAATATAAAAAAAACTAAATTTCTTCATCAGTTTAGGCCAATATGTATTCTGCTACATATTTTTTGGTAAAAAAATCTCAATAAGTGTATATCAATTGGTTTGCGCAAAAGTTATAGTGTCTACAAAATAGGGGAAAGATTTAGGGACTTTTTATTTATTTAATTTTTTTACTAGTAATGGTAGGGATCGGCGATTTTTAGCGGGACTGCGACATTGCGGTGGACAAATCTCACCCTAAATTACACTTTTTGGTGGCCAGTGACACCAATACAGTGATCAGTGCTATGAAAATGCTCTGATCACTGTATAAATGGCACTGGGAAGGGGTTAACACTAGGGGGCGATCAAGGGTTAAGTGTTCCCCAGGGAGGTGTTTCTATCAGGGGGACGGACTTACTGGGAGTAGAGAGAGATCGCTCTCCATTGTCTTAATGGGGATCCGCCTTGTTTACATAGTGAGATCCCTGTTCTGCCTCTCTTCACAGCAATTGCAGGTGGCCGGTGGACATAGAGTCTTCCAGACCTGTGGACGAGCTCCCGCAGCATGAGACGAGGGCCAATGTGCGCCCGCAGTACCACATGCACAAGCCAACGTACAGGTTCATCAGCAAGCCGCCTTGCCATAGTATATATGTGGTTAAAGTGTCGAGCAGAGGTTGATAGTATACGTTTTTGTAATCAAACTATGTTGAGATCCCTCAAATAGACACCGCCATTTATCCAGAGCCAGCTTGATGGCTAACAGCTCAAGATCACTGATGCCATATCTCTTTCTTTCTGGAGTATTTTTTTCAAAAAGGAAGCACATGGGTGCTTTTTCTTTGAATAGTTTGTACAGCTCTGATGGCCATGGTGGATGCATCATCTTCACAGAAGGGTTTAGCGTTATCTGGACCAGTGTTTCTCAACTCCAGTCCTCAAGGCGCCCCAACAGGTCATGTTTTCAGGATTTCCCTCAGATGAAACGGCTGTGGTAATTACTAAGGCAGTGAAACTAATCAAATCACCTGTGCAAAATAATGGAGAGCCTGAAAACATGACCTGTTGGGGTGCCTTGAGGATTGGAGTTGAGAAACAGTAATCTGGCCAATGTAAAGCTGGTCTGGTTTGGAAGGTAATTTTCAGTGTTAAAAGCTTCCATAGCTTTGGGAGGCTAGTTTTTGGGATCAGAAAATTTACAGGTCAGAGCAGTAATAGGCACCACCAGGGAAGGGTAATTATTGATAAATGGATCATAATGGTTTGTATAGCATCAAAATTGAGTTGCCTTTAGACTAGCAGGGCACAATAAATTAGTGACAGTTGACACCTTGTCAGGCTCCATTCAGAGACATCTTGTCAGGCTCCATTCAGAGGTCCTGGGCGGGGGGGTGGGGGGGGGGAGTTACTTGAGAAAAGGCACCTGCCCTGATCTAGAACCTGTTTTTACAATAGCATTATAAGACCATCCGCATGTGCTGACAATGTTCATGGAGGCTGGAAGATTAGACAGGAATAACATTAAGATACACTGATTTCATTCATTGGGTGATGGAAGACTGTGGGGGCATTACATAACCCAAAGGGTATCACAAAATATTTATGATACTCATTCCAATTGTTGAACAAAGTCCTCTATTTCACTCCCTCCTTTATTCAGATTAGATTGTAAGCCCCCATGGAATTTGGAGAATATCCTGGCTCCATGTAGTCGATCGGATAGTTCAATGATGAGGGGCAGCGGGTTCTGATTTTTGACTAGGAGAGGTATTCAAGCCCAGATAATTTATTTTAATTTAATTTATTTAAAGACCCAGGGTTCAATCTCTCTTCTCAAGGAAGAAAACAGTTTTTGACAGCAAGGTGGAATTCTGAATGAAGCCTTTTTTTACACTTAAAGAAATATTTTTGGAAGTAGGTCAATTCTACCATGAGGTTTGGACCTGGGAATAAGATTGATAACACAATCAAGGGAGCATTGAGGCAAGTTGTTGGTGGCTCTCTTAGAGAAGACATCAGTGAAGATGGAAACAGCTGCATGGTTGGAGTATAGACCAGCAAAACTACATCAAAAATAGGAGTTGGGGAGAAGGCAACAGGAATAGCAGAGAGGACCCTAAGCCAGGACTTGAAGTGTGGACCAGTTTGAACAGCAAGTGTCTTTACAACCAGGAAAGTCCCAGAATGGTAGAAGAGGTGACTTGTGGCAAGACCAGGAAAGAGAGGGTTTCATGATTTAGCACTCCCAAAAAAAAACCTTTGGGGGGAACTGTTTGCTGGCATATGGATCCACTGGAAAGTAAAGTTTTATCAATAGGTGACATACAGTAGATGGAGGAATGGATATAGTTTCCATTCAGAGTCCTAAATCGAGGGCAATGGGTGCCTTAATGAAAACAGCTGTGGCGCCAGAGTCAGTAACGTTCAGGATAGTACAAGAGGTGACCAAGACAGAGAGGGTTTCATGATTCAACATTGCCAGTGAACATCTTGAGGGCCACTGTTTGCTGGAGTACGGGCACATTAGAAAGTAAAATTTTATCAATGACCGACACAGAGGAATAGATATCGGTTCAAGAATGAGTCTAAATCAAGGGCTAGTGGTGCCCCAATGAAGTAAACTGTGGCCCCAGAGTCAGTAAAGGTCAGGGTGGCAATTGCTGACCTCTGGTGTAGAGATGGATGGTAACATTGGGAGCATTGAGAGAGGCAGAAGAGCGGTCTATTAGCCTTCCACTCCCCTAGGTTTATTTGACTCATAGGTTTAATAGAGGAGACTCCTGGTGGGGAAACAATGATTTGGATAGAAAGGGAACTCAAGCCATCCCAGGTGGAAGGTGGTTCTTTGCCTGCTGTATAGCATAGTCCTTGCCAAAATGGGCTTTATTGTTCCAGACCAGTGCGACCGCCAGGGCCTGAAACTGTATCACATACTGGTCCATTGTCATGTTTCTTTGGTGAATGTGTAGAAGGGCACTAGCTGCGGAGTCAGCATGCCCAGGCTGGTGTACATGCACGGAAAAGTGGCTTAGAGCTCATGGAAATTGTAAACTAGAGGATCCTCTCATTCCCAGAGGGGAAGTGCAAGGCCAGAGCTTCACCAGCTAAGAGGAAGATCAGGCAGGCCACCTTAGAATGAGTGGGAAAATTCTGGGGCTGTAGTTCAAATTGGATTCTGCACTGATTAGGAAGCCCCAGCAGCCCTTAGGATCCCCAGAGTAAAGAGGAGTTGGCAGGGAATGAACTCCGCTGGAGTTTTACTTGGGAAGTGAGGCCATCTTAGATGTGGCCAGGGCAGAAAGGGAGGCTTACAGGCAGTCTAGATGATCCATATCTTATAGGTAGTGAAGGTACAGTAGTTGTGCTTTCGTTTTACTGGACTTTCAGAGAATCAGTGGTAGGCAGAAGCACATGGGAAGAGATCATCTATGGCTTGAGCATTCTGTCATAAGTCAAGCTGAGGACCCTGCTTATCTGTACTTATATTTTTCCTGAGAGTGGAGCCCACCAGGGAGCCCCTTAATGGAGTATGGGTTTGGCTACAGGCTACCCCCACGTGTCCGGATGTGAGACAAGCCAGACATGCTGCTGTGGAGCTCTGCACATCCTGACTCAATCTACAGCCATCCTCAGAACTGAAAATCCCGGTGAGCCTCCAGATCAGCCTTATAGGTTCCTGGGCACCCCCTGCATCAATCCCAGCCCAAATTGTGGATCCTGGCCAGCCGGTGGTGTTGCTACACATTAATCAAAAAAAGCAAATTAAAAAAACCCAAATAACCTGTAGTTAGATATAATAATGACAGACTGAGGGTATAGTTTAACCACGTCTGTGTAAAGTTAGTAACAATTGCTGACACCAATCAGTAGTAGGTGTGTTCCTCTGAATTCATGCGCATATAACAAGAAAACCAAGAGAAAGTGAATTCATAGATGAGGAACTGGCAAGAGTCAGATTAATTAATTAAATGCTGTTTATTGAAAAAAGCTCACTATAGACACCAATCCAAAAATATCCTGAAAATTCAGGTACCATCACCATTAAAAAGACAAAACAGTCATGTGCAGACACAGATGGCCATCTATCACATCAACCACTTGCATATAACGTATGAAGACATTCAAAATGAATGAACATGAATGATTTCAACATGAAAAATACAAAACAATGCTGGAAGTCCTTATGATGATAAGGGAGGGCAGCAGATGATAAATTCTAAAAGGAGGTTAAATGATGGGTGGTTGTGACAGCAGAACCGATCAACACAGTATTATGATTAGGGGGGCAGAGATAACCAAGAAGGGGAAAAGAGTAGTAGAGGGCCGGGCTGGAAAGGCCCTTGATGGAGGATGTATGGATGACTCAGCAGCAGCCTCCAAGCACAGGTGTGTGCTGACTGGGGATTCGAGGTCTTTCTAGGCCGGGAGTGGCTCACAAGACTGGAGGCTGAAGATAGTGAGTGGAAAATGCAGGCAGCTACTGTTGGAGGAGCGGGACTAGGCTGTGTGGCTGACTATGTGGGACGGATTGCGGATAGTAAACACTGGGAATTGCTGAAGATAACAGTCCCGGATCAGGGATGCAGAAAAGTAAGATCTCACCCAGTGTTGACTGCCGTCCACGTCAGGAGAAGGAGTGAGAGCTGTCACCGTCTCCTACTATTTGAGTGCGCTGTTGCTGGTGGTTGGATCCTGCAGAGGATCATCCGGGATGTACCTCCGTAGTTGGTTGCCAATGAGCAGTAAGTGGAGGTAGACTTAGGTAGTTGCTGTAGGTGAGGTCCGGGTGGCTAATGCCGCCGATTTCCCTTCGTATGGTTTCTGCGTAAGGGTGCAGACGACCGCTTGATTCGCGGGTCATTGTGATCGGAGCTGGTGGGCGGATCTGTAGGTCAGCAGGTACGCTACAGACAGCTTGATGGCGTCATGCTGACGCGTTTCATCCGTAAACCGGATTTCATCAGAGCATGCGCAGTAGCAGGCATCATTCACTTAAATAGTATTGAGACGGAACCATGTGAGTTTCCGCGTCTCGTTGCCAAGGCTACCACGCCGTTCACTGACGGCCATACACTTAAAGACAAAATGAATCATGACTAAAAAGGGGCGGATCCATAAGTGCAAACATAACTTGGGAAAGAAAGAAGGGGAAGGGGATGGTGAAGAGGAGGGAATGGGAAAGAAGAAACACCATAAATAAATGAAAGGGCAGAATAAGGCTAACGGAAGATGGAAAAAATACTGGTAGTAGATAATAGATGACGAAATCAGGGGGTGTTCATAAGGGATCCAGAGCAATGTATTATTGATAGGGACTAAGGACAGGAGGCTCTGACCATTAGGTGAAGATGTGGGGTCACAGTCACTGGTGTATCTAAGGGGTGAGAAATACACCAAGGTTGCACTCATTATTTAACCCCTGGGGGTGCATACTATTGGTGTTGTATATCCACATCTTCTCCTTCTGGTACAGGATCCTGTCGAAGTCGCCCCTTCTCAGGGGGAGGTTGAGCCTATAAATACCTTTAAAGGTAAGCCCCTTGGGGTTACCCCTGTGTGCTTGTAAAAAGTGTAGTGGGATGGGTCGCTCATCATCCTTAGCAATGATGCTCTGAATATGCTCACCCAGTCTGACCTTCAGGGGTCTCTTGGTTTTACCAACGTAATGTTTCCCGCAGGGACAGGTGAGCATATAGATCACCCTTGTTGTATTACAATTTATAAAATTGTTAATTTTAAAGAGTTTTTTACCCTCAGAGTCAGTAAAAGTATCTGTACGTTCAACATACTTGCAAACTGAACAGCGACCACAGCTAAACATGCCCTTCAAGGGTGGGAGTTGTGTCAGCCAGTTAGGGGTGGGGGATCTTTGGTACTCGGAGTGTATAAGGCTATCTTTTAGATTTTTAGAGCGCCGGGCTGTTAGGAGGGGTCTAGTACCTACAATGTTGCCCAGAGTGGGTGACTCAGAAAGGATATGCCAGTGTTGATTAAGTATGGTCTTAACTTGGTCCCATTGGGCACCGAACTTAGTGATGATCCTTGGGGGCCCTTGCTGTTCTGAAATTTTGGGATCTTTTTTCTTCTTCGTGAGCAGGGTTGACCTGTCTGTCTGGGTAGCTCTCCTTCTGGCCTCCCTGATACAGGAATGGGAGTAACCTCTTTCCCTAAATCTGTTATATAGATCTTTAGATTCGGCAATGAAGTCATCTTGATCTGAGCAGTTTCTTCGGGCCCTGAGAAATTGGCCTACAGGGATGGCCCTAATCAGGGGTTTAGGGTGATCACTAGATGCCTGAAGGAGGGTATTAGCTGCTGTGGACTTTCTAAAGGTCTTGGTCTTGATCAGACCGTTGTCAGTGTAGATCGTTAGGTCAAGGAATGAAAGGCAGTGGGAATGAAAGTTGTAGGTGAGTTTGATGTTTCTGTCGTTAGAATTTAGCTCGTTCATGAAGGAATGTAGCTCATGTGACGAGCCACTCCAGATCATGAGAACATCATCAATGTACCTCAGCCAGGTGACACAGTGGCTGAGGTACAGTGACGAAGGGTATACCAGATCTTCCTCCCACATGCCTAAATGTAGACATGCGTAAGCGGGCGCCCATGGTGCTCCCATTGAAGTCCCCCTTATTTGCTGGTAAAAGGTTCCCAAAAACTGGAAGCAGTTATGTTCAAGTAAGAATGTAAGAATTTCGCTTATGAATTCGTTCTGCTGTCCATGGGATGGGAACCTCCTTTCAAGAAAGAATTGTACTGCACGCAATCCCCAGGAGTGTGGTATAGAGGTGTACAGCGATTCAACATCAATCCTCACTAGTAAGGCCCCAGGTGGCATAGCCAGAGCCTCCAGACGCCGCAGCACATCCATAGTGTCTTGCACAAATGAAGGCAGATCAAAGACAAGATCTTTAATAAGGGCGTCAATGAATTTGCCGACTTTTTCAAGAGGTCCATTGACGGCAGACACTATGGGTCTGCCGGGCGGATTTTGCAGAGATTTGTGGAGCTTGGGGATGATATAAAAAGTAGGTGTGTTGAATTGCTGTACTCTCAGATAGTTAAACTCTTTTTTGGTGATCAGTTTTTCTTCTAAGCCAAGGCTAAGGAGATGGTTGAGGGCATTGACAATGGCAGTGAAAGGATTGGTATGAAGCCTGCGGTAAGTAGATTGATCCGCTAGGAGTCTCCTAACTTCATTTTCGTATTGGTTTTCGGTTAAAAGGACTACATTACCCCCCTTGTCACTGCCCTTGATGACAATGCCTTGGGCTTCTTCAAGCTCCCTAAGGGCTTTTCTTTCTTCACGTGAGATGTTATCTAGTCCCCTGTAGTTCCAGTTGACTCTGGAAAGGTCCCTTTTGACTTGTGTTAGAAAGAATTCAATGGGTTTGAATTTAGAAAGAGGGGGCATTTTAGTGGACCTGATAGGTAGGTTGGCTGGGCGAGTCAGTGCATGCTGGTGGTCCAAAGACTCCGTATCTGAATCTAACTCAGGACTCTCCTGAAGTAGTGAGATTAGGGCGTCTAGGGCCTTACGTTCTTC
Organism: Lithobates clamitans; assembly: GCA_037952925.1. NCBI lineage: Eukaryota > Metazoa > Chordata > Amphibia > Anura > Ranidae > Lithobates > Lithobates clamitans. The sequence goes on from JBBGZY010001275.1 coordinate 1,856,889, forward strand.
CTCATTTTCTGATGTAGAAAGGGACTCGCTTTGTTGTGGGGAATGCCAATATTTAAAGATCACCTTTCTTAAAAAGAGTGAGATGTCTTTGTAGACCTCAAATTCGTTCATCACGGATTTAGGGGAGAATGAGAGGCCTCTTTTTAGCAGTGATAGGTGATGTTCGTTGAGAGGGAATTGAGTGAGATTAACCACCTTCATGTCTGGTAAGGAACTTGGGAGGGACGATGAGTCATTTGTGGTAGTGGGATGCATTATGTTCTGTGTGGTTTGTTCCTTAGCTGTCGCTGGCTCTTTCGTGTTTCTCGGGCCCTTCCTTGATGAGGTGGAGAGTGGTGTGTAGTTTTGTGTCCCTTTAGATTTGATTTTACTTTCCCCGTGATTGTAGTGAGATTGTCTGGGGGGGGTGGATCTTTGTCTAAAAAAGTCACCGAGAGTTCTTTATGTTCACTATCACTATCAGAAGATGAAAGGTGATTGCGATTTAATTTGGAGCTATTGTGCCTTCCCCTGCTCCTACGAGATCTACTCCTACCGATATGGATCGAGGGATCAAACAGGTCACCGCGCTCCAAATCTTGTAGGTTCGGTTTGAATTTTTATTGTTTGTTGTTTTTCAAGTTTTTTTGTGTTTTCTCTACTTCTCTTTTGAGGAGCTCGTTGTGCTTATCAAATAAGGGATTTGTTTTGAAGGGTTCGAGTAGTGCTGCACTTGCTTCTATCTCTACCTTAATCTCATTCAGTTGAATTTGTTCCTCATCAACAATCATTTGCATTATTTCGAGGCCACGTTTAACACAGCTGGCCTTCCATGCCTCAATGAACCGAGGGGTATGGAGGTGTCCGGCTGGGGTAACTCGTTCTCTCAAACCACGTGGTATAATACCATTCTCAATATGGGATTTTAAGGAGGAGATGTCCCACTTTCTATTAAGAAATTTAATGGTCAGCTTTTTGTGGTTTCTAAATAGGGACTGGAGTGAGTCTTCACCCTCATTTAAACCCGATTGTTCACAGGAAAATGCAGACTGGATTTCTTTTTCTATTTCGTCATCAATTTGGTAAGCCATATCCCAAGAAGTAAAGATATAGGGAGAGAATGGGTCACAGAGATAAAGAAAATAGGAAGGGGGACACCAGATGAAGGGGGATAAGAAGGAATGATTGTAAATGGATCTGCCCGTGGGTTTAAAAAGGGGGGTGAATGGTACGGATTGGCGTGCGTGAATACAGGGTAGGGTTCAGGAAGGGAAGTATAATCCCACAAAGGCACATTAATCAAAAAAAGCAAATTAAAAAAACCCAAATAACCTGTAGTTAGATATAATAATGACAGACTGAGGGTATAGTTTAACCACGTCTGTGTAAAGTTAGTAACAATTGCTGACACCAATCAGTAGTAGGTTTGTTCCTCTGAATGCGCATATAACAAGAAAACCAAGAGAAAGTGAATTCATAGATGAGGAACTGGCAAGAGTCAGATTAATTAATTAAATGCTGTTTATTGAAAAAAGCTCACTATAGACACCAATCCAAAAATATCCTGAAAATTCAGGTACCATCACCATTAAAAAGACAAAACAGTCATGTACAGACACAGATGGCCATCTATCACATCAACCACTTGCATATAACGTATGAAGACATTCAAAATGAATGAACATGAATGATTTCAACATGAAAAATACAAAACAATGCTGGAAGTCCTTATGATGATAAGGGAGGGCAGCAGATGATAAATTCTAAAAGGAGGTTAAATGATGGGTGGTTGTGACAGCAGAACCGATCAACACAGTATTATGATTAGGGGGGCAGAGATAACCAAGAAGGGGAAAAGAGTAGTAGAGGGCCGGGCTGGAAAGGCCCTTGATGGAGGATGTATGGATGACTCAGCAGCAGCCTCCAGGCACAGGTGTGTGCTGACTGGGGATTCGAGGTCTTTCTAGGCCGGGAGTGGCTCACAAGACTGGAGGCTGAAGATAGTGAGTGGAAAATGCAGGCAGCTACTGTTGGAGGAGCGGGACTAGGCTGTGTGGCTGACTATGTGGGACGGATTGCGGATAGTAAACACTGGGAATTGCTGAAGATAACAGTCCCGGATCAGGGATGCAGAAAAGTAAGATCTCACCCAGTGTTGACTGCCGTCCACGTCAGGAGAAGGAGTGAGAGCTGTCACCGTCTCCTACTATTTGAGTACGCTGTTGCTGGTGGTTGGATCCTGCAGAGGATCATCCTTGATGTACCTCCGTAGTTGGTTTCCAATGAGCAGTAAGTGGAGGTAGACTCAGGTAGTTGCTGTAGGTGAGGTCCGGGTGGCTAATGCCGCCGATTTCCCTTCGTATGGTTTCTGCGTAAGGGTGCAGACGACCGCTTGATTCGCGGGTCAGTGTGATCGGAGCTGGTGGGCGGATCTGTAGGTCAGCAGGTACGCTACAGACAGCGTGATGGCGTCATGCTGACGCGTTTCATCCGTAAACCGGATTTCATCAGAGCATGCGCAGTAGCAGGCATCATTCACTTAAATAGTATTGAGACGGAACCACGTGAGTTTCCGCGTCTCGTTGCCAAGGCTACCACGCCGTTCACTGACGGCCATACACTTAAAGACAAAATGAATCATGACTGGACCTGTTTGATCCCTCGATCCATATCGGTAGGAGTAGATCTCGTAGGAGCAGGGGAAGGCACAATAGCTCCAAATTAAATCGCAATCACCTTTCATCTTCTGATAGCGATAGTGAACATAAAGAACTCTCGGTGACTTTTTTAGACAAAGATCCACCCCCCCCAGACAATCTCACTACAATCACGGGGAAAGTAAAATCAAATCTAAAGGGACACAAAACTACACACCACTCTCCACCTCATCAAGGAAGGGCCCGAGAAACACGAAAGAGCCAGCGACAGCTAAGGAACAAACCACACAGAACATAATGCATCCCACTACCACAAATGACTCATCGTCCCTCCCAAGTTCCTTACCAGACATGAAGGTGGTTAATCTCACTCAATTCCCTCTCAACGAACATCACCTATCACTGCTAAAAAGAGGCCTCTCATTCTCCCCTAAATCCGTGATGAACGAATTTGAGGTCTACAAAGACATCTCACTCTTTTTAAGAAAGGTGATCTTTAAATATTGGCATTCCCCACAACAAAGCGAGTCCCTTTCTACATCAGAAAATGAGGAAGAACGTAAGGCCCTAGACGCCCTAATCTCACTACTTCAGGAGAGTCCTGAGTTAGATTCAGATACGGAGTCTTTGGACCACCAGCATGCACTGACTCGCCCAGCCAACCTACCTATCAGGTCCACTAAAATGCCCCCTCTTTCTAAATTCAAACCCATTGAATTCTTTCTAACACAAGTCAAAAGGGACCTTTCCAGAGTCAACTGGAACTACAGGGGACTAGATAACATCTCACGTGAAGAAAGAAAAGCCCTTAGGGAGCTTGAAGAAGCCCAAGGCATTGTCATCAAGGGCAGTGACAAGGGGGGTAATGTAGTCCTTTTAACCGAAAACCAATACGAAAATGAAGTTAGGAGACTCCTAGCGGATCAATCTACTTACCGCAGGCTTCATACCAATCCTTTCACTGCCATTGTCAATGCCCTCAACCATCTCCTTAGCCTTGGCTTAGAAGAAAAACTGATCACCAAAAAAGAGTTTAACTATCTGAGAGTACAGCAATTCAACACACCTACTTTTTATATCATCCCCAAGCTCCACAAATCTCTGCAAAATCCGCCCGGCAGACCCATAGTGTCTGCCGTCAATGGACCTCTTGAAAAAGTCGGCAAATTCATTGACGCCCTTATTAAAGATCTTGTCTTTGATCTGCCTTCATTTGTGCAAGACACTATGGATGTGCTGCGGCGTCTGGAGGCTCTGGCTATGCCACCTGGGGCCTTACTAGTGGGGATTGATGTTGAATCGCTGTACACCTCTATACCACACTCCTGGGGATTGCGTGCAGTACAATTCTTTCTTGAAAGGAGGTTCCCATCCCATGGACAGCAGAACGAATTCATAAGCGAAATTCTTACATTCTTACTTGAACATAACTGCTTCCAGTTTTTGGGAACCTTTTACCAGCAAATAAGGGGGACTTCAATGGGAGCACCATGGGCGCCCGCTTACGCATGTCTACATTTAGGCATGTGGGAGGAAGATCTGGTATACCCTTCGTCACTGTACCTCAGCCACTGTGTCACCTGGCTGAGGTACATTGATGATGTTCTCATGATCTGGAGTGGCTCGTCACATGAGCTACATTCCTTCATGAACGAGCTAAATTCTAACGACAGAAACATCAAACTCACCTACAACTTTCATTCCCACTGCCTTTCATTCCTTGACCTAACGATCTACACTGACAACGGTCTGATCAAGACCAAGACCTTTAGAAAGTCCACAGCAGCTAATACCCTCCTTCAGGCATCTAGTGATCACCCTAAACCCCTGATTAGGGCCATCCCTGTAGGCCAATTTCTCAGGGCCCGAAGAAACTGCTCAGATCAAGATGACTTCACTGCCGAATCTAAAGATCTATATAACAGATTTAGGGAAAGAGGTTACTCCCATTCCTGTATCAGGGAGGCCAGAAGGAGAGCTACCCAGACAGACAGGTCAACCCTGCTCACGAAGAAGAAAAAAGATCCCAAAATTTCAGAACAGCAAGGGCCCCCAAGGATCATCACTAAGTTCGGTGCCCAATGGGACCAAGTTAAGACCATACTTAATCAACACTGGCATATCCTTTCTGAGTCACCCACTCTGGGCAACATTGTAGGTACTAGACCCCTCCTAACAGCCCGGCGCTCTAAAAATCTAAAAGATAGCCTTATACACTCCGAGTACCAAAGATCCCCCACCCCTAACTGGCTGACACAACTCCCACCCTTGAAGGGCATGTTTAGCTGTGGTCGCTGTTCAGTTTGCAAGTATGTTGAACGTACAGATACTTTTACTGACTCTGAGGGTAAAAAACTCTTTAAAATTAACAATTTTATAAATTGTAATACAACAAGGGTGATCTATATGCTCACCTGTCCCTGCGGGAAACATTACGTTGGTAAAACCAAGAGACCCCTGAAGGTCAGACTGGGTGAGCATATTCAGAGCATCATTGCTAAGGATGATGAGCGACCCATCCCACTACACTTTTTACAAGCACACAGGGGTAACCCCAAGGGGCTTACCTTTAAAGGTATTTATAGGCTCAACCTCCCCCTGAGAAGGGGCGACTTCGACAGGATCCTGTACCAGAAGGAGAAGATGTGGATATACAACACCAATAGTATGCACCCCCAGGGGTTAAATAATGAGTGCAACCTTGGTGTATTTCTCACCCCTTAGATACACCAGTGACTGTGACCCCACATCTTCACCTAATGGTCAGAGCCTCCTGTCCTTAGTCCCTATCAATAATACATTGCTCTGGATCCCTTATGAACACCCCCTGATTTCGTCATCTATTATCTACTACCAGTATTTTTTCCTTAGTTTTTTCCATCTTCCGTTAGCCTTATTCTGCCCTTTCATTTATTTATGGTGTTTCTTCTTTCCCATTCCCTCCTCTTCACCATCCCCTTCCCCTTCTTTCTTTCCCAAGTTATGTTTGCACTTATGGATCCGCCCCTTTTTAGTCATGATTCATTTTGTCTTTAAGTGTATGGCCGTCAGTGAACGGCGTGGTAGCCTTGGCAACGAGACGCGGAAACTCACGTGGTTCCGTCTCAATACTATTTAAGTGAATGATGCCTGCTACTGCGCATGCTCTGATGAAATCCGGTTTACGGATGAAACGCGTCAGCATGACGCCATCACGCTGTCTGTAGCGTACCTGCTGACCTACAGATCCGCCCACCAGCTCCGATCACACTGACCCGCGAATCAAGCGGTCGTCTGCACCCTTACGCAGAAACCATACGAAGGGAAATCGGCGGCATTAGCCACCCGGACCTCACCTACAGCAACTACCTGAGTCTACCTCCACTTACTGCTCATTGGCAACCAACTACGGAGGTACATCCCGGATGATCCTCTGCAGGATCCAACCACCAGCAACAGCGCACTCAAATAGTAGGAGACGGTGACAGCTCTCACTCCTTCTCCTGACGTGGACGGCAGTCAACACTGGGTGAGATCTTACTTTTCTGCATCCCTGATCCGGGACTGTTATCTTCAGCAATTCCCAGTGTTTACTATCCGCAATCCGTCCCACATAGTCAGCCACACAGCCTAGTCCCGCTCCTCCAACAGTAGCTGCCTGCATTTTCCACTCACTATCTTCAGCCTCCAGTCTTGTGAGCCACTCCCGGCCTAGAAAGACCTCGAATCCCCAGTCAGCACACACCTGTGCTTGGAGGCTGCTGCTGAGTCATCCATACATCCTCCATCAAGAGCCTTTCCAGCCCGGCCCTCTACTACTCTTTTCCCCTTCTTGGTTATCTCTGCCCCCCTAATCATAATACTGTGTTGATCAGTTCTGCTGTCACAACCACCCATCATTTAACCTCCTTTTAGAATTTATCATCTGCTGCCCTCCCTTATCATCATAAGGACTTCCAGCATTGTTTTGTATTTTTCATGTTGAAATCATTCATGTTCATTTATTTTGAATGTCTTCATACGTTATATGCAAGTGGTTGATGTGATAGATGGCCATCTGTGTCTGCACATGACTGTTTTGTCTTTTTAATGGTGATGGTACCTGAATTTTCAGGATATTTTTGGATTGGTGTCTATAGTGAGCTTTTTTCAATAAACAGCATTTAATTAATTAATCTGACTCTTGCCAGTTCCTCATCTATGAATTCACTTTCTCTTGGTTTTCTTGGTGTTGCTACACAGCCCGCAGCCGGCTCCACACAGCAGTGACCCGCCGCCATCTTGCGGCCTACGAGGCCACATACATCCTCCGCGCTTGGGTGCCCCGATCCACGGGACGAGCTGCGGCATCGTCATCACCCGCCCGGAGCGGCTTCTCCGGTGGGGGCAGACTGGAGGTGAGCCATCGGAGGGCCACCTGAGGATCCCCGGAGTTAGGCTCTCCACACCCGCGGCCCACCGCCGTCTTGCGGCCTACGAGGCAGCCGGCATCCTCCACACTTGTGTATCGCTCTCCGACGGATGAGCGGCAGCCCCTCCTTATCCACCTGGGGCAGCTCCTTCAGAGGGGATAGTCCGGGAGAGCGCCATCGGAGGGCCGCCTGAAGGGGCCTATAGAGCCAGTAACATCCTCCCAGCCTGGGCACTGTGATCCGGCCATCCTTTCCTCCTCCCCTCCTGCTAGCATCCCTGTGGGGGAAAGATTGAATCATACTGCAGCTGGGGAGTGGATAATCTGTGCAGGGGTGGACGTTCCCCACTGGAGATTTGCCCCCGTCAGCACCTTCGCATCCTCCATCCTACTCCGTGGACCCCAATACCTACCCGCAGGCCCCCTAAGAACCTCCTTCATCACGGACCTCGGATGGGTCACCCTAGGAACCGCTACTCAAAATTTGGTCCAAAGGCCTCTCGTACCCCCCCACTGGCGACCATATCCTCTACGAGGCGGCCCGCTGCCACTATGGCGGTGAATACGCAGGCGGTCGCGGAGCCGGGGGCTGCGGTGGCCCCCACGGGGGCGGAGATCCTGGCGGCCATTACAGCGTGCAAGGAAACTATGACAACCAAAATCGACTTCCTGACCATAGATGTCGGTCTTATCCGTCAGGATATGGACAAATTCCGGTCCCGCATCGCAGAGGTGGAGGACAGAGTCTCCACGGTGGAGGATACAATCCGGGCAGATTCTAGGGAGGTGAGGGCCTTGCAGCTCCAAGTGAAAACGCTCCAGAAGCGTGCTATAGACACTGAGAACCACCTCAGGCGGAATAACATAATACTTGAATTACCTGAGAGAGCTGAGGGTCCCAGACCAGCTGAGTTTACTGAACAACTACTGTCCACTCTGTTCAGCCTGGGTGATATGCCTCCCACCTTCGTGGTGGAAAGAGCCCACAGGGTCCCGCCGCTCCCTCCAAGACCAGGGGCCCCTCCTCGCCCCTTCCTGCTGCGGCTATTAAATTACCGCGACTGGGATTGCATTCTGGCAGCAGCGCGCGCCATGCCTGAAATTAAATATGAAAATACCAAACTGCTCTTTTTCCCGGACTTCTCTCCGCAAGTCCTTTACGGATGTGAGACGTCGGCTCAGAGAAAGGGGATTACGCTTTGGTCTATTATATCCCAGCAGGCTGCGTATCACTGATGGTGACAACACGCGTTTCTTCGACACCCCGGAGGCTGCTGCTGCATGGCTGGATACCAGCTGACAACATACTACCATGGAACCATAGTTGATTACAACATGCTGGGAGCAACTAACTATCACAATCCCCCTGAACAGCACTACCTCCTGTCCCATGTTGACTCACAGTATTACGCACCATCCATTCCTAGGTCTTTTCTCACTGCTCTAATTCACCATTACCCCAATTGGTTGTTCAACGCCCTTTGTTACATAGACTACCATCCCCTCCTCCTGTCTGCGAAGCTCCAACGGCAACCACCAATTTTGTTTTTCCTCTTTTTCTTTTGACTGTGCTACTGTCTGGAACCTGCTTCTCCTACCTAAGAGCTTCCACAAGTGTTGAAACACAACACTGAACTGTTGCTAATTAAAGTTTAAGGGTTTACTGTTTTTGATTTTTGGGTATAGGCCAGATCTGATCACTCCCCAAATTTTCTAGGGATGTCATCAGATGAGGGCAGGTTTGACACCTCAGTGTCATCACGGGTATTTTTTTTCAGTGTTATATTGATTCATGTTCGTTTGTCTATTTGGTCTTTCATAGGTCATGATTCCACCTGGTACAGGCTCCCTGGGTCCTTGCTGCTCCTGTGCTGTGCACGTGCACCTGCTTCGCTCTTCCTTTCTTCCCCCGCCAGACCTCCGCACAATGACAGGACGTGACGCCCCCACCTTCAGTGCGCTGTCCTGGAATGTCTGGGGGCTCAATTCTAAATTTAAGAGAGCGGTGCTCTTCAAGTACCTCAAATTGCACTCCCCTCATATAGTAATTTTACAGGAAACGCACCTTATGGGCAGCAAACTACTGGCACTAAAAAAGCCATGAATCCAGAGAGCCTTCCATGCTTCCTATTCCACATATACCAGAGGGGTCACAATCCTGATTAGTAAATCCTTCTCATGTGTGATGGAACATGTTCACACTGACCCCCAGGGTAAATATGTACTAATAGTGTTCACTGTCTGGGGTGTCCGGTATATTGTGGTAGGTGTATACATCCCCCCTCCTTTTTCCTCCTCCACCTTATACACCATTCTAGAGAAAATCACTCCATACTGCCCTGCCAGACTGTTATTAATGGGCGATTTCATCGCCATTCTGGCCCCGGACCTGGACAGACCTACCCCCCAAACAATTCTCTACTGACTTGCTCTCATGGGCAGAGGCGCTATGTGTATCTGAGGTGTGGAGATGGAAACATCCCACGACCAGAGCATACTCCTGCTTCTCCAATACACATAAAACTTCCTCCCGCATCGATCTCGCCTTTGCCAACCTGACTATGCTGACAGATGTACTAGATGCCTCATACTTGCCCAGTGGACTCTCAGATCACTGCCCCCTACTCCTTACCGTTCGCTCCCCCTCCTCCCGTTCCTCCTCCCTTTGGCGCCTGGGGACCTATTGGATCTCTCATGCTGACCTGGCAGATACCATTCCACCACGCTTAGTGGAATACTGGGATCTTAATACGGGATCCTCCTCCATAGCGGTGACCTGGGATGCCTTTAAGGCTTTTACCAGAGGGCAATACATTTCTTCTATTGCTGGCATCCGGAGACAACAAGCGGCTAGAACTACTGCCCTACAGACCACTGAGCAATCCCAATCTATGCAGCTGACCCCACTGACACACACTTTGACTCCCTCAATGCGGCGAAAACGTGAGCTACACCTCCACCTCATCGAAGTTACCAGACTTGACCTTTACCGCAACAAACAACGGTTCTTTGAACAAGGAGACCGCAACGGTCGCCTTCTGGTGATGCTGGCACAACATGACAGACCCCTGAGGGTGATCTTTAGTGTGGTGTCACCTTCGGGAGGGTCGACCTCTTCACTGCCAGACATACTCGAAGCCTTCCGTCAGTACTACAGCTCTCTCTATACTTCAGTGCTACCATCGGACTTCCAGTCGCGGGGCCTCGCACCTTGGCTGGACCCCTTGGCACTTGGCTGGTTGTCTGATGGGGAGAGAGAATCCCTAGTGAGGCCGATTACCCCGGAGGAGGTACTGAAAGCAATTAGGTCCTTTCCCGTGGGAAAGTCTCTGGGCCCAGATGGACTACCCATTGAGTTCTACAAAACTCATGGGGACCTACTGGCCCCCAAATTGGCCCAGCTTTATTCCCAATGTTTGACTGATGGTGCCCTCCCAGCTTTCATGGGCCATGCCCATGTCATTCTCATCCATAAAGCGTCTAAAGACCCCACATCCTGTGCCTCCTAAAGACCAATCGCCCTACTTAATACAGACTTCAAGATCCTCACCAAATTACTAACCACGAGACTACAGCCCCTACTACCATCTATCATTGAGACTGACCAGACTGGTTTCATGGCCAATAGAGTGACAGACGTTAACTTGAGGTGCCTGTTCACCAGCATACACGCGCAACATCTCAATCTCATCTAGGGTGGTGGCCTCCCTGGACATTGAAAGGGCCTTCGACACGGTCGAGTGGCCTTTTCTCTGTGAGGTCCTCCGCAGGATGGGGTTCCCCTGATCTTCATTGAATGGATGAAGGTCCTCTACCGTGACCCCACCTCGGCTATTAAGCTGGGAGCGGGCCTGTCACAGTCCTTCCATCTATCCAGGGGCACGCGGCAGGGCTGCTCTCTCTCTCCGGCCTTATTTGCCATCGCGATGGAGCCACTTGCGGAGGCCCTTCGCACCTCTCCTCACATTAGGGGACTGTGAGTTGGCTGGCTGGAGGAGAGGGTCGCCCTGTATGAAGATGACCTCCTACTCTTCCTCAATGACGCTGGTCCATCACTCGAGGGAGCCCTACAGGTCCTCAACTCCTTTTCCTCTGTCACGGCCTCAGGGTTAACTGGATAAAATCTCTCCTGTTCCCCATGGATCCTGCAGCCCGTGACACAGCTCCCACGGACATCCCTCTACAATGGGTCGAGAATTTTAAATACCTAGGGGTGGTGGTCTCCAGGCAGGCTTCTGAGTACTTACCCCTCAACTTGTCCCCAGTGGTTTAGGAGACTCGGCAACGGCTGAAGGCGTGGGAATCGTTGCCTCTTTCACTCTTCTGACGCATTAATTTGTTTAAGATGAAAATACTCCCCAAATTTACATACTTATTTCGCCACTCTCCACAGTGGATTCCTAAATCCTTTTTCATACGACTACATCGCCTCCTCGTCTCTTTCCTATGGGGATCCCAATCCCCCAGATACAGCTGGTCACTGGAGGACCTGACTGTCACCTCCCTCCTGACTATGGAAAAGCTAAGATCTAAATGGTCCCATGACATCCCCAATTTTGACAACGATGACTGGGATGACATATGGGATTTCCCATTTAGCTCCCTGGTCTCTCTGAGAGATCGCCTGATCCAATTCAAGATAGTCCATCGGGCATATTTTACCCCTCACAGACTACACAAAATGAACCCCGACTCCCCTCCCGGATGTTGGAGATGTGGTGGGACTCCTGGGGACTTCACCCACATCTTCTGGACCTGTCCGGCAATTGTCGGATACTGGAGGGAGATATTGGACTTTATCACACAAATCACCTCTGTGCCACTACAACCATCAATGTCAATCTGCATACTAGGCCTGGTAGAACAACTAATTCCTACGGTGGCGGGATGCACACTGGTGGGATTGCTCCTGTTCTATGCCCATAAAGCTATAGCCCTTAGTTGGCGCAAACTAACTCCCCCTCCTCTCTCCCTGTGGAAACAATTAAATAACAATAGCCTACCTCTGTATAAAGACACATATGACAACAGAGGCTGCCCCAACAAATATGGCAAAGTCTGGTCTAAGTGGCTGGCAGATCCCTCCACTGCTTCAGAGGCCTCTTAGTAGATCCCAATCACAAAGTAGCTCCCAAGCGGGTGCCAGGTGTACACAATGAATCTACAATATGCTATCTTACCATGTACAACTGCACATAGCACCACCTCATGACCCAGTAAACTGTACCGCTATGACTGATTTCAAAATATATATTTCATGAATAAGGTGACAGCGTGATTCCTGCAAGGATCACATAGACATCATATAAGACCAATGTATGTTTAACTGTTTGTTCTCTTTTTCTGTTTTTGTTTCTCTTTTTGAAAACCAATAAAAAGACTTTGAAAAAAAAAAGGCATGTTTATCAATGCTAGAAGTCTAGCTAACAAATTGGAAGAACTGGAGCTGCTGATACATAAGGAGGAGTTTGACTTTGTGGGAATATCAGAAATTTGGTTTCACAGTTTACATGATTTATAATCAAAAACCAAAGTGTAAATAATATACTTATGAAAAAAATAACCAACAAGAATGTGCATAAAAAGTCCCACAAACATGTGACTCTTCTTTGTGGTAAATAATAACTCCAACAGTTGTCCGTGTGTAGTATTCTGTATTCTCCAACAGTCCAAATATATCACCACTTGTTGTTCCAAACCACCACCTTTGCACACTCACCAGTAACTACTCACTCATTTAAGGCTCGTCATTTCTTAAATATCTTGTTGGGCAACCTCATGTGTCAGTTGGTGGATGTATCAATTAGAAATAATGTTCTGCGAGATAACTTAAGAAATAGCGATCACAGAGTAAATACATTCAGTGTAAATCATAGGAAAAGGAGGTATGAGAGTAGTGCAAGAAACTTTTCTAAACTGCTCTTCATACTACAAGATATTAAGGGCCTATGCACACTAGGTAGCAGAAAAAGTGCCAGAACTGCTGGCAGAAAAAAAGCATCATTTAGGTACGTTTGCATTTTTTAAGCATTTCTCCCCAAAACACTAGAAAAAAATGCTTGTTGTGTCTAATGCAGCGTACACATGGTCGGACTTTTTGACCTGACTGGTCCGACGGACCGAGTCCGGTGGACAATCCGATCGTGTGTGGGCTTCATCAGACCTTCAGCGGACTTTTCACGTGAAAAATCTGACGGACTTTAGATTTGGAACATGCTTCAAATCTTTACATTGTAACTCCGCCAGACCCAGAAATCAGCTCGTCTGTATGCTAGTCCGACGGACAAAAAACGACGCTAGGACAGCTATTGGCTACTGGCTATCAACTTATTTTATCCTTATTTTAGTCCGGTGCACGTCATCACGTATGAATCCATCGGACTTTGGTGTGATCGTCTGTAGGCAAGTCCGTTCGTTAAAAAGTCTGTCTGAAGTCCATCAAAAGTCCGTCGGACCAGTCCAGTCGAAAAGTCCGCCCGTGTGTACGCGGCTTAAATGCCACGTTTATGTGTGTTTAAGCGCATCAAGCATTTTTTCTGCCAGGAAGCTTCTTACAAAAACGCACTTCTGATTTTTTTTTTTTTTTTTTTATAGCCTGTGAACGCCCAAATGTTCATTACCACATAGGCTAACATAGAGTTGCTTCTACAGGGTGAATTAAAAAAATGCAAAACACCTGTATAGGCAGCATTTTTTTTATGTGTGTATTGAGGAAAAATGGGAGAGCTTTAAGAACATATTCATTAATGGCCTTAGCCAGTGCATTCCAATGGTCAACAAATATAAAAGAGCCAAGGTTAAACCTGGGTGGCTAATCATTAGCAAAAACAGACATATAAAAGAGAAAAAGAAATGGCTTTAACCACTTAAGGACCGAGCCTCTTTCTGAGATTTGTTGTTTACAAGTTAAAGACAGTTTTTTTTGCTAGAAAATGACTTAGAACCCCAAACATTATACTTTTTGTTTCTAACACCCTAGAGAATAAAATGGCAGTTGTTGCAATACTTTCTGTCACACCGTATTTGTGCAGCGGTCTTACAAGCTCACTTTTTTTGGAAAAAATACACTTTTTGAAATTAAAAAATAAAACAGTAAAGTTAGCCCAATTTATTTTATATTGTGAAAGATAATGTCACACCGAGTAAATTGATACCCAACATGTCACGCTTCAAAATTGCGCCCGCTTGTGGAATGGCGTCAAACTTTTACCCTTAAAAATCTCCATAGGTGACGTTTAAAAAATTGTACAGGTTGCATGTTTTAAGTTACAGAGGAGTTCTAGGGTTAGAATTATTGCTCCCGCTCTACCAATCACAGCTATACCTCACATGTGTGGTGTGAACATCGTTATGTATGCTACTCATGTATGTATCTCCATGCGAGCACGGCGGGACGGGGCATGTTTAAATATTTTTTTTTTTTGTATTTATTTTACCTTTTATTTTTTATTTTTACATGGTTCTTTTTAAAAACAAGTGTCACTTTTATTCCTATTACAAGGATTGTAAACATCCCTTTAAAAAAATAAAGAAAAGCATGACAGGACCTCTTAAATATGAGATCTGGGGTCAAAAAGACCTCAGATCTCATATTTACACTAAAATGCAATAAAAAAAAAATGTCATTTAAAAAAAACAAAAAAAAAAGGCCCTTTAAGAGCAGTGGGCGGAAGTGACCTTTTGACCTCACTGTCGCCCTGAAATGATATGGAGACAGGTGGGGGCCATCTTCCTCTCATTCGTCTCCATATCAGGCTAGGGAAAGGATCCGATCAACTCTGCCACTACCGACAGCTCCGGTAAGCAGCGGAGGGAGGGGGGGCGGCCCTCTCCCACCACTGATAAAAGTGATCTTGCGGTGAATCCGCCGCAGAGACCACTTTTATCTTGAAGCAGACCGACCGCTGAAGTGGAGGATACCGGGGTTAACAATGATATTACCCTTCAAAGTAGACGTTTAACGACGGTGGGCGGTCCAGAAGTGGTTAAAAAGGCAGAGGTGTCATCATCCGCATTCCAGCAATACAAGGAATGCAGTAAGAAATGTAGGAGCTCAATCAGGGCAGCTAAAATAGACCATGAGAGACAGATAGCAGAGGAGAGTAAAAAAATCCCCAAAAATGTTTTAAATATATTAACCTCTTCCCATCCAGATCATGTATGTAAACGGCTGGTTGGGATGCATGCCAATGCAGGTGGAGGTTCCTGAGCGGCTTACAGATCACACACGTGGGAGCCCGGTGATCAGTGTGTCTTGTACCATGTGATTGCTATGTCAATTTACAGCAATCACATGGTAAACATGGGAAATCGGATGTGCTGTGAGAGCAGATGGAACCTTTGCTGCAGCCTGTGAGTGTATAGCAGCATGTCACACTGCATGTACACTCACAGACTGCAAAGCCAGCCTGCCCCAGTGTTCCTGATTACTGCCCCTAGTATCATACAAATAAAGAGTGAAGCCACCCCACATACACCTGTCCCAGTGTCACCAGTGCTCACAGTAACACGCCATACACCATACCAACATCCTGATCACCACTATACCCCATACCAGCGCCATAATCACCGCCATTCACCATACCAGCAAAAATAAATAAAGAGCTGCTTAGATTACTTTTACAGGTGGTGAATAGCCCCCCTCCCCCCACCTTTAACAGGCTCGTCCAAGCGATTGGGGAGCCTGGTAAGGATGCAACCAGCCGAAACAGTTATGTCAAGGTGTTGGCTAAAATCCTTGCCCAAAGATTACAGAAAGTTATTTTATCGTTTGTGCAGTCTGACCAATCTAGCTTTATGCCTGTTAAGAGCACTTTCAACAACATTCGCCGACTATATCTATTGTACATAGCCATAAAGCAACACCTATGAAACGTAGTGGGCTGGTAGTCTCTTTAGATGAGCTAAAAGCATTTGACACTGTTTGTTTTTTTTTTTGTTTTTTTCGGGAAACCATGTCGCAAATGGATTTTGGTCCAATGGTTCTTTTACTATATACCAACCCATGGGCCAGAGTGAGTACTAATAAAGATGTATCTCTAGCCTTTTTCCTGCAGAGAGGTACTAGACAAGGGTGTCCCCTCACTCCATTTCTGTCCGCATTTGCAATTGAGCCACTAGCTCTGGCGGTGCATCAGACCTCTCCGGTGGGGGGGCATCTGTTATGGTTCACTAGAGGA
Organism: Lithobates clamitans; assembly: GCA_037952925.1. Taxonomy (NCBI): domain Eukaryota; kingdom Metazoa; phylum Chordata; class Amphibia; order Anura; family Ranidae; genus Lithobates; species Lithobates clamitans. The sequence continues at coordinate 1,873,094 of JBBGZY010001275.1, forward strand.
AAAAAGTTCTCTCTATGCGGACGATGCACTGCTGTGTTTGGATGGTACAGAAGCTTCATTTAACAATTTGATGCAGGTGGTGGAGTTGTTCGGGGAGGTGTTGGGACTGTGGGTTGGCTGGGACAAGTCTCAAGCCTTCCCCATTGGCCCCCTTTTGCCCTATGATTACTTGAACTAAATTACGAATAGATCAGTCCTTTAAATATATGGGCATTTAAATTCACAATGATATTTCCAATAAATGAGGCTTTAAATGTCATTCCCATAATTACACAGATGGTTGCTAAGCTACATACTTGGTCATCCTTGCCATTAAATTTAAAGTGGTTGTATAGTCTTTTTTTTAACTTTTACCTACAGGTAAGCCTATAGTAAGGCTTACCTGTAGGTAAAAAAAATATCTCCTAAACCTTTACGGTTTAGGAGATATTCCCCTTGCTATGAGCCGCTGACTGCAGCGGCGCATGTGCACAGGGGATTCTCGGCTGAAGCCTGGCAACTGCCGGACCTTGCTGGGTAAGAAATCTCCCGCGCGTGGACCAGGTAAGATACTGACGCCTCGTTCTAAGGTAAGTATTTCATAGTATTTTCATATATAAGTATTTCATAATGAGCTAGTATGCGGTGCATACTAGCTCATTATGCCTTTTGCTTTACAGGGTTAAAAAAAAATAAAAAATTTTGCGGGTATACAACCGCTTTAAATTGGCCATTTCAATATCTTTAACCACTTCAGCCCCCTAAGGATTTACCCCCTTCCTGACCAGAGCACTTTTTACAATTTGGCGCTGCGTCGCTTTAACTGCTAATTGCGCTGTCATGCAATGCTGTACCCAAACAAAATTTGTGTCCTTTTCTTCCCACAGAGCTTTCTTTTGATGGTATTTGATCACCTCTGCGGTTTTTATTTTTTGCGCTATAAACGGAAAAAGACCGAAATTTTTTTTTAAAAATTATATTTTCTACTTTTTGTTATAAAAAAATCCAATAAACTCAATTTTAGTCATACATTTAGGCCAAAATGTATTCGGCCACATGTCTTTGGTAAAAAAGACTGCCTATGTCATTTCTTGAGGTTCTAAAATGGTAGGGCAGTTAAAACCCCCCCCCCAAATGACCCCATTTTGGAAAGTATACACCCCAAGGAAATTGCTGAGAGGCATGTTGAGCCCATTAAATATAAAAAAATTTTGTCCCAAGTGATTGAATAATGATAAAAAAAAAATGTTTACTAAAAGTTGTCAATAAATGATATATTGCTCACACATGCCATGGTTATATGTGAAACTGCGTCCCAAAATACATTTAGCTGCTTCTCCTGAGTATGGGGATACCACATGTGTGGGAACTTTTTGGAGCCTAGTCGCGTACGGGGCCCAGAAAACCAATCACCGCCTTCAGGATTTCTAAGGGCGTAAATTTTTGATTTCACTCCTCACTACCTATCACAGTTTTGAAGGCCATAAAATGCCAAGATGGCACAACCCCCCCCCCCAAATGACCCCATTTTGGAAAGTAGACACCCCAAGCTATTTGCTGAGAGGCATGTTGAGTTCATGGAATATTTTATATTTTGACACAAGTTGCGGGAAAATTACAAACTTTTTTTTTTTTTGCACAAAGTTGTCACTAAATGATATATTGCTCAAACATGCCACGGGAATATGTGGAATTACACCCCAAAATACATTCTGCTGCTTCTCCTGAGTACGGGGATACCACATGTGTGGGATTTTTTGGGAGCCTAGCCGCGTACGGGGCCCCGAAACCAAGCACCGCCTCCAGGATTTCTAAGGGCGTAAATTTTTGATTTCACTCCTCACTACCTATCACAGTTTTGAAGGCCATAAAATGCCAAGATGGCACAAAACCCCCGAAAATTACCCAATTTTGGAAAGTAGACACCCCAATCTATTTGCTGAGAGGCATGTTGAGTCCATGGATAATTTTATATTTTGACACAAGTTGCGGAAAGTGACAATTTTTTTCTTTGCACAAAGTTGTCACTAAATGATATATTGCTCAAACATGCCATTAGCATATGTGGAATTACACCCCAAAATACATTCTTCTGCTTCTCCTGAGTACAGGGATACCACATGTGTGGGACTTTTTGGGAGCCTAGCTGCATATGGGGCCCCGAAAACCAATCACCGCCTTCAGGATTTCTAAGGGCGTAAATTTTTTATTCACTCCTCACTACCTATCACAGTTTTGAAAGCCATAAAATGCCAAGATAGCGCAACCCCCCCAAATTACCCCATTTTGGAAAGTAGACACCCCAAGCTATTTGCTGAGAGGCATGGTGAGTATTTTGCAGCTCTCATTTGTTTTTGAAAATGAAGAAAGACAAGAAAAATTTTTTCTTTCTTTTTTCAATTTTCAAAATGTTGTGACAAAAAGTGAGGTCTGCAAAATACTCACTATACGTTCCAAAATGGGGTCATTGGGGGGGGGGGTTTGTGCCACCTGGGCATTCCATGGCCTCCGAAACTGTGATAGGCAGTGAAGAGTGAAATCAAAAATTTACGCCCTTAGAAACCTGAAGGCGGTGCTTGGTTTTTGGGGTCCCGTACGCGGCTAGGCTCCCAAAAAGTCTCACACATGTGGTATCCCCGTACTCAGGAGAAGCAACAGAATGTATTTTGGGGTGTAATTTCACATATTCCCATAGCATGTTTGAGCAATATATCATTTAGTGACAACTTTGTGCAAAAAAAAAAAAAAAAAAGTGTCTTTTTCCCGCAACTTGTGTCACAATATAAAATATTCCATGGACTCGACATGCCTCTCAGCAAATAGCTTGGGGTGTCTGCTTTAAAAAATGGGGTCATTTGGGGAGGTTTTGAACTGTCCTGGCATTTTATGCACAACATTTAGAAGCTTATGTCACACATCACCCACTCTTCTAACCACTTGAAGACAAAGCCATTTCTGACACTTTTTGTTTACATGAAAAAATTATTTTTTTTTGCAAGAAAATTACTTTGAACCCCCAAACATTATATTTTTTATAAAGCAAATGCCCTACAGATTAAAATGGTGGGTGTTTCATTTTTTTTTCTTAACATTTTTGATTTTTCAAACGCATTTTTTTGGGGAAAAAAAACACACTTTTTTAAATTTAAAGGCACTAAAAAACACTATATTGCCCAAATGTTTGATGAAATAAAAAAGATGATCTTAGGCCGAGTACATGGATACCAAACACGTCATGCTTTAAAATTGCGCACAAACGTTCAGTGGCGACAAACTGAATACATTTTTAAAAGCCTTTAAAAGCCTTTACAGGTTACCACTTTAGATTTACAGAGGAGGTCTACTGCTAAAATTACTGCCCTCGATCTGACCCTCGCGGTGATACCACACATGCATGGTGCAATTGCTGTTTACATTTGACACCAGACCGATGCTTGCGTTCACCTTTGCGCGAGAGCAGGGGGGGACAGGGGTGATTTTTTTTATCTTATTTTTAAACTATTCCTTACTTTTTTTTTTCTTTAATCATTTTTATTGTTATCTCAGGGAATGTAAATATCCCCTATGATAGCAATAGGTAGTGACAGGTACTCTTTTTTGAAAAAATTGGAGTCTATTAGACCCTAGATCTCTCCTCTGCCCTCAAAGCATCTGACCACACCAGGATTGGTGTGATAAAATGCTTTCCCAATTTCCCAATGGCGCTGTTTACATCCGGCGAAATCTAAGTCATGAAATGCTTGTAGCTCCGGTTTCTTAGGTTATAGAGATGTTTGGAGCCATTCTGGTCTCTAATCAGCTCTATGGTCAGCTGGCTGAATCACCGGCTGCATTCTCAGGTTCCCTGTTGGGACAGGAGAGCCAGAGAAAAACATGGAAGACGGTGGGGGACATTCCCTCCCACTGCTTGTAAAAGCAGTCTAGAGGCTAATTAGCCGCTAGGATTGCTTTTACGTGAAAGCCGACCGCTGGCTGAAAAGAATGATACCAAGATGATACCTAAACCTGCAGGCATCATTCTGGTATAACCACTCAAAGTCCAGCAACATACCAGTACGTTGCTGGTCCTTGTTGGGCATATATTGTAAAGAGATTGATCGGTGGGTATGCCTACCATTAGAATACCTCCCTTCATCCACCCACTTCCAATGATGGGCATACATGTACCGTTTATTTATGCTGAAGCATGGGGGCATCCGCCCCAAAAGGTAGGAGCAAATCGCTTCTCCGCCCCTGCTGCCCCATGCTTCGGCATATATGCTCTTTTTTTTAACTGTGGTGGTGAAATCACCTCCTACAGAGCTGGAGTCACAGCTTTATGTATCGTGGTAACAAACGCTGTTGCTGTCAAGATACATAAATCCGCGCTGCAACTGAATTGCGTACCTGCTAAGCAAATGATGGTTAACAATAAAACAAAGTAACATTACAGTATAACAGTAAGACTTACCATACCTGCAAAGCAAATACAAAAAAAAACAGTAAAAAATAAAACATTTTTTAACGCAACATTGTGCCTAAAATATATATATGCCGAAGCACGGGGGCATCCACCCACAAAAGGTAGGAGCAAATCGCTCCTCCGCCCCTGCTGCCCCCATGCTTCGGCATATATGCTGAAGTATGTAACTGTGGTGGTGAAATAACCTCCGACAGCGCTGGAGTCATGGCTTTATGTATCGTGGGAGCAAACGTTGTTGCTGTCAAGATAAATAAATCCGCTCTGCAGCTGAATGGCGTACCTGACAACAAAAAAATGGTTAACAATAAAACACAGTAGACAGTAAAGTATAAAAAAATTGCATACCTATAAAGCAAACATAATAAAACATAATAACAATAAAACATTGCAGAATAGAATACAGTAAAAAAGAGCAGAACAATAGAGAGAGAATAGAGAGAGAACAATAAAACGACAACTATTTTTGTTTTTTTTATTTTATATATTTTTTTGTTTTTTTTTTTTACTTTTTGTTTTTTTGTAATTGTAACTTTTGTAACTGTAATGCCCCGTACACACGGTCAGATTATCCGACTGAAAATGTGAGATCAGAGCGTGTTGTCGGAAAATCCGACCGTGTGTGGGCTCCATCTGACTTTTTCCATCGGATTTTCCGAGACACAAAGTTTGAGAGTAGGCTATAAAATTTTCCAACAACAAAATCCATTCGCGTCAATTCCGACCGTGTGTGGACAATTCTGACGCACAAAGTGCCACGCATACTCAGAAGAAATTTGAGACGGAACAGCTCGGTCTGGTAAAATTAGCGTTCAGAATGGATAGAGCACTTTCGTCAGGGTGCAATGTTAAAAATTGTTTAATGCAGCGCACTCTCTTGAAGTCGTTTTGCTGCTCATATTCACACAGAGTTCTTACAATCTTATTTCTTTATTATTTATTGTGATCCCCTCAATATATTTTGATTTGTCACATGTGAAAAAAAAATTTTTGTGGTTATTTTTTTTTGGTTTTGTATTTTTTTCAAGGCTGATTTTTATTTATTTTTTTTGTTGGCTTTGTATTTGCTTCAAAGCTGATGTTATTTTTTTTTTTTTGTTTTACTCCAGAATATTTTTGTGTGTGTTTTGTGTGTCAAGTTACCATAACACAATTATTATCTTGTATTATTTAATCTCAAAGAGATAGTTTTGTGTTGGTGTCCCTTGTTAATTTCACATTGTATTTTTGAAATGTACCTGAATCCTCACAAACAAACTGTCCTTTTTGAAAGGAAACACACATAGGCGAGTATAATTGAAACAAAAATTCCTTTATTAAGGGCTCAGAACCAAACAAAGAGGGAGGCAACGCTGGAGAAACAGCAGAAATTGGCAAAGCCTTGGACCCCAGGGCACACATCAATTATTTTACAGCAAAATTGGTGGCCTGAGGAGTCCATATGTAAGGGAGTGCAGTCTGGTCCAGAAGTCCCAGAGATCCGGAAAGCAGCAGATGACATGTATATCCCCAGGCTGTGGTCATATAAAAGCCTGCATATTTTGGCAACCCAGGGTCATCACTCTCTGGTCTTCCTTCCACGCTTCCTTCCCGGCTGTGGCTCTGGTGTTGGAGATGTGGCAGGAGGAGGAGTAGGACCTGGAGGAGGAGGAGGAGTAGGACCTAGAGGAGGAGGACCATGGGTGAGGTGACAAATGTGGGTTGCACATGTGAGTTGGCCCTCAACCCCTTATTTAGAGCTTCCAAAATTAAAAACTCACATAGGAGTCATTGGGCCTCCTCCACCTTCATCATTTTGCATGCAGTTAGGCCAGCAAAGTCCTCCTCCACACTGTGGTCTGTTCTGAGGGCCTCAGTAGCCTTCCAAAAGAGGCCTATGGCAGCCTCCTCCAGGTTACTCCTCTTCCTGCTACTTTTTCTTTGAAGGTTTAGGGTAGGGACCTGGGTATTGGGCAGCCTGCTTGGCCCGGCCACCTCCTAGCTTAGACATCGCTGTGTATGAAAAAGGGACATGGTTTTAGTTTTTGCATCATCAATCACAATCATAAATTAGTACTCCTAACTAACATCTATTTAACCTCATTGATTGGACAACCAGAAATATTTAGAAGAATGCTATACCTGGCTCAATCTGGGCTCCTCCACATGTTGCTGCCTGGAAGGCCCAGGTTGGGCATCAGAAGCCTCAGCTGGGGGGGGGAAGGAAGCGTGGAAGGAAGAGTGGAGAGTGCTGGCCTGGGTTCAGTCTGACCTGCCAGAAAATGCAGCCTGTCATAGTACCACAGCCTAGGGACATAATTGACATCTGCAGCTCCTGATCTCTGGGAATCCTGGACCTTCTTGTGCTCCCTTAGATAAGTGCTCCTCAGGCCACCAATTAGGATCTTCAAATAGATGATGTCTGCCGTGGGGATCACCGACTTCACAAATTGCAGCAAATTATCCAGCGCTGCCTTCCTCTTTGTTTGGTTCTTATATTCAGGGTGGTTTATCTGCCACAGACAGGGCAGCTCCCTATACATATCAATGAAGATAGGCATAAAGTCCTGATCCTTCAAGATATCCATTTTCACTGCAAGACACAACACAAGACAAACCCTAATGTCAGCCTAAAGTCTTCTAAACTTGTGCAAATACAGGCCTCAATCTAGACGCAGTATAGGCAAAATGTTAAATCTTACCTTCGCTATCACGATCGGCGCCTCGTTACTCCTTCCTCCGCTCACAGATCGTACGTACTACGCACGCGTGTTACGCTTTATAGACACTGCGCATGCATGAAACTCCGCCCGCCCCTGATGTTCTTTCTAGTCTATTCCCCGCCCCTTCTCGTTCGGCGCAGTGGGGGAAGAGCACATGGCGGAGACACAGCAGGTGTCAGATAATTACAGCAACGAGGAGGAGGAAAGCCCGGAGCCTGAAACGTCCCGATCCAGAAGGAGACGATTTAAGGCATCGAATATGTCCTTTGGGGAAATGTTGGAGATGGTCGACATCCTGAAGAAGGCCGACTATGACGGGAAGTATAGACCTTACCCCAACTGCAATGTCAGAAAGACCAAGATCATGGAGAAAGTGGTCAAAAGTCTGGACCCGAATTTCGGGGTACGACGATCGAAAGATCAGCTCAGGAAGCGGAGGTCGGACCTCAAATGAACGGAGCACGAGCAGTACAGAAGGATCCGGAGAGTGCTGCAAAAAAGTAAGTAGTTGTGCTGTGTTCCTATTCTTTATGTTTATTACGTTCGTGCTGCTCCATGTGCTTTTCTTTACTGTTGTACAGTTTAAAATGGCAACTTTCATGTTCATGGGCACATTATTTGTTCGTATGAATCATTGTTCGTTCGGCCTAGAACACACCATTGTTTTGGCCATATGCATTTGCCCACATTTTTTATGGCCTACTTGTCTGATTTGGTTGTGTAGATGGGTTTGTAACTAGAATGAAATGCAAACTAGATTCTGTGTAAGGAGAGAACACTCAGCAGCAGTTTTCGCATCTGGACTCTGGAGCACTAGTGTGGGACACAAGAACACCCTTTTTATTAGGGGGCCCCACACAGGTGCTCTAGTGTATACTATAGGGGTGACTCCATCTGCACCAAACAGGTAAGTATTCAAGCTTGACAAAGGACAATAAAATTTCAACATCTTGGAACTCAGCCAATATAGACAATTGTACCCCGCTTCCAACCAATGTTTCATATTTATAGTTCTGCCATCAAATATCTGTGTGCTAAGTATACCTATTTGTTTTTACATAGGGGATAAAAGACTCCCCTCATCCGAGGAGACCACAGACCTCCCACCTCTGGAAGAAGGGGAAATCCACCCAAGCCAAACAGAGCAGGAAGACGTGGTGGAAATTGTCACCACAACAGGTGAGTGTCTGCGACCACAGGCTCAGGTAAGAGATGGAAGCCGGCATATTTATAATACATGGTGTGTTTTTGTTTCTATCTTTTTAGGTGATCATGATGTTGTGGATCCAGGGCATTTCACCTCTGAAAGTGCACAGATCCTGATCGGGGAGATCATGGGGTGTAATAGGGACTTGGAAAACATCCATAAAAACATCAATGATGTTCAAAAAAAATGAAGAACATCATTGATGTTTTAGGGAGAGTTTAAAACAAATCCAAATCCCTTTGTTTTTTTGTGAGCTAAAAATTTATACCATTTTTTGACATATTTGCGAAAAGCCAAATTTTGAAGATGCACACAGTGTGTCAACATGTGCTATCTGCTATCACGGGAGATCAATTGACGCGTTTTGGGGGTGCAACCCCTTCCTCAATAATAAAGTAGCTGTGAGGAAGGGGTTGCACCCCAAAAACACGTCCCTTGATCCCCAGTGATGGCAGGTAGCACACGTTGACATTCGGCAATTTGTGTGCATCTTCAAAATTTGGCTTTTCCTGGGGTGACTTCACCCCATCTGAACGTAATATCAAAAACAGTTTGTAAATACTCATGTCTGATATTGCCTTCAAGTTCTACCAAATGTGAACTTTGTAAGTTCAAGATTTGTGTCTTTCTTGTTGGTTTTAAACATGCCTGTTTTATCTTAAATGGACATTGTCACTTTTTCTAATGTGACCCCAAAAATTGTTATACAACAAACATGTTGGTTTGTTTTAAAAACCTTTTCTAAATGCACATGTGATTGTGCTGGTATTAAAAAGAGTGTTAATCAAGAATGTGTGGATTATTGTTTCAACGCTCCAAAACTTTTGTTGTGCTCTAATTGGTGTTTTCAGCGACAATGGGGGTTATTTCCTAAGGGCAAATCCACTTTGCACTACAAGTGCAGTTTCAAGTGCACTTGTAGTGCAAAGTGTCTTTGCCTTTAGTAAATAACACCCAACAGTGCTTTGTAATGTTACACAATCACGCCATTTTCAGGACTCGCCACATTTCTGTCAGGGTCAGCTAAAAGAAACACAAGCAGTAAATTTCAACAAAGATTTTAGTAGTTATTTTTTTTTTATTATTGGAAAAAGGTTTCAGACATTGTCTGGCATATTGATAGCCCCCCTACCTACAAAGTAATCAAGGTATCTTAGCCGGACATCACCGGCACTCAGGGGGGGCAAGCCAGGACGGCCACTTTCAAGCGCGATCAGGGTTGTTTTATTTAGAATTCCAGCCTCAGGCCCAACTGAGGCAGCATAGTTTGCAGAATGTTGCCGTAAAAAGTTGTGTAGAACACAGCACGCCAGGATGATATGATTTAGTTTGTACTCTGCCATGTTTATGGGTGTAAGAAATAGGCGGAACCAGCTGGCCATGATTCCAAACGTGCTCTCCACCACTCTTCTGGTGAGCCAGAAATTAAAAACCCTCTGGTCCGGGGTGAGGGTCCTCATCGGGAATGGCCGCATAAGATGTTCCCCCAGCGCAAAAGCTTCATCCGCAATGAAGACGAATGGGAGTCCTTCCACATTGTCTTCTGGAGGTGGCAAGTCCAAGCTGCCATTCTGGAGACACCTGTAAAACTCTGTCTGGGCGATGACTCAACCATCAGACATCCGGCCATTCTTCCCCACGTCCACATACAGGAACTCGTAAGTAGCCGACACCACTGCCAACATCACAATACTATTGAACCCCTTATAGTTGAAATAGTATTACCCCGAGTTGGGTGGTGGGAGATGTGGACTTGTTTCCCAATTGCCCCTCCGCAGTTAGGAAAGTCCCACCGCTGGGCAAAGTGGGAGGCCACAGTCTGCCATTCCTGTGGGTTGGAAGGAAACTGTGGAGTCAAACAACAACAAAAAATTAGTCATTTTGCACATAAACAGGGAAAGCAGATTAAACACAAACATTCTTGGCCAACATCAAGATAACATTTATTTGAGGGAGTTTTTAAAGACCAAAGTATACGGTACACCTATCAGATTCCCCCTCCCCCTCTCATGGGCCTGACATTTTAGGGGGGAGCTCTTGGACAGTTAACCCTCTCCACTTCATTGAGAGATGAATGCCTAAATAATGTGTATTGCTTTGGCCAGCCCCTCTTTAGTTACACTATTGACAGCCCACTGGACAGGTAAGAAGTGTCATAATACAAAGATATAAATACACATTGTACACATTTGAGCACATTTGGAAATTCTGCTATTACCTATCAAGATAATAATAGTATACAAAAACTTTAAACAGTACCATTTGAAAGTATACAGGCAGGTCCTTGCACTACATGCTTTGGGGAATTCATCCATACATCTGACCAGAAAAGAGATGGGTATAGTGTGTATGGGTTTGGCAAAATCAGCAGATAGATGATTGAGGATAGATAAAGAATTTGTATCAGCTGACTTAGCAGTTGGGGGAGGGAGGGTTCCAAATGATTTGGGGACCCCCCCAAAAAAGCCTCTGACACTCTGCCAGAATTTAAAGCACAAATCACATTTTCAAACATTTTAGGGGGTGTTTGGGGTAAAGCACTACTATGGAGCTGATAAAATACATTGTTAAGTGACTACATGAGGTGAACATAGGGCCAGGAGAGCATGCTGGGGAAGTAAGTGAAGGCAAATATGTATGAAAGACAAAAAAAAAAATCAAAGAAAAATCCAGCATGCGTGAGGACAAAGGGGACATTCACAGCATATTACAATCATGGTAATTAGGGAATGAGGAAAGAAATACAATATATTATCAAACATTAAATACAATAAAATATGATGTTAAAGGATAAAAATCTTACCTTAATATACTCCTTCTGCAGGACCTGGATGATGGCAAAACAGGTCTCTGGGATAATGATCCCCAGAGCCTGGGGGGAGATGCCTGTAGAGAACTTCAAGTCCTGCAGGCTTCTCCCCATCGCCAAGTACCACAGGGTGGCGACTAGCCTCTGCTCCAGAGTGATGGCTTGCCTCATGCAGGTATCCTGCCTGCTAATATAAGGGGTCAGCAAAGCCAACAAATGGTGAAATACGGGGTCCGTCATCCAGGGAAAGTTCCTGAAATCATCAGGATTATTCTCACGGATCTCATGGAGCAAAGGCACATCACAGAACTGGTCACGCTGAAGCAACCAATTCTTCGTCCATGAACTCCTCCCCACCCTGTTCATGGACTGGGCTTGTGTCAAGGTAAGGACCCCAACACCAAGCCCCTGCACAGCACGAACTCTACGAGGAGTACGTATACGCAACATGGCTAGAAAACGGTCGGCTGCTCAGAACGAAGTAACAGAACGCACTAAAGAACAACAAGGCCTGTGAAGAGCGACCTGAAAATCAGTAACGAACGAACAAGAACACAATGCTAAATCAATCCGAACTCACTGCACACACTGAAGACCAGATACAAACCCACAAGCACAAACTGAACAGCAGAAAATGATCTGAAAGCCACGAGTCTGAAAAAGCGCAAATCGCCTCTCACCAAACTTTTATTAACACGAGATTAGCAAAAGGAGCCCAAAGGGTGCCGCGCTTGGTTCGGACCCGCCCTTTTCTAGTCTCGTCGTACATGGTGTACGTCACCGCGTTCTTGGCGATTGGAAATTCCGACAACTTTGTGCGACCATGTGTATGCAAAACAAGTTTGAGCCAACATCCGTCGGAAAAAATCCATGGATTTGTTGTTGGAATGTCCGATCAATGTCCGATCGTGTGTACGGGGCATAGCAGGTTCCAGGTTCGGGTCTCTCAAAATGCGATGGCATCTTGGGAGACCCTGTGAAAGTGTGCCTAGTCTGTGCAGTGCTGTACCCTACGCTAATACTTAACTAGTGTATGGTAGCGTTCAAAACATTCACCAATGCAAAGACCAGGATTGTCGGGACAGAAGGGACAATAATAGCGGTTGTCACGCCTATATCCGCGCTTGCTGCAGATACAACATCTTTTTTTGGGGGGGGCTGGTTGGGTAGGGGTACTCGGGAGGACATGAAATGCCTCTCATGCAGCCTGCTTACTGCATTTGCTTGGGGAAGGTGAGGTGGAGCACCGTCTGGAAACAGAAGGGCTCTGACGATCTCTTCCTGGAATTTAAGGAAGGATCCAGTCTGTCCTGAAGCTCTGTATAGCACGTAAGCGTTCAGCAAAGCCAATTGAAATAAATAAACAGACAATTTCTTGTACCAGCGTCTGGCCTTACGGGCGCCTAGGTACGGCGCCAACAACTGGTCGTTGAGGTCCACCCCTCCCATATTTTGGTTATATTCGTGGACACAGAGGGGTTTCTCCACAACACCAGTAACCGTAGTAATTTGGACCGTCGTGTCTGCATGAAGGGAGGTAAGAACGAAAACATTCTTATTATCTCCATAACTTCATAGCAAGCAAATTATTACACTGCAAGCAGGCTCTCTCCCCCAGCCCAAGACGGGACTCTACAAGCCGCTGGGGAAAGCCCCGGCGATTAGGTCGCACGGTGCCACATGCTCCAATCTGCTGATCAAACAAGTGACTAAAATGTGGCACACTCGTGTAATAATTGTCCATGTACAAGTGGTACCCCTTTCCGAATAAGGGTGACACCAAGTCCCACGCAATTTTGCCAGCGCTTCCTATGTAGTCAGGGCAGTTTGTCGGCTCTACGTGACTATCTTTTCCCTCATAAACCATAAAACTTCATAAATAGTCTGTGGCCCTGTCAGAGAGCTTTTACATCTTGACCCCGTATCTGGCACACTTGCTGGGAAGGTACTGTTTGAAAGACAAGTGGGCAGAAAACTTAATCAGGGACTCATCAAAGCAGACAACTTGATGGGGAGTAAACAAGTCTGCAAAACGTTGGTTGAAGTGTTTTACGAGGGGCCGAATTTTGTAGAGCTGATCGTATCCAGGGTCTCCACGAGGACGACAGAGTTAATTGTCATTGAAGTGCATGAACCGCAAGATCTGCTCGTATCGTGCCCTGGTCATGGAGGCAGAGAACTAGGGCATATGGTGAATTGGGTCAGTGGACCATTATGACCACAACTCACTCTTTTTAGTTATGCCCATGTTGAGGGAATGGCCCAGAAAGAGCTTAAATTCGGAGACCGTAATTGGTCTCCAATCTCTGGCAAGGGAGGACTGGGGAATAGTGGCGATGTGTTGACCAGCATACAAATTGCTTTGGTTCACAATAGATCTATAGAGATCTTCGGTGAAAAACAGCAAATAAAAATCAAGTTATGTAAAATCAACTGTTTCCACCTGAATGCCGGGTTGGACAGTGAATGGGGTAAGTACGGGTGCTGCAGAAGTGGTGGGTTCCCAATTAGGATTGGGGAATGCAGCAGGAAGGGCACGACTGGCCTGTGTTTGTCTTCTTGGTGGCAGCGGGACACTACTTGTGCTTACCACCTCACCAGCTTGAACTGCACGCCACCACGTGATACTGCAGTGCTGCATGTACGACCAGGGTGTACTAGGCCACTGGTGCTTGCCAGTTCACCAGAAGGAATAGCGGCGCTAGTACTGCTCTGCTCCATTCGAGGGACCTGCGGTTCTTGCACATCAACGACAGAAGAAGAAGTTCAGGGTCTGGTACACCTGACCTTGGCAGGGACCACGACTCCGTCGTCAGAGCTATCTGTCATGGAGCCGCTGTCGTCTACAGAATCGTATTCTGAGCCTGAATCTGACAGATGAGTGACTTCCTCTTCACTATCTGTCATGCTCAGAAACATGTAGGCCTCTTCACTAGTGTACCTTCGATTTTCCATTTTGGGCTCTAAATTTAGTGGTACACTAGTGAGACTCACAGGTAAAAAAGCTCCTGACTGTTAGCGACTGTATCAAAACGCTACCAAAAAAACTGTTTGCGATCGCAGGGATCAGGCCTGACTCTGCGAATGCTGCAGTAATGTGTGTTTAGTGTTTTGTAAGTGACAGTGATCGATCAATACTGCACTTGGGTGGGCTGGGAAGGGCTGGGCCGAGGGGCAAAACACAGGTGCTAGCAGGTATCTGGGCTGATCCCGCTAACACTGCGTTTTTGGGAACCCTAAACTGCTGGGGACGCTAGTATAGATCTGATCAGATCAGATATTGATCCGTTCAGATACTATACCACTAAGGGAAATGTATACTGCGTGCATGGGTGTTAGCGGTACTGGCACTAACCTGACGCTGCCTGGGGCGACGCAGACCCTATCTGACCCTAAAACTTCACTTATATCACCGCCGGGCGATTAGGGGGTTAAACCTTTATTAGGTAATAAACGGCGGGTGCCCTGAAACTATAAAAAACAAACTAACTAACCAGCGTCACCCGTAACAGTTATACGGTGATCACTGGTGAAAGGGTTAACTAGGGGGCAATCAGGGGGTTAAAACCTTTATTAGGTAGTATATGGGGGTCCCTGACGCTATAAAACGCTGGCGGCGAACCTAAATACTTACCTCCCTAACTAGAATCACCTGTGACACTAATACAGCGATCAGAAAAACAATTGCTTAGTGACACTGGTGATGGGGGTGATCAAGGGGTTAAAACTTTATTAGGGGGGGTTAGGGGGGTATCCTAGACCTAAAGGGGGCTAACACTAACTGCCCTACCACTTATAACTGTCACAAACTGACACCAATGCAATAATCAGTAATCAATAATCAGTAAAAAAAAAAAAAATGCTGTTAGTATCACTGTGACAGGGGGTACAGGGGGGTACAAAAGTGTGCCTAGAGTGTTCTACTGTAAGTGTAGTGTTGGTGCACTTTCTTGGATGTCTTCTCTCCCCGGCGCCGGAACAAAAAAGTTTGTCACGAGGAGAGATGACATCACTTCCTCTGCCGCTGTTTACATTACAGAGGCAGAGGAAGATTGTCATTCGTTGGGAGCGATCGCGAGGGGGTGGCCACGAATGAGTGGCCTCCCACTCACCTCGGATCTCTCCCCTAATGATGCTAACCGCCTCGGGCAACGGTTAGGCGGTTGGCAAGTGATCAAGATGATTTTTTTTGCCAAAATGTTTATATTGTTTTAAATCAGCTCCAGTTTTTCTACCCAAAAAAGTATTTCAAACTATTGAGTTCAACCCGTCCTTTGGAATGGGGCTCAACCACGTATTGCCAGGTCCCCCTTACAGGCCCCTAAGGCCCTGCCTGCCCTAACCTATGAAAATATTTTATTGTATCTCAGCTTACTTATGTGAATAACTGGTTATATTCTGCCCATCCAAACCCCTCCACCGCTCTCCTGTCTGCTTTGTTTGGCCTTTCTGTTTCTTTAAAAGATGAGTTGCATAGGTCTGTGGGATCTCAATGTTCTCGCTAGTCCCCTGTTGATTTGTGCTTTAGGTCTGGCGAGAAGGCGAGAAAATACTCACCTCATCAACTCCGGGGGTGTCCCCTTAGGTTCCACTATGGAATAACTCTAATCGCCCTGAGCTCTACAGCCCTCCCGACTTGAATTTGTGGGGTCGCCATGGCATCACCCATGTTTCTCAGGTTTTTAAGAACACCGTTTTTCTTTCTTTTGAGAACCAAAAGGGTAGTCATGGCGTGGAAAATAAATTATTTTTTAAATATCTTTTGTTTCGTCACGCCATTCAGAAACAGTTTGGGACTTTGACCCTAGAACTCCCGGAATCCCCACTGGAAGACCTGTTATCATACCCAGAACTCATTAAGTTGGTAACTACATTTTATAGTCGCCTTCAGCTTCCGGGAGCCATACTCTTTCAGAATTCCCATCGCAAGTGGCTTACGCTAATGCCTGGGCTCTCTGAAGAGGGTTGGGAAGAGGCCACTGAAGTATGTTTTCAGGATGTAATTAGCACAGCAGACAAACTTATTCAATTTAAGTTTATTCATCATCTCCACTATACCCCAGCCAAATTGGCTTGCATGGGGTTTGGATCTGCCGCCACTTATTCCTGTTGTGGACTCGCTGGGGCGGACCTGCTCCACATGTTTTGGACTTGCCCAGTATTAACAGTTTTGTGGTGCAATTTATTTCTTTTCTTTGAGAACACTCTTATACCCCGTACACACGGTCGGATTTTCCGATAGAAAATGTCCGATCGGAGCAAGTTGTCGGACATTCCGACCGTGTGCGGGCTCCATCGGACATTTTCCATCGGATTTTCCGACACACAAAGTTTGAGAGCAGGCTATAAAATTTTCCGACAACAAAATCCGTTGTCGGAATTTCCGATCGTGTGTACACAAATCCGACGCACAAAGTGCCACGCATGCTCATAATAAATAAAGAGATGAAAGCTATTGGCTACTGCCCCGTTTAGAGTCCCGACATACGTGTTTTACGTCACCACGTTCAGAACGATTGTATTTTCCGACAACTTTGTGTGACGGTGTGTATGCAAGACAAGTTTGAGCCAACATCCGTCGGAAAAAATCCTAGGATTTTGTTGTCGGAATGTCCGATCAATGTCCGACCGTGTGTATGGGGCATTATTCTTCCAATACCTCAGACCCCTGTAGTTGGATTACAAGGTATTTTATATTACTTTGTTTGCGGGACTCGCACCCTGCTGTGTATGCTTTTATTCTATACACGTAAAGCTATCTTGGTACACTGGAAAGATGCTGCTCAGACTATAGCTCAACAGTTCTATTGTTTAGTAAATATGGATCTGCCTAAGTTTAAATTGATATATAAGGGTGGGGCTTGTCCTAAGAAATTCACTAAGATATGGCAACCATGGTTGGATGTCTCTGAGTTATTTTGGGGGGAGAACTCTTTATCCCAACCAATTTCAACGTTAATGTACCATTTCAGGATGCAGTTACTTTTATGGTCTGTAACTCTGCCCGAGTTAATTATTCCAGTCCTTTATTGTTGCATATACATGGGAATGAGGCGCAAGTATGTATGTGTTGTATGTGGATGTGTGTGTATGTGTGGATGTGTTTAGGGGTTTTTTTTGCACCCACAACTTTTAAAACTTAGTACGGTCACCCCCCTTATTGTGGGCTATACGAAGTCCTTGGGTGTGTAAATGCTCAGGTTTAATCTTGGTGCTGTACTCTTGGCTGCAGGTGCACCCATAAATGGATTTCACACTTTGGTAGGTAAGTGTAAATTTTGGCTACATACCAGAAAAAACATGGTGGGACAGTAGTATGCAACAATTTTCTTTTTTTCCTGAAATATAAAAATTACCAAAACTGATTTCTCCTTCAAGCTTTTTTTTGTTTTGTTTTTTTGTTTTCTGTTTTTTTTTTTTGGGGGGGGGGGGGGGTTGCCTACAAGTGTCTTGGGTCCAAATAAATAGTTTTATTGACAAATGTCTAACATGCCATTTTCGTTTTCAGCTTCCAATGCTGATCCAGGCACATTGCTGCTCTTTTCCAATAAGGAAGGCTCTCGATTCCAACATGAATCATCAGACAATGAAGTAGTTGCACCATTTCCTCCTACAACCCTGATTGAGGATGAAAACGCAGTGCAAGGTGATGTTTTCATGACACAAAGAACAAGTACAGAGGCCATCGCTGTTACAGCAATACCAAGAAGACCCCAAAGGGTGCAGGCAGCAGAGAGAAGGAGAAGCCGTACCATTCACAGACCAAGAAATCTAGACAGGGAACAGTTACTATTTGATCAGGAGGAACAAAGTCAATGTTTCCACCAAGCTCTGGAGAAACATAGGGAAATGCTTGAAAATAATTTGGTCTGTATAACAGATCAGCTTAAGGGTATAATTTTTTTTTAGAAAGACTTTCAATACACCACTTCTGAGTACTATAAGGAAAAAGTGGCTTTTTTCAAGCAGTCTAAGATGGCTTGTGTCTACTGTCAGAAGCATTATTCCAGTGACAGCAGCAATAAGGATTTAAGTGTTGAATTTCTATCCTTACAGTAGAGCCTGTTTTTTTTCTGTTTACATTCTTTTTTTTTATTACGGTTATCTTTCATCTTTGAAAGTTGTTTTGAGATTTATTATAACATTTTACGTTATAGCAATTTTATATGTTTATATGTTGTCCTGAGATTCTTTATTTCTGCTGTCACAAAGAATATTTATTTTAATTTGTCATGTTTTAAAGTACTGGTAATCTGTACATGGATACATTGAAATTTGAACTACATTTTCAAATTTATGTCTCCTTAAATTGATGCTTGGGAATCCAAGCTCTGTCTTTTTCATGTGGAATTGATGAGACTGAAAAATGCAGGAATACTGGAAGACACTGTCCGCTCCTTTGTGAAATTTCTTTTCTCTTAATCCACCAATACATTCATAATCATAAAAATTTAGCAGAGATGGACATTAATTTTTTCTAAATGCATGGCGTACTAGTGCAGTTTTATCTGCTCTGTACTGTACTCTTCTCTGGTTTTTGCCGAATTCTGTCCTGCTGTCTGGGTAAATATTGTCAAAGCTGAGGAGCCTGTCTCTGTTTTTGTGTTTTTCAAATTTATTTATTTTTTTTATATTTCTTGGCCAATTTAGTAACTTTTTATTTACATGCTCTCTATAATCTAAAATATTAAAGTGGCCAGTTCTAGAGTAAAAATCAAGCTGGAGCAAATGATATGTTTAACATACTCCATTTTTGCACTCCCAAACCCAAAACCATACATGAACTCATTTGATCCGTGTGCCCATGTGCATCCTATGAACGGAAAGTTTGAAGGTTAGAAAAGTTTCACTTTACCAGATATGTAAAAATATATTTTATAATCATATCTAAAATGTTACATACCTGGTAAAGTACTTGTCAGTCAGCTACTGCCGAAATGAATTGCTGTGAGGGGTTTGAGATACTTCTGGTGTGAATATGTGCTCTTCCTCCTCCTGCAGCAGACCAGCATGCCGGGTAATGCTGTGGAGGATGCAGCAGGCAAGGAACATAACCCCAAACTTTATGCAGAGCATATCTAAGGAAACCTCTAGATCAGGGATATGCAATTAGCAGACACGTCCCATGAGGCATAGCAAGACTGACAGCCACAAGCATGACACCCAGAGGCAGAGGCATGATAGGACTTGAAGTTTTGCAACAGCTGGAGGTCCGCTAATTGCATATCCCTGCTCTAGTTAGTCATACGCAGCAGAATCTGCTCTAAAGCACACCAAATGTCTGCTTAATGACTATTCTGGTTCTCGAGTGGGCTGTGTTGTACCTCGATTGGGCACGAGAGGTGCAATATGAGATGGGAGGGGAACGGCAAGGGTAAACCACGATATCCAAAATCATCTAAGGGAAAAAAAGGTTGAAGTTGCATTACAATTGTAAAATCATGTTTGGCAAAACACAGCATATAGAAAAAAAAAAGGAATGTTTGGCAGATTACAGAATTTGGAAAGATGTGCACATTAATGAAGAGTCACAGGTTGCAGAGGTGAGACATGAAATGATTTTACAGGTATGTAAACAATAAACATGCATGCATGAAAACATATACGAAGACTTTACACTACTTACCGAGTAGCCAGCCACCATCAAATGTTCCCTTGTCGAAATTATCAAATAGTTGAGACTACCGAAGGCTATGTATTGAGCTGGGCAATCCAGTCACCACAACCCGGATCAACATCTGGACATCACACACCACCTGATGGCATATAAATGTAGGTTGAAGCTATTGTACGAAATCCCTACAGCGCTCGTTCAAGGTTTCTGGAAAACGATATGCCTGATGAAGGAGCACGCATGCTCCGAACGCGAGCTCCTGTCTATCACCGCTGACGTGCTTGTTGTGTGACCATCTTCAGCCACGGAGCCTCAGGAACCCTGGAACCCGCCGGGAACTGCTGACCACCACCACTGCCCAGCTGGACTACAGTAGCCCAAGCTACTTATGCCATCCACATTATATCTCACCAAAATGTGAGTTGATCTTACTTTTATTAAACATTGAGGTTTAACTGACACACTGCACTTAGAGTGGGGTCGCTCCTCTCTCTTTGGGAAAAAGACGCCTGCGACATCCCAACAGCATCATCGGCAACCATCTGGTAGGAAGCCTTGCTGAGGAAATGTAGCACGGCGAGCAACTTCGTCAAGCCAGGTAAAGCATGACTCCGTTGGGTGGTGGTCCACAGTACTAGGCACTGCCTCACGTACAGGAGAAGAATCAGCTCTTTGGTCAGGCAGCTTCAGCCTCTGTAAAATCATCTAGAAGGGTCCTCTCTGGGAAATGTTGTGGCGCCATCACAACGACTCTTCTCCTCCTTCTCATAGGCCTGCTAAGGAGGTTAAACTGCAGCAAATTGCACCCGAAAACCTTCATGGCTGATATTGCTCCAACTCCGCATGTGGTACCGCCAGCAAAACCCTGTTGTTAAATATTGTAATTTTTTACTTCCTATTCCATTTGTGATTTGGACTTAACAGCTTACTGCACGATTTTTGACAATGTTTTGCGTTATTTAACACAAAATCGTTATTTGATTTTTTTGTGAATTCAACTTTTTTTACCGCAATAATTTATGCAAATGAGTCACGTGACCATGTTATGGCATGTGGTAAATGTTAGTGAATTGACCCCCCGTATGTCTTTCAGAAAATACCTTGGAATGTTTGCTTTCCAAAATGGGGTCATTTTGTTGGTGTTTCCACTGTCCTGGTGCTCCAGGGCCTCCAAAAATGTGATAGGTAGTCAGAAAATTAGATGTGTAGTTGATGCATAATTTATGCCTCTGGAATTCCTGAAGAGGCTCCTTGGATTTTGGACTCTTCTATGCATCTAGGCTGTGAAGTAGCCCCAGACATGTGTTATCCCCATACTCAGGAGGCATAGCAAAATGTGGGGCTGTAATGGGGGTGTGGAGGTTTGGGGTGTAATTGCAAGTATGGAAAAAAATATATACCAGTGTATGGCGCCCTAATATATATTTTGTGAAAACTGCGGCTGCCCCTTTAGGAAGGTGAAAGGTACACCTCAAATCATAAATCACAAACATAAAATATGGTGCTCACATATTGCATGTTATTATTATTATATGGGATTTATATCACCATAACGTTAGAATTGTCCATCAACAATCGTGAAAATGGTGAACATAAATCCAATTGCTAAATGAATATTGAATAAATATATAATAATCAATATATAATAAGATGTGAACTCACTAGAGGTGTTTGACCCCTTTTTAGAGGAAGGTCAAAATGCGCTAAGATATTCAAAACTGGAAAGTTCCTCTGCTGTAGCCACACCACTCTTACTTCCTCCAATTTGGGATAAGGATGAGGGAAGTAACTCCTCATGAGACATAGTTAAAATATTCCATTGTGTAGTATATTTATTAAATGTTGTTGGACAGATAAAAAAGAAAAGTAGGGGCCTGGCGGATTATGGATGGCTGAAGATGCGTGCTGCTGAGCTCCATGATTACCCGGCACTGACAAGCTATCTATCAGACATCACACACCCGCGATAATTATGTCCACACACAGCTCTCGCCCTGCTGAGCCTGCTCAGCTGCAGCAGGGCACGATGCAGCAGTACCTGCTCTGTAAATCCCAGTCAGAGCCCCGCACTCCCAAGAACAAGATGGCGCCTGCTCGGACCACCAGAATAAGCAAGCCTCCTCCCCACACTCAGGCGGCGGTGGATAGCAGTGAGGACTCTGACAACTATCCAACTACACAATCAGTCCCATCGGCTTCAGCATCCAGGTCAGTGGTCTCTGCTGCCCCCTTCCCTGACTCAGATCCAGCTGACATGACTCCACAGACCACCAGAGGATCCTCCAGATCCGAGGCATCGGCCCTCCTGCCGGCCTTCCGGGCAGAATTTGAGTCCTGGGTGGTCAAAATGGAAGCCTCGCTCTATAGGGACCTACGGGCCCTCCAACAGCAGGTTTCTGCCACAGGGACTGCAGTGTCTGCCCAGACTGACACCCAAAACGACCATGTGGCCCGTATTACATCCCTTAAAATGGCATCCAGGGATTATTTGCACCACATATGGCAACTTCAGCTCCGCATAAAAGACAGCAAAAATAGGAATTGCAGGACCAATATCAGGCTGCAAGGCATGCCAGAGGCAACAGCTGGCTTGGATTTAAAACCCACTGTCACCACTACCCTCAATCTAGTACTCGGTCTCAATCTAGTCCCCTATAGAATTGGACTGAGTACACCGAGTAGGAGGGCCGAGGATTGATCGTCCTCGCAATGTCCTTTTACACTATTACACCCTTAAAGAAGAACTAATGCGCAAGGCATGGCGCTTGGGCCAAGTGGACTTTGGGGGTTCTTCGATCTATCTCTACTACAACCTCTCTTGCAACACTCTATACATGTGTCGAGTGGTCCGCCTGCTGCTGGACCTGATACACCAAGCCGGAGCGACCTGTACCTGGGGTCATCCCTTCAGCATTAAGGTGACCATTAAGAATTAAGATGACCAGAGATGACAGTAAATTTGTTCTATCAGATCCGGACCAACTCCCTGCCTTCTTCCTCTTTTTGCAGAAAGACCCAGTAGACACCAGGCCCTCGTGTTCGGCACATCAAGGATATGGTGGACAGATTACTGGGAGTGGCTGGGAAAGACCCGGCTGTCATGGTGCACGTTGACACCAATGAAAAGTCAGAGGAAGATGGAGTGTCCTAAAAAACTATTTTAGGGATTTAGGAGCTAAATTGAGGAAAATGACCTCTATGGTAGTATTTTCAGAAATATTACCGGTACCTCGAGCCACACCAGAAAGGCAGATGGCAATTAGGGAAGTTAACCAGTGGCTGAGGAGCTGGTGTATAATGGAGGGGTTTGGGTTCCTGGAGAACTAGGCCGTCTTTTCAGTCAGTTACCAGCTCTATAGGAGGGACAGACTGCACCCAAATGAGGACGGTGCAGATCTGCTGGGATGGCCGAAAATCTAGAGGGGCTTTTAAACTAGGCAACGGGGGAGGGTCCAGACATAGAGATAGCCAGTGTGGAACGTATTTCAGTGGGTAGTAGGGATGAGCTTCGCGTTCGAGTCGAACCCATGTTCGACTCGAACATCGGCTGTTCGATCGTTCGCCGAATTGCGAACGTTATGGGCCGTTCGCGTCAAATTCGTGTGGCGTGTCACGGCCCATAATTCACTGCGGCATCGCAGTGCATTGCTGGCTGATGATTGGCCAAGCATGCACTATGACCCGCATGCTTGGCCAATCACAGCGCCATCAGTAGAGAGAGCTGTAATTGGCCAAAGCCAGGTTGGCTTTGGCCAATTATGGCTCAGGGGGTTTAGAACACGCCCCACACTATATAAGGCCGCCTGCACGACGGTGTTCCAGCGTGCTTAGATAGACAGAGAGACAGTGTCATTTCATTTGAGTTAGCTAGATTAGGCAGGACAGTCAGTGAGTTAGCTGCACTTACAGTGTATTGTGTATATATATGCATCCCAGGTGTTGTGTATATATATATATATATATATATATATATATATATATATTCATATATACACTGTATTCAGTTTAGCTAGATCCGTTCCTGTTATCTTCCTACTGACAGGCAGGCTTGTCTTGTTACAGTATTTACAGCTACCTGAAGAAAATTGCTGGTGTTCTTTTGATCCTATTAGTACCACAGTCAGGCAGCTAGACTATTTAGAGTTAGTGTAGTGCGTCCTCCCCACAGTGTTCAGTTAAAGCTACAAGTTAGTTTAGTGTGACCTTTGCACAGTGTTCAGCTAAAGCTACAAGTTAGTGTAGTGCGTCCTCCTCACAGTGTTCGGCTAAAACTACAAGTTAGTGTAGTGCGACCTCTGCACAGTGTTCAGCTAAAGCTACAAGTTAGTGTAGTGCGTCCTCCTCACAGTGTTCAGCTAAAACTACAAGTTAGTGTAGTGCGACCTCTGCACAGTGTTCAGCTAAAGCTACAAGTTAGTGTAGTGCGTCCTCTGAACAGTGTTCAGCTAAAACTACAAGTTAGTGTAGTGCGACCTCTGCACAGTGTTCAGCTAAAGCTACAAGTTAGTGTAGTGCGTCCTTCTCACAGTGTTCAGCTAAAACTACAAGTTTGTGTAGTGCGACCTCTGTACAGTGTTTAGCTAAAGATACAAGTTGGTGTAGTCCGTCCTCCTCACAGTGTTCAGCTAAAGCTACAAGTTAGTTTAGTGTGACCTCTGCACAGTGTTCAGCTAAAGCTACAAGTTAGGGTAGTGAGTCCTCCTCACAGTGTTCAGCTAAAACTACAAGTTAGTGTAGTGCGACCTCTGCACAGTGTTCAGCTAAAGCTACAAGTTAGTGTAGTGTGTCCTCCTCACAGTGTTCAGCTAAAGCTACAAGTTAGTTTAGTGTGACCTCTGCACAGTGTTCCGCTAAAGCTACAAGTTAGGGTGGTGCGCCCCCCTCACAGTGTTCAGCTAAAGCTACAAGTTAGTTTAGTGTGACCTCTGCACAGTGTTCAGCTAAAGCTACAAGTTAGGGTAGTGCGTCCTCCTCACAGTGTTCAGCTAAAGCTACAAGTTGGTGTAGTGCGTCCTCCTCATAGTGTTCAGCTAAAACTACAAGTTAGTGTAGTGCGACCTCTGCACAGTGTTCAGCTAAAGCTACAAGTTAGTGTAGTGCGTCCTCTGAACAGTGTTCAGCTAAAACTACAAGTTGGTGTAGTGCGACCTCTGCACAGTGTTCAGCTAAAGCTACAAATTAGTGTAGTGCGTCCTCCTCACAGTGTTCAGCTGAAACTACAAGTTAGTGTAGTGCGTCCTCTGAACAGTGTTTAGCTAAAACTACAAGTTAGTGTAGTGCGACCTCTGCACAGTGTTCAGCTAAAGCTACAAGTTAGTGTAGTGCGTCCTCTGAACAGTGTTCAGCTAAAGCTACAAGTTAGTGTAGTGCGTCCTCCTCACAGTGTTCAGCTAAAACTACAAGTTAGTGTAGTGCGAGCTCTGCACAGTGTTCAGCTAAAGCTACCTGTAGAAGGTTGGTGGTGTTTTCCTGATCTTATCACTACCGCAGGCAGCTAAATAAGCTACAAGTTAGTTTTTTGCAAGCTCTGCACAGTGTTCACCTAAAGCTACCTGTCGAAGGTTGGTGGTGTTTTCCTGATCTTATCACTACCGCAGGCAGCTAAATAAGCTACAAGTTAGTTTTTTGCAAGCTCTGCACAGTGTTCACCTAAAGCTACCTGTCGAAGGTTGGTGGTGTTTTCCTGATCCTATCACTACCGCAGGCAGCTAAATAAGCTACAAGTTAGTTTTTTGCGAGCTCTGCACAGTGTTCACCTAAAGCTACCTGTAGAAGGTTGGTGGTGTTTTCCTGATCCTATCACTACCGCAGGCAGCTAAATAATCTACAAGTTCATTTTTTGCAAGCTCTGCACAGTGTTCACCTAAAGCTACCTGTCGAAGGTTGGTGGTGTTTTCCTGATCCTATCACTACCGCAGGCAGCTAAATAAGCTACAAGTTAGTTTTTTGCGAGCTCTGCACAGTGTTCAGCTAAAGCTACTTGTAGAAGGTTGGTGGTGTTCTTATACTACAGGCAGGCAGTTGATTTTGCTAGCTGCAGTGTATATATATATATATATATATATATATATATATATATATATATATATATATATATCCCAGCTTAGTGCAGCTACAGGCCATTAGTATGTCTGGAAGGCCAACAAGGAGAGGCAGACAGTCACAAGCGAATAAAAGAGGGCAAGCAGGCTCTGTGTCTAGAGGCAACAGTGCTGGTCGTGGAGACGGTGCATCCTCATCAGCACGTGGCCTTGGGACACGCTTGGCCTTTTTTTCGGCAGCTGGCCGTGTTGAGCCGCAACATGCGGAAGACTTGGTCGAGTGGATGACCAAGCCATCCTCATCCTCCTCATCCTCTCTCACCCATGCTCAGGGTACTTTGTCTGGCAAAGCAGCTGCCAACGCGGCCTCTTCCCTCAGATCAATGGCATCAGTGACTCCTTCCCTAGCCCCACCATGTTCTCCTGAGGAGTCCCTCGAACTGTTTGACCACAGTGTTGGGTACATGCTCCAGGAGGATGCCCAGCGTTTAGAAGGCTCTGATGATGATACTGAGCTAGATGAAGGCAGTAACGTGAGCACAGACAGAGGGGGTGCCCAAGAAGGACAGCAATCTGGCAGTCATGCTCCCCCTGCTGCAACATACTGCCAGGTTTGCTCCAGTGATGAGGAGGGAGGGAATGATGAGGTCACTGACTCAACGTGGGTGCCTGATAGGAGAGAGGAGGAGGAGGAGGAAGCACATCACCAACGAGGCAGGATGCCCTACAGGGGCCATCCTAAGGGCAGCACACTGACTGCATCACACCCCAAAGCTCCGCATGTGCAGGGCGCTGCTGTCTCTGTGCATTATTCCAAAAGTTCTTTGGTGTGGGCCTTTTTTGAGACGAGTGCATCAGATCGCACTGCTGCTATTTGCAACATATGTCTCAAGCGTATGTCGCGTGGCCAAAGCATCTCCCGCTTGGGCACCACATGATAGACATATGTTGACCTGCCATGCAGTTCGTTGGTAAGCGTATCTAAAAGACCCACACCAAAGAACAAAGAGGACCTCTCCTTGCTCCTCATCAGCTGAGATCTCCAACCCCACTATACCTTCAGTCCTCTCTGAGACCTGCACTGAGAGGAATGAAGGTGTAGAATTAGGTGTGTCACAGCCAGGTACTTGTGGGCAATCTGCTTTTGGTACACCGACGTCAGATTGTAGCAGGCAAATTTCCCTGCCCCAGCTGCTGGGGGCAGTTCGAAGAAGTTCGCTCCCAGCCATCCACATGCCCAGCGGTTGAATGCTATCTCGGCAAAATTGCTAGCACTTCAACTGCTGCCTTTTCAGTGAGTAGACTCTGCCCCCTTCCGTGAGTTTGGGGAATGTGCGGTTCCTCAGTGGCAGGTACCCAAACGCCACTTTTTCTCACGGAAGGTGATTCCGACTCTCTACCGGCATGTGGAAGGCAATGTCTTGGCCTCGCTGGACAGGGCGGTCAGCGGTAAGGTGCATATTACCGCTGACTGATGGACAGGGACGTTACCTAAGTTTCACCGCGCATTGGGTGACTCTGCTGGCAGCTGGGAAGGATGCAGGACAAGGTGCAGTAGTGTTGGAGGTTGTTCCGCCACCATGCCTCCAAAATGCCACTACTAATGATTGTGAAACACCTCTCTCCTCCACCCCCTCCTCTTTTTCTTCCTCCATGGCCTCTTCCTGTGCTTTGTCCTCAGAACCAGCGGTGCTCCGTAGCCGTTCAAGGGGCTACGCAAGTATGCAGGCCAAAAGATGCCACGCGGTGCTTGAGCTGGTGTGCTTGGGGGACAGGAGCCACACTGGGGCAGAGGTTCTGTCAGCACTGCAGGGGCAGGTTCAGAGGTGGTTGACGCCACACCAACTTTAGGCAGGAATGGTGGTTTGCGACAATGGCACCAACCTCCTCTCTGCCCTCCGACAGGGACAAATGACCCATGTGCCCTGTTTGGCTCACGTCCTTAACTTGGTGGTGCAGCGGTTCTTGGGCAGGTACCCGGGCTTACAGGATGTCCTGAGGCAGGCCAGGAAAGTCTGTGTGCATTTCCGCCGGTCATATAATGCCAGTGCTTGGCTGGCAGACCTCCAAAAGGAGTTTAACCTGCCCAAGAACCGCCTAATCTGTGACATGCCCACCAGGTGGAACTCAACGTTGGCCATGCTGCAGCGGCTGCACATGCAGCAGAGGGCCATCAATGAGTACCTGTGCGACTATGGCACCAGGACAGGGTCAGGGGAGCTTGTTTTTTTTCCCCACGCCAGTGGGCCATGATCAGGGATGCATGCACTGTCCTGTCACCATTTGAGGAGGCCACGAGGATGGTGAGCAGTGACAGTGCATGCATCAGTGACACTGTCCCCCTTGTCCACCTGTTGGAGCACACGCTGCATGGAATAATGGACAGGGCACTTGAGGCAGAACAGAGGCAGGAAGAGGAGGACTTCCTTAGCTCTCAAGGCCCCCTTTATCCAGACAGTGTTCCTGCATGCCCGCCGATCACACAGGAAGAGGACGAGGAGGAGGAGGATTGTGTCAGTATGGAGGTGGACCCTGGCACTCAGCATCAGCAGCAGTCTTTAAGGGATCAGTCCCAAGAAACACATGGACTTGTACGTGGCTGGGAGGAGGTGGCTGCGGATCATGTCGTCCTTAGTGACCCAGAGGACTCCAGGCCGAATGCCTCAGCAAATCTACGCTGCATGGCCTCCCTGATCCTGCAAAGCCTGCGTAAGGATCCTCGTATTCGTGGTATCAAGGAGAAGGACCAATACTGGCTGGCAACCCTTCTTGATCCACGTTACAAGGTTATAAGGTTGCGGAGCTTATCTTGCCATCGCAGAGGGAGCAGAGGATGAAACATCTTCGGGAGGCCTTGCAGAAAGGTCTGTGCAACGCGTTCCGAGAGACTGGGAGGTTACAAACTCCTGTTTCTGGACAACGTGTTGCTGAGGCTTCGGTCAGTCAAAGAAGGAGCGGTGGAGAAGGTGGCCGTCTGACCGATGCATTCAGACAATTTTTTGGTCCGCAGCCCCAAGGTATGATCGGTTCCAGCAACCATCGCCAGCGTCTGTTTTACATGGTGCAGGAATACCTAGGGGCAAGATCTGACTTGGACACCTTTCCCACCGAAAATCCTCTGGGTTACTGGGTCTTGAGGATGGATCACTGGTCAGAGCTTGCACAGTATGCAATTGAGCTACTGGCCTGTCCTGCATCCAGCGTTCTTTCGGAACGCACATTCAGTGCTGCTGAAGGCTTTGTAACGGATCACAGGGTGCGTCTGTCCACCGACTCGGTCGATCGACTGACCTTCATAAAAATGAATCAGTCTTGGATCACCACCAGCTACCAAGCACCTGATGCTGATGTAACCGAATAATTTTTTTTGAAATCTTAGATCCCTTCAAAGACTGCCTATGCTGATGCTGAGTGACTATCCTGAGTAATTATCCTCTTCCTCAATGATCACGCTAATAGCTTGTAAGAACATTTTTGGTTCTGGGCGCCACCACCAGTGCCTAAGGCCCAATTTTTTAGCCCCTGTTTAACAGGGGCGTGTAATTACAATTTTTGATGCAATACATTGGAGCAGCGCTCGTTCCTGCGTTCCAACTGGAGTATCTGTGAGGGGTTGCAGTGTTGTTGCACCAGCACTAGTGCCTAAGGCCTAATTTTTCAGCCCCTGTTTAACAGGGGCATGTAATTACAATTTTTGATGCAATACTTTGCAGCAGGGCTCGTTTCTGCGTTCCAACTAGAGTATCTGTGAGGGGTTGCAGTGTTGTGGCACCAGTGCCTAAGGCCCAATTTTTCAGCCCCTGTTTAACAGGGGCGTGTAATTACAATTTTTGATGCAATACTTTGCAGCAGGGCTCGTTTCTGCGTTCCAACTAGAGTATCTGTGAGGGGTTGCAGTGTTGTGGCACCAGCACCAGTGCCTAAGGCCCAATTTTTCAGCCCCTGTTTAACAGGAGCGTGTAATTACAATTTTTGATGCAATACTTTCCAGTAGGGCTCATTTCTGCGTTCCAACTAGAGTATCTGTGAGGGGTTGCAGTGTTGTGGCACCAGCACCAGTGCCTAAGGCCCAATTTTTCAGCCCCTGTTCAACAGGGGCATGTAATTACAATTCTTGATCTAATATTTCACAGCAGGGCCCTGTGAGGGCTTACAGTGTTGTGGCTACAACAACACCTAAGGCCCAAATTTCTGCTGAGTATATAGGGCAGACCCCTACTTTCAAACATCCAACTTACAAATGATTCCTACTTGCAAACGGAAGGAGACAACAGGAAGTGAGATGAAATCTACCCCTAGGAAGGGAAATTCTCTCCTGTAAGAGTTTATATGGGAAAAACGTTTCTCCTTTCCACTGATGCTTTATTACCAATCCTTGTTTCACAAAAAACCCCAAATTTTCAAAAAACATTTGTCATTGGGACAAAAAGTGAGGTGAAATCTTCTGAAGAGGAGCACAGACAGCAAAACAAATGTCACAGGGGTGATAACCCTTCCCTATGTTTTCCAAAAAGCTTAAAATAGATTTTTTGGCTGGAGCTAAACACGTAAAAAATGTACCAGTTCAAAATTACAAACAGATTCTACTTAACAACAAGCCTACAGTCCCTGTCTTGTTTATACCGCCTGTTTACTGCTGTTCAGAGTATATAGGGCCTGGTAGCCCCACGCCTTTCCTTTTTTTTAATTTAGGTGCGGGGTTCCCCTTAATATCCATACAAGACCCAAAGGGCCTGGTAATGGACTTGAGGGTACCCATGCTTTTTGTCTCACTGATTTTTATCTATATTGCCAGGACCCGACATTACATTAAAGTAGTTTAAATGACTTTTTTTCCTTTAAAAATGACATTTTGTGCAGGGACTGTTCTAAGCACGGGAAACAAGCGCCACTTTACAGGCATACTATAGACACCCCCCAGGTAGGATATTTAAAGGAATATTTCACTTTTTTTTTAACTTTAAGCATCATTAAAATCACTGCTCCCGAAAAAACGGCCGTTTTTAAAAGTTTTTTTTGCATTGATACATGTCCCCTGGGGCAGGACCCGGGTCCCCAAACCCTTTTTAGGACAATACCATGCAAATTAGTTTTTAAAATGAGCACTTTTGATTTCGAACGTTCGAGTCCCATAGAGGTCAATGGGGTTCTAAGGTTCGTGCAAATTTTTGGTCCGTTCGCAGGTTCTGGTGCGAACCGAACCGGGGGGTCTTCGGCTCATTCCTAGTGGGTAGTATTGGGCGCATTGGTGATAGGTTGACTAAAACAACTAAACCCATGGTAAGTATGGTAACAAGTCCTATTTGCAACCTCAGAACACCCAATAAGGAGATATTATGCCTCCGGACAAAACTACGAGCCATGTTCATTAACGCCGGGAGTCTGTCGGACAAGATGGGAGAACTAGAGCTGCTACTGTATGAGGAGGAATTAGATTTTGTGGGAATTTCAGAAACCTGGTTCAATAGCACTCATGATTGGCTGGCAAAAATTCAGGGGGTTTTCCCTATATCGCAGGGACAGGGAGGGTAAAAAAAGGGTGAGGGGTATGCCTGTATATCAAAAATTATATACAGGTGAATGTGAGGGATGACATCACTAATGGAGCAAGGAAAGAGGTGGAATCCTTATGGGTATAGTTACAAAGGGAGGAAATAAAGGAGAAAATAATACTAGGAGTATGCTATAGGCCCCCTAACCTGAGGGAGGAGGGGGAGACGGACCTCCTATCACAGTTTGGAATGGCGGCAAGGATGGGAAATGTCATTATAATGGGAGATTTTAATTATCCAGACAGACTGGAAGGAACTGCGCATTCATCTAAGGCTCGCCATTTCCTAAATGTCTTACAGGACAATTTCATGGGTCAGATGGTAAATGCACCAACAATAAAGAATGCCTTACTAGACCTACTGATCAATACAGACTAGATTGTGGATGTAGAAATACGGTGCAACTTAGGAAAAAGTGATCACAGGTCAATTAGTTTCAGCATAAACCATACAGATAGGAAGAATAAGAGGAATACAAAGACACTGAATTTCAAAAGAGCTTCAGAAACCATGCTCCTTGCTAGAAGATACATAATGGGATGAAATCTTAGGAACAAAGAGCACGGAGGAAAAATGGGTGTGGTTTAGGAGCATATTAAATAAGGGTATTAGCCAGTGCATCCTAAAGGATAATACATTTAAAAGAGCTAATATGCTCTTTGAATGAAAGCTCTTTGAAGGCATGATAAGGGACTATATACAAGATTTCAGTAATGAAAATGATATCATTAGCAGTAATCAGCATGGATTCATGAAAAATTGTTCTTGCCAAACAAATCTACTAACCTTCTACGAAGAGATGAGCTGCCATCTAGATGAAGGAAGGCCTGTAGATGTAGTGTATCTGGATTTTGCAAAGGCATTTCATACAGTTCCCCACAAATGTTTACTATACAAGTTAAGGTCTGTGGGCATGGATAAAAGGGTGAGTACCTGGGCTGAAAACTGGCTACAAGGGCGAGTTCAGAGGATAATGATAAATGAGGAGTACTTGGAATGGTCCAATGTGGAAAGCTGGGTCCCTCAGGGTTCTGTCCTTGGACCAATCCTTTTTAATTCATTCATAAATGACCTGGAGGATGGTATAAACAGCTTAATCTCAGTATTTGCGGACGATACTAAGCTAAGCAGGGCAATAGCTTCTCCGCAGGATGTGGAAACCTTGCAAGAAGATATGAAGGAATTAATGGGGTGGGCCACCACATGGTTTAATGTGGAAAAATGTGCATTTAGGTGGCAAAAATATGAATTCAATCTACTCACTGGGGGAGAACCTCTGGGGGAATCTAGGATGGAAAAGGACCTGGGGGTCCTAGTAGATGAGGCTCAGCAACAGCATGCAATATCCAAGCTGCTGCAAGCAAAGCCAATAGAATATTGGCATGCATTAAAAAGGGAATAAACTCCAGAGATAAAACAATAATTCTCCCACTCTACAAGACTCTGGTCCGGCCGCACATGGAGTATGCCATCCAGTTCTTGGCTCAGGAAGGATTAGTTAGTGACCCTAAAATAGGGATAAAACTTTTCCGCGAAAGGAAATTTAAAAAGACTTGTGGCTATTCACTAAAGTTAGAGGAAAAGCGATTTAACCGGAAGCAGCGTAAGAGCGGTTAGAATGTAGAATTCTCTTCCACAAGCTGTGGTTTCAGCAGGAAGCATAGATAATTTCAAAAATTAAAAAAAACTATTTAAAAAAACTATTAGGCACCTAAACGACCACAACATACAGGGATATACAATGTAATATTGACATAAAAGTGCACACACAGGTTGGACTTGTGTCATTTTTCAACCTTACTAACTATATAACCTTGCTCCTCACTGAATATGCACATACCCACAATATCCCTCTATGCCTCCTGACAATTGACGCAGAAAAGGCATTTAATCGGGTCGACTGGCAATTCCTTCAGATGTACTTAATGCAAATAGGTTTGGGCCCCCACA
This sequence comes from Lithobates clamitans, assembly GCA_037952925.1. Taxonomy (NCBI): domain Eukaryota; kingdom Metazoa; phylum Chordata; class Amphibia; order Anura; family Ranidae; genus Lithobates; species Lithobates clamitans. The sequence continues at coordinate 1,906,407 of JBBGZY010001275.1, forward strand.
TGTTGTCCCGAATTATGTCTCTTTATTCATAGTTACATAGTAGGTGAGGTTGAAAAAAGACACACGTCCATCAAGTCCAACCTATGTGTGTGATTATGTGTCAGTATTACATTACATATCCCTGTATGTTGCGGTCATTCAGGTGATTATCTAATAGTTTCTTGAAGCTATCAATGCTCCCCGCTGAGACCACCGCCTGTGGAAGGGAATTCCACATCCTTGCCGCTCTTACAGTAAAGAACCCTCTACGTAGTTTAAGGTTAAATCTCTTTTCTTCTAATTGTAATGAGTGGCCACGAGTATTATTAAACTCTCTTCTGTGAAAAAGTTTTATCCCTATAGTGGGGTCACCAGTACAGTATTTGTAAATTGAAATCATAGCGTCTCTTCTCCAGAGAGAATAAGTTCAGCGCTCGCAACCTTTCCTCATAACTAAGATCCTCCAGACCCTTTATTAGCTTTGTTGCCCTTCTTTGTACTCGCTCCATTTCCAGTACATCCTTCCTGAGGACTGGTGCCCAGAACTGGACAGCATACTCCAGGTGCGGCCGGACCAGAGTCTTGTAGAGCGGGAGAATTATCGTTTTATCTCTGGAGTTGATCCCCCTTTTAATGCATGCCAATATTCTGTTTTCTTTATTAGCAGCAGCTTGGCATTGCATGCCATTGCTGAGCCTATCATCTACTAGGACCCCCAGGTCCTTTTCCATCCTAGATTCCCCCAGAGGTTCTCCCCCCAGTGTATAGATTGCATTCATATTTTTGCCACCCAAATGCATTATTTTACATTTTTCTACATTGAACCTCATTTGCCATGTAGTCGCCCACCCCATTAATTTGTTCAGGTCTTTTTGCAAGGTTTCCACATCCTACAGAGAAGTTATTGCCCTGCTTAGCTTAGTATCATCTGCAAATACAGAGATTGAACTGTTTATCCCATCCTCCAGGTCGTTTATAAACAAATTAAATAGGATTGGTCCCAGCACAGAACCCTGGGGAACCCCACTACCCACCCCTGACCATTCTGAGTACTCCCCATTTATCACGACCCTCTGAACACGCCCTTGTAGCCAGTTTTCAATCCATGTACTCACCCTATGGTCCATGCCAACGGACCTTATTTTGTACAGTAAACGTTTATGGGGAACTTTTGCAAAATCCAGATACACCACGTCTACGGGCCTTCCTTTATCTAGATGGCAACTCACCTCCTCATAGAAGGTTAATAGATTGGTTTGGCAAGAACGATTCTGCATGAATCCATGCTGATTACTGCTAATGATATTGTTCCTATTACTAAAATCTTGTATATAGTCCCTTATCATCCCCTCCAAGAGTTTACATACTATTGATGTTAGGCTAACTGGTCTGTAATTCCCAGGGATGTATTTTGGGCCCTTTTTAAATATTGGTGCTACATTGGCTTTTCTCCAATCAGCTGGTACCATTCCAGTCAATAGACTGTCTGTAAAAATTAGGAACAACGGTCTGGCAATCACCTGACTGAGTTCCCTAAGTACCCTCGGATGCAAGCCATCTGGTCCCGGTGATTTATTAATGTTAAGTTTCTCAAGTCTAATTTTAATTCCGTCCTCTGTTAACCATGGAGGTGCTTCCTCTGTTGTGTCATGAGGATAAACACTGCAGTTTTGGTTACTGAAGCCCCCCGATTCACTCGTGAAGACTGAGGAGAAGAATAAATTCAATACCTTTGCCATCTCCCCATCCTTTGTAACCAGATGTCCTTCCTCATTCTTTATGGGGCCAATATGGTCTGTCCTCCCTTTTTTACTGTTTACATACTTAAAGAATTTCTTGGGATTTTTTTGCTCTCCTCCGCTATGTGTCTTTCATGTTCTATCTTAGCTGTCCTAATTGCACCCTTACATTTCTTATTGCATTCTTTATAAAGTCTGAATGCTGAGGATGATCCCTCAACCTTGTATTTTTTGAAGGCCTTCTCCTTTGCTTTTATATGCATTTTTACATTGAAGTTAAGCCATCCAGGATTTTTGTTCGCTCTTTTAAATTTATTACCCAATGCGATACATTGGCTAATGCCCTTATTTAATATGCTCTTAAAGCAAACCCATCTCTCCTCCGTATTCTTTGTTCCTAATATTTTATCCCAATTTATGCCTTTTAGCAAGGTTTGTAGTTTAGGGAAGTTGGCTCTTTTGAAATTCAGTGTCTTTGTGTTCCCTTCATGTTTCCTATTTGTGTGATTTATACTGAAACTAATTGACCTCTGATCGCTGTTACCTAAATTGCCCCGTATTTCCACATCTGTGATCAGGTCTGTATTGTTGGTAATCAGTAGATCCAGTAATGTTTTATTTATAGTTGGTGCGTCTACCATCTGACTCATAAAATTGTCCTGCAAGACATTAAGGAACTGGCGAGCCTTAAATGAATGAGCGGTTCCCTCCGCCCAGTCTATGTCTGGATAATTAAAATCCCCCATTATGATAACACTTCCCATCCTTGCTGCTAATCCAATTTGTGATAGGAGATCCGTCTCCACTTCCTCCCTCAGGTTAGGGGGCCTATAGCATACTCCCAGTATTATTTTCCCCTTAGCTTCATCCCTTTGGAGCTCTACCCATAAGGATTCCACCTCCTCTCTAGCTCCCTCAGTGATGTAATCTCTCACATTTGCTTGTACATTATTCTTGATATATGGGGCATACCCCTCCCCCTTTTTTACCCTCTCTATCCTTGCGGTATAAGGTATACCCTTGAATGTTTGCCAGCCAATCATGAGAGCTGTTGAATCAGGTCTCTGAAATTCCCACAAAATCCAAATCCTCCTTGTACAACAGTATCTCTAGTTCACCCATCTTGTCCGCCATGCTCCTGGCATTGGTGAACATGCCACATAGTTTAGACCGGTCGCATATTGTCCTCGTATTGGGTGTTTCAAGATTGCAACTAGGACTTGCTACTATACTCACCTTGTGTTTTTGTGCTTTGGTTAACCTACCACTAATGCCCCCAATACTACCCTCTGGAATATCTTCAGCGCTGGCTATCACTGTCTCTGGACCCTCCCCCCCATCGCCTAGTTTAAAAACCCCTCTAACTTTTTGGCCATCTTCATTCCCAGCAGATCTGCACCCTCCTCATTTAGGTGCAGTCCGTCCCTTCTATAGTACCGGTTACCGACTGAGAAGTCGGCCCAGTCCTCCAGGAACCCAAACCCCTCCTTACTACACCAGCTCTTCAGCCACTTGTTTACTTCCCTAATCTCCCTCTGCCTTTCTGGTGTGGCTCGATGTACCGGTAGTATTCCTGAGAATACTACCTTGGAGGTCCTTTTCCTCAATTTAGCACCTAAGTCCCTAAAATCGTTCTTTAGAACACTCCATCTGCCTCTGACTTTGTCATTGGTGCCAACGTGCACCATGACAGCCGGTTCTTCCCCAGCCCCTCCCAGTAATCTGTCCACAAGATCCGTGATGTGCCGAACCCGAGCGCCCGGTAGACAACATACTGTTCGGCGCTTTAGGTCTTGGTTACAGATTGCCCTCTCTGTCCTTCTAAGAATTGAGTCCCCTACCACCAGAATCTGTCTTTCCTTTCCCTTTGCTGCCCCCCCACTCTCACTGGAGGAGTTCTTCCCCTGGCAGCTAGGAGAGTCCCTATTCCTCCCTGTCTGCCAGAATTCGGGTAAATGGCCCACGTTCTCTATGCATAATGGGACACGTCAGGGTTGTCCTTTGTCTCCCCTTCTCTATTTTCTTGTTATGAAATATTTAGCAATTGCTTTGCGTAATTACGCTAATATTTCAGGTATCTCAGTGGGCTCTATTCACTGTAAACTGGCTCTTTTTGCCGATGATCTATTAATGTTTGTGACCCAACCACATCTATCCCTACCACACATTACTCAGGAATTCAAGAGGTTTGGAGAGATGAGCAATTTCAAAGTGAATCATAATTAGTCTGAAATCCAAAATATTTCACGGTCACAGGAGATCTTCAACAAATTTCGACCACATTTCCTTTTAAAACGGGTTCCGCTTCCATCCGTTATCTCGGAATCCAGGTACCCACAGACTTCACCCAGTCGTTCTCCAAGGACTTCACTCCTCTTCTTTTTAGAACCAAGATGGATCTCTCAAACTATATGAAGAAACACCTGTCTTGGCTAGGTTGGGTGAATGCTTTAAAAATTGACGTTCTTCCTCTGTTTTTATATTTGTTCCAGCCAATTCCTATGCACTTACCTTGTTCTTTAAGAAGCTCCACCAGTTGTTTTCCACCTTTATCTGGAGGGGGGTCGCCGACCAAGGATACGCTATGAAACACTCTCACTCCCAAAAGATTTGGGGTGGAGCTGGAGCTTCGAATGCCTCTATTTATTATAGAGCAGTAGTACTCACGCGTATACTTGATTGGTTCCACTATTCCTCAACCAAGTTATGGGTTCAAATAGAGAGCCATCTGAATCTTATAGATCTCTGCACTTTACCGTGGACACCTGCTGAATTCCTGAAGGGTGCGTTACTCCCTAGCGACCTCACCCGACAAACAATACAAATTTGGAACCAACTTAATTCCTCTAAGGCCATATCTCAGCCAATGGGACCCATGACCCCCTTGTTGGGGACCCTGGCTTTTCCACCGGTCCTGCAAGGGACAATGTTTGGATCTTGGTGTAAAGAGGATCATTAAGGGCTTGCTCAAGTCCTTTGAGCAGACTCTTCTTTAATTATGGACGTTCCCCCTGGACCATCCTCTTATACTTCGACACATTGGCTTCAGAGGCAAGTGATATCCTATACTCGTACCTTTCCGTCTTTGCCCGATATTCTTACCGATTTAAGTGACTTTGAGAACATGCTGCTTCAGGCCGATCCCCCAACACATGTGATTTCCCAACTCTATTCTCTCATACATATGGCCTCTAATCCTGACCCCCCCCCCGTATACACAGGCCTGGGCGTTAGAGTTGGGTCACTCCATTTCACCTACAGACTGGCAAAAGTGCTTCATTCTGTCCCATAAACTATCTTTAGCCTCCAAAAATCAAGAAAAAGGGTTTAAGTTGATGACTCGCTGGTACAGATGCCCCTCAACGCTTATGGACACCATTTGGTGCTGCCTGTCATCCAGGGGTACCTTACTTCACATCTGTATGGAAGTTCTGGCAAACAATTTTCGATCTGTATTGCAGACTTATAGTGACCTCAATTACACCCTCTCCTGAGGTAGTTCTACTATTTATGCTCCCTGGCCCGCTCAAATCGGTCAAAACGACTGTTGTCACAAGAATCGGGTAAGGAGGAACAATTTTCCAATACATGGACCTTGTGGTCTATGTTTTGTTATTCCACGGGATTCATCTCCTGGGCTGAGGGTGATTCTACCACTACCACTGGTTAGCCTAGGTGGAGTGCCCCTACCTTATATTTATTTTACATTATTATCTTATCCCCTTTATGTTTTCCTTCTCTCTTCTTGCTATGTTTAAGTGCTATATGAATATTCAAATTACAATCCCTAGTCTTACCAAGAAGGACATCTGTGATCCAAAGAGCATACCCCTTTACGAGAAATTACGATCAACACAATATAAGCCTTATTGGGTTCTATACAAGTGGGCACCGCTCGTTGAGTAAATGTTCACAGTTCTATTGTGTTCTACAGGATGTTATCACGCCTTATAGGCCTATTTGTTTAACCATATCCGTTGAGTTTGACGAATCCTATGTACCCTACAATCATAAGATGCTTCGCATGTTATACTGCTTGTTTCTGTACATTTATTACTTAACGCTATATTTGTTTACTACATACTCTTCTTTAATAAAATAAGATTGAACTACAAAAGAAAGTATTGCACTCACATGTAAGTGTGCCTAATAACCGGCACTGGTGTGTACAGCTTGTGTGGATAAATGGACGATACCCCTGGCCCTGGTAGCTACAGCAGAGGAACTTTCCAGTTTTTAGTATCCTAGCGCATTTTGACCTTCCTGTAAAATGGGGTCAAACACCTCTGGTGATTTAACATCTATCACTTGAGCAATAGTGGTGAAGATAGAAGGATATCCTCCCACTAAAGTAATTTGTTGGGCTACAGTGACTGTTTTGATTGTGTCTATCTAGCAAGGTTACTTTGTGGTATAAGCAAGGAAGCTGAGACTTCTGCAGTGTGCAAATGTGCTTTTGCTATACAAAGATGCTGTACATACAAAACTATTACAATATTAAGAATACAATACAAGACTGACAGATATCTATAACAAGCAAAATGCCTAGCAAATGAACAGCCTATGGTCTATAACAGTACAAATACACTTAAAAGTTACTTAACTTCTGTTACTGTATGTTTGTGATCTCCATTGACAACGAATCTCCTGGAGACCAGGCACGTTCTTGTATTTTGAGTGGCCTCCAATCTTAAAACATGATGATGTGTGTACCTAGCTTATGCCTGAATCTCCCTTTTTAAGTGTCAGGCTGTTTACCATAGTTACCAAACAACGAAAAACATACCTGTTTACTGTAGCTGTGTAAACACTGGACTGTTGAAACTGTCAATTGAATACAACCATGGTATCCACGTACCCATTGTATGCAGCAGCATTTGTTTGAGAAATCTACTCATGCCATAGACAAAAATCTATGAGCAACCACTATTGTCCCATGTAATGTTATGTCTGATTAAGTTAAAAATCATATTTTAACAAAGGCAACACATTCCGCCCTAGATTTTTTTCTTTCAGACTCCATACAGAAAATCACTTCATTACTAAGAAAAACTCATTCCAAACATTCATTTTCCTTGAATGCAACACCTCCCATATTTCTGTCATTGAGAAGGTGTTTCAGTCTTTAACTAAAAAGTTAATTAGAAAGTCCATTCTAAAGTTCTTTAGAAACAAGTCCAGGCTTGTAATACATCAAAGGCCTTGCTCTCCACAGCTCTTGCGATCTTCCGTCATTCTTTATAACATGTAACCACTTTTTGGTCTTTCTATGGATCAAATCGGAGGCAGCCTGTGGAGTGGAAAACAAAGCAGATTATCTGTTCCTTCTAATAATAAACAGTAGATCCAAGCCCTTCAGCTACAATCTCTCCTCTAAATGGCTTCTTGCCTGGATATCTGACTAACACTTTGCCCTCTGCCTGTACCCACTTCAGACCCTCCCAAAGAACATCAATAGGGAGGAAAGGAAATATACTGATATTTCCCAGAAGATCACTGCTGTTTATTTTGGAAGGTTTGATGTTATGTAGCCTCACTTTTCACTCTTGCTAAGAAGTATCTACTAACCAGTCAGAGTCCCAGCCACTGTCTTGAAGCTCAGCTGCCAAAGCAAATATAACTTCAAACCTTCCTGCCAGATTCCCTCTCATTCTTAGATAGGCTTCAGCTTCAGATACGTCACTCTTGGTTTCTATGTCATGGGAAGCAGTAACATGGTATCTGTTAAGCCCTGTTCTTTCAGGAACCTTACATAAATACTGAACTCTGCACTCCAGTTGTGGAATCTGTGCCCCAGCCCCTGCCATCCTCTCATATGGTGTGCTTTTGGCTATTGACCTGGAATTTAACAACATGACTGCATGTGTGAGGACCCGATCCCACCCCCTTAGTGTATGTGTGGGTGTAAGTTTGCTTATCTGGTGCTTCAATACCCCATTGTATCTTTCAATCAAACCAGCTGCCTGTGGATGGTATGGGATGTGGCACAACCAGTACACTCCAGAATCTTTGGTCCACTGCTGTACTGTTGATCCGGTGAAGTGTGAGCCGTTATCACTTAGGACTGGTTTGGGACAACCACAAGCAACAACAAGTTTCTGGAGCAGTTGAAGCGTTACGGCTTGATCTGCACGTTTGCATGTTGCTTTCTGCCCCAAATGTCCAGATTGCTTGTGGGCCCAGTTGGCCAAGTTCATCAAGACAGGATCAATTGGCATGACTGCCTTTACTTTGGCGATTTCATCTGCAACACTGTTATAGTTCTCAAAGTCTGGGACTAGGGGCACATGTGCATCAACATGCCCCACTTTTATGGTGCGGGAGTGAGCTTCCTTCCAGATGTAGTCCCAGACTTCCTTGCCTCCCCACACCACCTTTCCATGAATCATCCATTCATTGGACTTCCATGTGGGCATCCAAGTTGTCAGTCCTTTAAAAACCGCCCAGCTGTCAGTGTAGATAGTGACATGGGAAGAAGGATCCTCCTGAAGAGTCATCAATACAGCTTTCAACTCTGCATACTGACTGGACCCTCCAATTCCGGTCTCCTGCAGGACTGTGTCTGTACTTGGGTTGTAGACTGCTGCTGTCCACTTACGCCCAGACGAGGCGACTAAAGTAACAAGCCATGCCAACTATTTTGAAATGTCTCTAACATCCCCAGCTGCAATGCCCCCTCTTTCTTGAAGGTACCACTTCCATTTCATCAGTGTCTGGTTCTGGGCTACAACTGCCCTAGTGGTCCATTATCTCTCACCCATCCTGCTATTGGCAATGCAGTATGGATGGTGACTGTGTCCTTTCCTGTAATGGTCTCTACATGTTGAAGTGCTGTGTAGGCCCCAAACAGATATTTCTCTAGGGGCGTGTATCTACTACCATAGGGGTTATCTATAAGGATATACATGCCTCCTGCATGTATCTTTACCTGTCAAATGTCACCCCTCTGTCTGTTATGAGAGCCGAAAAGCTGCAGATTCTGTGGGTGGGTCTGTTGTCTGGAGCTCGGTGGGTGGAGTCATGATGTCAGTAGACTCCCCACCCACCTCTACACCCCCCTTGTCAATATGCATTTTCTCCTGTGTATATTTCTTACACTGAACTTCTGCTATGATCTCTAACATCCAGTGAAAAGACAGGAAAGTAACCACATGACTTCAGCGTGCCAAATCATGCTGAGGTGTGGAAGAGCCAATCCTTGCAGACCTGCTGAAGAAAGAAGTGGGGGTGGGAATTAAAAAATAATGCATGTCTCTTAGGCTACTGCACGAGATATGTAAATCACCTGTCACTCACAGCAAGGGGGAGGATTTGATAAGGTTTTTCTCTGTTTGTCAAGATTTATCTCACTAAACAATAAAAGAGGATTGCTCAGAGCTGGATTAACTCTGTGTGGCAAGACTGGGCTCAAATGATAGGAAATCTTATACTCTACATTATGACATCAAAAACAAAAAAATCTCGGGCAATCAGTCCATGACAAATCATTGGAGAATGAACATAGTCTTCAAGAAGCACGGTGAAAGTATACTGGTAGCAGTCCCACACTATAGCAAACTGGTCTTGACACTCTGGGTCTATCAAAATCGAAAAGAAAGCATTAACCAGGTCTATCACAGCATGATATTCTCCTGCATCTTTAGCAATTTTCTCACCAATTGAGATTATATCTGGTACAGCTGACTTCAATGGAGCTGCCACTTGCCACAGTCATTCTATATGTCCCATCAGATTTCTTTACTGGGAACACCGGAGACAAGAAAGGACTTACAGCAGGTCCAAGGATCCCTACTCTCAATAGTTCTTGAATGGTCTCCCCAATTTCTTTGGAAGTGTGTACCGCTTGAGACAGACTGGCTTCTCTGGTGGAGGAATGTAGACAGGGGTCCATTTCGCATGACCTCTGACCACAGCCTTCACCGCCCTTACCAGATACGCTTTATCAGGATACCCCAATGTGAATGTACCTCTTTCAGTCTGAATTGACTGACCTTGAAGTACATCCATCCCAAGAATATTTTTGGGTAACTCTGATACCAAAAACATTTGTCATAAATCCTGATCCCTTGCCAATAGCAAATTCACCCGTATCCTAACTGCTGGTGTAGTTTGCCCTCCTAAACCTTCTACATAAATCAATTCTCCTTTGTGATTTCCTTCCTTCAGCTCCGCTATCAACTAAAGCCATTACATGTGAGGAGAAGATGACTTCCCCCACCATACAGTGACAGGTGCGTATGGGCGTCGGTCTCCTGCTGTCACTGCTTTCACTGCTATTACAGGAGACTCACCTTCCCTTCATAAAGGATAAGGAACCTCCCAATCCACTTTTCTGAGTCTCTCTAACTCCTCCCCAGGATAAAGGGATTTGGGTTTGGGTTCATGTTCAGTTTTGGGAATTGGTTTGGGGCTAACAGGAGGGGGTCTGTTCTGTTTTCTCTAAGTCTAGGCTGATGTTATCTTCACTAGGAGTGGTGTTTCTAACCTCACAGTTTTCCCTACTAAATGTTTCCACCTCTTTAGCATTTCTGCAGTAGAAATCTATCTTATCTTTAGGTACTCCTGCCTTTAATAGGTCCACCTACATTTCTTTGCTAGAAATAACTAGCCTGGTTTTCTCTTTACCTCCTGTCTTCTATACCCCATTCCCTTTCTTCTCTTTGCTTTCTGCTTGTATTCTTCCTGTCTGGCCTTGACCTTATCTACTGCCCTGACAGGTTTTGTTTTAGTCTCCTCTGGCTCCCCCAACTGGCTTAAAAGGGTTGTGGCTTCATGAATCTTGCTGTTTAAGAGCTGTTTTAGGCCTCCAAACAAGGACAATAATGGAGCCCTGAGATTAAATGGTGCAGACTTCATCAGCTTAGAGCGCAGAGCAGACGTAAAGGGTTCAATATTTGGACATATCCATTCTGGAAATGTATTTAATCCGGTTATACAACCCATCTCACGTAACCTGGAAATACCCTCTCCTACTGATCCCCGGGAGTAGGTATTTTCCAGGTCAGTAGGACTAGCATATACTCGGACTATTCCATCTCTCACAAGGTCTAACAGTGAAAAATTCACGCAGTAGAAATCTATCTCATCTTTAGGTACTCCTGCCTTTAATAGGTCCACCTACATTTCTTTTCTAGAAGTAACTAGCCTGGTTTTCTTTTCACCTCCTGTCTTCTATACCCCATTCCCTTTCTTCTCTGTTGTTTTCTGCTTGTATTCTTCCTGCCTGGCCTTGACCTTATCTACTGCCCTGACAGGTTTTGTTTTAGTCTCCTCTGGCTCCCCCAACTGGCTTAAAAGGATTGTGGCTTCATGAATCTTGCTGTTTAAGAGCTGTTTTAGGCCTCCAAACAAGGACAATAATGGAGCCCTGAGATCAAATGGTGCAGACTTCATCAGCTTAGAGCGCAGAGCAGACATAAAGGGTTCCATATCTGGACATATCCATTCTGGAAATGTATTTAATCCGGTTATACAACCCATCTCACGTAACCTGGAAATACCCTCTCCTACTGATCCCCGGGAGTAGGTATTTTCCAGGTCAGTAGGACTAGCATATACTCAGACTATTCCATCTCTCACAAGGTCTAACAGTGAAAAATTCACGCTAAACTCTCGGGCTTTTCTCATTGCCTGATGCAATTGTGGATCATGGGTTAACACTCCCATAGCCACTGCTTCCTTTCCTGACAAAACAACACTGTCCTCCCCTTCATCCCATAAGCATAGGAGCCAACTCGAAAGGGGCTCCCCAGACCTTTGTTTGGTTTGTTTTGCCAGCTCATGGAGTTCAGTTTGTGTAAACTCCCGTACTTCTTCAAATTCAACATCTCTGGGGTTGCAATAATGCACCTCCCCATTCACCATATCCTCTCTATCACGTCGCCGTTCCTATGCTTAGTAATGAGAGGTCTGGCATACTTTCTCTTTCCCACTAGCAGATCATCATGCGAAATATCAAACTATCTCCTCATCCTCACTATCATCTGAGGAGAGCACATCCTCACAATCCCAATTGTGGGGTGTGACAATGGCACGTGCCCTGGCTTTACTTTTTTTTGAAAGAAAAAAACAAAAAAAACAAAGAATTAAGAGATTCAAATTAAAGATTGCTTTGTTCCTTTTTCCACTTACATTCTAGGACCTCTTTCATCAGTTAAAAATGTGATTTTACTTACCCTCTGTGGTCATCAGCTTATCCTCTGGCTGGGTTTGCTTCCCGATTTAAGTAGCTTAACTATTTGAGTTTGCATTCAATTCGCTATTCAATTTTTTGAAAGCCCTGCATACAGGTAAACAGATCCCATATTTGGCTTGAATATTGCATTGGCAGTTTGGATGTGTGGTATTATTCTTGCTTTGTATTTATTCTGGTTTTTTGATTGTCTCTTTAATGTGTATTTTGTAAATGAATACATTGTTTTTTTAGTGCCTGATAGATACTACTCTCCTGAAGAAGCCACGGCATGTGGTGAAACATGTTGAGAAATTAATCCTTCGGTTGCACTTTTTAAGTACATTGAATGTAAACTCTTTTTACAAATATGATGTTTTTATCAATTTTTCTAAATAAAATGTGAAATTTTTGCATAAATTTTGTGTCACCCTTTTGCACCTTTAAAATCCCAGTTCCCTCTATGTTTTGTATATTGGCTTTACTAACAGGTTTACGCCCCTTCATTTTCCTTAAAGCATTCATTGATTTGGTCATGAGGGCTGCACACCGCTCTTGCAAATCATCATTCCGACTAGCGGTTGAACGTACACACTCTGAAGCAACTGCTAGCTGGTCTTTTATTAGCTTAACTTCTGCCTCTGCCTTCTCCCTTCTATGTGATTCGGTATAAATAGCATGAAGAAAATACCAGCTCACTGTGGACACTGTCCTCTTCTCTTTTTTACTTAAATCCAACCCCTTAAGGCTAAAATTTACAAAATGATCTGAGACTTTATCACCCCAAGTCAGCTTCAAGGGAGAAGCATACTTCACAAATTCTTTAGCAAGAGGCTCCCACTCATTGTCTCTGGCCCAGATAGGTAATCTGCACACTTCCTTCTGGCCACCAGAACCCTCTCCAGCCTTGCTTTTCCTAAACAGCTTATGCAGAATTTTACCTAGCAAAAGCTACACAACACACTACAGAAAAACAGGTCTGCTTCAATTGAATTGATGAACAGCCTATGGTCTATAACAGTACAAATACACTTAAAAGTTACTTAACTTCTGTTACTCTATGTTCATGATCTCCATTGACAACGATTCTCCTGGAGACCAGGCACGTTCTTGTATTTTCAGTGGCTTCCGATCTTAAAACATGATGATGTGTGTTCCTAGATTATGCCTGAATCTCCCTTTTTATGTGTCAGGCTGTTTACCATAGTTACCAAACAACGGAAAACATACCTGTTTACTGTAAGGCTCAGTTCACACTAGGGGCGGCACGACTTGCAGGTCGCCTCACCGAGGCGACCTGCACACGACATCCACGGCGACTTGAAAAACGACTTCTGTATAGAAGTCTATGCAAGTCGCCTCAAGTTGCCCCAAAAGAAGTACAGGAACCTTTTTCTAAGTCGAAGAGACTTGCGTCGCTCCGATTACAACGGTTCCATTGTACAGAACGGGAGGCGACTTGTCAGGCGACTAGGTCGCCTGACAAGTCGCCCCTGTGTGAACCGGCACGTACTGTGTAAACACTGGACTGTTGAAACGGTCAATTGAATACAACAATGGTATCTACGTACCCATTGTATGCAGCAGCAGCATTTATTTGAAAAATCTCCTCAAGCCAAAACCTGACAAAAAATCTATGCGCAACCACTATTGTCCCATGTAATGTCCTGTCTGATTAAGTTAAAAAATCATATTTTAACAAGCACAACACAGTGACGTAAGACTTTATGATCATATATTGTTTATTATATAATGATTCTATATTAATTTAGCAATTGGTAGAAATTGAATGGCAGCAATAGCATGCAATGCCAAGCTGCAGCAAGCAAAGCTGGCAGACTATTAGCATTAAAAACGGTATTTACTCAAGCGATAAGACTATATTTCTACCATATTGCAAAACTCTGGTCTGGCCACATCTTGAGTATGCTGTCCAGTTCTGGTTACTAGTCCTCAGGAAGGGTATCCTGGAAAAGGAGAGAGACCAGAAAACAACAACAAAGCTAAAAATGGGGCTGGAGGACCTCAGTTATGAAAAATGGCTACAAATATTAAACTTATTCTCCCTGAAGGAGAGATGCTCAAAGCTGAGCTCCACCCAAAAGGGGAAGCTCCACTTGTTTGCTTCCTCCCCCCTCTGCGGCCACATTTGGCACCTTTCGGGAGGAAGGGGGGAGCGGATACCTGTCAAAACCAGGTACCCTCTCCCACTTACGTGTGAGATCACTGCATCGTTGTGAGGTGGTCTACAAAACTTCCGGCCCCTCCTCCTTCCCCCCCACTGTCTTCTGGGAGACACACAGGTCCCAGAAGGCAGTGGGACCATTAAGAAAGCACAGCGCAACTCGCACATGTGCAGTAGGAAACAGGCTGTGAAGCCACAAGGCTTCACTTCCTATTTCCCTTAGTGAAGAGGCTTGGGGTGCCGACATTGCAGGCACCCTGGACAGGTAAGTGCCCTTATATTAAAAGTCAGCAACTACAGTATTTTTAGCAGCTGACTTTAATTTTTTTTCCCAGGCTGGAACTCCTCTTAAGGAGGGGATATGATAGCGATATACAAATATCTTGGTGATTCTAGCATAGGGAGGAAATAATTTAGTCTCAGGTCGCTTAACAGGACACATGGCTACTCAATGGAGTAGGATGAGAAGCGTTTTAACTACTTCCCGACCGCCGCACAACAATATACGTCCTTACTTTGAAGGGGGATATCGTTGTTATGGCAGCAGCTATGCCATAACTCCGGTACCCTCTTCTTCGGCCGGCGATCTGGTTTCCGATAAGAGTGGTCTCTGCAGCGGATTCGCCGTGAGATCAGTTTTATCGGCGGCGGAAGAGGGGCCCCCCTCCCGTCGGCAGCGGTGGAGGCGATCGGATTTTCATCCTTGCTGGGCATGGAGATGAGTGAAGGGAAGATGGCCTTCTCCCATTTCCATAACAGTGCAGGGCGGAAGCGATGTCATAACATCACTTCTACCCATAGCTCTTAAAGGGTCTTTTTTTTTTTCTAATGACAAATTTTTTAAATTTTTTTTTTTTTATTGCATTTAAGTGTAAATATGAGATCTGAGGTCTTTTTGACCCCAGATCTCATATCTAAGAGGTCCTGTCATGCTTTTTTTCTAATACGAGGGATGTTTACATTCCTTGTAATAGAAATAAAAGTAAAACAATTTAAAAAAAAAAAAACAGTGTAAAAATAAAAAATAAGAGGTAAAATAAATAATAAAAATAAAAATTTTTTAAACACGCCTCGTCCCGCCAAGCTTGCGTGCAGAAGCGAACGCATAACGGTGTTCAAACCACACATGTGAGGTATCGCCGTGATTGGTAGAGCAAGAGCAATAGTTCTAGCCCTAGACCTCCTCTGTAACTTAAAACATGCAACCTGTAGAATTTTTTAAACGTCGCCTATGGAGATTTTTAAGGGTAAAAGTTTGTCGCCATTCCACGAGCGGGCGCAATTTTGATGCGTGACATGTTGGGTATCAATTTACTCGGCGTAACATTATCTTTCACAAAAAATTGGCTAACTTTACTGTTGTCTTATTTTTTAATTCAAAAAAGTGTATTTTTTCCACAAAAAGTGTGCTTGTAAGACCGCTGCGCAAATACGGTGTGACAGAAAGTATTTCAACGACCACCATTTTATTCTCTAGGGTGTTAGAAAAACATGTATAATGTTTGGGGTTCTAAGAAAATTTCTAGCAAAAAAAACAGTTTTTAACTTGTAAACAACAAATCTCAAAAAGAGGCTCGGTCCTTAAGTGGTTAACCTTAACCCCATACGCAAATATGTGGCCTCTTGGCGCCTGGTCCCTGGTGCTGAGGGACCGCATATTTGCCTGAATTGATGCAAATACACTTGGGCCAAGAGCACGCGCTATGCGTTTCCGGCACTGTCACCTACCCGAAAGCTTTTGGATCATGTGACCGTTGTAACAGCCAATCACAACGGTGATATCTTAAGCCCCGCCTCCCGGCTTCACAAACCTCTTAAAGGGCTGGGATGCGCTGGCGCTAAGAGGTTAAATTGTGTAAGGGGTTCCTTACTGTCAGAGTGGTAGGAATGTGGAACTCCCTCCAACAGTCGGTGTTGTCTGTAGGGAGTATCGAAAATGTCAAAAAACTTACAGTATATGGGTATCTTTGCAAACGTAATATACAGGGATGTGGGCAATGATATTAACATAGACACACATACCTCACATAGGTTGAACTGGATGGGCTGGTGTCTTTATTCAACCTTACCAACTATGTAACTATGTCTGCGGTTGCAGTAGTGGCTGTGCCACAGGTGCAGCAAGGACTAGGTTGAGGTGCAGCAAAGACTTGGCTTCATTCACAACTTTAAATATGTTGCAGGTGAAGCATAGACCTGGTTAGTGCGCAGCACTGACTCTGCTGCGAGAGCAACAGAGACAAGGCAGAGGTGCAGCAGAAATTTGGCTGTAGCTAAGACAGAGACTGGACTACGAGTGCAGTGGAGACCATGCTGGAGTACACTAGAAACTAGGCTGGAGTTCAGCAGAGACTAGGCTGGGGTTCAGAGACTAGGCTGACGATGCATTGCATGGCAGAAACAATTTCAGTAGCTGAGGGAGTGTATAGACGCTATGCTCGAGCTGTGACAGTGTGTAACACTCTACTGAATTGTGACATGTTACGTGATACAACTGTGTCACAATAAGACCTGAAAGTCCCTACAGCCACTGTGAATCTAAGGCGCTACAGCAGGAAAGGTAAGTAACTGTGATAGCATCTTTCCCAGCTCTTCGTTGTGCTACAACACAACACTTTCCATACAATCTACATAGTGTAAAGCCTCGAACACACGATCGGATTTTCGGCAGGGAATTGTGTGATGATAGACTGCCTAAAGTCTGACTGTTAGTATGCTCCATCAGACAATTGTTGTCCAACTTTCTGCCAACAAATGTTGGATGGCAGGCTAGTAAATTTTCAGCAGACAATGGTCTGTGTACACGAGTCCGTCACACAAAAGTCCAAAGTACAAAAACACATGCTCAGAATCAATGCTCACCAAACACGACTTTAGCAGAAGGTGCAGAAACACACTATAGTCCATTTAACATGGTTTCCTATGAATGTAGTTCACATCTGTGCATTTTATTGAAAGGACCAGGGACTTTTTTTCTGTTTTTTGGTTCCATATACTTCAATGGATGAAAAGCATGTAATGAAAAACGCAAAATGCACCTGCAGTAGGCAAACTGCACGCTGCATAGGTGGGAATCAGGCCTAAATGATGAGAGGGAGCTGAATCTACTGTGTATGCATTTTTGATTTGTCTGTTAACTTGATGTTATTCCCTGCTACTTCTGCCACCTGGGTCTCTTTATTTGTACTTTAGTCTGATAGTGTGCCTCTCTGATTCGCAGAAATGCTCAGGCTAGATGAAGTACAACTTTTAAAGGAAACAAACTGCATTTCCTTATAGAATCAGGTGCCCTTATCGCTGGATTATGTTGTGCTTTTTTACCAAAGGTAGCATTTTCTTATGGATTTTTTTAGCACAGTTTTCACTGCCCATTATTGTAACAGGTTTACTTTAAAGCAGTTTTGGACACTTTTTTGTCTTTTTTTCTTGTTTTTTGAGCTCAGGGCTTTATGGTGCTTTTTCTTTTTTTTTTAAGTTAAAAATGGAAAGGCATAGCTCTGTTTTACATATATTACTTTGTATGTTAAAAGTCCATCAATTTTTGTATTCACAGCAAAGAAATTCAAGTAAAAAGCCAGACCTTTCTCTTCAACTAATATTCTTTGATGGTGAAGAAGCATTTCGTCAATGGTCTCCATTTGATTCCCTCTATGGGTCCCGGCATTTAGCACAGAAGATGGAGAACACTCCTCACCCATTTAATTCTGAAAACACAAATCAGCTCCATGGTATCGTAAGTATTACATAGTATTTTATATTTTTTCTACTATGTGATCATTTTATTTATGACAAAGAAGAGACAAAATGCCTTGACAAATGTTATTGGGTACCTTATCTCAAAAGTATTCAATATCAGGACCATTATGTCTAAAGAACATAGGGCTCCATTCACAGAACCAGATTGCATGCGATATTTAGGTGTTTTCCCAAATACCGCATGCGATCCTGAAAAATCTCAATTAACTACTGATTTATGCGGTATTTACTGCATAAAGCAAAAAAGGTCAGTAAATACCACATAAAACAGAAGAGAAAGTCAATTACCAAAAAAAAAAAAAAAAATTGAATGCACTAAATAAGTAGTGGTTCCGGCATGCAATATTTAAGGAACCGGCAGCCGCCGGCATCCTTAACAACCAGTAAACAACCTGCGTCATTTTGAAACCTGCAATCCGCTGCATCCCTAACAACCGATAAGTCATCAGCTGTCACTGAGGAACCCTAAATGGAAAAAAAAATGCCCACAACTAAAAACATTGGGGTAAAAACGGCTTGTGGTCCCCCCAATTCCACACCAGGCCCTTCGGGTCTGGTATATGGACTTTGGATTTTGTAGTGAACCCCCACACCAAAAAAATAAATAAATAAATTGTATGGATCCCCCCCCGAAAAATCCATACCAGACCCTTATCCTTCATAGGGCCTGGCAGGTCAGAAAAATGGAGGGGACGAGCGAGGCCCCCCCCGAGCCATACCATTGGCCCCATAAAGCACGAGTAAGGACATCTGGTTACAAAGGATGGGGAGATGGCGAAGGTTTTGAATTTATTCTCCTCAGTCTGCACAAGGGAATCGGGGGGCTTCAGTAACCAAAACTGCAGTGTTTATCCTCATGACACATTACAGGAAGCTCCTCCATGATTAACAGAGTACAGAATTAAAATTAGACTTGGGAAACTTAACATTAATAAATCACTGGGACCAGATGGCTTGCACCTGAGAGTACTTAGGGAACTCAGTAAAGTAATTGCCAGACTATTGTTCCTAATTTTTACTGACAGTCTACTGACTGGAATGTTACTAGCTGATTGGAGAAAAGCCAATGTAGCACCAATATTTAAAAAGGGCCCAAAATAGATCCCTGTGAATTACAGACCAGTTAGCCTAACATCAATAGTATGTAAACTCTTGGAGGGGATGATAAGGGACTATATGCAAGATTTTAGTAATGAGAACGGTATCATTTGCAGTAATCCGCATGGATTCATGAATAATCTTTCTTGCCAAACCAATCTATTAACCTTCTATGAGGAGGTGAGTTGCCATCTAAATAAAGGAAAGCCTGTAGACCTGGTGTATCTGGATTTTGCAAAAGCATTTGACACAGTTCCCCATAAACGTTTACTGTACAAAATAAGGTCCGTTGGCATGGGCCATAGGGTGAGTACATGGATTGAAAACTGGCTACAAGGGCGAGTTCAGAGGGTGGTGATAAATGGGGAGTACTCGGAATGGTCAGGGGTGGGTAGTGGGGTCCCCCAGGGTTTTGTGCTGGGACCAATCCTGTTTAATTTGTTCATAAACGACCGGGAGGATGAGGTAAACAGTTCAATCTCTGTATTTGCGGACGATACTAGCTAAGCAGGGCAATAACTTCTCGGCAGGATGTGGAAACCTTGCAAAAAGATCTGAACAAATTAATGGGGTGGGCAACTACATGGCAAATGAGGTTCAATGTAGAAAAATGTAAAATAATACATTTGGGTTGCAAAAATATGAATGCAATCTATACACTGGGGGATTCTAGGATAGAAAAGGACCTGGGGGTCCTAGTAGATGATAGGCTTAGTAATGGCATGCAATGCCAAGCTGCTGCTAACAAAGCAAACAGAATATTGGCATTCATTAAAAAGGGGATTAATTCCAGAGATAAAACTATAATTCTCCCGCTCTACAAGACTCTGGTCCAGCTGCACCTAGAGTATGCTCTCCAGTTCTGGGCACCAGTCCTCAGGAAGGATGTATTGAAAATGGAGCGAGTGCAAAGAAGGGCAACAAAGCTAATAAAGGGTCTGGAGGATATTAGTTATGAGGTAAGGTTGCGAGCACTGAACTTATTCTCTCTGGAGAAGAGATGCTTGAGAGGGGATATAATTTCAATTTACAAATACCGTACTGGTGACCCCACAATAGGGATAAAACTTTTTTGCGGAAGGGAGTTTAACAAGACTGGTGACCACTCATTAAAATTAGAAGAAAAGAGGTTTAACCTTAAACTACGTAGGGAGTTCTTTATTGTAAGAGCATGGAATTCCCTTCCACAGGCAGTGGTCTCAGTGGGGAGCATCAATAGTTTCAAGAAACTAATAGATAAGCACCTGAACAACCACAACACACAGGGCTATAGAAGGTAATACTGACATATAATCACACACATAGGTTGGACTTGATGGACTTGTGTCTTTTTTCGACCTAACCTACTATGTAACTATGTATGTAACCAGGCCACATGCCCTAAACAGGGAGTGTTTTGGAGTGCCCCCCCCCCCCCCAAGGCATCATGTTGATGGGAGCCACAGATACCACCACCCCCCCTCCTATGTGACTGAGTATGGGGTACATAGTTCCCCTACTCATTTACCAAAAAAAATGTGTAGTGTACAAAAAAGACATTAGACAGTCCTTTATTTCAAAAAAAAAAATAAATGTCCACTTGCTCGTCTCCTCCCTTTTCTGACCTTTTCTGACCTGCCAGGCTGCATGCTTGGTATGGATTTTGGGGGGGACCCCATTCTGTTTTTTTTGCCCGTTTTTTTAATTACCAGCAATAGTTTTTTTTTAGTGTCAGCTGTCAGTGGGGAACCCCACTGACAGCTGATGACTCATTGGCTGTTAAGGACGCGGTGGCCATCCGCTCCTCAACAACCGTGACAGGTACTGGTTGTTAAGAACGCTGGATATAGGAAATTATTTTTCTATACACACACACCTACACAGGTTGAACTGGATGGACTGTTGTCTTTATTAAGCCTTACCATATATGTAACTATGTAATATGATTTACTAAAACTGGAGAGTGCAAAATCTGGTGCAGCTTTGCATAAAAACCTTACAGCTTACATGTATTTCTGTCAAAACTTAATTGAAAAAGCTGAAGTTAGAAGCTGATAGGCTACCATGCACAGCCTCACCAGATTATGCATTGAAAACAGTGTACTGTAAAGCCAGCCTCTGTACAAATTGTTAGAAAATGTAACTTAAGCCCGTCATAGATGGTTAGAGTCTCGGCCGGTTCAACAGGGGCCAGCTGAAATTTGAACCATGTACAGGCAGGCTGATTGTACCCAAATTGATCGATCAATCAACTTTGGTACAACTAGCATGTCAGATTTTTCATTTGATTCATGTCAGCGGCTATAGCTGCTACCAATAATTACTGTGTGTTCTAGAGGCATTCCCCTATCAATACTGACTGTGGTTGCAGGAAAAAAAAAAACACCATCTATTGCCAGCTTTAGTGTAGTGTCACCTATAGTAGTCCAAGCAAGCCTAGCCTACTGGTACATGGCTGCCTCAGGAATGCTCTGTTCACTGGTCAGCAGTGGCGGCTGGTGCTCAAAATTTTTTGGGGGGGCGCAAACAAACTGAAAACTACTGAACTCCCCCTATCAATTGCAGCCTCACTATGTCCATCAAAGGCAGCCATTGTGCCCATCAAATGCAGTCACTGTGCCCATCATACACAGCCACTTGTGCCCATCGTACGCAGCCACTTGTGCCCATCAAATGCAGTCACTTGTGCCCATCAAATGCAGCCACTTGTGCCCATCATATGCAGCCACTTGTGCCCGTCATATGCAGCCACTTGTGCCTGTCAAATGCAGCCACTTGTGCCCAGTATATGCAACCACTTGTGCCCATCAAATGCAGCAACTTGTGCCCATCATGTGCAGCCACTTGTGCCCATAATATGCAGCCACTTGTGCCCGTCAAATACAGCCACTTGTGGCCATCATATGCAGCCACTTGTGCCCATCAAATGCAGCCACCTGTGCCCATCTAAGGCAGTCACCTGTGCCCATCTAATGCAGCCACTTGTGCCTATCAAATGCAGCCACTTGTCACTTCAAATGCAGCCACCTGTGCCCATCTAATGCAGCCACCTGTGCCCATCTAATACAGCCACTTGTGCCCATCTAATGCAGCCACTTATGCCCCATCAAATGCAGCCACTTGTGCCCCATCAAATGCAGCCACCTATACTCATCAAATGCAGCCACTTGTCACTTCAAATGCAGCCACCTGTGCCCATCAAATGCAGCCACTTGTCACTTCAAATGCAGCCATCTGTGCCCATCTAATGCAGCCACGTGTCACTTCAAATGCAGCCACCTGTGCCCATCAAATGCAGCCACTTGTCACTTCAAATGCAGCTACCTGTGCCCATCAAATGCAGCCACTTGTCACTTCAAATGCAGCCACCTGTGCTCATCTAATACAGCCACTTGTGCCCCATCAAATGTAGCCACTTGTGCCCATCTAATGCATCCACTTGTGCCCCATCAAATGCAGCCTCCTGTGCCCAGCTAATGCAGCCACTTGTCACTTCAAATACAACCACCTGTGCCCATCAAATGCAGCCACTTTATCTTCAAATGCAGCCACTTGTCACTTCACTCTGTGCTCTGCGCCCCAAGCCCACCCTATTTTGAAGTCTATTAGAGCCTCTGGCTCTAAACATTTGCTTCAAAATACACACCCCCCACCTATCCCTGCCATAGTAATTAATGTGTCCAGCGCAGTGGTGGAACTATAGGGGTCGCTACAGTCGCACTTGCGACTGGGCCCTGCCATTCTGCCGCTGTGGGGGGCCCAAGATCTGCAGGGTCTTGGCCCCCCCAACACTGCACTGCATTCTAAATGGCAAGCCAGAGGTGCAGGGATTCTCCCCCTGCACCTCTGGCTTGCCATTTAGAATGCAGTGGGGGGGAGGTGGGAGGCAGCGATCGGCAGCTCTATTATTCCTGTGGGCGGTGGGATCTCCCTGGAGCTTGTAGTTCCCTCTTCCCGAGTGTCAGTGTATACAGTGGAGAGAAGAGGGGAGGGTCCCCTGACCCGGGCAGGTATCAGTTTCACTTTCAGTGAGTCGCTCTGCTTGTACACTGCTGCTGATACATGCCCGGGTCAGAGGCCCCTCCCCTCTCCACTGTATACACTCGGGAGAAGAACTACAAGCCTCATGGAGATTCCCTGCCTGTGGACACCATAGAGCTGCCGATCGCCGCCTCCCACCTCCACCAGCCAGGTACATGGGGAACCTCTTGAAGGAGGGGGTGGGTCAGCTGTCTGGGGACCCTGATGTAAGGAAAGGAGTCTCTGGGGACACTGAAGTAAGGAAAGGGCTCTCTGGGGACCCTGATGTAAGGAAAGGGGTCTCTGGGGACACTGATGTAAGGAAAGGGGTCTCTGGGGACACTGATGTAAGGAAAAGGGTCTCTGGGGACCCTAATGTAAGGAGGGGACTCTCTGGGGACCCTGATGTAAGGGAGGCTCTCTGGGGACCCTAATGTAGGGGGGCTCTCTGGGAACCCTGATGTAAGTGGGGCTCTCTGGGTACCCTGATGCAAGGGGGATCCCTGGGGACCCCAATATAGGGGGAGGCTCTCTAAGGGCCCTGATGTAAGGGGGGGCTCTCTAGGGACCCTAATGTAGGGGGGCTCTCTGGGGACCCTGATGTAAGGAGGGCTCCCTGGGGACCCTGATGTAAGGGGGGTTCTCTGGGGACCCTGATGTAAGGGGAGGCTCTCTGGGGACCCTGATGTAAGGGGAGGATCTCTGGGGACCCTAATGTAGGGGGAGGCTCTCTGGAGACCCTTATGTAAGGGTAAGCTTTCTAGGGACCCTAATGTAGGGGGAGGCTCTCTGGGGACCTTGATGTTAAGGGGAGCTCTCTGGGGACCCTAATATAAGTAGGGAGGCTCTCTTGGGACCCTGATGTAAGGGGAGGCTCTCTAGGTACCCTATTGTCAGGGGGGCTCTCTGGGGACCCTGATGTAAGGGGGGTTCTCTGGGACCCTGATGTAGGGGGGCTTTCTGGGGACATTAATGTAAGGAAGGGGCCCCCTGAGGACACTAATGTAAGGGGGCTCTCTGGGGACACTGATGTAAGGGAGGCTCTCTGGGGACCCTAATGTAAGGGGAGGCTCTCTGGGGACCCTGATGTAAGGGGAGGCTCTCTGAGGACCCTGATTTAAGGAGGGGCTCTCTGGGGACCCTGATATTAGGGAGGCTCTCCGGGACCCTGATGTAAGGAGGGGCTCTCTGGGGACCCTGATGTAAGGAGGGGCTCTCTGGGGACCCTGATGTTAGGGGGGCTCTCTGGGGACCGTGATGTAAGGAAAGGGGTCTTTGGGGACCCTGATGTAAGGAAAGGGGTCTCTGGGGACCCTGGCATAAGGGGGGGACTCTCTGGGGACCCTGATGTAGGGGGGCTCTCTGGGGACCCTGATGTAGGGGGGCTCTCTGGGGACCCTGATGTAAGGGAGGCTCTCTGGGGACCCTAATGTAGGGGGGCTCTCTGGGAACCCTGATGTAAGTGGGGCTCTCTGGGTACCCTGATGTAAGGGGGGATCCCTGGGGACCCTGATGTAAGGAGGGAAGATCTCTGGGGACCCTAATATAGGGAGAGGCTCTCTAAGGACCCTGATGTAAGGGGAGGCTCTCTGGGGACCCTGATGTAGGGGGAGGCTCTCTAGGGACCCTAATGTAGAGGGGGCTGTCTGGGGACCCTGATGTAAGGAGGGCTCCCTGGGGACCCTGATGTAAGGGGGGGTTCTCTGGGGACCCTGATGTAAGGGGAGGCTCTCTGGGGACCCTGATGTAAGGGGAGGATCTCTGGGGACCCTTATGTAAGAGTAAGCTTTCTAGGGACCCCAATGTAGGGGGAGGCTCTCTGAGGACCCTGATGTAGGGAGGGGCTCTCTGGGGACCTTGATGTTAAGGGGAACTCTTTGGGAACCCTGATGTAATGAGGGCTCCCTGGGGACCCTGATGTAAGGGGGGTTCTCTGGGGACCCTGATGTAAGGGGAGGCTCTCTGGGGACCCTGATGTAAGGGGAAGATCTCTGGGGACCATAATATAGGGGGAGGCTCGCTAAGGACTCTGATGTAAGGGGAGGCTATCTGGGGACCCTGATGTAAGGGGGGGGGGGCTCTCTGGGGACCCTAATGTAAAGATATATACACATACACATATATATTATATACATGTGTATGCCCGCCAAAGTGTATGACTTTCCTTACTTAGCTGCTATGGGCTCTAACCCAAGATCTTTTGTAGACCTAGCAACGCCCCTGATGGGGGCCCTTCATGGTTTCTTGCACCGGGGCCCTGAAGATTCTAGTTACGCCTCTGGTCCAGCGTCCTGAAAGGGGCCGGTCACATGAATAGGGAGGGCGGCGGAGGTGTCAGGGGGGGGCGGCGCCTGTGCGCCCACAATGCACAGGCCACTACTGCAGGTCAGGTAGTACAGGAGGCTGAAGAAAGTGTGGGCAAAAGAGTTCCTGTGGTTTCAGGAGTGCAGTTGTCCGCAGGGGATGGCAGGGACTGGTGTTTCGCAGAAATCTAGTCAGTGGGACGTGCAGATAGGTCAGTTAAGGAGGTAGGCAGAGACATGGCCAATAAACAGACAGCGGATCAATCGAGATAGCAGTGATCAATAAACAGGTAGGGTCAGCACAGGTGGCAGGCAGGCAGAGGCAACCCTGCACTGATGTATCAGTGATAGCTGCATTGGTGACGCTCTCTGATGAATGAAAATAAAGATGTAGGTGTGGCGCTGCTTTGCTGTAATGCGATTTTCTGTGGTTAACTTGCGTGATGACTTCATTAAAAGTTACTGGCTGCTTATGTTGCAATATACAAAAATAAAAAATTTCAAAAAAGAAGTGACTTCTTTGCAGGAAGCATAACTTAAACCCAATAACACTACTGAAAAGCAAAAATTTTTTTAGCGATACGTGATGTGGCCTAAAAAGACCGATTAATGCTTGTTTTCCATTTAGTGCTTGATATTCAATTGTGTTACACCCTCTGGTGTATATATTGTTAGGTTAGAAAATTTATGTAAATTACTCCTCTAAATGTTATATGTGGTTTAAAATGGGTGAGAATGTGGGTGAGAATAGTTAAATATGTAAAGATATACAGAAATATGCAAAAATATGCAGAAAATAAAGATACAATAAAACCACAAATGGGTGTCGCATAAACCAAAATTAGAATTAAAAATAAAATAAAAACTACTTGGTGGTTACACATATGTGAATACTTATGTCACATATCATTTGATTTAAGTGCAAAAAACGTGCTATTTATACTAGATCATAAAGTGACTGGTGCTTATACTGTAAGCCGAGTGATTTGTGCTTCATAAACCCAGTACTTGCTGTAAAGGTACGTGATTATGATAAAAAAGTCTTTTGAATGGTTCAGAAAGTTTTTGTTTGAATTATGGCTTGGAGAGGGTTAAATTCTCATTAGAAGATGGTGTTTGTAAAAACCATTCCTTGTTCAAGTGCTGGTCTTGTGATGGTGCTCCTTAACCGAGGTCTTATTGTGCTTGCACTCACCGAATAGGGACACCCCTGCAGGGGTATGAGCAGTCACAGTGTTTGCCACTGTGTAGCAGCCCTGGATGTCTCTGGTCCGTACTGTGAGTGTTGCTATGCCGGCTTAGGATATGTTCACCATAGAAAAGAGGGAATGTCCATAGCGTGAACCCGTTTAAAAACTTTTATTATGCCATATATTAAGATTGTACTCACATTTTTAAAGATACTGGTAAGCATATAAAAAAGCACAGTTAGTTAGTACTCGTCTCTCTAGAGGTGACGCAAGACATGGATAAGTCCAGCCCTATGCGTTTCATCATAGGACGTCTGCTGGGGCAGACGTCACAGAAATCAGATACACTATTGATGGCTGCACATGCTTTGGTGGCACTAGCACTGGTGAGGTTAGAGATCAAGAACACTGTTTCTGACTTACACTGGTCTGGTGACATTATGACTGGTGTGGTAGCAATTAGGAACATTGTGGCTGCACTGGTCTGGCAACACTGACACTGGTTTGGTGGTGATCGGGAACACTGTTGCTGGTATACACTAGTCTGGTGACATTGGAACTGGTTCGGCTAGTGATCAAGAACACTGCTGCTGACTTGCACTGGTCTGCAAACACTGCGACTGGTGTGGTGGCAATCAGAAACTTTGTTGCTGACTGCAATGGTCTGTTGACTCTGGGAGTGGTGTGGCAGCCATCAGGAACACTGTTGCTGGCTTACATTAGTCTGGTGACACTAAAACAGGTGTGGCGACGATCAGGAACACTGTTGATAGCTTACACTGGTCTGGTGACATTGGGACTGGAGTGGCCAGTGATCAAGAATAGATTTTGTGGGGTATTTTATCAAATGATTTAGCAAGATCTAGGTATACATTATCCATAGGCCTTCCTTTATCCAAATTACTGCTCACTTCCTCATAGAATGTCCACAAATCCATGTTGATTACTAATAATGATGCCATTATCACTGGCAAATTCCTGTATATGGTCCCTTACATTTCCTTCTGGTGCTTTACATATTACTGATGGTAGACTGATCAGCCCTTTTTTCAATACTTGCTTTTTGCCAACCTGTTGGTACCATTAAGGTAAGTAAGGTTAGTATGGTGTCCTTAAAAATTGAGAATAGTGGTCTGGCTATAACATGGTTCTTTGAGTTCTTTGAGAATTCTTCGGTGTAATCCACATAACCAATCCATTCACATTGAGTTTTTCTAGTCTCTTTGAACACAGATTTCAAGCCACAAACATACATTCAGTACAGTTTTATTAACACTACTGTTTGTTTTGTTTAACATAACCCTCCTTTTTAGTCACATGTACCAGTGGGTTCCAATCCTGGGGTGCCCACACCCCCAGGGGGTGCTATATGGATCTTCAGTGGCTTGAGTCATTCCTTACTGAGTCACTCAGCCAGCTGCCAGTGTGCCTTGAGTAGTAGGTTAGGTAGAGTAGTAGGTTGTTGTGTTGCACATTTGTATAAGTAACTGATTGTCAAAGTATTGCTTTTAAAATCAATATAACACAACATCTGACATAATCATTATTCTTGTATATTGTTTCAATAATAAATCCATAAATGTATATTGTTTAATCACAAAATGTAATCGATATTTTGCTGCTAGAAACCTTACTCCGATGTAAATTTTTTAAAAAGAATTATATACAACATGTAATATATACAGTATCTCACAATAGTGAGTACACCTCTCACATTTTTGTAAATATTTTATTATATCTTTTCATGTGACAACACTGAAAAAATGACACTTTGCTACAATGTAAAGTAGTGAGTGTACAGCTTGTATAACAGTGTAAATTTGCTGTCCCCTCAAAATAACTGAACACACAGCCATTAATGTCTAAACCGCTGGCAACAAAAGTGAGTACACCCCTAAGTGAAAATGTCCGAATTGGGCCCAAAGTTTCAATATTTTGAGCTGTTATCATTATTTCCCAGCACTGCCTTAACCCTCTTGGGCATGGAGATCACCAGAGCCTCACAGGTTGCCACTGGAGTCTTCTTCCACTCCTCCATGATGACATCATGGGGGTGGTGGATGTTAGAGCTTGTGCTCCTCCACCTTCTGTTTGAGGATGCCCCACAGATGCTCAGTAGGGTTTAGCTCTGGAGAAATGATTGGCCAGTCCATCACCTTTACCCTCAGCGTCTTTAGAAAGGCAGTGGTCGTCTTGGAGGTGTGTTTGTTTTGTTATCATGTTGGAATACTGCCCTGTGGCCCAGTCTCTGAAGGGAGGGGATCATGCTCTGCTTCAGTATGTCACAGAACATTTTGGCATTCATGGTTCCCTCAATGAACTGTAGCTCCCCAGTGCCAGCAGCACTCATGCAGCCCCAGACCATGACACTCCCACCACCATGCTTGACTGTAGGCAAGAGTCACGTGTCTTTGTACTCCTCACCTGGTTGCTGCTTCACACGCTTGATACCATCTGAACCAAATAAGTTTATCTTGGTCTCATCAGGCCACAGGACATGGCCCCATGTCCTTAGCCTGCTTGTCTTCAGCAAACTGTTTAAGGGCTTTTTTGTGCATCATCTTTAGAAGAGGCTTCCTTCTGGTATGATAGCCATTCAGACCAATTTGATGCAGTGTGCGGCGTATGGTCTGAGCACTGACAGGCTGACCCCCCACCCCTTCAACCTCTGCAGCAATGCTGGCAGCACTCATACGTCTATTTCCCAAAGACAAACTCTGGCTATGACGCTGAGCACGTGCACTCAACTTTTTTACCACAGAGGAAACTGATAAAACAGTTTCCTCCAAATTAAATAATCCTCTTGGAGCCCCTCAACCTGCCTATTTGAGAATCCTGGGTGACAATCACTAGGACAGGGTTCCGTACTGTCACAATATATATATATATATATATATATATATATATATATATATATAGCTATATGCAGGACTTTTTTCTCAGAGAATCGGTACAGGAACTCACCCCGCCCCCAGACTCCGCACATCTCCGCCCACCTCCTAGCACCGCCCCTTGTCTGCACCTCTTATCACCTCCTAGCACAGACACAGCCGTGTGTCAAAACTTGACAGCTGTGCAGGCAGGGTAGTGGGCGTTCAGAGCCATGCAGTTGCTCCTGCACAAATGTCAAATTTTGGCATGCAGCTGTATCTGTTCAGCGCTACATCCTGCAGTATTAGTACTTGCGATTAATCAGCCTCTATGCTTAAAGTGGAATTCCTGCCTAACCATAACTATTCTTAAAAATGTCCCCTCCCCCCATTACCTACCCTATGTAAAAAATATCTGTATATTTACCTTTTCTCAAAATCCAGTCTGCTTTTGTCACGTGATCCCACAGCTGTAGCTCCCTTCTGTCATGGAGCACTTGACAACTGCTGGAAAATTCTGGGAACCGTGACATCATCCATAGGCTCCCATAGCCAAGCTGTTGTTGGCACTGGTTTGCTTGCGTCTATCTAGCAAGGTTACTTTGCGGTATAAGCAAGGAAACTCAGACCTCTACAGTGTACAAATGTGCTTTTACTATACAAAAATGTTGTACATACAAAACTATTACAATATTAGGAATACAAATCTAGACTGACAGATCAAGCAAGATGCTTAGCAAATAAGCAGAAACTATCTATGGTCTGTAACAGTAGAAATAAGCTTAAAAGTTACTTAACTTTGGTTACTGTGTGTTCGTGATCTCCATTGACAACGAGTTGGCAATTGCTTTGGAAATCAGGTATCTTTCTTCTGGTTACAGATTTTTTCTGGTGTTCTTCCTGATTCTAATGCATGATGAAGTCCTATTTGGTCCTAAGGCATGATGCAAGTTCTGTCTAGCTTATGCCTGGCAACCTTTATATATCACAGGTTGTTTACAATAACAACCGACTAACAGAAAGACATCTCTGTAACTTTCAATTAGAGAGGCACTCTCAAAAAAAAAAAAAATATATATATATATATATATATATATATATATATATATATATATATATATTCACTTGTAGAGGAGAACCTCACTCTGCTTACAGTTTAGTGCCAGTCCAGTAATCAGGTTTTCCCACCGACCTTGTATATAGAAAAAAAGTCCAAGAGGTTGCTGCACTTAAAAACTTCTTTGCTTTATTTCACAATATCTTCAGGAGAGATTTACAAAGCAAGTATAATCCTTTCAAGCAATATCAAAGGCAACAAATGCCTACACAGTTTCAGACATGAGTAGATTCAGATATGGATGGATGGATGGATGGATTACGTTTCGGGCTAGTCAGCTTACGCCCTTCCTGAGATCCATTGAAGCACATCTGAAGGTTTCATTCCAATCATTCATTTAAATACAGGTTTATTGAAGTACTTCACATATGGAATCAATATGGCTAATTAGTTCAAATCGCATACCATTTAACATCTATATATGCATATGTTTATCTATAACATGCCATTAAAGCAAGGATAAGCAGCAGGTGTCAAATCCCTCATTCTCCTCACTCGCATTTTAATATATTCAGAATACCTATAAAAATGCAGGGAAATGGCACATTCATGAGTAAAAACAAAAAGATATGCCCATCATAAAGTTATTTTATCTGGCTATTTTTTCAATGCTTATTCCAACAATTTAACAAATAAATAAAGATCCAAATCAACATATAAGCCATATGGAACAATCGTATTTAAAAAATGTATCCAGTATACTTCTCATTTTCTTAGAATCAATTCACGGTTGCCCCCTCTCCTATTTTTCTCAATACCTTCTAGGACCATATATTTTAATTGTGATACATTGTGGCCAAATTCCAAAAAGTGTCTCGCCAACGGTAATTGGGTTAGTTTATCTCGTATTGAGTATTTGTGTCTCGCTATCCTGTCTTTTATTTTTTGTGTAGTCTCCCCTACATAAACTAAACCGCACGGGCACTTTATGGCATAAATTACATATGAGGATTGGCATGTATAGTAACCCCGTATGGGGATATTAAAACCCCTATGTGGATGTGTAAAGTATTTACCTTTAATCATAGAGTTACATTGTATGCATGACAAGCAGGGATACGATCCCAGATTTTTTGGTCCCAGAAAGGTTAGTTTGGCTGCTGCAGCCACAGGTTGATCAGATTTAATCAATCGATCTCGTATCGTTCTACCTTTTCTATAGGAGGACATGGGTGGATTCCAGAATTCCTGTACCATGGGGTAACTGGATCTTAAAAGATTCCAATGTCTTTTGACAATTTGGTTGATTTTGTTGGAGAAGGGATGATACTGCATAATAAAGGGGATTCTCTTGTTTTCCTTTCGGGGTGATCTATTATAATCTGTATTAGAGTAATCGATATTAACTAAAGCTTGTGGGTATCTTCTACTTGTAAGTTTGTTTTTTATTTCATTAAGTCTCTGATCACGGCACAGCGGGTCACTCACGATCTGTACCCTCATCATCTGACTTTTTGGGATGGATGAAAAACGTTTGGGGGATGAAAGCTATTAAAATGTAGCAATTGGTTACGGTCCGTGGGTTTCACATATAAGTCGGTAGTAATCCCATTGTTCAATTAAAGTAGAGTATCAAGAAAGGAGATCTCATTTTTACCAATTTCAATGGTAAGAAAACGAGAAGTATACTGGATACACTTTTTAAATACGATTGCTCCATATGGCTTAAATGTTGATTTGGATCTTTATTTATTTGTTTAATTGTTGGAATAAGCATTCAAAAGTAGCCAGATAAAATAACTTTATGATGGGGATATCTTTTTGTTTTTACTCATGAATGTACCATTTCCCTGCATTTTTATAGGTATTCTGAATATATTAAAATGCGAGTGAGGAGAATGAGAGATTTGACACCTGCTGCTTATCCTTGCTTTAATAGCATGTTATAGATAAACATATGCATATATAGATGTTAAATAGTATGCGATTTGAACTAATTAGCCATATTGATTCCATATGTGAAGTAATTCATTAAACCTGTATTTAAATGAATGATTGGAATGAAACCTTCAGATGTGCTTCAATGGATCTCAGGGAGGGCGTAAGCTGACTAGCCCGAAACATAATCCATCCATCCATATCTGAATCTACTCATGTCTGAAACTGTGTAGGCATTTGTTGCCTTTGATATTGCTTGAAAGCATTAAACTTGCTTTGTAAATCTCTCCTGAAGATATTGTGAAATAAAGCAAAGAAGTTTTTAAGTGCAGCAACCTCTTGGACTTTTTATATATATATATATATATATATATATACACACACAGTCAGGTCCATAAATATTGGGACATTGACACAATTCTGATCTTTTTGGCTCTATACACCACCACAATGGATTTGAAATGAAACGAACAAGATGTGCTTTAACTGCAGACTTTCAGCTTTTTTTTTTTTAACAAAAAAGTTTATTTAGGTTTTCCAAAACAAACAATTTAAAGCGGATTAGACATAGATAGAGACATTTTACAAAGTTTTCTTACATTTCTTAACAAATGTAGGAGTAGCAATCAAATCAACAATATGTTAACAAGAACAATGCACCCATCTCGGGTGGAGGTATAAGAGGTCACACTGATTACCTTTAGTTTGTGCACTTTAACCCCACATTCTCATAAGTAGATGCAAAAAATCCACCGGTGAGGACTAGTTTATAACAATTATCATGAGCCCTGACCCGGGGGCCTCAGTCAATTGTTAGATGTTTTGCCTTCACCCATGCTGCCCAAATCTTCCCAAATTTTTTGGGGCAATTTCTTCCCTTATATGTCATTTTATATAATGGTAATGCTCTATTTATCAAGGACTGCCAAAGCTGTCTGGTGGGTGGTTAGGACTGATTCCACTGTAACAGGATTGCCTTTCTAGCATATAGTGTGGCATAGAAGATAAACAGTTTCTTCCCCCATGAAACCTCTAAGAAGTCGCAAATACCTAACAAAAGAGGGATCGGGCTGTATGGGATCATCACTCTCCCAATAGAGTTAATATCAGCAAGTATATTTTCCCAGAATTCCTTCACACCAGGGCAGGACCAGACTGTATGGAAGAAGTCAGCGTCATCCAAGCCACACCTAGCGCACCTCACCGACCTATCAGGGTAGATTTTCGCTGAACGTACTGGAGAGTAAAATGCACGATGTAGAAACTTCAGTTGCTAGCCGAGATTGTAAGGGGTAAATATTGCTGAATCCCCTCCTCCCAATCCTCATCCATCAGCTCCGGAATATCTCCCCGCCATAACTCACACAATTGGGACACTCTAGATGTGTCAAGGGACGCAAATATATTATATAGTGTAGACAGCGTTTTCCAAGTATCTGGGGATTTAGGTGTATTCTCCACAGGCGACCCCTCCAGATTCAGCGGGCCAGGGAATTGGGACCGGAATGCATGGCGCAATTGAAGGAATCTGAAGAACATATGGTTCGGGAGATCCTTATCTCTTTTTAAATCATCAAAAGAGACCAGTCGGCCCTGTGTTACTATATCCCCCAAAGTTTTGATCTCATATCTAGCCCACACGACCGGGTCAGGAATAGAGCGGAAGTGAGGCAGACGAGGGTTGCCCCATAAAGGAGTCGCAAGGGACCAGTCATTGGGTCCCAAGAGCTGTCTGTGGACCGTGTTCCAAACCTTAAGAGTTGTTTAGATGGGCAGAGTCACCCGAAGGTTGGATTTGGGGCCTCTATAGACCAAATTCCCCAACTCCGCAAACGAACCAACCAACGCCGCCTCCGTGGTGGAAGTCGAGTCCTCCGAGAACCACCACTTAACAGTCACCAGGACCGCCGCCCAATAATATTTCAGAAAACAGGGCAAGGCCAATCCCCCCAACACACCTGGCAGTTGTAGAGTTGATCTAGCTATTCTAGGAGCCTTCCCATTCCAAATAAATGAGGTGACAATACTGTCCAAGTGTTTAAAGAAGGTTTTCGGTATAGATATTGGAGTTTGACGGAATAAATAGGTAAACTTGGGTAATACCGACATCTTGATTAAGTTAACGCGGCCAACTGGTGTTAGAGGTAGGGATTTCCATGTGGCGCATCTTTGGGAAAGGTGATTAACCACTGGGTTTAGGTTGAGGGTTATATATTTTTTTAAATCCCGATGTATTTCTACACCTACATATTTAAACTGAGAGACTCTACTAAGCTGCCCATCTGCATGGAGAGGGAACAGGACTGACTTCCCCCAATTTATGAATATGCCTGAAAATTTGCCAAAGTTATTAATTACCGAGAGGGCTGCCCGTAGAGAAGTGCCATCATCCCTAAGATACAGCAAGGTGTTGTCAGCATGTAACGACACCTTTTCCTGTATTGAACCCCTCATGATCCCCCGAATCTCCGGTGCAGCACGGAGGAGGGCAGCTATGGGC
This sequence comes from Lithobates clamitans, assembly GCA_037952925.1. NCBI lineage: Eukaryota > Metazoa > Chordata > Amphibia > Anura > Ranidae > Lithobates > Lithobates clamitans. Next base: position 1,941,192 of record JBBGZY010001275.1, read on the forward strand.
TCAATCGCCAGGGCGAAAAGTCCCTGCGAAAGAGGGCACCCCTGCCTGGTCCCCCTACCAAGGGAGAATGCCGGAGAGAGCACCGTACCCGTGCGTACCCTGGCCGTCGGGGCCTTGTACACCATCCTGACCCAGGAGAGGAAGACCGGACCGAAACCGAACCTGCGAAGTACCTCCCAGAGATAGCCCCATTCAACAGAATCGAAGGCCTTCTCTGCATCTAAAGAGGCCACAATCCCGTCCTCCACACCCTCCTCTCCAGAGGCCAGGACCGCATATAACCTATGATTGTTTATATCTGTACCCTTCCCCGGCATAAAGCCTGACTGGTCTTCGTGAATCAGGGTAAGTATCACTTCGTTCAGGCGTCTGGCTAAAATTTTGGTAAGTATTTTTGCATCAGCATTAAGCAGGGATATGGGATGGTATGAAGGGCATAGTTGGGGGTCCTTGCCTGGTTTGGGTATAACCACTATAATGGCTTGTGCCGTAGACAGTGGGAGCTCCCCAGTTCGTAGGGTCTCCATAAGCATTGCGTGCATCCTATGGGCTACCTTGCCCATGTATAGTTTATAGAATTCGGGAGGGAGCCCATCTATTCCCGGGGTCTTCCCCGTCTGCATAGAACCCAAGGCCTTCTGAACCTCCTCCAAAGCTATTGGGGCATCTAAGCTCTCCCTCGCTGCGTCTGTAAGGACCGGAAGCGTTACCCTGTCTAAAAAGTCTGAGAGCTCGTCAGGAGAATAGTGTGTCTTAGAGGAGTACTCAGACTTTCAGCTTTAATTTGAGGGTATTTACATCCAAATCAGGTGAACGGTGTAGGAATTACAACAGTTTTGTATATGTGCCTCTCACTTTTTAAGGGACCAAAAGTAATGGGGCAATTGGCTGCTCAGCTGTTCCATGGCCCATGGTATGTTATTCCCTCATTATCCCATTTACAAGGAGCAGATAAAAGGTCCAGAGTTCATTTCAAGTGTGCTATTTGCATTTGGAATCAGTTGCTGTCAACTCTCAATATGAGATCCAAAGAGCTGTCACTATCAGTGAAGCAAGCCATCATTAGGCTGAAAAAACAAAACAAACCCATCAGTGAGATAGCAAAAACATTAGGTGTGGCCAAATCAACTGTTTGGAACATCCTTAAAAAGAAAGAATGCACCGGTGAGCTCAGCAACACCAAAAGACCCGGAAGACCATGGAAAACAACTGTGGTGGATGACTGTAGAATTCTTTCCCTGGTGAAGAAAACACCCTTCACAACAGTTGGCCAGATCAAGAACACTCTCCAGGAGGTAGGTATATGTGTGTCAAAGTCAACAATCAAGAGAAGACTTCACCAGAGTGAATACAGAGGGTTCACCACAAGATGTAAACCATTGGTAAGCCTCAAAAACAGGAAGGTCAGATTAAAGTTTGCCAAACAACATCTAAAAAAGCCTTCACAGTTCTGGAATAACATCCTATGGACAGATGAGACCAAGATCAACTTGTACCAGAGTGATGGAAAGAGAAGAGTATGGAGAAGGAAAGGAACTGCTCATGATCCAAAGCATACCACCTCATCAGTGAAGCATGGTGGTGGTAGTGTCATGGCGTGTGCATGTATGGCTGCCAATGGAACTGGTTCTCTTGTATTTATTAATGATGTGACTGCTGACAAAAGCAGCAGGATGAATTCTGAAGTGTTTTGGGCAATATTATCTGCTCATATTTAACAAAATGATTCAGAACTTATTGGACAGCGCTTCACAGTGCAGATGGACTGTGACCCGAAGCATACTGTGAAAGCAACCAAAGAGCTTTTTAAGGGAAAGAAGTGGAATGTTATGCAATGGCCAAGTCAATCACCTGACCTGAATCCGATTGAGCATGCACTTCACTTGTTGAAGACAAAACTGAAGGGAAAATGCCCCAAGAACAAGCAGGAACTGAAGACAGTTGCAGTAGAGGCCTGGCAGAGCATCACCAGGGATGAAACCCAGCGTCTGGTGATGTCTATGCGTTCCAGACTTCAGGCTGTAATTGACTGCAAAGGATTTGCAACCAAGTATCAAAAAGTGAAAGTTTGATGGATGATTGTTAATCTGTCCCATTACTTTTGGTCCCTTAAAAAGTGGGAAGCACATTTACAAACTGTAATTTTGTATACTACTTCTGTGATTGTAATTCCTACACTGTTCACCTGATTTGGGTGTAAATACCCTCAAATTAAAGCTGAAAGTCTGCAGTTAAAGCACATCTTGTTTGTTTCATTTCAAATCTATTGTGGTGGTGTATATAGCCAAAAAGATTAGAATTGTGTTGATGTCCCAATATTTATGGACCTGACTGTATATATATATATATATATATATATATATATATATATATATATATATACAGTGGGGCAAAAAAGTATTTAGTCAGCCACCAATTGTGCAAGTTCTCCCACTTAAAAAGATGAGAGAGGCCTGTAATTGTCATTATACCACCAACATAACAAAGGCTACCATCAGTAACACACTACGCTGCCAGGGACTCAGATCCTGCAGTGCCAGACGTGTCCCCCTGCTTAAGCCAGTACATGTCCGGGCCCGTCTGAGGTTTGTTTGGAGGAGAGAGAATGCTGGGCTGGGGAAGACTCGGCTGTCATGGTGCACATTGGCACCAATGACAAAGTCAGAGGAAAAAGGAGTGTCCTAAAAAACGATTTTAGGGACTTAGAAGCAAAATTAAGGAATAGGACCTTCAAGGTAGTATTCTCAGAAATACTACTGATACCTCGAGCCACACCAGAAAGGCAGAGGGAGATTAGGGAAGTAAACAAGTGGCTGATGAGCTGGTGTAGAAAGGAGGGGTTTGGGTTCCTGGAGATCTGGGGCGACTTCTCAGTCGGTTACCAGATCTATAGAAGGGAGGGACTGCATCTAATTGAGGAAGGTGCAGATCTGCTGGGAGTGAAGATGGTGGAAAAGTTAGAGGGGCTTTAAAACTAGGTGACGGGGGGGGTCCAGATGTAGAGATAGTCAGCAAGGAACATATTCCAGAGGGTAGTTGTCAGGAAAGTCTCCTGGTCACCTTAGATCAATCAAGATTCCCGGTCCGTGGTAAGCAAGAAGCTTTATTCATAGGTATCGATACATATGGGTGAAATCCTTACATGCATAGATTCAAGCGAGGAGTCACACCCAGTGACCACAGACTTAGCCTTTAATAGTAGTAAAAAGAAGAAGTTAGAGAAGTCATAAGTCTCTGGGCGTATGCTGGCAGCTCATTGGACTTAACTTTATTGTTGTCAGGCTAGGAGCAGATAACTGGTAACACTTCAGGTGTGCTGATTATGCAAAGAGTTCAAAGAATAAGAGCACATACCATGAGCAGGTCTAAGCAGAGCAGGTCAGCTGGGACTTATAGTTCACCACTGCTGATGATAGTAGATGTTTGCTGGACCTTGTAGTTCACCGCTGCAGATGAGGATAGATGTTAGGTGGTGCTTGTAGTTCACCGCTGCAGATGAGGATAGATGTTAGCTGGTGCTTATAGTTCACTGCTGCAGATGAAGGTACTACAGTAGAATCGGGCAAAACGTAGTCTAGGCAAGCTCCAAAACGTAGTCTAGGCACACCCCTTGGGGGTGGGGACCGGTGTGGGTGTGTGTGGAGCGATGTGTAGATTGATGGCGCTACATGGGTACCTTAAAATATATATTAAAAAAAATAATAATATAGTGGATGGGCATCTTGATGGGATGCAATGTGCGGGGATGGGGACAATTGTGGGTGCTCACTCAGGTTGAACTGGATGGACTTGTGTCTTTATTCAACCTTACTAACTATGTAACTATGTAATAGTTGCAATGATAGGTGGTTGGACTATAAACAGGGGATAATTCAGACGGATCTCCCAATCCCTAAATATATTGTACACAAATAAAAAGAAAGATGGTACTCTTTCAGGAGGGAATGGGATTTTACAGGGAGATAGTGCGTCTATTGGTAGTAGGTACAAATCAGTCAGATTAATAAAATGTATAGATTTTTTTTTAAACATAATTAAAATACATAGCAGACATGACATGTAAGAAAATATGACCATCCAGTAGTGTATTCAGAATTCATTCGTGACTGTCAGCCCATGTTTCGCAAAGAATTTTTCGCTTCATCAGGGCATAAAACGACATCACTGATTCATTTTAACTACTAGTGCAAGTCTAGAAAACAGAGCAATCACCACCATTGCCAAGCGTCATCTATTGTACCAACTGGTGCATAATATCCATGGGTACCAGATCCCAACAGGATAATGCCAACAGGGGAACTGGACCACACAATTGAAGGCAAGAATCTATAGGAGAGTGGCGCGTCGCACCCCGCACCCTCCAACCACCTATCATTGCAAATATTACATAGTTACATAGTTAGTAAGGTTGAATAAAGACACAAGTCCATCCAGTTCAACCTGAGTGAGCACCCACAATTGTCCCCATCTCTGCACCCTGCAGCTACCCATCGCCACTGGCAGGAACTCACTCTCCTGGCTAGGAGCTACGTTATTCTCTATAATATATATAATATATATATATATATATATATATATACAGATACACAGCAAGATGACTGAGGAACGTAAACTGACCATGCTATCATGGATCAGTAGCCATGATTAGCTTGGTCAGTACATATAGGGGAACACAGGAACAGGCAGGATCAACCAGGTATTGTACAGCATGGAATAGGAAAAATGACACTGCAAAAGCACTGTGCTATATATCATGCCTTAAAAGGACATGAGCTCTTTTTAGGGTTACAACCACTTTAATTAAAATAAACCTGCCTTTGGGATCTATTAGTTGAGATGTTAGTGAAAATGGACAGTTGTTATAAATGGCGATTGCTACACCTCTAGCTTTAGGTGTAGCTTTCTCTAGGTCCTGGAGATTTACATAAAAACCATTTATCGTATGTCGAGTTAGATAAAGGAGGAATGGGCGTAGCTATGAAATTAGTCTCTTGAATCATAACTATGTCTGGAGTTACTGCCATAGCCTGCATAAGTTACAGTAGACGAACAGAGACAGAGCACATTGTACAATTTAATTTTATATTTTGAAGCCATGATAATGTGAATAGCAATAGGTAAACTGTAGAAACAAGGGCCCCATGCAAATGGCCACATCCAGGAGTACAAAGAAAGCTAGTATCTGATAGCAACACATAAAACACTACAGCAATAAAACCACCAATAAAACTATATTTATTACAATTTCCTGACAATCTCTGAAAAAATCCAAGAGGAGGGTAGCACTGGTCTGCAGGGTGCAGGCTCCCGCCCAGGTCACCCCTCCCTGCTGCAAGAAGCAGAGCATTCCCAAACCAGTGGGAACCATCCTATCGGGGGAGTTGGCTGAGGAGGTCAGAGTGTACTTCAGCCTTCCCCAGGCTAATTTCAGCAATAATTATAATATAAATGTGAAAGAATACAAAAATAGACAGGTATATGGTGAACAGTCGATCCCTTTGACAACTACAATATTATTTATCAACCTCATTGAGTAACTGTAAATGCTAAACATAACTTAAAGGGAACATAAGCAAGTAATCATTCAAATGTAGACTTTGCATATGAGGGCACATACTGGCAGATCTCTGGCCAAGGGGTCTGCAGTGTCTATTGTTCTATGGAATCATTACCTTAGTACCACACTGTACATCAAACCTTAGTACCACACTGTACATCAAATTCATTCAATTTTTATTTTTGGATGCAGGTTGCATCATTATAACATCATAGGCAAAGCTATACTGTAGGTGTTATCTCAGACATTCATTGTAATAAATTATGTTATCCTGTCCACTTCTAAGGATTACAAATTACACATTACCACTTGTGCACCCGTGGGAGATAGTTTTTCGTTCACTTTAGGCTGTTCTGTTGAATAGTTTGATTGCAAACAGGGAATATTATCTGGGTCCCACCAGCACTTAAAGTGGTTCAGGAGTCTGACTGTAGTGCAGTATAGAAAAAATGCATTCTTTCCATATACAGTAATTAATAGATATCCACCCCAGTTGGAGAATGTGTAAATGTTCTACTTAGCAAAAAAAAATGTGATGTTGAATTCAACAACTGAAGTACTACATGGATACAAGTTCTAACACGGGTAATGTTTAGTGAAAAAGGACCCAAAAATGTTTTTATATAAAAATATTTGCGGGAAAAATTGCATTTGTACATATTAATACATACAGAGTAAATAAAGCGACAAGGGTGGCTGTGCAAATGTTTGTCCTATTTGTTAATTTAAGTTTTTTGTTTGGTTGGAATTGCTGAAAGTATCACCCTCCAACGCTGTTATTAGGATTGATAAATGTTGGGATATGTCAACATATCTATTTTAAGTTCTACACTTTGCAGGAACAAATGTATATTGATTTTGTAGTCAGAGTCTTCACTTGGAAATGAGATAATCCTAACTACCAAGACCTGAGGTGTGCCTTGGCCTTGCTGGTCAGTATGCCTAAAAGAGGGCATACCCTATATGAATGAAATGTAAATGAAATAATAAAAGTATGGGGAACGGGCGGGTGGGAACCCGGAAATGATCCGACGAAGGATCCGGAGGAGGAGGGATAGATACCCCTCAGACTCCTACAAATCCAGGCTAGCCTGCGGCCAGCCTTCAAACTTGTAGTCAGAGTCTTCACTTGGAAATGCGATAATCCTCACTACCAAGACCTGAGGTGTGCCTTGGCCTGGCTGGTCAGTATGCCTAAAAGAGGGCAAAAAGAGACCCAAGTAGGTGTGATGTGAAAGCTTCAATGAAGGGCCAGCAACAGCCATCCATCCAGAAAATAGCGAAAGCCTGGATGCCTGCAAAAGGGGATTACGTATGAAACAGCTAAAACAGGAGGAACTCCAGTGCCCCATGTACCTGATGATGAAAGAAGGAACCCCCCTGTTCGAGACCCACAAATTTGCCTCTGATCCTGACGAAAATCCAGCTAAAGGGTTTAGGATATGAGTCTAATAAGGAAGGTAAACCTGAACATGAGAATGAACTGTTCGAGATGAGAGGATGCATGGGGAAGGGAGAAAGAGCTGACCAGAGGAATATTGCAGAGAAGGACGTATACTTAAATCCGTTACCGTGCCTGCGGTATGGTAATGACCATGAACCCCTAGCTTGTCCCTCTATTCTAAGCATGGAGAAGTTGTGAGCCTAGCAAAAGGGAATTGCCTAGAGCACCAACTGGTAACTGAGCCAAGGGTAGGAGACAGGAAGTCTGAAACACCACGAAACCTGGCCGGTAACTGGTAGCCATGCCAAGAGAACATCCCTGACTACCCTTATCATGGCTTAGAGAGAGGGTGAGTTGCAAATATTGGACAGACTAACAGGAGTTTGTAGGGGCCTGAAATGCTGGTCACCTGATAGATACTTGATGGTGTTGGTAGATGAGGCCAAATTGCTGAGGCAATATGTAGTGAAAGCCTGAGAAATGAATCTATGAAACCTTCCCACCCTTGTTAGAAGCTCTCGGAATACTCTGGATAAAGAACCATTGGCCAGATCGATCACCTATAACCAAGCTTGCCCCCAGTTCTACATGCCACTGTAAAGAAATACCAACATCACCTGCAGGCATACTAAGAAGAGCAGGAGCCACAGCTGACACCTCTGCGCAAGCCGAGCGGGCTATGATCCCCTCCATCTTGTCTAACAATTGTAACAGACGTAAGAGCGCATTGAGTACCGCATGAAACTGGGTTGAAGAATCATGCATAGAAACATGTGCTGCGCTGGTGGATAGAAGAGGTTTGGATGGAGTAGGGACTAACCACTTGAAATACTGCCCCCCCAGCTGAGGCCGGGAAAGGGGTACACCAGCGATAACTCAGCTATGAGTTTGTAATGGTCACACCCCTTAATGATGCTGTGCTACCATGCACTGAACCCCCATGCGGCACTGGAGGGATGAATGTGAATTGGCCACTTCCGAAACGCACGACATGCCCTGATCTAAGGAAACAAAACTAGAGAAATGAGAACAGACAACTAACCCACAAAACAACACCCCTACGTACCTGACAAGTATGAGGATGTAGGTGCAGAAATGACAAGACCAACAGCGCGTGAATGTGAACCTAATGCTGACACAACCCTAGTGTATGTAGTGAGCGAGCCCGAGCAACCTGCAGCACCAGGACAGGTAATTAAAAACGAACACTCAGGACTGAGGTACCCACAGACCGTGGTGGGTAGTAGTAAAGGTGTAATGGTGATCATGCACGTATGACGTATGGTATACGGGCGAGAAGATTGTGGGACGACAATCAATTAAAAATGAAACCTCGGCCCGTATGGGTCCGTAGACGTGACAGATCCTGGATGTGAGCCCTAGCTAACAGACATACAACGAACGAAATGCTATGACAGAACAACAGAGACAGATAACAAACAAACCCTCAGGGCTAGTGTACCCACAGACCGTGGTGGGTAGACGTACAAGTGTAATGAATTAAGCGTGCATTGTATGACGTATGGTATACGAGTGAGAAGATTGTGGGACGACAATCAATGAAAACAAAATCTCAGCCCGTATGGGTCCGAAGGCGTGACAGACCCTGGATGTGAGCGCTGGCTAACAGAAATGCTACGAACAAAATGCTAAGACAGGAATGCTACGAACGAAATGCAACGACAGAAAACAAACAGGTAGCAAAACAAACCCTCAGGGCTAGTGTACCCACAGACCGTGGTGGGTAGACGTACGAGTGTAATGAAATGAGCGTGCATCGAATGACGTATGTCATACGGGTGAGAAGATTGTGGGACAACAATCAAATGAAAGGAAACCTCAGCTCGTATGGATCCGTGGACGTGACAGATCCTAAATGTGAGCACTAGCTAACAGAAATGCTACGATCGGAAAAGCTTCGAATGAAATGCTCCGAATGAAAATTTACTATGACAGGAAACTTACGACAGAATACTACGAACGAAAAAACTACGATGACAGGAAAATGCTGCGAATGAATTGCTATGACAGGAAACTTACGACAGAATACTATGAAAGAAAAAACTACGACGACAGGAAACTGCTGGGACAGGGAAACTGCTGCGACAGGGAAAAATGCTGGGAATGAATTGCTATGACAGGAAACTTAGGACAGAATACTACGAAAGAAAAAACTATGATGACAGGGAAACTGCTGCGACAGGGAAACTGCTGCGACAGGGAAAAATGCTGCGACAGGGAAAAATGCTGTGAATGAATTGCTATGACAGGAAACTTACGACAGAATACTATGAAATAAAAAACTACGACGACAGGAAAATGCTGCGACAGGGAAACTGCTGTGACAGGGAAAAATACTGCGAATGAACTGCTATGACAAGAAACTTATGACAGAATACTACGAAAGAAAACACTACGACGACAGGGCAACTGCTGCGACAGGGAAACTGCTGCAACAGGGAAACTGCTGCGACAGGGAAAATGATGCGACAGGGAAAATGATGCGACAGGAAAGTGCTGTGAATGAAATGCTCTGACAGGAAAATGATGCAACAGTAAAACTACGACAGAATGCTATGAATAATAAAATTATGATAGAACACACTAGTGACAGACCCGCTATGACATACACATGCTAACGCCAGACTTGTATATGACAGAAAACACTGCTGACAGAACAAAGACATGTATATTTTTATTTTTAAATTTTCTCTATTCCTTGCGTTTGGCAGTTGTAGAGGGCTTCATTTCTCGAAATACTGACGTCTCTTTGGCCTGCAACGGTTTCATCTTGAACCTTTTGAGGTTCATCTTGACCAACAATATTTTCCTATTTTCAGGCTCCCACTACCTTCAGGGGCAGGGGGTCGCTATGGGGACCAAATGTGCCTCCTCATATGCGAACCTGTACCTGGGGGAGTGGGAGCAAAACCTGTCATTCCGGGACGACATGCAGACCTGGTTTGAACACATACCAATTTGGAGACGTTTCATAGATGATGTGTTCTTTATCTGGACAGGCAGTAGAGAGGACCTTTCTCCCTTTTTTGAGGGCCTCAAATTGAATACATTCAATCTGACTTTCACATTGGAAGCAAATCAATCAACCCTTACCTTCCTGGATATAACAATTTTTGTTAATCCTGACAGAACTATAGGAACCACTCTTTTTCGCAAACCCTCAGCGGGAAACTCTCTCTTACATGCCACCAGTTCACACCCACGATCCATAATAACCAACGTCCCATACGGACAGTACTTGAGGTTAAGAAGAAACTGTAGTGAGAATGCCCATTTTGAAATAGAGGCCAAAGCACTAAGAAACCGCCTGAGATCACGTGGCTATAGTAATAAATGCCTCAAAAGAGCTTACCTAAGAGCCAAAAAACACGATTGCACCCATCTCATTCATGGTAAAACCATCTCCAAATCGCATCCTGATTTGAGACTCATTACAAGATTTTCTGGACAACACCAGCAGGTACGGGATCTTTTACAGAGACATTGGTATCTACTGATGGGAGATCCCAATGTATCTAAACGCATACAAACGCTCCCGCTCAATAAGAGATCAAATTGTCCGCAGTCATTATACTCCTCCTTCAAAAGACGTGACCAAGGCCAAGGGGACTAGACTTTGCCATAAGTGTGATTTCTGCAGCTATATTCAGGCGTCACCCAACATCGCTCTTCCCAATGGACAAGTATATAACCCTAATTTTTTGGCCACATGCCAATCCATTGGTGTGGTTTATTTAATGACATGTGAGTGCAATGCCTTTTATGTGGGGAAAACGAAACGTCCCTTTTCCATCGAATTAGAGACCATGTCTCCTTAGTCATTAAGAAAAAAATGGAAACCCCCATTAGCCATCACATAGGCCTATGTCATGAATTTGATGACAAAAAAATGCATTTTTTTGCCTTGGAATATGTCCCCCCAAAGGAAAGAGGTGGTGACTACGATAGGATTTTGCTCCAATGAGAAACTAGGTGGATCTTCACCTTAATTGCCCTCAAATACCCTGGTTTAAATGATGTCTTAAGCTATAAACCTTTCTTGTAATCACTTACAATAATTTTTTTTTTTATCCACCTTAACCTTAATATATTCTGATTTAAAAATTTAACATTTTGAATTAAAAAAAAAAAAAAAAAATTAAAAATAAAAATATACATGTCTTTATTCTATATAATAATTTATTTATTTTTCCATCACTGCATAATATACATAACTGTACATGAGAGTTGCCTTCAATTTTTTGGTGCCCCTTGCCATTCCAGCCCTTCTGTCAGGTCACCTGTATCCAGGTGACAGATGCACCCCTTTGGGATCAGGAGTGCACCGCAAGGTAGTGGACCCTACGGCCGACTGCTGTGGATTGGACCCTACAGCCGGTCTACTGGATCACTGACACAGATCCCACTGGGAGCTAGAGCATAGATTCCCCAGGGCGCAGAGTCTAAGAGCCAGCAGGTGTTCACCAGAGCCTTTAATGGTAAGGATGGACTGAGCTGCAGTCTGGCTCCAGGTCACGGCCCCCAGGGTCTCACAGCTCACGGTGGACTACAGGAGAAGAGGAAGGAGGCAGCAGGCTGGAACAACAAGGAAAGTAAGGGACAATCCAAGGTCGGGGCCACAAGCAGACAAGGACAACAGAGTACACGCCAAGGTTCAGGGTCACAGGCAAACAGGGATGGTGGGGAACACGCCAAAGGTCAGGGTCACGAGCAGACAGGAATAGTTAAGAACAGGCCAAAGTCGATAACAGGAATCAGACGTAGGAAACACAGCAAGTACACACAGAGGCTAACACACAATGGTTGATCAGCACTGCTGGGTTGCAGTGCACAGGTTAATATAGGGTTCCCTGATAGGGCCTGGGGTGGGGCCATGCTTAGAGGAGAGGTTACAAAAGCAGTCAGGTGAGGGTCAGCTGGTCTCTAGAGATGAACACATAGGGACAGGTATGCTGATCGACAAACTCTATTGCATAACCATGACAGTACCCCCCTCTTAAGACCTCCCCCTCCCCCGCCTGTGCCCAGGCTTAAAGGGAAACTCCAGATGGAACCTCCTCAATAGATGAGGAGCAAAGACCTCAGATGCAGTGATCCAAGACCTCTCCTCAGGACCAAACCCTTTCCAATGTACGAGGTACTGAAGAATGCCTCTACGGCGCCGGGAATCGAGAACTTGACTAACCTCGTACTTAAGATTATCCTCAGAGACCGAAACCAAGGTAGGGAGAGGACGAGAGGACTTATTGAGGGCTAAAGGCTTCTTAGGAATGGGTAAAGGCATAAGAAGACCATCAGGAGTCTGAGCAGGGTCCCCCAGACCCTTAAAGATGAGCTGGACATCCAACACAGGATCATCAGACTGGGCAGAAGTCAGTAGATCACTGAGGCCAGGTTGTTTAGAAAGTGATATGTCACAGAGGTCAAGCTGGATAGCTTCACTGGGCATAGTCTGAACTGGTGCAGAGGCCGACTGAACAGCATTGCCAGGTGCAGCGCATACCAGAATCGCATCACAGGGCGTAGCGACTGTGGAACTGGTAGACAAGTCAGCCTGGGTGTGCATCCAAGGGGGTCCAGGAACAGGCAAAGGTAAATGACCATGCAAACTGGAGAGAATGATCGGCTCAGGTTTACAGGTGGGCTCTTTATCCAGAGTGCCACATGACCCAGAGAGTGCCTCAGCCCGACTATTGAAGGAGACATTCCAGAAATCGCTATATGCAGCGGGAAGAGCAGAAGATACTGGGATGGTGGCAACAGGAAGTTTCTCTTTTGGGGTAACCTTGAGTAGGCAGGAAGAGGAACAGGAGGAACCCCAAGCCAGGATCCGTCCAGCAGTCCAGTCAATGTGTGGAGAATGGAACCGCAACCAAGGAAGACCTAATATGATAGGAGATGAAGCTTTAGGCAAGACAAGGAAGGATATCCACTCCTGGTGGAGTGTCCCTACCGACATCTTAACAGGAAGGGTCTGGAAGCGGATAGGACCCCCTGGGAGAACAGTGCCATCAATCGCCAAGACCACCAATGGCATTGAAAGGGGCAAAAGGGTAAGTCTCATGGAAGATGCAGCTTCCCAATCCATGAAATTGCCAGCGGCTCCAGAATCCAGATGTGCCGGGACCGAACGAGAGGAAGCGCCAACATGAAGGAACACAGAAAGAAGAAGACGAGAAGGTGAAGGTGATACTTCAAGGTCTAATACTCCACCTTCCAGATGTATTAGCCCCGATCGTTTTTCCGGACGAAGAGAACAAGTGTCACGAAAATGACCTTTGGCCCCACAATAGAGGCACAGGCCCAGAGTTCTGCGCCTAGCGTGTTCTTCAGGAGACAACTTGGTCCAGCCCAGCTGCATAGGTTCCTCAGTGGGCAGGGGGTGCTCCTCGGACCGAAGAGAAGGGACTGGGAGCTCAAGCTGCCTAAGGAACGGGAAGTGCTGGCGTCTTTTTTCCAGGGCCCTCTCTTGAAAGCGAATATTGATCTGGTTACACAAGGTGATGACACCGTCCAGATCAGCAGGAGGGGATCTTCCTGCTAGTTCATCCTTCACTCTATCAGAGAGGCCATGTAAAAAGGTTGCAACTAGGGCCACATTATTCCAGCTCAATTCAGCTGTGAGGATACGGAACTGAAGAGCATACTGTCCCACAGAAGCGGACTCTTGACGGAGACGTAAAAGAGCGCTAGCTGCTGAGGAGACACGTCCCGGTTCCTCGAAGATATTCCAAAAAAGTTTCAAGAAATCAGACAGGCTAGAAACCACTGGATCATTCAGTTCCCACAGAGGGGCAGCCCAAGCTAGTGCCTCGCTGGACAGAAGGGATATAATATAGGCTACTTTTCGCCCGATCGGACAGGAAGTTTTGGGGCTGAAGTTCAAAATGAATCGTGCACTGGCTAAGGAACCCCCTGCAAGCCTTGGAGTCCCCAGAGAAATGGGCCGGAGCTGGCAGTTGCAATGAATGTGTGGCTGCGACTGGTGCGATAGGTGCAGCAGCAGATAGCGGTTGAGGTTGTTGAACTGGGGGTCCTAATGAGGCCTGAACCTGTTCAAAACGGGATGCCAAATCCTGAAGGAACTGCATCACTTGGGTCTGTTGCGATTCCTGGGTCTCAAGTCTGCGAACTAAGCCTGGCAACGGATCATGTGCGGGTAGCGGCGAATCAGCCGGGTCCATGGCTGATCAAACTGTCAGGTCACCTGTATCCAGGTGACAGATGCACCCCATTGGGATCAGGAGTGCACTGCAAGGTAGTGGACCCTACGGCCGACTGCTGCGGATTGAACCCTGGGAGGTTCAGGAAGCAGGTCTACTGGATCACTGACACAGATCCCACTGGGAGCTAGAGCATAGATTCCCCAGGGCACGGAGTCTAAGAGCCAGCAGGTGTTCACCAGAGCCTTTAATGGTAAGGATGGACTGAGCTGCAGTCTGGCTCCAGATCGCGACCCCCAGGGTCTCACAGCTCACGCTCACGGTAGACTACAGGAGAAGAGGAAGGAGGCAGCAGGCTGGAACAACAAGGAAAGTAAGGGACAATCCAAGGTCGGGGCTACAAGCAGACAAGGACAACAGAGTACACACCAAGGTTCAGGGTCACAGGCAAACAGGGATGGTGGGGAACACGCCAAAGGTCAGGGTCACGAGCAGACAGGAATAGTTAAGAACAGGCCAAAGTCGGTAACAGGAATCAGACGTAGGAAACACAGCAAGTACACACAGAGGCTAACACACAATGGTTGATCAGCACTGCTGGCTTGCAGTGCACAGGTTAATATAGGCTTCCCTGATAGGGCCTGGGGTGGGGCCATGCTTAGAGGAGAGGTTACAAAAGCAGTCAGGTGAGGGTCAGCTGGTCTCTAGAGATGAACACATGGAGACAGGTATGCTGATCGACAAACTCTTTTGCATAACCATGACACCTTCCTTCATGATGTTATGCATGTACGGACACCCAGGGCACACAGCGGCATGATCTCTAATCAATATTCCTGCCGCTGTGTACCCTTTCCAAAAGAACTAACGTGTGGCTTCTTTTTTCTCCAGGTCTATGATTTTTTCTATATTTTATTTATCTGCCTCGGAAACCGGAGGTTTAGTTTCGTTTTTCTTCCCTCCTTGTTTATCTTGAGGATGGTTTTCCTATGCCATAACTGGGCATAGGACTTTCTAAAATGGCCGCTGGTCAGCTGAACGTATCTAAGTCACTGACGCCTCCGCCAGTACTTTGACCCCGAGATATGCGCATACGCAGTCCTCCTATTTGGTCTGCAGCGTGACGGCGAGTCTGACGCCGCCACTCTGAAGAGGGATTTATAGCGGGGCGCTCCCCGCCACCCTCTGTCATTTCCCCTGAACGCTGGTCAGACAACGTTGTGGCCCCCTGGGGCTCCTGGGTCTCCTCTTCATATGTCACATGGAACATAAGTAAATTCTTTCAAACAACTCCTCTGTCCTAGTTCGCAATTTGTGCTCTTTGATAGATATCTCTTTGATTCTATTGAAGTAAATACATGCATATGCTATACATATTTTTTAACTTTCTAGGCTTCCAGCTTCAAGGAAATAGTAGCGACGCCCCCTGCTTTATCTGACCCGCAGAAGTATATGTGGGGTCTTCATTCCATCTAACTTGGTGGCGCCTGCTCTTCCCTGTTTGTAACCCTTCATTCAAAAGGCGTACATTACCTTTTACCCATCCTACGGATGTGACCCTGAGATCGGATTGATTCTATTCACCTGCATAGGTACTCTATGATCAATTATATTTAATTATTTTGATCTCAATCATATGTATCTCTTGAAACATTGACTTTTGAATGTTCACCTCAGTGACATTTAATACATTTGACAATCTTTTTTATCTTAGAGATTTTCAATCACTTTATACTACTGCAAATCATCCCCCTCTGCATGCCTTCTGTGTGAAGTCTGGGCTGAAGGGCATATTTTATTGGTGCACCATTGAATTGAAATATACATCTATAGCTTTTTATACACTTGAATACTGATATGTATACCTCATGTATGACTCATACCCTTCAAATAATGTTTTTTCCATATTTTTGTATATCAGCTCAATATTATGTGATTGTGTTATATATCAACTAGATTACTTATGGAAAGAGAAAGCGAAACATGTTGAGAAAGTGGTATCAAGCATTGTATTATACTTTTATCCTAACTGTTTTGTAAACATAAATGCTTTGTTTTTTGTCTGTCTTTTTTAAAAACAGATTTATGAATAAAATACATTTTTTATCTTTAACAAATTTCTATTTTGTGTATTAAGCACCGTTAAAGTCCCTGGCCTATCCATGTCCAAAAGTTCCTTCTTTTTTCTCTATTAAGCAATTGGGATGTGGTGCTTTGGTTTGACTCCTCCTCTCCACCTTTACTATACTTTTGTAAAAATGTATTATAGAAATTTGTATTACCTGGATATTACTTTACGTACTTTAAATGGCTAGTATAGTTTATAGTCCATGTTTTGAAAACTGTTAAAAAATTACATGTACAGTATGGTTGATAATTGTCAGGGCCCTTATAATACATAGCATGTACAAATTTGTGTGCTTAAAGTGTTTGTAAACCTCAGTCATGAAATGTGAACAAAGCACATACAGTATCTCACAAAAGTGAGTACACCCCTCACATTTTTGTAAATATTTTATTATATCTTTTCATGTGACAACACTGAAGAAATTACACTTTGCTACAATGTAAAGTAGTGAGTGTACAGCTTGTATAACAGTGTAAATTTGCTGTCCCCTCAAAATAACTGAACACACAGCCATTAATGTCTAAACCACTGGCACCCCTGTAAAAAAAATGTCCAAATTGGGACCAAAGTGTCAATATTTTGTGTGGCCACCATTTTTTTCCAGCACTGCCTTAACCCTCTTGGGCATGGAGTTCACCAGAGCTTCGTAGGTTGCCACTGGAGTCCTCTTCCACTCCTCCATGATGACATCACGGAGCTGGTGGTTGTTAGAGACCTTGCGCTCCTCCACCTTTCCCCCTTCTGTTTGAGGATGCCCCACAGATGCTCAATAGGGTTTAGGTCAGGAGATATGCTTGGCCAGTCCTTTACCCTCAGCTTCTTTAACAAGGCAGTGGTTGTCTTGGAGGTGTGTTTGGGGTCATTATCATGTTGGAATACTGCCCTGCGGCCCAATCTCCAAAGGGAGGGGATCATGCTCTGCTTCAGTATGTCACAGTACAGTAAAACATTTGAAAACCACTTATCATTTTCATTCCACTTTACAATTATGTGCCACTTTGTGTTGGTCTATCACATAAAATCCCAATAAAATAAATTTACATTTTTGGTTGTAACGTGACAAAATGTGGAAAATTTTCAGAGGTATGAATACTTTTCAAGTCCCCGTATATCCCCAAAATTTTATCATAATGTGCAAATAAAGGACATTTCTCATGTATCCCAAAGGAAAGGAATATCATGAGAAAGTGGGGATAGTTGAAGTGCCCACTAGTGGGGATAGTTGAGGTAACAATAGAAGAACCATATTACATCATCAGTTAAAGTTTGCATTTATCATGTCAAAATCTTAATAATAAAAACATAATGTTAACTGCACATCCCAGCAATCAAATATTCAATCAGAGTATCCATAAAAGTATACAGAAAAGGGCAGGATCCATGCATTTCACCTATCTTGAGGCTTCTTCAGGATCCTTTTGATCAAGAAAAATTAAAAGGCTAGTTTTCGTCAAAAAATTCCTCTTTACTGTGGGATATAAGGATGCTACTCCGTATTTTGTACCTACAGTGAGGGAAAAAAGTATTTGATCCCCTGCTGATTTTGTACATTTGCCCACTGACAAAGAAATGATCAGTCTATAATTTTAATGGTCGGTTTATTTTACCAGTGAGAGACAGAATAACAACAAAAATATCCAGAAAAACGCATTTAAAAAAAAGTTATTAATTGATTTGCATTTTGAAGAGTGAAATAAGTATTTGACCCCTTCGCAAAACATGACTTAGTACTTGGTGGCAAAGCCCTTGTTGGAAATCACAGAGGCCAGACATTTCTTGTAGTTGGCTACCAGATTTGCACACATCTCAGGATCCTCTCCAAGTCATTAATGTTTTGAGGCTGACGATTGTTAACTCAAACCTTCAGCTCCCTCCACATATTTTCTATGAGATTAAGGTCTGGAGACTGGCTAGGCCACTCCAGGACCTTAATGTGCTTCTTCTTGAGCCACTCCTTTGTTGCCTTTGCCATGTGTTTTGTGTTTTGGGTCATTGTCATGCTGGAATACCCATCCACGACCCATTTTCAATGCCCTGGTTGAGGGAAGGAGGTTCTCACCCAAGATTTAACAGTACATGGCCCCGTCCATTGTCCCTTTGATGCGGTGGAGTTGCCCTATTCTCTTAGCAGAAAAACGCCCCCAAAGCATAATGTTTCCACCCCCATGTTTGACGGTGGGGATGGTGTTCTTGGGGTCATAGGTAGCATTCCTCCTCCTCCAAACATGGCGAGTTGAGTTTATGCCAAAGAGCTCGATTTTGGTCTCATCTGATCACAACACTTTCACCCAGTTCTCCTCTGAATCATTCAGATGTTCATTAGCAAACTTCAGACGGGCCTGTACATGTGCTTTCTTGAGCAGGGGGACCATGTGGATGCTGCAGGATTTCAATCCTTCACGGCGTAGTGTGTTACAAATTTTTTTTTGGTGACTATGGTCCCAGCTGCCTTAAGATTGACACGATTCTCCCCTGTAGTTCTGGGCTGATTCCTCACGATCAGTGAAACTCCACAAGGTAAGATCTTGCATGGAGCCCTAGACCGAGGGAGATTGACAGCTATTTAGTGTTTCTTCCATTTGCAAATAATGTCACCAACTGTTGTCACCCTCTCACCAAGCTGCTTGGGCGATGGTCTTGTAGCCCATTCCAGTCTTGTGTAGGTCTACAATCTTGTCCCTGACTGTCCAGTATTTGCCATAGCGAGACAGAGGTGTGTGCGTGCGCGCACGCGTGTTCCAGTCCAACGAGCTGGACAGCAGCGTGTGTGTGCTGTTTGATCTGCAGCTTACCGTGCCCTGAAACCTGTCCCTGCTATCTGATTACCTGTATTGACCCAGCTCTGCTGACTTACCTGATATCTCCACTCCTGACCTTGGGTTGCCTTGACTCTGCTTATAGACTTTTTGCTTGATATCCTGTTGCCAACCACTGCCTGTTCATCTGACCCTGCTCCAGCTTACTGCCTTGCTCTGTCTGATTACCTGTGTTGACCTGGCCTGTCTGACTCTACTCCAGCCTGCTACCTTGCTCTGTGGCCTGCTTGTCTCAGCCTGCTCCAGCCTGTTGCTGATCCTGCACCATCCAGCTCACCAGGTCACTGACCTGCATCTGCCTCTGCTGTCATCCGCATCCCGGTCCTTCCTGGTAGTTCATCATCCGTTCATCTGTGCCAGCTACCACCGATCTCACAAACACTCCTACCTTACTGCGCTCTTGAGGCCACTGTCCCAACACCAGTGGCTCCTGAGCCAGGGCTGTAAGAGTGGTCTCCTCCTATAAGTCAGGCTCTACTAGGAGGTACGTAACACTGACATCCTTGGACAGCTACTTGGTCTTGGCCATGGTGGAGAGATTGGAATCTGATTGATTGATTGGTTCTGGGAACAGGTGTCTTTTATACAGGTCCCTTTAAGAGAGTGCTCCTAATCTCAGCTTGTTACCTGTATAGGTAACCAGAAATTTTGCTGAATAATAGGGGATCAAATACTTATTTCACTCATTAAAATGCAAATCAATTTATAATTTTTTTGAAATGCATTTTTCTGCATATGTTGTTATTCTGTCTCTCACTGTTAAAATAAACCTACCATTAAAATTATAGACTGATCATTTCTTTGTCAGTGGGTAAACATACAAAATCAGCAGGGGATCAAATACTTTTTGCAAATGCATCAGCGGATTTGTGTAGATTCATGTTACATGATATATCATTTGGTCAGTAGTCACCAGCACCAACATCAGATCAAAAAATCCCTTTGGATTAAATTCCCCAATATTCACATGTTGGCCAAACCAGTTTGAAGGAGGCCGCAAAATGGTGACCAAGATTAAAACTTTCCTGACATGTCTTTTTTGGTCTGACCCTCATTCCTGTTGTTTCAGCTTGTTCCCCCAGTGCTGGCTGCAATATCAGGGCATCTTCATTTCCATGAAAGGTTCTATGAAGACACCCTTGCTTGCATGCTCCCAGCCAGGACTAGTTACATAGTTAGTCAGGTTGAAAAAAAGACACAGTCATGGTTCCTCTGGCTGTCCCCCCAGGGGTGCATTTTTTGACTGACCACAAATCTATAAGCCACACACTTATAGATTTTTTTCTTGAATGATGGCTGTTGTATATCACATTTTTATGTAAATTGCTGAACATTACACTTATCCTGTCAATTTTATCAGCAAGCTACGGGGTTGTTTTGTTGTCTGTTCGCTAGGTTAGGCTAGTAGTCAAGTTATGATATGCCTTGCCTAATGTTTTATACACCTTGAGCCGGGGTATGCCCAGAGGCTCTGTTATGTAACTTTTCTTTTTTCTGAAATAAATAAAAATAATAAAAAAATTAAAAAAAAAGACACAGTCCATCTAGTTCAAGCCCAAAAAAATAATAAATTCAATCCCATATACACAATCCTTCACCCACAGTTGATCCAGATGATGGCGAAAAACCCCAGAAAAGCACGCTCCAATTTGCTACAGTAGGGGAAAAATTCCTTGCTCATTCCCAGAGAGGCAATTGGATTTTTTTCTGAATCAACTTTACCTATAAATCTCTGTACCTAGTTATATTATGTACATTTAGGAAATAATCCAGGCCTTTTTTAACCACTTGCCACCCAGGCCAATTCTGACATTTTTCTCCTACACGTAAAAATCATAATTTTTTTGCTAGATAATTAAATAGAACCCCCAAACATTATATATGTTTTTTAGCAGAAACCCTAGAAAATAAGATGGCGACCATTGCAACTTTTTATCTTGCACGGTATTTGTGCAGCAACTTTTGAAACGTGTTTTTTTTTTGGAAAAAAAACAGTTTCATGCTTTAAAAAAAAAAAGTTAGCCCAATGTGAAAGATGATGTTGCGCCGAGTAACATGTCACGCTTCAAAATTGCACACGCTCGTGGAATGGTGCCAAACTTCGGTACTTAAAAATCCCCATAGGCGATGCTTTAAATTTTTTTACTGGTTACATGTTTTAAGTTACAGAGGATGTCCAG